>CM066194.1:20272678-22672678 GCA_033675215.1 Rhodiola kirilowii | reverse complement strand
AAAGTGAAGTACTCAAAGAGTCAAATCAAAGGCCAAAGGCCGATTCACTACAAAAGCAGTCCCTCGCCAAAAGAAAAAAATCAAAGTACTCAAACTAGTGAAACCCGAACTGAATCACGTGCTAGAGAAAGCTGCTAGGAAACCATATAGTGAGAGACAATCTCGAGGTTGCAGTCCAGGAGCCTAAAAAGGGCTATCTCCCGAAACATCCAGAATTATTTGCATCTCAGCACGGAGGTACAAGTATCAAGTTTCTTTTATTTATTTACATAGTTCCATTTGGTAATAAGTAAGTAATGCATGAATTAGGATAAATCGAGTCCCACAGTCTAATTTTCATATTTTAAAACCAAACTTAGAGTGCCGCCCTTTAATAGCATTGTTCGGGACGAACAACTAAAAGTGTGGGGTGATCAGATGGACCATAATTATACGAATCAAAAACACAGTAAAACCCACCAAATTAGACTGTTGGTCTATTTAACTTCAACTTGTTAGTCCCGATTTATTTCTACAGGGTATTTTGGTGCTTAGAGAGAAAACACGCTAAGGAGAGGATTTTACGCTGAAAAGATGATAAGAGTCAATCCAAGGTCAAGATCAGACGCTGAACGAAGAAATATCAAGATCCTGATATTGAATTACTCAAATTAAATTCAACCGAGGAACAACCAAAGTCAGACCGGAGAAAAATTGGATAGATAGTTTTGTGAAAAGACTGCACAAAACTGTCAAAACTCATCCATGGACCAAGTGACCGGTGGCTTTGGGTGAAATGGATGACTCATGGGTGGCTTCTCCTCCTCCTCCTCCTTGGGTGACCGGCGGCTTTGAGAGCCAAAGCCACCTTGCCTCCTCCTCCAACCGGCAACCGGCGGCTTTGGCTGCTCCATGGAGAAGTTGCCATGTGGTGGCTTCTCCTCCACATGCTCCTCCCCTCCTCCTCCACCCTTGGATGCAACACCACATGCCACCAACTTGGCCCTCCATTCTCCTCCCCTTTGGCTATAAAAGGAGAGCTCCTCCTCCTCATTTGTATCATCACACAATCAACATTTCACTTCTATCTCTAAGTTTGTGTTACTTTGTAAGTTTGTTTTTGGAAATAATACTCCTGTTGGTTCTTGAGTATTATACTGATTGGAAATAATACTCCTGTTTGTTCTTGAGTATTATACTTTAGAGAATACTCCTGTTGGTTCTTGAGTATTCCACCCCTTTCCCTCTTACTGTTTTCAAAAACCCCTGAGTATTTAGTTATGATGTCCTTTTCCATGGATATTCGTAGCTAAACTCCTCATTCGGTCGAAGGTATTTTCTTGTATTATATAATGTCTTAATTTCTTTTAGTTTCATTTCTCTGTATTCAAAACTTGTTCTATGTGCCATATATAGTCAGAGTTTCCAAGGTTGAGTGGAAGTTGTAACAAGCAAAGCTCTTCCGTGGGAATTCGTGACCATACTCGGTAAGTGGAAGCTGTAACAAGCAAAACTTATCGAGGAGTTCGACTTATCTAAAACACCACTTGGTCGATCGTAACTGAGAGATCAGGTGGATGCACAAAAGGCTAAGATACTTCGAAAGGAGGAATTAGTCTGAAGTAGAACAAGTGTTGCTTTAAACGATGTTGCAAGTCTTGCGCTACGAAAGGGCCTCGATTCATCTTTGAATACTTAGAAAGGTTACTAACGGTTATTAATAAACATGTTATAATACAAGGTACCTGGAACCGAATACTTTTCCTTGAATTACAAAAAACCCCCATGTATTTACTTTTATCAACTGTTCGATCAACTACAACCATCAACCGCTCATCTACCGGAGGAATCGCAATCACGCATCACCCACTGTAAGTCTTCTTCCCTTAACTCTTTTACTTTTAGTATTTTAATTTCTGTATTTATTTTCTGTATTTACTTTTCCGCATAAAAAACCAAAAAAACCAAAAAAACCAAAAAACAGTAGCTTAGTCAATCGCGTTAAAATCTCAATCAACCTAAAACACGTTCCCCGCCAGTATAAAGAACAACCTATCCCTCTAATTCCCTTGGGTTTGACCCCTACTTACCACTTACTACCCAGTAGTGTAGTCGCGAGTAGCAGAAAATATAAATTTATTTGTAAAGAGAACATTGCACCTTAACGACAGTGCAGTGCGCTCCGTCAATGAGCGATCCTCATCTTGACCCGCGCGAAACGGCGAGGATGAGAAAAGAGCGGGGAGGTATTTCCATATGCTCGCGGGCGATGATTGGACCTCCCAAAAAGGTTGAGAAAATGGACAAGCAAACCACAAAGGAGCAAAGCTCGAAGAAGCAAATCAAAAGCCAAAGGCCAAATTCTGTGAAGGTTTTAACCGAAACAAAAGTGAAGAAACTCCAATTTAAAATCAAAGGCCGAAGGCCAATTCACTTCAAAAGCTGTCCCTCACCAAAAGGAAATCAAAGAACTCAACTCATTGAAACTCGAATCAAGTCATGTGCTAGAAAAAGCTACAAGAGAACCATATAGTGCGAGACGGTCCCGAGAATGCAGTCCAGGAGCCTAAAAAGGGCTATCTCCCGAATCATCCGAATTAATTTGCATCTCAGCTCGAAGGTACAAGTGTCAAGTTTCTTCTAAGTATTTACACGGTTTAGTTTGGTAACAAATAAGTATTGCATGAATTAGGATAAATCTAGTCCCACATTCTCACTTTCCTATTTAAAGTTTTTACTTGGATTGTGTGTGCATCTTTTAAATAGCATTGTTCGAAACGAACAAGTATAACTGTGGGGTGATCTGATGGACCATATTTATATGATTCATTAAGACAGTTAAACCCACCAAATTAGACGCTTTGTCTTAACAACTTTTACTTGTTAGTTTCACTTTTGTTCTACAGGCTATTTCGAGGATTAGAAATAAAACAAGCTAAAAAAGAGTTTTAAAGCTGAAAATGGATTACAAGTCATTCCAGGCCACGACCAGATTCCGACTTTACAACCGTCATGAACCCAACGTGGAATTACTCAAACATGTCCCAATGACTTGTTCCAAACCTCAACAAAGATCAAGAATTCAAGTGAATGCCAAGTCTAGCCACCCATGTGCAAGGCTTGTGCCTTGTCCTTTGATGTCAACCAAGAAGCAACCAAGGGGCAACCAAAGTCTAACCGGAGTTGGGAGGCAACCGATGGCTTTTGGAGAACAAAATATCACAACCCACTCAACTCACTTCCTCCTCCACCTAAGGCCGGCGGCTTCCATGGGAGAGTGACACATGGGCGGCGGCTTTGGGGAGTTGCCACCTCATGGCCGGCGGCTTTTGAGCCCTCCTCTCCCCCTTTGACATGTGTTGGCTCCTCTCCTCTCCTCTCCTCCTTGCCTATAAATACCACACTCCCTCTCATTAGTTCAATGTCTTTGGTCCTTGGTTCTAGTCCCATTTTGGTCCTTTGATCACTTGTCATTTAGATAGAAATCTCTCTACAATCCATCCCACAATCCTTGTAAACACTTTACTTTGAATCAAAAGCTCCAAGTTTGTTCTTGAGTTTGAATGTGTTCTTGAGTTTTACTTTCAAAAACCTTTACTTTCCTGTCTTTCAAAATCAAAACCTTTACTTTTCTTGTCTTTCAAAAACCTTTACTTTTCTAAGCACTTAGCTATGATATCCACCCCTATGGATATTCGTAGCTAAACCCTTCATTCGGTTGAAGGGGTGTGCTTGTATCATAAAATGTTTTAGACCCTTCTCTTAGTGCCTCTTCGTGTTCAACTTGTTCTATGTGCCATATATTCGGTCAGAACACCATTGGCTGAGTGGAGGCTCGGAAGAGCAAAGCTCTTCCATGGGGTTCGTGAACATACGTGGATAAGTGGAGGCTCGGAAGAGCACAGCTTATCTATGGAGTTCAACCTCTTTTAAACACCATTTGGTTGATCAGGAATGATTGATCAAATGGATGCACATACTAGAACAAGAGTTCTATGTCTTGAAAAAGACTAGATGGTGTGGCAAGTCAAGTGCTAGGAATAGCCTTGATACATCTTTGAACACGTAGTATGATCATTAGAGGTCGATGATAAACGGACTATGATACAATGCCCCTAAAACCGAATCTTTCCTTTAATTAAAACATCACCTGTCACTTTACTTTCAGTCTCACTATCAACTGCTTACTTTCCAGTCATTTACTTTCAGTACTTTACTTTCCGCACATTTACTTTCTGTCGCTTACTACAGACCCTTTCAATATCAGTCCATACCAAAAGTATGTTGATTAGTCGATATTGAATTCGACTGTTCCAACATTACTTTCAGTACTTTCCTTTCTGTCGCTCACTACAGACCCTTTCAATATCAGTCCATACCAAAAGTATGTTGATTAGTCGATATTGAATTCGACTGTTCCAGCATTACTTTCAGCAATTTACTTTTCAGCACTTCTAATTTTTGTCATTTACTTTCAGCACTAAAACCACAACCAACCCACTTACTTTTCAGCACTAAAACCACAATCAACCCCAAATCACACTCCCTTCCTGTACATTTCCTCAAAGAACAACTCTATCCTCTAATTCCCTTGGGTTCGACCCCTATTTACCACTTTACTGCCCAATAGTAAAGTCGCGAGTAGAGGACTTATAAATTTATCTTGCTTAGCACTCAACGACGTGCTCTCGGAGGATCACACTGGTGGATACAAGGCGGGAGCAATGATCTAGGGGGAGACCTAGAGTGTAATTGCTAGAGTGTCCGAGGCTCGGCAGTTTAAGAGGGATTCTGTAAACGTAAGATCCTGTACTCAACCTCATCATTAGTGAATTGCTATCCACCGGGCAAGAAACTGCCACCCAGACATAGGCTTGTTAACGCCGAACTGGGTAACAACTTTGCGTGTTCTTTATTTTCCGCACTGCAATTATATTTTGCATAAGTTGTTCTAGATATTATTCTGCACCTGACCAGAACAATATCTCATCTACCAGGGGAAGATTTCGAAACACAACTAAAATACTGTGGTATTGTTCAAGGCTAGATCCAGGTGTTGTTCTACCAGAGACTTGAACACCTTAGTAGACAATATACTGAAAGAAACAATTCACGCACACACGATATACTTTCCAGTTCGGCAACCAGCCTACTCTGGGGGCTTCCCACGCCCTAAAGGGTTCCAAATATTATTAAAAGCTTAGAGCTATGATTGGACTTACACTTACAATCTCCCGAATGTAATCGCCTAGCCTCTAACATATTTTCCACGATTTGCGATCTCGACTCCTCCTCGATCCCCTGAGTTCGAGACTCCCTCCCGAACCTTGCTAAAACCTCTCCCAAAGTTTCGATGCCTTCTTCCGAATGCGTATGTCAGCAACAGTGTGTGCAGCGGTTTGTTCCAAGGACTAGTTTGATTAACACATTGAACAGACTACCACAGCACCGTTGATTTTCCGATATGAAAATCCAGCCGGCTATCGCTCCTTCCCCTCGGCTTAATGATCACTCGTGTGTTTAACTTCTCCAAAAGCGAGTGACTGATTGGGAAACCCTAGCTGCATATTTATACTCCTCGGCAGCTTCCCAAATCAGTTCGGATTCTTCATCAAATATTTAGGACATTGATCGGTTGATAATATAGCTAAGTATTCAAATAGAATCCAAACACTTATGCTAAGTCACGGCAATCAAAACATTTGTATTAACTCGGGGTGAACCGAGGTCGTACCCAAAGGATAGGTGGTTAAACCAATAATGCTAACGATCCAATTAGAATGTCTATGGTTTGGAGGGGGGTTTTGTTCCTCTAAGAGGATGATAGTAGAGGGTACTATCCAAAAGTGAGATTGTATCTACTAAAAGTGGTTAACTTTCAACTAAAAGATGACTAGGAATCAGTTTTCCACCTAGACAATTATTGTGATAATGAAATGAGACACCAATGATGAAATCACATGCACATGCTTAGAAATTGGCTTATGCAATATTGATACTAAGTTCAACTCGCGCCACAACTTAGTACAAAGAGGTTACATCTCGCATAGTACCTCATACTTGCGTTCTATTGGCACTATAGAATATGAATGTCTAGCCTCACACTTGCGCTTTATTGACTAGATAATCATGTTCTTGTTAAGCTCAAGCAATTCTCATTAGGTTAAAGAGTTATCCAACTAACACAAAATCCTAATGCTTCTTCATTTAGTTCATTGAAGTCATGACGATCAACGTGAGCTACATCAAGCATGAGATCAAGCAGAATTCCTATTGAGAACATTTCACAAACATCTTATAGGCAATTCGAGAAATTAAGTTCAAAGGAAGAAGATTCATGTGCAAACTCATTCATCATTAGCATCCAAGGTATTTACAACGTCACAAACATGTCTAGGGGATCCATTGATCCCCAATCAAGGTCACTACTCACTCATGGTGAGTTTACAAACGAAGTCAACAATAAAAATGCAAACAACCATATGGAAAGTAGAGTTTAGAAATTCAAAACCGATATGGAGATTCAAGAACACTAGAGGATCCGATCTTCGATCTTTGTTGTTGAAGTTCTTCCTAACTTAATCCGAGAGTTCTCTATTTCTGGAACACCGTACACCCTTCGCATCCCCACACCTTTTCTTTCTTTTTTTAAAAACCTTCGATCTCCCTATCAAAAACCATCCAAATTCCCCTCAAAAGAAACTAATTTTTTCCTCTCCGCAAAGGCATGCGTTCGCATGCTTTTGACCATGCGTTCGCATGGTCTCCTGCAGGCTGGGAAATTTGATCGAGTGCGAGCGCGCTCTTGAAGTGTGTGAGCACAAAGAGCCATGCGTGCGAACGCATGAGATTTTCATGCGTCGGGTCTGGGTTGTGCGACCGCATGAGGTGAACTGTGCGAACGCACAAGGCTGCGAAGGCTAGCAGGGCAACGAAGTACTTGCAATATTCCTAAATATTCTCTAGATATCATATATGATATCTAGATAATCCTCCAATATTTCCTTCTTGCTGATCACGGCATCTTGAAGATCTTTAAGTGTTTTTTATGATATTCTCCTGAATATCTTATCCCGATCTTCTTGTAAGCCGACTCCAAATCTTGATGACTTCTGCATTTGGAAATTCCGATATTAGGATATCTCCGTTCTTCAGTTCTGCGCAGCATCCGTGTTCCAATCTTCGGTTGAACATCCCCTTGAGTTCTGCTTGAACACTCTAAAGACGTTTTTCCAAAATCCATGTTATACGTAGGAACAACAACAATCATTTCTCCTCAATTGTGGTTTGACCGTTACTTGATCTTATAAAGAGCATACAAATCTACTGATTACCAAAATTTTAGGAAGACACAATAAGGGCACTCTTGTTGCGATTCGAGCGAGGTACATAGCAATAGTATCAAGCATTGTGGACTGTGGGAGATTAGCAATTTTTAAAGGCCTTAAGATGGCTGATGAGCCTACGTATAAAACAGGTCATGCTTGATCCGGATTGTTATTAAGGTGTGTTAAACTTATGCCTAAGAAAGCACACTAAGTTACAAGTAGATTGGTAAGGAAAATGTATTTGCCTACTAGCTTCACAAAATGAATGGAGTTTGACATTGATTCGGCGTGAGGCAAATGGAGCAATGAATTTATTGTCGAAATATGCGAGAATCAAACAATGGAATTGGTCCAAACAGGATCAATATAGTCAAAATTTTCTAAATGTAGGTGTGTCGAAGTTTGTATTAAGATTAGAGTCACAAATATTAATGCCTAGTCTAATCTAAATATGAATCCAAAAGAAGATGATCCAAGAGTGAGGAGCCCAATTTAAGAAGAGGAGAATTCTGGAGAAATGAGAAGTGTAGATGTGGTAGAAGAAAGGACACATGTGTAGACTTTTCTAGCCATTGGATCAAAGTGATCCTAGCCATTCATTTCCTATGTAAACTAGTATAAATAGGGGTGTGGTTTTAGAGGTGAAGCACTCAAGTTCAAAGAGTGATTTCCACCTAAAGTGAGTGAGTTTAGTGAGGTTTCTTTGTAAGAATTCTCGTTCAATAAAATTCTCCTTTTGTAAATGAGTTTCACAACAGTTTGCATGTCTTTTTTTCTACTGTATGAATATCTATAGCAGGAATTTGAAAAGAAAAAAAAGAGCAATAAAAAGATGAAAACTCGTAACCAGCAAGAGCATTGCCCACATGTAATCTAAAACGCAGATCTTGATTCTCTCCATAGCAGCACTGAAGCAAACGCCCAAGTCTCCTACATTCTCCTTCTAAATACCTACTCTTAAGCTCCAAGTCCTTCACATACACTCCATTGTCTAATAATCAAAACATTAATTCCCTAGAAATTAGTACTAAATCTGAATAAACAAATTTTCATGGTCAGACATATACAACAATCCTTCCTTCTCATTCTTCGTCATTTAAACATCAGACTGTTATCAAAATCACAACAACAACCAACTGCTACTCATACCTCTTCCTCTTCTTAGAATTCAGATCATCACCGTCATTGCAGCCCTTCACATCAGCATGTGCAGCGGATGTATCCTTCTCAGATCCACCATTACAATCCGACAAATCTGATTGAGGACTCTTCTTGTCTGAAGGACTAAGCTGGCCATTGCCTGATACATCCGCAGGAACATGGAGTAAAATATCTGACAGAAACTCATCGAAATAGCTTCGATTCACGTCATCTTCCAGTTAACTGTCGTTGTCATTCATCAGCATGTTCTCAATATCGCCGATCCAAGATGGGATCAAGTCGGTCGGCTGTCCTAAAATAGCCACAAAGTCTGAATCCACGACTTCAATTCCTTCTAAGAAGGCTAAACTAGCTATTTCTCAAAAGACAAGTAAACACAATCATTTCTCCTCAATTGTGGTTTGACCGTAACTTGCTCTTATAAAGAGCATAAAAATATGCTGATTACCATGACTAGAGCAATGTGCATAGCAACAGTATCAGCATTGTGGACTGTGGGAGATTCACAATTTTTAAAGGCCTTAAGATGGCTGATGAGCCTACGTATAAAAGAGGTCATGCTTGATCCGGATTGTTTTTAAGTTGTGTCAAACTTATGCCTAAAGATGCTCACTACGAAGTTACAAGTAGATTGGTAGGAAAAATGTCTTCGCCTGCTAGCTTCACAACATGAATGGAGTTTGACATTGATTCGGCGTGAGGCAAATGTAGCAATGAATTTACTGTCGAAATATGCGAGAATCAAACAATGGAGTTGGCCCAAACGAGATGCATGTCCATTCCAACTGTTGTTAAGTCATCTAACTTTTTATTTGACTTCTGTATTAATCAGAAGGAAAAATCTTCACCGACATGGCACACATAATCTTCTGCTGGGCCGCCTCATCACTCAATGCTCTGTAAGCCTACTGTAGTATGCAGCTACCTTCAACTCACTCTGGACCAAAGCAGTTCAAAGTTTTTTGCTAAGAGAATTATGTTGGATCATTAGAGTTGAAAGTTTCAAAATGTAGGCGTGTCGAAGTTTGCATATCTTTTGAAACTGAGTGCTTTAGCCAAGACAAAATCATTCTGTTCCACTTATCTCACCTCGTAAGTAAGGTTGTCAAAATCGCGTTTTAAATCATAAAATCGTTCGATTCTACGTTTCTACATGTATATTTCGTGTTAATTCGCACCTGGACTCGTTTTTCTCCAAAATCGAACCTGAAAACGATTTTAACTGATTTTACACGGTGTAAAATCGTCAAAATCGTGTAAAAACGTCCGATTTTACTATCTTTCAATTTTTGGGCTTGGGCCAATCTAAGTTTTAGCCCATTAAGCTCAAACTCATTAATTTTTTTAAAAACTCGAGCTCGTCGAGTCATGCTCGAACTCAATCTCAAATTATATGCAAGGCAGGCCCAAATAATGAAGTCCAGCCCATGATACAAAGTTTGAAAACCATGCCATTGCTTTATATTGGACTTGACTAACTTTAACATTTATTCAAGCGATGTGGAATAAAAAAGCTGTTACAATTGAGCTAGTTCTCATGTGTGCTCAGAAGCTCTATCTCATTCTTGTTCCAAAGAAGAGCGCAGACTTGAGAACCAGCATCCAATGAATTCAAGCACGCAGCAGTATTGGTGTTCCAAAATTTTATGCATCTAAATCCTCCACCACTACCAGATATGCTAGTAGGTTGCTTTGGAATGGGCACCAAGCAAGGGCTTTAACAGCCGTCAAGCTTGTATTTTTGAAGCAAAATAGTCTAAACTTATGGTGTATCTGATGCTATGTTTTAGCCGTTCTAAGTGAAATGTAATTACTTTCTTTCTTATGTTTAATTGTTTATATGACTTTACAATTAAAAATACATATATAATATTATTTTAGTAAAATGTAAACTCGGCGATTTTACGAGTCGAGTTTACATTCCGATTCTACCTAGGCAAAACGAATCAAGGTAAAAACTCGATTCTTACAACCTTACTAGCAAGCCATAAGAATCAAAAAAAATTTGGAAGCTATCGGCCTACTCCGTATTACCTCCAATTGTTTCCATGGATTTCCTCCATGTTATATAATTAAAATTTAAAAGATCACAAAAAGGTGACCATTCGGACAAGGATAGGCCATGAGAGGCAAACTTTTGATGATGCTTTGTGCTTGTTGTGCAGCTGTGCTGTACGCTAATTTTGGGGTAGGACCTGGAGACCAGACTAACAGATGTCTACAAAATAGAGTTTATTCAAGTAGGAAGTTCATAGTATAAAACAAAGGTTCAGTTCAATGTTCACCGCAGATAAGATCCAAATGACTTAGCTGCAGTTATGCTAGAATACTAATGGCGGCGGTGTAGTTGTAGATCAGTTTCATCTTGGTTCGCAAGGCACTGCATCTTCTACTATTAACAAGAGTTCTAGAGTTTAAAGATCGAATTATGTTATTTTCCACTCTTCTTAGATGCACACTTCTTGGATCGTTCTTTCCGGTTCCTAGAAGCACAACTCTTTCCTTGTTCGAGCAGAGTAGCTTGGGCAGGTGGAAGAGGCAGATGATGCCCAGGAACCAAAACAGGGAACCCAACAGCAGGGATTCTGCACAAGTGTATACACTAGGCATTAAGTTACAATCTACTCAATCATATAAATATTGTTTTATGAAAAAAGAAGTCAGTTCATCAAATTGATAACTACTGGTTCATGTTGGTAATCTTTTATGGAACAAGAAGTTTGCAACAATCCATCTTCATGTGTATAATGGGTCAAATGTTTCTACTGTAAGAATATCTATAGCAGGAATTTGAAGGAAAAAAAGAGAAAAAAATACTTAGAAGCACTTGTGCTACTTTTGTCGAGACACTGGTTTAGCTTCTTGGATATTTTACAATCAAGTTTTAAACTATATTACTGCATGTATATAGAGCTCAAGAAGTTCAATTGGAATGACCATTTGCACAAGACTGTACTGAGCACAAATAGTTTCCAAGCTACCAAAAGTGGAAGACCTCTATGTTGCCTGAGTAATCTGAGTATCTGACAATGCAACCAAATACCATACTACCCTTACCATAATTAATGGATTTAGTAAATATCATATAAAGGGATGGATCCACACATCTACACTGGAATAGAAAAATAACACAAAATAGATGAAAACTCATACCCAGCAAGAGCACAGCAGACTCCTGTTTGGTCACGGCAGCACCAGCAGCCCCATCGCCCACATGTAACCTAAAACGCAGATCTTGATTCTCTGCATAGCAGCACTGAAGCAAGCGCCCCAGTCTCCTACATTCCCCTTCTAGATACCTACTCTTAAGCTCCAAGTCCTTCAGATACATTTTCTTCCTCTCCCTTGATCTCAAGGCAGCATCCTTGTTCCTCAATTGTCTAATAATCAAAATATTAATTTCCTAGAAATCAGTACAAAATCTAAATACACTAATTTTCATGCTCAGACATATATAGCATAATAGCAAATCTTCCTTCTCATTCTTCATTGGACTGTTATCAAAATCACAACAACTGCTACTCATACCTCTTCCTCTTCTTAGAATTCGGATCATCACGGTCTTCGTCGCCCATAGCATCAGCATGAGTAGCGGATGTCTCCTTCTCCGATCCACCATTAGAATCCGACACATCTGATTGAGGACTCTTCTCGTCTGAAGGACTAAGATGGCCATCGCATGATACATCCGCAGGAAAATCGAGTAAAATATCACACAAAAACTCATCGAAATAGCTTCGATTCACGTCATCTGCTTCCAATTGACCATCGTCGTTCACGTCGTCGTCATTCATCAGCATGTTCTCAATATCGCCGATCCAAGACGGGATCGAGTACGTCGACTGACTCAAAATACCCTCTGCCGGAGGCGAGACTCGATCATCTACCAAATTCATCATCCCCGGATCAGAATCGAACGCATGCGCAACATCAAACCCGTCGTCGAAGACATCAACAGCGCTCATTGTAATCGCGAAAAAAAAACAAAAAAAACAAAATTTGAAAAAAGCGAAAAAAGAAGAAGAGAAAACACCGAAAAACGGAATGTGCTACGCCATGAATGACTTGAAACCCTACGTGATATACAACGAAGACGAGGAAGCTTCGTGTTGAAACTTCGCGAGGAAGAAAAACTGAAAGCGTGTGTAGGAATATTTATCGAGAGATCACAGCCGTTGATTTGTTGTGCTTACTGCTTAGTTGTGAGGATGACAAGGCGAGATCGTAACGAAGAGTTATGGTGTGGGCGTACGCAGGGGATTTGAGCTGACAGTGAACACGTCAAGTAGCCAATAAGATTTCGTTGTTAGCTGACGTGGAGCGAATCAATGATAGATGGACGACGATCACCTAAACTTGCCGTTTTTGTTTTGCTTTTAATTTGGTCCGAGTCCAATTAGAGTGTGAAAAAGATAACTACTCCTAGGCCTGGGCGTGCAGACCTGAAAACTCGAACCCAATCCTGTCCGAATCGAAAAAAATTCGAACGGATCGATTCTTCTCGGACTGAAAACCGAACCGACAAAAAGTCCGAATCGAATGGTGAGATTCAGTTCGATCTCGGGTTGGCTTTCTTCTCGGACCGAAAGCCCGACCCGAACAGAATGCTTAATGGGTTGCCACTTGTCAGCATATGATTGGTCAATGTAAAAACCCAAATTCGAGTTGAACGGTGTCGGGGGTCGTCTCGCGTCTCGCCTCACTAACTCACTTCATTCACTATTCACTTTTGTTCAAGCCGGGGTCGGGGGTCGTCGCGCTTCAAGTTCAAGCCTTCAAGGTACTGATCACAGATTCACAGATGAGGACATGATGAATATTGTTTATCCTCTCAGAGTCTCAGTCCTGAATTCAAATCCTTTTGTTTTTTTATGTAAAGTTTATTTCTTCAGTAATTTCTTTGGTTTGAAATTCAAGGCTTTGAATTTCTTCAGCGTGGTGGTCGTCTCCGGCTCCGAGTTCAAGGCTTTGAATTACTGAATATTGATGAATATTGAATATTGGTGAATGATGATTACTTGAATATTGATGAATGATTACCTGTTCTGTCCCCCGTTGTATGTTCCTGGTCTAATTATTGAATATTGATGAATGATGATTACTTGAATATTGATCAAGTCTTTGGTTCATGCTTGCTGACTTGCTGTATTCGGTTCAATTTGTTGAAGCCATTTGTTCATTTATGATTACTAAATAGTGAATATTGTGCAAAGATGGATGCATCACAATATTCGGACTCCAATTCAGATTCGGATTCAAATTTGGGTGCGGATGCTTCTAAAAATATTCTGACATTCGATAGTACCGGAGGCTCTGGAACTAAAAGGAAGCGTCCTTCTTCAGTAGCACTGAAAAACATTGGTGAAGCTGAACAAGTTGAAGAAGCTGAAGAAGTTGGTGAACCTGCTGAAGCGCCAGAAGCTGCTGAAAAGCCTGATGGAAGATCGTGGGTTTGGGGGCACTTCAAGAAGATTAAAAGCCAGTATATGGGATGAAGAATGGTAAGAGGGTGCAAACTCATGAAGTGGTTAGAGCTAAGTGTAACTACTGTGCTAAGGATTTAGCTTGCGATACGTATGGGAATGGGACTAGTAGTCTATAGGGACATATCGATAATGTTTGCAAGAAGTATCCAGGGAGAGTGAAGATAAATGATGGGCAGCAAAAACTCACTTCTACTGGCCGTACTGGGGCTAAAGAGTTGGTGATTGTTAAGTGGAGTGAGCAAGGGTGTAGAGAAGCAGCTGTGAAGATGATAGTCATGGATGAACTTCCGTTTAGCTTCATCGAGAAAGAAGGGTTTAGATATTTTTACAGGTATATTGTCACATTAATGAAGTGTGAACTGTGAACTAGTTTGGACTTTGGACTGAATATACTTGTATTAGTTGTATATACTTGTATGAATTGTTTTTAAATGTTTATGCTTGGACTGAACTTGTTTATATGTTGTTGTACTGAATTGTATGTTGTTGGACTGAATTATATGTTGTTGGACTGAATTGTTTTTTCAGGTATGCTGTGCCTGATTGGCATGTACCTTCGAGGAGGGTGATTTGCAAGTAGTTTTTGAAAATATATGCTGCTGAAAAGGCGAAGCTGAAGAAAGAGCTTAAGGGTCATTGCTTGTGCTAAACCACTGATACTTGGACATCGGTGCAGAACATCAACTACATGGTGGTGACTGCCCATTTTGTTGATTCAACTTGGAAAATGCAGAAGAGGATTCTTAGTTTTAAGGTAATTCCTAACCATCATGGAGATAGCATACGGTGTTTGTTGGAGGATTGTTTGCTAGAATGGGGAGTGGATAGAGTGTTGCCCATATCAGTTGATAATGCTAGCGCCAACAAGGTGGCGATTGATTACATTAGGGAGAGGATGTTAGGGTGGGAGATATCACCTTTGCTTGGTGGGATTTATTTGCATATCAAGTGCTTTGCACACACTCTGAATCTCATTGTCCGAGATGGCCTTTTGATAATGGGAAATTCAGTTGGTTCAATTAGGAATGCTGTGAGATATGTGAGGAGCAGTGGGGCAAGACTTCAGCAATTCAAAAAGTGTATGGAGAAAGAGAAGGTGGAGTGTAAGAAGGTGTGCATCCTCGATGTGCCAACAACGTGGAACTCCACCTATCTAATGCTATCAACTACATTAGAACTCAGAAAGGCTTTTGATAGATTGGCAAGGGAAGAAGGCACAAAGTACAGGGGTTACTTTGAGGAGGATGAAGACCTTGATTTTGAAGAAGACTTGGTTCTGGGGTTGGGAGAAGTGAATCTGAATGGTGATGCAAGTAATGCAGCAGAGGGAACTCAGGCAAGGAAGAAAGGGAAGGGGAAAAGAGTAGGACCACCGGTTACACATGATTGGGAGAAGGCTGAAACTTTTGTGAGGTTTTTGAAGATATTCTACGATGTGACAATGAGGATCAGCGCCTCAACCAAACCAACATCGTGGAAAGCTTTTCATGATATTGTGTGTATCAGAGCTGAGATTGATGGACTATTTCCTCAAGAGGGAATGAGCACCGGGTCGGAGACTGAAAGGATTTTAATGGATATGGCAGTAAGTATGAAGAGGAAGTATGAGAAATACTTTGCCACCTTAGAGGATTGCAATCAGCTTTTATTGATTGCCTTGGTGTTAAACCCAAGATACAAGCTCAAAAACTTCGAATCTACATGAAAGAAATGGCTGAAGATGGAGATTGATGATATTAGAAAGAAATTAGCTGAGCTTAAAGATCTTCTGATTTAGCTTTGTGATGCTTACAACTCCATGATTGTTGAGGCATCCTCCAAGGTAACAAAATCTCGGAGTGGAGATAGCCAAGGGAACAAATCCTCATCTAAGAAGAGGACTATAGAGCCTACTGGAATTATGAAGGACATGGAAGAAGATTGGGAGAGAGAACTGGAAGACTCTGATGAGGGAGTTGTAGGACATGAAGTGGACAGGTATCTTCTAAACCCGATTGTGAAGGCTGCAAACCCCTCAGATTATGACATATTGGAATGGTGGAAGAAAAATGGTGAGAAGTATCCTGGCCTTGCTGCTCTTACCAAAGATATTATGGCGATTCAAGTGAGTACAGTAGCAAGCGAGTCTTCATTTAGCACCAGCAGAAGGGTCATTGATCCATTTTGGAGCTCTCTATCTCCCAAAACCGTGGAAGCATTAATCTGCTACCAAAACTGGATACGGTCTGAAAGTATCCATAACCTTCAATACATTCCAACTGTTGAGGACATTGAGTTATATGAAGCTTTGGAGGAAGGTAATTAACTTGTTATCCGAATTTTGTTTATATTTGAGTTTGATTTTGGTTGTTAACTTGTTATCTTGTTTACTGATAGAACAAGCAAGGGAAGAAGATAATAGTACAGTTGATCAACAAGAGAATGAAGAGAATCAAGAGATGCCTTCTACCTCAAAATCAACTAAAGTGTCTCAAGCTGATAAGGGGAAAGCTAAAGTTACCAGTACCACAACCTTGAAGAAGGGGTATCAAGGGAGCAAAAAATTAATTATAAGGGGTTAAGGACCTAAGGTACTTATTTCTGAATTTGACTAACTTGATAATTGAATCCTTTTTGATATTTGATATTTGATAAGTTGAATCCTTGTTGAGTTGTTGGACTGAACGTATTTGGTTGAATTTGGGTGAAGGGCAGTTGGCTTGGCGTGTTTGCGATGGAGGGCAGTGGGGGAAGGGCAGTGGCGTTTGTGATTGAGTTTGTAATGTAGACAATGGACATTGTGTTTTTGAGTTTGTTATTAAGTTTGTGACATTTTGTATTTTGTAATGTGGACTCTTGGACTCTTGGTGATTGAGTATTTGAGTTTGTGACAAACTGACAATGTGACATTGTGTAATGTGTGTATTATATGTATTACGTAATGTGTTTGAAACTTCCAAGTTTGAGGTTGGAACACAATTTGTTTGTTGTGTGGAACACAAATAAGCTTGAGGTGTAACCTGTGTTTGTGTTTGATATTGTATTATGGAACTGTAGCAGGTACTAAAACGGAGACAAAAGTCACAGAATACAAAATATGTGTTTTCTGTCAATTTACAGAAAAAAAACCCGACCCGAGCCCGAAAAAAAAACCGAACAATCCTGAAAACCTGAAAAAACCCCGACCCGAACCCGAAAAAAAAACCGAACAACGCCAAAAAAAACCCGAAAAGACCCGAAAAAACCTGAACCGACCTGAAACCTGAAAAATCGGGCTTGAGTCGGTTTTCGCTTTCAAAAAGCCCGAACCCGACCCGAACCAAATTTTTGGTTTTCGGGCCGGTTTTCGCAAAATTAAGGACTGAACCGAACCGAGCCCATGCCTAACTACTCTCATGATGCATAGATACAGACGGAAACAAAGTTGTAAAAAATGATAGGCGTCAAGGTCCCGAAAGAATTAATCATGGATTAATCGGCGACTAATCGATTTCGATTTTTATATATTTTTAATATATATTCATTAACATATTAATAGTATTGTATTAATATTATTTTAATTTAGATCATTTTGATTTTTGATTTATTAAATTTAAATATGAGTATTATTTTAAACTTAAATTGGTTGGCAGGTAGTTGTATGGTTCAATTTATACGTAATGGATGATATCAAAAAAAATAAAAAATATTGTTTTATATTCTATCCATTTAATTTTAATTTTAATTTAATACTTTAAAAGATATTTGTAAGAGATATGCTGTTTGTAATGTTTTCATACTTTGAGGGTTTAAGTGTAATAAGTCAAAGTTTTAATTAAACTGTTCTTCATCTTCCAAAAAAACCCTACCACGCCGCAGCACCATGTTTGCCGATCTAACTCACGTCGGGCGGATTAGGCGACCGTTTTCTTGAACACTGGACGACTGTGATTGTACGTCGTTGCACCGTCTAGTCTTTAAGATAAATAAATTGAAGTTTGGATATTGAATGAATCGTCAAGCACCTTTCAAATTCAGTATTTCATTCTTTATCAAATGTCAGGAATTCAAAAATCAGAATTGGGATAAGACAATCGAAAACAATCTTATTCTAAAAAAACGAGCAACTTGAAATTGAGATGTAGAATTAATGTGCTTAAGAAGATTCAGAATTTTCTGTCCTTCACTCATCTGTTTCAACCCTCATTTATAAAGAGTGAAATTAACCGACCGGTTATGGTGGTTAAAAACATATAAAGGCATTTGTTGACGAAGTTTGAGGTAGGCTGGCCATCTCGATAGGCTGGCCATCTCGATAGGCTGTCTACCTCCATGTGCGTTTTAGTGCTCACTCTTTATGTTTTGAGGTAGACTACCTACGTAGGTACCGCGGTACACTATCGTGGAAGATGTCTACCTCCACCTTAAACTCATAATTTTTTATCGATTGAACCAAACTTCATTCGTTCAGACCGAACTATAACATTAGAATATTCTACATTGAGCACTAAAACAGACACGAGTTTCATACAATTCCAAGTATAAATTGACGCTATTACAACCATGTGTCCATATCCATTCATCAGTGACGGACATAACCCAAATACAAGAGGGTCACTTACCCATCAATTTTTTCATTTGTTCTTTTATTTAAGATTAATTAGACCAAAATATGTTAATATTTCTAAGAAATTTCTTGTTGTCCCCATTAATTTCTCCAAAGTAGTGTTAATAGGAAAGAGCACTATTCGGTAAATTTCGATTTTACCGAACAGATTTGGTGCGGTAAATTCGGTAAATCGGTAAAATGGTAATTTATTGATCGGTAATCGGAATAAATTTTCTAATTTGGTAATTTACCGATTTACCGAATAAGAATTTTTATTATTATAAAATAATATTCATTAAAAAAAATTAATGAATTGTTTGTTTAAACTTCAAATTTAAACAGCAATTTTTGGAAACATTTGAGATTTAATTATGTAGATCAAAATTTTGAATTATCTTTGTGTTTTTTTGTTATTAGATGATTAATTATTATTTTTTAATAATTTTAAAATTATGTAGAAAAATTATCAAATTTTTTTTTGGTAATTCCGACATTTACCGAATTTATCATTTTACCGAAATGTGGGTAAAATGCTGAATTCATTTCCATAATCGGAATAAGAAATTTGAGTCTTCAAACGGTAAATTCGGTAAATTACCGAATGCACACCCCTAAGTGTTATGCCCCTATTGAAATTAATGTTTGGGTCCGGCACTTTCACTAATAAGTGCTTCAGTTCACACTTACACAGGTAGATTCTTTTTTATCATGCACCTACAATGCATTTTACCAAAAGTTCAATTAAGAAGATAAACTTTAACCTTACCCTTGATTTGCGAGAATAAGCACATATCGTGGGATGTAAATGAAATGTGCTTCAAATCCCTAAGTGTAGGCTTTCCACATTGAATTCAGCTCTTAGCGTCATATCAAGAGGGAATTGGGTGTTTTGCCATTTCATATTTCAAATGTGATTTAAGCACATCCATATACATGACTTGTGACGTGCGTCGTTTGACGAGTCAAAATTAAATTTATAATCTCCTGCGAACAACTAGCTAGTGTAGCGGCAAGCAGAGTCGAACTCAGGAGAGCTGGTTTGTTGAAGTTGAGTCTGAGACAAATATAGAAACAGGGGTTTTTAGCAGTGTGAGTGTAAAAGAAAAAAACACAAGGAATGTTTCAATCAGAGAAGATATTCAGCTTAAGGTTTATATTGTGACACATTTATCATAGACAGTTAATGATCAAATTCCAAGTTTCTAAGTGTGCTTGTTCCGACAAAGGTAACAACCCTAAGTAACTCGACAAAGGTAATACACCACAATCTAACCCGACAAAGGTGTTAGACCTCTAGTTCTTTCCTAAGCACAATAATCTGACAAACGTATTATCAGGCCTAGGTGTTGCGATCTACCTTTACGACAAAGTTTCCAGTAGATATTAATGGTAAGAATTGGTTGTCAAACTAAGCTTTAAGACAAAGTTTCCACTTAATCCAACAATTCAATTCATAAGATGAAGAACAAGAACCAGTAAAATATGAAATTGCATTAAGAAAAGAGTCTCAAAACGTAGTCACAATAAACCAAACCCTAAACTGAAATAAGAAATTTAGCTACTCATAGTCATAACAAAACCACAAGTATTTTTGAAATGAAAATAGAAAATTCTTCTCTTCGTTGAAAGCTTCGCGTTCTCCTCCAGAGCCGTCTTCAAAAGTAGGATGTGATGTAGAATAATGGGGATCCCTTCTCCAAACCCTTAATTTTTATGTTTTGGGTTTCTAAATCTATTTTGGGTCCAAATTGCCAATTCTCGGAACTGCTGACATCATCAGCCGCGCCTAGCGTAGACATTATCGTCGCACCCAGCGTTGACATTAGCAATGCGCTAATGTCTTCTTTAGGCGTGACCTGTGCTGACTAGGTCTCCCCTTTCTGCGCGCAAGTTCCGACTTCGACTCTTGATTTGACCATCCAAATGACCTCGGCTGCTCTCAGTGTGAACTAGAGAGTTGTAGAGAGATGAGTCAGCTATGCATTAACATGTAGCTCGTATTTTTTTGATCAGTGGTCAATTCCCAGCACTCTGTCGAACCTCCGAAGGTCTGATCTGCCACTGTGATGTTTTTGGCATGAAATGTCATCTTTTATGCACGTTTCCTCCTAGAGCTTCCGAAACACCTGAAATGCAAAATCATACTAAAAAGTAAATGTTGGCTTATAAAAGTGTCAAAATAAATGGGATTAGTTTGTTCGATGAGTCGTATAAATACGACTCGTCATGCACCAAGTCCCTAGCCAATCTCTTTGTCAAGTGATCAGCTAGATTTTGTTCAGATTGAACAAAATCAATAGAAAACCCCGTGATTGATCAGCTCACATACCGCGCTATGTCTAACGCTCAGATATCCTAATTTACCATTATACATTTGACTATATGTCTTAGCCAAAGTTGCCTTACTATCTTAATGAATAGATCTGGGTGCTATTGGTTTTGACCACAATGGAATTCCAAAAATTAAATTCTTTAGTCATTTTGCCCCTTTCTTGGCAACAAATTAGTGTTATGAATTCTCCATAGAAGAACTTGTAATGCAAGTTTTCTTTTAGAGGCCCCAAGAGATGTGATGAGGACATCCTTGAGTCACCTACACCCATACAAAGTTGATACATCAACTAAAGATGCTTATCTTGGCCACATGATTAGGAATCGTGTTAAACAAATTTAGGTGAATGCGCTCCTAGCTAACTTTCATGATGTTATTAATGAGAATTACATACTACCTAAGTCTCGAGTGTTTCTTTTACTTAGGTGTTTAACTACGGAGGAAATTCAAGCTAAAGGAGCATACAAGGAAAATCAAAGCTTAGTTGTTGTCGTGCATTGTCTACAAGCATCAATCCATGAAGAATATGATGTGCTGAAATCCAAGTGCGACAAAAAGAATGATAGGAAGCTTTCCGCGCCCTCACTTAACATCTAAAAATAGGAGTTCGTCCATCAACGCCTCATTATGGACATCTCAATCCCAAGAAGCGGTGCAATTCTCAAAGAAATTAATGCAGCCAGCAATGAATATTGCACAAAGCTCAACCATGGTTGTACACGATCCAGCTTGGCAGCACAAGACTCAACCATGGTTGCACAAGACTTGAGGATGGCTGCACATGATTCAACAACACAAGACTTTAATTGCTTTCTTAGTATAAATACCACATTTTCATTTTGTTAGAAACACATTACTGATAAGTCGAATTCTTGACCTATTATTCACTTCATTTGATGATGGATTATATTTGTTTTCTCGACATTTTATTGTCATTTAATCTCTTTTCTAGTGTTTCAGGTCAAATATCACATACCTAAGACTTTTGGATTGATCCGAAGTAAAACAAAGCATTTGATGAAGATTTGGGAAAAACAGGACAAAACAGGCAAACTGACCTTTCCAACTTAATGTGCATGCCTAGATCTCATACGGTGTTCAAATGAGTCATGATATAGCTTGTTGGAAAGCTTATTCAAAGAGATACAACTTTGTAGTTTTCACCAAGACCAAATTCGGACGTTAAGATTGCGAAAAAGCCATGAGAAGTCTCTGTCAGTTTGCCGTGTCGTGACATCCGTGACAAAACAACATGTCACGGGTGTTACAGCCCCTAAATTGCCCAGAAACATTTAGGGGGTCGTGACACCCGTGACAAAATCATATGTCACGACCCCGCAGATATTTTGAGTTATAAATAGCAGTTTCGGACCAGATTTTGTGTACGCTGACTTTGGGGATTGATTTTGACCTAAATTGAAGAAGGAGGACGACTAAGAGCTCTAGACAGACCAAGATTTGAGGCTACGTTTCATCAAAACACGGTTTCCTCGTTTCTAATCTTTTCATATATATTTGTGGTTGATAGCCATGAATCGTGAGTAGTCATTTTATTCCGGGATCCTACAGATCACGTGCCAGGTATCCAACTCTTCGTGTGATCAATTGAACGTTTTTTCATTAATGTAATTCGAATATTCAATTTCATTATGCTTAATTTTATCGTTCTTGCAAGTTTTAAATTGAATGGGATGTTTGCATGCTAGAACATATTTAGGTTAATTACCAAAAGATGAATGGGTCCTAGGTATTAACTAGATCATAAGAAATTGATATTAGGTCATAATAGCTACAATGGTAGTACAAGAGTTAATAGGAAAGTTGATTTTTGTCTGAAAAACCCTAAGCTTAAATAATCGAAATCGTTGATAATCCGTGGATGGGCGGCATTCAACGATTGAGATTAATCTAGACAATGATCCGTGGATGGGCGGCTTGTGTAGTGTTATTTTGGTTTATTTCCATATTCGATAGCATGATGAATTTACGTGATATTGTTGCATGATTTGTGGGTTGGCACGGGTGAAGTTTGATCCTGGGATTCTTTCTCTGATCAAGCCAAAACCTTTTTATTTACTACATTTAATTTCTGCTATTTTCATCACATCAAAACCTTTAATTGTTCGGAATAGCTAAATAGGTCATGTTAGCTAGTACTCACACTCGTTGTTCCTTGGATCGACCCTTGGCTTACCAAGGTTTATAAATTGTGTTTGACTGTAATTTGACTCCTAAAACACATAACTTGACAACTATAAAGGGTTAAAAATACGCTTGTCAATTACACATTACTTTGAATTTGTGTTTATATGAAAATTAGCCAAGTGCTATTTCTATCTCAATGAGAGATTTCTCTACCTCATTGCTCTTGTAATTTCCTAGTGATATTGCAGAAGCAGTCATTCGACGGCAACCTATCTGTGCTTCTAACTTCGTGCGTGGTTGTGTGGTTAGGAAACTTAGAGTGTGGTTAGGCGGGTACTTGTCGCAGGTCATTGCACTAGCAGTGGTTGACATCAAGAATCGTCGGGTTGCACTATTATCCAAAGTTGATTTTAGTTGGAGTCAGTGGCAACAACAACTTCTTCAAGTGACATCAACTATTCCTGTTGTTCAGATGCTACGTCGTGAAGATCGATACCACCCCATATCAAGATGGCACCTCCCACAAGCAAGAATACCCAACCACTTGTAGAAGAATGATCTTCTAAATTCGTAATCCAACTTGTATCTGAATGTCCCCCTCCAAAATCGAGGGAAATCTAACGTAAGTGAAACCATAATTCATAAGATACTTAAGCACTCGCCTTATAGCTTAACAATGATTATTACTTCAATCAAAAAAAGACAATGATGAGTACTAGGATTACTGGTATACATACTCAACGTGTCTACTGCATAAGCTATGTCAGGCCTTGTGCTTGTCATTCTATACATTAAGAAATCAATTACTTGCGACTCAAGTTGTGAAATGACTGCACCCGTGTTAGGCATAAGTTTCACACTTAAGATCCATGGGAGTACTTACCGGAGAACAATTCATACAATTGAATTTCTTATGCACTTTCTCAATATAGTGAGATTGTGTTAGTGCTAGTCCTTTCTTCTCACGTTTCATTATAATACCAAGAATCATATCTGCTCCTCCCATGTCTTTCAAGGCAAAGCTTGAGGATAAAAAGGTATTATTAAGGTGTACTTGTCTTTGGCCAATGCCAAAGATTAACGTATAATGTATAATTAACATATAAGCTTGGTAGGCTTACTACCTCAATAGGTTGTCTACCTCAATGTGCGTTTTAGTGCTCACTCCTTATGTTCTGAGGCAGACTGCCTAGGTAGGCTATCTACCTCCGACTTGAACTCATCATTTTTTATATCGATTGAATCAAACTGCTTTCGTTCAAACCAAGCTAGAACAGTAGAATATTCTACATTGAGCACTAAAATACTATTTTGTACTTCTATTTTTGGGTAGGACATGAGTAGCGGGTCGTTAGGTACATTTTTACCCATACAACTTCAAAGTTCAAAGAATGTGATAATGGAGGAACCGGTATTGGCACTGTCGCATAGCACCAAGCCTTATGAAGTCCACGTTGATGCATCCGACTTCATCGTTGTGGCAGCGGTTGTAAAAGAGCAACACTGGATTGCCTTTGAGAGTCAAAACTCAATGAGACTGAATGTCATTATGTCGTGCAAGAAAAGGAGATGACAGCCATGGTACATTACTTGCCAGTTGGAGACATTATTTGTTGGGGCTCAAGCTTGTGGTGAAGACTGATAACGTGGCAACAAGTTATTTAACATTCAAAAGAAACTTAGTCTCAAGCAAGTAAGGTGGAAAGATTTCTCAGCGGAGTTTGACGTGGTGTTCGAGTACAGGCCGAGCAAAGTCAATGTTGTCGCTGATGCTTAGAGTCATAAGGCAAAACTTGTGACTATTTCTCAAATCCAAGGAAGACTACTAGAACCCATTTGTAAGGCACCTGCTCGAGATCCTGTGATCAAGATGTTGATGGACATGGCCAAAGGGCGGAAAATAAAGCTCTTTTGGTTAGAGGATGACTTACTCAACACGAAGGGATGTCGAGTTTATGTGCCCAAGTATGAAGGAATAAGGTGTCGCATTATTAGGTAATGTTATGAAACTAACTAGGCAGCCTATCTAAGTCAAAGACGTATGAGAGATCTGGTGGAGGTTCAATACTACTGGCAAAAAATGGGATACAAGATCGAGCTCTATGTGAAAATTTGCCTTGTGAGCCAGCAAGACAAGTTAGAGACTGGGGCACTAGAGGGACTTTGGAGCCGTTGCCCATACCTAGTTGACCATGGGAGAGCGTTAGCATGGATTTCATTAGTGCTTCGCCGAAGTCCGAGGAATTCGGGAGAATCATGGTCGTGGTGGACATGTTTTCTAAGTACGAGAGTTTCATACTAGTACCTCGGGATTACACGAAGGAGGAGGCATGCCGCTTGTTCTTCAAGTATGTTATGAAGTTTTAGGGCTTACCTCGCAACATTGCGAGTGATTGAGCCCCTCACTTTAAGAGAAAACTTTGGACGGTGCTCTTTGCACTCATGGGGTCAGAGTTACTCTTTTTTACGACATTTCATCAACAAATCCAAGGGAAATAACCCCTCTCATCTCAGTCGTTGGTTTCTAAGTATACGAGAAGGAATCTATCGGTATTCAAGAAAGAAAAGTTTTTGCATGAGCGACCATATATAGCCCGTTCTTAATTAGGCAAGGCGGCGAAGAAGATGACGAAGTGGGCGGATAAGAAGAGTGGACATGTGGAGATCTGCATTGGGGACTTAGTGCATATCAAGCTCAAATTAGATCAACAAAAGTGGCGAGAAAACCTTTACTCATGAACGGGTACAAGGGACCTTGCTCCATCACCCAAAAGGTCGAAAGAGAATCATACGAGGTCAAATTACCACCAATCTTGAAGAAGATCCACCCCGTCTTTCACATAAGTTGCTTGAAGCCTTATCATGAAGACATGGAAGACCTTACTAGAGGTGAACTTTGAGAGCACCACCCTCCATCCCCACCTTGTTCAAGGAGGAGGTAAACTACCTCGAGGCGAAGCGAGTAGTAAGGCAATAAGGTCACCATACGTGTACATACAATACTCAGTATTTTGGAAGGGACTTTTCGAGAGTGAGGCGAGTTGGGAGACGATCGAATCCTAGTGGCAAATCATTGACAAGATCCATGACTTGATAGAGGCATCGACAAAATAGATGGGGGAAAATGTCACGGTCCGATCCTTTTGGACTTAACACTTAAGGGTTTAGTCGAGCAATGACAAGGCAAGTATGGACTAAGTTTAAATCCAACTGTTAACCCGATTGGTGACCCATTTGACTTGGAGAAAAGAGCCCGAAAAGGGGAAGATCCAAGCCCAAATCTAGAAGGCTCCAAAAGGCCAACGATAGGCATGGAAGCTTGTGGAAGCTTATTGAAGATTCATGAACATGTAATTAATAGAGGTGGGGACATATTGTAGTCGTAGGATTGATTCAATCATGGTCTTCTGTTGAGGAGGCCTAAGTGTACATATAGGGGAAGTCATTTGCTCCAATCCAACCAAAAGCAATACAAAACATTCCTTCCACAAATTGTAAGTTCCCATAAGAAGTTCTCAAGTCCTTCGTGGGCAAGTTAATGCTTTCTTAACTACGCGACTTAAGAAAAAAAGCTAACTAAGCGATGTACAACTTAGAGGTAAAGAAAACTAAGTTCGTCACACTACGGTATCCAGGAATGGCTCAAGAAAAGCAGCCTAGTGGATCTCAGGAAGAAACGATGACAAAGTTAACTGTCAGCATAATCAGTCAACAAGAACCCGTTAAGCAAAAACAATATCGGGATAACACATCGTTTAAAATTAGCATATTAAATGTTAAAGATATGGATTTATGATTGAATTTTAAGTTAATGTTAATGTGTGGTTACTAAATATATAGAATTACGTTACTTTAGTAAGCGCTCTTTAAAAGGTAGTCTCAGACTCTCAATCAATAATAAAGCAATTTTTAAATAAAAAATCCTTAATCCAGACCCAGCTGAGGCACTGAACAAGGCAAGCGAGAACTTTAGGCATAACTAAATTTCAAATTTTGATAAGATAAAAAAGACCCCTTTTAAAGATAAATTAGGCACATATTGACCTAGGCCTCGGCAACTCACCCGGTTGGTGAGAAGCCCATAGGGTGACCCGAAAGAGACCCCGCCAGCAACTCGACCGGGACCCAGAGTTGACCCGAATTCGATCCACCCGATTGACCTATAGGTAGGGTAAGGATTTTATTAATGATACCCGACCCTGACCCGTCTTCCCGACCTGTACCCGATTTTGATGAAGCCCAATTATCTAGCCCAAGTTAATCTTAATTTTCTCTACATTTTTTGAAAACCCTAACTATTACATATCTTATATCTCTACAGTCTACAACAAGCCGCCTACCGCCTCACCTCATACAGTCATACTCGTAGATTGATTTCATCGTCTTTTTCACCGTCTCGCATCACTTCATTGCCTTCACCATGAATATCATTTCGAATCATCGTAGCCTGGACCCGTTGGCCGTTGGCAAGGTTCTACCATCTAAAATCGACGCAACTCGGTTGCATTACTTCGTCAATTCCGAGTCTCAACGGATATATTTGCAGGCTAGTCTTCTATCCATTTCTCCTTGCATCTTTATAAAATTGTTATAGTGTTTAAGAAATCCGACCACGTTACTCCTGTTCTTGCAAAGTTTTCAGATTCAAAGTTTCCAACAAAGCCTAAATCTCGATCTGTAATTCCAACCCGAAAACAGTGATAATTATTGGGGATTTTTCGTCTGTTTCAAGTGTTGAAACTGAAACTCATGTATACTTTCTGTTACATATTGATGATTGTTCTATATTTTTTTGATTTTGATTATAGATTAATGAATCTTATTGTTTTCAATCTCAGGAAGTTCTAAAACTACAAGGAACACCAATCTTTTTCTCTGCTTAGCTTGGTTTAGCGTCACCCTTCTCTAACCTTATGGTTCAGCCAACATAAGATTGTTTCCACTCCGTGTCTGATGTAAAAGCTTGTGTTTTTTTATATGTAAAAGCTTGTTTAAGCTTGGTTATTTTAAAAGCTTTTTGTAAGTGTTTTTACACTGTTTTTTTATCTTGATTCTTCAATTTAGCTGCCACTGTAATGTTCCTTGTACTATTTAATGAATCCATATTTTGGCATGTTTGTTAAAATTCTGTAGGGTAATTTGGACCCGACCCAGTTGATCCGAATATAACCCGTAAGAAGGGCGCCCATAGTGTATGAAAATTGTGTGAATTTACACCTGACTCGACCCGTTAACTATTTATACAACTAAAATATACTTAAAGCCTACCCGACCCTAACATATTTTGGCAGGGCTCACCTGTACCCGACCCATTGTTGAGGCCTATATTGACCTTATGCGGCAAAAAAGAAAAAGGCCCCATTTTTATATAATAGTCAAAATAACTATTTATTAGAAGGCCCATTTCATATTGTTCGAGTCCTTGAAACCTTTTAAAGAGGGCGTACAAAAGTAACGCACTTCTACAATATTAGTAACTACATATTAACAATAACTTAAAACCTCTTGAGCTGGCCCTACCTGAATCCTGTAAGCGCAATGATCGATTCGGTTACAAAAGAAGCATACAACGCGATCGCACTATAACAAATGAGAACACTGAGAGAGATAAGAATTTCAATATAGTTATTTTGACTCTCAATAATAGCCTATATATCCACGAATTTGAATATTGATAAGCATATATTATAAGAATGAATGTCATCTGTTTGGCTTTTTTTACAAATACATTCCTTACTTAAAAAAATTCTCACCTAATAAAATAAGACATGCTTTTTCTAACTAAAAATTCACAAAAGTGCTTCTTCCCTCGACATGAATGTTCCGAAGAGAGCATTCGACTCAAGATCCTCTCCATCTCAATATTTATAGTACTTTGATACTCAATTCAAACACGATTTCTATTCCAATTAAAATAATTTCCAAATGCTTCAAAAATAAGACTGTCACAATTTTTCTTATATTCTATTTTAGAAGTGCCCGGGAATCCTAACAATATCTCTTTTGATTAGAATTTAACAAATTTTCTAACAATAATTTTTGTATTATCTCTTTCAATCTTCAACTTCGACCCAGGGATGGAACCAGCCCTAGTTGAGGGTGGCTCTTGTCACCCCATGGCCCCACAAAATTTCAATTTTCCATAATAAATAATATATAAAATACATAAAAACTGTTATGAAATTTTGTGATAGTAGTGAAGATGAATCTCAAAAGAAGAATATGAACTTAAGATGAAGTGTAGAGAGATTTGTGTTGCTTGAATTGGATTGAATTGCCTTGATATGCCTTACATATAGTCCCTTTATATAGGGCTAGGAAATGGAGAAAATATCTTGAGTTGAGTATGTCAATTTGAACTTGGCATCTTGTAGAAAAATGATGTGTGAGGAAGCATGGGTTGGATGGAGGAAATGCGTTGATTAAAAAATCAACTCTTGTGTTGTCAACTCAACTCTTGTATTATCACTTCCTTGTGGGCCATGGATGATGGATCAATATTCAACAATATTGTCGCTCCGTCGTTTTTGCTAGCTTGCTGGGACCCGGGGGAGAGTGTGTAGGAAGTCATCCACTTTATGAAAGATTTATAACACTCCCCCTTGGATGACTTGTTACGTGTCTATGCTGCCTCGTTAAAAACCTTACTTGGAAAAATCCAATGGGATAAAAACCAAGATAAGGGAAAAAGAGTGCAGCCACGTAAAACTCCCCCTAATGTTGGCAAGAGTGATTTCTTCATAATTTTGTAGCTTTCGCATGCCGATATCATGAACATGTTTTCTGAGTACCGAAGTTGGAAAAGCCTTTGTAAGAAGATTCGCTGAGTTGTCACAGGAAAGAACATACTGAAGGCTGATAACATTGCTCTTTTCCAGCTCTTGGGTAAATGAAAAGAACTTCGGAGGGATATGCTTCGTTCTGTCACTTTTAATAAATCCTTCCTTCATTTGAGCAACACATGCAGCATTATCCTCATAAAGTGTGATTGGATCATTTGCTGGTAGAAGACCGCTTGTAGTTCTGATATGTTATGTCATGGATCTCAGCCACACACATTCACGACTTGCTTCGTGTAATGCGATGATCTCAGCGTGGTTTGATGATGTTGCAAAGAGTGTTTGTTTCTGAGAACGCCAAGAGATTGCAGTTCCTCCACATGTAAATACATAGCCAGTCTGGGACTTTGCTTTATGTGGATCTGACAAGTAACCTGCATCTGCATAGCCAATCAAAACTGGTTTTGTATTTTTAGAATAAAATAATCCTAAGTCAATCGTTCCTTGAAGATAATGAAACACATGCTTGATTCCATTCCAGTGTCTTTTGGTAGGAGCTGAGCTAAACCTGGCTAATAAATTAACAGAAGAAGCTATGTCAGGTCGAGTACAATTAGCAAGGTACATAAGAGCTCCAATCGCACTGAAATATGGTACTTCTTGACCAAGAATCTCTTTAGATTCTTCACATGGACGAAATGAATCTTTGTCTACATCAAGGGATCTAACGACCATTGGGGTACTTAATGGGTTTGATTTATCCATATTGAATCTCTTTATTATCTTTCTCGTGTAATTTGATTGATGCACAAGTATTCCACTTTGCATATGCTCAATTTGTAATCCGAGACAAGATCCCGTTCTCCCAAGGTCTTTCATTTCAAATTCCCTTTTCTAGTAAGAGATTACTTCATGAATCTCTTCATTTCATCGATATAGACTGCGATAATCACACACCCGAATGTTGTTTTCTTAATGAAGACGCAAGGGCAAAGAGGGTCATTGACATATCCCTTTTGCAACAGGTATTCACTTAACGGGTTGTACCACATGCGTCCGGATTGCTTTAACCCATATAAAGATCTTTCTAGTTTGATCGAATATCTTTCTCTGGGCATTGAACTTGATGCTGCAGGCATCTTGAATCCTTTAGGGATTTTCATGTAAATATTAGTATCAAGCGATCCGTATAAATAGGCTGTAACAACATCCATAAGGTGCATTTTTAATTTTTTATGGACTGCTAGACTGATAAGGTATCGGAACGTAATTCCATCCATCACAGGAGAATACGTTTCTTCAAAGTCGATACCAGGTCTTTGAGAAAAACCTTGTGCAACAAGGCGAGCCTTGTATCTCAGAATCTCATTTTTTCGTTTCTCTTTCGGACAAATACCCATTTGTATCCAACGGGTCTCACACCTTCAGGAGTGAGCACTATTGGTCCAAAAACCTTGCGCTTGTCAAGCGAGTCTAGTTCAGCATCGATTGCCTTTTTCCAATCAGCCCAATCGTGTCTGTTTTTACATTCAGTCACTGACTGAGGTTCAGGATCCCCATTATTTTTCATCCATGACTTCACATGCCAGACTATAAGAGAATGCATCATTGATGGCCACATTTCGGTTCCATCTTATACCAGTATTGGCATAATTAATCGAAATTTCTCGATTCTCCTCGTTGTGTATTTCTACAGGAGTATGTTCTTCCATTTTGGAGTCATCTTGTATCTCTACTCCTTTTCTTTTCGGAGGATTTTTATTTTTAGAACCAGGTGGCCTTCCACGCTTTAGGCGTGTTGTGATTTCATGAGTGACTTTATTTTCAAGCTTCCCTTTCGGGACTTCAATTTGAACTGGAGCATTCTCAGCTGGTATGTGAGATTTAGTCACTCTCTTTGTGTCTATAAATGCATCAGGAAGTTGATTTGCTATTTCTTGCAAATTCAAAATACTTTGTACTTTCCCTTCACAATCCTTTGTGTAGGGATCAAGATGCAATAATGTTGGTACAGACCAAGTAATTTCTTTTTCCAACTATTTTCTTTCTCCCCCTACTATTGGAAACTTTTCCTCATCAAAATGGCAATCAGCAAAACGAGATGTGCAAACATTACCAATTTGAGGTTCTAGATATTTAACAATAGATGGACTTTCAAAGCCTACATAAATGCCAAGACTTCTCTGTGGTCCCATCTTTGTTCTTTGGGTGGTGCAATAGGCACAGAAATAGCACAACCAAAAATCCTTAAATGGGATATATTTGGTTCCTGACCGAATACAAGTTGTAGTGGGGAGTACTTATGATATGCACTCGGTCTGATGTGAATTAATGCCGTAGCATGTAATATTGCATGACCCCATACCGAAGTAGGGAGCATTGTTCTCATTACCAAAGGCCTAGTAATAAGCTGAAGGCGTTTGATCAGTGATTCGGCCAGACCATTTTGTGTATGGACATGAGCAACAGGATGCTCAACCGTAATCCCAACTGATACAATAATCATCCAATGTCTGAGATGTGAATTCATCGACATTATCAAGTCTGATCTTCTTGATTGTATGATCAGGAAATTGAGCTCGTAATTTGATTATTTGAGCAAGCAGTTTTGCAAATGCCATATTGCGGGTTGATAACAGACATACGTGTGACCATTTGCTAGAGGCATCTATCAATACTATGAATTATCAAAATGGTCCACATGGTGGGTGAATAGGCTCACATATATCACCTTGAATTCGTTCAAGAAACATAGGTGATTCCGCTTCAATCTTTCCCGGTGAAGGCCTTATGATCAGCTTTCTTAGAGAACAAGCTTTACATGGGAAAACATTTCCTTGAGGGATCTTTTGATCCTTCAGTGGATGCCCTTGTGAATTTTCAAGTATTCTTCGCATCATAGTTGAACCAGGATGACCCAATCGGTCATGCCATGTGGTTAGTGCTGAAGGTTTGATAACTACCATATTTGACTCAATTGCATTCAAATATGTATAATGCAATCTGGTAGGGAGCATTGGTAGTTTTTCTAAAACACATTTAGTTTCAGATTTATATGTTGTGAGCAACATATATTTCATGCTATTTTCAGTTATAGACTGAGTATCAAAACCATGAGAATATATATCATTGAAACTCAACAAGTTTCGTTTGGACCTCGGTGAAAATAAGACATCATTTATCGTAAATTTTGTGCCATTTGGCAATGTAAAGTTTGCCTTGCCAATTCCCTCAACCAGGTCTGCAGGACCTAATATTGTATTCACAATTTTTTGTGTTGGTTTTATCTTTGAAAAATATCTTTTATCCTTTAGGATAGTGTGCGTTGTCCCACAATCAAGTATGCAAATTTCTTCAATGTTAATCCGTTTGTTGGCTTGATGATTATCTTTGTCCATATTAAAACTTTAAATAAAAACAAAGAATATGTTAAGAAAGGTAATGGAATAAAACATTGTACTAGTTTATTTCAGATCTTAAAAGAAAACATGCAAATAAACATCGGACAACTTGGCTTCATTCCCAAAAAGGGGATTACTTAGTCCCATTATCTGTGTGCTCATTGAGGTTGTCACCCATATTCACAAAATTGGATGCATCAAAGTGGGTGGAGTCATTTATCGGGTTCTCAATGAAGTTGACTTCCTTCCCCTTCTCAAATTTCTGATAGAGCTCGCATAAGTGCTTTGGAGCTCGACAGACTTTAGCCCAATGGCCTTTGGTCCCGCATCTGAAACAAGTAGTTTCATAACCTTTCGAGGGGCTGGGGTCATTTTCCCTTTTGTAGGGATTCTCATGATTCCTCCCATCTTGATGGTTCTTGTGGCCATATTTGGTGATCTTATAAGGTGAATTATGAAAATAACCACCTAGACCACGTCCTTGACCATGACCTCGACCTCGCCCACGACCTCGACTATACTCTCGACCTTGAAGATGATCTCTATGTTCAGTTCTGTCGAAACGGACAGCATTCGCTTCAGGAAATGCCTTTGAGCTAGTCGGGCGAGATTGATGGTTCTTTATGAGCAGCTCATTATTTTTCTCCGCGATGAGGAGACAAGCAATAAGTTCTGAATACCTTTGGAAACCCCGCACACGATATTGTTGTTGCAGGGTCACATTTGATGCATGCAATGTGAAAAAAGTCTTTTCCAACATTTCATCATCTGTTTTTATATCTCCGCAGAACCTCAAATGGGTTACAATTCTAAACATTGCAGAGTTGTATTCACTGACTTTTTTAAAGTCTTGGAACCGTAAAGCGGTCCATTCATCGCGGTAAATTGGGAGCATCACAGCCTTTTGATGGTCATACCTCTCTTTGAGATTTTTCCACAGTTGACATGGTTTTTTCACTGTGAGGTACTCATTTTTTAGATCCTCATGTAGATGACGGCGAATGATTTTGCCATGTCTATTTCTGAGGGTTTATTTTCCTCCTTGATTGTCTCAATGAGACTCATTGATTGCAAATGTATTTCTATGTCCATTGTCCATGACATGTAATTGGTTCCAGCAATGTCAAGGGGACTGCAGTCTAGTTTCACCAAGTTTGTCATGATGTTAACTAAAACAAAACAAGTTATTTTTATTAATTCAAGATATACAAGTCTACAAATAGTGTAAAGAAGAAAAAAGCATACATTATTACAAGCATTTCTAAACAACGATACTATTCATCTACCAGAACATCTCCGGTGAATAAACAAACAGTATATACAAAAATAATTATGAAAACAAAAACTAGCATTAGACGAGACATTTTATGGCAAGGTTTTCTTGAGAAGATTATGTAGTAGAAGAGAGAATGAGTGTGATTTTGTATGGTGAAAGAAATCGAATTTACAGAGGAAAATATAGCCGTTTGTTACCGTTGGGCATGTTATGTTACCGTTTGTTACCGTTGGGCACTAAGAGTAAATTAACAATGTAATATCATCAAATAAATTATACAGTTCCAAGAAGATGAAGTATTTAAAGTAAAGATAGTTACTTTGCAGATCACAACACTTTACTATGGGGTGGTAATCCGCACAGCATAATAATATGTTGTTATACATTAAGAAAGTAAAATAAGTTGTAAAATCACAACACTTTATTATGAGGGGATAATCCGCCACTGCATAATAATATGTTGTTATACATTAAGAAAGTAAAACAAGTTGTAAGAAGTATTTAAAGCAAAACATACATAACCGTCGCCGTAATAGGATCGAATTCCAAACAAAGCAAAAAGCAATGGAATTCTTAGTTTTTTCATCCACAAAAACCCAGATATCAAGTCACAATATGGAATTGTGAAAGAGGGAGAGTAGAGCTCCCCTTGAGGTAGTGAACCCCTTATGATATCCAAGTAGAACATATGAAGAACTAAGCGGAAGTTGAGAGACAAGTGAAGAAAACACTTACTTCTTATTGAATCCTTGTTCGAAACTTACGATATGGAAGTGGAGAGCGTTCGTGCTGATAACGTGTTACGAAATTTTGTGATAGTAGTGAAGATGAATCTCAAAAGAAGAACATGAACTTAAGATGAAGTGTAGAGAGATTTGTGTTGCTTGAATTGGATTGAATTGCCTTGATATGCCTTACATATAGTCTCTTTATATAGGGATAGGAAATGGAGAAAATATCTTGAGTTGAGTATGTCAATTTGAACTTGGCATCTTGTAGCAAAATGATGTGTGAGGAAGCATGGGTTGGATGCAGGAAATGAGTTGATTAAAAAATCAACTCTTGTGTTGTCAACTCAACTCTTGTATTATCACTTCCTTGTGGGTCATGGATGATTGATCAATATTCAACAATATTGTCGCTCCGTCGTTTTTGCTAGCTTGCTGGGACCCGGGGGAGAGTGTGTAGGAAGTCATCCATTTTATGAAAGATTTATAATATAAACAAATTAAATTATAAATATATATAATAAAACTAAAATATATATAAACAAATTTTCAATTTTGACTCTTCCAGTTTACACATGCTCTTTTTGAAGAATGAACATAGTAAATAGTACACTTTGCAATAAGCAGAAGATGAATTCTTATCAGATTGATTGGATATCAACATTGAGAAAGACATAGCTAAAATGTTTAGCAATGATTCAATAATATAAATTTTCGTGTTACAGAAATGAGAGTTATTATTTTAATGTAATATAATCTTTGTAAACGATATTAATGTTTTTAATAATACGCCTTAGTTTCGGTTGTCACCCCGGGTCTCAATTCCTGGGTCCGTCCCTGCTTCGACCTCTCAAAACTTCTCTTCAAGTTTGTAAAATTCTTTTTTTTATAGAAGTTTGTAAAACTATTGATGCAACGTTTCAAAGGATACACATTCTTCATCTTGGTTAAATTTTGTGCTCATCTACAAATTGTGATGCATGGCTGCGCTTCAAATCATATCCAAGGACGGAGCCAGCTGGTGGGCTGGTCGAGCTGCAGCCCGGATAGAAATTGAGCCAATAATTTTTTCCAGTTTTCATAATTTCTATTTGCGGAGGATTGCGAATTGCGATTTGGGGAGAAGCAGATCCAGATCGAGTCGACCGTGCGAGCGCCGTCCCATTCTTCACTGCCGCAGTCACTGAAGAACAACATCTGGCCGTCCGTTTGCGTTCCAGTCCAGGCAGAGCTCGAACTCGAATGATCGAAGGAGTTGGAGTTGGGTAAGATTGTGTTCAATTGGTCGATTTCCGTTCATTTTTTTAGTTAATTTTGTGCGATTTCTGTGCGCGTGAAACTCTAGATTTTGTGCTGGCCTGATTGTGAAGTTACTGAAACTGACAATTATGTTGTGTCTGAACTGTGAAACCCAAAGTGATGATTCATCCTAATTAATTGCCCTTTGATTTTCTTGAATGTAATTCATCCTAATTAGTTGCCCTTCGATTTTGTTTGTGTAACATGATCAAATTCCGCCATTCCCCACCAATGTTGCTATTGAGTCTATTGAGTCACAACTGCGAGCTCCAATCTCTTTGATAATGTCTGATATCAGTGCAGAGCCTATCGCGGCAGCCTCATTAGGACAAGTTTATAAAGGTCAGATATTAATGTGATAGCCAGAATGTTTGATTTAGCTTATGGTTCACCATAATTCTAATTCTGCATCTCGGGTTCCAATTGATTTACCTTATTTATTTGGCTTGCTTAACTTTAGTTTGGCGATGTACTTTATTGCTCCTACACTTCCATTCCTTTTGTATTTTACAGACAAGTTAATGGTTGATACAGCATGAAATGCGTATACATTTGGTCTACATTCCACAATCCGACTGTTCATGTTTTTTGCATCAAGTAATGGCAATACTGTTAGTTTTGCAATTATCATGGCGTTTAATTTTGTGAGGAACAATGGTTTCATTTAAGATTCTCAATCTAATTCTTGTCTGAAGTTTACAGCTCACCTGCACTCTGGAGAGCTGGTTGCTGTGAAAGTGCAGAGGCCCGGCATGTCCCATAAATTGACACTTGACGCATTGTTATTCAATATGGTTAGAGGCCAGTTGAAAAGATTTGCAAATGCTCGAAAAGATCTTTTAGTGGCAGTAAATGAAATGGTAAGCCACTCAACTCTTGAGCTTCTGAAGATCTATACATTTCAAAAGAGGAGCTAGGTTATCAGATTTAGGTCGAAGCTTAAACTGATTGGTCTCAGAGCCATGCTTAACATACTACTTAACACTCATTAATATATCCTCTGAGAAGGCACTTGACGTGTAATTTTTAGCATACGTGTCAAAAAAACAATTTGTAATTCAACCGGTAAGACCGGTGTCGAACCCAAAGGAGCAAACGGATTACGCGCTAAGTCAATCAAGTTTTCTTACTCGGCTAATTCCTAAAATTCAAGATTGGTTTTGGTTATCAATGGTTCAAAACAAGTACGAAATGGTTTTTAGGGGATTAAAATTCAATTAAAGAGGGTTTCGAGGGATTACTCCCCTCCTTGGCAATTTTTCCAACGATCATGTACACAAGAGTTAATTTATCCTTAAGGGTTGATTGGTTCAAACCTAGCTTGGACCAAGGTAGACTGACTGTTGTATGATCTATCCTAGTCAAGCCATCCTAATTAGAGTCTCACTCCGTCGAGATATTAACCCACTCTATAGCACCATTATCCTTGAAATGTCTTCCTAAGGTCATGCTACTATAGGCATTAAGTCTTAGTCAACCACGTACCATTGCATTCACTCTCATAATTGCTAGGTATGTTCATTCACACATTATCCAAATCATCACTAAGGTCTTTCGACACTTAGATCACAATTCTAGAGTAGAAATGTCACTTAGGCATTTTATCAAACACTTGGCAGCATATCATGCATAGAACACTTGGTGAAAATGAAATCAACTCCATAGATTGCAATATAATGTGTATACATGATCATTGAGTACCAAGGAGGGTTGTAAATCCCTCAAAACACAAGGAGACTACTCACACATCATGTAAGACAACATGATGTATGGTTCACACAAGAAAATCTAGAAGAAAAGAAGAGGGAAAGAGTAGGATGATTAGTCCTAATGAACTCCCTTGATCTTGATTCCTCCTTGATTGGTTGGTGATTGATGACCTTGATTTTGCCTCTTTTGCTTGTCTTTTCCCCAAAAATTGCAGATCCCTAGGTCAAAAACCGACACTTTCTATTTATAGCCTCGGGTGAGAAAGGGTAAGTAACAGATCTCAGCCGGTCGGCTGAGATGGTGTTCCAATCTAGCCGGTCGGCTGAGTCCGGCCGACTCAAATGATTGTGCAAGGGAATAGTCAGCCGGTCGGCTCGTATCGGCGTCTCAAGCCAGCCGGGCGGCTGAGTTTAGACGAATGCTTTGAAGATGAAGCGCAGGATCCAGTCGGTCGGCTCACAGGTCAGCCGGGCGGCTCAGTTCGGCCGACTGATATGGGCAATTGAATGGTCCTTCCAGCCGTTCGGCTGGATCTTCAGTTGGTCGGTTGAAGCTGGCCGATTGTCACTGAGCAGAGGATGGGTCATTGGGCAAAGTCAGCCGGTCGGCTGATACGTAAGTCGACCGGCTCAGGTCGTCCGAGTGGAATGTAGCTCTCTATCAATGACCCAGCCGACCGGCTGGATGCAGGGGAATTCCCAGCCGGTCGGCTGAAATGCTTTATGCGATTTTTTTGCTTCAAAACTCCGATTTCTCCCGAGCTCTCTTATTTTGACTTTGGCACTGAGATATCTTGATATGCACCTGAAACGTAGCAAAAGAGATCAAATGGCATCGAATTATCGCCGAGAACGAACCAAAACTATAGTGATAATTGGACATTAATAAGTCGAAAACTCGACTTATCAACACTCCACACTTAAGCTTTGTTCGTCCCGGACAAAGTATGCAAATATGCCAAGGTCATGCAAATGGATGAAATGCTAGTGGTGCTATGTTTTTCGTGCATTTGCCTCACTAGATTTCACAAGGTCTCGATCATTATTTCTAAACATGTTATTGAAAGAAAAATGACAAGTATGTACAATCTAACTAGCTCCTTTTCGTAGGCGCTACGAATGCATTTAGCGTATGCATTAAGCCTTTAAACCCCTAGGCTACCCTAGTGGACGAGTTATAGTCTCGTGAGAGTTTTCAGAAAAGGGAATACTCACAAATCCCAAATGCACATATCCCATAAGAGTTAATGCAAGAGTGCTCAACCAAGGCTACGATATTTCAAAACCAATCCCACACCCCAAACTAGAACTATCATCACAATATCATTAAAAGAACTCTTTCAACCCTTTGAGTACCCTTGAGGACATGCATTCAAGATTATCAATACTAGAGCTATGAAGTGTCTCATCCAAAATTCTACTCATTTTCAAAGCAACACAATAGAAGTAAGGCTTATAGCTCGCACAGAAGAGTGTCAACCGCTCACCTATGCTAGCTAGGGCTAGTCCAAGGTCTCGCGACAAGGAACTCATTCCCAAGTTTTAGGCGCTTAAGCCGTAATCCATAAGGGAAGTGGAGTTCGACACTAGAGTTCTTTAACAAACAAGTCATAAACCAAATGAATACTCCCGTGCAAGCACATGGGTCGTCCAAGAGTTATTACAACTAGCACATGACAAGGCGTCGTTAAGACCTTGCAAATTGAAATTTATAAACTCCTCTCTATTGGCTCCCTAAAGATAGTAGAGCGACAAGTAAGGGTCGAACCCAAGGGAGTTAGCTTGGTTACTTGTAGGTCTCGTGGAAGCAAGAACAGATTTTCACCAAAATCTGCTTAGATCATCGAATCACACTTGAATGTGCGTGGAGGGAGAGTTAGCTCCCTATGAGGTGTGAACCTCTTGGATATCTAAGCAACAATGGTGAGAACCAGGTTCAACTGCTTGTAAGTAAAAGAAAATGAAATGCAACAGTTGGGGTTTTGGGTTTTAAAGAAAGTAAATGACAAGTACGTGAATAAAGTGTAATATGAGAAATATCTAGTCGTGGGTTCTTTGCTACATGTTTATCCTTGGCACTATGTGGATAAATCTATCTCATGGTGCGCCGTTCCGGCTAAGGAACGCGCCCTTGACCTTGGCTTCCTTCGCGTTAGTTCGTAGCACGCCGACTAGGTCGTGCTCTTGAGCCCCGGCTAAGGTAGCTCATCGAACGCAAGTTGAAGGGAGCGCCGGTCCTAGTCCTTTCTTAGGTCGCGCGGAAGTGCTTGGGGGTTTCGAGTCGCGCCGACTAGGTCACGTCTTCGTACTCCGTCTAGGTGGTACTTCGAAACCTTACCCCAAACAAACCCACTTGGCCTAAGTGTTACTATCTACCATCACGGCTAGTATCCGGTAGATGATAACAATAGGGTCTCGAGCCTTCGCTAAACTTTGTGGCTAGACGTCCACTTAACGTAGCTCTCGACCCATAGATTAAGCACAAGGACTAGTAACGAGATAGAAAATGTAAGTGCGGTGCCTCAAAACATGGTTGCAATTACGAACCCACAACTAGATCGAGAGATTTAGCTACTAGTATTCATGGGGTGAATACAATAGCCTTGCATAAGTAAATGGAAATGTAAAATACGAGAAGGAGTAGAGAGAGAAGTGCAAAAGGAATAAAGGACACTTGTATTGCTAGATTTCCGGAACAAAAGGAACAATCACAAATTGTGGAACAATTTCCAAGGGAATGAGGGAGTTCTTTTATAGGAAATGAGGAGGATTCTAGGCCCTTGGATGAGACTTGATCTCCAAGTTGAGTGGAATAAGCGGTTTGGCACTAGTAAAGACCTAGAACCTTCTCTCCATAGGGGAATTGGCATTGTGAACTTTGCATTGGAAGAAGCACACGGAGGCCGACGTCAGCACCTCGAAGGACGAGCCGAGAAAGTCAAGGGAATGGTCAACGGTCAACTCTTGACTTTGCCCTTGAATTGTAGGCCATTTGGGGAGACCAAAAATGGATTGCTGTTTTGTGATTTTGGCCGGTGGATTTGGCTTCTTTAGACAATTCTAAGACTTTCTTAAGAAGAGAGCTAAGTCAGAATATGCCTCGAACTATGATGAATTCCACAATTTCCCATTTGTGCCTTATATTGGCCTTAACCGGGCTCGGGACCTTTACCTTCGAATTTCACCGGGCTAGCTCTTGATCTATCATGCTTGATCAATATGAAGACCAGTCTTTCAAGCCAAAAATGCCATTAGATGATTGGAATGACGATTGGCCAATAAGGGCTTGAATAGGACATTTGATTCGGCGCTGATCGTACTCGGACCTTGAAGCTCGATTTGGTTCGGCTTAGGATAGCAGGTCATTCGATGTTTTGGTCTTGGTAGCAAGGTGGTCATGTGTACTTGATGTTAGGACCTTGAAACCAGACTTTCGAATAGGATTTAGAGCTTGGGCGACCGACAAGGATAGCTTCCCGGTCAGCCCGGCGATACCCGGATGCATTCCCCAGCCAGCCCGGTTGCTCCTGGGTCGCGACCGCATTTTCTCGGCTGGCCCGATATCAAGGTTTCGGTACTCGGCATTCTCGGCAGACCCGGTATGATTCCTCGGGTGGCCCTTCCGAGCGCCTGGTGCGGCATACTCGGTCTCTCTCGGATGCGGTGCGGACCAAACTAGGCCCAGACCGGCCAGAACTCCAATTGGTGAATTTTAGGCACAAGGGCCATCTTTTGCGCGCGATTCCTCATAAGTCCTCATAAGTACCTGTAATGCAAAAAATACATTAGCAAGCATCTGTTCATATGACCTTGAATGTCAATCAGTGGGAATTGTTGACTTAATAAGTCGTGTAAACACAGCTTATCAAATCACCCCACACTTAAACTTGTTCGTCCCGAACAAAGTCTAGGAAATAAGAGGAAAGACAAATGCTTCACCACAAGCCTCTTGGTCCAAGATATGCAATAGAGTGCTAATCTAGATATTACCTTTCCTCGCAATAATTCAACTACTACTCAACGAATCATGCTCAAACATTTAATCAACTCGATACGTGTTACCTCATGAGCCGGGATGCAAACCAATTGGGATGAGTGGGAGATAGCCCTTTTCGAACCCATGATCTACACTCTTGGACCCCGGGCACTTGCCATATGGTTATACTTATTGCTTCTTCTAGCACGTGATGTGATTCGAGCTTTTTGGTCAAGTCTTTTTGTTGTTGTGCGGACGGTTTTTGTAGTGAACTTGGCCTTTGGCCTTGACATGGATTTGTGGTGTCTCACTCGACTTCGGGAAGAATTTCTCTTTGGATGATGATGATTTTTCTGGAGCCTTGCTTTTGTATTGGAATCTTTTCTTTGCTTGAGCCTTGCTCTTTTCTGGAAATTGCTCGTCCATTTCTTTGAAAGGGTCCAATCATCGCCCGCAAGCTATGGAAATACCCTTCCCGCTCTCGCTCAGGCGGCCTTCTAGCGCGGGTCAGGTCGAGGGTCGCTCGCCCATTTTCCCGGCTAGTCGGACCCGAACGAAGACGGTCTGTTTTCCCGTCTCGCCTCATGCGCGTAGTGTGTGCATAGGCCGAGCCAACTGATCCCATAGGTCTCGAAGCGCAGCCTCCGCAAGTCCGTATAACCATATGACTCGGTCCCGGTCCCTCGAGTGCTTTTGTCAAGCTCCACTAGGGCCTTTTCTATCAACTCCACATCCCTTCTATTTATCCCAACTCACAAGGACAAATAAAGAGTTAATCTCATATTATCACACATTCCAGATTTCATAGGAAAAAATGCAAGTACTTGGTTCTATCTATTTCACAACATTAATGCTCAAAACCGCATATCATGGAGCTAGAATGCATTCCTTATTCGAAAAATTTAAAAATTTCAAGGGAAACGTGCTGACTCATGCAAATGCAAGGAATTAAACGTGCTGACACAACAAACAACCTCCCCACCCCACACTTTTGAAATGAGCCGTGTCCTCATGGCACGACTCGGGGTAAGGCGCAATGCATGCGAGAAAAAGACAAGGGTAAGAGAGAACAGGAACTCCCCTCGTGCGAATGCGATGAACCTTGCTCAGTCGAGGCATCTCAATGTTTTAAGAACTTCTGTCGAGCCAGATTTTTTTAGTTACGAACGTGGGGTAGGGAGTGGCCGGTTGGTGCTTGGTTCGCGCGCGCAGGGCCTGGTACAAGGGCCTGCGAGCGACCTCGCCTGGGCACTTCGGGAATTCTCAGATCCTTCGACAAATCGACCATTCTAAGCACTTTGGTCGAGTCAGAATTCCCATTTGAAGAAGTTGGCCCAGTAGGTTCCTCCTTTCCATGTTTTGCGCGCCTAGCGCCGAGGTCCAGTTCCTGCAAGAAATACTCTTTTCCCAGGCTTAGTTATTCGAAAGTAAACATAAAAATAAACAGAAAAATAAATGCCGGGCTGCCTCCCTGCGAGCGCCTTTGTTTAACGTCGTTGGCTCGACGGGACCTCCATTCAAGGAGGTTCGAATGGCTCGGCTAGGTCAAATTCCTGGGGGGTGCTATGATCTCATCGTGGTACTGCTTTACCCGTTGCCCGTTGACTACGAACCGACTGCCATCCCTCGGGTTCTCCAGCTCGAGGGCCCCATGATTAAATACGCGCGCAATGGTGAAAGGGCCCGTCCACTTCGAGCGGAGCTTGCCCGGCATGAGCCTTAAGCGCGAAGAAAATAGGAGCACACGCTGGCTCACTTCGAAGTCACGCTGGAGGATGAACTTATCATGGTAGAGCTTGGTGCGCGCCTTGTAGTCTGATTGGCCCTCGTAAGCCTCGAGGCGCAACTCCTCCAGCTCGCACAATTGCATCTTTCGGTCTAACCCAGCGGCTCGCAAATCCGAGTTGCATTGCTTGAGGGCCCAGTAGGCCTTGTGCTCGAGCTCGACCGGCAGATGGCACGCTTTGCCGAATACTAGCCGAAAGGGTGAAGTCCCTATCGGCGTCTTATAGGCGGTCCGGTAGGCCCAAAGCGCTTCGTCGAGCCTTTGGCTCCAATCTGTGCGAGTCGGCTTCACCATTTTCTCAAGGATCCCCTTGATCTCGCGGTTGGAGATCTCCGCTTGACCATTGGTTTGGGGATGATAGGCTGTAGAGGTCCGATGGTGAACGTGGTAGCGCCTCAAGGTGGTAGCCATGACTCGGTTGCAAAAGTGCGAACCTTGGTCGCTAATGATGGCCTTAGGCACGCTATACCGGCAAAAGATGTTGGTGCGCAAGAATTCCACAACGGCCTTCGCATCGTTGCACCGGGTGGCCTTGGCCTCGACCCATTTCGAGACGTAGTCGACTGCCACGAGGATATGGACGAATCCGTTCGAGGCCGGGAACGGTCCCATGAAGTCGATGCCCCAGATGTCGAAAACATCATTGACGAGTATGGGAACTTGGGGCATCTCGTTCCGAGCGGACACGTTGCCGACCCTTTGGCATTTGTCGCATTTCTTGCAATGGTTGTGCGAGTCTCGAAAGATGCTAGGCCAAAAGAACCCGCTGTCCAAGATTTTCCGCGCGGTTCTCCTTGGGCCAAAATGCCCTCCACAAGCGTGCTCATGACAAAAACTGAGCACCGAAGCAATCTCCTCATCTGGAATACATCTTCGAAGAATTTGGTCGGACCCAATTTTCCAAAGGTACGGGTCGTCCCACACGTAGTGCCTTGCATCGTGCTTGAGTTTCAGGCGCTGGGCCTTCGAGTAGGCGGGCGGAAACTTGGCCCCGACCAAGAAATTCACAATCTGCGCGTACCAAGGCACTCGACCTGCGACAGCGTACAGGTGCTCGTCGGGGAAGGCCTCGGTAATTCGGCCGGGTTCCTCTTCTCTAACCAGTCGGCTCAAATGGTCGGCCACAGTGTTTTCCACCCCCTTTTTGTCCTTTATCTCCACATTAAACTCTTGCAACAACAAAACCCATCGGATCAGGCGCGGCTTGGCCTCCTTCTTGGTCATCAAATAACGAATGGCCGCGTGATCCGAGTAAACAACCACTTTCGTACCCAGCAAATACGATCTAAATTTTTCCAAAGCAAAAACCACAGCAAGCAGCTCCTTCTCAGTTGTCGAATAGTTCCTTTGCGCCGTGTCGAGAGTCCTCGATGCGTAGTAGATCACTACCGGCCTTCGCTCGATCCGCTGGCCAAGTACCGCGCCTACTGCGTAGTCGCTCGCATCGCACATGACCTCGAAGGGCTGAGTCCAGTCGGGCGCGCAAATGATAGGTGCGCTGGTGAGCGCCTGTTTCAGCTCATCGAATGCCGCTTGGCACGCGTCCGTGAACTCGAAAGGAACGTCCTTCTGGAGCAAGGTCGAGAGAGGCAAGGCTTTCTTCGAAAAGTCCTTAATAAATCGCCTGTAGAACCCAGCGTGCCCAAGAAAAGACTTGATGTCTCGCACAGTCGTGGGATAGGGGAGAGTAGATATTACGTCAATTTTGGCCTTGTCGACCCTAATCCCTTCGTGCGAGACGATGTGTCCCAAGACGACCCCATGAGTTACCATGAAATGGCATTTTTCGTAGTTGAGCACTAGGTTCATCGAGACACATCGAGCCAAGATGGCGCTCAAGTTCTCTAAGCACGCGTCGAACGAGCTCCCATAAACTGTGAAGTCATCCATGAAGACCTCGATCATCGACCCAATCATATCCGAGAAAATGCTCGTGACGACCCGCTGGAACGTGCCGGGCGCATTGCAAAGGCCGAAGGACATGCGGCGGAACGCGAAGGTACCGAACGGGCACGTGAACGTCGTCTTTTCCTGGTCCTCGGGCGCGATAGGAATCTGGTTGTAGCCCGAGAACCCGTCGAGGAAACAGAAATAGGGCTTGCCGGCTAGGCGGTCGAGCATTTGGTCGATGAATGGGAGGGGAAAGTGATCCTTCCTCGTGACGGCATTTAGCTTTCTATAGTCGATGCACATCCTCCATCCGTTCTTTACTCGAGTCGCGACCATTTGCCCCTCGGCATTTTCCTCGACTGTTATGCCGGTCTTCTTCGGCACCACATGAACTGGGCTCACCCATTGGCTATCCGAGATCGGATAAATCACGTCCGCATCGAGCAGCTTTTGGATCTCCTTCTGGACCACTTCCATCATGATCGGGTTCAGTCGGCGCTGTGGTTCCCTCGATGGCTTCGCACCATCCTCGAGCAAAATACGATGCATGCACACAGCCGGGCTAATTCCTCGAATATCCGCAAGAGTCCACCCGATGGCCAGTTTGTGCCGGCCCAGGACCTCGACAAGACGCCGCTCCTGGTCCGCACCAAGCCCATTCTTTATGATGACTGGAAGAGTGTTATTCTTGCCAAGGAAGGCGTACTTTAAATGCTCAGGTAGGGGCTTGAGCTCGACCTCGGGGGCTTGCTCGATGGACGGTACCGTAGATTTGGCCTTGAATAGCCGCACCTCGCACGCCTCGTAGTACCGGGTCAAGGGTCGAGAAACTTCGAGCGCTAGCAGCGCGTCCCGGACGCCATCGGCCAGCTCGTATGAGTCCTCGTGCGCATACCCGGCATTTATTAGCGCGAGCTCGAGCGGGTCCTCCTCGCGTTCCGGATGGAGCTCCTCGATTAGATCGTCGAGGGTGTCGAGCGCATGGACTGACTCGAACTCAAAAGGGTGCTTCATGGCCCGGAAAATGTCGAAGCTAAAAACTTCTCCCTCGACCTCCATCGACAAGGTCCCGCTATCACAATCAATCTTCATTTTCAACGTTTTCAAGAAGGGCCGGCCTAGTAGAATAGGTGCATGATCTCCTGGCCCACAGTTCTCCATCTTTAGGACATAGAAGTCCGCTGGGAATACGAGCTCTCCCACTTGCACTAGCACATCCTCGATTTTTCCTTCCGGCTGTTTCAACGATCGGTCCGCCAACTGAATGGTGAGCCCAGCTGGCTCGAGAGGCCCTATCCTAAGGCACGAGTAGATCGAATAAGGCAGGACATTGATCGAAGCTCCCAGGTCTAGCATGCAATTCTCGATCCGAATGTTGCCTATCGTGCAAGGAATGGTGTAGGTGCCTGGATCTCCGCATTTGGGCGGAACCTTTCGTTGGATCACGGCCGACACATTCCTACTCATCAGCTCTTGGTCCACTCGAGGACCTCTCCTTCTATTCGTGCACAATTCCTTCAAAAACTTAGCATATCTGGGAATTTGTTTGATGGCCTCGAGGAGAGGAATATTTATTTCAACCTTGCTGAACAGGTCCCATACGTCCTTGTCCATCACATATTTCCTGGGGGCTCGAGCAAGGACGGGGAACGGAAGTGGCGCGCTAGTATTCACATTATCGGCCTCAGGTACCGGGCGCGGGTCTTCGTTCTCAAGTGCGCGCGCCGAGTCCTCGCTGCGTTCTTCGGTCGTGTCCGGCTCGCGCGTATCGGCCGCGTCCGGCCCGATATGGCCGAATGCCTCGGGCTCCATCTATTCCTCCTCGGACTCTTCTTGACCCACTTCCTCATCTGCGCCTGGCTCATCCTCGGCTAGCCTCCCCGCACTCCTAAGCGTCACAGCGCTCACATTTCCTCGAGGGTTTTTCACAGTTTGCGAGGGGAGCCTGCCTGGCTCGCTCTTTAGCTCGGCCACGTCGGTGGCGATCTGGGAAACTTGCTTGGCGAGGTCCGCAATGGCCCCGTCTGTCTTTATCTGCTGCTGCTGCACTGTAATGGCCAGTTCCTTCACATTTTCCTCGACTGTCTTGCCAGGGCCTCGATTACTCGGACCGGCCTGGTCATGGCTCGGCCCTCGCTGATATTGTCCGGGCCCGTTCTGCTGGAATTGCCGGTTCGGCGGGCGATAGTAGCCCTGGCTCGCCTGGGGTGCGCCTTGCTGCGCGTGATGGAACTGCTGGTGCCCTTCCCTCGGTGCATTGTTCTGCCAGTCCTGGCCGGGCGGTGCGCGTCCATAGGCCTGATTTGGCCCGGGGCGATTGTTGTAGGCCTGGTGCCCGTCTATCGCATTGACCTCTACCGGGTCCTCTTCGAACAACGTCGGGCACGCATCGGTCTTGTGGTCCGATGCGCCACAAAACTCGCACGGCTTCACCACTACCGGCTGCCTCCTAATCAAAGTCGCCATCATTTCCTTCATTTCTCTCATCTCCTTCAACTGCTCCGCAATAGGTTGCGCTGGTGACTCGGCCTTGGCCACGCTTTTCGTGCGAGAGAACTCTTCTTTCCGAGTCGTTTCCTCGCGAAACCTCGCATTCTCGGCTACCTTCGTGACTAGTTCCCGGATTCCGCTCAAGGGCAGGCTCATCATTGTGCCTCCAGCCGAGGCATCGAGGAGCATTTTATCGAGCGGGCGGAACCCATCCAACAAGTACTCGACCACCAGTTTCTCGGGCAATCCGAGGTTACAACAACTTCGCTCGAGTCGATTAAATTTCTCGAGGTAGTCGTACATCGACTCGTTCGCCCCTTGCTTAATTTCTTGGAGTTGCCTCCGCACTTGAATGGCTCGACCGGCTGGGTAGTACTTGTCGAGGAACTTCTTTTGCATTTGGCCCCACGTACGAATGCTTCCGGACGATAGTGAGAGGAACCAATCATTCGCCGCATCGACAAGCGAGAAGAAGAACGCCTTGAGCTTGAAGTCCGCCACATCGATCCCAGGTGGGTGCATATTTTGGCACACGCCATGAAAACGTTGAAGGTGCATGACCGCGGACTCTCCTTGGGTACCAGCGAACTTCGGCAAATAGTGCACTACGGCCGTGTTGATGACGATGTTCTCCATTTCTGGGCCTTCGTAGATGCACCATGGCTGATTTCGAAAGTTCGGGGCCGAAAGTTCGCCCATGGTCGGCTCGCGTATGTCCTCGAACTCGTCGTATAGCGCATCGTGTACCGGCTCGTGACGCGGAGCACGCTGTTGCGCAGGCGGGAATGGGCGAGGTACCGGCCTAGGGCCGGCCTCGTGTCGGACCTCGGGCGCTCCCGGGTCTCGTCTCGCGGCCTCGCGCGCGATGCGATTTCGCTCTCGAATGAGCCGTTCGGGGTCATCGTAAAATGGAGGCGGGTCCTCGGGGTGTTCCACGAAATCGTCGACTCTCTCGTCGACGATATTGTCGCCCATGCGACTACCAGCGTGCGACATGACTCGCACTCGGCACAAATAACCCCAAAAATGAAAAGTAAGGAAATAAACTAAGACCAAACTTCACCAAATACAACTAACTCCCCGGCAACGGCGCCAAATTTGACAAGGCGTCGTTAAGACCTTGCAAATTGAAATTTATAAACTCCTCTCTATTGGCTCACTAAAGATAGTAGAGCGGCAAGTAAGGGTCGAACCCAAGGGAGTTAGCTTGGTTACTCGTAGGTCTCGTGGAAGCAAGAACAGATTTTCACCAAAATCTGCTTAGATCATCGAATCACACTTGAATGTGCGTGGAGGGAGAGTTAGCTCCCTATGAGGTGTGAACCTCTTGGATATCTAAGCAACAATGGTGAGAACCAGGTTCAACTGCTTGTAAGTAAAAGAAAATGAAATGCAACAGTTGCGGTTTTGGGTTTTAAAGAAAGTAAATGACAAGTACGTGAATAAAGTGTAATATGAGAAATATCTAGTCGTGGGTTCTTTGCTACATGTTTATCCTTGGCACTATGTGGATAAATCTATCTCGTGGTGCGCCGTTCCGGCTAAGGAACGCGCCCTTGACCTTGGCTTCCTTCGCGTTAGTTCGTAGCACGCCGACTAGGTCGTGCTCTTGAGCCCCGGCTAAGGTAGCTCATCGAACGCAAGTTGAAGGGAGCGCCGGTCCTAGTCCTTTCTTAGGTCGCGCGGAAGTGCTTGGGGGTTTCGAGTCGCGCCGACTAGGTCACGTCTTCGTACTCCGTCTAGGTGGTACTTCGAAACCTTACCCCAAACAAACCCACTTGGCCTAAGTGTTACTATCTACCATCACGGCTAGTATCCGGTAGATGATAACAATAGGGTCTCGAGCCTTCGCTAAACTTTGTGGCTAGACGTCCACTTAACGTAGCTCTCGACCCATAGATTAAGCACAAGGACTAGTAACGAGATAGAAAATGTAAGTGCGGTGCCTCAAAACATGGTTGCAATTACGAACCCACAACTAGATCGAGAGATTTAGCTACTAGTATTCATGGGGTGAATACAATAGCCTTGCATAAGTAAATGGAAATGTAAAATACGAGAAGGAGTAGAGAGAGAAGTGCAAAAGGAATAAAGGACACTTGTATTGCTAGATTTCCGGAACAAAAGGAACAATCACAAATTGTGGAACAATTTCCAAGGGAATGAGGGAGTTATTTTATAGGAAATGAGGAGGATTCTAGGCCCTTGGATGAGACTTGATCTCCAAGTTGAGTGGCATAAGCGGTTTGGCACTAGTAAAGACCTAGAACCTTCTCTCCATAGGGGAATTGGCATTGTGAACTTTGCATTGGAAGAAGCACACGGAGGCCGACGTCAGCACCTCGAAGGACGAGCCGAGAAAGTCAAGGGAATGGTCAACGGTCAACTCTTGACTTTGCCCTTGAATTGTAGGCCATTTGGGGAGACCAAAAATGGATTGCTGTTTTGTGATTTTGGCCGGTGGATTTGGCTTCTTTAGACAATTCTAAGACTTTCTTAAGAAGAGAGCTAAGTCAGAATATGCCTCGAACTATGATGAATTCCACAATTTCCCATTTGTGCCTTATATTGGCCTTAACCGGGCTCGGGACCTTTACCTTCGAATTTCACCGGGCTAGCTCTTGATCTATCATGCTTGATCAATATGAAGACCAGTCTTTCAAGCCAAAAATGCCATTAGATGATTGGAATGACGATTGGCCAATAAGGGCTTGAATAGGACATTTGATTCGGCGCTGATCGTACTCGGACCTTGAAGCTCGATTTGGTTCGGCTTAGGATAGCAGGTCATTCGATGTTTTGGTCTTGGTAGCAAGGTGGTCATGTGTACTTGATGTTAGGACCTTGAAACCAGACTTTCGAATAGGATTTAGAGCTTGGGCGACCGACAAGGATAGCTTCCCGGTCAGCCCGGCGATACCCGGATGCATTCCCCAGCCAGCCCGGTTGCTCCTGGGTCGCGACCGCATTTTCTCGGCTGGCCCGATATCAAGGTTTCGGTACTCGGCATTCTCGGCAGACCCGGTATGATTCCTCGGGTGGCCCTTCCGAGCGCCTGGTGCGGCATACTCGGTCTCTCTCGGATGCGGTGCGGACCAAACTAGGCCCAGACCGGCCAGAACTCCAATTGGTGAATTTTAGGCACAAGGGCCATCTTTTGCGCGCGATTCCTCATAAGTCCTCATAAGTACCTGTAATGCAAAAAATACATTAGCAAGCATCTGTTCATATGACCTTGAATGTCAATCAGTGGGAATTGTTGACTTAATAAGTCGTGTAAACACGGCTTATCAGCACACAATGCAAATGTTGATTCCCGCACAAATGAAGAATGATGGAAGAACATAGAGTCAAGTTTTAAGTGCTTCTTATTTTCTTTTTCTTTTTGATCCTTCCTGCTCTCACTCATCTTCGTCCTTTTGACGCGAGTCAAGCCGAGGGTCCCTCGTCTATTTTCCCGGCTACTTGGACTAGAGATCAGACGATGCGTGCCACCATCCCACCTAACCGCATAAGTACCGCGGTGGCGGAGCAGACAAAATTTTTTTTTTAAATGACTCCACACTTAAAACATGACAATATGTTCAAAAAGTGCATGGAATGTGCGGGGAACAAACATAAGCAAGGCACCGTGTTAGAGAACTCAAGTCACCAAGGAATATTCAAGGGGTCTAAGTCTTTCATGAAGATTTTTAAAAACGTTTGCTAGCTTGATCCAAGGTGTTGCAACGAAAATACTTAGAAAGTTGGATAGACAAGGCGCAGCAATGATATTGATTCTTAAGAATGCATGTTCAAAGGACTAGGTCGCTAAATGTGATAAATAGGCTAGGTGTGATTTATAGGGATTTAGAATCGAAAGTCATAAGCCTTTGAGGTTAAAACACTCTCATGTTGGGATAATGTGCAAGCGTGCAAGTGTTCATCTAAAATGATATGCATGGCATGTAAACATGTGAACTATGCGCATCAAACCACTCCACACTTAATTCAAGCTTAGCCCCTAAGCGCAAAGAATGATAAAATAAAGGCAAAGGCGCATAGGAACTCCCCTCGTTTGTAGAGCCGGTGATATAACCCATGAGAGTGAGAATTAACCTCTTGGTTGCAATTGTAGATAGAGAAGGTGTTTTGGACATGATAAAGAATGAAATGTATATCCTGTAGAGTGAGCATCATAAATGGTAAACACCATCAATATCATAGTGAATATAGCATATAACCAAGGGCAAGTAACGGGAATATCATCAAAAATGGCATGCATCATCAAAATTGCGCCAAACGGTGACTTAACATCCAAGTACATGATCCAATTAAGGAAACATCAAAATGTCAAATATAACATGATCAAAAAGTACTAGAACGTGAAGACGCCTTCTCGTCGCCTCCCGTAGTGGTCTCTCCATCAGTGGAAGCTCCCTCGTCTCCCGAGGCGGTCCCTTCATCAGAGTCTTCCTTGTCCTCCTCTATGGCGTCTGCAGATGGTGCGGGAGGCAAAGGAGAGGGGGCACGGGAAACAGCAGGTACTGGGGTAACTGGGGCAGTCTGACCTCTCATCATAGACTCGAGTGCAGTGCGGATCCACTCCGACTCCCGACGAGCCCTCGCGTCGGACTCTCTAACGAATTGTGCGAGGCTAGTCAAATCACCCCTCAAGTCCGCCATGCCACTGGTCAAGCTGGCTATGTCGGAGGAGACTCTCTCTCTCCATGTGGTCAAATCATCAGCAACGAGAGGGGGAATCGCCTCAGCGGGCTCCTCATGGGGAACCTCCTCATGGTCATCGGCCGGGGGAGGGTCATGGGCAGGAGCGAGAGGCGGGGAAGGGGGAGGCGAGGCTGGAGGAGAAGGGGTGAGGTTCTGACGGCAGTAAATGCTATTCCTTGCCTTGTAGGCCTCCTTCTTCCTCCTAGCGGAGCGTCGAAGCTCACCCTTGTGGGGCCTGTGATCTACCTTCCAAGTGACACCATCCGCGTGGACTAGGTGCATAGACTTCATAGTGGGAAGGTCGAGGATCCTCCTAAGTGGCTTCGGGCATCCCTCGTGGCCGAAGGTGAACTTACACCCCATAGCGATCAATGTAATGAGAGATCCTCCTCCCAAGGAAAGATTCCGCGAGGACTTGCTAACATGGCCCTCGAATCTGGAGGCTAGGATGGCGAGCCAATCGACCTCGTGCCTAAACTTGATCTCCATCATCACGTCCATATTAGGATAGGACACCGAGCGAGCGAGCTCTGTACGGATATTAAATCCGATGGCCATGGCGTGGTGGATCACCTTCCAAGCTGGAGTAGTAATAGCTGAGGAATTATAGGAAGGTGTAAACCACTCGTGTCACCCCGAAATCTGCGCCCAAAATCGGCTCTGCTTGTGCTCATCAAAGCGCGCCGGCGCACTCTTCGGAATCGGGAAATACAACCACTCCCTAATAACCTCCACTCTGACCTGGAAATCCCTGCCTCCTAGCGTAAACTTCCAAACCCGATGATCATCCTCATCCTTCCCCTTCTCAAACGAGCATAAAAACTCCTTCACCAACCTCGGGTAGGTCCCCTGATCATCATAAAATAGATAGTTGATGCCAACAAACTGTAATTTGGAGCGTACCTCATGTGCTACCTCCTCCCCAAGAATGCTCCAGTCTAGGTATAGGGTCGCTAGGGCTTCCTTTCCCTTCTCCGTGATCCGGTTGTAGTTCTCAATGTGCTTTGCATTCGTAAATGCAATGGGCTCGGAGAAAGGGAAGGGTGTGGGCGATGGTAGTGGACCTCTATACGGGCCCTCTTGTGCCACGACGGGCACAATGGCTGCGGAGGGGGGAGCCACTGGAGGGGGCGAGGGCTCCCGAGGGATGGGTGGTGGTGAGGGCACTCGAATGGCGAGAGGACCCGGGGCTTTCTTCGCCGGTTTCTTGGCGGTGGAGGGAGTTCCCTTGGACGTTTTGGTCTTCTTCGGCCGGGGAGGCGAAGGTGGATGGGGAATCCTCTTCCTCACCCTCGCTCAACTCTGCAAGCGAAGCACGTAATAGCCTCCTCTTTCGCCCGACAAGGGGCAAATCATCCCCTTCACTTTCGGACGAATCATCGACTCGAACGTCTCGAGTCGGCTCATTGGCAACCTCCTTGCCTTTTGCAGTGGATTTGGATGATGATCCGGCCTGAGGCATGATTCAAAATGAGGAGGAAAAATTGAGATTTTGGCTTGGCACAGAACTCAGCCGGTCGGCTGAAATGGCACTGAAATTCAACCGGTCGGCTGAAATCTGGATATAAGGTTGGATTTTGGGTTTTCGGAAAATGCTCCGATGATGAAATTGATCGAGGGGTTTTGTAGACGGACGGTTGGGGAGTGTTTTTGGTGAAGGAAGTTTGATGATTTAACGGTTGGATTTGGAGATCGGACAGGAAGTGAGTTTCTGAATCGGAAAATCGATTTGGGTGGATTTCTGGCCGGCGAGGACGGTTTCGGACGGTGGAGAACGGTGCTGGACAGTCGGAAGGAGGTTCGACGGAAGGTGGGTGGGCTGGTTTGAAGGTTGGACGATCGGGATCGAAATCGGTGGAGGTTTAGGGTTTCTGGAAAAAATGAAGTTTGAGTCGGGGGGAAGAAGGACCGACTGGGCTTGGCTAAGCAATTCTCAGCCGGTCGGCTGAGTAGTGAGCCGACCGGCTCAATCTGACCGATTTGAATGACATTTGAAATGGTTTGGTTAAGGCAGACTCAGCCGGTCGACTAGGTTCCGAGCTGACCGGCTCAATTGCGCCGAGATGAATGGAATTTGAAGTGAGAAACCCAGCCGGTCGACTGGGATGCGAGCCGACCGGCTCAACTCTGCCGCGACAATCGGTCTTTAATGAGGAATCCCAGCCGGTCGGCTGAAATTGAGACCTAAAACTCAGCCGGTCGGCTGGATTCTGGGCTCAACCATTTTCGGCCATGATTTCAGCGATCTTTTCATTCTAATTTGAACCCAACTCCACACTTAAACCTAGCTATCCCTGTTCGTTGATACAAAAAGCATATCCGCCAAGCAATCACTAGCATTCATACGATTTTCAACAAAATAGCAAGTTAGGATAACACACTCCACACTTAAGTCATCACCACCATCTAGATGTTTTCATGCAAGCATATTCCACACCAAGCACACATAAACATACATTTTAGACCGTCCTAGCACCAAGTTCACATTCAAAGCTCAATATTCTCATGCCAAACATATAAGAGAGTAAACGCGCATAGATGGACAACTTACAAACCAGGTACCTCCCGTGAGGGCCTAGTTTAACGTCTTGGCAAAGACCGAGCCGATTCTTTTCTCACTAAGAAACACACTTGAAGAGTCCATAGCTAGGATCCCTCCTCAAGTGGATAGGGAGCTCTTTCTAGAGGTCGGTCAAGAAGTAGGACGTGTAGCGCTCTTCTCGAGTTTGTTCACAATAATGTTTGAGCCTTTGTCCATTAGCCTTAAAGATCGTTCCTTCATCGTTGGTTATCTCTACATGCCCATCATCGTGTGGCTTATGAACAATGAAGGGACCGCTCCATCGGCTTTTTAGCTTTCCCGGGAAGAGCTTGAGCCTTGAGTTGAAAAGAAGGACCTTGTCACCCTCCTTGAATTCACGGCGGAGAATTCTTTTGTCATGCCATTTCTTCGTCTTTTCCTTGTAAATTCGGGCATTCTCATAGGCCTCATTTCTTATCTCTTCTAGCTCATGAAGTTCAAGGATCCTATTTTCTCCAGCTGTTTGTAAGTCCATATTCAGGAACTTAATTGCCCACATCGCCTTATATTCTAGTTCAACCGGCAGATGACAAGATTTCCCATATATGAGGCGATATGGGGACATCCCAATGGGAGTTTTGAAGGCCGTGCAATAAGCCCACAAGGCGTCATCTAGCTTCGATGACCAATCCTTCCTTGAGCTTCCCATTGTTTTTTCTAAGATAGCCTTTATTTCCCGATTGGATATCTCCACTTGCCCACTAGTCTGTGGGTGGTAGGGTGACAGAACCGCTCGTCGTCGAAGCGATTTGTACAAATAAATTTATAATAGTCCACTACTTGCGACTATACTACTGGGTAGTACTTGGTAAGTAGGGGTCGAACCCAAGGGAATCAGGGGAATAGATGTCTTTGAGGGGGTTGTTTATCGAGAGAGCGTGGGAACGTGTTTAAAGTCGGTCGGTTGGTTTTAAAGCTACCAGCTATTTTGATTGATTGATTGATTGATTGGTTGGTTGATTTTAATACTGGAAAGTAAATTACAGATTATAATTAAAGAGAAATGTTCGGTTTCAGGGGACTTGTATTATATCCTGTTTATCATTGACCTTTAGTGACTCTCCTAAGTATTCAAACGGTGTATCAAGGCCATTCCAAGCACTCGATTTGCGTACACTGTCTAGCCTATTCCAAGGACGTAGAACACTTATTCTATTTAGACTAATACTCCATTCCCGGTTATATTAGCCTATGTGCATCCATTTGATCAATCATTCCCGATCAACCAAATGGTGTTTAAGATGAGTCAAACTTCTCAGATAAGCTTTGCCATTCCAAGCATCCACTTATCCGTACAAGTTTACGAACCCCGCTGTAGAGTTTTGCCATTCCAAGCATCCACTCTACCTTGGACGTTCTGACTTAATATATGGCACATAGAATAAGTTTTGAATACTTAGACTAGACACTAAGTTAATAGTCTTAAAACATTTTATAATACAAGCGCGCCCCTTAGACCGAACTACAAGTTTAGCTACTATTCATCGCGCTAAACATTATACTAAGGAATTAAAGACAACAGTTAAATAAATAAATACTAAGAGATACTTACAACCGTTGAAGCGCCAAGGGAGCTATCCTTTATTTCCAAAGCAAGATTACAACTTACAAGTATTACAACTTCTAGAGAGAGAAGTGAATTGAGATTTTGGTGTGTTTTACAAATGAGGTTTGGCTTGGTATTTATAGCCAAAGTGAGGAGGAATGGATGGATGAGATGGAAGCACATGTCTTTTGATCCAAGGGAGGAGAAGGAGGAGCTTGTGGAGGAGACAAGTGGCGCAAGGAGGAGGAGCCGGCGGCTTTTGGTGGAGGAGGGTGGCGCCGTCGGTTGCCGGTCACCCAAGGGGGAGGAGCTCCTCCCTTGCCCACCTCCTTGAATGGTGGCCGGTCATCTTTGCCCAATGTGTGATTTTGTACAGTTTTGTGCAGTCTTTTCACAAAACTGTCAATGTGTTTCTTCCCCGGGCTGTCTTGACTCCACTCCTGATTCCTCTGATTAATTTGTTCTGGTCAATTCAACGTCAGGATCCTTGATATCTCTTCAGTCGGCATATGATCTTGACCTTGGATTGACTCTTGTTATCTTTTCAGTTTAAAATCCTCTCCTTAGCATGTTTTCACTTCAGTCTCTAAAATGCCCTGTGGAAATATATCGGACTAATACGTAGAAGTTAGATAGACAAACAGTCTAAATAAGGGGGTTTTACTGTGTTTCTGACTCGTATAACTTTGGTCCATCAGATTACCCCCCACTTTTAGTTGTTCGTCCCGAACAATGCTATTAAAGGGCGTAAGTTCTAAGTCTGGCTTTGGAATATGAAAATTAGACTGTGATAATTCATGCATTGCTTACTTATTACCAAATTGAACTGCGTAAATAAATAGAAGAAACTTAATACTTGTACCTCCGTGCTGAGATGCAAATTATATTGGATGTCTCGGGAGATAGCCCTGTTCAGGTTCCTGGGTTGCAGCCTCGGGATCGTCTCGCACTATATGGTTTTCTTGTAGCTTTCTCTAGCACATGATTCGATTCGGGTTTCAGTGAGTTGAGCCTTTTTGATTTTCTTCTTTTTTGGCGAGGGACTGCTTTTGTAGTGAATTGGCCTTTGGCCTTTGATTTGACTTTTTTAAGTGTTTCACTTTTGCTCGGTTAAAACCTTCACAATTTTGGGCCTTTGGCCTCTTTTGATTTGCTTCATTGAGCTTTTCGTCTTTTTGTGACTGCTAGTCCATTTTCTCAAGCCTTTTTGGGAGGTCCAATCATCGCCCGCAAGCCTATGGAAATACCTCCCCGCTCCTCTCGTCTTTGTCGTTTTGCGCGGGTCAAGATGAGGGTCGCTCATCTGTTTTCTCGGCTATTTTGACTAGAGAGAGGACGGTCTGATTCCCGTCCTCGCCTTTGCATAGATGCTTCTTGGCGGAGTTGACTTCAATTATTCACTGAAAACCCGAAGTGCAGCCTCCACTGACTTCGAAAACCATATAGTTTGATCTGATCCTTTGATTGCTTGCCAAGCCTTTCTAGGGCAGTTTATATCAACTCCACATCCCTAGTTATCTCAGCACAAAAGACAATTGAAAAGTTACATTCTAAGTTTTTAAACAGTTGAATTTTCACAAGGTTAATGCATGAATTATGATTTATCTTTTTCACATTCTTAAGTTCATATTTTCAAAAAGGTACTTATTAAAAAAGAAAAAAAACAGCTGCATGTTATTTATGTACATAGGTGGTTCTCACCCCCCACTTTTGAACGAAGGCGTGCCTTAGTTCAAAAGTCATGCAAGCTTAAAACTAAATACTGAATTTAAATGACAGAAATTAAAGTGCGGAAAAGTAAGATAGTGTCGGGTTACCTCCCGACCAGTGCACTTGTTTTACGTCGTTGGCTCGACGATACCTCGTTTGTGGTTCATTGGTTTGGGTCCCATGGGTGGCTGAGGTCAAACTTTGCCACCATTCCTGTGTTGTTTCTTCCTGACTTCTTGCCGGATGTTGTGTTTTGGTCAGGACTCCTTTGTTTCGGGATTTTTTCCTTCCAATACCCCGGAGGGGGTGATGGGCTTTTCACTACTAGCCTTTTGAAGTTTTTGTATTTGGGACTGCCTAGTCCAGTTGCGGCATAGCAATGCTCCATCGGGGGGTTACTCTGCATAGGTCCTTTTCCCATCCGCTTTTCAGCCTCTTCTTGGATCGCATAGTTCGCTGCGACTTTCTCATTGATCAAGGGGAAAAGTCGGGAAGGCCTCATGAGGCTTGGTTCTACCTCGTTATGTTGGTTCGTGAAGAACTGATCGTAGATAGTCTCAGCTGCCTGGGTAATGATAGTCGGGTATGGAATAGGCAGCTCGTCGGTAGTGTTCTGGACTTCTACTTTGTTGCTTCCGGTGCTTTCCATGTCTGATTCCTCGGATGGTTTGGGAGTCTCTTCTGACGGCTCGGTGGTTTCTCCTTCATTAGCCTCTGGGTCAGCTTCTTCTGTCTACATTTCCTCGTCGGCTTGGGGTGCTCGTCTTGTGGCAGCGGCCAGGCCGATTATAAGGTACCACATGTCTGCAACGGTGAAGTTTGTTGCAGACCTTTTCATAGCTTCGTTAACTCTTCCCAGCTCTTCAGCCCTCATCCCACGAAGGAATTTTTGGAGAAGAACTTTCTTCGTAAATCCATGGTGCGGGCAGCTTGAGACGATGGCATCGTAGTTCATGTAGTATTCGTCCAAAGTCTCATCCCGGGATTGTTGAAGGCTCATGATCTTCTCACGGGTTTCTTGGCGTAAAGATGGTGGGGAGAATTCTTTCAGGAACGGAACGCAGAGGTCTACGAAACGTTCTGCACTGCAAGCGGTGGATGTGTAGTACCATATCGTGGTGAAGTCGGTTAGAGAGAATTTGAAGCATTTCGGCTTAAATTCCTCTAACACTTCGTTCTCAGGTTTGATGTGGTGGCAGACGTGGTGGAAGTTTCGGCAGTGCTGTACAGGGTCTTCTCCTTCCGTTCCTCCGAACAGGGGTAGAAATCGTGTTGTCCATGCATGCGTAATGGGTGCTGTCATAGAGAAAAGAAAGAAAAAAGAAAGGGGAGAGAAAGAACAACTATCCGATGGCTGATTCCCCGGCAACGGCGCCAATTTGACAGAACCGCTCGTCGTCTAAGCGATTTGTACAAATAAATTTATAATAGTCCACTACTTGCGACTATACTACTGGGTAGTACTTGGTAAGTAGGGGTCGAACCCAAGGGAATCAGGGGAATAGATGTCTTTGAGGGGGTTGTTTATCGAGAGAGCGTGGGAACGTGTTTAAAGTCGGTCGGTTGGTTTTAAAGCTACCAGCTATTTTGATTGATTGATTGATTAGTTGGTTGATTTTAATACTGGAAAGTAAATTACAGATTATAATTAAAGAGAAATGTTCGGTTTCAGGGGACTTGTATTATATCCTGTTTATCATTGACCTTTAGTGACTCTCCTAAGTATTCAAACGGTGTATCAAGGCCATTCCAAGCACTCGATTTGCGTACACTGTCTAGCCTGTTCCAAGGACGTAGAACACTTATTCTATTTAGACTAATACTCCATTCCCGGTTATATTAGCCTATGTGCATCCATTTGATCAATCATTCCCGATCAACCAAATGGTGTTTAAGATGAGTCAAACTTCTCAGATAAGCTTTGCCATTCCAAGCATCCACTTATCCGTACAAGTTTACGAACCCCGCTGTAGAGTTTTGCCATTCCAAGCATCCACTCTACCTTGGACGTTCTGACTTAATATATGGCACATAGAATAAGTTTTGAATACTTAGACTAGACACTAAGTTAATAGTCTTAAAACATTTTATAATACAAGCGCGCCCCTTAGACCGAACTACAAGTTTAGCTACTATTCATCGCGCTAAACATTATACTAAGGAATTAAAGACAACAGTTAAATAAATAAATACTAAGAGATACTTACAACCGTTGAAGCGCCAAGGGAGCTATCCTTTATTTCCAAAGCAAGATTACAACTTACAAGTATTACAACTTCTAGAGAGAGAAGTGAATTGAGATTTTGGTGTGTTTTACAAATGAGGTTTGGCTTGGTATTTATAGCCAAAGTGAGGAGGAATGGATGGATGAGATGGAAGCACATGTCTTTTGATCCAAGGGAGGAGAAGGAGGAGCTTGTGGAGGAGACAAGTGGCGCAAGGAGGAGGAGCCGGCGGCTTTTGGTGGAGGAGGGTGGCGCCGCCGGTTGCCGGTCACCCAAGGGGGAGGAGCTCCTCCCTTGCCCACCTCCTTGAATGGTGGCCGGTCATCTTTGCCCAATGTGTGATTTTGTACAGTTTTGTGCAGTCTTTTCACAAAATTGTCAATGTGTTTCTTCCCCGGGCTGTCTTGACTCCACTCCTGATTCCTCTGATTAATTTGTTCTGGTCAATTCAACGTCAGGATCCTTGATATCTCTTCAGTCGGCATATGATCTTGACCTTGGATTGACTCTTGTTATCTTTTCAGCTTAAAATCCTCTCCTTAGCATGTTTTCACTTCAGTCTCTAAAATGCCCTGTGGAAATATATCGGGACTAATACGTAGAAGTTAGATAGACAAACAGTCTAAATAAGGGGGTTTTACTGTGTTTATGACTCGTATAACTTTGGTCCATCATAGGGCGTGGCGAGTTTGTGGCTAACCCCATACTTGCGAAGTAAGGCTTCAAAGTGCTTTTCCTTAAAGTGTGAACCGCCATCACTAATGACGGTTAGAGGAACTCCAAATCTTGGAAAAATTATCTTCTTGAAGAGTCTTGTAACCGCCTTGGCATCACAAGTAGGGGAGGCGACGGCCTCTACCCATTTCGAGACATAATCGACCGCGACCAATATGTACTGATTACCATAGGAGGACGGGAAAGGACCCATGTAAACTATACCCCACACATCAAATATTTCCACCGGGAGGATGCTTTGTTGGGGCATTTCATGCCTTTTTGAAATACTTCCCGACCTTTGGCATTGGTCACATGCCTTAACGAAATAATAAGCATCTCTAAATAGAGTAGGCCAATAAAATCCACTTTGCAAGACTTTTGATGCCGTCTTTGCGCCACCACCGTGTCCTCCATATTGAGATGAGTGACAATGGTATAAGATATTTCTCATCTCCTCTTCTGCGACACAAGTCCTGTAAATTCCATCCGCGCAAAGCCTATACAAGAATGGTTCGTCCCAATAATACCTCTTAACTTCCGATAAGAACTTCCTCTTTTGGTGATGATTCATGTCGTGGGGGATGATCCCACAAACCACGAAATTAACTATATCCGCATACCAAGGGAGTGCTTCCGCTTCTATTCTCATTAGTTGCTCCCCAACAAAAGAGTCATCGACGGGGGTGGTATCTCCCTTGAGTTCCTCATTCCCCTCAAGCCTTGATAGGTGATCGGCGACTAGATTTTCCACTCCCTTTTTGTCTTTGATCTCAATGTCAAATTCTTGGATTAGGAGGATCCACCTTATCAATCTTGGCTTTGAGTCTTTCTTTGACAATAGATATTTGATAGCCGCATGGTCGGTGAATACCGTTGTCCTTGACCCCACTAAATATGGACGAAACTTGTCGAACACGTACACTATTGCAAGGAGCCCCTTTTCGGTTGTAGAATAATTCATTTGAGCTCCATTTAGGACCTTGCTTGTGTAATGGATGGCGTGAAGTTTCTTGTCCACCCTTTGACCGAGGACCGCTCCAATGGCATAATCACTTGCGTCGCACATGAGCTCAAAGGGTAACTCCCACCTTGGTGGTTGAATAATAGGGGCCGAGACCAATGCCTTCTTCAACTTATCAAAGGCTACTAGGCAATCTTCATCAAAATGGAATTTGGTGTCATTGCATAGGAGATTTGTCAATGGCCTTGCGATCTTAGAAAAATCCTTGATAAATCTTCTATAGAAACAGGCGTGGCCAAGGAAGCTTCTTATCCCCTTAACATCTCTTGGAGGTGGCAATTTTTCGATAACTTCCACTTTAGCCTTATCCACCTCAATTACTCTTTTTGACACCAAATGTCCAAGCACGATGCCCTCCTGCACCATAAAATGACAATTTTCCCAATTTAGTACAAGATTTGTTTCAATACACCTTTTTAAAACTTTTGCCAAATTGGCCAAGCAATCATTGAAAGAAGAACCATGAACAGAAAAGTCATCCATAAATACTTCCATAATCTTTTCAATAAATTCAGAAAATATAGCCATCATGCATCTTTGAAATGTGCCCGGCGCATTACAAAGTCCAAAGGGCATTCGCCGATAGGCAAATGTTCCATAAGGACAAGTAAATGTGGTTTTCTCTTGATCTTGTGGATGGATGGGGATTTGGAAGAATCCACTATATCCATCAAGATAACAAAAGTAATCATGCTTGGCTAACCTTTCTAACATTTGATCAATGAATGGAAGTGGAAAGTGATCCTTCTTTGTTGCTTTATTAAGTTTTCGAAAATCAATGCACATGCGCCAACCGGTGACGGTTCTAGTGGGGATTAATTCATTTTTTTCATTTTTCACAACGGTCATGCCCCCCTTTTTGGGTACCACATGTATGGGGCTCACCCAATTTGAATCCGCAATAGGAAAGATAATTCCCGCATCAAGCATTTTCAAGATTTCTTTCTTAACTACTTCACCCACAATGGGATAGATTAAGTCTCCTAGCATGCTCCCTAGATGGCAAGCTATCATCTTCCAAATTAATTCTATGCATGCATAAACTAGGGCTTATTCCCTTCAAGTCATCAATAGAATATCCAATGGCACTTTTATGCTCTCTAATCACATCAAGCAATCTCAAGGTTTCGTCATCATTCAATGATGCATTCACAATAATGGGCAAAGTAGAATCGGGGCCTAGAAACTCATACCTTAGGCTTGTTGGTAGAGCTTTTAGCTCTACCGAACAAGACTCCTTACCTTTGTCTCTTTGAGCTCCCTCCATATCCTCATTGTTCGAAATAGCCCAACAATCAACGTGCTCGGGTGACTCATTATCAAGATCAATAACATGTGAAGGCAATATAGGAATACCGAGCAATTCAAAGCTATCAACGAAGTCAATATAATTACAACTCATGGTAGAATTAGGACTTTTTTGAGCTTTATCAAGGTTAAATTCAATTTCCTCATCACCCACCCTCATTGTAATTGATCCCTTAGTGGTGTCAAATATTGCTCCGGCCGTATAGAGGAAGGGTCTCCCTAGTAGAATAGGGATCTCCGTGTCCTCTTCCATATCTAGCACAACAAAGTCCCCCGGAATGTGAAAATTCCCTACCTTGACCGGGACATCCTTAAGAATCCCCCTAGGATATCTTGAGGAGCGGTCCGCGAGTCTTAAAGTCATTTGAGTAGGCATAGGTTCACCAATATTCAATTTCTTGCATAATGAGTAGGGCATCAAAGATATACTAGCTCCTAAATCACACATAGCATGCTCTATTTTAACTCCACCATTATAACACGAGATAGAGAAGCTACCCGGGTCTCCTAGCTTTTGTGGCATGTTAGGATGGAAGATGGCGCTACACTCTTCATTGAGGGATACCGAATCGACCTCTTCAATCGTCCTCCTACAAGTAACAACATCTTTTAGAAAATGAGCATATGATGGGGCTTGAGTAATTACCTCGGTGAAAGGCAATGTCACATATAGTTTCCTCATCATATCGGCAAACTTTGAGAATTGCTTATCATTGCTCTTCTTCTTTAGCCTTTGGGGAAATGGAATAGGGGGAGTGTATACTCTAGGTTTGACTTTCTCTTTTTCCACCTCTCTTTCCTTTTCAACTTGAGGGATAGGAACTTCTTCATCCAACTCCTCAATTTCGGCCCTAGCTTGGCCTCCAAGATCAAAAGTAACTCGCTTCTTCTTTGGTACCTCTACCTCTAGCTCTTTCCCGTTTCTCAAGGTCACGGCATTGCAATGTTCTCTATTCCCTTGCTCGGGTCTAGCCGGTAACTTGCCCGGTGCTCTTGTAGATGTCTCGGCTTGTTGAGCAATTTGACTTTCGAGCATTTTGTTGTGTTGCTTAACCTCATTCAATTCTTGCCTCATCTCATTTTGGTTTGCTAAGAGCTTGGCAAACATTGCCTCAATACCGGAGAGTTCGCTAGAAGGTTGAGGAGGAGCTTCAACTTGTTGATAGGGCCTTTGAGCTTGAGCTTGATATTGTTGCCCTTGGTTTCTTTGAAGCAAAGTCGGTCCTTGACTTTGATATTGGTTCCTAGGTTGGAAAACTTGATTGGATTGAGTAGGCTTAGGCCCAAATCCGGGAGGCGTGGATCCAAAGTCGGGGCGAGTAGGATTTGTGGTCTTGTAGGAAAAATTGGGGTGATTTCTCCATCCCGAAGAGAACTTTGGTGTAGTATAGTTGGCTTGAGAGCCTTGCCCTTGATTGGCACCATTTCCATAGTCTCTTCCTTGATTTCCTCCCACGAAGTTAACTTCTCCATAGCCTTGCCCTTGCACATCCCTTTGAACCAAGGGACAAGAAACGGTCTCATGCTCGTAGACCTCACAAATATCACATCATTGCTTCGTTGAAGTTTCTTTTTCCGGATGTTTTAGCTTGAAGACTTCGTCCGATAGGCTCTCAAAGTCCTTCCTCAAGGCATCATAGTCACTAGAGCTCACCGCTTTCACCTCGTGCCTCTCATGTCTCCTTCTTGGGTTTCCTCTCTCGCTTCCCCACATGAAGTAATTTTTGGTTATTTTCTCTATCACCGCATATCCTTCATGCGGTTCTAATTCCATAATAGCACCACCCGAGGCGGTGTCAAGCGCAAGACGGGAGTTACCATCAACACCGTGGTAGAAGGTGTGGAAGACTTGGAGATCATCGAGGTTGTGGGGAGGACAAAGCCTTTGATATTCCTTGTATCGTTCCCAAGCTTCGTAGAGGTTTTCCCCATCCAATTGCGAGAAATTGGTGATTTGATTCCGATAATAAGCCATCTTGGAAGGAGGGAAGTATTTGTTAAGGAATGCTACGGCTAGCTCCTCCCAAGTAGTGAAGCTATCGGGAGTTTGACTCCTCAACCAATCCTTAGCCTTTCCCGTGAGGGAGAAAGGGAAAAGCCTCAAGAGCTTTGCATCTTCCGAGACTCCATTTACCTTGAACGTAGCACACACTTCAAGAAATGTGGTCAAGTGAGAATTGGGATCCTCGTTGTCTCTACCCAAAAATTGGTTGGATTGAACCATTTGAATAGTGGATGTCTTCAAGTCAAAGTCCCGGTTATCAACCGCCGGTACGAGGATTGGGGAGCGATATCCATATGCCGTAGGGGTGGCATAATCCTTTAGGGCCCTTCTAGCTAGGGGCAATTGTTGAGGAGGGTTTTCTTGATGTCTAAAATGAGGAGGGGGTGGAGGAGGAGGTCTATTGTTGTTTTCTCTATCGGCCATGACTTCTTGAGTATGGGAGGTCGATCCTTTGTCCTTGTTGGTTTTACTCCTTGTAAGGTGAGGGTTAACTAGCTCTCTAATAGGTTGGTTCAAATCTCTATCCACAATTTGTGTGAGCTTTTTGGTTTGCGGTGGCATAAAAGAAGTGAACCTACAAGAGAAGCCAATTAAAACAAGTAAGCGTAGTGAATAAGTTCAAGAAATGCAAGTAACAAGTAAAATAAAGCAAAACATGGAATAGTCGGAGCACTAAATGACTTTCCTAGGGGTAATCTAGCTATTGCTCCCCGACAACGACGCCAAATTGACGTGTAGTTTTTAGCATACGTGTCAAAAAAAAAACAATTTGTAATTCAACCGGTAAGACCGGTGTCGAACCCAAAGGAGCAAACGAATTACGCGCTAAGTCAATCAAGTTTTCTTACTCGGCTAATTCCTAAAATTCAAGATTGGTTTTGGTTATCAATGGTTCAAAACAAGTACGAAATGGTTTTTAGGGGATTAAAATTCAATTAAAGAGGGTTTCGAGGGATTACTCCCCTCCTTGGCAATTTTTCCAACGATCATGTACACAAGAGTTAATTTATCCTTAAGGGTTGATTGGTTCAAACCTAGCTTGGACCAAGGTAGACTGACTGTCGTATGATCTATCCTAGTCAAGCCATCCTAATTAGAGTCTCACTCCGTCGAGATATTAACCCACTCTATAGCACCATTATCCTTGAAATGTCTTCCTAAGGTCATGCTACTATAGGCATTAAGTCTTAGTCAACCACGTACCATTGCATTCACTCTCATAATTGCTAGGTATGTTCATTCACACATTATCCAAATCATCACTAAGGTCTTTCGACACTTAGATCACAATTCTAGAGTAGAAATGTCACTTAGGCATTTTATCAAACACTTGGCAACATATCATGCATAGAACACTTGGTGAAAATGAAATCAACTCCATAGATTGCAATATAATGTGTATACATGATCATTGAGTACCAAGGAGGGTTGTAAATCCCTCAAAACACAAGGAGACTACTCACACATCATGTAAGACAACATGATGTATGGTTCACACAAGAAAATCTAGAAGAAAAGAAGAGGGAAAGAGTAGGATGATTAGTCCTAATGAACTCCCTTGATCTTGATTCCTCCTTGATTGGTTGGTGATTGATGACCTTGATTTTGCCTCTTTTGCTTGTCTTTTCCCCAAAAATCGCAGATCCCTAGGTCAAAAACCGACACTTTCTATTTATAGCCTCGGGTGAGAAAGGGTAAGTAACAGATCTCAGCCGGTCGGCTGAGATGGTGTTCCAATCCAGCCGATCGGCTGAGTCCGGCTGACTCAAATGATTGTGCAAGGGAATAGTCAGCCGGTCGGCTCGTATCGGCGTCTCAAGCCAGCCGAACGGCTGAGTTTAGACGAATGCTTTGAAGATGAAGCGCAGGATCCAGTCGGTCGCCTCACAGGTCAGCCGGGCGGCTCAGTTCGGCCGACTGATATGGGCAATTGAATGGTCCTTCCAGCCGGTCGACTGGATCTTCAGTTGGTCGGCTGAAGCTGGCCGATTGTCACTGAGCAGAGGATGGGTCATTGGGCAAAGTCAGCCGGTCGGCTGATACGTAAGTCGACCGGCTCAGGTCGGCCGAGTGGAATGCAGCTCTCTATCAATGACCCAGCCGACCGGCTGGATGCAGGGGAATTCCCAGCCGGTCGGCTGAAATGCTTTATGCAATTTTTTTGCTCCAAAACTCCGATTTCTCTCGAGCTCTCTTATTTTGACTTTGGCACTGAGATATCTTGATATGCACCTGAAACGTAGCAAAAGAGATCAAATGGCATCGAGTTATCGCCGAGAACGAACCAAAACTATAGTGATAATTGGACATTAATAAGTCGAAAACTCGACTTATCAGCACTAAAATGTACCTGTTTAGGAAGTAATACTTGATTGAATCTCATTTATGTGACCTAGCTAGAGAATTAGAGTACTACTGTGTTGCATCATGGTGATTTCTCCCAAGTCTGCAATCACTTCAATAGCATTTGTGCTTATGCTCAGTTTGCATGCTTATGAATTGCTAACAATTTAAATTAACAGGTCAGGCATATGTTTGATGAAATAGATTACATACTGGAAGGACAAAATGCAGAGCGCTTTGCATCTCTCTATGGACTCTATCAGCGTAAGTCCTCTGCAATTCATACATAGAAGGCACCGCAAAGGCTCAAAATTTTTTTTACGTCACTAACTTCCAGCCCTGATAACTTTGAATTCCTGGCTTCGTCCCTGATCATATCACCTATCACATCTACAATCTTTCTGACTTCTTCCACCAACTGGTCTGTTAGCCTGAAATATGAAACGCTGCGGAAGGTTGTATAAAATGAATGAAAGGAAAAAAATAAAAGGATAGAGAGCTCAAAAGAGCTTGATACAACAAGAAAATAATGCTACGAACAACCCTTGTATCGAAGTTAAAATTGGCCCCAAGACTGAGCCATCTATACCACGACTAAGAGAACAAGAAGATACTTCAAAATGTATTTCTTGATTATGAAATGAGCTGCCCACGTCCTCATCTTATAGTTGTCCAAGTTTGAATTCAAAAAGAGTAACCGGCACGCATTAAAGTCCTCTTTAATAAATGGCTTCAATTCTTTTGACCGAGAAAAGATCACAAGAGTATTGTAACTTACGGTGATAAATGAGAACTGTTAACAACCATTAGATTAATAATTTAATGGTTGTTATTAAACCCTAACTTATTCACCCATCGTCATTTTTAATTAGAATTAAGGGTAAATTAGTAATTAGCTTAATCCAATTGTTAATCAATCAACTTTCGGCTAGCAACGATCATGATGAAAACCTTCGTCATCGCCCATGGAAATCACGTCGCACTGCTTAGAATCGCATCTGATTCCTCTCCCAGTTGACATTTGCATTTTTTGGGGAAGATGAACAGTAATTCAGTTTGCCGCGCGCCCAACCGTTACGTTACAACCGCGCCCAGTGTTTACATTAACTTGTTAATGTCTACTATGGGCGCGGCTCACTTAATGTAAGCGTGGAATGCGCGGATGACTGTGTAAATGCTACGAATAATCCTTTGAAAAGCTACAAATTTTGTATATAATTACTACGAATTATTCTTTGAAAAGTCACCAAATAGAATACTACAAATTTTGTATACAATTACTACGAATTATAAATTATAAGTCGTAGCTTTCCAAAGCATTATTCGTAGCATTTCAAGTGACCGCGCCCAAACAAGACATTAACCAGTTAATGTCTTCTTTGGGCGCAGAGACTTAATGTCAGCGTAGGGCGCGCGGCACCTTCATCTTCTCCAAAGGAAATCGGATCGCACTGGTTTTTCTCCGGTAGCTTAGCGATTCCAATTAGGAGTTGTCGCCGAGTCGCCATTCACACCACCGAGTCGTCACCGTTCACGTCGAGGAGTCGTCGATGTGTTTGATTACGAGATTACTCTTTAACTATTATTTAATTGTTTTCAACGACTAATTCGAACGATTAACGGGATTAATATTGGCCATTGATCACACCAAATGTCCGGTCGAGATGTGTTCTCATTTCTCACCGTAAATGGACTTCTCCCGGGAATCGAACTCTCTTTTGACCTTGGACTTTAAATTGTAACCGCTGACCATTATTGTGCATCTTTTTTTTATGGGAAACGTTGGAAATACAAAACACACAACAAACGCTAGAAAAAAAAACAGGAACAACCTACGACAACAACTCAATTACAGATAAAGGAATGGCATTTGTAGACTTCCATTACCAATTCAGCACTCTCGCCTTGCGCACCAAGCCGTCCGCCAAGGAGTTCGATTCTCTGGAAGCGAAAGAAACTCTCCAACCTGGGTTAGCTTTGAGAATTTCCAATGCTGATCCTAACCAAGAGTTGCACCAGTCCTCCAAATCCAAACGCAGATTAATAGCCTTATGAATCTCCAAAGAATCTGTCTCAAAAATGGATTTTTCTAAACCTTTCCTTTGTGCAACTTTCAAGCCCTCGAGTAAGGCATGGCCTTTTGTTTTGCCCGCACAGGACATGTTGCAGCTGTTCTGCCCAAATCCAAAGTAAGGAGCCAGAGTGATCCCTTGCCACGATCCCTATGCCTGCTCCCCTGTCATCTTGCCTCCAAGAGCCATCCACATTTATCTTGACAACACCATCTTTGGGAGGAGACCACGTACCTGTTACGTTTGCATTCTCCGAGGGATTAGCCACAGTGATAGATTGCATAGAATTCAACATGCTCCTACCAATAATAGTTGCACGATCGACATTCCAACCCTCTTTTTCATGCCATACTCTATTCCTGTTCTGCCAACATAACCATGCCACTATCAGGCCTTCACTGAAATCCTTACCTGACATCCTATGCGCATACCACCACAGCCAGTCAGCCGGATTCTTGATATTCTCCATCCCAGAAGGATAGTTGAGGCCAAACACATTCCACAATGCGTTTGCCCACCAGCAATCCTTGATAACATGAGTAGATGACTCCTCTTTGGCACCGCACACTTTACACATTATCCACTTCCACTCCTCTTCTCCGCAAATTACAGGCATCCAGCAAGCTGTTATGGAAAAGCCTTCAGTTGAAGACCTTGATTTTATTAAGAATGTTACATGGCCACAATTTTCTCCAAAACCAATGAATTCCCCTGTTCTCTGATTGTTCTCCTGAGCCTCCTTTAAATCTCAAATCCATTGATCTGAGCATATTGTAAGCTGAACTTACTGAGAAAACTCCACTGCTAGTATACTTCCATTTGTATGATGATTCCCTCTCATCCCACCGCAAGCCTTCCAAAATCAGATTGAGAGTTTTCATAACTCCTCTCCAAATATGCGAGGCCTGAGATCCCAATCTCGCTCAGAAGATGTCTTGATCAGGACAATATTTGGCAAATAAAATCTTCGACATCAGTAGGTGAGGATGCTTGATCATCCTCCAGGCCACTTTCATTAATATTGCATCATTGAATATTCTCAAGTTTTTGAAGCCCAAACCCCCATCACACTTCTTCTTCTGTAGCGTCTCCTTGCTCAGCCAACTAATACCTCTGTTTCCTTCTCTTTTGTTCCACCAGAATTGATTGATCAACTTAGAGATATCATCAATCACTTTGCGCGACAGAGATATCATCAATCACAGCCACCGCATCACAAATGTTTGCATTCAACAGTTCAGTGCATAAAAGGAAAAGGTAAGGTGAGAGCGGATCCCCCTGTCTAAGACCTCTCTCAGGTCTAATCACACTTGAAATTCTATCATTCACCTTAATCTGGTAGGAGACCGACCTGACACACAGCACATAACTTTTCCTACCCAAAGCCTTGCAAAACCAAGCCTCAACAATAGTTTTTCCAAGAAAAGCCATTCAACGCAGTCGTATGCTTTACTTATGTCGAGCTTAATGGATGCATAAAAGTCGCTATGAGCAGTACGAGTTCTAAGAAAGTTTGCTATCTCATGAGCCACGATAAAATTATCCGTAATGATACGACCCTTCACAAATGCACTCTGAGAAGTAGTTATTACCTGGCTCGAGATGGGTTGGAGTCTCGTTGCTATGATCTTGGTAATAATCTTCACCGCCACATTACATAAGCTAATAGGGTGCCAGTCTTCTATTCTGTCAGTATCTTTCTTTTTGGGAATTAACACAATAAGAGTCCTATTAGCTTTCTCATCTAGCACACCATCTGTCCAGAACTTCCTCACCTGTTTCACTACATCTCCTTTGATCTTGTCCCAAAACTGATGGTAAAAAAGTGCTGGAAAACCGTCTATACTTGGTGCTTTCGAGGGCCCCAAGGAAAATACTATCTTTTTAATTTCATCCTCCGACACATCTTGCAACATCCAAGTATTCATCTCTTCTGAGATAATTGGATGAATACAGCTCAGCTGATGATTCTCATCATTAGCATTCAAACTGGAGCGGAAAATATCCTCAAAATACCCAGTGACAATCTTCATAATCTCACCTTGGTCTTCCTGAATAACTCCACATCTGTCTCTCAGCTTGGATATCCAATTTTTGTTGTGTCTTTGACTAGCCCTGGCATGAAAGAAACTCGTATTCTTATCCCCCTGTCTCATCCAGAGAACTCTTGATCTTTGCATCCACAATGTCTCCTCCCTGGCCAGCCAGAAATCCAGCTCCTCTATGATTGCCTTTTCCTTATCAACCAAATCATTAGTTCCCACAGAACACTTGACTTCCTCCAGCTCTACCTTAAGCTTCTCTATCCGTTTACAGACATTCCCAAATGAGGCCTTATTCCAATCTTTCAAGAAGCTTTTGCAACTCCTCAACTTATCCATCCACCTCTGATTACTACTACCATTACTGTTCCAAAAATTCTCCATGGCCTCCGCAAACTTTGGGTGCTCTAACCACATTGCTTCAAATCTGAAAAACCTCTTCTTTCTCGTTGACATTTTCGGCTCTATGTCTAGCATAATTACTTGGTGGTCAGAAACATGTAAGTGCGTATGTGAGACTACTGAGTTTGGGAAAATTTGTCTCCATCAAGAGTTTGCCACTGCCCTGTCAAGCCTCGCCTTCACCTCAACTTTGCCCACACGATGATTGGAGAAAGTAAACGGATAGCCCACGTAGCCTAGGTCTGTCAAATTACAATCGTCAAGGGCTAATCTGAAATTGTCCATTTGCCAGCTTGGCCTAGCCCTCGCCCCTTCAGATTCTGAACTACACAAGATTTCATTGAAATCTCCAATAACTGTCCAAGGAATAACACTAGTGGAATTATCACGGAGTCGACGCAGCAGATCCCAACTAAACTTCCGTTTGGTTGTTGCAGGGTCTCCATAGAATAATGTTAGTCGAAATGGGAAACTGTCCCTAATCTCCATATCAACATTCCACTTCGAGAAGTGGCAAATACTAAGATTCACATCGTCAACCCAAAGAACCGATAAACCACCAGACTTTCTTGTGCAGCTAACGGTAAAACAATTTCAAAACCCTAGTTTCATCTTCAGTTGATCCCAACCAGTGTTACTTTTCTTCGTCTCCAATAAGCATACCACTTGGGGATGAAACTCCCTAATAGCCTCCCTCAGGGCCCGAACTGTACGAGGTCTCCCCAAACCCCGACAGTTCCATCTGAAAACCCTCATTGTTTCGGGTGGGGCTGTGCCACAGCCTCCGCCGATATATTCTCAACTGTCTCAGTCTCCACACCTCCTTGTGATGAATCGCATACCATCCCTACTCTACTGACGCATCGCGTTCCATCGTAAGGATGAAATCTCCTCTTCTCCGCACCATACTGTCGTCCATCGCCATTTCCAACCGTCTTATCACGCCTGTTATTCAATTTCATGGGTCTCGTAGTTGTAGGCCCCTTTCCCATTGCCTGTCCATAACAAATATTTGACATGTCCACATGAGAAGTATGCCCAATTATTGAGCTCAAATGGCCCATACATGAAATGAGACCCCCAATATCTTTCTCCCTGACCAACAGTCTCCATCATGTTTGTTGACCTCAAGCCGCCCACTCCAGACATGTCTAACTTTTGATCCGCACCGACATCTGACATCTCTGAAAAAGGCTCACTTCGAGTTCTCTAAGTCTATGGAAACATCCGATTCCTTCTACAACTCGACGCTTGCCACATCGCCGCATTGGGGATCTTCTCCTCCGGCCAAACTCTCGTCTAGTTGTTGCTCCTCCTCCATTATTCTTGGAGCAGTGTCCTCATTAACTCGAGCTTCCGCCCTCAAGTTCACACCATATCTCTTATTGGATGGCTCTTCCATCTTAAACTCACATTGATTCGCAACATGTGTCATCCGTTCACATCTTGAACATATATTGGGTAGCCACTCATATTTGAAGGCAATCCAAACCAGCTCATCTTCCATCAAGTATACCCCATGCAAGATTGGTTTGGTCACGTCCAGCTCAATCCTGAACCTGGGATGCTTCCTCCTCCTGATGTCTTTGTTTTTATCCTTTGTTTCGTCCTTAATGACCTTACATGCCAGCTCCGCTAACTCCTTTGGAACAACTCTCTCTGAACTCCACTAGAACGTTATGCACTTGCACCTAAATCCTTATACTCCATGAGTTAAAACTGTCGGTCGTAGTTCCTCTTCGCCATTTCTCAACGATACCAAACCCATGAAAGTCCATGGGCCTCCTTCAATAGCTCTGCTCTGTTCCTCCTCACAGTTGAGTTCGACAACAACTCTATTATCAGCCATCTCTTGAAAGCTCAGGTTTGGCTTCGTATTTCATGCCTTTTCCATCGCTACGACAAGCACCGGAGCATTAAAAGATCTTCCATTACTCATCCTTAGAACCACCGCCCATCGATAGCCCTCCTCTGCCTGTTTCCGAACCTCCTTTTTCACTGAGACAGCGAGCTCACCTTGCAACTTTTCTGAAAGAACTTCCACCTCCTTCATTGTCCGATTTACCAGAGAAGAAAATGTATCTACTCACTAACAAAAGACTAACACAAACAGCACACCACTCGTATAGCAAACGCAGGAAGCAGAGAGAAAAAAACACAAGTAGAAACAAACCGCAGCTAGGAAAACCCACGGTGAAACTCAGGCTCTCACTATTTAGAGAGAATTTTACACTTGCCATTATTGTGCATCTTGACTACTAGATATTTGAATCCTTGGAGGCAGTCTTGATGGACCACAAGTTGGGCCAAGTCCATGCTTTCTCTTGAATTGGCTTTCGAGGCCCTTAGACCTCCGAACTATGATGCAATTTTTCTCCAAAATTCTACTCAAATGGACTAGTAATTGACATTGACTTGTAATTGACCCAGCGACCTCTGGTTGTTGGAATTGATCTTCAATTTTCAAGATCATGGTCCCTTTCGTTTAGTATTTTGAGAAATCAAGACCACTCAAGAAATCATCAAAATAACATTTCCAGAAAACCACCCCCCACTCAAAGGCCCATGATGATCACACAATTATTTTGATGATATAACCCTAATTGAGTCAACAGTACCAAGGACAAAGGTGCAGACACCAGGGATTGAGAAACATCAATATTTGTTGGTGGTACTAGACACTAGTACCAGATATGGGATCAAAGCCTTGTATTGAGGCATGCTGGAAACAAGCACAAAAGTGACGCCAGTTTCCCCGCATGAGGAGGCTGTGCAGATAATAAGTTACCCATTCCACCATGACATAGCCATCAATTGATACAACATAAGCTTTCTACATACTTCAGAATTTTGTACTCTATCTCCGGCAGTCTGTACTTTCTTTTCAAATACACCTGTAGAGCTTGATGTTTGCTCGCTAACAAAATACTTGTAAAAAGACCCATAGACTATGATGAATCACAGATCAACAAACGATCAGAACATACCCTAAAAAGCATCTGCCTTCCAAGGTGCACTGCTAAAACATGTGATGTCTATAGCATAAAATAAGTAGTAAAAAATAAGGAGCATGTCAATCCATTATGCTCAAGGGTAAAAATATGTATTCCATCTATTAGCTTCAGATATGATGTATCCAACAGAGTTATTTATCGCAAATTGATGAAGCCATTAATCACTACAGACGAGAGGAGGAGACTTACCATATATGATAATCAACTAACAACATTTTCCATAAAACATGAAATAGTTATCTTAGGAAGGATTAAAAAAAAGACAACATAACGCACTGGGAAGTCAAAATGCTCTCCTAATTTGAAAGGCAACTAGTTGCGCTCCACTACAAAAATACAAGCATATTCTTATCCTAGTGGTGCACCGAACAATGTAAACAAGACAGTTTCAAAGACCATCACATAACCAGAACAATCTTCTCAATGAGACTCATACCTTAAATAAAGTAACAGCAAAAAGCAATGGCATAGGGAAATTTTGATTACTGTTTATCCACCCTTTCTTCCTTCTCACGATTCCACTGCTCAATCCTGGCGCGCCGCTCCTCGCTCCCATCCCTAACAGGACTCCTACTCCGCCTGGAACCTCCATACCTTCTCCTACCCCCACCATCATCATCCCTCCTCGGCCTCTCCCGCTCCCTCCCTCTCTCACCCTCGCTTCTTCTGCCATTTCCACCTCGGTAAAATTCCCTGTCCTTCTCCTTGTGATATTCACTACGACCAGCACCACCGCCACGTCCACCATCCCTCTCCCTCCTTCGCCTGGGACTCAAACTCCTGCTCCTGCTCCTGCTCCTACTTCTGCTCCTGCTTCTAAACCCACGGTATCTCCCAAACAGCTTTCTCCTCAGCTCCCTCCCAATCAACTTCACATGCATAAAGTTACAATAACCGCCGCGGTTGCAACTATTCTCCTCATACTGTCTACAAGTGGCTTCACGGAAATCTGTAACAGGCGAGAAATCAGCAATAATCGGACGTCCGGAGTAAAACCTTCCCTGCAGAGCTTGCAAAGCGGCAGCAGCCTGATCCTCCTCCTTGAACTGGACATACACGTTGCCAATCATATGATCTGCGAGGTTATCACAGATATTTAGACTCTCGATCTCGCCGAACTTACCGAGCTCCTCGAAAATATCTTCGTAGAAATCCTCAAAGTGCTCTTGGATCTTTTTGGGGTCGATTGGCTGGCCCTGGGCGTCGACGCCGGGAGTGATCATGTCGGGACGCTGGTACATGTTGGAGAGGAGGAGAGTCGGGGATATGGTAGGGCGATTGTGGAGGCGAGAGCAGCGATCTCCGTGACGGCATGCGCCAATTTTGAAGTAGAATGGACAGTTCACGCGGTCCTTTTCGGTACCGAAGATGGAGGCTAGATGCTCCGCCATGGCCTACTCAGATCCAGATCTGGGAGAAAACCCTAGTCCGTAATCGGAAACGGAAACGCCAATTGAAGGAATGGGAAAGGTGCTAGACTAGCCCTAGTTCGGACGTGTTGTTTATGTCGGTTCAGATTGATGGTATTTGGTACGGTTTTTTTTTTCTTTTTTCGACAAAGAGGGGTACGAACTATCACTATTTGATAAATTATGGTCTGAACTATAAAAATTGACAATTAAGAGCAATTTTAAAATATTTTAATCGTCAATTTCACAATTAAGGGCAAGAAGGTTTTTTCAATTCTTTCGTTTAGTTAATCTTGTTAATTGACGAAGTGATATTCCATCAATTAAGTGTATATGAGGATCAAAATATTTTGAAATTGTCTTTAATTGTCAATTTTCATAGTTCGGATCGTGATTTGTGAATGAGTGATAGTTCATACCCCCTCTTTGTCATTTTCCCTATTTCTTTTTCCATGGAGAATACACTTTATATAAAACAAACGAAAATGAAAAAAAAAAACAAATTCAATTTGTTCAAATTAAGCATATTGGTCTCAATCTACTTAATTTGACAATTTAAGTAAAGCAATGTTTCAAACGACACGAGTGAAAAACAATGTCTCAAGGGATGTTTAGAATGCGTCAGAGTGAAAAAACAGTTTTACTAACATCGTCACGTTAGTAAAGGGTTTTGACGAATGACACTCTGCGACAGGTGAAGGGCGACGGACAGCTACAGCAGAGGATGATCGAAGAACGAGAGGATTTTGATTTCTACGTGAGTTGATGGTGAGGGAATAGAAGAATCGATCTGTCATATTAGGGCTCGAGACGTTTAAGATTGGGCAATGCTACGAATGAGCTAAAAGGAAATTACCACCTCAGCATGCAGACTCAGCAATCCTTTTGCTTGACAACTTGAACATCTTGTAGCTCCAAATGACTTGCACGACTCTTTGTCGGAAAACTTGAACCTCTTGTAGATGTTTTGCAAAACTAACTACATGCCACACTAGAACTAACAATCTTGTTTTCTGACGCGTCAAATTTAATTTAATTATTTTCCTGCAAGAATTGTTAGTAAATATGATTTCTAAAACATTCATTCAAACATAATTTATTATCATACTTAAACTTAAAACACAAAAAATAGTAACATATCTCTAACCGAAATAGAGCAATGGAAAAATCTTCACCTAACAACGATGTTTCATAAACCATTAAGCAGCAAATCAATGAAATTCAAACCCTAATAATCCCTTAAATTACATAATCCACCAAATTAATCAAACACAATTCCTAATCAATTAAAATAATCCATCAAATTCTTAAGCAATGAATCCAAACCCTAACTTATCTTTGTATTTTAATGGAGGAACGATTGTGCGCGAAGGACGAAGTGGGAGACAAATGGAATCAGACTGATGGTGCTTGTACCGAATGAAGTTCGGGCAGCAATGGAAGCAAACGAGGACTGCTGGTACTGGAGGATGTATGATGACAGTCGGACGGAGGTATGCTACTGGAGGAGTGCGAGACGAACGAGCAACAGAAGTAAACGAGCAAAGCTTAGTAAGAAATCGATTATGCATCAAAGGATAAAGTTTGCAGAAGTAAAAAAGCACTTAGGGTTAAATTTGCATTGAACGCTTATGCATTGGTTCTACAATAAACGACGCATAAAGATAGACCTTATGCATCGATTCGACCAAAACCGATGCATAAGGTCAGCTTTATGCATCGTTTTTCTTTTGAACCGATGCATAATCCAAAACCGATGCATAATGGCTTACACGGAACATATGAATAATAGTAAGATTGTAGTAGTGATTTTGGCTTATTATGCAGAGTGGCTGTCTTTGACTCTCGTTTTGACCTTCTTAACATTTGCATCTGATCTCATTGTAGACTAGAGAATTGTAGAGTGTTGAGTAAGTTCTGCAACAATTCATGGCTCGCCTCCATCAGAGCGTTCGTTTGTGCCCATTGATCCTTTCAAGCAGTGAAGTTTCGTTTTGCCCTTGTGATGATTTCGCTTCAGTTGGCTTTAAGCTTCAAGTTTTTGCTCGATTTTGATCTTTTAGGCTTCGACACTCATAGAGAGGACGTTAAAACTTGAAAGACAAGGCGAGCGTCAAATGATATCAAAATAATTGAGAAGCGACTTAAAGATATTTGAGAATGAAGCTAAAATAAGTCAAGAATTCGACTCACCAGGATGATGGTGGCAAGGGACAGTTAGACTAGGCTAGGCTTATAACATTTCTGATCGGATATTCCGATGAGGTTGTTACATATGGTGTCAGATCCAAACCTTCAAATAGAGGGACAATTCTATGATTCGTCCAGTTTGATCCTAATTAGGGCGTTAGGATAAGTGGAGGTGTAGGAAACACCCCGAATTCCAAATGCGTGAAGTTCCACATCGAGTGAGAATCGTGTGTGCAAGCTTGGTAAACATGCCTACTAACTACTGTGTCACCAACTTGTCATGGTCTTTTGTGATGGACCTTATGTTGTGGTGATCCAGGGGATGGTGGGGATGGTGGCGACGAGAGATAATTAGGGCGAGCTAAACTTATTTTATGATGGCTCATATCGAGTCCTCCTGTCGAATCATTATAGTTATGCCCTATTACTAATCCACGCCCACGAGTATATGAGGATTATCAAAAAAAAATTTAGAAAGGGTAAACTCCCGAGGGAGAGTTCCCAGTGGGTAAATCGGATAGCCTACAAACCCGAACGCCCAGGTGCGACCGCCCCATGAGGTGACAGGCTCGACTTTGAGTACATGAAATATTGCTTATTTCCCTAAGTGTTTAGAGGGATTCGAATCTGGGACCTTGCCTAGGACGAGGCTCCTCCCACCACTCAGCCATCCCTTTCGGGACAGGATTAACAAATTTACTTATTTTTTTGATAGGCGAATAATTGATGAAATTACAAATGGAGTTGGTGTTTTAAGTTTCTTTATAAGAGAAGCAATACAAATGTGTAAAGTAATGGAAAAAAAATTCCAATTTGAGCAAAATTGGAATTTGGTTTCCAATTGTATACACTCTCCAAATTCAATTTCCAAAATAGACACCTTCACTAAGGCGTCGTTAACAAGGGCGCCTAAAACACAAGGTGCTGTCCTTAACGGCGCTTTAAGCCCGGTGTCAAATTTAAATATGTAACAAAAGCTAAGTCAGCAATAATTGCTGAATAAGCGTAAGGCGCTCACCATGACAGCGCCTAAAAAGCGCCAATGCATTACAACACTGCAAAATAGAAAGACTGAAAATATAGGTATGGTAATGAATATGTTATTATCATTCCTATATTCATTTGTGTTTCGCAGCTCTTCAGGGTTTTCATTCGCCGCCGGTGCTCCCTCCGGCAAAGACCAGGTCCGGGAGGAACCACCATCACCGCCGTACCATCTCCACTATGGTCGAGAATGATTCACTTGAAATAACAGGTCCACCCGCGCCGTCCATCCACAAGCAGAACTCAGATTCGCTTGATTTATATCGAGAGGAAGCGTGGCTGGGGAGGAAGGAGAGCCGAAGCTTGACAGAAGAAGATCTCGACGAGCTGAAGGCATGTATCGAGCTCGGGTTCGGATTCGAGATGAGCACGCCCAAAATTGATCGGCGTTTGCCTGATGCAATTCCGGCTTTGGAGCTTTACTACACTGTTAACAAACAATATCACGATGTCGTTTTCACGGTTGCCTGGGACCATTTGGCGCATCTCACGTTGCCTTTTAATGATCATCATCCACCTAATATGCTTCCGGATAATGCCTCATGATGCAGTTTGTATGGTCTTTCTATTTTGCAGTCTTGTAATGTATTGGCGCTTTTTAGGCGCTGTCATGGTGAGCGTCTTACGCTTATTCAGCAATTATTGCTGACTTAGCTGTTGTTACCCATTTAAATTTGACACTGGGCTTAAGACGCCGTAAAGGATAGCGCCTTGTATTTTAAGCGTCCTTGCTAACAGTGCCTTAGTGAAGGTGTCTATTTTGAAAATTGAATTTGAAGAGTGTATACAATTGGAAACAAAATTCAAATTTTGCTCAAATTGGAAATTTTCTCTAAGTAATGAGTGAGCTTTGTCGTAACTTCTGATAAGCACCACACTCATGTTGCTGATCATACAAAATGTTCATCGTCATTCTCTATCATTTCTCCACTAAATCAAAATATAAATACTAAATTATCGAAATGTGTTTCTATTTTTTTTGAGGCGTTACAACAGCTAACAAGCAACCCAACTCACAGCAAGACAGAACACAGACACTGATCAGGGGCAGATGACGAAGAGAAAATAGCCGACAGCTCCATTGGAACAGCACTAAGGTCGGACCACTCCCACCCCTCTGCTCGCGCTTTCCTCGCCAACTTGTCTGCAATCTCATTCTTTTCCCTACTGATTCCTTCCACTGACCAGCCTGGGTTTCCATCCTTTTGATGCATTCCTTGATAACTGTTGAATCTACTCCCGGACTCCAAGACCCCAGATTTAGAGCCCATACCACTTCAGAACAGTCTGTAACAAACAACACCTTATCCAATTTCAGCTCCTGAGCAGTTTTCATCCCTAGCTCCATGGCCTTTAGCTCAGCTTCTAACACAGAAGATCCATGATGTATTCTTTGTGCTCTAACACCAACCACCAAACCATTCGCCTTAATTATTGTACCAACACCTGCCACCCTCGATTCAGGGTCGAAAGACCCATCACAAAGAACTATATTACCATCAAACTCATTGGCCATGTGTTCTGACCACAAACTACCGACCTTACCTCCTCCCCTAACTTCCTTAACCAGCCAAGAAAGTTTAATTTTCAGATACTCCATGTAACTTCCTGATTTCCCATGTACTGACTCATTTCTATTTTTCCATCCAAGCCAAAGACCGCATAACAGTGATATAAACTCTTCTCCTGAGCAAACCTTTGCACACAGCCAAAGCCAATAGCCCGGATCTCCACATTGATTGTTCCATACTTCTCTTGGAAGATTCAATTCTTGCAATAGACTCTGCATCCACCAGCAGTCCCTAAATAGGTGTAAAGAATGTTCTCCCGCTACACCACAATGCGTACAATAATTCTGAACCTGGCAACCCCTTTTTGATAAGTTGTGCATTGTAGGAAGAGCATCATGATATAACCTCCAACCGAAGATTTTCCATTTGCTTGGCACCTTCAGTTTCCAGAACATTTTCCAGAAATTCTTTGTTTCCCTTGTGTCAGATTGCTCTCCATAGGTTGAAAGCCTTCTCTTATTTAGCTCAGTTGCAACCATATATGCCGATCTCACTGACAAGTTTCCGGACGATTCATATTTCCAGTAACATTTATTGCTCCTTGTGTCCCATTCAGCTCCATATCTGATAATTTCCAATGCATCGTGAATTCCTCTCCAAGCAAAAGATGGACTGCTTCCTTTTGCTGCATTGAGAAAATCGGTATTAGGGAAATATCTAGCCTTAAATAATTTGCTCACCAGCAGATCCGGTTCAGTCCCAATCCTCCATCCTTGCTTAGCTAGGAAAGCCAGATTCATCAGCTCCATTTTTTAAAAACCAATCCATCCCTGGTTCCTGTCTTTGTACAATTCTTCAGCCTTAAGCCAATGTATTCCTCGACCCTTGGCCCCATTCCACCAGAAATTCAACATGGAACCTGCTAGTTTCATACAAAGAGTATGAGGAATTCTAAAACAAGACATTGCATACATTGGAATAGCTTGAAGAATTGACTTAATCAACACCTCCCTGCCAGCACTCGATAGGAGCTTAGGTTTCCAGTCACTGACTTTTTTCAGCGCTCTTTCCTCAATCATTCTGAACATCGCCACCTTCTTGTTGCTGAAAATAAGGGGTAAGCCTAAATAAACAGAATGCGAATCAACTAGACTAACTTGTAATCTGTCCTTCACTTTGTCTTTAAAGGCAGCAGCCACTCCCTTGCTGCAAACTCCTTCGGATTTCATATAATTTATTTTTTGCCCCGACACTTCTTCGAAATTCTTTAAGATATCTCTAATCCAAGCCACTGATTCCGCTCTAGCTTTAAGGAAAATCATGCAATCATCCGCAAACATTAAATGTGTTACAATAGGTGCGTTTTTGCAGATCTTTACACCTTCAATGAGCCCCAATTCCTGATATTTATTCAAAGTGTGGGTAAGCCACTCCGCACAAATAAGGAAAAGATATGGGGAGATAGGATCTCCTTGCCTTAATCCCCTACTAGGCTTAATAACTTCAGAAATCTGATCATTGATCCTTACTCTGTATGAAACCGTCTCCACACATATTCTGATTTTTCTAACCCAGCTTTCCGCAAATCCCAATACCAACATCATCTTCTCTAAAAATTTCCACTCTATCGTATCGTATGCCTTGCTCATGTCCAGTTTTAAAGATACGAATCCTGTTTTATGTTTGCTCTTCTTCTTAATGCAGTGTGATATTTCATGAGCAATCAATATATTGTCTGTTATCAACCTTCCCCTTATGAATGCACTTTGACTTTGGGAAATTATTGCAGGCAGCACCTCCTTCAGTCTATTAGCTAAGGCCTTCGTAATTATTTTCATCACAACATTGCATAGACTTATAGGCCTTAACTCCTCTACCCTTTCCACCGTCTTAACCTTTGGTACCAGGACAATAAGAGTTTCATTTAACTTAGGATTTGGGCAATCACCATTAAGCCAGTTCAGAACCTCTTTAACAACATCATACCCCACTATACTCCAATTACTGTGATAAAAAAGAGCTGAAAAGCCATCCAAACCTGGTGCCTTAGTAGGGTGTATCTGGAATAACGCTCTTTTAATTTCTCCTTCTGTGAAGGGAGCTGTAAGCATGCTGTTCATCTCATCAGTCACCAGCCTTGGTATGCCCTCAAAGTGCCGGTCCCATCTGCTATCCAGTTGCGTTACCTGCGAACGAAAGATATTTGTAAAGTAAGTTGTAATAATGCTAGCCATTTCAGATTCAGTTTCACAAAACTCCCCTGTGCTATTCCTCAGTTGACTAATGTGGTTCCTCTTCCTTCTTTGGGAGGCTTTTGCATGAAAGTAGGCTGTATTCCTGTCTCCATGTCGAAGCCATTCTGCTCTAGATCGTTGTCTCCACCAAAGTTCTTCCCTTTGCAACCATTCATCCAACTCTTCTGATAATACAGCCTCCTTCTTGACCATTTCCTCCGTTCTGGGTCCTTCCTTAATACTTTGAATATTTTCTTTAAGCTTCCTAACTCTTTCCTTCACCCTTCCGAAAGTTGAGGAAATCCACTGATTCAGCTTGCTCATACATTGCTCTAACTTCTCAGGAAGTGTTGTATTGTTGCTTTGGGAAGTCCAGGCTTTCCTAACCACCTCCGTAAATCCTTGGTGTCTCAACCAAATAAGTTCGAACCTCTTTACCTTCTTTCGTTGTACTAATCTTTGACCCTCCAAATAGATAATTAACGGACAATGATCAGATGCATTCGCAAATCCATGCTTGACAACCGCCTGGGGGTACGCCATTCTCCACCCATAATTCGCTACTACCCTATCCAATCTCGCTCTAACCTCCTGATCCCCCTTCCTCCTGTTTGTATAAGTGAACGTCACCCATTTAAAACCCACATCCGTCAGTCCGCAATCCTCCAAACAATGCCTGAAGTTCCTCATTTGCCATTGTTGTCTATCTCTTGTGTTCCTCATCTCCCAGCTATACAATACTTCATTGAAATCACCCATTACCATCCATGGTCTGCTACTGTCCCTTTTCAGCTTCCTCAGCAGATCCCAACTCCCAACTCTCTCTTGCACCTTGGGACTCCCATAGAAAAGGGTGAGAAAGAAGCTATAATCTCCTATTACCTCCACATCGATATGGCACCTAGACTTACTGCAGAACTGTACGTCGACTTCATCGGTCCACATAAGCGTTAACCCTCCCGATCTTCCTTGACTACTCACTACGCAACAGCCTTTGAAACCTAACTTGTGCTTCAGTAACTCCCAGTCTCCATCATCCTTCTTCGTCTCAATTAAGCCCAAAATGGAGGGACGATGTGTTCGCACCACATCGCATAATGACCGAACTGCCCGAGGCCCTCCCACCCCGCGACAGTTCCAACTTAGAAGCTTCATGGCTGACGGCGGGGTCAGTTGTCAACCACCGTCGATAGAATCTGAGATGCATCTACTGTCGACCTTCCTTCAATCTGATCGTTAGCAATCGCTACATCCACCAGACCATCAACTCCTCCCCTATATGGATGAAATCTACTCCCCGTCTGTTTCCATCTTTTCTCCCCCTTTTCCCTAACCATCTTCAATTTTCCTTTCACTTTTAAGTTTGTTTCCTGATTACAGCTTTCTTCGATGCCCTGTTTCAGCTTTTCTTTTGGGCCATTAAGCGAGGAGAGGTCCATGAAATAGGGAAAATGCGACAAAAACACATTAGGCACCTGTTTTGCCTGGCCCAAAAGCCCATTTCCAGAGTCTTCTCCTTCCTTCTTGTCATCTTCCTTTCTCCCAATTCTCGTACTCCTCGTACTGTCATCCCCAGTCATATCCTCGTAAACCTCAACATCCATCAAGTTTCCAACCAAGTCTTTTTGCAGCTTTCTTTCTGAATGCTCTGCCCCGAGCCCCGCTCCTATCTCCCCAGCTTTTGCTCCCACTTTGTCTTTTTCCTTATCCAGTCCTGCACCCCCTTTCCCTGTTGTTGTCGCTTTGGGAAGTGAGTCAACCAAGCTCACAGCTACCTTCTCGGATCCTGATTTTTCCGGTCCCTTATCTCGATTCCGGTCACCGTTAATGTCACCCTTCGTCCATTGGTCTGCCTGTGCACTGCTCCATCCCTCCTGTATGACAATATCCCCGGTCCTCCCCTCTACTTCCTTCATTTCTTCAACCGGCTGGGTTGAAGAGGATTCCGCAGTGAGGCTGCAATTGTTCGTCTCATGGCTGGGCCTCCCACATTTGGAACAAACCTCTGGCACCCTCTCGAATTTCACTGTCACCCAAAGCGGCTCTCTATTCAGCCGGTTCAGGTAGAAGCCCGTAACTAAAGGCTTGTCGATCTCGACCTCTACCCTAACCCTTATATATCTCTTCCTTGACGCCTCTGCTTCCGACTGACTCACCATGACAAACCTACCTATGTTCTTGGCCAACTTCTCCCCAAGCTCTTTATCTTTCACCGCTGCGCCCACTGGGAGGTTGTGTAACTGCACCCAAACACCAAGTCGATTCATATTGAACTCCTCCGGAGCAAGATCTAAACACCAGTCATGCATAAGAATGAAAGAGCCCATACAAAGCCATGGTCCTCAGTCTCTAATCTTCTTCATATCGCGTTCAGATCTGAATCTCGCCAGTGCCATATTGTTTGCCAGCTCTACAAAACAGACTCTGTTCTCCATAGCCCATATCTTCGACAGTACATTAGACAGCCCTGTGAGATTGAAAGGCATTCTATTCGCCAATTGCACTACAAACGCCCATTTACCTTCCTCTGCCATACTTCTCCGTCATCCTCTTCTAATGACACCACCACTTTGCCGCTAAACTTGTCAGCAATGGAATCAACTACATCTTCCACTTGCTCCCGATCCATCCTGCTCCTCACGCAGATCTCTTAGAACCGATTTGAAAGCAAAAACACCCTATTGAAACGCAGACAAAAGCTCTTCCAAGTAAACTTAGAAGGAAACACTCTTCCACTGTAGACAGAGAAAGAGAAAAAACTAAAGTTATCGAAATGTGTTTCTATTTGTGCACCTTAAAAAAATCATTCATATTAATAATTATTTTTTGGGAAAAGTACAGAAAGGCTTTGAACTATCACTCAATTCTAATTTGAGGTCCGAACTCTTACAATTTCCAATTAAGGGGCAAATTCAATAAATCCGTTAAAGTTAATGGATGAAGTTAACTCCGACAGTCAACTCCGTTAGTCAAAGTAAAAGTAAATACTATTTCTTTAATTATCTAGTGAAAAGTACAAAAAGGAGCCGCGAACTACCACTCAATTCCAATCTGAGGTCCGAACTACTACAATTTCCAATTTTGGGGCAATGCAATAAATCTGTTAAAGTTAACGGATGGAGTTAACTCCGTTAATCAAAGTAAAATTAAATATTGTTTCTTTAGTTTAATCTATATATTTTTCATTGTAGATTTTTAACTTTTAAATTTATTATAATATTTTTATTTTCTTTAAATTTCATACTACAAATGAGCATTAATTTAAAATTAACTTTCGATATATATATATACTTCATTGTATAATTTTTATATTCATTTTCTTATGAAAATGAGTCAAGAAATAATAATTTAATTTGTCATACATGTTATATGGTAAATTGTCAAACTATATAAATTTAAAATAGTATAGCCACCCATCATGCATATAAGGGGAAAAAACTTGAAAATTCAACAATATGAATCAAGAAAAAAATTATTTTATTTTTATTCATACATGTTATATGATAAATTAAAAAATCGTAAATAATTATTTTAAAAATAATACTCATTCGTAGTATGAAATTTAAAGAAAATTAAAATTTAAAAATATACCATAAAAATATATAGATAATTAAAGAAATAGTATTTACTTTTACTTTGACTAACGGAGTTAACTCTACCCGTTAACTTTAACGGATTTCTTGAATTTGCCCTTTAATTGGAAATTTGGTAGTTTGGACCTCAAATTGGAATTGAGTGGTAGTTCGGGGCCCCTTTTTGTACTTTCCCCAATCATTTATATATTTTCATGGTATATTTTTACCTTTTAATTTTATTGTAATATTTTAATTTCTTTAAATTTCATGCTACGAATGAGTATTATTTTAAAATTAATTATTTAATATTTTTTAATTTATCATATAATATGCATGAATAAAAATAACATAATTTTTTTCTTGATTCATATTCCTAAATTTTCAAGTTATTTCCCTTATATGCATGATGGGTGGCTATACTATTTTAAATTTATATAGGTTGACAATTTACCTATAACATGTATGACAAATTAAATTATTATTTCTTGACTCATTTTCAAAATGAGTATAAGAAGAATACAATGAAGTATATATATATAAAATAGAAAGTTAATTTCAAAACAATGCTCATTAGTATGAAATTTATAGAAATTAAAATATTATAATGAAATTAAAAGTTAAAAATCTACAACGAAATTCACTACAAAAAAAAACATGATTGGTGATGACTTCAAGTCATCGCGGAATGTCAAAAAGTCATTGCATATCAATTTATGTGATGACTTTTACGATTGTCGCATGTCGTTGCAGTAGGTTTCCTCGCAGAAAGTTCTAGCGATAACTTTATCCGGTCATCACATTTAGTATTTATTGCGATGACCACGAAGCTATCACATAATACTTATGTGATCACTTCAACCATCACAAAAAGAGACTTTGCAACTGCTTGAGATATCACAAAAACTATTTGCGATTACTTAAGTCATTGCAAAATGATATTTCAGCAACCACCAAAGAGGTCACAATAGAACTTATTACGACCACCGAGGTCAACACCAAAAGATATTTTTTTCGACTACTAAAGTTGTCGCAATTAATGTTTTTGCGATCACTTATTTCATTGCTAAAATTTTTTTTTGTAACCATCAAGGATGTCGCAATAGAACCTCTTACAACCACCGAGGTCATCGCTAAAACATATTTCAGCAACCACTAAAGTTGGTCACAATAGAACTTTAACGACCACATAGGTCATCGCTAATAAATTTATTTGCAATCACCACAAACATCACAATATTTTTCTTCTACGACCAATCAATCATGGCAACAAAATATTTTTGCAACCACTAAAGATTTATCAATTAAAATTTGATGATCGCAATATTAATCATTTAATAATTAAGTAACATCCTAAAATCATCACCAATTCATATAAAAATGATTGCTTTAAGTAAATTTAATATCACGACTGAAAAAAAATGAAACTTTGAGTATTAGTTCATACAAATATAGCTTAACATGAAAGGAAACTTAAACGTAAAAAACAAAAACCATATATTGTTCGTCACACTAGCCTTATGCTCAATCCTCTTCCTATTCGTGCAAGCTTTCATCATCACTATCATCTTCTCCGGTAGCTTGAACCTGCACCTTTACAAAAAAAATATTTAGTCTTTATCAATGAGTAGTTCTCACTAACGACAAAGAAATTTTAGGCATAATAGAACCTCATCATTTTGATGTTGCTGCATCCCAGTCAAAGCTAAGAAAAGTTCTTTCATCTCACTTACTTCTGATGTTAAAAGTTTTACCTTTTCCTTTAACTCTTCATTATCTTTCTTTAATGCTTCACTAGCTTGACTTTTAGATGAAGGAAATACCATACAAGGTCGAATCCCGCGGCCATATCCGATAACCTTTCCAGATTTTGGAGGTCCACACACTTCTGTAAATCCTAAATTTTCATCATAAGAGACACACCTTGTGCAAGGGCTTCTGCCTTCTTACTTTGCACTTTTTCTTAACAAAACAAAAATATGATGAGATATAGGAAAATTATAAATTAAATTTGTATCATAACAAAATCATACCATTAGAAAATTTACATACAGTTGTGAAAATTCAAACACTGAAGTTAAAAAAATAGATTATTGATTATTCTACTCACATATATATCTTGGCTGCGTTAGTTAACAAAAGTAGAATCTTTCTTCGTACAATTTTGGACCCATAAATACAAGGGATTATTTGATTTTCCTTCAATCTCCTGTTAAAAAAGGTAAAAACTAGTTAGAATAGCACATAAGTCCATTATATATTTTTTGTATCAGTAGACAACAAGATTCTACTATAAGTAGTCACATTAAAGGATCCAGTGCATCATCAAACTTGAATTTAATTCTAAATTATATACTTGTCAAAATATATAGATCAAGAACACCTACATTCTTGTATCTTCGCAAGGCAAAAGGATCAGTTCCAACAGCGTGTTGAAGCTTATTCTTCGATCGGTTTAGTTTGTTTCTTGAGCTTTTTTTCTTCTATTTGTTTCAAAAACAATTCTTAATTAGTATAAATTTATTAAAATTATGATAAATATTGATACAGTAGTACAAGTTACCGTAAAATCATCACTACTCCAATAATTAATAAGACTTCGCCAGTCAGATGGTTCCATATGTTCTGGCACCATCTTCATTCGCTCAACCAACCTCTTGAAGGGTGCAATTTTTTTATCTCGTAGACGAAACATCCAGTTTGAGGAACCAAGGAGCCGTTCAGACTCTGTGTCAGACATGGCACCAAGCCTTTCTCTGATAGAACAAATCTTGGCCAGAAACTGTCTTGGAGACACTACCTGACGTGTCCCCTTCTTCATCCGAAGATTTCCCGGACGCACGTATCCAGACGCATGGATCTTCTCCCTCCATACTCCTGAGCCACCTGTAACCCTGGACACAGGCATACTGGGAACCCCTTCTTTCACCATACCGACAGCAACCTCATTCACACAAACCCTACTGGCATCATCACCCTTATCACTCGCAACATTCACTTCCTTGTCTGACCACTCACTTTCAACAATGGCCTCATTCACATGCACGGAAGAATTAAACGGAGCCTTAGGGTTTGGGATTACCTCAGACTGGGACAAAGCAGGTGGAGGAGTGAGACTTGTTGGTGTTGAACTAGTACCGGTTGGATTAGGATTTTTCTCCGCAGGTTGCGAAGGCACATCCTTCTGCTTTGCAGTAGGTTCTAGACTTTTTCTATCCTCCATCCCAACTCTAGGTTTTGAAGAACCTATTTCTTCCTCAGAAAGTTAGAAACTAGGCAATGCTGCAGATTTATCAACCAAAGGCAATGCCTTTATCTTCATCGATATCTCTGACTTCGTCGATTTTGGAATTTGAGACTTGGCCGCCAGAGTATCGGATGGTTTCTTGTCTATCATCTTTGCTTCCGATGACATCTTGATAACTGACTTGGAGGTCTTCCTGGTGTTAACCGTTGATGCCGAAAACATTAAGCTTTGGAAGAAATTGTGAGGGACGGCTGCGTTAGGGTTTCAGACGGGAGAGCATGAACAGCAGACAAATAATTTTGATTTCCAAGTCACGTTCAACCTTTTAAACTTCACAAGCCGAGCCTTCGAGAAGATCTCCTTTTTCCTCATAACGGAACGAAGGAGATTTCCAAAAATCATAAAAAGGATTGATCTTCAAAAAGTGTACCTTCTGTTCCAGCTTCCTTTTTATAAGTGGTCAGTCCAACAATTTTGCTGGAGTTCCGCCTGTGACAGACCACTACCTTGAACACTTAGTTCTTGACAACACACAGACCCAAGGAGGATCTGAGTGTTTCGAACTGTGCGGCATCTAGCGGTTTGGTGAAGATATCAGCCAATTGCTTGTCTGTTGTCACATGCTTTAGGGTCACTACCTTCTGTTCAACCAGCTCTCTGATGAAGTGATGCCTGATGTCTATGTGCTTCGTCCTGGAGTGATGTACAGGGTTCTTCGATATGCTGATTGCGCTCATACTGTCACAGTACAGGGTCATCTCCTTCTGTTTCACTTCGTATTCAGACAGCATTTGCTTCATCCACAGCAGTTGAGTGCAGTAACTTCCTGCAGCGATATACTCTACTTCGGCCGTAGAGAGCGAGATGCTATTTTTCTTTTTACTGAACCAAAAAACCTAGTTATTTCCAAAGAAGAAGCATCCTCCAGACGTGCTCTTTCGATCTTCAGCGTTTCCTGCCCAGTCAGCGTCGCAGAAGCCAACCAGATGTGGGTTGGTGTCCTTGGTGTACTAGATTCCAAAGTCGGCATTTCCGCTGATGGAGCGTATTTCTACGATTCATTGAGTACGCTAAACCCACCAAATTAGGCACTTTGAGTGCACGAACATGTGCTTGTTAATGTGTATTTGCATTTCAGGCCATTTTGGAGTCTAAAGAGGAATCACGCCTAATAGGGGAGATTTGCGCCCAAAAGCATGCCAAGTCATTTTTTGGCCGGGCCAAGTGCCGAGAGTGCCGAGAACGCCTGGCCGCAACCGAGAAAACGCAGGATGCGTCCGGACGCTTGCGTCCGCGTCCGAGAGCGCCCAGACCCGACATGAAAAAATTAGGCCACGACCTATCTCCGGCGGCGTTCCGACCAAACCACTTCGAGCATTCAATTTCCATGAAGTTTGTCGTTCCAAATCCATACTCAAAAGGCAAGGAATGCATGGTCCAAAATTCAAGCCATCCTAGGCCAAGGGACCGAGTTCGAGGCCATTCTAGGGAACGACCATGCTCCGACCATATTCCGGCTTAGAAACCTTCTTGGACCAGTATTAAAATCACTTCAACATGCTAGAACCATCACCCAAAGGTCAAGAACGCAATGTCAAGGCACCGAGCCCGGTAAAAGCTAAACAAGGGCAATTTTGGCCGTTTTGGGATTTCAACCAAGTTCCGGGCAGAATTTGGCTTAGCATCCTTCTTGTGATCATCTTAGAATGACTTTGTCATTCAGAATACACTCTCCAAAATCCAAGAAGCTCCGACCAAAGCTCCAGGCAGATTCCGGCCATATTCCGGCCATGCTCTGGCGAACCTCCGGTGATGCTCCGATCAAGCTCATCCAACCACCACCATGCTCCGGTCATTTCTTGCTCCGGCCACACTCCGGCGAAGTCCAACCAATTCCAAACTACTTCTTGTTCGGTTGGCCAGACTATTCACTTCGGTTGCCCTTTGGGAGGAAACTAAGCCACAACTAAGTCCAAGTGACTTGTCTCAAGCTTCAACCAAGTTCAAGTGTCCAAGTGGGATGTCTCTTGGCTCACTCAAGCTCAGCCACCCATGTGCTCCCATGTGCCTTGCCCTTTGGGCACAAACTAGGCTCAAACCGACTCATTGGGGTGGAACTAGCTCAAGCAAAGTCGGTTGGCCTCAATGCCAAGTGGTTGGCTCTCCTCTTCTTCCTATCCAAATGACTAGTCTTTTGGGATATTTCTCCATGCAAACTTAGTCCCCAAGTTTCCTCTTCTATAAATAGAAGGCTTTAGCCTTAGAAATCCTCATGTACATACTTAGAGAGTTGAGAGCTTATCTCTCTTCTCTTCCACTTCAATACCAAAAGCTCCAACTTCTCTCTTGTTCTTGAGTGTTCTTGAGTTTACTCTTGTTGGTTCTTGAGTATTCTTGAGTATTCTTTAGTGTTCTTGATCTTGTCCAAAACCGAAGCTCTCTTACTCTCTTTACTCTTGTTGTTCTTGAATTTTACTTTCCAAAACCTTACTTTCCTTGTCTTTGATTTCCAAAATCCTTTACTTTTCATGCACTAGCTATGGTATCCACTTCTATGGATATTCGCAGCTAAACCTTTCATTCGGTTGAAGGGGTGTGCTTGTATCATGCAAACGTTTTAGACCCTTTTCTTAGTGCTTCTCTTGTGTTCAAACTTGTTCTATGTGCCATATATTAGGTTAGAACATACATGGTTGAGTGGAGGATCAAAAGAGCAAAGCTCTTCCACGGGGTTCGTGAACATACATGGATGAGTGGAGGCTTGAAAGAGCAAAGTTTTTCCATGGAGTTCAACCTCTTTTAAACACTGCTTGGTTGATCGGAAATAATTGATCAAGTGGATGCACATAGGCTAAGATACTTCGAAAGGAGGAATTAGCCTATCTAGAACAAGTGCTCTATGTCTTGAAAAGGACTAGGCGGTGTGGCAAGTCGAGTGCTAGAAATGGCCTTGATACATCTTTGAACACTTAGAACGATCATTAGAGGTCAATGATGAACGGACTATGATTCAAGGCCCCTAAAACCGAACCCTTCTCTCAATCAAAACATCACTTGTCATTTTACTTTCAGTCTCAATATCAACTGTTTACTTTCAGTACCATTTACTTTCAGTACTTTACATTCTGCAACTAACTTTTACATTCCGCAACTAACTTTACATTCAGTACTTTTACATTCCGCAACTAACTTTACATTCAGTACTTTACTTTTACGCACTTTACTTTACGCACTTTACTTTTCAATCTTTATATTTCCGCACTTTACTTTCAGTTATTTACTTTCCGCTTACTACAGACGTTTTCAACATCAATCCAACATAACTTTGGCACGTATTGCGCTTGAAATATAGCGTGCGACAAACCAAAAGTATGTTGTTTGGTTGATATTGAACTCGACTGTTCCAGCACTTTACTTTTCAGTATTTACTTTTAGTTCTGTGTTTACTTTCCTTACTTTCAGTCATTTACTTTTCAGTACTAAAACCACAACCAACCCCAATTGCACTTAAATTTCTATACAAATTTCCTCAAAGAACAACTATCCACTAATTTCCTTGGGTTAGACCCCTACTTACCGCTTTACTACCCAATAGTGAAGTCACAAGTAGTGGACTTATAAATTAATTTTGCACATTGCCTCACGACAAGGCTCTATCATCCGCACACGTATTTTATGATTCTCTTTACTTGCAGAAGTTGACTTTCTTTCGGATCCACCTGGTACCTTGCACAGACTCCTACCGCATACGCTATATCTGGTCTGCTGGCTGTCAAGTACAGGAGGCTTCCAATCATACTCCTGTACAGCATCTGATCGACCTTTGTTCCAGCATCGTCTTTAGTGATTTTTAGATGCGTAGCAGCTGAGGTTCGTTTGTGATTTGCCTTCTCAATTCGAATTTCTTTATCAGATTCTTGGCATACTTGCTCTGTGAGATGAAGATGCCAACATCCTTCTGAATCACTTGGAGACCCAGAAAGTAGTTCATCTCACCAACCATTCTCATCTTGAACTCCTTTTGCATCTGTTCCATGAACTGATCCACCAGCTTCTGGGTGTTGGAGCCAAACACAATATCGACAACATAGATTTGTGCGATAATGAAGTCTGACCTTGTGTGTTTTACGAACAGAGTCTTGTCTACTCCCCCTCGCACATATCCAAGGTCGACGAGGAACACGGTGAGACGCTCATACCATGCTCTAGGTGCTTGTTTGAGTCCGTACCGAGCTTTCTTCAGGCGGTACACAGATGCTGGATAATGCGGGTCCTCAAATCCTTTCGGCTGAGCCACGTATACTTCCTCATTTAGAAAACCGTTCAGGAAAGCACTTTTGACATCCATCTAGACCAGCCAAAATTTCAAGTGACATGCCAGATCAAGAAGCAGCCGAATGGCTTCAAGATGAGCAACAGGGGCAAAGGTCTCATCAAAGCCGATCCCTTCTATTTGCGTATATCCTTGTGCCACAAGGCGAGCATTGTTCCTTGTGATGTTCCCCGATGCATCTGACTTGTTCTTGAAGATCCATTTAGTGCCGATGACGTTTACACCTTCAGGTCTTGGAACTGAGTCTCATACATCATTGCGAGCAAATTCTTCCAGTTCCTCCTGCATGGCAAGGACCCAATATTCATCACGAAGTGCTTCCTTTACATTTTTTGGTTCTATGGTAGACAGGAAACACGAGCAGCCAGCAAGTTCTCTGAAGTTGGTCTGCATCCTGTGAATTCTTACTCCATCACTTGGTGCTCCAATGACCTCCGAGATTGGGTGGTCCCTAGAAATTCGTCAAGAGGGTTGTAAGGCGACAAAATCCTCTTGAGTGTTGTCATTATCGGCTTCGTCTGATGAGGAAATTTCAGGGAGATTGTCAGCAGTTGGTGCTTTGCCTGTCGGTCCATTTTTTGTCTACTGAGACGATGGTTGTGGCTCAGGTACTATGCCAAAAATGTCATCAGCATCGTCTGAGACACCCTTCTCAATTACTTCATCCTTGACTTTGACATTGATAGAATCCATGACTGAGCCTGTGCGCTTGTTGAACACCCGGTATGCTTGACTGTTCGATGAGTATCCTAGAAAGAATCCCTCATCACTCTTCGGATCCAGCTTCTGTCGGTACTCACGATCATTCAGGATGTAGCATTCACTCCCAAAAATGTGGAAGTACTTGACAGTGGGATTCTTTTCTTTCCACAGTTCATAGCAGGTCTTCTTTGTTCCAGTGTGTATCGTCAGATGATTGATGATGTGACACGCCGTATGCATGGCTTCTGACCAGAACTTCAGGGGGATCTTCTTGGCATGAATCATCACGCGTGCCATCTCCTGAATGGTATGATTTTTCCGTTCCACAACTCCATTATGCTGAGGTGTGATTGCAGATGCGAATTGATGAGCAATCCCGTGTTCTTCTGCACAGTAAGTCGCCATGGTGCTATTCTTAAATTCTGTCCCACTATCACTCTTGATAGACACCAGTCTTTCTCCTTTATCGTCCCTCTCTCGTTGGACCAAGGTAGCAAGTTCAATGAACTGTTGAGCAGCTTCAGTCTTGTCCCGAAGGAACCTAGTCCAAGTATATCTGGTGAAGTCGTCCACACATACAAGGACATATTTCTTGCCACCATAGCTCTCTACTTGCATTGGGCCCATCAAATCCATATGGATCAGTTCCAACGGTCTATTAGTGCTGATTTACGAGATGTTGGGATGAGATGCCTTTGTCTGTTTCCCGATTTGACATTCTCCACATGTTTCGTCTAAATCTCCTTTTACATATGGAATTCCTCGAATGAGACCAGTGAAGCAGAGTTTTCTCAAAGTCTTGAGATTTAGGTGACCCAAGCGTCTGTGCCAAAGTGCCATTTCATCTACCTGACTTGACAAACAAGCTGATGTAGCAACTGTTCCAGCAGAGCCAATGAGGTAACAGTTGTTGGATGCCCTGCTGCCTTTCATCAGAGTGCCTCCTTCCTTATCTAAAACTTGACACGCGTGATGGACCATATTTATATGATTCATTAAGATAGTTAAACCCACCAAATTAGATGTTTTATCTGTACAACTTTTACTTGTTAGTTTCACTTTTGTTCTACAGGCTATTTCAAGGAGTAAAGATGAAAACGAGCTAAAATGGAGTTCTTAACACTGAAAGTGAATTACAAGTCAAAACTGGCCATACTCGGACAATACTCCGATCAAGCCACAACTAAGTCCCGATGACTTGTTCCAACAAAGATCAAGAACACAAGTGAAATGCCAAGTATAAGTGACTTATCTTTTGATGTCAACCAAAGGGCAACCGAAGAGGCAACTAAAGGGCAACCGAAAGTCACATTTCAACCGAAGGCTTTTTGGAGAAAAGATCTCATTCCACTCACACATCTCCTCCTCCTCACCACATGGGCGGCTATCCATGGAGAAGAAGCCATGTGGCTGGCGGCTTTGGGGGAGAGACACCTCACCACCGTCGGCTTTCTCCTCCTCCACTCCTCCTTTGCCATGTGTTGGCTTCTCCTCCACATCTCCTCTCTTCCCTTGCCTATAAATACCAAGCTCCTCTTCCCTTGTTCAATGCCTCATACCTCATAGTGCCATACACCATAAGTTACTTATCTCTCTATAGTTGGGCACAATCCATGTAAACACTTTACTTTGAATCAAAAGCTCCAAGTTTGTTCTTGAGTACTGATCGACCATAATTATACGAATCAAAAACACAGTAAAACCCACCAAATTAGACTGTTTGTCTATTTAACTTCTGCTTGTTAGTCCCGATATATTTCAACAGGGTATTTTGGACTCTAGAGAGAAAACACGTTAAGGAGAGGATTTTACGCTGAAAAGATGTTACGAGTCATTCCAAGGTCAAGATCAGACGCTGAATGAAGAAATCTCAAGATCCTGACATTGAATTACTCAAATCAAATCCAACCGAGGAACGACCAAAGTCAGACCGGAGCGAAATTGGACTGATAGTTTTGTGAAAAGACTGCACAAAACTACGCAAAACTCATCCTTATCTCCTAGTGACCGGCGGCTTTTGGAAGAAGAGATGACTCATGGGTGGCCAAGCCACCTCACCCCTCCCTTCCTCCTCTTCCAACCGGCGGCTTCTCCTCCCCATGACTTGGAACCGGCGGCTTTGGAGCCTCCCTCCTCCTCCCTTGGATGAAACCACATGGTTTCATCTTAGCCCTCCATTCCATCCTCATTTGGCTATAAAAGGAAGCCTTCTCCTCTCATTTGTATCCATCCACAATCCTCAAATCAACATTTCACTTCTCTCTCTAAAAGTTTGGTACTTTGTAAGTTTGGTTTTCGAAATAATACTCTTGTTGGTTCTTGAGTATTATAACGGTTTGAAATAATACTCCTGTTGGTTCTTGAGTATTATAACAGTTTTAGAGAATACTCCTGTTGGTTCTTGAGTATTCAGTAGGATTGGGAATACTCCTGTTAGTTCTTGAGTATTCCACCCCCTCTCCTCTTACTGTTTTCAAAAACCCCCGAGTATTTAGTTATGATGTCCTTTTCCATGGATATTCGTAACTAAACTCTTTATTCGGTTAAAGGGGTGTACTTGTATTGTAAAATGTTTTAGACCCTGCACTTAATGCCGCTTTGTGTTCAAAACTTGTTCTATGTGCCATATATAGTCAGAATTTCCAAGGTTGAGTGGAAGCTGTAACAAGCAAAACTCTTCCGTGGGGATTCGTGAACATACTCGGGTAAGTGGAAGCTGTAACAAGCAAAACTTATCTGAGGAGTTCGACTTATCTAAAACACCACTCGGTCGATCGTAACTGAAAGATCAGGTGGATGCACACAAGGCTAAGATACTTCGTAAGGAGGAATTAGTCTAAAGTAGAACAAGTGTTTTAAACGATGTTGCAAGTCTTGCGCTTAGAAATGGCCTCGATTCATCTTTGAACACTTAGTATGATCATTAGCGGTCGATGATAAACAACTATGATACAAGGCCCCTGAAACCGAATGTTTTCTTTAGATTACAAAACCCCCCTGTATTTACTTTTAATATTAGTATAACTGCAATCATCAATAGCTCATCTTCCGGAGGACTCGCAAATCACGCATCACCCACTTAGCTATGGTATCCACCTCTATGGATATTCATAGCTAAACCCTTCATTCGGTTGAAGGGGTGTGCTTGTATCATACAATGTTTTAGACACTTCTCTTAAGTGCCTCTTTGTGTTCAAAACTTGTTCTATGTGCCATATATTAGGTCAGAACACTATTGGTTGAGTGGATGCTCGAAAGAGCAAAGCTCTCCCATGGGTTTGTGACTTCTGTGGATAAGTGGAGGCTCGAAAGAGCACAGCTTATCTGTGGAATTCAACCTCTTTAAAACACCATTTGGTTGATCGTAACTGAAGATCAAATGGATGCACATAAGCTAAGATACTTCGAAAGGAGGAATTAGCCCAAATAGAACAAGTGTTTTAAATGATGTGGCAAGTCATGTGCTAGAAATAGCCTTGATTCATCTTTGAACACTTAGTATGATCATTAGAGGTCAATGATAAACAGATATATGATACAAGGCCCCTGACACCGAATCTTTCCTTTAATTCAAACATCACCTGTCACTTACTTTCAGTCTTACTATCAACTGCTTACTTTCCAGTCATTTACTTTCAGTAACTTTACTTTCAGTCCATATCAACTGCTTACTTTCCGCAAGTCTTGTCCTTCAAGCAATTTCTTTCCGCAAGACTTGTCCTTCAAGCATTTACTTTCCGCAAGACTTGTCCTTCAAGCACTTTACTTTTCAGTATTTACTTTCAGTCCCGTATTTACTTTCTTTACTTTCAGTCATTTACTTTTCAGTACTAAAATCACAACCAACCCACGCTACTTTCAGTACTAAAATCACAACCAACCCCCAACTGTCTTACTTTCCATCTTCGAAAGAACAACTATCCACTAATTCCCTTGGGTTCGACCCCTACTTACCGCTTTACTACCCAATAGTAGAGTACGAGTAGCGGCCTTATAAATTTATTTGTACAGACTGCCTCGCGACAAGGCAACGCTCTGTCAACGCGTTGTGGGTGAATTTGACATGGTGTCCGCCGTCGCATAATTGACTTATACTGATTAGGTTCACCTTCAGTCCTTCAACTAGGAGGGTGTCCTTGAGTACAGGAAGATCCGGAACCTTCAATGTCTCACAGCCGATCACCTAACCCTTTCCTCCATCACCGAACGTTACAAAATGCTTCTTTATGACAGGTCGAATATGTGTAAGAAACTTGGAGTCACCTGTCATATGGGCGGAGCATCCACTATCAAAGTACCAGCAATCTTTCTCCATGTGACTTGATGAGCTGAAGGCAACCATGTAGACGTTTTTGTTTGTGCAGGTCTTCGTGTCTGTCTTCTAGTCGTGAAACTTGCTTGAGTGTGACTGTCCTTGCTCAGGTCAACGTTTGTCGAGCTTTCGGGCCATCCTGCTAAACTTCCGAGCCTTCATAGTCAGTTGATAGGAGGTGCAGTCAGTCTCAGCCAATACTCCAGACACCTCTGTCCTTAGCGAAATATCTTCGTTATCTCTGGTTGTGCTTTGTCCTTCCTTTAGAGTCATCTTGAACAGTTCTAGGATCCCACTCAGTGTGTTGAGTGTTTACTTTGATACCATTTGAAATTCTGTTGTCTGTTCAAGACCAGTTCCAGGTTGTGTTCCACCAGATACTGGAACACCTTTGCAGACAGTACCGTAACTAGAACAAAACAGGAGCACACACTGAATGATACCCAGTTCGACTTCGCCTACTCTGGGGGGTTTCCCACACCCTAAAAGGGACACAAATCTTATTAGGAGTTTAGAGCTATTCGTGGACTTACACAACACCTTGTTTGTAATAGCCTAGCCTCTAACCCTCCGTCTCTCGGATTTGCAATCTCGGTTCACCGCAGCTCTCCTCGATCCCCTATGGGTAGGACGAGACTTCCCTCTCGACCTAGTCTTGGATCTCCCAGAAGACAAGTCACCTTCTCTCAAAGACGTGTCTTGATCACTGTGTGTGTACGCTAGGTAGTTCTTCAAGAACAGTCTGAACAGCACCCTGAACAGATTGCTTCTTCGCCGTTGATATTCCGGTGTGGAATTCTCAGCTGGCCGTCGCTCCTCCTCCAATCTCACGATTGATCTCGTGTTTTCTTTCTCTCAGGAAGCGATACAGATTTGGATGCCCTAGCATTCTATTTATATGCATGGGCGGGATCCAAATCTGTTTCAGATATTCTCATCAAATATTTAGGAAATATTCCTAAATATTCGATGTATATCTTAATCCAATCTTTGGGAAGATCTTGATATTTCTTCCACGCCAAGTCAGGCCTTCTTCTTTAAACGGATGCGAAGATATTCGTTTGAATATCTGAAGCTCGAAAGATCTTCGATCTTTGGAACCTTCCGGAAAACATCCTTGTGTCTGCTCCACGCTGTTCATGAGTGCCAGGATGTGTTCGAACTCCCCCTGAACTCCTGCTCGAACTGTCTAAAGACGTTTTGCCAAATACATGTCACTCAAGGGAACATCAATAAGTATGCTTGTTCTTTTCACTGCGGGCTATGAATGTTGGGTCCGTGTTAAATCGAGATCTTCCCGCAGCTTTGTGATCTTCGGTCAAACACAAAACTATGTAATCGAAAACAAAATACCAAAAATTACGCAACTACTAAAATTTTACTACATTTTACCTTAATGTGTCGAAACCACTTCACTGGAGCTTCTGGATCACACGTCCCCATTGTCGTCCAACCAACCTCAAAACCAGGTCCAATACATTGCAGCCCGATTTTGTTAACAGCTGAAGGGGGGTCAAAGTTGAAAAAAAATATACAAAGTATAACATTGTCAATATGGTTAGTCTAAAGAAGTTGCACAAATATATGTACAATAAAAGTACTCACTTGTAATCCCCAGCCGGAGTGATCCAAGGCCGAGGATCATGTGGCATCGAACCCAACAGTGTCTCCTCACTGGGTCCGCCCCCGGCCGAAGTCCCTCCTCTAACGAACTCAAGCCGAATAGGGTCATCATGATCGTCATCATATGTCGAAGGTGAGGCCCTCTCTTTGGCTCCCTCATCAACCTCCCTGTTCCCCGCCACCAAATTCATCAGGTCGTCAAAGATGTAATCATCCGGAACTGAAAAGTTCTATCTTCATCCATCGGATCATGGGTAGCCTCTGGTACATGCATAGAAGGCATGTAAAGGTCTGGACTTGGACGTCTGTCCCCAATTGAAGATGGTTTACATTGCCAGTCCTCACCCCCTTATCTCGTTGAGGTAGGATCCTGTACTGAAACAGAAGGTCTGTACACATCTCGATTTTGACTGGTGTCCCCAAGTAAAGGCTGATGCTCAATGTCATGGCTCAACTGCCTTGGTTGGCGTATGTCAGTTAGCCACGGTTGGGATGAAGTACCAGTACCTCTACCAGCCACGGTATTCCTTTTACTGGGTATATTGCGCTTGTGTGGTCCCATTTACCCTGCCACAAAATTTAAATTAGTGTTTTTACAACACAAATAGACCACAATGTTGGCAAGCAAGCGAACACATATTATTTTCTGTATCAATAATTGCAATTAAAGCAGTAAGTATTCGAGTATCTGTATGACAAATTTTTAATTGAACCCAAATTGTATCAAAAGTGGGACATTAAAGGCACATTGTACCTAAGGAAGATGACCTACATGCATTTCATTATTAGATTATGACAAGAATCACAAATTGTACCAAAAGGGTAACATTGTTGGATAAACTTACACAGATCGATTGTGAGTTGCAAATCAGACATACCTGCCCGAGTACATCTAACATAGTCAAACAAACACAATTTGTCAACCGCCCATCTTGGAACATTTTTTTACAAAACATTCTGTCATAGACACATACAAACAAGAACACACGCCGAACAAACAAATTTGCTTTCGTAATCGGACACACGCGCATATCAAATTGCCACACTTTTGATACAATTTGGGTTCGAACAAACAAACAAACGCAGCCGGAGAAAGACACACTTTATACGACAACCAAACAAACGCCGAAACATCTATCAGACACATGCGCTTGGAGCAAGAACAATATAACACCACGGAAGGTAACATAGGGAAATGAAACTTACAGGAGAAAGACAAGGACTTTTCCATACCTGGGTAACGAAACTTGAATCTTCAATCCGCCAAAATCAGTTGAAGTGTTCGGCGGAGTACACCGGATGATTGTGTTCGAAGAGGGTAATGAGGGTTTTCTACCGCCGCATGTAATTTCAATTCGTCAAAATTAAATTTATTTAGTCTAAATTAGGTAAATATTCTTACTTGTTTAGGCGAGCGAATACGGTGGGGTTTTTTTAGATAGGAATAAGATGGCGCTTTCTTATATAAGCGCTGTCTACATTGACATATGACAGCACTGTCTCTATTAAGCGCTGTTGTATATGTGAATTATTACGTCGCATATATTTGACACGCTGTAGTTTTAGTGATTTTCTACGATGCATAAACAGTAAGCGCTGTCTTATGTGTCACATATAACATAGCCTTATCAATAAAGCGTTGTATTTTGTTTATATTAAGACAGCGTGTATCGACAAAGCGTTATGTCTGAGTTCTTTTACACAGCGCATATATATTAAGTGCTGTTTATTTATAATTTTATACAATGGAAAATTACATTACACGAAACGAGACGGCCCTTTGCATTACTAAAAACAAACGTAATGATTACAATTACAAATAATTTTGTACTCGTACTGAATATTTAATTATTGTGTTTCATTTACAATTTATTGAACATGCAAAACATACAGTAAATGTACTTGGAATATCTTGATTCATTCACGAAGATTCGTCAGACTCTTCTTTGGTGTCTGGATTATCAGCTACGTGCTCGTCATTGCCGTCTTCTTCGGTGTACTCGTAAACCTCATCATCAGCGAGGTTCCCGTACGATCCGATTTCGTTTACCAATACAGGCAGTTCAGTTCCCATTTGACCCTCATCTTGGAACGGAACATTTGCTACTTCCATGTCAATTGCGTTTGTTGGGTTCACAGGACAAATTGCAACCCAGCCCTAATTATTTTGTCCAACTAATCCCGAAAACGTCACATAGTAAACTTGCACCGATTGCTGGGCAAGAATGTAAGGGTCGTAATGGGGGTATGGTCTATGAGTGTTCATGATGACGATCCCGTTAAACGGGTATGATCTAACAAACTGAGGGTCGTACCAACGACACTTGAACAAGACAACCTTTAGGCGATGGTTGGTTCTACATCTCATATGAATTATTTCTTCAATTACCCCGTAGTAGTGTGTACAATCTGTTCCTTTCACGTAAACATTACTGTTAACCGTGTTCCTCCCTTCACCATGGCTTTCAATGTGAAATTTGTAATTGTTCACTTTGTATGTCGCTGAACATGCAACATGGGATTGAAATCCAGCGAACAAGTAGTGAATCCACTGTGGTAGTGCTAATGTTTCGCCAAGCTCCCAAACCTGAACATAATATTTTGGGTGAACATAAAAGTGCAAGTACAACTTAATTTGCTACATAATGAAACGAAATTTGAGTTGATTACACTTACATGAGAACAGAGCCATTCTGGAAATTTCGTTAATATAGAATTCTATATTTGCTGATCATTTATTCGTGGGCGTCTTTGTCTTAAGCCGGTCTCAAATAACGCCAAATACTGTTCAAGTTCAGGCGTGTTGCTAAAGATGTAATGAGTTGCTTTTTTAAATTCTCGAGAGTCTAATACCCTCCTTTTAATTTTGCTGCCACCAACTCCTGGGTAATTGTAAATAGAAATTTGAGGATCCTCGAAATCTGATGTTACTACTTTATTTCGTTGGTAGCATATACCGGTCGTTGTTAACTTCGGATCTAGGTAGTCTGATCCCAAATACACAGTATCCAGTTGTATGTATGCGTTAACAATACTGGCTTCCACCTCAGCTCTATTTCCCTTTTGGCCCAACTGTTTAAGACGGTTTATGAAATGCTCAAACGGATACATCCAACGATAATGTACTGGTCCCCCAAGTAGGACCTCATCGGCCAAATGAATTGGTAGGTGTTCCATTGAGTCGAAAAATGAAGGGGGAAATATTGTCTCCAGCTTACACAGTGTGGCCGATATGTTGTTCTGCCAATGTTGCATTCGCTCAATGTGAAGGGAAGATGCACAGATATCTCAGAAAAATATACACAACTCGGATACAGCTTCTCAGATCTGTTTTGGTAAAAAACCCTTGAAAGCAATCGGCATGAGTCGCTCGATGAATACGTGTGCGTCGTGTGACTTGTAACCTACTTGTTTTAGTGCACTCAAATCTACTTTATTCCCCAAATTAGATGAAAATCTATCAGGAAACTTCAGAGACTTCACCCAAATAAGAACAAGATTCTGTTATTCTCTTGTAAGCTGACACTTACCCTTATTCGCTACTAAACGATCACGGTAAGTTTTCAGTTCCAATTCTGGTCTTCGACTGTACAACCTGATATCTTTTCTGCACTTCACACCGTCATCCTTTGTTTTCCCCTTTACATCAATGATGGTGTTGAATAAATTCTCGAAAACATTCTTTTCAATGTGCATGACGTCTAGATTATGTCTAAGCTTCACGTCCACCCAATAAGGTAGTTCCCAAAAAATGGATTTCTTTGTCTAGTGGTGTTCCACACCGAATCCGTCGAAAACCTCCTTGATACGTTGTTCCCATATATATTTTAAGTTTCTAACCATGTCATATACTTCTTGACCTGATCGAAATTGGACTGGACCATCATAGTCGGTTCGATCTCTATAGAAATTCCTGGCATTACCCCGATATGGATGATTTTTTGATAAAAATTGTCTGTGACAGCCAAAATACGACACTTTTCTTCTGTTCTTCAACACGAATGTCTTCGCGTCGTCCATACAGTAGGGGTAGCCGAGTTTTGCATGAGTTGACCACCCCGATAATATTGCATACGCAGGGAAATCAGATACAGTCCACATGAGCGCTACCCTCAATGTAAAACTCTGTTTGCGATTAGCATCGTAAGTGTCGACCCCATCATTCCAAAGATGTACCAAGTCATCAATAATAGGCCTTTGATATATGTCCAAACGCTTCTTTGGATTAGACGACCCAGGGATTAGTATAGTTAACCAAATGAATCTCGTTTTCATGCACAACCACGGTGGTAAGTTATAGGGTGTTATCATGACAGACCAAACGGAGTACTGTTTAGTAGACATACCCCATGGATTAAATCCATCTATGCATAATCCCAATCTTACATTACGTGCATCCGATGCAAAGTTTGGATGACACCAATCAAAATGCTTCCAAGATTCTCCGTCTGAAGGATGTACCATGCGATGCACGTCTGATCTGGGTGAAGCGTGCCAGGACATTTCTTTTGCCAGACTCTCTGATAAAAAAAGTCTCTATAATCGCGGTAAAATCGGCAAGTAAAACATTTGGCTTCTCGCATTTCGTACATACGATGAAGAACTTTCTGCGTGTCTTGGACGATGATATCTTTGTTCGGAGCAGAAACAACATACTATCAGACTTTTTTCACAGCCGTAGTAAATCATACACCCCCTGACACAAACGTCAATATGTTGGTACCCCATTCCGAGGTCAGCTACGAGTTTTTTAGACTGTTTGAAAGAAGATGAGATCTTATTCTCCCCCCCCCCCAATTAGATTTTTCATTGTTCCACATAGAGCGTTAAATGCGCCTTTTGATAATCCGTAGTGAGCTTTTGTTGCTAGCATTTTCATGTTAATCGAAAGCTCCATCTCTGTCGTGCAACCTTCGTAAGCTGGCTCCGAACTTGAATTTAGGAGATTGAAGAATCTATTTGCTTCAAAATTCTATGTTTGATGTTCACCAAAGTCCGACGACTCGGGAATATCATGAGGACTGGCAAAATCAGTCACCATCTTTGGGAATGCCGCGTGACCCCATATTTCTTCTTCAGAATCAAGAACTGGGTCAATTGTGGTCGCTTTAGGTATGATTGTGCAAGTATTTACGTACTGCATTTTAGCCAGATCTTCGCCGTGTAAGGTCCAATTGAAGTAATTTGGTGTGAAACCGTATTTGTACAAATGCTCCTCCGTCAATCTTATATTTATGAATCGCCGGTTTTTGCATTTCGTACATGGACAACGGATTGTGTTGTCGCTGGCAAGAAAACCTTTTGACACAAATGTTTCAATAAAAGTATTGACTCCGGCGATGAAAACATCATTGGTGTATGATTCCCCATGAGCACGAGCTTCGTACATCCATCTCCTATCGTGATATAAATATGCCATGTATACTAATATGCAGTCTATGATTTTAACGGAAACTAAAATAGAGTACCTCACGTCGTATCTAGGTTGAAGCAAATATCAGCACAGGTGGTCGGAAGTTACTTGTAGATTGACTTAATAAATTGGACATTGCAAACAAGCCATTGGGTAAAAATTGGAACAATTGAGTGTAATCGTGAATATAGAAAGAGGCTGTCAATTGCAAATTTCTAGATTTATATGTCACATTTGCAAAATTTATTGACAGAATGGTAAGGGAATGTTGACGATAAATATTTAGTCAAAACGGCGGTACCTTTCCGTCAACAAAGATATTTTAGTGGTGGAATTACAACGAATTATCGACATTTTTTTACAACGGATATTTATTGTCGGCACATGTATTCACCAAAAAGACAGCGCCATTATGAAGCACCGTTGTATGGAAATTAAAGACAACGCTTCCTTTATAAGCGCAGTTGTTTCACTACCCAAAACAGCGCTTATAAAGTAAGCGCCGTTGAATGTACTGAAAAGGACAACGCGAAGTTAGAAAGCGCCATTGTGTTTAACATAAAGACAACGCCTACATAGTAAGTGCAATTGTTGTCATTAGTTGTTTTCAATATAATTACGTTATAATTGCGGTGAATTTCCGTTTCTGGTAATAGTAAACTGACAGAATATAGACGTAAATGAGAAGTTCTTGTGCTGAGAGTTATTTTCTTTTAAAGATATTTTTTGATAGCTTGTGTATCTCAGTCAACAGCATTATTTGGTTATGTTTCATGACCAGATCCATTCTGTTATCATCCGTCATTTTCATTATTTCTCTCTCAAGATGAGCGAAAAATGCTACATATAACGGAGGAGAACAGAATGGAGTTGATCATGAAACATAACCAAATAATGTGGTTGACAGACATATACAAGAAATCCAAAAAGATCTTTAAAAGGAAAAACTCGCAGCACGTGAAACAAGATACATTTGTTACAAGTGGAACACCTTGCTGGTAAGCGTGAATATAGAAAGATTGTGGCAATACATTTTTGTATTGCAAATGACCCTATTTATATTACAGGTTGTATGTTTCTGTATGACAGAAGTTTATAATTACAATACATATTCACCCAACAATGCAACTTCATTCCGTCACAACGGATACTGAACGGTCCATTTATTTCCCAATGGATATATATTAAATGGTGATTATAATTAACCATATATATAGCACATGTTGAACGTTTCTGTAGGTCAGAAGTTATTAAGTACGATACATATTCCGTCAACATATAAGCTCCATTCCGTCAATTTGTGACGGAAATACAATGAAATAATGACGAAATCTTACAACGGATAAACATTAGGGTAAGATTATTTATCAACCTATATGTGAAATGTGAAACGACAGAATAGTAACGAAACAATGATGAAACATTTTCCGTAATCATTGCGTTACGTTTCCGTTGTCGGTGATGGAAATTTGATGGAAGACTGGCGTATAAGTTATGTTTTTCAATTTGTGATCTCGTTATTAATTTACCAATATATCTGTTACCAATTATTAAAACATAACATGTATCATAAAAAATATTATAACATACAAAGAGATATAAAAAAGTTGTACAATTCAAACTGAAACCTGAATTAGTTATCGTAAGTAAATTGAGTAAATTAATAAATACGCCACACTTTTTTCCCAATGCACTTGAGTACGCAAGTCGTTCACTGGGATACGAGTGCGTTGTTTCTTCGGATATCTGGTCGTTATCAATGCCTAATCGTACTCCTGTTCTTTAACGGAGCAACTCGAAAACACGACCAGCTGGTCCAGGAATACGACGATTCGGATTCATAGTAAGTGTGTCACATTTATTTATTTTGGTTTGTAGTGTTTATATCAAAGCATCTTACTTTTATAGGCCATTCACCCCTTTAGGTAGGTTGTATTGTCGGTGGTATGAAAATCGTCAAGTTTCCGTTATCATTCCGTCATCGGTGTAGGAATTGTAACGGAAAATACATGAAAATTATGTTGGCATGCTTTATTATTAACAAAAGTCAATAATGTCTAGTGACAACAAATTTACGTCTGTTTACCGTTATATTTGCGTTATCTTTGACGGATTTATAATGTTATGACGACGGTATTTTTGCAGTTAGTAAAAGTTGTGATCAATGTCCCCCGACATCGCTCAATGTCCCCCAGACATTGCTCAATAATGATCGTCACATCATGTAGTAAATAAAATATAAATGTTCGGAACATTTATTAGAATACGACAAGAAACCTTATACTGTTAAGAAACACATACAATCGAATTGTACGAAAATATTTACAAACTGGATTGAAATTCTGATATAGAAGTACATCACATTACAAGATTGTTACTTTTAAGTTTCGGTATTGTGACATAAAGGTCTTAGTGACATCATCCCGGAATGTCATCAACGTACACACGGAGACCTGACATTGTTATCATCCAACCAATATATGAAATGTCTCTAATAAACATAGATATGTAAATAAATCTTCAGGATTTGTTCAGTTCACAGCACTCAATAACTCCCACAATGAAATTGCAATTACGCAGGCATCAATAAACCGTACTAAAATGCAACGGAATAAATGTTGTTTTCGAGTACTACATTATCAGGTTTCAATGGACCTTTTGCTGTAATTTCGATAAGTGGCGTAAGTTTAATTTACAATATGTGGACATATTTATATACAATAGTAGGAAGAAGTTCAATCTCAAGTGATATTTTGTATTAGATACATTAACGTTATTCGAATTGCATTAAGCAGTTGGAAAATATAACAACTTAAAAGGAAATTTAATTTCATTAGATACGTTGAACATAAAAAAATAGAGTACTGATTATTCAGATGATACGGAACGCTACTTTCACAAATTCAACAAGTTTTTGATTCTTGATTTCCAGGTGACACACGGGGTGACGGCTGGTCAACTTCTTCGTCACCTTCACATGGATTTTCTTTTGAAGACGGATCTTGTCTACTATTCTTTTCGTCGTAGCTGTATTTTTCCATGTTGAAGCTATGCTCTCCTAAACAGTCCGAGCCCTTATCACAAGGATAGAAAAAATCTTGAGCGGAACAAACATATCCTTCAGAACCAATTGATTCTTCTTCAGACATCTCAGCAAAAAAACGTTCGACTACAGAATTAGAACTCATTATATGAAATTGTTGGGATGAAAATTTAATGACAAGCTTGTACTTTTACTTATAGGGTGGACGATGTATGATTCCGTCATATTCCAGTTATTAGTCCGTGGAACGTACAACATCGCTTATTTACAAGCGCTGTTTAAATGATGAAAACAGGCAGCGCTTTCATTATAAGCGCCGCTGTAATAGAAATAAAACAGCGTCTCAATGGAGGCGCTGTTATATATAACTTAAAACAACGCTTTCATCAAGAGGCGTTGTCATAAGTGTAGTAAAGACAACGTCGAAAGAGGAAACGCCCTCTTTCAGTTTTAACCTTAAACATTACTCTTCTAAGCGCTAGTTTTTACAGAATAGTAAATACCCTTTCCACTGACTTCTTCGCCCGCCATACGCATCTCACTCACGCGGAGGTTAAATTTTGTCGCACAGGTAGTTCGTAGTTCTGTCTTTGCATTTCTTTGTTTTGTCTTCATTTTTCAGATGTTTTCGGCGATATGCGATACAGATTGAATTTACCTTACCTCATGTCACCCGATTTCATAGTTACGGTTGCGTGTAATAGTGACAAATGGTTGCTTTCGGCGTCGGGATGTAATGCAGAGCAAACGCAGAGAAAGCTGAATTTAGGAAAAACCCTAATTCTGTTTTTTCATTATTCAAAAAGCTGCCGAATGAAATTACATAAGTTTACTTAAATAGGAAAATAAAACGAAACCCTAATACGGAAATTACTAAAAACTGAAAATTTCTAAAAACATTAAAAATTCGAAATAAAATATGAAACGATCCTGGATGGCTCAAAAAGCCCATACTTCAGGAGCAATGCTCGTGATTTCCGATCGCCCCGCTCAAAATAAGGTATTATGGGCTGAAACCGGACACCGGCAACTCCAATCCAGCTATTTCGCCACAATCCTGATTTTTCGCTAATCTGTCTGCATCTTCCCCTCCCGGGTCGAAAAGATTCGTCCTCGAATCCGAACCCATCCCCGTATCAGAAGACGCATCTTGAAACAGAATCAAATGCTTAACCTTGAACACATCCGAAGTGCGAACATGGCTAGGCAGGGTCAATAAGTCCGAACGCTCGCGGGAACAGCACCATACACCAATCCACCTTCCAACGCCAAATTTGAGCCTTTTCGTGCAACAGCGTCAACATGATTGTCACTCCCATATTTGCAATTTTCTGCGTGACTTGAGGCATCTACCTGGCCAAGGCATAGCTCCATTGAATGATAATCATGATGCCCCTTGGGCGAAGAGCCAAATTGCACTTTCAGATGATCATTACCTGTTCCTATAGGACCCGATAGACCTCCTGAATTCATATCTGATTCGAGAGGCACCATAGATGGCAAATCACTATTGACACCTTCAACTGTTTCTCCCTCTGGTTCAGAGTCATCCTCTTGCACATCGTTTACCATAGTTGTATGGTCTATACCTTCCACATTGGGTTGTATGATACTCTCCGATAAATCTTTAACAGTATTCACCTTCAGGACAGGAGCTTGCAGTGCTCTTTCTGACAATGTTTCAGCTTCTATTTGATCATGCTCTTCCTCAACCACGTCATCACCATATACATCAAAAACAGGATCCCCTTCTGGAACAAGGACATCCTCGGGAGCATCATGCGTAAACAGTCCACGGGAACTCGAAACTTTAGGGCACTCCGCTTGATGATGCCCAATCTCTCCGCAGCCCTGGGAGCACTCCGCTTGACGATGCTCCATCTCTCCACCATCAAAGACAGGGATATCAACTCGGAACCCAAGCTCCCACCGTCGGTCACACTGAATGTCTGGCTCCGCGAACAGGTTATTCTTAGCCACGATGTCGGCATCGACATGATGGCCTTCAAGTTCGCCCAAACGGCGAGTTAGATAGTCAACCTGCTGGTGCAGGTCAGTAATCTCACGAACTCTGAAATCTTCGATATCACGATCCACAGCAGCAGCACCGCCTCTGGGTCTACCTCTAGCCATCGCGCAGGACAACCGTAGTCTGATACCAGATAATGCAGAGCAAACGCAGAGAAAGCTGAATTTAGGAAAAACCCTAATTCTGTTTTTTCATTATTCAAAAAGCTGCCGAATGAAATTACATAAGTTTACTTAAATAGGAAAATAAAACGAAACCCTAATACAAAAATTACTAAAAACCGAAAATTTCTAAAAACATTAAAAATTCGAAATAAAATAGGAAACGATCCCGGATGGCTCAAAAAGCCCATACTTCATGAGCAAAGCTCGAGATTTGATGAGCCGTATTTATACGACTCATCGAGTCATTAAATCCCACCAATTTCTGCACTTAATTATGCAAACAGTTACTTTTTAGTGTTGTTTTGCATTTCAGGTGATTTGGAAGCTCTAGGAGGAAACATGCATAAAAGACGGCATTTTATGCCAAAAACATCACAATGGCAGATTGACCTTTGGAGCTTCGCCGGAGGACTGGGAATGCACCGATGATCAGAAAAATACAAGACACATGCCGTTGCGTAGGTGACTCAATTCCCTACAACTATCTAGTTCACACCGAGAGCATCCGAGGTCGTTTGGAAGGTCAAATCGAGAGCCGAAGTCAAAACAGATGCGCAGAATGGATGAACAGTGTTTTTCGGCTCATAAACAGTAACTCCGGCGGTGAACAGTAACTCCGGCGGTGAACAGTGATTTCGGGAAATTTCCCAATTTCATCCTAGGCGGTTTAGAAGCTCCTGGAAGGTTCTGGAAGTCCCTGGAAGGTTCTGGAAGTCACTGGAAGACTCTGGAAGACTTGCACAAGAAGTTAACTTAGAGATCAAGCAAAGTCGGATTTGGAAACTTTTCCTAATTTGTCTTTTGGGCCACCGATTTGACCTAGTGCAAGAGGGAATTTCGTGCCCTACTCCACCCTATAAATAGAGGAGCTCATAAGCCTTTCAAATCGTCCCAAAACGTGGATAGTTCCTCTCTCCACAAATTTCCTCCCTCTCGGCCGAAACCCTAGCTTTGCTCCACCTCTTCCTCCACCGTTGCTCAGCCCTAGCGCCACCGTGCACTGCCCTTGCTCAGCCATTACTCAGCCCTCACGGCCCGGTCTACAGTCTTCCTCGGTTTTAGTGAAGTTGTCTTCGTTCTTTTACTTATTGCATTGTTCTTCATGACCATGTGTAACTAAAACCCTTATTCGGGTTAGGGTTAAATAATTGTGACTTATGTTTTTGAGATTTGAATCTTAATGCTTGTTTCGTTATTCGATTAAACCTTTTGTGCTCATTATTTGGATTGAATTGTGAAGTTAAGTGGAGGCTTGGAATGGCAAAGCTTAACTGATCAATTCAACGCCCCTATTTACTATTTGTTGATACTAGAGAGCTATTAACAAGTAGTGCACTAATTCGATATATCTTGGAATGGAGTATTGAATTATTAGGTTTAAAAGAATTAGAAACATGATGTTTAGAAATCAATGATAAAACCAAGTCACAATTGAATAATACCCTAACCTGAATATCTCTCTCTGATATTTACAACCTTGTTATTTTCGTGATTTACAGTTGTTTCCTAATCCATTACTTTCACCCAATTTTCTTGTTTTTTCTCTCTTTCAGAACAAAGTAGTAACCACTCTAGCTCCCTTGGGTTCGACCCTTGCTTGCCACTGTCCTAACCCACAGTCTACAGCTAGGAAATTATAAATTGTTTTTGCACAGGTATGACGACAGCCTGTTCAAAATGGCGCCGTTGCCGGGGAGCTAAGCACGGTGAAATTTGTTCTTCCTTTAATTTTTCGTTTCTTTTCTGTTTGCTTAATTCAAAATTTGCTATTCGGTGACTTCAATAATTCGAAAATCCCAACTGTTTGCTTTTTGTTTTCCATTCTTTTCGATTTTCGATTTCTAGCAGTTAGAGGGTTCTGTCACCAAGACTTACGAGTCTAAGGAAATTGGGTTTTAAGTGGGACCGCTGTGACCCCTCCAATTTCCTGGGGACCCTTTGCTGCTAGTCTGTTCTTGCTATTTCGGTGCTATGCTAGTTCGCACCTTTTTCTGATTCACCTGCAGATTCAACATGTCTTCCTACTATGGAAGTGAGCCGTGGAATTATGGGGAATACTATCCACCACCCTCCCTACGAGAAGTCCGAGAAATGATCATGCACCTTGAGCAATCCCGGGATGAAACTTTGGATGAGTACTTACGGTACTTTGATTCCCTTGTGATAAGCTGCCCGCACCATGGATTCACAGACTTATATCTTCTTCAAGTGTTTCTCGCCGGGATGTTACCACATGAGTGGAGTTGGCTCACTGAGGAGGCAGGATGCTCGGTCTATGACATGACCATAAGTGCTATTTGGGACTTGATAGACGATTTGGCCAAGAGATCTAAACCAATACAAGAGCAAACCAAATCACTAGAGGACATGGTAAGAGAGCTGGCAGCTAGCACCGAGCAGACAAGTGCATACCTGAACCAGTATATAGCCAACATCGATAAAGGCTCAGCCGAGTTAGCAGAAACAATATCCAAGTTGAGCAGAAATCAGGAGGAAGATGTCGGTACAAAAACAGGGGAGGACATGGCAGAGGATCTAATAGAGCCTATCTCGGAGCCCATAGAACCAGCAGAAGATGAGGACCAATGGTTGAAGGAAGAAGAGCTCAATTCGGACTACCCAAAATATTTGGAAGAAGACAGGCCACTAGCACCTCTAGAAGAGCCGACCGAGCCACTCGAGTCAGTCCCCATTACCGAGCTCTCCAAGATATGCACTGACCTCATTACAGATATGCCCGAGACAGAACCAGTCCTTACTATCGTAGCACCAGAGGCAGAGCAAGTCCTCACTGTCGAAGCACTCAAAGAAAGTCTAGTGCCTGACACTCCTCTGCCAGTTCCTATACAGGTGATTGCTCCTAAGGACCACATGATCGACAAGGATAAGCTTGAAGGCAGAGTAGAAGCAAAGCATGAGCCAGAGAAGGCAACGATGGAGTACTCACTCATCACAGTTCGAGAAGAGCCGCCTGGAAAGCATGGTAGAAACATTGTTCCTCGAGCACTTATTCCTAGACAACCACTCATCTGTGCCAAGAAGAAGAAGATTGATATGGGCGCACACTTGATGTCTCTTGAAGATAAAGAACTGAACGTCCATGCTAATCGCTCATACATAAAGAAACGACCGAGGCTTGGCACGTTTGAGTGGAGACCAGGATGGAGAAGCACTAGAGCACGACTCGATGGACCAATGACTATGATAAAGGTGGCCTCGCCAGCTCAGAAGGATGTAAAGGCGAATCCGCCTGATCATTGGAAGGCAGAGCCGAGTGGACCGATAGAGGAGCACACTGGACGAACAGAAGGACAGACAGGGAAGTAATATGACCTCACACGCCCATGGGACCCTAACTTGTGATCCCTACAGAGGTACTATCGAGCCAACGACGTTAAACAAAGGCGCTAGCAGGGAGGCAGCCCTGCACTATCTGCATTTCATTTATTGTCACGTGTCATTTATTTTATTATGTCTTATCATCACATTGTACTTGGGAAAGGAGATGATCTTTATGCAGGGACAGAGGCGAACGTATCAAAGATGTTAGCAACAGACTGTATCTGGCATGAGTAGTTCACACCTTGAATAAGTTGCGTCGAGAAACATGAGCGTTTACAGATTTTGTCACAAAGACTTACGAGTCTAAGGAGGTTGGGTTTTAAGTGAGACCGTTGTGACTCCTCCAACCTCCTGGGAATCTGTTATTCGTCTTAATGCCATTGACGCAGACCTTTCGGTGTGCAACAAACTCACGCTACGATGCAAGCTCCAATGGTGCTCTTCGAGGACTCACTGGAGAATTATCAGTAGTCTCTGATTGTCACGCACGCACGAGGGAAGTGCATGTCCTTACTCTATTCTTATTTCCCTTTGTTTTATTGCATGCATTGTGTGTCTTGACTTGAGTCGTGCCGTGAGGACACGGCTCATTTCAAAAGTGTGGGGTGGGAGAGTCAGTTATGAGTCAGTTATCGAGTCAGCATGCCCACCACACAGAGTCAGCACGTTTCGAGTCATTTTTTTAAAATTTTTGTACATGATTACTTCACTATTTCCTAGACTTGCAGTATTGGATAGTGATTTGGTGAAATAGATAGAGCCGATTACATGCATGTCTTTGGTGAAACTTGATTTGTGCGACTAACATGTGATCTTAAATCATTGCGTGCCTTTGTTAGTTGAGATAAACAGGGATGTGGAGTTGATAGCAATGCCCTAGAGAGACTTGACAGATCATTCGGAGACCGGACTCAGGATTTATGGTTATGTGGAGCTTGTGGAGGCTAGCGCTTCGAGGCAAACATAGTACGAGTCTGCTCCGCCACTGCGGCACATTTTGCGGTGGTTGGGACGGGAATACTTCACACCGTCCAGACTCTAGTTCCAGTAGCCGGGAAAATAGACAAGCGACCCTTGGATTGACCCGCGCAAAAGGACAATGATGAGCGAGAGCAAGTAGGTTTGAGCAAGTCACAATCCGCACTACAAAGAAAAATCCACTACCATTGTGATAGTCCACACGTCCCATATGTGAGAAGCATCGTTGAGAATGCCAGATCATACGACGCTATAGCTGACCGAAAAGCACTCTAGTACTTGAGCCCGAATCTATCACGTGCAAGAAAAAGCAGCGAGACATAACCATAGTCCAGCGAGTTTGCGTCCGAGAATGAGGGTTCATGGGTCTAAACAGGGCTATCTCCAGATACATCCGAAGTGATTTGCATCTCGGCTTCAAAGGTAACACGTATCATTAGCCCATGTTTTTCGCACACTGACATTAGTAGCAATCATGCATAACAGGCGAGGTCTATAGTAGCTAAATCACGTCCATGTAGCTAGTCTAGGATGACCGAAGCATTGTGGTGTTTACATTATTCATTCCTCTTATGATCTAGTTCTTGTTCGGGACGAACAAGTTTAAGTGTGGGGTGGTTTGATGAGCCGTATTTATACGACTCATCGAGTCATCAAATCCCACCAATTCCAGTACTTTTATATGCAAACAGTTACTTTTTAGTGTTGTTTTGCATTTCAGGTGATTTGGAAGCTCTAGGAGAAAACGTGCATAAAAGACGGCATTTTATGCCAAAAACATCACAATGGCAGATTGACCTTTGGAGCTTCGCCAGAGGACTGGGAATGCACCGATGATCAGAAAAATACGAGACACATGCCGTTGCGTAGGTGACTCAATTCCCTACAACTCTCTAGTTCACACCGAGAGCATCCGAGGTCGTTTGGAAGGTCAAATCGAGAGCCGAAGTCAAAACAGATGCGCAGAATGGATAAACAGTGTCCGCGGATGAACAGTGTTTTTCGGCTCGTGAATAGTAATTCCAGCGTGAACAGTAACTCCGGCGGTGAACAGTACTCCGGCGTTGAACAGTGATTTTCGGGAAATTTCCCAATTTCATCCTTGGCGGTTTAGAAGCTCCTGAAAGGTTCTGGAAGTCCCTGGAAGGTTCTGGAAGTCACTGGAAGACTCTGGAAGACTTGCACAAGAAGTTAACTTAAAGATCAAGCAAAGTCGGATTTGGAAACTTTTCCTAATTTGTCTTTTGGGCCACCGATTTGACCTAGTCCAAGAGGGAATTTCGTGCCCTACTCCACCCTATAAATAGAGGAGCTCATAAGCCTTTCAAATCGTCCCAAAACGTGGAGAGTTCCTCTCTCCACAAATTTCCTCCCTCTCGGCCGAAACCCTAGCTTTGCTCCGCCTCTTCCTCCACCGTTGCTCAGCCCTAGCGCCACCGTGCACTGCCCTTGCTCAGCCATTACTCAGCCCTCACGGCCCGGTCTACAGTCTTCCTCGGTTTTAGTGAAGTTGTCTTCGTTCATTTACTTATTGCATTGTTCTTCATGACCATGTGTAACTAAAACCCTTATTCGGGTTAGGGTTAAATAATTGTGACTTATGTTTTTGAGATTTGAATCTTAATGCGTGTTTCGTTATTCGATTAAACCTTTTGTGCTCATTATTTGGATTGAATTGTGAAGTTAAGTGGAGGCTTGGAATGGCAAAGCTTAACTGATCAATTCAACGCCCCTATTTACTGTTTGTTGATACTAGAGAGCTATTAACAAGTAGTGCACTAATTCGATATATCTTGGAATGGAGTATTGAATTATTAGGTTTAAAAGAATTAGAAACATGATGTTTAGAAATCAATGATAAAACCAAGTCACAATTGAATAATACCCTAACCTGAATATCTCTCTCTGATATTTATAACCTTGTTATTTTCGTGATTTACAGTTGTTTCCTAATCCATTACTTTCACCCAATTTTCTTGTTTTTTCTCTCTTTCAGAACAAAGTAGTAACCACTCTAGCTCCCTTGGGTTCGACCCTTGCTTGCCACTGTCCTAACCCACAGTTCAGGTCAAGGAAATTATAAATTTAGATTTGCAGGTCAAACGACAGCCTGTTAAATTTTAAAAAAATTTAAAAAGCAACTCTGTTTGCTTTTTGTTTTCCATTCTTTTCGATTTTCGATTTCTAGCAGTTAGAGGGTTCTGTCACCAAGACTTACGAGTCTAAGGAAATTGGGTTTTAAGTGGGACCGCTGTGACCCCTCCAATTTCCTGGGGACCCTTTGCTGCTAGTCTGTTCTTGCTATCTCGGTGCTATGCTAGTTCGCACCTTTTTCTGATTCACCTGCAGATTCAACATGTCTTCCTACTATGGAAGTGAGCCGTGGAATTATGGGGAATACTATCCACCACCCTCCCTACGAGAAGTCCGAGAAATGATCATGCACCTTGAGCAATCCCGGGATGAAACTTTGGATGAGTACTTACGGTACTTTGATTCCCTTGTGATAAGCTGCCCGCACCATGGATTCACAGACTTATATCTTCTTCAAGTGTTTCTCGCCGGGATGTTACCACATGAGTGGAGTTGGCTCACTGAGGAGGCAGGATGCTCGGTCTATGACATGACCATAAGTGCTATTTGGGACTTGATAGACGATTTGGCCAAGAGATCTAAACCAATACAAGAGCAAACCAAATCACTAGAGGACATGGTAAGAGAGCTGGCAGCTAGCACCCAGCAGACAAGTGCATACCTGAACCAATATATAGCCAACATCGATAAAGGCTCAGCCGAGTTAGCAGAAACAATATCCAAGTTGAGCAGAAATCAGGAGGAAGATGTCGGTACAAAAACAGGGGAGGACATGGCAGAGGATCTAATAGAGCCTATCTCGGAGCCCAAAGAACCAGCAGAAGATGAGGACCAATGGTTGAAGGAAGAAGAGCTCAATTCGGACTACCCAAAATATTTGGAAGAAGACAGGCCACTAGCACCTCTAGAAGAGCCGACCGAGCCACTCGAGTCAGTCCCCATTACCGAGCTCTCCAAGATATGCACTGACCTCATTACGGATATGCCCGAGACAGAACCAGTCCTTACTATCGTAGCACCAGAGGCAGAGCAAGTCCTCACTGTCAAAGCACTCAAAGAAAGTCTAGTGCCTGACACTCCTCTGCCAGTTCCTATACAGGTGATTGCTCCTAAGGACCACATGATCGACAAGGATAAGCTTGAAGGCAGAGTAGAAGCAAAGCATGAGCCAGAGAAGGCAACGATGGAGTACTCACTCATCACAGTTCGAGAAGAGCCGCCTGGAAAGCATGGTAGAAACATTGTTCCTCGAGCACTTATTCCTAGACAACCACTCATCTGTGCCAAGAAGAAGAAGATTGATATGGGCGCACACTTGATGTCTCTTGAAGATAAAGAACTGAACGTCCATGCTAATCGCTCATACATAAAGAAACGACCGAGGCTTGGCACGTTTGAGTGGAGACCAGGATGGAGAAGCACTAGAGCACGACTCGATGGACCAATGACTATGATAAAGGTGGCCTCGCCAGCTCAGAAGGATGTAAAGGCGAACCCGCCTGATCATTGGAAGACAGAGCCGAACAAGCAGGTGGATGAGCACTATGGACGAACAGAAGGAAAGGCCGAGAACAAATATGACCTCACACGCCCATGGGACCCTAACTTGTGATCCCTACAGAGGTACTGTCGAGCCAACGACGTTAAACAAAGGCGCTAGCAGGGAGGCAGCCCTGCACTATCTGCATTTGCATCATTTATTTTTCTATTTATTATGTCTTATCATCACATTGTACTTGGGAAAGGAGATGATCTTTATGCAGGGACAGAGGCGAACGTATCAGAGATGTTAGCAACAGACTGTATCCGGCATGAGTAGTTCACCCCTCGAATAAGTTGCGTCGAGAAACATGAGCGTTTACAGATTTTGTCACAAAGACTTACGAGTCTAAGGAGGTTGGGTTTTAAGCGAGACCGCTGTGACTCCTCCAACCTCCTGGGAATCTTTTATTCGTCTTAATGTCATTGACGCAGACCTTTCATTGTGTGATGAACTCACGTTGCGATACAAGCTCCAATGGTGCTCTTTGAGGACTCATAGGAGAATAATCAGTTGTTTCTGATCGTCACGCACGCACGAGGGAAGTGCCTGTCCTTACTCTATTCTTATTTCCCTTTGTTTTATTGCATGCATTGTGTGTCTTGACTTGAGTCGTGCCGTGAGGACACGGCTCATTTCAAAAGTGTGGGGTGGGAGAGTCAGTCAGTAAGTCAGCACGTTTATTTACTGCACCCTGCACAGAGTCAGCACGTTTCGGGTCAATTTTAAAATTTTTGTACATGATACTTCACTATTTCCTAGACTTGCAGTATTGGATAATGATTAGGTGAAATAGATAGAGCTGATTACATGCATGTCTTTGGTGAAAATTGACTTGTGCGACTAACATGTGATTTTAAAATTTTTGCGTGCCTTTGTTAGTTGAGATAAACAGGGATGTGGAGTTGATAGAAACGCCCTAGAGAGACTTGACAGATCAGTCAAAGACCGGACTCAGGATATATGGTTATGTGGAGCTCGTGGAGGCTGGCACTTCGAGGCAACATAGTACGAGACTGCTCCGCCACTGCGGTACTTTTGCGGTTAGGCGGGACGGTGGCACACATCGTCCAATCTCTAGTCCAAGTAGCCGAGAAAATAGGCAAGCGACCCTTGACTTGACCCGTGTCAAAAGGACGATGATGAGTGAGAGCAGGAAGGTCTCTAATCCGAGTAACCGGGAAAATAGACGAGCGACCCTCGGCTTGACTCGCGTCAAAAGGAGAAGGAACCACGGTTCGAGCAAGTCACAATCTGCACTTCAAGGCAACAAATCCACCACCATTGTGATAGTCCACACGTTTCTCATGTGAAAGCATCATTGAAAACCCAAATCAGATGACACTATAGCTGGCCGAAAAGCACTCAACACTTTGAAGCTCGAATCAATCACGTGCAAGAAAAAGTGGCAAAGCATAACCATATAGCAGCGAGTTCGAGTCCGAGGATGAGGGTTCATGGGTCTAAAAGGGCTATCTCCAGATACATCCGAATTGATTTGCATCTCGACCCAAAGGTAACACGTATCTTTAACCCATGTTTTCACACAAAGATATTAGCAGCAAGCATGCATAACAGGCGAGATCTAGAGTAATCGATTCATGTCCATGTAGCACGTCTAGGATGACCGAAACATTGTGGTGTTGCATTATTTCATTCCTCTTATGACCTAGTTCTTGTTCGGGACGAACAAGTTTAAGTGTGGGGTGGTTTGATGAGCCGTATTTATACGACTCATCGAGTCATTAAATCCCACCAATTTATGCACTTAATTATGCAAACAGTTACTTTTTAGTGTTGTTTTGCATTTCAGGTGATTTGGAAGCTCTAGGAGGAAACATGCATAAAAGACGGCATTTTATGCCAAAAACATCACAATGGCAGATTGACCTTTGGAGCTTCGCCGGAGGACTGGGAATGCACCGATGATCAGAAAAATACAAGACACATGCCGTTGCGTAGGTGACTCAATTCCCTACAACTATCTAGTTCACACCGAGAGCATCCGAGGTCGTTTGGAAGGTCAAATCGAGAGCCGAAGTCAAAACAGATGCGCAGAATGGATGAACAGTGTTTTTCGGCTCATAAACAGTAACTCCGGCGGTGAACAGTAACTTCGCGGTGAACAGTGATTTCGGGAAATTTCCCAATTTCATCCTAGGCGGTTTAGAAGCTCCTGGAAGGTTCTGGAAGTCCCTGGAAGGTTCTGGAAGTCACTGGAAGACTCTGGAAGACTTGCACAAGAAGTTAACTTAGAGATCAAGCAAAGTCGGATTTGGAAACTTTTCCTAATTTGTCTTTTGGGCCACCGATTTGACCTAGTCCAAGAGGGAATTTCGTGCCCTACTCCACCCTATAAATAGAGGAGCTCATAAGCCTTTCAAATCGTCCCAAAACGTGGATAGTTCCTCTCTCCACAAATTTCCTCCCTCTCGGCCGAAACCCTAGCTTTGCTCCGCCTCTTCCTCCACCGTTGCTCAGCCCTAGCGCCACCGTGCACTGCCCTTGCTCAGCCATTACTCAGCCCTCACGGCCCGGTCTACAGTCTTCCTCGGTTTTAGTGAAGTTGTCTTCGTTCTTTTACTTATTGCATTGTTCTTCATGACCATGTGTAACTAAAACCCTTATTCGGGTTAGGGTTAAATAATTGTGACTTATGTTTTTGAGATTTGAATCTTAATGCTTGTTTCGTTATTCGATTAAACCTTTTGTGCTCATTATTTGGATTGAATTGTGAAGTTAAGTGGAGGCTTGGAATGGCAAAGCTTAACTGATCAATTCAACGCCCCTATTTACTATTTGTTGATACTAGAGAGCTATTAACAAGTAGTGCACTAATTCGATATATCTTGGAATGGAGTATTGAATTATTAGGTTTAAAAGAATTAGAAACATGATGTTTAGAAATCAATGATAAAACCAAGTCACAATTGAATAATACCCTAACCTGAATATCTCTCTCTGATATTTACAACCTTGTTATTTTCGTGATTTACAGTTGTTTCCTAATCCATTACTTTCACCCAATTTTCTTGTTTTTTCTCTCTTTCAGAACAAAGTAGTAACCACTCTAGCTCCCTTGGGTTCGACCCTTGCTTGCCACTGTCCTAACCCACAGTCTACAGCCAGGAAATTATAAATTGTTTTTGCACAGGTACGACGACAGCCTGTTCAAGATTTCTGATCGCCCCGCTCAAAATAAGGTATTATGGGCTGAAACCGGACACCGGCAACTCCAATCCAGCTATTTCGCCACAATCCTGATTTTTCGCTAATCTGTCTGCATCAGGATGTCATCAATTAGTTACGGTTCAAGCACCTGATTCGTATTCACTGTGTAATATGAGGATGTCTATATTTCGGCTTAGTTAGGCTTATTTCAATACTGATTGTACAAACCATATTTGACAGAAAAATAGCGTACATTGTGAAACTGTTCACATTTACATTGTATAGTGTCGTCATATGCATATGTTGTTAACTTGCAGGACGAGGGTTTACACACCAAGGAGTGTCGACAGAGCCACATCATCGACAGGTAAGAAAATAGCGACACGTAAGAAAAGGGGGGCAACCCTTCTGAGAAATATAATCGAGAATCATAAGGATGGTGCAAAGGAGCCGGTCACGATAGAGGCAGATGGAACTAGCGACGGTGTTATTGGGAAATCATTCAGAACCTAGATTGGTAATGTCTTGCAGATTGATAACATATTAAATGCACAATGTGATATTTATACGGTCTATTTGTGTGTACGGTACTTGCAGGTCTTGTTGCCAAGTAGCATGTACCAATTACAAATGACACTTGGAAGTCAGTACCTAAGGAGCAGAGGGGGCTGGTGTGGGAAGAGGCTTTGGTCTGGATTATTGACTGTGAAATGATTGTTAACTTTCTACGTTGTTCAAGTATTAACCCTTTTTATTAATTCTGCAGAAAATATTTGATGTGCCTCAGAATGACTTTACTAAAGCGTTAAAGAAAATGGAGATGCGAGCAGCGGCTAGAATGTGGAGAAACTTTTAGAGTGAGCTAGCAAATATGTATATTTTGGACCGAAAGAAGGAGAGGACCCAAGACAGATGTATCCATACATTGATACGGATAAATTGAAGTCCTTAATGGAACAATGTTTGACTCCCGAGGCACTACAACTTAGGGAGACCAACATTGCGCGAGCGAAATCGAACCCGTACCAGCATACTATGTCTAGGAGCGGGTACAAGAAGGCGAGGAAGGATATCGTAGCGGAGAAATTAGCGAAGATGGAGGCTCAGGGTTTAATATCCCCGGGGGATGACCCTGTCATCGATGTTGGGAGGCATGAGGTATGGAAGAGGGGGCACCAAAGGACTAATAAGGAGTATGTGAATGACACTATGAGGGAGGTGGCCGACAGAATTGTAAGTTATATGTTTACAGTAAATAATTTCGTAACTCACTATGACTATGCTGAAAGTCAATTTATTTACAATCAGGATGAATTGGAGCAGCAAGTGAGTCCAGGAACATTTATATGTGATGGTCGACGAGAAATATTAACAGAGGCCATAGGAAAGGAGTACCCTGAACGAACACGGGGGGTGGGGAGTTTGGTAGGTTGGAAGAAGGTGTTTGGGAAGCAGTCTTCTTCGGCGAGCAGATAGTCCACTATCAATGTGCACGTTCCTACGCTTCATATCCATCAAAATTGTTCTGATCCTGACCCATTTGGAGGCATACCCGAGGTAATATGCAGTATTTTAAAATTACGAAGGAAATTCAATGTACGTCGTTACCAATTGAATTTTTGCCATATCAGGTTGGGAGGAAATGCATGTTGCACGTGGAAGGAGGATGTTTGGATCAGCGTGGACAACTTGTAGCACTTGGCAGAGTTATGCGAGGACGCTTCGTCTAGTATCAAGAGCTGCATGATGAGATGGTGAAGGTGGTTATAGACGATGTGATTCATCCATCGGCAGAGCTTCCAATGAAGTTCGGGGGAATGGAGAAAGTATCAGAAGCATTCGGCTGTTTTGTGGGATGGCCGAAATGTCTAATAGACATTGATAACAAGGTAACTGAGTACCTCAATTATATGTCAAGAAACACCTATAAGTATATCATGTCGGTCAGTTCTTACATTTTTTTATATCGCACAGGGATATGACGAGTACAGATTTTTAAAACTTCAAAGCATCAGTTTTGACGACACTGCTACTGTAGGAATACCAAGGCATTGCCGTTTTCTCTACGACCACGCGAAGATGATGGCGAAGTCAACTATCTATTCGGTGTACATTAGTGGCGAAGTTTTTGTTGTAGATTGTTTCATCCAGCTTGAAAAAAATGACATTCTGCAGTTCACCACCTTGCAAGCATTGAGTGCAACCGCAGCTGAGGTTTACATAAGGTAAATATATTTTTTATTATTGTAAATTGTTGTTATTAATGAAATTTTTGTGACTCCCTCTATCAAATGCCAAACAGATTCATCCACGATAAGATCCCGTCGGGCATTAGGTTTGGATTCTTCAGACTGAGTTTTATGACTCCGTCCGTGCAATTCGAAACGAGGGTGGATTTATTCAAGAGGAGATTGCAAATGGCAGACTATGTTCATAATTTCTGCTACCTCCTTCCCTACGTCCATGTGAAAAAGTAAGTTGATATTTGTACATATTGTTGTATATATTCGATGAAATGCATTGTATACTAATATAACAGTTCAATATATGTTTATTAGGTGGCATTGGATGCTAGTTGTCCTATTCCCTACGAAGCGCTTGGTCCTTTGGCTTGATCCAACAGGAAAACCACCGTTGGATGATGTAATAAATTTCATCAACACGTAACGACTATGCTACTCCACTATTACTTACCAGTACTACATGTACTACAACTTACTTATATTAATTACATTAATGTTGCAGGAGCATGAGTATGTACTTCAATATCCCGCCAAATTCAGATATAGAGTGGAGGACGGTAACGGTATGGACATAACAAATAACAACAGCAACGACAATTTTTCTTAATTCCAATAACTTAATATGATTTCATATGTTTATAACTCATTTCATATTTCAGTGCCCCAAACAGCCCTTCAACACTCAAGTGTGTGGCTACTATGTCTTGCAATATATTCGCGACATCATCAAGTTCGTTCATCAAACCAATGGATATCTTTAGGACGACATCACACAAGTAAATATATACCCCGTTAAGTAATATATCATTACCAATTAGACTACGTTTCGATAAATTTGTTAACTATGTATTTTTTCCCCAATGTTTCCCCACAGGGCTGGCACCGTATGGTAACAATGTCCTGGATGATATGAGGGACCACTTTGCTAATGCGTTGATAGATTACATGCGGCAATCATATAACCCGGTGTGAACAATTCATTTAACAGATTATTTGTAACATAGACGTGGCCAATATCAAAATATTCAGACATGAACGAATACAAATGTGTTGTATAATGAAAATTGAGCAACTATCTGTAATTTGATGTTCAGCACATTTGTATTTAATTGAAAATGTATTGTGCAATGGATTGTAATCAATCAAAATTGTCAATTTATATTTGCACTTCATACAGCGCTTATTGTGTAAGGCGCTGTTTATAGTAAACTTTCGACATCGCCTTTATGATAATCGATGTTGTAAGTATACCAGATACAATGCTTCATATTTAAGCGCTGTTTATGGTAGTTCTGAAAGAACGCTTCATTATTAAGCGCTGTCTATACATTCACTCGCATTTTACAATTTCGGTTTCGTGTAATATCCATTTTGTTTTTAACATATAATCAATTTCTATTACGATTGGCATTTCAAATCAATATTATTCAACAATTATCAAATTGAATCATAAATTTATCTCTCGTTTCATTGGCAATGTCCAGTACAAATACAATTGATGACATACATAGTAAGCCGCTTCAAATCACTAATTTATTTAATTCATGGAATGTAAAGTTGTCACTAATATTTTGATTACATCAGCAGACGTTCACAATTATGCCATTTTTCTAGTTGGTTTAAAACCTACAACGTGAAATCCTTTCAGCCCTTTGCATTCTCATTTCGTTGTTGACGATCATATTGAATCTCCTCATGAAATTACCCTGAATGCGACTGTCATACCGTGCATCCCAAGTAGCAATACTCTACAAGCAAATCATTTTTAATACAAATTACTGCTTGTCAACAAATTGATTTATTTAATAAATTTGAGTTACCGCTTTATACCTGAAACTCCTCATACCAAATTCCCTTAGCGGTTTCTGGGATCATGTGCCACGATGTCCACGTTGCATCCCAGCATTTTGTTATGCATTCTCGTGCAATCCGTCGATGAACGTCGAATGGCCAGAAACTGTTACAAAATTTGGGATCACATAATGGTTGGATTTATCAAAACAATTGATGGACCATATTTATATGATTCATCAAGACAGTTAAACCCACCAAATTAGACGCTTTGTCTTAACAACTTTTACTTGTTAGTTCCATTTTTGTTGTACAGGCTATTTCGAGGATTAGAGATGAAACGAGCTAAAAAGGAGTTCTTAAAGCTAAAAATGGATTACAAGTCATTCCAGGCCACGGTCCGATTTCGGCTTTACAACCTTCATGAACCCAATGTGGAATCACTCAAACATGTCCCAATGACTTGTTCCAAACCTCAACAAAGATCAAGAACTCAAGTCAATGCCAAGTCTTGCCACCCATGTGCAAGGCTTGTGCCTTGTCTTTTGATTGCAACCAAGAAGCAACCATGATGCAACCAAGGTCTAACCGGAGTTGAGGGGGAACCGATGGCTTTTTGGAGACAAATATCACAACCCACTCACTTCCTCCTCCACCTCATGGCCGACGGCTTTGGCTTGGGGAGTGACACATGGTCGGCGGCTTTTGGGGAAAATCCACCTATGGCCGGCGGCTTTTGGCTGTCCTCATCTCCCCCTTTGCCATGTGTTTGGCCCTCCTCCTCTCCCCTTGCCTATAAATACCACATTCCCTCTCCTTTGTTCAATGTCCCAAATTGTAGTCTCAAGTCTCATAGTCCTTGTAAAAAATCTCTCTAGATTTTAGGCACAATCCTTGTAAACACTTTACTTTGATATTGGAAGCTCCAAGTTTGTTGTTGAGTACTCTTGTTGGTTCTTGAAGTGCTCAAGCTTTTCCTTGTCTTTTACTTTCAAAAAACTTTACTTTTTGTCTTTCGAAAACCTTTACTTTTCAAGCACTTAGCTATGATGTCCTCTTCCATGGATAATCGTAGCTAAACCCTTCATTCGGTTGAAGGGGTGTGCTTGTATCAAAACATGTTTTAGACCCTTTTCTTAGTGCCTCTATTGTGTTTAAACTTGTTCTATGTGCCATATATTAGGTTAGAACACTATTGGTTGAGTGGAGGCTCGAAAGAGCAAAGCTCTTCCATGGGGTTCGTGAACATACGTGGTTAAGTGGAGGCTCGAAAGAGCAAAGCTTTTCTGTAGAGTTCAACCTCTTTAAAACACCACTTGGTTGATCGGAAATGATTGATCAGGTGGATGCACATAAGGCTAAGATACTTCGAAAGGCGGAATTAGCCTAAATAGAACAAGTGTTCTATGTCTTGAAAAGTACTAGACGGTGTGGCAAGTCGAGTGCTAGAAATAGCCTTGATACATTTTAAACACGTAGTATGATCATTAGAGGTCGATGATGAACAGATTTAAGACACAAGGCCCCTAAAACTGAATCCTTTCCTTTAATTAAAACATCACCTGTCACTTCACTTTCAGTCTCATTATCAACTGCTTATTTTCAGTCATTTACTTTCAGTACTTTAATTTCCGCACATTTACTTTTCAGTAATTTACTTTCTGTCGCTTATTATTGACCCTTTCAATATCAGTTGACGGAGCCCACTGCACTGTCGTTAAGGTGCGATGTTCTCTGTGCAAAAATAAATTTATATCTCTGATACTCGTGACTTAACTATTTTTGGTAGTAAGTGGTAAGTACGGGTCAAACCCACGGGAATTAGGTGAATAGTTGTTCTTTCGAAAAAGGGGGAATTAAATAAAGCGGTTGGGGGGTTGTTTTTGGTTTTTGGTACTGAAAGGTAAAGTAACAGTCGATATTACAATTAAAGGAAAGTATTCGGTTTTAGGGGCCTTGTATCATAGTCCGTTTATCATTGACCTCTAATGATCATACTAAGTGTTCAAAAGTGAATCAAGGCTATTCCTAGCACATGACTTGCCACACCGTCTAGTCTTTTGCAAGACAAAGAACTCTTGTTCTAGTATGTGCATCCATTTGATCATCATTCCTGATAAACCAAATGGTGTTTTAAAGAGGTTGACTTCCACGGATAAGCTGTGCTCTTCCGAGCCTCCACTTATCCACGGAAGATCACGAACCCATGGCAGAGCTTTGCTCTTCCGAGCATCCACTCAACCAATGGAATTCTGACCTAATATAAGGCACCTAGAACAAGTTGAACACTAAGAGGCACTAAGAGAAGGGTCTAAAACATTTTATGATACAAGCACTCCCCTTCAACCGAATGAAGGGTTTAGCTACGAATATCCATGGAACAGGATATCATAACTAAGTGCGTTGAAAAGTAAAGGTTTTTGAAAGACGGTAAAGTAAAGTTTTCGAAAGTAAAGACGGGAAAGTAAAGTACTTTGAAAGATAGTAAAGTAAAGAAGAGAGTACTTAAAAAAACCGTTGAGAGTGCTAAAGATCAAGCTTTGATTCCAAAGTAAAGTGATTACAAGATTGTGCCCACATAAGCTAGAGAGATAAGTCCCTTGAGGACTTGTGATGTTGGAATGAAGATGGGATGATTTACAAAGGCAATGAAGGGCTCTATTTATAGGCCATGAAGAGGAGATGGATGTGGAGGAGAAGCTAGCCACTTGGCATGGAATGGGAGGAGGAGCTCAAAGCCATCGGGTGATGTCATCACCTCCCAAAGCCGCCGGCCACATGGCAAGGAAGGAGAGGCTTGTGGCTTAGCCGCCAGCCACATGGAGGGAGGAGAGTGATGGAGTGAGTTTTGTGAGTCTCATCCCAAAAAGCCATCGGTCCTTTCAGCTCCAGACTGACTTTGGTTGCTCTTCGGTTGGACTTGTTTTGAGTGATTCCACGTCAGGTTCTTGAAAGTCAGAAATTGGTCGTGACCTGGAATGACTCGTAATTCATTTTCAGCTTTAAAACTCCTCCTTAGCCTGTATTCTCTCTAGACTTCAAAATACCCTGTAGATAAATATCGAAACTAACAAGCAAAAGTTAAATAGACAAAGCGTCTAATTTGGTGGGTTTAACTGTGTTTATGATTCCTACAATTATGGTCCATCAGATCACCCCACACTTTTAGTTGTTCGTCCTGAACAATTGTTTTTAAGGGCGGTGCACACAATCTAAGTAAAAACTTTTAAATATGAAAGTGAGACTATGGGACTAGATTTATCCTAATTCATGCATTACTTACTTATTACCAAACTAAACCGTGTAAATACTTAGAAGAAACTTGATACTTGTACCTTCGTGCCGAGATGCAAATTAATTCGGATGTTTCGGGAGATAGCCCTTTTCAGGCTCCTGGACTGCATTCTCGGGACCGACTCGCACTATATGGTTTCCTTGTAGCTTTCTCTAGCACGTGATTTGGTTCGAGTTTCACTGAGTTGAGCACTTTGATTTCTTTTTTGGCGAGGGACAGCTTTTATAGTGAATCGGCCTTTGGCCTTTGATATTAAGTTGGAGTTTCTTCACTTTTGTTCGGTTAAAACCTTCACAATTTTGGCCTTTGGACTTTGATTAGCTTCTTTGAGCTTTTTCTTCTTTGTGACTTGCTAGTCCATTTTCTCAGCCTTTTTGGGGGGTCCAATCGTCGCCCGCAAGCATATGGAAATACCTCCCCGCTCTTTCTCATCCTTGCCGTTTCGCGCGGGTCAAGATGAGGGTCGCTCATCTATTTTCCCGGCTACTTGGACTAGAGATAGGACGGTTTGATTCCCGTCCCGCCTTTTGCATAAACGCTGCACGGCAGAGATGACTTCAATCATCACTGAAACCCGAAGTGCAGCCTCCACTGACTTCGAAAACCATATAGTTAGATTCGATCATTCGAGTGCTTGCCAAGCCTCTCTAGGGCAGTTTATATCAACTCCACATCCCCTGTATATCTCAGCACAAAGGGATAAATGAGAAGTTACATTCTAAGTTTTTAGACAGTTGAATTTTGGGAAAAGTACAAAAAGGTGATATGAACTACCACCCTTTTGCAAAATCTTGTCCAAACTATACACATTTTCAAAATCTTGTCCAATTCTAATTAATGGGCCAAATTGCAATTCTGAATAATACAATGAGCACCCAAATCTTTCAAAAAATTATGTAATTGGAATATTTTTTTGGTTGGGCCAAATAAACCAAATATGATTTTGAAATGTATTTGATTTATCCAAAAAAAAAAATTGGTTGTACTCTTCCCTAATTTAAAATTTATGTATTTGATTTGATTAAATGCATTTGGTTCGATCTAATAATATAATTATAAACCAATATATATTTTAAATTGTCTAAAGTTTTACAATAATTGTTTTTTTATAATTACAATAAATTGTTAACTGCACCATAATTTATACCCTAAATTTTTAAATATACAAATTTCGTTCTTAACTAATTTATATATATTATATATGGAAATTTTGTTTTTAAATATACCAATTGGCACCAACATACGCATCTTAATATTAGTAAAATCACAACTAAAAGAAAAAGGAGAACCAATTCATCAGAATATATGCATTCACCGGTTCAGAAACCAAACTAAAATCGTTTAACGATTTTCCAGAGAAGTGAAAAGTGGTCAAATTTCGTTCTTAATTAATATATATATATTATATATGCAAATTTCATTTTTAAGTATACAAATGGCATTCACCAGTTCAGAAACCAAACTAAAATCGTTTAACGAAACCAAACTAAAAATGAAATTTGCATATAAAATATATATATATTAGTTAAGAACGAAATTTGTATATTTAAAAATTTAGGCTATAAATCATGGTGCGGTTAACAATTTATTGTAATTATAAAAAACAAATATTGTAAATCTTAAACAATTTAAAATATTTATTGGTTTATAATTATATTATTAGATCGAACCAAATGCATTTAATTAAATCAAATACATAAATTTTAAATTAGGGAAGAGTACAACCAATTTTTTTTGGATAAACCAAATACATTTCAAAATCATATTTGGTTTATTTGGTCCAACCAAAAAAATATTTCAATTACATAATTTTTGAAAGGTTTGGGTGCTCATTGTATTATTCAGAATTGCAATTTGGCCCATTAATTAGAATTGGACAAGATTTTGAAAATGTGTATAGTTTGAACAAGATTTTGCAAAAGGGTGGTAGTTCATACCACCTTTTTGTACTTTTCCCTTGAATTTTTACAAGGTAAATGCATGAATTATGATCTATCTTTTTCACATTCTCAAGCTCATATTTTCAAAAAGATAATATTAAGGGAAAAGAAAAGAAAAAACATGTTAACTATGTACACAGGTGGTTCTCACCCCACACTTTTGAACGAAGGCGTGCCTTTCAGCACGACTAAGTTCAAAAGTCATGCAAATATATACAAGAGAAGGAAATGACATTAAGGAAAAGAGAAGAACTGAACTCCCTTTTACTGTGTCGTGTCGTGGAACGACATGCCTCGGAGCTGGATAATCGAGGGAGTTTGGCTGGGGCCTTGAACTCTCAGCGCAGGCCCGATAATTCTCGAAAGCTGCATGGCTGATCTGATCTTGCTCCAAAAATCAATTCCTACAAGGAGTCATTTCTTCTATACAAAAAATGGGTGAGAGCGACTTACGATAAAAAACTAAATGACAGAAAATAAAATTACTGAAAGTAAGATAGGTGTCGGGTTACCTCCCGAACAGTGCCTTTATTTCACGTCGTTGGCTCGACGCTACCTCATTCCTGGATCATAAGGTTGGGTCCCATGGGTGGCTCAGGTCATAGTGTTGTGGAGTGCCTACTTTCATTTTTGCCTTGCCTTCCCCCGAGTTTTTGTGGGATGATGGGCTTGGGTCCTGTTCCCATGGTTCTGGTGGTTTCTCTTTCCAACGTCTCTGAGAAGGCGAGGGACCTTTCACTACTAGCCTCTTGAATTGGGTTCTCTTATGTTTAGGGCTGCCTTGTCTAGTTGTGGCGCACAAATGCTCCATCGAGGAGTCGTTCTGCATATGCCCTTTTCCCATCTTCCTTTTAGTCTCTTCATTGATCACATAGTTTTCTACAATTTGCCTATTGATCAAGGGGAAAAGTTTGGAAGCTTGCATCTTAAGGCTTGGTTCTGTCTCATCATGTCCGTCTGTGAGGATTCGGTCTCGGATGGTCTCGGCTGCTTGGGTAATGATAGTCGGGTATGACTCTGGCAGCTCGCTAGTGGTGTGCTGGACTTCCTCCTCTGCTGGCACGGTCTCAAGTTCCCATGAAGGCTTTTCCTCGTTGCTTCCGGTGCTCTCTATATCTGATTCTTCTGATGGTTCGGGAGTTTCTTCTGATGGCTCAGGAGTTTCTTCTTCTTTCGTCTCTAGACCAGCCTCCACTATCTGTATTCCTCTATTAGCTCGGGGCATTGGTCTTCGTTTTGTGGCCACGGCCAAGTCGTCTATAACATCCCACATTTGAGTCAGGGATAAGTGAAATTATATCCTCTGTTCAAGCAAGTGTTCTAGGTTGTGTTTGGACAGACCTTGAACTCTTTCTACCACAGTTCCACAACAAGTACGAACAGAACAATAAAACACGAGCACGCACAGATTGATAACCCAGTTCGGCTACGCCTACTCTGGGGGGTTTCCCACACCCGGAAAAGGGACAACAAATCTTTATTACGAGTATAGAGCTTTTCAGTGGACTTACACTTTGATGGACCATAATTATACGAATCAAAAACATAGTTAAACCCACCAAATTAGACTGTTTGTCTATTTAACTTCTGCTTGTTAGTCCCGATATATTTCTACAGGGTATTTTTGCACTTAGAGAGAAAACACGCTAAGGAGGAGTTTTTAAGCGGAAAATGAAGAACGAGTCATTCCAGGTCACGACCATGCTACACTCAAAATCAGCCTTAATATCCTTCATGGAACCGACTTGGAATCACTCAAATATTCTAGAACCGTCGGCAAATGGACAAGAACGCAAGGCAAAAGCACCGAGCCCGGTAAAGGCCAAACAAGGGCAATTTCATCGGATTCGAGATTTCGACCATGTTCCAAGTGGAATTTGGCTTAGGTTCCTTCTTGAGATCATCTTAGAATGACATTTTCATTCAAAATACACTCTCCAAAATCCAAGAATCTCCGGCCAAAGCTCCGGCCAGATCCGGTCAAACCGATGACTTTTGTGAAGATCACCAGCTTCTAGAAGGGATGCTCCTCCTCACATGGGCGGCTCCTCCCTCACATGGTGGCTCCTCCACTCTCCTCCCTCCAAGTGGCGGCTCCTCCTCCTCTCCTCCCAAAGCCGCCGGCGGCTTTTGCTCCTCCATGGAGAAGTTGCCATGTGGTGGCTCCTCCACCACATCTTCATCTCCTCCTCCTCCACCCTTGGATGCTCCTCCACTTGCCACCATCTTGGCCCTCCATCCTCCTCCCCTTTAGCTATAAATAGAGGCCATCTCCTCCTCATTTGAATCATCCCATATCCCATACTTGTACACACTTTAGAGAGACAGAGGGCTTAACCCTCCTCTCTTCATTTTCAATAAAATTGTTCTTCGCTTTGGAAATAAAGGATAGCTCCCTTGGCGCTTCAACGGTTGTAAGTATTATTTTTAGTATTTATTTAACTGTTTTATTTCCCTAGTTATAATGTTTAGCGCGATGAATAGTAGCTAAACTAGTTATTCGGTTGAAGGGGCGCGCTTGTATTATAAATGTTTTAGACTTTACTCTTAGTACACCTTTGTATTCAAAACTTGTTCTATGTGCCATATATAGTCAGAGTTTCCAAGGTTGAGTGGAAGCTGTCACAAGCAAAGCTCTTCCGTGGAAATTCGTGATCATACTCGGTAAGTGGAAGCTGTCACAAGCAAAACTTATCGAGGAGTTCGACTTATCTAAAACACCACTTGGTCAATAACGTAACTGGGAGATCAAGTGGATGCACTTACAGCTAAGATACTTCGAAAGGAGGAATTAGTTTTGCTTAGAACAAGTGTTGCTTTAAACGATGTTGCAAGTCTTGCGCTACGAAAGGGCCTCGATTCATCTTTGAATACTTAGCATGATCATGTCTTGCGCTAGAAATAGCCTCAATTCATCTTTGACCACTTGGTATGATCATTAGCGGTCGATGATAAACAATTATAATACAAGGCCCCTAAAACTGAATACTTTCCTTACAATCCATTATCAACTGCTGTAATTTACTTTCAGTTCTAAAAACACACTCAAACCCAACCCCAATCGTAATTAAATTCTGCATAAGCTTCATTAAAGAACAATTAATCCACACTGACTCCCTTGGGTTCGACCCCTACTTACCACTTGCTACCCAGTAGTTAAGTAGCGAGTAGCGGACTTATAAATTTATTTGCACAAATCGCTTTAACGACGAGCGGTCTGTCACACTTACACCTTGTAATTGCCTAGCCTCTACTACTCCATCTCTCAGATTTGCAACCAAGGTTCGTCGCAACTCCCCTTGATCTCCTTCGTCCAGACCTTCTGTCCGAACGTACTCGAACCTCTCCTGAAGCTCGGTCGCTTTCACTTGAAAGCTGGTTGTTCTGTTTGTGCTCTGAACTTGATCACCTCTGGTCAATCTGAATAGCACGTATCAGACTGAGCTCATACCGATGTTTTTCCAGTGGGGAAAACACAACGGCCGTCGCTTTCTTCTTTTCCAATCGATAGGATTTCTTCGTGTATTTTTGATCTTGAAAGCGATGCATATTAGGGTTGCCTTTGCATGGTATTTATATGCTCGAGCAAAAACCCTAATTTGCATAAGATAATCCCATCAAATATTTAGGAATATATTCCGAAATATTTGATGCATATCTTTCAAATCGGTGAGAGGGAAAACGATGACTTCCTCTCCAAGTCAGCCATGCCGTCATGTAAAAGATATTCATCTGAATATCTGGAGTCCTATTTCTTCGCTGGCCGACTTCAGATCGAAGAGATATTCGATCTAGAACCTTCTGGAAAAAACTCTGCGTCTGCTCTACGCTGTATAGTAGTTCCACTAAGTGTTCGAACTCCCCCTGAACTCCTGCTCGAACTGTCTAACTACGTTTTGCCAAACACATGCCACACAAGGGAACATCAATCTCCCCCTTGGCATTTTGGCAAAACCAAATCTACTAGACAACTAGATCTATCTAACTATCTAGACAGTGGGAAACCTTGAGGGAACAAAAATTGTCACCACAAACTACTCCCCCTTTTTGCCACAAACTGGCAAGGGGCTGATCGAGTTCGAACAGTTAATCAATAAGTGCCAGAACAAGCACACAATAACTAGAGTTTTAAATACGGTCTGAGTTCAGAGGAAAAGTTATTAGGAGACCTTCATGAAGACGAACCATCATTAGTGCCCTCCTCAGAGACTGTATCATCAGCTTCATCGTCACTTGGAAAGCTGAGGGCACAAGCGAGCTTGTTGATACGCTTGCGCTGCTCCTTGTCCGCTTCAATGATGTCATGCAGGTCCATGAGAAGTCTGTTCCTCTCATCACGGGCCAACCTTGCTCCTCCTCGCCTTGATGGCCCGGCAATATCTTTGCCCTTCGAGGTCTCCTCCTTGAGATCATTAATATGACGCCCTTTAAATAGCTTGTGGTCTACGACAAACTTGCTGGGAGACTTTGAGAGCTGATCAATGGAGGACATCAAATCAGGGGCATGATAAACAATCAACTCATAAATCAGTGATGGGAAGCAGATCTGGTGAAGAGTCCTCTTTGACGTAGCATGTTCAGCAATCTGTTTGAACATGACTCTTCCCAAATTGAATTTCCGCTTGTTCCCTATCTGATACAGCAGTTGAGCCACGTCCTTATTGACTGTTGATCGATGTGTAGAAGGTCTCCAGTTGAAGACAGCAATGAAGAACAGCATGGAATAAAACGTTGATAAGTCTGCTGTGTGCACAACTGATTCAGGTCTCCACCTAACAGAGCCCGCAGTGATAGTACTCACAATCTTCTCAAAATTTGCCTCCTCCTCGTCAACAGCCGGGTCATCCATCGAGAAATACACATTGATTAGCTCCGGATCAATCTTAATTCTCCTCCCTCTAACAAAGAAGACTCCATACTCAGGATCTCCAACTACCCCAAAGTGAGGGGGCAAGTTCGCCATTGCCTCACGCACAAGCTGTTCACTGTAGGGTTTGCACCTAGCCAGCGTCCAAAACAGATCCGATTCTTTCAGAACCTTAACCACCTCCTTTCCCTTATACCGGGACTCATCTAGCAATCTTTCAGGTATGATTTTCCTCTTCTGGATGCATGGCCACTTTCTTGCAGCATCTTTGTTAACAAACCATACACCCTTCTTAACCAAGCCAACTGGGACAGTCTCAGCATCAGGGCCTGGGACTTCACATCCCCCAGCGTCTTCTGAAACAGGCATTGGAGCGACATGCTTCCTTTTCTTGGAGGAACCAGCTCCCCCTGCACCACTGCGTACATCAGCACCCTTCTGGGCAGAATCCTTTGTAGACTTCGCAAAGGCCACTTTTTCCTTTTCCTTCCCCTTTGACATCTTCTTTAACTTCACAAGAGGAACCAAATCCTCATCATCACCCATCTGAGGAACTGCTTCAACGTCAGTCTTCTGAGAGTCATCAATATCCATCTGAGCACCATGGTGACTGTCCTGAACAACATCTGGAACAGTTGTCATTTCCTCAATCACAACATTCTCTGGAGTATCAATTAACTCCTCTTCAGCTGGAACACCGGGGACTTCCTTTGGTAGATTCTCAACAAAATCATCTATGTCTTTGAACATATCCTCCAGGTCTTCATCCCCTTCAGCAGTCTCAGGCTCTTCTGCAACAGCATCAATCTCCCCAACACTCTTTACAGATGAATCTGGTCCTTTACTCACAGTCTCAGCAACTTCACCTTCTGAGACTCCAATCTCCTCAACCAAGTTATCAACAGGTGCATCCTTCATACCCAGATTCCTCATACTCGTCTTTTCCTCATTAGAAATATCAGGGACCCTCCCTCTGATAGAACAGATCCTGGCTAAGCATTGACTGGGAGAGGCAGCTCGGCGAGACACCTTCTTTCTTTGAAAACCTCTTGGGAGAACGTACCCAGAAGCTTGAATCTTTGCCTTCCAAACGTCTGAAACACCAGACTTTCTTGACACTGACATTCTGGTTTCTGTTTCTTCAACAGATTTAGAAACATCATCACCTTTTTCACCAACCACAATCTTGTCCTCGTTAACACAAATCTCAACCCTACCGGCTTCTTCATCACTGACAGCCCTCCTAGCTTCAGCACCCAAACTCCCAACATTCTCAACTCCCATAATAATTTCATCAACAACCACAGATTTTTCAACGACTGCAGAAACCGAAGGAAGGACGGGATTTACCTCCGATTGTGGACACGCTTGAGGGGTAGAAACTGCTGTGACTGTCTGAGAAGTTTCAGCAGTTATCTCCTCGGCAGACATCTCGTGTAAAGGCGATGCCTTTTTCATCTTCGCAGCCTTGGATTTTGGAATCTTTGATTTTGCTGTCACTGCCTTTGAGGTTTGCATGCTTTCCTTCCTTTTCTCCGCGGATATAGCACTGGATTTTGCTGACTTCCTTGTGTTCACCATCGTCGATTTCGGAGCAGTCGAGAGAGACTTCCAATCTTGGGTTTCAGAGACAATAAGAGAAGACACGCTCAACAGTTGAGATTTGAAAATAAAATATCCTCCTGCCTTTTCGTCTTCTCAATATACGCCAGTCGCTTTCCAAATAAAACGGCGTAATTTGAATCTTTTCGGAATAAAATATTTGATCATAAGAACTTTCCCATCTGTTCCAGCTCCCTTCTTAGGTGGTCAGTCCAATTGTTGTAGCTGGGGATTCGCCTTTGACTGACCACTGCCTGGAACACTCAGTTCATAATCCCACGCAGACCCAAGGAGGATCTGGGAGTTCCAAACCGAGGAATCTCATTCAATTTCACTTCTGGTGAACTGGCATTCATCTGTACAAGCAGTTTGAACTCCTTCTGCAACTATGTAATCTTCTGTTCAAACTCTCGCTGTAACTGTGACACCTTCTGATCCAGCAGTCGCCTGGTACAGTTGCCAAAATTGATTTGTGCGATCCTTCTATTGTGTAGGGTCTTTTTCCCTCCCCCTCGCAGAACTCGATGTTTGGCTTGAACATAGTTGAGAGTAGACCTTAGATCCTCGTTTCCCATTCTGATGGTGTAATAGTCATTGGCCCTTCTTCTCCCTTTCATTACGGAATCACCATTCTCATTAAGAACGAGGCATGAGTCACGAGAGAATGACACATAGTGTCCAATGTCGCACAGTTGACTGATGCTAATGAGATTCATAGTCAGACCTTCAACCAGGAGAGTGTCCTCGAGTGTAGGGAGATCCGGAACCTTCAATGTTCCACAGCCGATCACCTGACTCTTCCGACCATCCGCGAAGGTGACAAACTGCATCTGCTCAACAGGTCTAATATGAGAGAGATATTCAGAGTTACCTGTCATGTGTGCAGAGCATCCACTATCGAAGAACCAACTGGCTTGCACTGTATCTCCTGATGAGCAGCACGCTACCATGCATACTGTCTGTTGTTCCTTCGGAATCCAAACTTGTTTCTGTCGAGGTTGGATCTGTTGCTGTTGGTGTCCTCGACGTTCAACAAGAAACAGTCGACACTGCCGTTTGATGTGTCCCATCTGGTAGCAGTACCAACATGTCAGCAAGTCTTTCTTCTGATTTGAACTGAGGTAAGTAGTCCTGGACTTGTCTTGGGACAGATCCACTTTCTGTCTAGGGTGCTTTCTCACCTTCTGTTCAGGCAACTGTTCAGACACAGATTTAGCTTTAACACACATAGTGTCCTTTGAACTCCTTTTTCCCACGAACCCCAATTCTCTACGTCCTGCCTCCATCCTTTGAGCGTTGAGGATTTCATCTAAATTTTCTGAGCCAGAGTTCAACATCCTCACTGACTGTCTGAAGTGAGTAAGCTCCTTTTCAGCAACTTCTCGGTCCATTTTTTCTGATTCTAGCTGGAGTTCCAGCTGTTCTATCTTTCTGTGTTGGAACACCTCCTTGCGTTTTAGATCTGAGATAACCTTTCTTAGCCCAATCATGCCAACAGGATGAGTTTCACGGTCTTTTTCAATGTCGACTTTCAGCGAGGAGATAGTGCCCAGGAGCTCCGTCTTCTGAGCAAGCAAACACAGTCTTTCATGTTTCATATCAGCCAGTTGAGAGTTTAGGGAAGTTACCGTGCCTTCAAGTTCAGCCTTCTGTGTGACCAGAATCTACACTTCTTCCCAGACCTTATCCTTTTCTATAGTGATGCTTGCAACTGTGTCATTCAGCTTCTTGTTTACCTTGATCAGTAGCAGCCACTTTTCATATAGATCCTTATATGTCTCGGCCAGAGATTCATGCGTCAGTTCTTCACCGTCACTGTCTGAGAGATCTTCAGCTGGGAGTTCCAACAGAGGTGGAACAGTTTCACTGGTGCTACCGTATTCCTCCAGAGTTGAAGCAAAGGCCACAAAGTTTGTGGTTGTGCCTCCTTTTTCTTCATCTGACTCACTGTCACTGAAACTTGCGACCATTGCCTTCTTCTTCATGAGTGTGTTCGCACATTGTGAAGCAATATGACAAAACCCTCTGCATTCATGACACTGAATTTCTTCCTTTATTCTGTCAGAGGAGTCTTGCCTTGAGTCACTGGACCTAGACCTGTTGGTTTTCCAGTTTCGGAAACCGGTTGATGAGGACTGCCCCTGTTCTGGACCACGCCTATTGATTTTCCGCACCATTCTTCTAAAGTTCTGAGCCATCATGGCCAGTTGCTCAGTGGAGCAGTCAGCTTCTGATTTGTCTTCTGCCCAATCTACTTTCAGTGCAATTCCCTTTACTTCTTCAATTTGGAAATTATGATTGATCTCGTAGGTTCTGAGGGAACCAGTCAGCTCGTCCAGTTTCAACTTGGAGATGTCATGCATTTCCTCAATGGCTGTTACCTTCATAGAAAATCTCGGAGGGAGTGATCTTAGGACTTTGCTCACCAATCTATCCTCGTCGATGGGTTTCCCAAGGGCAGACGCTTCGTTGGACAGTTCCAGAACCCTGGTGTTGTACTCAGCGATGGACTCACTCTCCTTCATTTTCATCTCTTCGAACTTTGCTGTGACAGCCTGCATACGAGAGTTTCGAACCTTGTCTGTACCTTCAAAGGCTGTTTGGAGACTGTCCCATGCTTCCTTAGCAACTTCACAATTGATAATCAGCTTCATGACATTTTCATCAACTGCCGAGAAGATCGCATTCATTGCCTTTGCGTTTCCCATGGATGCTTTGTTCTCCTCTTCACTCCATAAGGTTTCTGGTTTTAGAACAGGTTCTCCAGTGAGGTTGTTCATCATAGGTTCAGTCCACCCTCTCTGAACGGTCATCCAGGCTTTCTCGTCTAGGGATTTCAGAAAGGATCGCATCATAGGTTTCCAGGTGGCATAGTTCGATCCTTCTAATAGCGGAGGTCTGGTGATGCTTTGTCCTTCTTTCAGAGGCATTTTGAACAGTTCAAGATCCCACTCAGTGTGTCGAGTGTTTGCTCTGATACCAATTGAAATTATATCCTCTGTTCAAGCAAGTGTTCTAGGTTGTGTTTGGACAGACCTTGAACTCTTTCTACCACAGTTCCACAACAAGTACGAACAGAACAATAAAACACGAGTACGCACAGATTGATAACCCAGTTCAGCTACGCCTACTCTGGGGGGTTTCCCACACCCGGAAAAGGAACAACAAATCTTTATTACGAGTATAGAGCTTTTCAGTGGACTTACACTTACACCTTGTAATTGCCTAGCCTCTACTACTCCGTCTCTCAGATTTGCAACCAAGGTTCGTCGCAACTGCCCTTGATCCCCTTCGTCCAGACCTTCTGTCTGAACGTACTCGAACCTCTCCTGAAGCTCGGTCGCTTTCACTTGAAAGCTGGTTGTTCTGTTTGTGCTCTGAACTTGATCACCTCTGGTCAATCTGAATAGCACGTATCAGACTGAGCTCACACCGATGTTTTTCCAATGGGGAAAACACAACGGCCGTCGCTTTCTTCTTTTCCAATCGATAGGATTTCTTCGTGTATTTTTGATCTTGAAAGCGATGCATAATAGGGTTGCCTTTGCATGGTATTTATATGCTCGAGCAAAAACCCTAATTTGCATAAGATAATCCCATCAAATATTTAGGAATATATTCCGAAATATTTGATGCATATCTTTCAAATCGGTGAGAGGGAAAACGATGACTTCCTCTCCAAGTCAGCCATGCCGTCATGTAGAAGATATTCATCTGAATATCTGGAGTCCGATTTCTTCGCTGGCCGACTTCAGATCGAAGAGATATTCGATCTAGAACCTTCTGGAAAAAACTCTGCGTCTGCTCTACGCTGTATAGTAGTTCCATTAAGTGTTCGAACTCCCCCTGAACTCCTGCTTGAACTGTCTAACTACGTTTTGCCAAACACATGCCACACAAGGGAACATCAATAAGTGCATGGCTGATCCCCCTACTGCGTCATTGATCCTTGAGAACTCATCTTGCCTCATTCCACAAAGGAATTTTTGAAGATGGAATACTTCGGTGAATCCATGGTGCGGGCAGCGTGATACGATGGTGTCATAGTACGTGTAGTATTCATCTAAAGTCTCATCCTGGGATTGCTGAAGGCAGATGATCTTCTCGCGGGTGTCATGTCATAAGAATGGGGGGAGAATTCTTTCAGAAATTTAGCGCGAAGGTCCACGTAATATCTTGCACAACTAGCAGTTGATGTGTAATACCATACTGTCGCAAAGTCGGTTAAAGAGTGTTCAAAACATTTTAATTGAAACTCTTCTAACGTTATATTTCTGGGTTTCATGTGACGACTTATATGGTGGAAATGTTGGCAGTGTATTACTGGGTCATCTCCGGTGGTACCTCCAAACTGAGGAAGATGCTGAGCCATCCATCCATACATGGTGGAAAGTGTGACGAAGAAATGAAAGGGAAGGAAAAGAACAACTAATCGAAGGCTAATTCCCCGGCAATGGCGCCAGTTTTGACGGAGCCCACCGCACTGTCGTTAAGGTGCGCTGTTCTCTGTGCAAAAATAAATTTATATCTCCGATACTCGCGACTTAACTATTTTTGGTAGTAAGTGGTAAGTACGGGTCGAACAAGGGAATTAGGTGAATAGTTGTTCTTTCGAAAAAGGGGGGATTAAATAAAGCGGTTGGGGGGTTGTTTTTGGTTTTTGGTACTGAAAGGTAAAGTAACAGTCGATATTACAATTAAAGGAAAGTATTCGGTTTTAGGGGCCTTGTATCATAGTCCGTTTATCATTGACGTCCTTTGGCCTCTTGATTTGCTTCTTCGAGCTTTTGCCTTTTTGTGGCTTGCTAGTCCATTTTCTCAAGCCTTTTTGGGAGGTCCAATCGTCGCCCGCGAGCATATGGAAATACCTCCCCGCTCCTCTCATCCTTGCCGTTTCGCGCGGGTCAAGATGAGGGTCGCTCATCTATTTTCTCGGCTACTTTGACTAGAGATAGGACGGTCTGATTCCCGTCCTCGCCTTTTTTTCTTTTTGCATAAACACTGCATGGCGGAGTTGACTTCAATCTTCACTGAAACCTGAAGTGCAGCCTCCACTGACTTTGAAAACCATATAGTTAGATTCGATCCTTCGATTGCTTGCCAAGCCTCTCTAGGGCAGTTTATGTCAACTCCACATCCCTAGTTTATCTCAGCACAAAGGGACAAATGAGAAGTTACGTTCTAAGTTTTTAGACAGTTGAATTTTCACAAGCTAAATGCATGAATTTTAGATCTATCTTTTTCACATTCTCAAGTTCATATTTTCAAAAAGATAATATTAAAAAAGGAAAAGAAAAACATGTTATGTACACAGGTGGTTCTCACCGCACACTTTTGAACGAAGGCGTGCCTTTCAGCAAGACTTAGTTCAAAAGCCATGCAAGCAGATATTATATGAGAAGGAAATGCCATTAAGGAAAAGGGAAGAACAGAACTCCCTTTAAAGTGTCGAGTGAATGACATGGCATGAGGCTGGATAATCGAGGGAGTTCGGCTGGGGCCTTGAACTCTCAGTGCAGGCCCGGTAACTCACGAAAGGTGCCTGGCTGATCCGGTCTTGCTCCAAAAACCGATTCCTGAATAGTCATTTCTTCTATGCACCAAGTGGGTGAGAGCGACTGATTGGAAAAAAAACTAAAATGATAGAAAAATAAAAGACAGAAAGTAAGGTAGGTGTCGGGTTACCTCCAGACCAGTGCCTTTGTTTAACGTCGTTGGCTCGACAGTACCTCATTCCTGGATCACTGGTTTGGATCCCATGGGTGGCTCAAGTCATATTTCTTTATTGTGCCGACCTTGATTCTGGCTGTGACTCTTCCTGAGTTTTTGGCTGATGACGGGCTTGGGTCCAGTTCCCATGGTTCTGATGGTTTCTCCTTCCAACGTCTCTGAGAAGGCGAGGGACCTTTCACTATTAGTTTCTTGAACTGGGTTTTCTGGTGTTTAGGGCTGCCTCGTCCAGTTATGGCGAAAACATGCTCCATCGAGGAGTGGTTCTGCTCAGGCCCTTTTCCCATCCTCTTTTCATCCTCTTCATGGGTCACATAGTTTTCTGCAATTTGCCTATTGATCAAGGGGAAGAGTCGGGAAGCTTGCATCTTAAGGCTTGGTTCTGCCTCGTCTTGTCTGTTTGTGAGGAGATGGTCGTAGATGGTCTCAGATGCTTGGGTGATGATAGTTGGGTATAGCTCGGGCAGCATGCTGGTGGTATTCTGGACTTCTTCCATTGCTGACACGGCATTCAATTCCTCGTTGCTCCCGATACTTTCTATATCCCAATCTTCTGATGGCTCGAAAGTCTCTTCTGATGGCTCAGAAGTCTCTTCTGATGGCTCGAGAGTTTCTTCTTTGTCTGTCTCTGGACCAGCTTCTTCTATCTGCATTCCTCTGTCAGCTTGAGGTATTCGTTTTGTTGCTGCGGCCAGGTCTTTTATGAGGTACCACATGTCTGCCATGGTTAAGTTCCTGGCGGATCTTCTCATTGCTTCGTTAATCCTTGTCAGCTCATCGGCCTTCATCCCTCGAAGAAATTTTTGAAGAATAACTTTCTTCGTGAATCCATGGTGCGGGCAGCTTGAGACGATGGTGTCATAGTTTGTGTAGTATTCGTCCAAAGTCTCATCCCGGGATTGTTGAAGGCACATGATCTTCTCACGGGTTTGTTGTCGTAAGGATGGAGGGGAGAATTCTTTCAGGAATTGAACACAGAGGTCCACAAAATGTACTGCACTACTAGCGGTTGATGTGTAATACCAGATTGTCGCAAAATCAGTTAGAGAGAATTTGAAGCATTTAAGCTTAAATTCCTCTAACATTTCATTTTCAGGTTTTATGAGGTGGCAAACGTGGTGAAAGTTTCGGCAGTGTTGTACTGGGTCTTCTCCATCCGTACCTCCGAACAGGGGAAGATGTCTTGTTATCCATGCATACGTAGTGGGTAGCGTCATGAGGACATGAGAAGGGGAGGGAAAGAACAACTTATCCGACGGCTAATTCCCCGGCAACGGTGCCAGTTTTGACGGAGCCCACCGCACTGTCGTTAAGGTGCGGTGTTCTCTGTGCAAAAGCTAATTTGTATTTCGCTACTCGTGACCTTACTACTGGGTAGCAAGTGGTAAGTAGGGGTCGAACCCAAGGGAATTAGGGGGATAAGTTGTTCTTTGTGTGATTTGTACAGGATGAGAGCGTCTTTTAGATTGATTGAGTTTTAGTGCGGAAGAGTAAGTGCTGTTTTGGTTGGTTTTGGTTTTTAGTGCGGAAAAGTAAATTACTAAAAGTAAATACTGAAAATAAAAGGAAGAAGACTTACAGCGGGTGATGCGTGATTGGCAAGTCCTCCGGAAGGTGAGCGGTTGATAGAGCAGTTTATACTAAGAAAGTAAATGCAAGGGGGTTTGAATCTCAGGAAAGCATTCGGTTTTGGGGGCCTTGTATCATAGCCTCTTTATCATTGGCTCTTAGTGATCATTCTAAGTATTCAAACGTGCATCAAGGCCATTCCAAGCACTCAATTTGCCACACTATCTAGTCTTTTGCAAAAGTGTTCGATAGTGAATCGAGGCCATTCCAAGCACTCAACTTGCGACACCGTCTAGTCTTTTGCAAAAGTCGTAGAGCACTTGTTCTACTTAGACTAATACCCCATTCCAAGGTATATTAGCCTGTGTGCATCCATTTGGTCAGTCATTCCCGAGCAACCAAATGGTGTTTTAGAAAGGTCAAACTCCTCAGACAAGCTTTGCCATTCCAAGCATCCACTTACCCGAGTATGTTTACGAACCCCACGGAAGAGCTTTTCCATTCCAAGCATCCACTCAACCTTGGAAGTTCTAACCTAATATATGGCACATAGAACAAGTTTTGAATACAGAGAAGAGGCTCTAAGAATTGCCTAAAACATTTTATGATACATGTACACCCCTTCAACCGAATGAAGAGTTTAGCTACGATTATCCATGGAAGAGGATATCATAGCTAAATACTCGGGGGTTTTGAAAGACAGTAAGTAAAGGGGAATACTCAAGAACCAACAGGAGTATTCCCAAATCCTACTTGAATACTCAAGAACCAACAGGAGTATTCTCTAAAACTGTTATAATACTCAAGAACCAACAGGAGTATTATTTCAAACTGTTATAATACTCAAGAACCAACAGGAGTATTATTTCAAACCAAAGCTTACAAATGTGCCAACTTTCTAGAGAGATAAGTGAAATGTTGATTTGAGGATGATGGGATGCTTTACAAGTGAAGGGGAGACCTCTATTTATAGCCATGGAGGATGGAGGAGAAGATGACACTTGGCACAAGATGATTGGAGGAGCAAGGATGTGGAGAGGAAGGAGGACACATGGCAAGAAGCCATGGTGAGTTCATTTAGCCGCCCCTTGCAAGGTGGAGGAGGGATAGCCGCCCCCCCATGTGGAGGAAGGGGATTGGTGGAGTGAGGTTGTGAGGAGAAAGCCACCGCCCATGTGGAGGAAGAGGAGTGGTTTGTGGCTTTGTGATCTCATTCCAAAAAGCCATCGGTCCATTTCAGCTGACAGGCCGTCGTTGGTACCTGCAAATTTAAATTTATTTTGAGTAATTCAATGTCAGGATCTTTAGATGACAGGCCGTCGTTGGTACCTGCAAATTTAAATTTATAATTTCCTGGCTGTAGACTGTGGGTTAGCACAATGGCAAGCAAGGGTCGAACCCAAGGGAGCTAGATTGGTTACTACTTTGTTCTGGAAAAGGAAAGAAATAAGAAACGATTTGTGAGAGTAAAGGTTAGTGTAAAACCGAAATAGCCGAAATAAGCAATAAGAAAAAGTGACGTGTGGAATAATATGATGAGAATATTCAGGTTAGGGTTTCTTAATTGTGACTTGTTTTATCCTTGACTTCTAAATATCGTATTTCTAATTCCTAAGTGTGGTTTCTTCCATTCCAAGTTATAACCTAAAGTAGTGTCTTTCCGGACGCCTACACCACAAACTAAACCTAGTAATTTAATACTCCATTCCAAGATATATTAAATCAGTGCGCTATTTGTTTTCAACGGTCTAGTATCAAACAAATAGTAAATAGGGGATTTATATTATTCGACTAAGTCTAACCTTTCCGAGTATCAACTTAGTTTCACAATATAAATCGAGATAATAAGCACAAGGTCTAGTGGAATAAAGAAATAAGCATTACGATTCAAGTCTCAAAAACATACGTCACAATATTCGAAACCCTAACCCGAATAATCGGTTTAGTTACACATAGTCAAGGGAAATAATGCAAGAATTAAAAGAGAACGAAAATACTTCACAAAACCGAGGATGGAGGAGCGCTGGCCGTGGGCGGCTGAGCTAGGGCGGACAAGGGCTGAGCAACCGTGAGCGGTGGCGGAGCAAGGCGGTGGAAGGCGGAGGAGCAAGGCTTCGGCCGTGAGTGTAGAGAGAGAAGTTCGAATGGAACTTGTGTGTCCAGTTAGAAGGCTGAATTGCACTTCTATTTATAGAGTTTTGAGAAGGCTAAAAGTTCCCAAAATAAGCCAAGAGATAATTATGGAAATATTTCCATAATAATCTTGCTTTATCTTCAAGCTACTCCTTTGCTTGGGAATTAAGCCATCTAGATCCTTCCTGAACGTTCCAAAACCCTAGATGAAAGTTGCCCTATTTTCACATTGATTTGGGCCGAAATTACTGTTCACGACCGGAGTTACTGTTCACGGCCGGAAACACTGTTCATCCTTTCTGCGCATCTGTTTTGACTTCGGATCTCGATTTGACCTTCCAAACGACCTCGGATGCTCTCGGTGTGAACTAGAGAGTTGTAGGGAATTGAGTCACCTACGCAACGGCATGTGTCTCGTATTTTTCTGATCATCGGTGCATTCCCAGTCCTCCGGCGAAGCTCCAAAGGTCAATCTGCCATTGTGATGTTTTTGGCATAAAATGCCGTCTTTTATGCACGTTTCCTCCTAGAGCTTCCAAATCACCTGAAATGCAAAACAACACTAAAAAGTAACTGTTCGCATAATTAAGTGCAGAAATTGGTGGGATTTAATGACTCGATGAGTCGTATAAATACGGCTCATCAAACCGCCCCACACTTAAACTTGTTCGTCCCGAACAAGAACTAGGTCATAGGAGGAACGAACTAATGTAACACCACAATGCTTCGGTCATCCTAGACGTGCTACATGGACATGAAATGGTTACTCTAGATCTCGCCTGTTATGCATGCTTGCTACTAATATCTTTGTGCGAGAAACATGGGTTAATGATACGTGTTACCTTTGGGTCGAGATGCAAATCAATTCGGATGTCTCGGGAGATAGCCCTTTTTAGACCCATGAATCCTCATTCTAGGACTCGAACTTGCTGCTATATGGTTATGCTTTGCCGCTTTTTCTTGCACGTGATTGATTCGAGCTTCAAAGTGTTGAGTGTTTTTTTTCGGCCAGCTATAGTGTCATCTGATTTGGGATTTCAATGATGCTTTCACATGAGAAACGTGTGGACTATCACAATGGTGGTGGATTGTTGCCTTGAAGTGCGGATTGTGACTTGTTCGAACCGTGGTTCCTTCTCCTTTTGACGCGAGTCAAGCCGAGGGTCGCTCGTCTATTTTCCCGGTTACTCGGATTAGAAACCTTCCTGCTCTCACTCATCCTCGTCCTTTTGACACGGGTCAAGTCAAGGGTCGCTTGCCTATTTTCTCGGCTACTTGGACTAGAGATTGGACGATGTGTGCCACCGTCCCGCCTAACCGCAAAAGTACCGCAGTGGCGGAGCAGACTCGTACTATGTCGCCTCGAAGAGCTAGCCTCCACAAGCTCCACATAACCATATATCCTGAGTCCGGTCTTTGAATGATCTGTCAAGTCTATCTAGGGCATTTCTATCAACTCCACATCCCTGTTTATCTCAACTAACAAAGGCACGCAAAAATTTTAAAATCACACGTTAGTCGCACAAATCAATTTTCACCAAAGACATGCATGTAATCGGCTCTATCTATTTCACCTAATCATTATCCAATACTGCAAGTCTAGGAAATAGTGAAGTATCATGTACAAAAATTTTAAAATTGACCCGAAACGTGCTGACTCTGTGCAAGGTGCATGAAATAAACGTGTTGACTCAATACTGACTCTCCCACCCCACACTTTTGAAATAAGCCGTGTCCTCACGGTATGACTTAAATCAAGACTCACAATTCATGCAATAAATAAAAGGAAAGGGAAAAGGTAGAACGGGACTCCCCTCGTGTGATGTGTTACGACCAGAAGTGGCTGGTTATTCTCCTATGAGTCCTCGAAGAGTACCATTGGAGCTTGTATCGCGACGTGAGTTCGTTGCACACCGAAAGGTCTGTGTCAATGACATGGAGACGAATAAAAGATTCCCAGAAGGTTGGAGGAGTCACAGCGGTCTCACTTAAAACCCAACCTCCTTAGACTCGTAAGTCTTTGTGACAGAATCTTTAAACGGCTCGTGTTTCTTGACACAACTAATTCGAGGTGTGAACTACTCATGTCGGAACAGTCTGATATTGGAGCAAGCAAAAGGCGTAGCCCCGTACTCAATTCATGGTCGACTCGGTCTAGTCCCTGCAGAATGAAACCAATTCCTTCCCAAGGTACAATGTGACAATAATGACTCGAAAATAAATATGGTAAATAAATAAATAAACTGAAATGTAAACGCAAACCGTGCAGGGCTGCCTCCCTGCGAGCGCCTTTGTTTAACGTCGTTGGCTCGACAGTACCTCGTGTAGGGATTACAAGTTAGGATCCCATGGGCGTGTGAGGTCATACTTCCTTTCAGCAACTCCATCAACCTGCCCAAAGTGGTTATAAGGCTGTGCGCTCGGTCCTGCTCTCCTGTGATCAAGCGGGCTCTTCTTCACATACTCCCGAGATGGTGAGGATCTCTTGGCCATAGCTGCTGGCCCAATGGTGTGTATGACCTGATCTGGTAGGTCCGGAACTAGGGCATCGAAATCTGATGTGTGCACAATGTCCGGCGGTTTCCTCGCGCATGGACGGTCGTCATCCCCATAGATGTAGAAATCTTCTGTCTTTCCACCGAATGCAAGTGATAGTAGGCCCGTGCCCATGTCAATTCTGGTTTTGGTGGAGAAGAGGAATGGCCGCCCCAAGATGAGTGCCGGTGGTACATCGTTCCTAGAGTCGCCCATCTGCAAGACGTAGAAATCTGCAGGAACAAGAAGATCTCCCACTCGGAGTGTTAAGTTTTCAAGCAATCCATCAGGCCGAGTGCATGATCTATCCCCTAACTCTATCATCAATCTAGGTGGTTTTAGTGAGCCAAGTTTCAATGAACAATATAAAGAATATGGCATAACGTTAATAGCAGCACCAAGATCGATCAAACAGTGAGGAATTTGAGTCTCACCGATGCCACAGGTGACCGTGAAGGCCCCTGGGTCCTTACTCTTTTCCGACGGTGTCTCATGGCCTGTAGAGAGTGGCTGCCTCATGAGTGGGTCGCTCTGCGTAGGCCGTGCCACCAATATTCTTCCTGGCTCCATTGGGGTGAGGGCTTCTGCTGGCCTTGTAGGCTGCGGGCTAGACTCTTCTGTGCTGTCTCTTCACATAGTGCCGAGCATCTCGTCCTCCCAATATGTGGACTGCTTTGGTGTCGTGTCCACCACTCCTACCATGCTGACATTCCCCTTTGGATTCCGAATGGTTTGTGAGGGAAGTCGTCCAGCATTATCCTCAAGTCTAGAGACTGCTGTGGAGACCTGAGACATCTGCTTCTGAAGGTCGGTTATTGCCCCTTCGGTCTTTGCCATGTACTGGGTCACGGTCATACTCAGCTCCTTCATCATTTCTTCCATGGACTTGTTGGAACCGTGATTGCTTGGACCGGCCTGATTATTGTTCGGCTCCTTCTGCTGATACTGTCCTGATGCATTCTGCTGATATTGACTGTGAGGATGTCTGTAGGGCTGCTGAGTCTGATAATTCTGATAATTCTGGTGAGGCACATTCGGACGTGCTGGCTGATGTTGCTGAGTGTTGTTCCTCCAGGTTCCTTGATTGGGCGCTGTTGCGCCATACTGTTTGACTGGGCCTGGTTGGTTGCCATAATTCTGATAATTGCCCACTGCATTCACATCGGCCTGGACGTCTGTCTGTAAGGTAGGGCACTCATCCGTCTTGTGATCTGTAGATGTACAGAATTCGCATGGCTTGTCCTGGACTGGATGCCTTCGGACCACATGCTTCATCAGCTCCCTCATCTCCTTGAGTTCTGCGAACACAGCACTGATAGAGGGCTCAACTGTTGACACGTTCTTTGTTCGGGCATACTCGTCCTCTTTCGTAGTCTCATCCTGGAATCGCTCACCCTCTGCCACTGATATGATCTTCTGCTTGACTCTGGCTGGGGTCATGTTCATGAGTTGGCCTCCAGCTGAGGCCTCTAGTAACTTCCTGTCCATCCTGCAAAGTCCATCCAGCATATATTCTACGATCAACTTCTCCGGGAGCTCCAGATTGCAGCAACTCTTCTCCAAGGCTAGAAATTTCTCCATGTACTCGTACATGGTCTCGTGTGGGCCTTGCTTCAGCTCTTGCAACTGTCTCCAGACTTGCGCTGCACGCCCTGCTGGATAGTACTTGCTGACGAACTGTTTCTGCATCTGCTCCCATGTATGAACGCTGCCTGAGGGTAAAGCTAGGAACCAATCTGAAGCAGCATCTTGCAGTGAGAAATAGAAGGCCTTTAGCTTGAAATCGTCTACTTCGACTCCGTGTGGCCTGAGGTTCAAGCATATCCCGTGAAAACGCGTCAAGTGAGACGTGGCAGACTCTCCCTTGATTCCTGAGAACTTAGGTAAGTGGTGGACGACTGAGGTGTTGACTGTGATGGCTGCGATGTCTGGTCCTTCATAAATTGGCCATGACTGGTCTCTGAAACTACGGACCGAGAGCTCGCCCATAGTGGGTCCTTCGTATTCGTCCTCCTTGTCGTCTCTGACTACTTGCTGGCGTGGAGGTCTCTGAGGTGGTGGGTGTTGTGGATAGTATGGTAATGGCGGGTACTGTGGTGGGTATTGAGGGTATGGTGGTTGTGGGTACTGTGGATACGGTGGTGGCGGATATTGCTGGTACGGTGGTGGATACTGAGGGTGCTGCGGATATTGCGGTTGAGGTTGGTTTTGTTGTTGTTGGTTTTGTTGTTGTTGATTTTGTTGTTGTTGAAATTGCCCCGGGATGGCCCCCCGGATCTCTCCATTCTGTATTTGTTCGACTTCATTATGTTGACTGTTGTCACCGACTATACTTCCTGCATGAGACATGTTGCAAGAAATAGCAAGCACCGAGATAGAAAACACCGAAATAACAGGAACAGACTAGCAACAAAGGATCCCCAGGAGAGTGGAGGAGTCACAACGGTCTCACTTAAAACCCACACTCCTTAGACTCGTAAGTCTTGGTGACAGGATCCTCTAAAAGCTAGAAATTGGAAATCGAAGAATCAGAAAACGAAATCGAGACAGTTGAAAATAACGAATTAGGAAATCACCGAATAACAAGAAGTAACTAAAATAAACGAAAAAAGCAAAAAAAAAGAGAAAAAAAAGGAACAAATTTCACCTTGCTTAGCTCCCCGGCAACGGCGCCAAAATTTGACAGGTCGTCGTTGGTACCTGCAAATTTAAATTTATAATTTCCTGGCTGTAGACTGTGGGTTAGCACAATGGCAAGCAAGGGTCGAACCCAAGGGAGCTAGATTGGTTACTACTTTGTTCTGGAAAAGGAAATAATTAAGAAACGATTTGTGAGAGTAAAGGTTAGTGTAAAACCGAAATAGCCGAAATAAGCAATAAGAAAAAGTGACGTGTGGAATAATATGATGAGAATATTCAGGTTAAGGTTTCTTAATTGTGACTTGTTTTATCCTTGACTTCTAAATATCATATTTCTAATTCCTAAGTGTGGTTACTTCCATTCCAAGTTATAACCTAAAGTAGTGTCTTTCCGGACGCCTACACCACAAACTAAACCTAGTAATTTAATACTCCATTCCAAGATATATTAAATCAGTGCGCTATTTGTTTTCAACGGTCTAGTATCAAAGAAACAGTAAATAGGGGATTTATATTATTCGACTAAGTCTAACCTTTCCGAGTATCAACTTAGTTTCACAATATAAATCGAGATAATAAGCACAAGGTCTAGTGGAATAAAGAAATAAGCATTACGATTCAAGTCTCAAAAACATACGTCACAATATTCGAAACCCTAACCCGAATAATCGGTTTAGTTACACATAGTCAAGGGAAATAATGCAAGAATTAAAAGAGAACGAAAATACTTCACAAAACCGAGGATGGAGGAGCGCTGGCCGTGGGCGGCTGAGCTAGGGCGGACAAGGGCTGAGCACCGTGAGCGGTGGCGGAGCAAGGCGGTGGAAGGCGGAGGAGCAAGGCTTCGGTCGTGAGTGTAGAGAGAGAAGTTCGAATGGAACTTGTGTGTCCAGTTAGAAGGCTGAATTGCACTTCTATTTATAGAGTTTTGAGAAGGCTAAAAGTTCCCAAAATAAGCCAAGAGATAATTATGAAAATATTTCCATAATAATCTTGCTTTATCTTCAAGCTACTCCTTTGCTTGGGAATTAAGCCATCTAGATCCTTCCTGAACGTTCCAAAACCCTAGATGAAAGTTGCCCTATTTTCACATTGATTTGGGCCGGAAGTTACTGTTCACGACCGGAAGTTACTGTTCACGGCCCAAAACACTGTTCATCCTTTCTGCGCATCTGTTTTGACTTCGGCTCTCGATTTGACCTTCCAAACGACCTCGGATGCTCTCGGTATGAACTAGAGAGTTGTAGGGAATTGAGTCACATACGCAACGGCATGTGTCTCGTATTTGTCTGATCATCGGTGCATTCCCAGTCCTCCGGCGAAGCTCCAAAGGTCAATCTGCCATTGTGATGTTTTTGGCATAAAATGCCGTCTTTTATGCACGTTTCCTCCTAGAGCTTCCAAATCACCTGAAATGCAAAACAACACTAAAGAGTAACTGTTCGCATAATTAAGTGCAGAAATTGGTGGGATTTAATGACTCGATGAGTCGTATAAATACGGCTCATCATGAGATTACTGCATTCAGCGTCTGATCGTGACCTTGGACTGACTCGTAATATCTTTTCAGCGTAAAATCCTCTCCTTAGCGTGTATTCTCTCTAGAGTCCAAAATACCCTGTAGAAATATATCGGAACTAACAAGCAAAAGTTAAATAGACAAACAGTCTAATTTGGTGGGTTTAACTGTGTTTATGATTCGTATAATTATGGTCCATCAACCGACAACTAATTCAAAAGGCTCTACGGCCAAGGTTCTGCGGTATCTTTCAATATAACCAAGGACTCAAAGGCTATATTCCGATCCTGAAGATGCAGAACATATGAGGTGGCATGCTGAGAAACATATAGTTGACAAAAAAATGCGACATCCTACTGACTCACTGCAATGGGATGTAGACAAAAAATTCCCCGACTTTGGATCTGAATCTAGAAATATACGTTTCGGGTTGTGTACTGATAGGGTCAATCCACATGGGAATCTTAGCAGCCAACATAGCACGTGCCTTGTGATATTTCTTATGTACAACCTACCTCCTTGGTTGACAATGAAGCGCAGGTATATGATGCTTTCTTTATTAATTTCTGGGCCTCATCAGCCAGGAAATGATATTGATGTGTATCTGGCGCCGTTGATTGATGATTTGAAGCTTCTTTCGAATGATGGTGCCCGCACGTATGACGCATCAAAACAAGAGTATTTTACCATGCGTGCCATGTTGTTCTGTACGATTAATGACTTTCCTGCTTATGGTAACTTGTTGGGTTATAGTGTTAAGGGTTAGAAAGCTTTTCCTGTTTGTGGCGAAGATACAAATTCCCGTCATTTAAGGAACTGTCACAAGATTGTTTTCATGGGACATCGTCGATTTTTATAGACTTTGCATTCTTGTAGACGACAGAAGGTTGCCTTTAACGGAGAAACAGATCACGGGGTCGCCCCGTAACCTGCCTCTGGCTTTGAAACATTTGAACAGATTCATGATTTTCCAAATCTTTTTGGGAAACCAAATCAGCGCAGCAAACAGAGTCCATGGAAATAGCGTTTAATTTTTTGGGACCTCCTGTACTGGACGTCGCTTAATGTGAGACACTGTATTGAGGTGATACATGTGGAAATGAATATTTGTACGTGACAGCGTGATTGGTACATCATTGAATGTACTGGGGAAGACGATGGATGGAATCAAAGTAAGGTTGGATATGGTTGATATGAATATCTGTACACAAATTGCTCCTGATACGCGAGGACAACGAACATATTTGCCTGCAGCTTGTACCACTCTTTCTAGATTCAAGAAAGTGAACTTTTGTAGTTGTTTGAAAGGAGTTAAAGTTCCTTATGGTTCTCATCAAAAATTTCTAGCCTAGTTTTGATGACGGACCTCAGGCTGATTGGTTTAAATTCGCACGACTGCCACACTTTGATGCAGCAGCTCCTTCCTATTGCAATCAAAGGAATACTGCCTCCAAAAGTGACGACAGCTGTTCAAAAATTGTGTGATATTCAGTTCATTTTGTGCTAAGGTTATTGACCCGATGGAACTCGATACTCTTCAAGACCAGATAGTGTTTACCTTGTGTCAGCTCGAGATGTACTTTCCACCCTCATTCTTGCATCTTACGGTTCATCTGGTTAGTGAAATTAAGATTCTTGGACCGGTTCACATGAGATGGATGTATCCTTTTCATTGGTAAATGAAGATCATAAAAGGTTACGTGAGAAACAGAATCAGCCTGAGGGTTCTATAGTTGAAGGCTATATTTCTAAACAAGCCATCGAATTTTGCACCAACTATTTGGGAAATACTAGCCCGTAGGTATACCAAAGTCGCGTCATTTTGATCATTTTCACGATAAAGGCACAATAGGTTGTAGAATCATGACCATGCCATTTAAAGAGTTAAATATGGCTCATTTCTATGTGTTGCAACATGTACCAGAGATCATTCCATTCATAGAGCGTCATTTGGCTATGCTACGGAGTAGATACAGAGGTAAACCTGAGCAGTGGGTGCAGAAAGAACACCAGAAATCGTTTGTTTCTTGGTTGAAGACAAATGGGCTCGCAGATGGTGGCACCGACCCGAGCAATGACAACAACGATTTGATCAGGTGGCCAAGTGTTGGACTTTGCCCTAACGTTCATTCATATAAAGCATATGACATCAATCATTTTTGTTTTCTACTCCAAAAGTCAGGATGACCGTAACGTTGTCCAGAACATCAGTGTTACATTATTAGCTGAGACTAAGCATGTGTCTAGCGCTAGAGACAGAAATCCAGTACATGCTCCTATTAACTACTATGGAGTCGTTGAAGAAATATGGGAGTCAGATTTCGTACACTTTCGTATGCCCGTGTTTAAATGTAAATGTGTTAACAATTTTGCTGTACGAGTGGATGCTTTTATAATGACGTTCGTTGATTTCGAAGAGAAGGTTAAAAGGATGAGCTATTTATAATGACCTCTGACGCGTCAAACTTAAATTTATAATCTCCTGCGAACAACTAGTTAGTGGCAAGCAGGGTCGAACCCAAGATAGCTGGTTTGTGAAGTTGTATCTATAGACCATTAAAGAAAGGGGGGGTTAGCAGTATGAGTGCAAAAGAGAAAAACACAAGAGGAAGGTTTCAATCAGAGAAGATATTCAACTTAGGGTTTCTATTGTGACACGTTTATCATAGACAGCTAATGATCAAATTCCAAGTTTCTAGGTGTGGTTATTCTGACAAAGGTAATAACCCTAAGTATCCAAACAAAGGTGTACACCACAATCTAACCCGACAAAGGTGTTATACTTTTAGTTCTTTCCTAAACACAATAATCCGACAAAGGTGTTATTAAGCTTATGTGTTACGATCTACCTTTACGATAAAGTTTCCAGTAGATATTAACGGTAGGAATTGGTTGTCAAACTAAGCTTTACGATAAAGTTTCCACTTAATCTAACAATTCAATTCATGGGATGAAGAACAAGAATTAGTAAAACATGAAATTGCATTAAGAAAAGAGTCTTAAAACAATATCACAATAAACGAAACCCAAAATTGAAATAAGAATAGCTACTCATATTCATTGAAAGAAAACAAAAAGTATTCATAATGAAAAGTAGTAGAAAAATCTCCTCTCTCGTCGAAAGCTTTGCGTTCTCCTCCAGAGCCGTCTTCTTGAATCTTTGATGTAGGAATGATGGAAACCCTTCTCCAAACCCTTAATTTATAAGTTTTTGGGCCCAAATGGCAAATTCTCGGAGCTGCTGACGTCATCCAGTACGCTAATGATGTCATCATCGTGTCCAAGGAAGATGTTACGGGCAATCCCAGCGTTGACGTTATCCGTATTTTCATGCCCAGCATTGACGTTAGCAATGCGCTAATATCTTCCTTGGGCGCGGTGCCCACTGACTTGGTTTTATTCTTTCTGCGCAGCAGTTTTGACTTTCTCTCTCGATTAGAACTTCCAAATAACCTCGGCTCTCGGTGTGAACTAGAGAGTTATAGGGAATTGAGTCAGCTACACAATGAAATGTATAGCTCATACTTGTCTGATCAGTGGTCAATTCCCAGCACTCCGTCAAACCTCCAAAGGTCTGATCTGCTACTGTGGTGTTTTGACATGAAACGCCATCTTTTATTGCGCATTCTCTCTTAGAGCTTTCGAAACACCTGAAATGCAAAACCATACTAAAAAGTAAATGTTTGCACGTAAAAGTGTCGAAATAAATAGGATTAGTTAGTTCGACGAGTCATTTATACGACTCCTCAAACCACCACACGCTTAAACTTGTTCGTCCCGAACAAGAATAAGTCATAGGAGGAAAACAAATATAACACTGCAATTTCTACGACGTCTTGAACAGATGCACATGAATATGAGTTGCTAGTCTATATTTATCTTTTCTATGCAGAACTCAAATGTTACTCAGATCATCATGCTTAACATAGAATTAGCTTGATACATGTTACCTCTGAGCTGAAATTCAAACGACTTAGGATGAATGAGAGATAGTCCTCTTTAGACCCATGATCTGTATTCACTGTCCTGAATTCTAGCTATATGGTTATACTTCATTGCTTTTTCTGGCACGTGATTCATTCGAGCTTTAAGGTTATGAGCTTTTATTTCTTCTTTTGGTTGACAGCTTTTGATGTAGTGAACTTTCTTGGGCCTTCAACCTCTTGATGTATGAATGATGTACTTCACTTTTTATGTATAAACCTTCACAACTTGGCTGATTTTTCTTGAGCTTTGCTCCTTGATTGTGAATTGCTTGTCCTTTTCTTCTTTTCTTTTGAAGGAGGTCCAATCATCGCCCACAAGCATACGGAAATACCTCCCTCATCCTTGCCCTTTTTGACGCAAATCAAGATGAGGGTCACTCACCTTTTCCCAGTTACTTCGGGCTAGAGATAGGACGGTCTATTTTCTCGCTGCAGTGGTGGACCAAACTCTGAACAGTAAAATCTAGAAGTGCTAGCCTCCACTAAATCCATATAACCACATAGTTAGAAATTCGGTCCTTTGAATGCTTCGTCAAGTCTCTCTAGGACGTTTCTATCAACTCCACATCCCTGTTTATTTCAACTCAAAAAACAAGTAAAAGATTAAATTCTCATGTAATTGCATAAACTAGTTTTCACAAGAAAAATACGTGTAATCAGAATCATAAATTTCGCATACTCATAATTCAATACTGCAATATCCAAGAAATATAGAGAAATTCCACTAACTTCATTCAACTTTTTTGAAAGAAACGTGCAGACACAGTGCCAATGCATGAAAATAAACGTGCACTACTATAGACGAGACATTATGCATCGATTCCGTGTTTGAGCTTATGCATCGGTTTCTACATTACGCATCGGTTTGGGTTATAACCGATGCATAATATCAACATTATGCATCGGTTTTGGTCGAAATGATGCATAATGTTGATATTATGCATCGGTTTTGGTCTAACCGATGCATAAGATCAACATTATCCTAAACCGATGCTTTAGCGTAATAGAAATAGTGATTAGGGTTCATTATGCATCGAAAATCCCATCCTCTCTCCGTCCGATTCGATCACCGTCTCCGCGTCTGGATGTTGGATTTTGATTCGAAAGGGCGAAATGATGAACATCTTCCTCTAGATCTGGCGGAGACGAAGCCTCTGCGCCGCTTGTCCGCCAGCAGCCGCTTGACCGGAGTTTCACACAAGGGCGGTTCTGATCCGTCTCGGTGACTGACTGGAAGCCATCGTTGACAGTGATTTCCGAGGAGTCGTCCGATTGTTCAAGCCGTGGAGAACGGACTCCTCAGCAACAGCAGCAGAAATGGTTGTTATTGTATCGGAGAAGATGAAGAGGAGCGGCAGCGGGAATGGCGTCCGTTGCCTCAACGATTGCAGGTGTGGAAATTGATCAATGACTCCTCAATTTTATTTGTGCATTTGGTTGAATTCTGAATGTTGACTTGCAGGTCTATTTTTGCTATGTCGGCCGTTCATGTTTTGATCTCTGGTGTTTTAGCACCATTTTGCTATATATTTTCTTACTTCTCAGGTAGCTATTTCTTTTTCCCTTTGTTCCAATTCGGCTCTAACCTCACAAGACACATCAAAGGAAATAATTTAACAACGCAAATGCCTGGTCATAACAGATAATTTTGTTGAAATAGCTTAGCTGAGTTCTCATATTGGGATGTATATTCTTATTGATTAGGGTTTGTTGCTACTTTTTTTTCCCAGGATGGTTCTAAGACAGTATGCCACAGGGTTGACACTCTGAATACTAAAACCCAATTCGTAAGAAGGATTATTTTGTCATATGTCAGGTGTCAGCTTCGTGCATTGGTTCAAAACTCAACTGTTAGTTGTATTTGATGGTTGGATTTGAACTTATTCTGAATTCATTTCTATTACAGGTGGTCCGCTTCCTATCGAAAGTTATTTTACTCGCATCAGGGGGTGCTGGGCATATATATCCTACAACTACAAATCATTCGGTATTTCTGTCTTGCATATTTCATGATATATGTTCTTAGAATGACAGTATCAAAATATGCTAGTGAGCTAGTCTTTCATTTACTGTGAAAATCATCGCTTCTTGATATAAATTTCATTTCTTCAAATAGTTTACCCACCCTTCAACATGGTGAATCCGAAAGATTACATGGATGTTTAGAGTTGTGGATTTGTGATGATGTTACATATGGATCAACTGGTTAAGTTTATCCTCTTATTGAGAATTGTCATGGTTGCTGTTTCCAGTGTGTGGAAGTGGAGAGGCTACTCCATTAGGTATCAGTATAGAGGTGATGATGGTCCGACATTGGTTCTCATTCATGGTTTTGGAGCAAACAGGTAACATTTCGCCTCATTCTTGTAATGTATAACATTGTAATGTTTATGAACTACCTCATCGATCAAGTACCATCACTTGACCTAGTTGTTTGGTTTCTTGCTTCTTCTATGGATTGGCTAGCTATGATTACAAAAATACCATGTGCTATTATACTATTTAGCTAACACTTTTCTGTGTTATTTTTTGCCATTTTTTATTGACTTCTCTGATGTGTTATGACCTGCATCAGGTGTTTATACTGTTTATCTTCTTACAGTTCTATAATGTTTATCATGCATACAGGCTTATCACCTACCTTGCAATTTCAAGTCCCGGGCTTGTTAAAACAAGACTACAGCTGCTGTAATTTTCTTAAAGTCTTAAGGAAGAAGAGAAGCGAAAGGAACAAGTAGTCAAGTCAAAGAAGGCTCTACATTACTAGGAAAAATAAATAATACTTTTGTTGAATTAATAAATATTATACATTAAAAGCGACATCATGCATGAAATGTTGTATCTTGGTTGAATAAAAAGTATTTTCAGAAGAGTATGTGTATATATTAATTGTATTTATCAATTTTCAGAATTATTTGAGCTATTAAAAGCTAAAAATGTCAAAAAAAATTACACATTATGCATCGGTTTAGACAAAAAGCGATGCATAATGTCTACCTTATGCATCAGTTCTGGCACAAAATCGATGCATAATGTATGGGATTATGCATCGGTTTTGTGCCAGAACCGATGCATAAGGTCAGACATTATTCATCGGTTATTTTGAACCGATGCATAAGGTCCGACCCTTACGCATCGCTCGATTATGCATCGGTTCAAAACCGATGCATTATCCCTTCGAAAACCGATGCATAATCCCCTGTTTGTAGTAGTGGTGCAGACACAACTGACTGACTGCCACTCCCACTCACACTTTTGAACAAGTCGTGTCCTCACGACGCGACCTTAGTTCAAAGACACAGACAATGCAAGACACAATAAAAAAAGGGAAAGAAAAAAAGTGAACAGGTACTCCCCTATTCCTCATCGATGGTTGATGGTCGTCCGAAATTTGAAAATAGCCATGTGCATATTCATGTTCTCCATCCTGGTTTCCATCCAAATATGTCATGTCTCGGTTTCTTGAATGGAACTACTGTAGAGACATGCTTGCAAAACATATGATGTTTCTTCTCCTTACGATTTACCAGCTTATGCATGTGTTTCTGACTAACTCTCTATAGCTGGCAATCCAGTTTCTAGTCTTGCATAATGGGATATTAGCAGCTACATTGTAAAGTGAAACACACTCCTTTTCTTATAGCTTTTTAGGTTCACCATCCTGCAAAAACAACATAAGAGGCATATTATTCAAATGTAACTCCATATTAAATTCAGCGCTTACCTCAGAATTTTCAGTAATCAAGTCTTTGCAAAGGTAAGGAGTGGAGTTTTCATCGCTGGAAAAGATTTCCTCCTCGGATGTGATTCGCACTAGTGGATTGACTTTTTTATCGTCTTCTTCTTCTTGCTCTTTGACATCAGCTTCTTTCTCTTTATGATCAACTGTGATTATTTTGTCCTGCACATGAAATGGAAAAGGTGCATCAAAAATTGAAAAATTGGAGCTGGTTCAGATTACCGGTTACGTGATTATTTCTTCCTCCGTGTGCAACTCTTTAGTAGTGGCGGAATTATCCTCTTCATCTGAAGCTTGAGTCTCTTTTGCGGGTAAGGTTGTGATGGAGCTGCTGCATGTGATGTCGGGCATGATCTGCACTGAATCAGCATCTACTATCTGTGACTTGTCAGCCGTTTTGTGCGTCTGACCCCGTCTCGATCTCTGTGCCAATCTTCTATCAGGTCCCAGACTTCATAATTATCTAAATTAATTACTGAACCTCTTGCTTAAACATCAAGCATACGATGCTCTAATGGAGCCATCCCATCAAGAAAGCTCTCAATTAGAAAGAAATCAGTCAATCCATGGTGCGGACAACTGTCCGCTAGGTCCATGAAGCGCATCCGATATTCATATAATGTTTCGCCTTGAAATTGTTGAATAGAAGTAATCTTCTCCCGGGTTTCAAAATGAAAGGACAGTGGAGAAAAGTTTTTAGGAAATCGACCTCGTAGATCTATATAATTACTTTCACAATCTACAGACGATGAGTAATACCAAGATCTTGCAGAGTTAGTTAAAGAAAAGAAAAATATTTTTAACTTATACATCTCCAATGATTCTTCTTTAGGCTTCATGGCGCAGCACGCGTAGTGAAACTTCTTCACATGCGTTGTTCCAACACTAAATTTCAGGAGACGGTCAATCATCCAACACTTAACCTCGCTGCCATCATCTTCTGCATCATCTTCGTCATCACAAGTTGTTCCAATATAATAGGAAGACATGGTGAATCACAAAAAAACTTAAAAAACTAAAAAGAAACAACTTCACCAAAGCGCAGCTCCCCGGAAACAGTGTCAAAATTTGATGCGCATCGTCTAACGCATCAAACTTAAATTTAAAATCTCTCGCGAACAACTAGTTAGTGGCAAGCATGGTCGAACCCAAGAGAGCTGGTTTGTGAAGTTGTATCTGTACACAATTAAAGAAAAGGGGGGGGGTTAGCAGTCTGAGTGCAAAAGAGAAAAACACAAGAGGAAGGTTTCAATCAGAGAAGATATTCAGCTTAGCGTTTCTCTTGTGACACGTTCATCATAGACAACTAATGATCGAATTCCAAGTTTCTAGGTGTGGTTATTCCGACAAAGATAATAACCCTAAGTATCCCGATAAAGGTGTAACGCCCCAAAAATTTTAAACTCCAAAACGGCGTCACATCGGCCGCACGTCCCCTAAACCACAGATGGGACGTACGAAGCCTCTAGACAATACATGCATAAATTAATTTTACAACGGAAATATAGCTTAAATAAAATGAAATCAATTAACTAATTACACGCACATGTCATTTTCAGTATTCAAGTGATCAAACCGTCTAAGTCTCCAAATGTACTTATTATTAATACCCTTACTAGCGCGTCTCTCTCTTATATCCCCAGAATCCAATCAGCAATATCTGAAAAACATAAACATGGAAAACATGAGTCCACGGCTCGTGTAAGTAACATAGACCCCAACTAGCTGAATCATGAGTGCCAAAATAATTATTTAAAATAAGTTACCATGAGTCACGAGATAGTGATGACAAAACACACAGAGACATGTAGCGAAACGAGAATGATTAAAAACATTTTAGCACAAATATATATTTAACCGAGCACGAGAATCCAGAGCTTGTAGCACGGGAAGCGAAGGGTATACCACGACGAATATGGCAAGACAAGATGGCTTCAAGCACGTATCACACAGAATGGTTTCGCAATCCAATCACGCTGCATGGGTCCCGGGACGCTATCGTCGTATTGTGCCCTACGACTAGGCAACACGAGTGCCACATTTTGCCCTGTGGCGGGCAACACGAATGCCACGATTTGCCCCGTGGCGGGCAACACGAATGCCATGTTTTGCCCCATGGCGGGCAACACGAATCATGTTTGGATTGCAAGCCGCTAGAGTTAAACACGAGAGATAGCACGAAACATGAATCATTAACAAGAGACATTAGGCACGAGTTACACGAGAAACGAGATAAGATAGAAGAAATGAGTCATGAGACACGAGAAGTAAAACTGAAGGTTTAAATATTTAATGAGAGTCATGAAAATATCATAATCGGGAAAAAGGTAGGTTCGGAAGCATTTACACCCATGATTCAAGTTTTTGAGAAAACGATTTCGAAATAAACAGGCATGTCATAAAGTTTTACAAAATAATTTTAGAAATAACTAGAAGGGTCCATATTACTTACCTCGCACGCCCATCAAATAACTTCAATAACTTACATCATGCTGAATCAAGTGATAATCACCTAGAAGTCATACAAGTCACACTTCAACACTTAGATTCTTAAACTCACATGTGAGCTTCAAACAATAACTTATTCAAATTTAGACTACATGCATTCTCTCATCAACCTTGTAAATTTCAGATTCAAGGTACCAACTTCAAACTTATTTTCTGGATTACTCATGAGACATTAAAATATGTTATTCATACTGTTAGAAAGATCACTTCGATTAGTACGACTTAGGATTTTAAAACACCCAATTTACACATTTAAAACATAAGTTATGCGCATTTCAAAACATGCTGTCAGATTTGCCGAAATTACCACCCAGCGTAGAACGTCAACTTCAAATCCAATTTTAGAGCAATTCAAAATGAACCAAATTACGAGTCATATATGGTTGGAAAGATCTTTTCGACTAGAACATCATGGAATCAAGAATCATACGTTTTCAATAACTCAAATAGAAGTTACAGGCAACTTAAAATAAGTCGACAGATCTGCCCAGAATTTCAGAAAACAGTTTTCATTACTCAACTTCAAAATTAATTTCAGATTAGCTCAGGTTGAATCATAATACGAATATTATATGGTCGGAAAGCTTATTTCGAGCAGAACAATACAGCATCAAGAAAAACTCGATTTGGATAACTGAAACAAAAGTTTCGATCAGTTTAGGTTTAGTCGACAGATCTGAATATTTTGAAGTAAGATCATACAAACACATAAAGATGAGATCAGCATACCCAACCGATTGAATTTCATGGAAGATTCAAATATGTTGTCATTCTCTTTTATATTCACTGATCTTAATAGTATACAACTCGAACTCATTGCACATCACACCATAAATCAGCTCCAAAGAAAAATAGACACTTTACCTTCATAACTTCGATAACTTATTTTCTTCCCGACACCGATAAACTGAAGACTTGTGACCTATTTTCTACCAAGGGGATTCTCGTGTTCCAATGAAAAAGAAAAACGCAGAAGATGAAGATGATGTGGAATGCAAACGATTAAAAGAAAATTAATAGGGATGCCATTTAATTCTTTCTTAATTCATTGTTTCCAAATTTAACTCATCATTATTCTTCTTCTTCTTAAAACTGATCGTTTATTTCATAGTCATCAATATTTTATATCTTTTATTTATATTTTATTTTCTATTCCAAATTTAATCTAATCAAATCAATTTAAAATTTTGGATTATTACATTATTCCCCCCTTAAAAAGGAGTTTAGTCCTCTAAACTCGATAGACTCTTCATGATTAATTTTATATCTTAATTTCAGTAACTCCAAAGGCAACACTTTATAATATGAGAAATATATTTCCCGACTAGGACTCGTAGAACCGTGTTGCACCCCAGTAAGAAAGTGTCATACAATTTAAGTGTCGACGAATCAACTACATTCAATTTCCAACGACTCCAAGCTTGTTATATTTTTCTTATAGACATGTTCAAACCCAACCGTTCAATTAATAGAAGAGTCACCCCTTACATCAAACATGTACATGCATATGCATCTTACAACTTAAATTAAAATGAGAAGGAAAGTATTACCTAACAAAGCAAAATGACTCCAAAATCTAATGAAACACTAACTCACTTTTTGCATATGCCAATTTCATAATTCCCTTCAGTATAAAAAAATAATAAAAAAAATAATAATAATAAAAAATTCATAATTCCCTTAGATAAGTTGAGAAGTAAAATGTATAAACATTCCAACTTTGAATCATATGTTATCTTTTTAACCACCAACATTCTTTCTTTCTTCTTTTTTTTCTCACTATGGACTGAAAATACCCAACCTGAAAAACTATGCTTCATGCGTATTCATTTAACATCATGTAAATGATTTTTTTTTACACAACGCTCCATAACGTGCCATCTAAATCCTTCGAATAAACACAACTGCTATGAGTAAACTTAATCAATGATTGATGCATAAATTATGAACTTTAAACTTTCGTGCATAATTTAAATAACTCCTAGATTTAACATTTGTTACTATGTCCATCTCTCATTATGGTGAAAAGTCATATTCAAAATCACGTTAGTTTCCAATGCATTGCATACACTTCCTCAAAAATTAGAGATACCCCTCGAGTCTCCACTATACAATTTTTGATATATCTTATTAGCGTCATGATGTATCAATTAACAGTGACTATAAGTTAAGGAAAAAAAAATATGTCATTACTTGAAAATTCATCATCAAGGACATACAATCGTATTCTAATTAAAAAGATTCACACTTGTAAACATGAAAAGTAGTTTCCCCAACCACGCTTCCACTGCGCTACTCTAACTTAAAATCAATGATTTACCTAGACTTGATTAATCTTATACGTTCAACCATACGATCATAAGTAGTGCTCAAAGATGAAAACTAGAATCATACTTACACCTCATAGTATCAATCTATTTGCTTCACCGAAAATGACATGTGACTAAAATTCAATACTTATACACAACAAGTCTAGCAACACTGTAGCTCTCGTGTCCAACTCCTTAAATATTGTAACAAATTTTAGTCTATAATGAATCATCAAATTGCATATAGCCGGCCATGCAAAATAATACCACCAATACAAGTATACATCAACCACTTCTAAATCTAAATCACAGTAAATTACTTTTCTACTGTCTCCAAATGTAATAATAAAATAATTAATTTGTCCAAGATACAATGCAAACCATTCTTTAAAACACAACTACGAGTTACATATTTATCTTTACAATGGCTAAGTTGGCACAAATACCAAAACGTTCATTTACTATAAAAAATAATTATATTCACATTATTTCGTTTAACTAACCATGTGTGTTACTTATACCTATAGTAATGACATACACAAAATCCATTATATGATGACAATCTAACACCTCAAAATATAAATGCAAGACATGTCCATCACATTAGAGTCCAAGTGTTTAATCTTTACAAACCATGTGTTGTAAAATATGATTATTCAGAATCCACTCATATATATAGAAACACTTTTTTTGTCACTCTTATCAATCAAGTAAATCTCATGTGTTCACAAATCACAGTGCAACTCCCAATATGTATGACTTTAATGACAAGCTCCACAAACTTATCACAAGATGGCACAAACACATTATGTAACAAAACCTGAAGTTTATAACCACCTCAGTAAGCACATGCATCATGGATAACTTATTATGTACACATTATGTTCGGAAGCCAGCTTTTATATATTCATAAACTTTAAAATTAGTCTTCACTAACCTGAACAGAAGATAATCTCCAAAAGAAAAACTCTATAACTCCAAATGGCTGACCAACATGATAGATATGGGTAAAGATTTATTAATTTATGAACAAACACTCACTTCTCTAAAGTTTATCGAAATAGTCATGTCATAATTTCATCATCCAAATACTTACGATAGGCAAAGATCATCTATTCATTAAACTAAAAAAACTTGATTCATAGTTGCAATTTAACCAACACACTATCCTTATATGTTATTGCATAAATGAGAAAGCTATTAACTAAAACCTCAGCAAAGTTCCGACGATGTCCTTCTAAATGCAAAAACATAAACCTTGCCTAGTTAAAATAAAATACTAGCAATTGATTTTTCTTTTGTACTTAATAATGCACTCCAAGGTACAATTTGTAATCACATCTCATGCTTTTCTTTCTAGCACAAACATATAAGTGTATGATTTACAATGACATTCTTTACAAAATACCTTATAATTACTCGTCAGATAAGTGTACTTTTCATTAATAACGATCATCAACAACTTACTACAATAGTTGACTCAAACAGATAATTCAAATAACACAAGCAAACTGACAAATGATTAATAATCACATAGCATTAGTAGTAACTGATGTTACGCATGCCTTATTCAGATCCAATCTAAATGTTGAGTTGGTAATAACTTGGAAGAAGGTCAATCAAATACAACTCCATAGCTACAAGGGATCGATTAACAAGCCCTATAGTAAACAATCAAATTTCACTCTCTGAAGTTGATATCATAATCATGCCAAACGATTCTTTTTTTTGGTTGTCATGCAAACCTAAGTAAGTGATCCATCAAAGTCAGAGTTCATACAAAAATAAGTTCAATACAATAGAGTAACATGTATAACACCAAGCACATGACCCACGAAGTACAATGGACGATTAAATATTTATTTTCAACTCCCGAAATAAATCTTAATCTTCAAATCATTGTTAAAATTAAAATAAGGATATTCCTAAAACCTCAAGTTTTCCACTTTAAAAGTAAAACAAAAGTACAAATAAATAGGTACAAATAATCTGACTTTTATACTCCAAAAACATGTTCAATAGCATACATTGGGCAAACAAGGACTTGTCATGTGTAATTAAAACGATAACCTCAAAAAGCTCATAGAGAACCTCAATAGTCAAGTTCATTACATCCACAAGAAGTTAAAGTTCACACAAAAGAATCATAAGTGCATGCAAAATAAATTTCCCAAAATAAAGTTCTTATAGTCTACCCCACTCTCGCGCAATATTTTATGTACTTAAAATCTCTGCTTTCTTATTAACATATGCAAAAATGGAACCTATTGCTTTGATACCATTTATGTAACGCCCCAAAAATTTTAAACTCCAAAACGGCGTCACATCGGCCGCACGTCCCCTAACCACAGATGGGACGTACGAAGCCTCTAGACAATACATGCATAAATTAATTTTACAACGGAAATATAGCTTAAATAAAATGAAATCAATTAACTAATTACACGCACATGTCATTTCAGTATTCAAGTGATCAAACCGTCTAAGTCTCCAAATGTACTTATTATTAATACCCTTACTAGCGCGTCTCTCTCTTATATCCCCAGAATCCAATCAGCAATATCTGAAAAACATAAACATGGAAAACATGAGTCCACGGCTCGTGTAAGTAACATAGACCCCAACTAGCTGAATCATGAGTGCCAAAATAATTATTTAAAATAAGTTACCATGAGTCACGAGATAGTGATGACAAAACACACAGAGACATGTAGCGAAACGAGAATGATTAAAAACATTTTAGCACAAAGATATTTAACCGAGCACGAGAATCCAGAGCTTGTAGCACGGGAAGCGAAGGGTATAGCACGACGAATATGGCAAGACAAGATGGCTTCAAGCACGTATCACACAGAATGGTTTCGCAATCCAATCACGCTGCATGGGTTCCGGGACGCTATCGTCGTATTGTGCCCTACGACTAGGCAACACGAGTGCCACATTTTGCCCTGTGGCGGGCAACACGAATGCCACGATTTGCCCCGTGGCGGGCAACACGAATGCCATGTTTTGCCCCATGGCGGGCAACACGAATCATGTTTGGATTGCAAGCCGCTAGAGTTAAACACGAGAGATAGCACGAAACATGAATCATTAACAAGAGACATTAGGCACGAGTTACACGAGAAACGAGATAAGATAGAAGAAATGAGTCACGAGACACGAGAAGTAAAACTGAAGGTTTAAATATTTAATGAGAGTCATGAAAATATCATAATCGGGAAAAAGGTAGGTTCGGAAGCATTTACACCCATGATTCAAGTTTTTGAGAAAACGATTTCGAAATAAACGGGCATGCCATAAAGTTTTACAAAATAATTTTAGAAATAATTAGAAGGGTCCATATTACTTACCTCGCACGCCCATCAAATAACTTCAATAACTTACATCATGCTGAATCAAGTGATAACCACCTAGAAGTCATACAAGTCACACTTCAACACTTAGATTCTTAAACTCACATGTGAGCTTCAAACTATAACTTATTCAAATTTAGACTACATGCATTCTCTCATCAACCTTGTAAATTTCAGATTCAAGGTACCAACTTCAAACTTATTTTCTGGATTACTCATGAGACATTAAAATATGTTATTCATACTGTTAGAAAGATCACTTCGATTAGTACGACTTAGGATTTTAAAACACCCAATTTACACATTTAAAACATAAGTTATGCGCATTTCAAAACATGCTGTCAGATCTGCCGAAATTACCACCCAGCGTAGAACGTCAACTTCAAATCCAATTTTAGAGCAATTCAAAATGAACCAAATTACGAGTCATATATGGTTGGAAAGATCTTTTCGACTAGAACATCATGGAATCAAGAATAATACGTTTTCAATAACTCAAATAGAAGTTACAGGCAACTTAAAATAAGTCGACAGATCTGCCCAGAATTTCAGAAAACAGTTTTCATTACTCAACTTCAAAATTAATTTCAGATTAGCTCAGGTTGAATCATAATACGAATATTATATGGTCGGAAAGCTTATTTCGAGCAGAACAATACAGCATCAAGAAAAACTCGATTTGGATAACTGAAACAAAAGTTTCGATCAGTTTAGGTTTAGTCGACAGATCTGAATATTTTGAAGTAAGATCATACAAACACATAAAGATGAGATCAGCATACCCAACCGATTGAATTTCATGGCAGATTCAAATATGTTGTCATTCTCTTTTATATTCACTGATCTTAATAGTATACAACTCGAACTCATTGCACATCACACCATAAATCAGCTCCAAAGAAAAATAGACACTTTACCTTCATAACTTCGATAACTTATTTTCTTCCCGACACCGATAAACTGAAGACTTGTGACCTATTTTCTACCAAGGGGATTCTCGTGTTCCAATGAAAAAGAAAAACGCAGAAGATGAAGATGATGTGGAATGCAAACGATTAAAAGAAAATTAATAGGGATGCCATTTAATTCTTTCTTAATTCATCGTTTCCAAATTTAACTCATCATTATTTCTTCTTCTTCTTAAAACTGATCGTTTATTTCATAGTCATAAATATTTTATATCTTTTATTTTTATTTTATTTTCTATTCCAAATTTAATATAATCAAATCAATTTAAAATTTTGGATTATTACAAAAGGTGATACACCACAATCTAACCCGACAAAGGTGTTAGACTTCTAGTTCTTTCAGTGCAATAGTTGTGAGTTTCGCTCTTGATTAGACCTTCCAAATGACTTTGGATGATCTGTGTGTGAGCTAGAGAGTTTTAGAGAATTGAGTCAGCTACGCAATGACATGCAGCTCATATTTTTATGATCAGTTGGTCAATTCTCAGCAGTCCATCGAACTTCCAAAGGTCTAATCTGCTACTGTGGTATTTTTGGCATGAAACGCCGTCTTTTATTGCGCATTCTCTCATGGAGCTTCCGAAACACCTGAATTGCAAAACCATACTAAAAAGTAAATGTTCGCATATATAAGTGACGAAATAAATGAGATTAGTTAGTTCGACGAGTCATATAAATACGACTTATCAGCCTCTCAAGCTAGGCAAGTGTTTTACGCGAATGACCCTTCAGTCAGTCATCAATTTGTTATCGTGCATGGAAAACAACAATTACTCAATTTCCCAACTGGTTCGACTATCGATCATTTGGTAGAGGATTGCATTCATGTGTGTACTACGGTTACTGTTGAGGTCGGGAATATTGAGACTGATGACGAAATAGAACTAAGACATGACCATAACGAAGGCATATGGATTGAAAAACAAACTTAGTGTAAGATTTGTAATATCTCATGTAATATAATATTAGTTATTTGTTTAAATTAATAGTGTAGTCGATTTTTTAGTATGTTATGAAATTGTTTATAATATGTAAATCTTTTGCATTTGTTGTTTATAATATTTTACTATGTGAATCTTATGCATTTGTTGTTTAATTTCAGGACAATGGTTCACTCAAGTAGTGAGGAGGGCGGCTCTTCATCACGTAAGACAAGAGGACCAAGCTATATGAACAAATTAATCAAAAGCCTAAGGATGGGAGTAAAGAGCCGGTCACGTTAGATGCATATGGAAATATTGCCGGTGAAGTAGGGACCACATTCAGAAGCTACATCGTAATGTTTCACTTCTATTTTTGTAACTATTGAACCACAATTGTTTAGATTCAAAACAAATGATTTGTTTTATAATTGTAGGTATCGCTGGTAAATCTGGAGTGCCGATTACACATGATAGCTTGAAGGTAGTACCTAAGGATCTTAAGGATCTGGTGTGGGATGAGACGCTGGTAAGCATTCAATTGTACCACGTTTGTTACATTCCTCACTTATTCAATTATTAATATTTCTATTTTTTTCTACAAGCATTATTTGATTTGCCCAAGAATGCTCTAAAGGTGAAGCAGATTGAGATGCGAGCTGCCGGTACCATGTAGAGAAATTTCAAGAGAGAGCTCGCGAATGAGTACATCTTTGGGAAGAAACAAGGATAGAACCCCTGAGAGATGTACTGTTTCATTGATCCGGAGCATTGGAACACGTTTCTCGAACAGTGGGCTACTCCCGGTGCACTACAAATTAGGGAGATGAACATTGCTCGTGCAAAATCAAACCCGTTGACAATTGTAATTTATGTATAGTCAAAAACAATTTATAGTGATGACCGGTAAGACCGGTGTCGAACCCAAGGGAGCAAGTCGATTATGCACTAGGAGAATCAAGTTTTCAACTTAGCTATTCCTTCAAATCAATTATGAGATGGTTTCAAATTTTAAACTAACAACGAAATGGTTTCAATGGGGTTTTTGTTCAATTTAAAGAGAGTTTTGAGGGGTTACGCCCCTCCTTGGCATTTCCTAATGATCACGTACACAAGAGTTAAGTCATTCATAGGTGTCAATTGGTTTACAACCTAGCTTAGACTAAGGTAGACAAATTCTCATTTGAATCTAGTCCTAGTCAAGCTATCCTAGTTAGAACCTCACTTTCTCAAGTTATTGATTCATTCTATAGCACTATTATCCTTGGAATCTCTTCCAAGGTAATAAATGTTATAAGCATTAAGTTCTAGTTAACCTCACATCCATGCATTTACTCTCATAAAACTAGATATGATCATTTCCACCATATCCAAATCATCACTAAGCTCTCTCGATACTTAGATCAAATTCTAAGACCAACATGTCGCTTAGGCATTTTATCAAACACTTGGTAACATGTCATAGAATGAGCATTTAGTGAAAGTGAAATCAACACTACAGATTGTATGTTCAATGTGTATACATCATCAAAGAGTACCAAGGAGGGTTGTAAAACCCTCAAAATACAAGGGGACTACTCACACATCATGTAAGACAACATGGTGTGAGTAGGGTTTATAGCAACAACAAAGAGAATAGAAGAAGGATAGAAGTAGGATGGTTAATCCTAATGTCTCCCTTTGATCTTCACTCCTCCTTGGTTGGATGATGATTGATGACCTTGATTTGATCTCTTTTTCTGGAAATTTTCCCCCAAGATGCCAGATGCCTAGGTCAAAATAGCCACTTTCTATTTATAGCCTCGGGTAAAAATTCTACTATAACAGGCACAGCCGGTCGGCTGGCCATTACCTTTGGATCTCAGCCGGTCGGCTAGCGCAGGGTGAGCTCATTCTGATATGAAATGTTCATCCAGTTGGTCAGCTGGTCAGTTGAGCCGCCCGACTGAGAATGTTCTTGATAAGGCAGTCTAGTAGCTCTTCTCCAGCCGACCGGTTGAGTTCATGAGCCGAGTGGCCAAAAATCTTCTTGATGCAAGCAGTCTAGAAGCCTTATCCACCTGATCGGCTGATGTGACCACCCGACCGGGTTGAGGTGCGAAGAATGCTGTTGAGCCTGCTCCATCCATCCAGCCGCCCGGCTGGTACAGGGGGGATTTCCCAGCCGGTCGGCTGGGCCCTTTTCTGCTCATTGTTGCTCCGAATCTCTGATTTTTCCCGAGTTTCCTTAATTTTGCTTTGACACTAAGAACATCTTGTTTTGTACCTGAAACGTAGGGAAAAGAGGTAAAATGACATCAAAGTATCGTCATAAACGACCCAAAGCTATAGTGAAATATGGATATTAATGAGTCAAAAACTCGACTTATCAACACTCCACACTTAATCTTTGTTCGTTCCGAACAAAGTATGCAAATATGTCATGGTCATGCAAATGGCGAAATGCTAATGGTGCTATGTTTTTCATCTAATTGCCTCACTAGCTTCCACAAGGTCTCGATCATTATTGCTAAACAAGTTATTAAAAAGTAAATGAAAGTATATACAACCTAACTAGCTCCTTTTCATAGGCGTTACGAATGCATTTAGCATATGCATTAAGCATTTAAACCCCTAGGCTACCCTAGTGGACGAGTTATAGTCTCGTGAGAGTTTTCAGAAAAGGGAATACTCACAAATCCCAAATGCACTTATCCCATGAGAATGAATTCAAGAGTGTTCAACCGAGGCTTGGATTTCTGAAAACAAATTCCTCACCCCAAGCTAGGACTACCATCACAATATCATCAAAGGAACTTTTGAACCATTTGAGTACCCATGAGGTTGTGAATTCAAGATCATCAATACTAGAGCTATCAATCGTCTCATCCAAAAGTCTACTCATTTTCAAGGCAATACAATAGAAGTAAAGCTTTTAGTTTGCACAAAAAAATGTCAATCGCTCAACTATGCTAGCTAGGGCTACTCCATGGGTTTGCGACATGGAACTCATTCCCAAGTTTTAGGCGCTTAAGCCGTAATCCATAAGGGAAGAGGAGTTCGACATTAGAGTTCTTAATAAACAAGCATAGACCAAATGATAGCTCCCGTGCAAGCACATGGATCGTCCAAGAGTCATTCCAACTAGCACACAATGCAAATGATGAATCCCGCACAAATGAAGAATAGAGGAAAACATAGAGTCAAGTTTTAAGTTTTTCTTATTTTCTTTTTGAAATGGCCTTTGGCCTACAAATGCTTTCGAGGGGGAACTTTTCTTCCTAACCCTCGGCATTTGTATCGTTTTGGAGCAAAACTTATTGTGCACTTGAGAAAGTTTTTAGTCGGGACTTTGCCCTCTTTGACCACTAACTTTTGTTTTGGGGGGCCTATTTTCCGCCCTCTTTTGACTCCACACTTAAAACTTGACAATATATTCAATAAGTGTATGGAATGTGCGGGAACAGACATGAACAAGGCACCGTGTTAGAGAACTCAAGTCACCAAGAAGCATTCAAAGGGTCTCGCAAAGATTTTAAAAAGTGCTTGCTATAACTTGATCCAAGGTATTTCAACAAAAATACTTAGAGAATTAGATAGACGAGAGATAGCAATGATATTGGTTCTCAAGAATACACATTCAATGGACTAGGTCGGTTCTAAGTTCAAGATCCAATAAATGCGACAAATAGGCAAGATGTGATTTATAGGGATTTAGAATTGATAGTCACAAGCCTATGTGGTCATAAACATTCTCATGTTAGGGATAAGGTGCAAAAGATGCAAGTGTCCATCTAAAAATGATATGTATGGCATGAAAGCATGTGAACTATGCGCATTAAACCACTCCACACTTAATTTAAGCTTAGTCCCTACGCACAAAGAATGATAAAATAAAGGCAAAGGCGCATATGAACTCCCCTCGTTTGTAGAACCGGTGACATAACTCTTGGGAGTGAGAAATGGCCTTTTGGTTGCAAATGTAGACAAAGAAGGTGAATTTTGGACATGGGAATAATATGTAGATGTATATCCTGTAGAGTGAACATCATAAATGGTAAACACCTTCAATATCATAGGAAATGTAGCATACACCCAAAGACAAGTCAAAAGAATATCACTAAAAATAGCATAGGTCATCCAAAATTGTGCCAAAGGGCGACTTATCATCCAAAAACATCATCCAATGCAACAATTCAATGAAAAGATACACATGAGAAAACAAGATGAAACATGGACTCATGACGTAGATCATTGCCTCCCGAGGTGGTCTCTCTAGTAGAATCACCAACCCACTCCCTTGTGGCACCAGAAGGTGGTGTGCTCGCCTCTCTAGTGGATCCAATCCACTCCATCGTGGCACCAGTGAGTGGTGTGCCTGCCTACCCGGGTCTAGAAGCTGGCGTGGTAGGCAAGGGGGAGGCAGCATGAGGGGCAATAAACCCGGGTCAACTGGAGCAGTCGAGCCTTCGATCATGGATATTAATGTGGACCGGAGCCTCTCCGACTCCTGGAAAGCTCTCAACGCCTCGGCTCTAGTGAAGTCCTCAAGACTAGCTAGCTCGCTCCTCAAATCAGCAATATCAGAGGAGACTCGCTCTCGCCACTCAGCCCAATCATCTGTGGCAGGAGGAGCACTCTCAACAGCAGTCTCCACGGTGGGAGGAGATGGTGCAGGTGAGGATGGAGGGGATGGTGTGAGGTTGGCAATGCAATAAAGTGGATTCTGTTGCTTGAAGAATTACGTCCTATACACTGCATTGTCCCAGAGCTCCTTCTTGTGAGGCTTCATGTCATCTTCCCAAGTCTTTCCATCTGCCTTGAGAAGGTGCATATGTTTCATGGTGCGCACCCCAAGGATTTTCTTAGATGGCTCGGGGCAACCCTCATGGCCAAAGGTGAAGTTACACCTTAAAGCAATCAATGTGATCAAGGAGCCTCCTCCCAAAGCAAGATTCCGAGACGACTCCTTAACAATGCTCAAATATCGGGAGGCAAGGATGGCAAACCAATCAAGGACATCTCCATGATCAATGGCCATCATTATCTCAATATCGGGGATTGATAGCGACCTAGCCTCCTCCTACCACGTATTCACCCCAATGGCTATAAGGTGGTGAATAATTTTCCAAACCGGGGTGGTGATGGCCGAAGAGTTGTATGATGCTACAAACCATTCTCGCCTCCCCGAGATCCTCTTCCAAAAACAACTCCGCTCATGCTCATTGAATTTCCGCACTTCTACACCATGAGGAGGAAAGCTCAACCAATCTAGAATCACACTCTCCCTTATTTGGAGTTCCCTTCCTCCCAATACAAATTTCCACGATATCTCCCCTTCCTCATCCTTAAACAATTCAAATGAGCACATAAACTCCTCCACTACCCTTTGGTAGGATCTTGGATCATCCATAAACAAGAAATTTAGTCCACTATGATGAAGCCTAGAATGTGCCTCATCGGCGACTCCAAGGTCGAGGCCTCTAAGGAGCTCCATGTCCGGGTAGACAGTCGCAATGGCCTTCTTCCCCTTCTTCTTAATAGTGTAATAACGCTTCCGATGCTTTTCAGTTTCAAACATGAGAGGCTCAGAGAAGGGGTAAGGGGTGGGAAGAGGCAAGGGGCCCTCCAAAAGACCATCACCCGGCACTACTAGAACGAGTGCATTGGTGGGAGAGGCAGCAGGTGTGGGTGATGGCTGACAGATGCACAGTCATCGTGTGAACCGCAAAAGATAAATTTATAAGTCCGCTACTCGTGACTTACTATTGGATTAGCAAGCGGTAAGTAGGGGTCGAACCCAAGGGAATTAGTGGATAGTGGTTCTTTAAGAGATTTGTACAGAAATGTAAGTGCAATTGGGGTTGGTTGTGGTTTTAGTACTGAAAGTAATACTGAAAGTAAAGAAAGTAAATACTGAACTGAAAGTAAATACTGAAAAGTAAATGACTAAAAATAAAGTGCGTAAAGTAAATACTGAAAGTAAGTGCGGAAAATAAATTGCTGGAACAGTCGGGTTCAATGTCAACCACAAACACACCTTTGGCACTGGCCGCACGCTATATTTCAAGCGCAATGCGTGCCAATGTTATGTTGGATTGACGTTGAACAAGTCTGTAGTAAGCGTACGGAAATGTAAAGACTGAAAGTAAATTGCGTAAAGTAAAGTGCTGAAATGTAAAGTGCTGAAAATAAAGTGCGTAAAAGTAAAGTGCGTAAAAGTAAATTGCTGGAACAGTCAAATTCAATATCAACTGATCAATATACTTTTGGCACTGGCCGCACACTATATTTCAAGCGCAATGCGTGCCAAAGTTATATTGGGTTAATATTGAAAGCGTCTGTAGTAAGCGTACTGAAAGTAAATGACTGAAAAGTAAATGACTGAAAAGTAAATGTGCGGAAAGTAAAGTACTGAAAGTAAATGTGCGGAAAAGTAAATGTTAGGTGCTGAAAGTAAAGTTAGTTGCGGAAAGTAAAGGTACTGAAAAGTAAAGTTAGTTGCGGAAAGTAAAGGTACTAAAAAGTAAAGTTAGTTGCGGAAAGTAAAATACTGAAAGTAAATGGTACTGAAAGTAAGCAGTTGATAATAGGACTGAAAGTAAAGTGACAGGTTGTGTTCCGATTAATGGAAAGATTCGGTTTTAGGGGCCTTGTATCATAAATCGTTCATCATCGACCTCTAATGATCGTTCTAAATGTTCAAAGATGTATCAAGTCCATTTCTAGCACTCGACTTGCCACACCGTCTAGTCCTTTTCAAGACATAAAACACTTGTTCTAGTTAGGCTAATTCCTCCTTTCGAAGTATCTTAGCCCATGTGCATCGACTTGATCAATCATTTCCGATCAACCAAGTGGTGTTTTAAAGAGGTTGAACTCTATGGAAAAGCTTTGTTCTTTCGAGCCTCCACTTAACCACGTATGTTCACGAACCCCATGGAAGAGTTTTGCTCTTTCGAGCCTCCACTCAACCAATAGTGTTCTAACCTAGTATATGGCACATAGAACAAGTTTGAACATAATAGAAGCGTTAAGAAAAGAGTCTAAAACGTTTGCATGATACAAGCACACCCCGTCAACCGAATGAAGGGTTTAGCTACGAATATCCATAGAGGTGGATACCATAGCTAAGTGCTTGGAAAAGTAAAGGTTTTGGTTTTGAAAAGAAAGACAAGAAAGTAAGGTTTTGGAAAGTAAAACTCAAGAACAAACTTGAGCACTCAAGAACCAACAAGAGTGAACTCAAGAACACTCAAGAATACTCAAGAACCAACAAGAGTATTCAAGATCAAAGCAAAATAAAGACAAGAAAAGTAAAAGAGGGGGGCTCGGTTTTGGCAAAGGAAATGAAGAACACACTCAAACTTCACTCAAGAACACTCAAGAAAAAGAGAGAAGGTTGAGCTTTTGATATCAAAACACAAGAGTTTACAAGGATTTGTGGAATGGATTGTAGAGAGATTCTCTACCTAAGTTACAAGTGATATGATTCAAGGAGGGGAAGCCCTCCTTTTATAGCCAAATGTGGCGGTTGGAGGAGTGAGTGGACTGAGATATTTCCTCCTCCAACCGCCTCTAGTCCTCCCATAAGTATGGTTGAGCTTGGTTGGCCTTCGGTTGGAGTTTGGATGAGCCAAAGGGTGCACTTGCCTTGCACATGGGTGGCTAGAGCATGGGATGTGCCAAAGGGAAACTAGATGAGCTTGGTTGAGCTTTGGGCAAGTCCCTTGAACTTGGTTGAGGTTTGGTTTCAAACAAAAAGATCAACCGATGTGAATAGTATGCCCTAACAGGGAAAATAAGTAGTTTGGTTGGACTTCGCCAGAGTTTGACCGGAGTTGGGCTAAAATGACCGGAGCAAGGTGGTGGTTGGATTTGGCTTGATCGGAGCATCACCGGAAGTTGATTGGACCATGGCCGGAGCTTGGCCGGAATTTTGGCCGGAGCTGCTGATAAGTCGTAGTTGTACGACTATTTTATATGTTTAAACCTCGTCTCTTAGTGTTATCTGTATATTATTTCACTACCTGTGTGTAGTTTTCATTCTCAGGTACACTCGGAGACCATGGAAGGAATACCGGCTAAAGAGAGCCTATTAGAAGATATTTTGCGCAGAAAGAAAAGAAGACCGAAGCACTTTGGAACTTTCATCAGCGCAGACCGCGGACGGCTTAAGGGTTAAAGGCGCGGAGGTCTCGTGATTTATCAATAATATCAAGACATCCGCGGAGAACAAACGCAAGAGGCGTCCGCGCGAATGCCAGCTGTCGAATTTCCTGGGATCAATTTGTGTTTTCTTGGGAAGAAAAAGAAACGAAATCGAAGGGCCAATCTCGAAATAAATCAGAATTTGAGGAGACACTTGAGAAGATAAAAAGAAGAAAGAAGAAATGAAACAATCGGCTTTGGTCCGTATAGAATTGGGAGAGAAAGACACACACTGTGTCTTGGTCGTGTGATTTTGTGAAAGAGAAGGAGTGTTGCTGAGCCAATTTTTGGCAGTAGAAGAAAGGAAAGAAAGGTGTGGATTTTAGAAGCCAACTTTGGCAGTGACAAAAAGTGTGAATCTGAAGAACGAAATAGAGAGGAGAAGGATTCCGAATTGAGGAAAGCTTGGAGAAGTTATTCAACATCAGTACTATCTTTTTCATTCCATTTCATTACAAACTTGATTATGTATTCTATTATCATGAGCAGCTAAACTCACTTGTGTATGCTAGAACTCAAAATTTTGATGTATTGACTTGAGACTCATATTGAATTTCTATGTTTTGCGCTATATTACTATGCATTGTTTACGGATTTGATATACTAGCATGAGTGGAACCCTAGCGGGGGAGCTCTTGTTTGTGTGTTGATTTCGATTATCAAAGTTTACTAGCAACCTAGCGGGGATAGTAAATTAGGATACGAGTAATATACCACTAGGATTGACACCCTAGGACAACTTGTAGTGCAACCTAGAGGGGAGCTATAAGTTGTAAAACATTAGAAATCAAAACGGTTGGGTTAATGATTTAGTCTTGCATCACAATCAAAAGTTCTAGCTTGCACTGTTCTTTGACATTTGATACATGAATTTGTGTGACAATTGCTCATCTTGACAAGTGATCATTATTGCTTAATTGTGTTATTTTTTACTTGATCGAAAACCCCCCCTTATTACGTTATACTTAGTGAAACAGGTTCTCATACCGATCTATGTGGATTCGACCCGACTTACCACTTGCTAGTCGGAATTATAAATGTTTTTGCACAGGTACAACGACGCCTGTCAAAAAATGGCACCGTTGCCGGGGATCGGTAACGAAGAATCTCACTAAGTATTTATTTCTTTTAAGTTTTATTTTACTATTTTTTTGTTTTTGTTCGGTTTTATGGTTCGCTATGTATTCCTATTATAGGGAACCAATTTATGACGACGCTGATAATCAAAGACTACCAACCCACAGAAAGCAGCAATATGTCAATGAGTATGCTAGACCTCGTGCAGCTAGATACGAGGATTATGAGGCTGAGTTGGATCGAGAATACCTCGGTGGAGGAAACCGCTATGGACAGTTACCTAGGCGTCGGGATTCGGGATGCACTATGCGAGGTTATTATGCACCGTACAGTGATGAGGCACCTTGGAGAGTTAGGAGGGACGAGGACCCGATGAAGGAATTTAGAGAGGAAATGAGAAGCATGTTCAAGGAACTCACTCAAACGATTGACCAACAAGCTGAAGTCATTAACGAGCTAAAGGAGCAAGCGTCTCAAATTTCCAGCGACTTTTACAAAATGCGAGAAGAAGAGCTGAATGAAGATTCTACCCTAGTAGAGAACACGGACGCCTCTACAATTACCGCGTGGACGCCTGAAGAATTACCACAAAATCATGAGACGTCCGCGGAATATGAACAGGAGACGTCCGCGGGCTGCACTAATTCAGTTAAGGAAGTTCCAGTTTCTAACACTCCTCTACTATTCCCAATGCAGGTGATAGCTCCCAAAGACCATGTGATCGATAATGACGAGCTGGAAGATGAGTTGGAGGTGAAGCATGAGCCGGAAGAGCCAACGGTGGAACACCCACGTGCTATAAGTCAAGTAGCACCACCCAAAAAGTGTAAGAATCCAGGTATTCTCACACTCACCCGTGATGTTGACTCTTATATTTTGCAGATGGAAGATGCCAGCGCTTACAGTCCTCTTGCGGTCATTCTGGGACAATCGGTCATCTTGGCCAAAAGGACCAAGAATGACATGGGAACACGCTTGTTGTCACTTGCATGTGCTGGCAAGACATCAAACTTCCATGTTCATGAGGACGATGACCGTCCATACACGAGGAAGCGACCGAGACATGGCACGTTTGGATGGAAACCATGATGGAGCGACACGAGAGCACCACTAGATGAGGGCTATGAGCATCACAATGGAGTAAAGAAGTTCGACTTGGAGCGCCCATGGGATCCTAACTTGTGATCCCTAAAGAGGTAATGTCCAGCCAAGGACGTAAAACAAAGGCGCTTACTGGGAGGCAACCCGGTGTGTTTTTACTTTACACATGTTAGGAGTAGGTTAATTAGTGGAATTGGGAATCTGATAATGCGCCCCAAGTGCATGTTTTATTTCTGGTGGTTTCAGGTGATTGAATGAAGAAGACGTCCGCGGTGCACCGCAGAGGGTAAAATCGAAGACCACCACCAGATTATTAGGGGAGTACCAGTTCCTTCATTTTTATTTAGTTATTTATTGTCTTTTATTTTTATTTGAGTCTGTTTTGTTGTCCGTCTTATCTCTTGAGTTGTGCTGTGAGGACACGGGTCAATTTAAGTGTGGGGTGGGATGTTATAGAGTCAGTCGTATGTCGTGTCAGTTTTAAATTTTTTATGTTTTCATGTTTTGTGTCGTGATGAACTGATGATGCACTGCTATGCTTTCTGATATGTCGAAATCTCATTTCCAGCTTTTTATGACTATTGTGCTCATTTGACTAAAAATGCGAAATTTAAAAAAAAATTCGATGCTTTGTTCTTTCGAGTTGTGTTATGCAGGGATGTGGAGTTGACAGAAATGTCCCAGAAAGGTACGGCAAGTTGCAGGAAGTTCTGAGTTTTGGTTCTGATGATTGAGAAAAGCGGTGGAGGTTGACGCTTCACTAGCCTAGTCCTGAGAGTAGCTCCGTCACCAAGTATACAAATTTATTCATGCGTTCGCAGTGGTGGCGGGACAGAGAAAACAAACTGTCCATCTCTAGTCGGAGTAGCTGGGAATGGGTGGGTAACCCCTACCTTGCCTCATACAGAAACGACGAGGATGAGAAAAGAGCGGGACGCACTCCTATGCTGTTATTCGGAGGCTATGATTGGAGTTGTTCAAGGGCGCAAATGATTATGTGGACAAGAAACAAATTCAAAAGCCGAAGGCAAACCATCAAGTGAGAAGAAAATCAGAAATCTGATTGATTCAAGCAAGATGTGTCGGTTATCAAAGTCCATACAAGTTAAGGAATTCAAGACTCAACCGAACGAAAGCAGTGAATTAATCACGTGTCAGAGAAAGCCGCCGACTCAATCTAAAGACCAAAACTCAGAAAAGAATGCAATGTCCGGTTGTACCTATAGGGGACTATCTCCCAAACATCCAAGGTCGTTTGGATTGCAACTCGCAAGGTAACAAGTATCGAAAAATCTATCTTTACTCACATTGTTAGAATCTTAAGCATGATAAGATTAATTGCTATATTTGAGATTGAGATGTAAGGATTAGCATGACTAGTACATTGTAATTTGTTCTATGGCTTTGTTCTTGTTCGGGACGAACAAGTTCAAGTGTGGGGTAGTTTGATAAGTCGTAGTTGTATGACTATTTTATATGTTTAAATCCCGTCTCTTAGTGTTATCTGTATATTATTTCACTACCTGTGTGTAGTTTTCATTCTCAGGTACACTCGGAGACCATGGAAGGAATACCGGCTAAAGAGAGCCTATTAGAAGATATTTTGCGCGGAAAGAAAAGAAGACCGAAGCACTTTGGAACTTTCATCAGCGCAGACCGTGGACGGCTTAAGGGTTAAAGGCGCGGAGGTCTCTTGATTTATCAATAATATCAAGACGTCTGCGGAGAACAAATGCAAGAGGCGTCCGCGCGAATGCCAGTTGTCGAATTTCCTGGGATCAATTTGTGTTTTCTCGGGAAGAAAAAGAAATAAAATCGAAGGGCCAATCTCGAAAGAAATCAGAATTTGAGGAGACACTTGAAAAGATAAAAAGAAGAAAGAAGAAAACAATCGGCTTTGGTCCGTGTAGAATTGGGAGAGAAAGACACACACTGTGTCTTGGTCGTGTGATTTTGTGAAAGAGGAGTGTTGCTGAGCCAATTTTTGGCAGTAGAAGAAAGGAAAGAAAGGTGTGGATTTTAGAAGCCAACTTTGGCAGTGACAAAAAGTGTGAATCTGAAGAACGAAATAGAGAGGAGAAGGATTCTGAATTGAGGAAAGCTTGGAGAAGTTATTCAACATCAGTACTTTCTTTTTCATTCCATTTCATTACAAACTTGATTTTGTATTCTATTATCATGAGCAGCTAAACTCACTTGTGTAGGCTAGAACTCAAAATTGTGATGTATTGACTTGAGACTCATATTGAATTTCTATGTTTTGCGCTATATTACTATGCATTGTTTACGGATTTGATATACTAGCATGAGTGGAACCCTAGCGGGGGAGCTCTTGTTTGTGTGTTGATTTCGATTATCAAAGTTTACTAGCACCTAGCGGGGATAGTAAATTAGGATACGAGTAATATACCACTAGGATTGACACCCTAGGACAACTTGTAGTGCAACCTAGCGGGGAGCTATAAGTTGTAAAACATTAGAAATCAAAACGGTTGGGTTAATGATTTAGTCTTGCATCACAATCAAAAATTCTAGCTTGCACTGTTCTTTGACATTTGATACCTGAATTTGTGTGACAATTGCTCATCTTGACAAGTGATCATTGTTGCTTAATTGTGTTATTTTTACTTGATCAAAAACCCCCCTTGTTACGTTATACTTAGTGAAACAGGTTCTCATACCGATCTCTGTTGATTCGACCCGACTTACCACTTGCTAGTCGGAATTATAAATGTTTTTGCACAGGTACAACGACGCCTGTCAGCTGCCGGATTTTTGGTCGGTGGTCCTTGGCTCTTGGAATGCTGATTTGGATTGCTGATGCAATTCTAAGCCTAATGGTCGAAGTCGTTTTGCCGGAATCTGCTCAGGGCCTCACCGGGCCTGGTTGGAAGTTCTGGTCGGGCGCAGGCCTCTGGCGCGGACCTGGTTTTCTCGGTTGCGGGCGTCGGGCGCTCTCGGCACGAGTCTCGGCGCTCTCGGCACTTGGGTCTCGGCACTCTCGGCACAGGCGCTCGGCTCTCTCGGCACGGGCGCTCAGCTCTCTCGGCACTCGGTGCTAGTTCTCGGGCGTTCCTGGGACGCGTCCCGGCTCTCTCGGCACTCGGCCTGGCTCTCTCGGCACTCGGCCCGGTACTCTCGGCAGGGACCTGCGGTCCTCGGTATGGGCTCCCGGGCGCGTCTGGCATTTCCAGGACGCGGCCCGATATTTCTCGGTCCTGGCTGGGCTCTTCGGTCCTCGACTTGACTTGTAATCCATTTTTGGTTTAAGAACCCCTTTTTTGCTTGTTTTCTCTCTAAACCTCAAAATAGCCTGTAGAACAAAAGTGGAACTAACAAGTAAACGTTGTTAAGACAAAGTGTCTAATTTAGTGGGTTTAACTATCTTAATGAATCATATAAATATGGTCCATCAATGGCACTCTCGCAATGGGAGGCGCAGGGGCCTTCTTCTTCTTCGGTTTCTTTAGTGCGGAGGAGGCACCCTTTGAAGACTTGCTCTTCTTTTTAGGTGGAGGGTTAAGAGAGGGAGGAGGGGAGTCCATTTCCTCGCCCGAGCTAACCTCTCTCCATGAGGCTCTTAACAAGGGGCATATCACTAGGAAGCTCATGAGCTATCTCCTTGCCCTTGGATTTGGATTTGGAGGAAGAGGCACCTTGAGGCATGGTTGGAAAAAGTTGCGCAAACTGCAAATTTTGAGCTGGGCAAGGGGTCAGCCGGTCGGCTGGGGTTGGCCAATTTTTCAGCTGGTCGACTGGGGTTGTGAATCTAGGTCGAAAATGGGATTTTCACTGGAGGCTTCGGTGACCAAAATCGAGGCCTAGGGTTTGTAGGCGGGATGATTTGGAGTGGTTTGGGTGGTTGGACAAGGGGATTTGATGCCGGACAGAGGAGATCGGCGGTGAGGTGTGGATTCCATCGATTTGGGTGGAGAGGAGGCTAGGGTGGCGTTCGGCTGGTGCGGTTGGGCTAGAGGAGAGGTGGCGAGGCATCAGTGAGGTGGTGGACGGTCTGGAATCGGACGTCGGACGGCTGAAGGTCGAAGATGGGGTGGATGGGGTCGGCAGTCAGTCGGGAGATGGGGCTGCTAAAATGAGAATGAAGAGGAGTAGGGGTTTGGATAAGCAAAATTCGAGCCGGTCGGTTGGGATGGCCAGCCGGTCGGCTGGAACTGAGTGAAGTAGTAGCCTGCTGATGTTCAATCGAGCTGGTCGGTTGGGATGGCCATCCGGTCGACTGGGGCTGAGCAAAGAGAGCGGTCTTCTGAGTGCTCAATCGAGCCGGTCGGTTGGCGTTCGGCTACTTCTCAGCCAGTCGGCTGGGGGCAGTTTTCAGTGAGAAAGTTTTAAGCTTTTTGCTCCAAAGATTCTTTGATTCTTGCTTTAAACCCCAACTCCACACTTAGAATTTTTAACTCCGCAACATGAACGAGCATCACTCAAAATTCACCCAAAACTCAATGCAGACTCAAGGCATGCTCTCTCAAGAAATCACTAGCATATATACAATTTTCAACAAACAGCAAGCTAGGATCAAACACTCCTTACTTAAGACATCACCCACCACTTAGAAGTTACATGCAAGCACACCTAATCATGCATCCTAGCACTCATGTTAACATTCAAATTTCAATTTACGCATGCCAAACATATATGGAATTACTAGTCATGGATGGACAACTCACAACCCGGGTTACCTCCCGTAAGGGCCTAGTTTAACGTCTTGGCAAAGACCGAGCCGAATCTCTTCTCAAGAAACACACTTGTGGAGTCTTTTGCTAGGATCCCTCCTTAAGCGGATTCGTAGCCTTTTCACGAGTTGGTCAAAGAATAAAGTGCTTGACTCTCATCTCTAGTTTTGATGTTCCCTTGAGTGGCATGTATTTGGCAAAACGTAGCTTAGACAGTTCGAGCAGGAGTTCAGGGGGAGTTCGAACATATCCTAGTACTCACATACAGCCTGGAGCAGACGCAAGGATATTTTCCGGAAGGATATTGGACAGCGAAGATATCGCCAAGTTAAGTCGGCCAGTGACTTATTCGAGCAGAAGATATTCGATTGAATATCCACATTGAAGGCGGCACTGCTTACTTGGGCAAAAAGACTTCGTATATTCTTCCAACCGATTTGAAAAAGATATACATCAAATATCTAGGAATATTTCCTAAATATTTGATGGGATTATCTTGTGCAAATTAGGGTTTCGTCCTAGCATATAAATACAATGCTAAGGCGCCCTTATTCTGCATCGCTTTCAAGATCAAACATACACGAGCATACACTATCGATTGGGAAGGAAGAAAGTGACAGCCGGCTGTGTTTCCCCACTGGAAACTCATCGGTGCAAGAGCAGTCTTGTCGAAGTGCAACTGAGACTGCCTGGAAGCGATCAAACTGCCGCACACAACAAAGGTGAACAAGCTTTTGAAAGAAAGCATCCGAGCTTCAGGAGAAGGTCGAGAATGTTTGGACTGCAGGTTTGGACGAAGGGGATCGAGGTTAACTGCTGTAAACCTCGGTTGCAAATCTGAGAGACGTAGTGTTAGAGGCTAGGCGATTACAAGGTGTAAGCGTAAGTCCACTTGTAGCTCTAACTCGTAATAAAGATTTGCTGTCCCTTCTAGGGTGTGGGAAACCCCCCAGAGTAGGCGTGGTCGAACTGGGTTATCATTCTGTGCATCCTTCTACTTTTATTCTGTTGCCTGAACTGTTGTGATACGAGTTCAAGGTCTGTCGCAACTGTACCTTGAACTAACTTCTGAACTGTTGCGACAAGAGTTCAAGATCTGTCGCAACTGTAACTTGGACACAAGCTTGAACAGGGGATATAATTTTAACTGGTATCAGAGCCGACACTCGACACACTGAGTGGGATCCTGAACTGTTCAAGATGACTCTGAAGGAAGGACAAAGCATCACCAGACCCCCACTACTCGAAGGATCGAACTATGCCACTTGGAAGCCCGTGATGAGATCCTTTCTGAAATCTCTAGATGAAAAAGCATGGAAGGCTGTTCTGAAAGGGTGGACGGAACCCATGATGAACAATCTCACTGGAGAACCGATCTCAAAACCAGAAGCACTGTGGACAGAAGAGGAGGACAAAGCTTCTATGGGAAACTCAAAGGCTATGAACGCAATTTTTTTCGGCCGTAGATGAAAACGTCATGAAGCTAATCATCAACTGTGAAGTGGCCAAGGAAGCATGGGGCATCCTCCAAACAGCCTTTGAAGGTACAGACAAAGTTTGCAACTCTCGCATGCAGGCTGTCACAACCGGGTTCGAAGAAATGAAGATGAAGGAGAGTGAAACCATCACTGAGTACAACACCAGAGTTCTGGAGCTGTCCAACGAGGCGTCTGCACTCGGACAACCCATTGATGAAGAAAGATTGGCCAATAAAGTCCTGAGATCACTCCCTCCGAGATTTGCGATGAAGGTCACGACCATAGAAGAAATGCACGACATCGCCAAACTAAAACTGGACGAGCTGATGGGTTCTCTCAGAATCTACGAGATCAATCATGATTTTCAACCTGTGGAAGTGAAGGGAATCGCCCTAAAGGCGGACATGTCTGAAGATAAACTGGATGGTAGCTGCACTACTGAACAACTGGCCATGATGGCTCAGAACTTTGGCAGAATGGTGCGTAAAATCAACAGACGTGGACCAGAACAAGGCCAGCCCTCGTCAAATAGCTTCTGAAACTGGAAATCCGGCAGACCAAGGTCTAGTGATTCAAGACAAGACTCGTCTGACAAAGGAAAAGAAGAGATTCAGTGTCATGAATGCAGGGGCTTCGGTCACATTGCTTCACAATGTGCAAACACTCTCATGAAGAAGAAGGCAATGGTCGCCTGCTTCAGCGACAGTGAGTCAGACGAAGAGAAAGAAGGAGGTGAAACCACCAACTTTGTGGCCTTCGTCACAACTCTGGGTGAGTGCAGCAACACCAGTGACACAGTTCCATCTCAGTTGGAACTCCCATGTGAAGACCTCTCAGACAGTGACAATGAAGAACTCACGCAGGACTCTCTGGCCCAGACATATAAAGATCTGTATGAGAAGTGGTTGCTTCTGATCAAGATTAACAAGAAGCTGAATGACACAGTTGCAAGCATCACTATGGAAAAGGACAAGGTCTGGCAGGAGGTCGAGATACTACTTACACTAAAGGTGGAACTGGAAGGTACAATTGACTCACTAAATTCTCAACTGGCTGAGATGAAACAGGAAAGATTGAGTCTTCTTGCTCAGAAAACAGAACTTTTGGGTATCGTTTCTTTACTGAAAATCGACATGGAAGGGGACCGTGACACTCATCCTGTAGGCATGGAGGGTCTAAGAAAAACCATCACAGATCTGAAGCGCAAGGAAGTGTTCCAACTAAGGAGGATAGAATAGCTGGAACTTCAGCTAGAATCTGAGAAGATGGATCACTCAGACAGTGAGAAGGAGCTCAATCATCTCAAACAGTCGGTAAGGATGCTAAACTCTGGCACTGACGACTTAAACAATATTCTCAAATCTCAGAGGATGGAGTCTGGACATCGAGGCCTGGGGTTTACAAAAGAAGGTACCTCTAAAAGAACTGCGTTTGTTAACACAAGACCAGTGTCTGAACACCAGCCAGAACAGAAGGTGAGACAGCACCCCAGACAGAAAGTGGATTTGTCCCAAGAAGAGTCCAAAGGAAAGAACCAAGCTGATCACAAGGAGACGCATGGAACACTCGGTGGTAAGAAGACCCGTGGAACACCCGTCCAAAGCCGGAACTACTCACCAGTAAAACAAAGGATTGATCGGCGCACGTGCTAGTACTGCAACCAGATGGGACACATCAAACTGAAGTGTCGCCTGTTTCTTACTGAAGGATGTGCCTTCCAACACCGGACCATACCGCGACGGAAACAAGTCTGGGTTCAAAAGGCAGACCAAACCGTCTGCATGGTGGCCTGTTACTCCTCAAGCTACACAGCGCAAGATAGTTGGCACCTCGACAGTGGATGCTCCGCCCACATGACAGGTAACTCTCAATATCTTACTCATATTAGACCTGTTGAGCAGATGTGGTCTGTCACCTTCGGGGATGGTGGAAAGGGTCAGGTGATCGGCTGTGGGACATTGATGGTTTCGGATCTCCCTTCACTCAAGAACACCCTCCTTGTCGAAGGTCTGCAAGGAATCTTATCAGCATCAGACAACTGTGCGACGATGGACATTATGTGTCATTGATAAGCACTTGTCGTCGTGTGCAAAATCAAATCTAAATTTATAAGTCCACTACCTTAGGCTTACAAGAAACTAGTAGAGCGGCAAGTAGGGGTCGAACCCAGAGGAGTTGTAATGGTTACTTGTTGTTCCTTTATGCAAGAAAAGTAAAGTAAAGTAAATACAAGTTGGGGGTTTTGAAATTGGTTTTGAACGTGTAAGTAAGGAAAGTAAATGCAAGAGGATTGTGATCAATAGAATGGAATTCGGTCTAGGGGCCTTTTGTTGTGGCGCAGCTCATCATTGACATGTAATGATATATCCTTGTATCCATAAGTGTGGGTTAGTTCCATTTCAAGACAAAAACCCTAAAGTAAGGCCCTTTCGAGCGCATACACCACAATCCATTCCTTTTCAAGACTTGGATTTCTAGTGCGAACAAGTTTAATAACCCCTTTCAAGGTGTACTAGACTAGGTGCAAAAGCTTGTTTCACTTTTCAATGACAACAAGCACAATGGAGGTAGTGAACCCACACGGCTAAACCTTGCCCTTTCAAGCCTTAGTTTAGCCTAGGTATTCATTCCCAACCCATTGGCACATGACTAGCAAATGAATACAAGGAAGCATTAAGATCAAGGTCTCAAAGCCTTGCTACAACACTAGGGATCCCCAAACCGAATTGTGAAGGTTTTAGCCACTCATATTCATGAAATGAATATGAGAACTAAGGGAATCACAATCGGAATTTAGGCTCAACCTAAAATGTGTACGTAGTGTGGAATGTAAATTGTGTAATGTAAGAAGAGAAGGAGTAGAGAGAAGTTGAGAGCTTTGTTACTTTCAAACGCCAAACCAACAAGGGAACAAAGGAGTGATTTTTGTCTACATTTTTCGAATAGATTACACAAGGCCAAGGGGTTCTATTTATAGGAAATGAGCTAGGGAATCTCTTGTCTTGGGCACCAAGTTGGAGTGGCATAAGTGGTTTGGCCATTGCAAATGTTGAGATGCTTCTAGAATCATCAAGGCACTTTTGCTTTGGAAGTAGTCAAAATGGATTGGCATGAGCAAATAATGAGATGCTTCTAGAATCATCAAGACTTTGCAAGTGGGCTAGGTTTGGCTTGGGCTTCACGTGTGGCCCAATAATGCCTTGTGGTGATTTTGGCCTTAAATGCCATCTTTTAAGCCTGATTCTTCTTTAGACTCCAAAAGGCCCTGAAATGCAAAACGACATTAACAAGCATATGTTCTTATGATCAAATGTCGTTTTTGGTGGGTTTTGTTGACTCGGTGAATCGTATAAATACGACTCATCAAACCACCCCACACTTGAACTTGTTCGTCCCGAACAAGGCCTTGAGTCACAAGAGGAAAATAAATACAAACACCACAAGTCCTTCTCAGCACCCCTAGATAAATGCTAGTCTAGACTTTCCCTTTCCATGCATTCTAAATCACTACTCAAGGCATTTTGCTAAAACATGGAATTAACTAGATACATGTACCTTTGAGTTGAGATGCAACCCAATTCGGATGAGTGGGAGATAGTCCTTTTTAGACCCATGATCTACACTCTTGGGTCCGGTTCTTGCTACATGGTTATACTTGTTGCTTCTTCTAGCACGTGATAGGTTCAAGCATCAAGGGATGAGTCTTTGTTACTTTGCTTGGACATACTTGTAGTGAACTTGGCCTTCGGCCTTTGTATGACATTGATGATCTTCCACTTTGTTTCGGGTAAACCTTCACTTGAGTTGATTTTTCTTTGAGCTTTGCTCCTTTTTGTGAGTTTCTTTGTCCATTCCTTCTTGGGAGGTCCAATCATTGCCCTCAAGCATATGGAAATACCTCCCCGTTCTTTCTCATCCTTGTCGTTTCGCGCGAGTCAAGATGGGGGTCACCCACCTCTTTTCCCGGCTACTAGGACTAGAGATAGGACGGTTTGATTCCCGTCCCACCACTTGCATAAATGCTGAAATGGTGGAGTCAACTTCAAACCACAAGTCTCGAAATGCAACCTCCACAAGTCCGTATAACCATGTAACTCGAATCCCGGATCCTTGAGTGCTTTTGTCAAGCCTCACTAGGACATTTCTATCAACTCCACATCCCTATTTATCCCAACTCATAAGGACACATAGATAGTTAGATTCACATGTTAGTCGCACAATTAAGATTTCATAAGAGAAATGCATGTACTAGGATCCATCTATTTCACATCATGAAAGCTCAACTCCTACGCATTTTATTCACTAAACTACGCATTTTATTCAAAAAATTTAAAATTTTCAAAGGGAAACGTGCTGACTCATGCATGTGCAAGAAAATAGACGTGAGACACAACAAACTACTAATCACCCCATCCCACACTTTTGAAATGAGCCGTGACCTCACGGCACAACTCAATTCAAACAATATGCACAATATCAATGAAAAGGAACAAGGTACAAAAGTGAAACGGAACTCCCATTATGATGTCCTTGCATGCCATGAAATGACAAGGCTTGGACTCACTCCAAATGGTTGAAGCTCATGGGAGACTAGGTCGGGCTCGGTCTCTCTCTCGGACGCGCCCCGGGCTCTCTCGGTACTCGCCGGGCTTGCATAAAATGCGTAGCGGGTGAGGTACCATGCGTAGCAGCAGTCGGGCCTGGATCTCCATGGGTGCGTCCTGTCCTTTAGTCAAGCCCGGTTCTGCTATGGTCTCGGGACCCGACCTACAAAACAAATCCTTTTCCTTTTTGACAATGATGGGGTGAGAATAAATGCAAGAAAGTAAAAATGCAAAAAATATTGTAAAACGCCGTGCTACCTCCCGGCGAGTGCCTTTGTTTAACGTCGATGGCTCGACAGTACCTCCTTGGGATCACAAGTTGGGATCCCATGGGCGGGTGAGGTCAAACTTCTTCCCAACTGCTCTCTTGATCTTCCCAAGGTTCTCGTATTGCAGTGGGCTCGGTTCTGCCTTTAACTAGTCAGGTGGCCTTGCCTTCACATCCTTTTGAGGAGGAGGAGATCTCTTGAGCATAGCCACTGATTTATCAAGCCGTGCCCTCTTGAACATCATCTTTGATTACATGAGTTTCGGTGGTTGTGATTTCCATAGACAATGAGGGGTCAAGTTGGGACTCTTCGGCTAGGAGGTTAGGGCATGCCTCGGATGGCTCATCAATGAGGATTGGGTCTTCTTTGGACAGCCCGGGAGTGAGGAAGGGGATTGTCTCGGGCTCGGGTGCAGGGACTAGTCCGGGCGCCTTAGGCGTAAAAGAGAGTCTGTCCGAGGGAAACGGGCCTACTGGAGGGACTGATCCGTCTGAGGGACTGAGAACTGAGTCTCGTCCGGGCGCCTGGTGCACTGCTGGAACTGGGATCGGGTCTGCTCGAAGAGCCTCAAGTCCTTCGGACGCCTGTGCAAGAGCCGGGCCTTCTAGAATCGGCACTGATCTGGGAGCCTGAGACGCGTCCGGTTCTGAGATATAAAGGCTCTTAGGCCCGGTTTGGTCCTCCTCATTTACCCTTGAGCATTCTTCTTCCAGGTCTGTTATCAACTCGGACGCGGTCAAGTCGGATATTGCCGTTGATAACTCGGCTTGATTCTGCTGAATTCTTGCATCCATTCACGCATTACTCGCGGCCAACTCTTCCATTATATCCTCCAAGGACCGGTTTTGTCCCACCGGGCTTGGACCCGACTGATTGTGGTTTGGTCTTGAGTCCTCGGCCAAAACATTTATCAAGTCCCAAAGCTCACTTATGATTAAATCATTGACCGAGCCTCCTGCCGCCTCATTGAGCCTATCCCACTCATGTGGTATCATTCCACCGAGAAATCTTTGAATAAGATCCAAGTTAGTGAATCCATGGTGCGGGCAGCTTGTCACAATGGAATCAAAGTACCATAAGTACTTATCCAATGTTTCATCTCGGGATTGCTCAATGTTCATGATCTTTTCGTGGATTTCTCGTTGGAAGGATGGTGGGGAAAACTCCTCATCATACCAAGGCTCTCTATTGTAATAAGAGGCCATGGCGAACCAAGAGAATCAAAACAAGAACAAAAAGAACAACTTCACCCATGCACAACTCCCCGGCAACGGCGCCAAAATTTGATAAGCACATGTCGGCGTGTGCAAAATCAAATCTAAATTTATAAGTCCACTACCTTAGGCTTACTAGAAACTAGTAGAGCGGCAAGTAGGGGTCGAACCCAGAAGAGTTGTAATGGTTACTTGTTGTTCCTTTATGCTAGAAAAGTAAAGTAAAGTAAATACAAGTTGGGGTTTTTTAATTGGTTTTGAACGTGTAAGTAAGGAAAGTAAATGCAAGAGGATTGTGATCAATAGAATGGAATTCGGTCTAGGGGCCTTTTGTTGTGGCGCAGCTCATCATTGACCTCTAATGATATATCCTTGTATCCATAAGTGTGGGTTAGTTCCTTTTTAAGACAAAAACCCTAAAGTAAGGCCATTTCGAGAGCATACACCACAATCCATTCCTTTTCAAGACTTGGATTTCTAGTGTGAACAAGTTTAATAACCCCTTTCAAGGTGTACTAGACTAGGTGCAAAAGCTTGTTTCACTTTTCAATGACAACAAGCACAATGGAGGTAGTGAACCCACACGGCTAAACCTTGCCCTTTCAAGCCTTAGTTTAGCCTAGGTATTCATTCCCAAACCATTGGCACATGACTAGCAAATGAATACAAGGAAGCATTAAGATCAAGGTCTCAAAGCCTTGCTACAACACTACGGATCCCCAAACCGAATTGTGAAGGTTTTAGCCACTCATATTCATGAAATGAATATGAGAACTAAGGGAATCACAATCGGAATTTAGGCTCAACCTAAAATGTGTACGTAGTGTGGAATGTAAATTGTGTAATGTAAGAAGAGAAGGAGTAGAGAGAAGTTGAGAGCTTTGTTACTTTCAAACGCCAAACCAACAAGGGAACAAAGGAGTGATTTTTGTCTACATTTTTCGAATAGATTACACAAGGCCAAGGGGTTCTATTTATAGGAAATGAGCTAGGGTTTCTCTTGTCTTGGGCACCAAGTTGGAGTGGCATAAGTGGTTTGGCCATTGCAAATGTTGAGATGCTTCTAGAATCATCAAGGCACTTTTGCTTTGGAAGTAGTCAAAATGGATTGGTATGAGCAAATAATGAGATGCTTCTAGAATCATCAAGACTTTGCAAGTGGGCTAGGTTTTGCTTGCGCTTCACGTGTGGCCCAATAATGCCTTGTGGTGATTTTGGCCTTAAATGCCATCTTTTAAGCCTGATTCTTCTTTAGACTCCAAAACGCCCTGAAATGCAAAACGACATTAACAAGCATATGTTCTTATGATCAAATGTCGTTTTTGGTGGGTTTTGTTGACTCGATGAATCGTATAAATACGACTCATCAAACCACCCCACACTTGAACTTGTTCGTCCCGAACAAGGCCTTGAGTCACAAGAGGAAAATAAATACAAACACCACAAGTCCTTCTCGGCACCCCTAGATAAATGCTAGTCTAGACTTTCCCTTTCCATGCATTCTCAATCACTACTCAAGGCATTTTGATAAAACATGGAATTAACTAGATACATGTACCTTTGAGTCGAGATGCAACCCAATTCGGATGAGTGGGAGATAGACCTTTCGAGACCCATGATCTACACTCTTGGGTCCGGTTCTTGCTACATGGTTATACTTGTTGCTTCTTCTAGCACGTGATAGGTTCGAGCATCAAGGGATGAGTCTTTGTTACTTTGCTTGGACATACTTGTAGTGAACTTGGCCTTCGGCCTTTGTATGAAATTGATGATCTTCCACTTTGTTTCGGGTAAACCTTCACATGAGTTGATTTTTCTTTGAGCTTTGCTCCTTTTTGTGAGTTTCTTTGTCCATTCCTTCTTGGGAGGTCCAATCATCGCCCTCAAGCATATGGAAATACCTCCCCGATCTTTCTCATCCTTGTCGTTTCGCGCGAGTCAAGATGGGGGTCACCCACCTCTTTTCCCGGCTACTAGGACTAGAGATAGGACGGTTTGATTCCCGTCCCACCACTTGCATAAATGCTGAAATGGTGGAGTCAACTTCAAACCACAAGTCTCGAAATGCAACCTCCACAAGTCCGTATAACCATGTAACTCAAATCCCGAATCCTTGAGTGCTTTTGTCAAGCCTCACTAGGACATTTCTATCAACTCCACATCCCTATTTATCCCAACTCATAAGGACACATAGATAGTTAGATTCACATGTTAGTCGCACAATTAAGATTTCATAAGAGAAATGCATGTACTAGGATCCATCTATTTCACATCATGAAAGCTCAACTCCTACGCATTTTATTCACAAAACTACGCATTTTATTCAAAAATTTTAAATTTTCAAAGGGAAACGTGCTGACTCATGCATGTGCAAGAAAATAGACGTGAGACACAACAAACTACTAATCACCCCATCCCACACTTTTGAAATGAGCCGTGACCTCACGGCACAACTCAATTCAAACAATATGCACAATATCAATGAAAAGGAACAAGGTACAAAAGTGAAACGAAACTCCCCTTATGATGTCCTTGCATGCCATGAAATGACAAGGCTTGGACTCACTCCAAATGGTTGAAGCTCATGGGAGACTAGGTCGGGCTCGGTCTCTCTCTCGGACGCGCCCCGGGCTCTCTCGGTACTCGCAGGGCTTGCATAAAATGCGTGGCGGGTGAGGTACCATGCGTAGCAGCAGTCGGGCCTGGATCTCCATGGGTGCGTCCGGTCCTTTAGTCAAGCCTGGTTCTGCTATGGTCTCGGGACCCGACCTACAAAACAAATCCTTTTCCTTTTCGACAATGATGGGGTGAGAATAAATGCAAGAAAGTAAAAATGCAAAAAATACTGTAAAACGCCGGGCTACCTCCCGGCGAGCGCCTTTGTTTAACGTCATTGGCTCGACAGTACCTCCTTGGGATCACAAGTTGGGATCCCATGGGCGGGTGAGGTTAAACTTCTTCCCAACTGCTCTCTTGATCTTCCCAAGGTTCTCGTATTGCAGTGGGCTCGGTTCTGCCTTTAACTAGTCAGGTGGCCTTGCCTTCACATCCTTTTGAGGAGGAGGAGATCTCTTGAGCATAGCCACTGATTTATCAAGCCGTGCCCTCTTGAACATCATCTTTGATTACATGAGTTTCGGTGGTTGTGATTTCCATAGACAATGAGGGGTCAAGTTGGGACTCTTCGGCTAGGAGGTTAGGGCATGCCTCGGATGGCTCATCAATGAGGATTGGGTCTTCTTTGGACAGCCCGGGAGTGAGGAAGGGGATGGGCTCGGGCTCGGGTGCAGGGACTAGTCTGGGCGCCTTAGGCGTAAAAGAGAGTCAGTCCGAGGGAACCGAGCCTACTGGAGGGGCTGATCCGTCTGAGGGACTGAGAACTGAGTCTCGTCCGGGCACCTGGTGCACTGCTGGAACTAGGATCGGGTCTGCTCGAAGAGCCTCAAGTCCTTCGGACGCCTGTGCAAGAGCCGGGCTTGCTAGAATCGGCACTGATCTGGGAGCCTGAGACGCGTCCGGTTCTGAGATATAAAGGCTCTTAGGCCCGGTTTGGTCCTCCTCATTTACCCTTGAGCATTCTTCTTCCAGATCTGTTATCAACTCGGACGCGGTCAAGTCGGATATTGCCGTTGATAACTCAGCTTGATTCTGCTGAATTCTTGCATCCATTCACGCATTACTCGCGGCCAACTCTTCCATTATATCCTCCAAGGACCGGTTTTGTCCCACCGGGCTTGGACCCGACTGATTGTGGTTTGGTCTTAAGTCCTCGGCCAAAACATTTATCAAGTCCCAAAGCTCACTTATGATTAAATCATTGACCGAGCCTCCTGCCGCCTCATTGAGCCTATCCCACTCATGTGGTATCATTCCACCGAGAAATCTTTGAATAAGATCCAAGTTAGTGAATCCATGGTGCGGGCAGCTTGTCACAATGGAATCAAAAGTACCATAAGTACTTATCCAATGTTTCATCCCGGGATTGCTCAATGTTCATGATCTTTTCATGGATTTCTCGTTGGAAGGATGGTGGGGAAAACTCCTCATCATACCAAGGCTCTCTATTGTAATAAGAGGCCATGGCGAACCAAGAGAATCAAAACAAGAACAAAAAGAACAACTTCACCCATGCACAACTCCCCGGCAACGGCGCCAAAATTTGATAAGCACATGTCGTCGTGTGCAAAATCAAATCTAAATTTATAAGTCCACTACCTTAGGCTTACTAGAAACTAGTAGAGCGGAAAGTAGGGGTCAAACCCAGAGTAGTTGTAACGGTTACTTGTTGTTCCTTTATGCTAGAAAAGTAAAGTAAAGTAAATACAAGTTGGGGTTTTTTAATTGGTTTTGAACGTGTAAGTAAGGAAAGTAAATGCAAGAGGATTGTGATCAATAGAATGGAATTCGGTCTAGGGGTCTTTTGTTGTGGCGCAGCTCATCATTGACCTCTAATGATATATCCTTGTATCCATAAGTGTGGGTTAGTTCCTTTTTAAGACAAAAACCCTAAAGTAAGGCCATTTCGAGAGCATACACCACAATCCATTCCTTTTCAAGACTTGGATTTCTAGTGTGAACAAGTTTAATAACCCCTTTCAAGGGGTACTAGACTAGGTGCAAAAGCTTGTTTCACTTTTCAATGACAACAAGCACAATGGAGGTAGTGAACCCACACGGCTAAACCTTGCCCTTTCAAGCCTTAGTTTAGCTTAGGTATTCATTCCCAAACCATTGGCACATGACTAGCAAATGAATACAAGGAAGCATTAAGATCAAGGTCTCAAAGCCTTGCTACAACACTACGGATCCCCAAACCGAATTGTGAAGGTTTTAGCCACTCATATTCATGAAATGAATATGAGAACTAAGGGAATCACAATCGGAATTTAGGCTCAACCTAAAATGTGTACGTAGTGTGGAATGTAAATTGTGTAATGTAAGAAGAGAAGGAGTAGAGAGAAGTTGAGAGCTTTGTTACTTTCAAACGCCAAACCAACAAGGGAACAAAGGAGTGATTTTTGTCTACATTTTTCGAATAGATTACACAAGGCCAAGGGGTTCTATTTATAGGAAATGAGCTAGGGTTTCTCTTGTCTTGGGCACCAAGTTGGAGTGGCATAAGTGGTTTGGCCATTGCAAATGTTGAGATGCTTCTAGAATCATCAAGGCACTTTTGCTTTGGAAGTAGTCAAAATGGATTGGTATGAGCAAATAATGAGATGCTTCTAGAATCATCAAGACTTTGCAAGTGGGCTAGGTTTGGCTTGGGCTTCACGTGTGGCCCAATAATGCCTTGTGGTGATTTTGGCCTTAAATGCCATCTTTTAAGCCTGATTCTTCTTTAGACTCCAAAAGGCCCTGAAATGCAAAACGACATTAACAAGCATATGTTCTTATGATCAAATGTCGTTTTTGGTGGGTTTTGTTGACTCGATAAATCGTATAAATACGACTCATCAAACCACCCCACACTTGAACTTGTTCGTCCCGAACAAGGCCTTGAGTCACAAGAGGAAAATAAATACAAACACCACAAGTCCTTCTCGGCACCCCTAGATAAATGCTATTCTAGACTTTCCCTTTCCATGCATTCTCAATCACTACTCAAGGCATTTTGATAAAACATGGAATTAACTAGATACATGTACCTTTGAGTCGAGATGCAACCCAATTCGGATGAGTGGGAGATAGACCTTTTTAAACCCATGATCTACACTCTTGGGTCCGGTTCTTGCTACATGGTTATACTTGTTGCTTCTTCTAGCACGTGATAGGTTCGAGCATCAAGGGATGAGTCTTTGTTACTTTGCTTGGACATACTTGTAGTGAACTTGGACTTCGGCCTTTGTATGACATTGATGATCTTCCACTTTGTTTCGGGTAAACCTTCACATGAGTTGATTTTTCTTTGAGCTTTGCTCCTTTTTGTGAGTTTCTTTGTCCATTCCTTCTTGGGAGGTCCAATCATCACCCTCAAGCATATGGAAATACCTCCCCGCTCTTTCTCATCCTTGTCGTTTCGCGCGAGTCAAGATGGGGGTCACCCACCTCTTTTCCCGGCTACTAGGACTAGAGATAGGACGGTTTGATTCCCGTCCCACCACTTGCATAAATGCTGAAATGGTGGAGTCAACTTCAAACCACAAGTCTCGAAATGCAACCTCCACAAGTCCGTATAACCATGTAACTCAAATCCCGAATCCTTGAGTGCTTTTGTCAAGCCTCACTAGGACATTTCTATCAACTCCACATCCCTATTTATCCCAACTCATAAGGACACATAGATAGTTAGATTCACATGTTAGTCGCACAATTAAGATTTCATAAGAGAAATGCATGTACTAGGATCCATCTATTTCACATCATGAAAGCTCAACTCCTACGCATTTTATTCACAAAACTACGCATTTTATTCAAAAAATTTTAAATTTTCAAAGGGAAACGTGCTGACTCATGCATGTGCAAGAAAATAGACGTGAGACACAACAAACTACTAATCACCCCATCCCACACTTTTGAAATGAGCCGTGACCTCACGGCACAACTCAATTCAAACAATATGCACAATATCAATAAAAAGGAACAAGGTACAAAAGTGAAACGGAACTCCCCTTATGATGTCCTTGCATGCCATGAAATGACAAGGCTTGGACTCACTCCAAATGGTTGAAGCTCATGGGAGACTAGGTCGGGCTCGGTCTCTCTCTCGAACGCGCCCCGGGCTCTCTCGGTACTCGCCGGGCTTGCATAAAATGCGTAGCGGGTGAGGTACCATGTGTAGCAGCAGTCGGGCCTGGATCTCCATGGGCGCGTCCGGTCCTTTAGTCAAGCCCGGTTCTGCTATGGTCTCGGGACCCGACCTACAAAACAAATCCTTTTCCTTTCCGACAATGATGGGGTGAGAATAAATGCAAGAAAGTAAAAATGCAAAAAATACTGTAAAACGCCGGGCTACCTCCCGGCGAGTGCCTTTGTTTAACGTCGTTGGCTCGACAGTACCTCCTTGGGATCACAAGTTGGGATCCCATGGGCGGGTGAGGTCAAACTTCTTCCCAATTGCTCTCTTGATCTTCCCAAGGTTCTCGTATTGCAGTGGGCTCGGTTCTGCCTTTAACCAGTCAGGTGGCCTTGCCTTCACATCCTTTTGAGGAGGAGGAGATCTCTTGAGCATAGCCACTGATTTATCAAGCCGTGCCCTCTTGTCTCTCCATCCCGGTTTCCATGCAAACATTCCATGCCTCGGTCGCTTTTTTATGTATGAGCGGATGGCATCCTTGCATTTTTCGAAGATCATAATGTTGCCATCACTCACAAGCGACACCAAGCTTGTCCCCATGTTTGATTTCACCTCTAACTCGCCTTGAACATCATCTTTGATTACATGAGTTTCGGTGGTTGTGATTTCAATAGACAATGAGGGGTCAAGTTGGGACTCTTCGGCTAGGAGGTTAGGGCATGCCTCGGATGGCTCATCAATGAGGATTGGGTCTTCTTTGGACAGCCCGGGAGTGAGGAAGGGGATGGTCTCGGGCTCGGGTGCAGGGACTAGTCCGGGCGCCTTAGGCGCAAAAGAGAGTCTGTCCGAGGGAACCGGGCCTACTGGAGGGACTGATCCGTCCGAGGGACTGAGAACTGAGTCTCGTCCGGGCGCCTGGTGCACTGCTGGAACTGGGATCGGGTTTGCTCGAAGTGCCTCAAGTCCTTCGGACGTCTGTGCAAGAGCCGGGCCTGCTAGAATCGGCACTGATCTGAAGCCTGAGACGCGTCCGGTTCTGAGATATAAAGGCTCTTAGGCCCGGTTTGGTCCTCCTCATTTACCCTTGAGCATTCTTCTTCCAGGTCTGTTATCAACTCGGACGCGGTCAAGTCGGATATTGCCTTTGATAACTCGGCTTGATTCTGCTGAATTCTTGCATCCATTCGCGCATTACTCGCGGCCAACTCTTCCATTATATCCTCCAAGGAACGGTTTTGTCCCACCGGGCTTGGACCCGACTGATTGTGGTTTGGTCTTGAGTCCTCGGCCAAAACATTTATCAAGTCCCAAAGCTCACTTATGATTAAATCATTGGCCGAGCCTCCTGCCGCCTCATTGAGCCTATCCCACTCATGTGGTATCATTCCACCGAGAAATCTTTGAATAAGATCCAAGTTAGTGAATCCATGGTGCGGGCAGCTTGTCACAAGGGAATCAAAGTACCATAAGTACTTATCCAATGTTTCATCCCGGGATTGCTCAATGTTCATGATCTTTTCGCAGATTTCTCGTTGGAAGGATGGTGGGGAAAACTCCTCATCATACCAAGGGTCTCTATTGTAATAAGAGGCCATGGCGAACCAAGAGAATCAAAACAAGAACAAAAAGAACAACTTCACCCATGCACAACTCCCCGGCAACGGCGCCAAAATTTGATAAGCACATGTCGTCGTGTGCAAAATCAAATCTAAATTTATAAGTCCACTACCTTAGGCTTACTAGAAACTAGTAGAGCGGCAAGTAGGGGTCGAACCCAGAGGAGTTGTAATGGTTACTTGTTGTTCCTTTATGCTAGAAAAGTAAAGTAAAGTAAATACAAGTTGGGGGTTTTTTAATTGGTTTTGAACGTGTAAGTAAGGAAAGTAAATGCAAGAGTGATGGACCACAATTATACGAATCAAAAACACAGTAAAACCCCCCAAGTTATACTGTTTGTCTATCTAACATCCATCTGTTAGCCCCGATATATTTCCACAGGGCATTTTAGAGACTGAAGTGAAAACACGCTAAGGAGAGGATTTTATGCTGAAAAGATAACAAGAGTCAATCCAAGGTCAAGATCATATGCCGACTGAAGAAATATCAAGGATCCTGACGTGAAATTGACCATAACAAATTAATCAGAAGAATCAGGAGAGGAATCAAGACAGCCCGGGGAAGGAACACACTGACAGTTTTGTGAAAAGACTGCACAAAACTGTACAAAACTCACATATGGCAAGATGACTTGGTGACTTGATGAAGAGGTGGCCAAGGGAGGAGCTCCTCCACCCAAGGCAACCGGCAACCGGCGGCTGCCACCACCCTCCTCCTCCTTGACCGGCGGCTTTTGGCTCCTCCATGTGGTGGCTCCTCCTCCCTTGATTTGCCCATCCAATCTCCATGCAACAAGTGCCCTCATCTTAGCCCTCCATTTCTCCTCCCCATGGCTATAAATACACCCCTCCTCCTCCTCATTTCATAGCCAAAAATTGTAATCACTTCTCTCTCTACATTTTGTTACTTGTAAGTTTGGTTCGGTTTTGAAATAATACTCCTGTTTGTTCTTGAGTATTATACTGGAAATTATAATACTCTTGTCGGTTCTCGAGTATTATAATACTGTAGAGAATACTCCTGTTGGTTCTTGAGTATTCAGTAGGAATTAGGAATACTCCTGTTGGTTCTTGAGTATTCCACCCCTTTCCCTCTTACTGTTTTCAAAAACCCCCGAGTATTTAGCTATGGTATCCATCTCTATGGATATTCGTAGCTAAACTCTTTATTCGGTGGAAGGTATTTTCTTGTATTATATAATGTTGTAATATCTTTTAGTTTCATTTCTTTGTATTCAAAACTTGTTCTATGTGCCATTTATAGTCAGAATTTCCAAGGTTGAGTGGATGCTACGAAAGGGCAAAACTCTTCCGTGGGGATTCGTGAACATACTCGGGTAAGTGGATGCTACGAAAGGGCAAAGCTTATCTGAGAAGTTCGACTCATCTAAAACACCACTTGGTCAATCGTAACTGTGAGATCAAGTGGATGCACAAAAGGCTAAGATACTTCGAAAGGAGGAATTAGTCTGAAATAGAACAAGGGTTGCTTTAAACGATGTTGCAAGTCTTGCGCTACGAAAGGGCCTCGATTCATCTTTGAATACTTAGAAAAGTTACTAACAGTTTATTATATACATGTTATAATACAAGAGTACCTGAAACCGAATGCTTTTCTTTACTGTTAAACCGCAATCACCAACTGCTGATCTACCGGAGGAATTACAATCACGCATCACCCACTGTAAGTCTTCTTTGTATTTACAGCATTTTAATTTCTGTATTTACTTTTCCGCAATCAAAACCAAAAACCCCCCAAAAAATCACGTAGTTAATTAGAGCGCTAAAATCTCAATCAACCATAAAACACGCTCCCCCCAGTTCAATCACCCTAAAAGAATAGCCTATTCCCCTAATTCCCTTGGGTTCGACCCCTACTTACCACTTACTACCCAGTAGTGTAGACACAAGTAGCGGATATTATAAATTTATTTGTACAGAGGACACTGCACCTTAACGACAGTGCGGTGGCCCTCCGTCAAATTGGCGCCGTTGCTGGGGAATTAGCCGTCGAATAAACTGTTCTTTTCTCTCCCTCCATCTCTTTTAAATTCTCGCGCTCGAAACAACTATGTCTCGCGAAGGAAGTCATCATGACTACCAGGATGACGATGAAATAAACCTGTACGAGCGAAATGATGAAGTGCCACTTCCATTTATGGATGATCCGGAGCAACTCATCAGAAGCAGACGAGCTCGTGATAGGGAGGCCATCAGACGAAACCAAGAACCACCCGAGGACCGAAATGCAGTTGGTCCAGTACGACAACCCCCTAGATATCCCCCACCCCCTCGCCCTCGACAAATTCCTAGACAAGAACCTATCTTCGATAACTACTACGGGGATGACAACTACCGTGAACCCACCCTGGGAGAACTTTCGGCACCAGATTTCAGAGTTCAGCCATGTTGTATCTACGAAGGACCAGAGTTAGAAAACATCGCCATCAACACTTCAGTGGCCCACAGCTTGCCAAAATTCTCAGGAACTCGTGGAGAATCAGCAATGACTCATCTCCAGCGTCTACATGGGATTTGCCAAAACCTCAAACCAAATGGCGTAAACGTAGACGACTTTAAGTTAAAGGCGTTCTACTTTTCTCTCATTGATGCGGCAAACGACTGGTTCCTGTCATTACCTTCCGGAAGCATCAGAACATGGGCTCAGATGCAGAAGAAATTCTTAGACAAATACTACCCAGCAGGAAGAGCAATGCAAGTAAGAAGGCAACTGCAAGACATCAAACAAGGGCCCAACGAAACCATGTATGATTACCTGGAAAAGTTCAATCACCTGGAAAGAAGCTGCTGTACCCTTGGACTGCCCGAGAAACTCATAATCGAGTACCTCATTGATGGATTAAGACCCTTAGACAAAATGCTCCTGGATGCCTCAGCTGGAGGGTCCATAATGAATCTATCATTGAGTGGTGTTAGGCAACTCATCAACGACGTTGCCGAAAATGCCCGATTTAGAGAAGAGACAACTCGGCAGGAAGAATTCTCCCGAACGAAAAATGTGGCAAAAGCTGAAACATCGACGGGGCCTATATCTGAGGAAATAAAGCAGTTAAAAGAAATGATGATTCAGCTCCTACGAAGACAACCAATTCCGGTAAAACCTTGCGAGTTCTGTGGATCTATAGACCACAAAACTGACGCATGTCCGACATTAATAGAAGAGGAACCGGCGGAAGTAAATGCAATAGGAGGATATCAAGGATACAACAACAGCAACGACAGAGCAGGACAGAATAGGCAGTACGGTCAAACATCCAAACCAGACTGGCGTAACAACAACAGCTATCCTCAGAAGGAAGCACAACCAGCTCAGTCATACCACCAACCCCCCCACCGACAGTATAACCAGAACGCTCCAGGACAATATCAGCAAAGAGGACCGAATCAGAGTCAGCACCAAACTGGCCTGAATAATCAGTAAGAACCAACCAAGTCGCTCGATGACACGATGAAGGAGCTCGCAGGAAACGTAAATCAATTGGGTACTTCGCTACTCCAATACCAGGCGAAAACTGACAGGGCAATTTCTGAATTGACCAAACAAATGTCCCAGCTCGCCACTGCAATGTCAACACTGACCAGTGAACCTGGCAGACTTCCTTCACAAACCATCCAAAACCCAAAGGCGAATCTTAGCATGATAAAAAGGTCAAACGTAAAGACAACCCTGGGAGAAGTAGCACGAGCCCCAGCCTACAAACTCACTAACAAGCACTTCAACCGTAGACGTCGTCCTGACTGGAATCAAGAGGAAGACCGACCCAATAATGAAAGAACATGGGTCACGCATGCTGACAATGGACGGTACGCATTCACCGTCTGCATATCACCACCGTCAGTCATACACTCTGACATACCAGCATCTGGATGGGATTACAATAGCAATGAAAGGGATGAACAGAATGGCCCAGCATTGGGAAAAGCCCTCACTTCTGATCATGAGTCACAACCAGAAAGAGATAAAGACCCAGGGGCCTTCACAGTCACCTGCGGTATTGGTGAGACCCAAATCCATAAGTGCTTAGTCGACCTTGGGGCTGCTGTCAATGCCATGCCTTCCTCCTTATATTACTTACTAGGACTTGGTCCATTGAAACCACCCCGATCAAACATCGAACTAGGAGATAAATCATGCATCCGCCCGGTTGGAGAACTGGAAGATGTAATACTCCATGTGGGAGAACTCGTCGTTGCTGCAGACTTCTATGTAATACCAACAGAAGAGACCTGCAAAGACGACCCACCAACAGTAATATTGGGACGACCATTCCTCTACGCCACTAAAGCAAGAATCGATGTAGGCAAGGGCTCATTATCACTTAAGTTCGGTGGCAAAATTGCACACTTCTACATTCATCAGAGCCGCCCGGACACAAAAAAACCGCCAGACATAACGCCTATCTCGGATCACGGTGCACAGTTTTCTGACCTGTCATTAGAGACCAAAAAAATAACAAGACCAGCAGCTATGGTCAAGGGTCTCCCGCCTTCTCAGAAACAATGGAAAGAGAAAACACCAAAACCATGGAGCTCTTACTCCAGCAAGAAGTCAGGACAAGTCAAAGCAAGAAACAACACAGGAACGGTGGCAAAGTTTGACCTCAGCCACCCATGGGACCCAAATCAGTAATCCACAACGAGGTATCGTCGAGCCAACGACGTAAAACAAGTGCACTGGTCGGGAGGTAACCCGACACTATCTTACTTTCCACACTTACTTTCAGTACTTAGTTTTAAGCTTGCATGACTTTTGAACTAAGGCACGCCTTCGTTCAAAAGTGGGGGGTGAAAACCGCCTGTGTACATAAATAACATGCTTGCTGTTTTTCTTTTTTAGTAATAGTATCTTTTTGAACATATGAACTTAAGAATGTGAAAAAGATAAATTAGAATTCATGCATTTACCTTGTGAAAATTCAAACTGTTTAAAAACTTAGAATGTAACTTTCCATTTGTCCTTTGTACTGAGATAACTAGGGATGTGGAGTTGACATAAACTGCCCTAGAAGGACTTGGGAAGCAATCAAAGGATCAGATCAAACTATATGGTTTTCGAAGTCAGTAGAGGCTGCACTTCGGGTTTTCAGTGAATAATTGAGTCAAACTCCGCCAAGAAGCATCTATGCAAAGGCGAGGACGGGAATCAGACCGTCCTCTCTCTAGTCAAAATAGCCGAGAAAATAGATAAGCGACCCTCATCTTGACCCGCGCAAAACGACGAAGACGAGAGGAGAGGGGAGGTATATCCATAGGCTTGCGGGCGATGATTGGACCTCCCAAGAAGGCTGACAAAATGGACTAGCAAGTCACAAAGAAGCGAAAAACTCAAAGAAGAAAATCAAAAGAGGCCAAATTTCCAAAATTGTGAAGGTTTTAACCGAGCAAAAGTGAAGCACTTCACAAAGTCAAATCAAAGGCCAAAGACCGATTCACTACAACAAAAAAGCAGTCCCTCGCCAAAGAAAAAAAAATCAAGAAGGTTCAACTCACTGAAACCCGAACCGAATCACGTGCATGAGAAAGCTACCAGAAGACCATATAGTACGAAACGATCCCGAGGCTGCAACCCAGGAACCTGAAAAGGGCTATCTCCCGAAACATCCAATATAATTTGCATCTCAGCACGGAGGTACAAGTATTAAGTTTCTTCTATTTATTTACGCAGTTTAATTTGGTAATAAGTAAGCAATGCATGAATTAGGATAGATCGAGTACCACAGTCTAATTTTCATATGCCAAATCCGAACCTAGAACTTACGCCCTTTAATAGCATTGTTCGGGACGAACAACTAAAAGTGGGGGGTATTCTGATGGACCACAATTATACGAATCAAAAACACAGTAAAACCCCCCAAGTTAGACTGTTTGTCTATCTAACATCCATCTGTTAGTCCCGATATATTTCCACAGGGCATTTTAGAGACTGAAGTGAAAACACGCTAAGGAGAGGATTTTATGCTGAAAAGATAACAAGAGTCAATCCAAGGTCAAGATCATATGCCGACTGAAGAAATATCAAGGATCCTGACGTGAAATTGACCATAACAAATTAATCAGAAGAATCAGGAGAGGAATCAAGACAGCCCGGGGAAGGAACACACTGACAGTTTTGTGAAAAGACTGCACAAAACTGTACAAAACTCACATATGGCAAGATGACTTGGTGACTTGATGAAGAGGTGGCCAAGGGAGGAGCTCCTCCACCCAAGGCAACCGGCAACCGGCGGCTGCCACCACCCTCCTCCTCCTTGACCGGCGGCTTTTGGCTCCTCCATGTGGTGGCTCCTCCTCCCTTGATTTGCCCATCCAATCTCCATGCAACAAGTGCCCTCATCTTAGCCCTCCATTTCTCCTCCTCATGGCTATAAATACACCCTCCTCCTCCTCATTTCATAGCCAAAAATTGTAATCACTTCTCTCTCTACATTTTGTTACTTGTAAGTTTGGTTCGGTTTTGAAATAATACTCCTGTTTGTTCTTGAGTATTATACTGGAAATTATAATACTCTTGTCGGTTCTCGAGTATTATAATACTGTAGAGAATACTCCTGTTGGTTCTTGAGTATTCAGTAGGAATTAGGAATACTCATGTTGGTTCTTGAGTATTCCACCCCTTTCCCTCTTACTGTTTTCAAAAACCCCCGAGTATTTAGCTATGGTATCCATCTCTATGGATATTCGTAGCTAAACTCTTTATTCGGTGGAAGGTATTTTCTTGTATTATATAATGTTGTAATATCTTTTAGTTTCATTTCTTTGTATTCAAAACTTGTTCTATGTGCCATTTATAGTCAGAATTTCCAAGGTTGAGTGGATGCTACGAAAGGGCAAAACTCTTCCGTGGGGATTCGTGAACATACTCGGGTAAGTGGATGCTACGAAAGGGCAAAGCTTATCTGAGAAGTTCGACTCATCTAAAACACCACTTGGTCAATCGTAACTGTGAGATCAAGTGGATGCACAAAAGGCTAAGATACTTCGAAAGGAGGAATTAGTCTGAAATAGAACAAGGGTTGCTTTAAACGATGTTGCAAGTCTTGCACTACGAAAGGGCCTCGATTCATCTTTGAATACTTAGAAAAGTTACTAACAGTTTATTATATACATGTTATAATACAAGAGTACCTGAAACCGAATGCTTTTCTTTACTTTTAAACCGCAATCACCAACTGCTGATCTACCGGAGGAATTACAATCACGCATCACCCACTGTAAGTCTTCTTTGTATTTACAGCATTTTAATTTTTGTATTTACTTTTCCGCAATCAAAACCAAAAACCCCCAAAAAATCACGTAGTTAATTAGAGCGCTAAAATCTCAATCAACCATAAAACACGCTCCCCCCAGTTCAATCACCCTAAAAGAATAGCCTATTCCCCTAATTCCCTTGGGTTCGACCCCTACTTACCACTTACTACCCAGTAGTGTAGTCACAAGTAGCGGATATTATAAATTTATTTGTACAGAGGACACTGCACCTTAACGATAGTGCGGTGGCCCTCCGTCAAAGAGGATTGTGATCAATAGAATGGAATTCGGTCTAGGGGCCTTTTGTTGTGGCGCAGCTCATCATTGACCTCTAATGATATATCCTTGTATCAATAAGTGTGGGTTAGTTCCATTTCAAGACAAAAACCCTAAAGTAAGGCCCTTTTGAGCGCATACACCACAATCCATTCCTTTTCAAGACTTGGATTTCTAGTGCGAACAAGTTTAATAACCCCTTTCAAGGTGTACTAGACTAGGTGCAAAAGCTTGTTTCACTTTTCAATGACAACAAGCACAGTGGAGGTAGTGAACCCACACGGCTAAACCTTGCCCTTTCAAGCCTTAGTTTAGCCTAGGTATTCATTCCCAAACCATTGGCACATGACTAGCAAATGAATACAAGGAAGCATTAAGATCAAGGTCTCAAAGCCTTGCTACAACACTAAAGATCCCCAAACCGAATTGTGAAGGTTTTAGCCACTCATATTCATGAAATGAATATGAGAACTAAGGGAATCACAATCGGAATTTAGGCTCAGCCTAAAATGTGTACGTAGTGTGGAATGTAAATTGTGTAATGTAAGAAGAGAAGGAGTAGAGAGAAGTTGAGAGCTTTGTTACTTTCAAACGCCAAACCAACAAGGGAACAAAGGAGTGATTTTTGTCTACATTTTTCGAATAGATTACACAAGGCCAAGGGGTTCTATTTATAGGAAATGAGCTAGGGTTTCTCTTGTCTTGGGCACCAAGTTGGAGTGGCATAAGTGGTTTGGCCATTGCAAATGTTGAGATGCTTCTAGAATCATCAAGGCACTTTTGCTTTGGAAGTAGTCAAAATGGATTGGCATGAGCAAATAATGAGATGCTTCTAGAATCATCAAGACTTTGCAAGTGGGCTAGGTTTGGCTTGGGCTTCACGTGTGGCCCAATAATGCCTTGTGGTGATTTTGGCCTTAAATGCCATCTTTTAAGCCCGATTCTTCTTTAGACTCCAAAAGGCCCTGAAATGCAAAATGACATTAACAAGCATATGTTCTTATGATCAAATGTCATTTTTGGTGGGTTTTGTTGACTCGATGAATCCTATTAATACGACTCATCAGTCATTCTCTAGCTACTCATGCCTTGTTTTAGACAAGAATGGCGATACACTGATGAAAGGAAGAAGGGATGCCAACAACTGCTACACCATTGGGATGGGTCTGATGGGATCAATGAACAACGAGAAGCATGGCAAGCAACCTTTTTCTCTTACCTGTGCAAACGCTCAATATAAATTTCTGCGAGGGGGAGTGGATCAGACCTTGCACACAAGGCCCGATTGGAGATGCGCACAAATCCATATTGACAACTGTCCCAAGAAACTGTTGAATCAGAAGGTGTCACAGTTACGAAAGGAGTTCGTACAATGCCCACAGAAATATGCCTAGAGCCGAACAAGAAAATATGAATATGAAGGGAACCAGAAGATGATAACTCTGAGGCATACCAAGATCTTTGTAAACCCCTATGGCAGGTTACGGAGTGGAACACCCAGATCCTTAGTAAGTCCATGTGGTGTCCACCACTGAATGCATCCGACGGTGGTCAGTCAAAGTCGAATCTCCAGCTGAACAGTTGGACTGACCACCTAAGGAAGGGAGCTGGAACAGAATGCACAACGCGTGAAGACCAATATTTTTGAATATTCTCAAAGATTTTTCCTGCCGTTATTTGAATCGAGAGTTGACCAATTTGGGAAGTTGAAAGGCCGGAGGATATTTTTTTGAAACACAAAACAGTTGAGTGTGTTCAATTGTTTATTCTCTCTCTCTCTCGTACAAACCCTAGAATGACTCTCGGTGATTTTTTTTCAACCGCTCCTTCTCCAAACCGCGATGGTGAACACAAGGAAATCTTCTAAGACCGGCATCAAATCCGCTAAGAAGAAGAACATGCAGTCCTCAAAGGCAATGGCGGCAAAACCCCAAATTCCCAAAGCAAAAGCTCTGAAGGAGAAAAAGGCGTCGCCTTTACACTCCGTCACCGAATCTTTGGCCGAATCAAAGAAGTCTGCCGGAGGAATAATAGTTAAAATCCCTCAGTCGACCACCGTGGACTCGTCCGTCTCAATAGATGCTGGTACGTCTCAAGAAATCCGTCCCCAATCTAAGGTAATTCCAACTGTTCTTTCTGATTCTGTAAATACTCCAATTGTTGAAAATTTTGTGAAGAAAGATCTGAATGTGGGTGTCGAGAAGGAGGGGAAGTCTGTTGAATGTAATGAAGTCAGTAGGGCTGTTATTGGTGATGATTCTAGTAGTGGTGCTATTAGTGATAAGGGGATTGTTGGCGACAAGGGCGGTAGTTCTGTTACTGAAAACAATCTTGACAAGATTGTGGAAAGCAGCGAGCCCAGCAAAGCGGTTGGTGGCTCAACATCATGGAGAGAGAAGTTTTTTGCCACCGGATACGTACCTCCAAAGGCTGGTCACGGAAAGAAGACTAAGCGGGCTCGTGACTCTCCCAGAAAATACCTAGCTCAGATATATGCCACTAGAGGTCGGAAGATTGCAATGTCCGATGAAGAATCAGAGAAATTCATTGAGACCTCGGGGAAGAGAAATTTGGTGATTAATGATGCTGAGTCATATAAGAATCAAGAAGGAGTCATTAATGAGCGTTCCGGTAAGCATGCTGAGACTGTGTCAGAGGAGATTAATCTGTCAGGGAAGTCGGGTGTGCTGGAAGAATCCATGCCAGAAGAATCAGACCCAGCAGAAAAGGATGAGGAGTTGGAGAAGATGTACAAAGACATTGATGATGTCATGAAAGATCTGGAAAAGGAAAATGATAGAGGAGTGGCAAGTTCAAAGGAAGTTGCACGTGATCAGGCCGTTGGGGCAAAAGAGTCCGTTGCAGGGAAAGCTTCAAGTGTTCGAACTGTGGAACCGAGTGTTCAATCTGGTGTTGAGACTGGAGGAGTTGCAGAGAAAGCTACAAGCATTCCAACAGTGGAACCAAGTGTTCAGACTGACACTAAGACTGCACCAGCTCCAGAGGAAGTTGTGGATAGGGAGACATTGGCTGTACTAGTAGTCATTCAAGGTGATCTTCGTAATGATCATATGGAGGAGGATGGTACATCAGTTCGTAAGGACACTGCGAAGCAAGTATCGAAGGATGCTACTCTTTCAGAAGATGACCAAGATAGTGTTCCTCCTGTCAATCTCAAAAGGAAGAAGGATAAGGAAAAGAAGAAGGTTGTTTTTGCAAAATCCACAAAGGGATCAGTTCAGAAGGCTGCTGAGGTCAGCATTGGTGAAGGGGGGAGCCGGCTCTTCCAAGAAAAGGAAGCGCGATGCTGCGGTTCCCGTCTCTGAAGATGTTGGGAGATGCGAAGTCCCGGCCCATGAGTCTGAGACTGTTCTAGTGGGTAAGGTTAATAAAGGAGTGTGGTTCATTAATAAAGACGCTGCGTTGAAATGGAGTTGTGTGCTAAAAAGGAAAATCATTCCTGAGAGGTTGCTAGATGAGTCCCGTTACAAGGGAAAGGAAGTGATTGAATTGCTCAAGGAATCTGATCTGTTCTGGACGTTGGACAGATGCAAGCCGTTCAACGAGCAATTGGTGCGGGAAGCTATGGTAAACCTTCCTCCTGGGTTTGGGGTCATTGGAGAAGCAGAATATGGGGTCTTCTATGTTAGAGGAAGAAGGATCAAGATTGATCCTGAGCTGATCAATGTATACTTTTCCATGGACGACCCAGCCGTTGATGAAGAGGAACCAAGCCTTGAGAAGATAGTGAGCACCATCACTGCAGGCTCTGTTCGGTGGAGGCCTGAGTCAGTGGTGCATACAGCGGATCTGTCTACGTTCTATTCAATGCTGCTTTTCATTGATGTATTCAACTGGAGCCGGTCTACTCATCGCTCTACTATCAATAAGGATATGGCCCAACTGATTTATCAGACAGGGAATAAGCTGAAGTTCAACCTAGGTAGAGTAATGTTCAAACAGATTGCTGAACATGCCACTTCGATGAGAACTCTGCACCAGATTTGCTTTCCATCTCTGATATATGAGCTGATCATCCATCAAGTTCCAGATTTGAAGGCCTCGGCTGACCACCTCACAAAGGCACCCAGCAAGTTCGTCGTTGACCACAAGTTGTTTAAAGGGCGTCACGTGAACGATCTCAAGGAGGGGAACCAGAAAGGAAAGGGCGTTGCGGAGTCGAGTCGAAGGGGAGCCAGGATGGGCCGAGATGAGAGGAGCCAACTGCTCAATGAACTGAATGTCATCATCGAAGTGGACAAGGAGCAACGCAAGCGCATCAACAAGCTCGCTCGTGCCCTCAGCTACCCAAGTGAGAATGAATCTACTGATACTGATTCTGAGGATGCCACTGATGACGGATCTCCCTGAACTATTTGTTTAAAAGTTTCGTACTTAGTGCTTGTTCTGGCACATTTTGATTGGCTGTTCGAACTCGGATCGCACCCCTTGCCAGTTTGTGGCAAAAAGGGGGAGTATTTTTTAGGAGACAGATTTTGTTTCCCTCAAAGTTGTCTATTGTCTAGATAGTTAGATAGACTTAGTTATCTAGTAGATCTGGTTTTGCCAAAATGCCAAGGGGGAGATTGATGTTCCCTTGAGTGGCATGTATTTGGCAAAACGTAGCTTAGACAGTTCGAGCAGGAGTTCAGGGGGAGTTCGAACATATCCTAGTACTCACATACAGCGTGGAGCAGACGCAAGGATATTTTCCGGAAGGATATTGGACTGCAAAGATATCGCCAAGTTAAGTCGGCCAGCGACTTATTCGAGCAGAAGATATTCGATTGAATATCCACATTGAAGGCGGCGCTGCTTACTTGGGCAAGAAGACTTCGTATATTCTTCCAACCGATTTGAAAAAGATATACATCAAATATCTAGGAATATTTCCTAAATATTTGATGGGATTATCTTGTGCAAATTAGGGTTTCATCCTAGCATATAAATACAATGCTAAGGCGCCCTTATTCTGAATCACTTTCAAGATCAAACATACACGAGCATACACTATCGATTGGGAAGGAAGAAAGCGACGACCGGCTGTGTTTCCCCACTGGAAACTCATCGGTGCAAGAGCAGTCTTGTCGAAGTGCAAATGAGACTGCCTGGAAGCGATCAAACTGCTGCACACAACAAAGGTGAACAAGCTTTTGAAAGAAAGCATCCGAGCTTCAGGAGAAGGTCGAGAACGTTCGGACTGCAGGTTCAGACGAAGGGGATCGAGGTTAACTGCTGTAAACCTCGGTTGCAAATCTGAGAGACGTAGTGTTAGAGGCTAGGCGATTACAAGGTGTAAGCGTAAGTCCACTTGTAGCTCTAACTCGTAATAAAGATTTGCTGTCCCTTCTAGGGTGTGGGAAACCCCCCCAGAGTAGGCGTGGCCGAACTGGGTTATCATTCTGTGCGTCCTTCTACTTTGATTCTGTTGCCTGAACTATTGTGATACGAGTTCAAGGTCTGTCGCAACTGTACCTTGAACTAACTTCTGAACTGTTGCGAAAAGAGTTCAAGATCTGTCGCAACTGTAACTTGGACACAAGCTTGAACAGGGGATATAATTTCAAGTTTCTCCGTAGTAGTGTTTGAGCCTTTGTCCATTCACAATGAAGAATGTTCCATCTTCGTTGTAGAGTTTTACATGCCCGTCTTTATAGGGTTTGTAGACAACGAATGGACCACTCCATCGGCTTTTTAGTTTGCCCGAGAAGAGTTTGAGTCTAGAGTTGAATAGCAACACCTTATCTCCTTCCTTGAACTCACGACGAAAGATTCTCTTGTCATGCCATTTCTTTGTCTTTTCTTTTTAGATTCTAGCGCTTTCATATGCTTTATTTCTTGTCTCTTCTAACTCGTGAAGTAGAAGGACTATTTTTCTTCCGCCGTTTGTAGATCCATGTTCAAGAATTTAATTGCCCACATTGCCTTGTATTCCAATTCAACCGGCAAATGGCATGGTTTCCCATATATAAGGCGATATGGAGACATCCTAATGGGGGTTTTGTAGGCGGTTCGATAGGCCCACAATGCATCATCTAGCTTCGATGACGAATCTTTCCTTGAGCTACTGACGGAGCCCACCGCACTGTCGTTAAGGTCAGGTGTTCTCTGTGCAAAAGCAAATTTATATTCCGCTACTCGTGACCTTACTACTGGGTAGCAAGTGGTAAGTAGGGGTCGAACCCAAGGGAATTAGGGGGATAAGCTATTCTTTGAGGGAATTGTACAGCGAGGGAGCGTATTTTAGGTTGATTGAGGTTTTAGTGCGGAAAAGTAAGTGATTGGTTGGTTGGTTTTGGTTTTTAGTGCGGAAAAGTAAATGACAGAAAAGTAAAGTACTGAAAATAAAGTAGAAGACTTACAGCGGGTGATGCGTGATTGGCAAGCCTTCCAGAACGTGAGAAGTTGATAGAGCAGTTTATACTAAGAAAGTAAATGCAAGGGGTTTTGTAAATCTAAGGAAAGCATTCGGTTTCTGGGGCCTTGTATCATAGCCTGTTTATCATTGACCTTTAGTGATCCTTCTAAGTATTCAAAAGTGTATCAAGGCCATTTCAAGCACTCGATTTGCACACACCGTCTAGCCCATTTCAAGGTCGTATAGCACTTGTTCAATTTAGACTAGCACCCCATTTCAAGGTAAACTAGCCTATGTGCATCCATTTGATCAACATTTCCGATCAAACCAAATGGTGTTTAAAAGAGGTCGAACTCCTCAGATAAGCTTTGCCATTTCAAGCATCCACTTACCCGAGTATGTTCACGAACCCCCACGGAAGAGTTTTGCCATTTCAAGCATCCACTCAACCTTGGAAGTTCTGGCCTAATATATGGCACATAGAACAAGTTTTGAATAAAAAGAATAGGCACTAAAAAGATGGCCTAAAACATTTTATGATACAAGTACACCCCTTCAACCGAATGAAGAGTTTAGCTACGAATATCCATAGAGGTGGATACCATAGCTAAGTACTTACGGTTTTTGAAAGACAGTAAGTAAAGGAAAGGGGTGAGTACTTCAAGAACCGACAAGAGTACTCAAGAATATAGAAAAGTAAAGCTTGAGTACTACAAGAACCGACAAGAGTACTCAAGAGCGAACTATAATACTCAAGAACCAACAGGAGTATTATGAATTGAAAACCAAACTTACAAAGTGCCAAACTTTCTAGAGAGAGAAGTGTTTTGTGAATTTGAGGATGCATACAAATGAGAGGGGAGGGCTCTATTTATAGTCATGGGAGGAGGAGATGTGTGGAGGAGAAGCCACCACATGGCAAGCCATCCATGGCTTGGCAAAAGCCGCCGGTTGGAGGTTGCAAGGAGGAGAGCCGCCGGTCATGGAGGGGAGGGGAGGGGAAAGCCATCCCATGAGTCATCCTTCTTCCCCAAGTAGCCGGTCATAAGGGCAAAGGGAGGAGTTTTGTGTGAGTTTTGTGATGTTTTCACAAAACTATCGGTGTATTTCCGCTCCGGACTGACTTTGGTTGCTCCTCGGTTGGATTTGTTTTGAGTGATTCAATGTCAGGATCTTGAGATTTCTTCAGTCGGCATCTGATCTTGACCTTAGAATGACTCGTAATATATTTTCTACGTAAAATCCTCTCCTTAGCGTGTATTCTCTCTAGACTCCAAAATACCCTGTAGATAAATATCGGAACTAACAAGCAAAAGTTAAATAGACAAACAGTCTAATTTGGTGGGTTTTACTGTGTTTATGATTCGTATAATTATGGTCCATCAGATCACCCCACACTTTTAGTTGTTCGTCCCGAACAATGCTATTAAAGGGCGGCACTAAGTAAGCTTTTAAAATATGAAAGTTAGACTGTGGGACTCGATTTATCCTAATTCATGCATTACTTACTTATTACCAAATTGAACTGTGTAAATAAATAGAAGAAACTTGATACTTGTACCTCCGTGCTGAGATGCAAATTATTTTGGATGTTTCGGGAGATAGCCCTTTTTAGGCTCCTGGACTGCATCCTCGGGACCGTCTCGCACTATATGGTTTCCTTGTAGCTTTCTCTAGCACGTGGTTCGGTTCAGGTTTCAATGGTTTGGTCTTTGATTTTCTTTTGGCGAGAGACAGCTTTTGTAGTGAATTGGCCTTTGGCCTTTGATTTGACTCTTTGAGTACTTCACTTTTTGTTCGGTTAAAACCTTCACAGTTTTGGGCCTTTGGCCTCTTGATTTGCCTCTTTGAGCTTTTGCCTTTCTGTGGCTTGCTAGTCCATTTTCTCAAGCCTTTTTGGGAGGTCCAATCGTCGCCCGCGAGCATATGGAAATACCTCCCCGCTCCTCTCATCCTTGCCGTTTCGCGCGGGTCAAGATGAGGGTCGCTCATCTATTTTCTCGGCTACTTTGACTAGAGATAGGACGGTCTGATTCCCGTCCTCGCCTTTTTTTCTTTTTTGCATAAACACTGCATGGCTGAGATGACTTCAATCTTCACTGAAACCCGAAGTGTAGCCTCCACTGACTTCGAAAACCATATAGTTAGATTCGATCCTTCGAGTGCTTGCCAAGCCTCTCTAGGGCAGTTTATGTCAACTCCACATCCCTAGTTTATCTCAGCACAAAGGGACAAATGAGAAGTTACATTCTAAGTTTTTAAACAGTTGAATTTTCACAAGGTTAATGCATGAATTATGATCTACCTTTTTCACATTCTTAAGTTCATATTTTCAAAAAGATAATAATTAAGGGAAAAGGAAAAACATGTTATTTATTTACAAAGGTGGTTCTCACCCCACACTTTTGAACGAAGGCGTGCCTTTCAGCACAACTTAGTTCAAAAGCCATGCAAGTAGATATTATACGAGAAGGAAATGACATTAAGGAAAAGGGAAGAACAGAACTCTCTTTATTGTGTCGAATGACATGGCTTGAGGCTGGATAATCGAGGGAGTTCGGCTGGGGCCTTGAACTCTCAGCGCAGGCCCGGTAATTCACGGAAGCTGCCTGGCTGATCCGGTCTTGCTCCAAAAACCGATTCCTACATAGTCATTTCATTCTATGCACCAAGTGGGTGAGAGCGACTTACGGGAAAAACTAAATGACAGAAAAATAAAAGACAGAAAGTAAGATAGGTGTCGGGTTACCTCTCGACCAGTGCCTTTGTTTAACGTCGTTGGCTCGACAGTACCTCATTCCTGGATCACTGGTTTGGATCCCATGGGTGGCTCAGGTCATATTTCGCCACTGTTCCTGTGTTGATTTTGGCCTTGACTCTTCCTGATTTCTTGCTTGGGTTAGAACCCCATGGTTTTGGTGTTTTTCTTTCCATTGTTTCTGAGAAGGCGGGGGACCTTTGACCATAGCTGCTGGTCTTGTTACTCTTTCGGTCTCCTTTGGCCGGTCAGAAATCTGTGTACCATAATCTAAGATAGGTATAATGTCTGGCGGTTTCTTTGTATCCGTGCGGCTATTGTTAATGTAGAAATTTGCAATTTTGCCACCGAACTTAAGCAATAATGAGCCCTTGCCCACATCGATTCTTGCTTTAGTAGCGTAGAGGAATGGTCGTCCCAATATTATTGTTGGAGGGTCGTCCTCGCTGGTCTCTCCCGTTTGTATTACATAAAAGTCTGCAGCAACGACGAGCTCTCCCACATGGAGTATTACATCTTCCAGCACTCCAACCGGACGGATGCACGATTTATCTCCTTGCTCGATATTTGACCTGGGTGGTTTCAATGGACCAAGTTCTAATAAGTAATATAAGGAGGAAGGCATGGCGTTGACAGCAGCCCCAAGATCGACTAAGCACTTATGAATATGGGTTTCACCAATACCGCAGGTGACTGTGAAGGCCCCTGGGTCTTTATCTCTTTCCGGTTGGGACTCATGATCTGAAGTGAGGGCTCTTTCTATTGTCGGGCCATTCTTCCCATTCCTTGGCTTAGGATTTGTATAATCGGACCCCTTAATATTTTGCTTCGAAGCATAAATATTAGTTGGTGAGTCCCACCTTAAATTGTTATTGTCACCCCATCCAGACGCTGGTATGTCAGAGTGTATGATTGGCGGTGGTGTTATGCAAACGGTGAATGCATATCGTCCATTGTCAGCATGCGTGACCCATGTTTTGCCATCATTAGGTCAGTCTTCCTCTTGATTCCAATCAGGACGACACCTACGGGTGAAGTGTTTGTTGGTAAGTTTGTAAGTTGGGAATCGTGCTACTTCTCCCAGGGTCGCCTTTATGTTTGACTTCCTTATCATGCTATTATTTGCCTTTGGGTTTTGGATGGTTTGTGAAGGAAGTCTGCCAGGTTCATTAGTGAGTGTTGACATTGTAGTGGCGAGCTGGGACATTTGTTTGGTCAATTCTGAAATTACCCCGTCAGTTTTTGCCTGGTATTGGTGTAGTGAAGTACCCAATTGATTTATGCTTCCTGCGAGCTCCTTCATTGTGTCATCGAGCGACTTGGTAGGTTCTTTCTGATTGTTTGGGCCGGTTTGGTACTGATTCGGTCCTCTTTGCTGATATTGGCCTGCTGATGGAGCGTTCTGGTTATACTGTCGGTGGGGGGGTTGGTAGAATGACTGAGCTAGTTGAGGGACAGCTGGTTGTGCTTCCTTCTGAGGATAGTTGTTGTTACGCCGGCTCGGGTTGGTTGCTTGACCATACTGTCTGTTTTGTCCAGCTCTGTCGTTACTGTTGTTGTTGTATCCTTGGTATCCTCCCACTGCATTCACTTCTGTCGGTTCCTCTTCTATTATTGTTGGGCATGCGTCAATTTTGTGGTCCGTAGAACCACAAAACTCGTAAGGTTTTACTGGAACTGGCTGCCTTCGTAGGATCTGAATCATCATCTCCTTTAACTGTTTCATCTCTTCAGGCATAGAGCTCATCGGTGTTTCAGCTCTTGCCACATTCTTTGTTCGGGAAAATTTTTCCTGCCGAGTTATCTCTTCTCTAAATCGGGCATTTTCAACAACATTGGTGATGAGATCCCTTATGCCACTTAATGATAGATTCATCATGGATCCTCCAGCTGAGGCATCCAGGAGCATTTTGTCTAAGGGTCTTAATCCATCAATGAGATACTCGACGGTGAGTTTCTCAGGCAGTCCAAGGGTACATCAGCTTCTCTCCAGGCGATTGAACTTTTCCAGGTAATCGTACATGGTTTCATTGGGTCCTTGCTTGATGTCTTGTAGTTGCCTCCGTACTTGCATCGCCCATCCTGCCGGGTAATATTTGTCCAGGAATTTCTTTTGCATCTGAGCCCATGTTCTGATGCTACCGGAAGGCAATGAAAGGAACCAATCGTTTGCCGCGTCAATGAGGGAAAAGTAGAACGCCTTTAACTTGAAGTCGTCTACGTTCACGCCATTCGGTTTTGAGTTTTGGCAAATACCATGTAAGCGCTGGAGATGAGTCATTACTGATTCTCCACGTGTTCCTGAGAATTTCGGTAAGTTGTGGGCCACTGAAGTGTTGATGATGACATTTTCCAGTTCAGGGCCTTCGTGAATGCACCATGGCTGGTTTCTGAAATACGGTGCTGAGAGTTCTCCCATAGTAGGTTCGCGGAAATTGTTGTTATCCCCGTAGTAGTTATCGAAAGCGGGTTCTCGTCTCGGCACTTGTCGAGGTTGAGGGGGTGGTGGATATCTAGGAGGTTGTACTGGACCAGCTGCATTTCGGTCCTCGGGTGGTCCTTGGTTTCTTCGGGCGGCCTCCCTATCACGAGCTCTTTTGTCTCGGATGATCTGTTCCGGATCGTCGACAAATGGAAGTGGCACCTCATCATTTCGATCGTACAGGTTTATTTCTTCGTCATCCTGGTAGTCATGGTAGCTTCCTTCAAAAGACATGGTTGTTTTGAAGCGAGTATCGATTTAAAGAACTTATCCGATTAAGTAACTAATTCCCCGGTAACGGCGCCAGTTTTGACGGAGCCCACCGCACTGTCGTTAAGGTGCGGTGTTCTCTATGCAAAAGCAGATTTATATTCCGCTACTCGTGACCTTACTACTGGGTAGCAAGTGGTAAGTAGGGGTCGAACCCAAGGGAATTAGGGGGATAAGCTATTCTTTGAGGGAATTGTACAGCGAGGGAGCGTATTTTAGGTTGATTGAGGTTTTAGTGCGGAAAAGTAAGTGATTGGTTGGTTGGTTTTGGTTTTTAGTGCAGAAAAGTAAATGACAGAAAAGTAAAGTACTGAAAATAAAAGTAGAAGACTGACAGCGGGTGATGCGTGATTGGCAAGCCTTCCAGAACGTGAGCAGTTGATAGAGCAGTTTATACTAAGAAAGTAAATGCAAGGGGTTTTTTAAATCTAAGGAAAGCATTCTGTTTCTGGGGCCTTGTATCATAGCCTGTTTATCATTGACCTTTAGTGATCCTTCTAAGTATTCAAAAGTGTATCAAGGCCATTTCAAGCACTCGATTTGCACACACCGTCTAGCCCATTTCAAGGTCGTATAGCACTTTTTCTATTTAGACTAGCACCCCATTTCAAGGTATACTAGCCTATGTGCATCCATTTGATCAATCATTTCCGATCAAACCAAATGGTGTTTAAAAGAGGTCGAACTTCTCAGATAAGCTTTGCCATTTCAAGCATCCACTTACCCGAGTATGTTCACGAACCCCCACGGAAGAGTTTTTCCATTTCAAGCATCCACTCAACCTTGGAAGTTCTGGCCTAATATATGGCAAATAGAACAAGTTTTGAATAAAAAGAAGAGGCACTAAAAAGATGGCCTAAAACATTTTATGATACAAGTACACCCCTTCAACCGAATGAAGAGTTTAGCTACGAATATCCATAGAGGTTGATACCATAGCTAAGTACTTACGGTTTTTGAAAGACAATAAGTAAAGGAAAGGGGTGAGTACTTCAAGAACCGACAAGAGTACTCAAGAATAGAGAAAAGTAAAGCTTGAGTACTACAAGAACCGACAAGAGTACTCAAGAGCGAACTATAATACTCAAGAACCAACAGGAGTATTATAAATTGAAAACCAAACTTACAAAGTGCCAAACTTTCTAGAGAGAGAAGTGTTTTGTGAATTTGAGGATGCATACAAATGAGAGGGGAGGGCTCTATTTATAGCCATGGGAGGAGGAGATGTGTGGAGGAGAAGCCACCACATGGCAAGCCATCCATGGCTTGCCAAAAGCCTCCGGTTGGAGGTTGCAAGGAGGAGAGCCTCTGGTCATGGAGGGGAGGGGAGGGGAAAGCCATCCCATGAGTCATCCTTCTTCCCCAAGTAGCCGGTCATAAGGGCAAAGGGAGGAGTTTTGTGTGAGTTTTGTGATGTTTTCACAAAACTATCGGTGTATTTCCGCTCCGGATTGACTTTGGTTGCTCCTCGGTTGGATTTGTTTTGAGTGATTCAATGTCAGGATCTTGAGATTTCTTCAGTCGGCATCTGATCTTGACCTTGGAATGACTCGTAATATATTTTCTGCGTAAAATCCTCTCCTTAGCGTGTATTCTCTCTAGACTCCAAAATACCATGTAGATAAATATCGGAAGTAACAAGCAAAAGTTAAATAGACAAACAGTTTAATTTGGTGGGTTTTACTGTGTTTATGATTCGTATAATTATGGTCCATCAGCTACCCACCATTTATTCTAAGATCGCTTTAATTTCCCGATTTGAGATCTCCACTTGCCCACTTGTTTGTGGGTGATACGGCGTTGCTACCTTGTGACTCACCCCATACTTACGAAGCAAAGCCTCAAAGTATTTTTCCTTAAAGTGTGAACCACCATCACTAATGACGGTTCATGGAACTACAAACCTTGGGAAAATTATCTTCTTGAAAAGCTTGGTGACAACCTTGGCATCGAAAGTAGGGGAGGCGATGGCCTCTACCCATTTAGAGACATAGTCAACCAAGACCAATATATTGATTCCCATATGAAGACGGGAAAGGACCCATGTAGTCTATACCCCAAACATTGAATATTTCCACCGGTAGGATGCTTTGTTTGGGCATTTCATGCCTCTTAGAAATATTTCCCGACCTTTGGCATTGGTCACAAGCCTTGACGAATTCATAAGCATCTCTAAAGAGGGTAGGCCAATAGAATCCACTTTGTAGGACCTTTGATGCCGTTTTTGCTCCACTACCATGTCCTCCATATTGGGATGAATGACAATGGTATAGGATATTCCTCATTTCTTCTTCGGCGATACCAGTCTTATATATCCCATCCGCGCAAAGCCTGTACAAGAATGGTTCATCCCAATAATACCTCTTCGTCTCGGATAAGAACTTCTTCTTTTGATGGTGATTCATGTCATGAGGTACGATCCCACATACTACGAAGTTTACCATGTTCGCATACCAAGGGAAGGCTTCCGCTTCTACTCTCATAAGTTGCTCTCCAATGAAAGTGTCATTAACAAGGGTAGTGTCTTCTTTGAGTGCTTCATTTCCTTCAAGCCTAGATAGATGATCGGCGACAAGGTTTTCCACTCCCTTCTTATCTTTGATCTCAATATCAAATTCTTGGAGCAAGAGAATCCACCTTATTAGCCTCGGCTTGGAGTCTTTCTTTGACAAGAGATATTTGATTGCCGCGTGGTCAGTGAAGACTATGGTCTTTGATCCCACAAGGTATGGATGAAACTTGTCGAAGGCACACAAAATGGCAAGGAGTTCCTTTTCGGTTGTAGAATAATTCATTTGAGCTCAATTTGGGACCTTGCTAGTGTAGTGAATGGCGTGAAGTTTCTTGTCCACCCTTTGTCCGAGAACCGCTCCAATAGCATAATCACTTGCATCACACATGAGCTTAAATGGCAAATCCCAATTCGGAGGTTGATTAATGGGAGCCGAGACCAATGCCTTCTTTAACTTCTCCAAGGCCGTCAAGCATTCTTCATAGAATTGGAATTTGGTGTCATTGCATAATAAGTTTGTCAAAGGCCTTGCAATTTTTTAGAAGTCCTTAATAAAACTTCTATAGAAGCCGGCATGGCCTAGAAAGCTTCTTACGCCTCTAACATCTTTTGGAGGTGGCAATTTTTCAATAACTTCCACTTTAGCCTTATCCACCTCGATTCCTCTTTTTGAGACCAAATGTCCAAGCATTATGCCCTCCTGCACCATAAAATGACATTTTTCCCAATTTAGAACAAGGTTCGTCTCAATACATCTTTTCAAGACTTTTGCCAAATTGGCCAAGCAATCATCAAATGAGGAACCATAAACAGAAAAATCATCCATAAACACTTCCATAATTTCCTCAATAAATTCTGAAAATATAGCCATCATGCATCTTTGAAATGTGCTCGGTGCATTACAAAGCCCAAAGGACATTCACCGATAGGCAAATGTTCGATAGGGGCAAGTAAACGTAGTCTTTTCTTGATCTTGTGGATGAATATGGATTCGGAAAAACCCACTATATCTATCAAGATAGCAAAAGTAATCATGCTTGGCTAATCTTTCCAACATTTGATCAATAAAGGGAAGTGGGAAGTGATCTTTCTTAGTGGCCTTGTTGAGTTTTCGGAAATCTATGCACATACGCCAACCGGTGACGGTTCTAGTTGGTATTAACTTATTTTTATCATTTTTCACAACAGTCATGCCTCCCTTTTTGTGCACCACATGTATGGGACTCACCCAATTAGAATCCGCAATAGGGAAGATGATTCCCGCATCAAGCATTTTCAAGATTTCCTTTTTAACCACTTCACCAACATTGGGATTAAGTCTCCTAGAATGTTCTCTCGATGGTAAATTATCATCATCCAAATTAATTCTATGCATGTACAAACTAGGACTTATCCCCTTTAAATCATCAATAGAATAACCAATGGCACCTTTGTACTCTCTAATCACATCAAGCAATCTCAAAGTTTCATTCTCATTCAAGGAGGCATTCACAATGATGGGCAAAGTAGAATTGGGGTCTAGGAACTCATACCTTAGGCTTGTTGGTAGAGCTTTTAACTCTTTGAAACAAGACTCCTTACCTTTGTCGCTTTGAGTTTCCCCTTTACCCTCGTCGTTCAAGATAGCCCAACAATCAACATGCTCAGGTAGCTCATTATCAAGGTCAATATCATGTGTAGGCAATATAGGAATATCAAGTAATTCAAAGCCATCAACAAAGTCAATGTAATTGCAACTCATGGTAGAACTAGGACTTTTTTGTGCTCTATCTAAATCAAATTCAATTTCTTCATCACCTACTCTCATTGTAATTGAACCTTTAGTCATGTCAAATATAGCACCCGATGTATAGAGAAAGGGTCTCCCTAAAAGAATAGGGATCTCCGTGTCCTCCTCCATTTCTAGCACCACAAAGTCTCCGGGAATGTGAAAGTTCCCTACTTTAACCGGGACATCCTTAAGAATCCATTTGGGAAATCTTGAGGAGCTGTCCGCGAGCCTCAAGGTCATTTGTGTGGGCATAGGTTCCCCAATGTTCAATTTCTTGCATAATGAATAAGGCATCAAAGATATGCTAGCTCCTAAATCACACATAGCCGCTCAATTTTAACTCCACCAATATAGCATGAAATAGAAAAACTACCCGGGTCTCCGAGCTTTGGTGGCATGTTAGGGTGGAAAATGGTGCTACATTCTTCATTGAGGGATATTGAGTCAACCTCATCAATCGTCCTCCTGCAAGTAACGATGTCTTTTAGAAATTGTACATAAGATGGGGCTTGAGTAATTACCTCGGTGAAAGGCAATGTCACATAGAGCTTCCTTATCATCTCGGCAAACTTAGAGAATTGCTTGTCATTGTTCTTCTTCTTAAGCCTTTGTGGGAAGGGTATAGGAGGGGTGTATGGCTTAAGTTCATCTTTCCCTTTTTCCACTTCTTTTTCCTTTTGGGTTTGAGGATTAGGGACCTCTTCATCTAACTCTTCAATTTTGGCACTAGCTTGGCCTCCAAGATCAAAAGAAACTTTCTTCTTCTTTGGTTGCTCATCCTCTAGCTCTTTGCCACTCCTTAGTGTAATCGCATTACAAAGCTCCCTTGGCCCTTGTTCGGGTCAAGCTGGTAACTTCCCTTGTGCTCTTGTAGAGGACTCGGCTTGTGGATCTATTTGGTTCTCAAGCATCTTGGTGTGGGTATCCAACCTTTCAAACTGGGTTTTTATGTCCATTAGTTGAGCTTGGACGTCCCTACTTGCTCTTTCTTGAGAGATACGAGATTGTTCTTGGTCTCGCTTCATTTCGAGGAGCACGGCCATCATAGGATCCATGTTGGATGGCTCATTTGAAGTTTGGGGAGAATGGTCAACTTGTTGGTAAGGCTTCGGGGCTTGAGCTTGGTATTGTTTCCCTTGGTTTTGGTTCCTTTGAAGCAAGGTCGGTCCTTGGCCTTGATATTGGTTCCTAGGTTGGAATTGATTCTTTGGTGGGAAGGATTGATTGGTTGGAGTAAGTTTAGGACCAAATCCGGGAGGTGTAGCTCCAAAGTCGGGACGAGTAGGATTCGTAGTCTTGTATGAGAAATTAGGGTGATTCCTCCATCCCGAGGAAAACCTTGGCGTAGTGTAATTAGATTGAGAATTTTGGCCTTGAGGGGCACTAGCATCATACTCTCTACCTTGGTTTCCACCAACAAAGTTTGCTTCTTCATACCCATATCTATTACCATCCCTTTGAACCAAGGGGCAAGAGTTGGTTTCATGCTCATAGACCTCACAAATGTCACAACCTTGGCTCATTGAGTGGTCTTTCTCCGGGTGTTTCAATTTGATTACTTCATCCGAGAGGTTCCCAAAATCTTTCCTTAGGGCATCATAGTCACTTGTGCTCACGGCCTTTACTTCGTGCCTTTCTCCTTTCCTTCTTGGGTTAACTCTTTCACTTCCCCACATGAAGTAGTTATTTGTGATCTTTTCGATTACCGCATATCCTTCATAAGGTTCAAGCTCCATGATAGCTCCTCCCGCGGTGGTATCAAGTGCAAGCCGCGAGGGACCATCTACACCATGATAGAAGGTATGGAACACAAGGAGGTTATCTAAGTTGTGGTGCGGGCAAAGCCTTTGATACTCTTTATACCTCTCCCAAGCTTCATAGAGTGTTTCCCCATCCATTTGTGCAAAGTTCTTGATTTGACTCCTATAGTAGGCCGTCTTGGAAGGAGGGAAATACTTATTGAGAAACGCAACGGTGAGCTCCTCCCAAGTGGTGAAACTATCCGGCGTTTGGCTTCTTAACCAATTCCTCGCTCTTCCCGCCAGGGAGAAAGGAAATAACCTCAAGAGTTTAGCATCCTCGAAGAACCCATTGATCTTGAAAGTGGCACAAACTTCAAGAAATGTAGTCAAATGAGAGTTCAGGTCTTCGTGGTCTCTCCCCGAAAATTGGTTTGATTGGACCATTTGGATTGTTGAGGTCTTCAAGTCAAAGTCTCGGTTATCCACCGCCGGGACAAGGATTGGTGAACGATATCCATAAGCATTAGGAGTGGCGTACTCTTTAAGGACCCTTCTAGCACGAGGGCCTTGAGGTAGTTGATGAGGAGGAGGAGGAGGAGGGGGAAGTCTATCTCCCATGTCTTGAGTAATGGTTTCTTGAGCGTTCGATGTGGTTCCATTAGCCTTGATTGTCTTACTCCTTGTGAGGTGGGGATCAACGATATCTCTTATAGGTTGATTCAATTCTCTATCCACAATTTGAGTAAGCTTCTTTGTCCTTGGTGGCATAAAAGAAATGCACCTACAAGGGGAGAACAAAACAAGACAAATGAGGATAGTGGAATGAACTCAAGAATCACAAGTAGCAAAACAAATAAAGAAAAACATGGAATAGTCGAAGTACCTAATGATTCGTCCTAGGGACAATCTAGCCATTGCTCCCCGACAACGGCACCATTTTGACAATTTTAATTTCTGTATAGTCAAAAACAATTTATAGTGATGACCGGTAAGACCAGTGTCGAACCCAAGGGAGCAATTCGATTATGCGCTAGGAGAATCAAGTTTTCAAATTAGCTATTCCTTCAAATCAATTATGAGATGGTTTCAAATTTTAAGAACGAAATGGTTTCAAGAGGGTTTCTGTTCAATTTAAATAGAGTTTCGAGGGGTTACTCCCCTCCTTGGCATTTCCCAATGATCACGTACACAAGAGTTAAGTCATTCATAGGTGTCAATTGGTTTAAAACCTAGCTTAGACTAAGGTAGACAAATTCTCATTTGAATCTAGTCCTAGTCAAGCTATCCTAGTTAGAACCTCACGTTCTCAAGTTATTGATTCACTCTATAGCACTATTATCCTTGGAATCTCTTCCAAGGTAATAAATGCTATAGGCATTAAGTTCTAGTTAACCTCACATCCATGCATTTACTCTCATCAACACTAGATATGATCATTTCCAGCATATCCAAATCATCACTTGATGTTCCCATGAATGGCATGGCTTTGACAAAATGGCTTTAGACAGTTCGAGCGGAGTTCAAGGAGAGTTCAACCGACTACTGGAACTCACATACAGCAGATCTGAAGATAAGACGTTTTCTAATATGGACGATCAAAGATCTGATCTGATCTTATTGGAGTCGGCTCAACAATAACTTAGAGGATCAGATATTCAAATGAATATCCTCTCATCAATTAGGAGTCGATTAAGAAGATTCGAAATTACTTGGTGAGAAAGAAAGATCGAGATCTTCTTGAAGATTGGAATGAAGATCTGAATATCCAGAAGATATCGACGAGATTATCTGATTGGGATCAATCGACAAGTCATTGTGAGAGAACAAATATTCAGATAAATATTCTCACATCAGTTAGAACCAGATTCGGAATGACTTGGCGAGAAAGAAAGATCAAGATCTTCATAAAGATTGGAGGAAATATATCTAGCAAGTATTTAGGAATATTTCCTAAATATTTGACAGATTTCCTAGGGCTGATTCGGATCCGCCAAAGCATATAAATTGAAGGCTAGGGCGTCAACATCAGCATCGCTTCCTGAGAGAAAAGAAAACACGAGAGCATTCGTGAGAATGGAGGAGGAGCGACGGCCGGTTGATTATTCCACACCGGAATATCAACGGCGAAGAAGCAGTCTGTTCAATGTGCTGTTCAGACTGTTCTTGAAGGACAACAAAGCGCACACACACACACGGTGATCAAGACACATCTTCAGAAGAAGGTGACTGGGCTCCTGGAAGGTCCAAGACTAGGTCGAGAGGGAAGTCTCGTCCTACCCATAGGGGATCGAGGTGAGCTGCGGTGAATCGAGATTGCAAATCCGAGAGACGGAGTGTAAGTGGTGAGGCCATTACAAACAAGGTGTTGTGTAAGAGTAAGACCTCTTGTAACCCTAAACTCGTAATAAGATTTGTCACCCTTTAGGGTGTGGGAAGCCCCCCAGAGTAGGCGAGGCCGAACTAGGTATCATATCGTGTGTGCTGCTATTTTTTTTTATACGTACTGTCTGCTAAGGTGTTCCAGTCTCTGTTTGAACAAAACCTGCAACTGTCCAACAAGTGTTCGAGACGCAGTTCGAACACCATCTGGAACTCATCTTGACTAAGACAAGTAGATTTCAATTGGTATCAGAGTAGACACTCGACATACAGAGTGTGATCCGGCGACTGTTCAAGATGAGTTTGAAGGAATGACAGAGCACTAACCGACCACCATTGCTTGAAGGGCCAAACTATCTCTACTGGAAGTCCAAGATGAAAGTCTTTCTGAAATCTCTCGATGAAAAGGCTTGGAGAGCTGTGTTGGTTGGATGGACAGAACCCACGATGGCCAACCGTGAAGAAGTAGCTGTGCCAAAACCTGAAGCTCTGTGGACTGGTGTAGATGAAAAAGCTGCTACTGGAAACTCAAAGGCCTTGAATGCAATTTTCTCAGGAGTGGACGAGAACGTGTTCAAACTGATTGCTGAATGTGAGGTTGCCAAGGAAACATGGGATATTCTCAAAATAGCCTATGAGGGTCCAAATAGTGAATCTAACGATGAAGAAGAAGAACATGAGAATGTCAATCTCGTCGGACTTGTAGTCACTATTGAAGACTGCAGTGAGACAAGTGAAAATCCATACTCTAGTTCACTGTCTGAACAGCCTGTTGACGACGCATCAAGCAGTGATGACGAAGGACTTGCTCATGAGACCTCAACCGAGACGTACAAGGAACTCTATGAGAAGTGGCTATTGGTGATTGGCCTGAACAAGAAGCTCACAGAAATAGTGGCAAGCCTGACAGAAGAAAAAGATAAAAAGTGGCAGGAGGTTGAACTTCTCGTTGCCCAGAAGGTGGAACATCAGGAATAAATATCTGCTTTGAAGCACGAGATGATCAGAATGAATAAAGAACACTCGTCACTTCTTACACAGAAGGTGAAACTGCTAGACACCGTATCGGTTCTGAAAGCTGGGATGGAGAAAAATAAAGAAACACATCCTGCAGGCTTGGTGGAGCTAAGGAGAAAGAATACTGAGTTGAGCCGCAAAGAAGTTCATCTTCTGAACAAGGTAGAATCCCTGGAGTTACAAATCGAGATGGAGAGAGATAATCATGCTGCTACTATGAAAGAATTGAGCAAGTTCAAAAGATCGGTAAAGATGCGGAACTCAGGCTCAAAGAACTTGGAATCCATACTAAGATCCCAAAAATTGAAGATGGACATAGAGGTCTCGGCTTCAATGGTAACAGTGGCTCGGATAAGACTTCATCTGTTAAGGCAAAGCTGAAACCTGCACAGAGAGCAGAACAGAGTGTGAACCACTACCCTGAGAAGCAGCTTGGGAATCGAGGAAGAAAGCAGCTCATGTCCAACCGTGGAAGACATGGTACTGGATGGAGGAGAAACAATTGTACATGTTGGTATTGCTATCAGATGGGGCACATCAAATCAAGGTGCCGACTACTTCTAGCTGAACGAAAAGTAATGGAATCCAAAGTCAGACAAGTCTGGAAACCAAAATCAAGGAAAGAAGTGTGCCTCGTTGCTCTTAGCTCATTCAGTCACATGAAGGAAGAATGGTGGTACCTCGACAGTGGATGCTCGGCTCACGTGACAGGTAATCCTCAATATCTCATCAATGTTAAACCTATTCGCAAGCGTCAGTTTGTCACTTTTGGAGATGGAGGGAAGGGCCAGGCGATCGGCTGTGGGACATTGAAGGTTCCGGATCTACCTGAGTTCGAGGATATCCTCCTTGTAGATGGGTTAAAGGTGAACCTGATCAGTATCAGTAGATTGTGTGATGAAGGACAGTCTGTTACATTCACTAGTGATTCCTGTCAAGTACTGGTTAGGAATGAAGACACACTGATGGAAGGAAGTAGGTCATCAAACAAAAGCTACTTTCTAGGCACAGTTGGAATAGGAGCTGCCACTGTCTGTCCGACAAACACGATACATGAGATGGAATTGCAAGGGATAGGTATGATGTCCTCTTTTGGAAAGGTGAAAGACGAAGTTGCCCCAAACTCAGTTCTAGAAGATGATAAATGTAGAGGCGGGACTTCATCTGAAACACCCATTCAGACCAAGTCTACAGAAGATAAAATTCCAGAGGGAGGTCTAGCTGATGAAGCCACACCTACTCCAGCTGGGACACTTGACGATGCACCTGCGCTGCAACCCTCATGGAGAATTAAGAGTCGATCAAATGATATCAAGTGTCAAGAGCTGGCTGCCTGTTCATCCAGTCCGAAGAATGTCATCAAAGCATTTATTGATGAGATTTGGGTGGTGGCCATTCACGTGGAACTGGAAGAGCTCATCAGATATGAAGCATGGAAGTTATATCATCTTGTGCAGAGTCACGAACTGAAGGAGACTATATACGGACTCACACAAGCGCCCAGAGCATGGTACGAGACGTTCCTCATCGACCATGGCTATGAGCGAGGGGGAGTAGAGACGCATATATTCGCTAAGTACACGAGTACACAGAAGCTGGTTGGCCAGTTCGTGAGACAGATGCAAAAGGAGCTCCAGGTGACCATGGCGGGAGAGATGAAATACCTTCCTGGAACACATGTTGACCAGATGCTGGGAGAATAGGAGAGCATCGCTGCAGGAGAGCAAGAGAGCACCGCTGCAGGGAGCTACTACACTCAGTGATTATGGATGAAGCAGATGATGTCTGAATATGGAGTTGAACAGGAGGAGATGACGCCTGACTGTGACAAAATGAGTACCAGTAGCATTTCCAAAAATTCGATACAACAGTATAAGACAAAGCATAGTGAGTTGGTAGAGAAGAAAGCCATCACAGTGAACCATGTGACAACCGACAAGCTGCTAGCTGACATTCTTATCACTCACCTAAACGCTGCTCAGTTCGAAACACTTAGATCCTCTCTGGGTCTGCGTGTTATCGCTAACTAAGTGTTCCAGAAGGATGTCAGCAAAGAGCAGAACCCCAGAAAATTAGTTGGACTGACCTATCACAAAGAGGGCTGGAACAAATGGTACGTACTATTAAATTCAAAGTATTTGCAGTCCTATGAACCATTGGGGCATATCAAGAAGGGAGAAGAGGCGACTGTGACAGAACTGAAAGAAGTTACTTCAAAGGCGTCAAAGGCTGATCCTAATCCAACTAAAGGGAGTGTGCAGACTGCGAAGGAATATCAGGCAATGGCTGAACCACCCCTCAATAAGGTAATCCCTTGTTCTCACTCCTAAGCTACTACACTCAATTCTGTTGATGAGGAAGTACAAATGATTGGTAAAGATTCGGTGAGTTATAAGGGTGACAAAGTGGTTAATGAGAAGCCAATGGGATTGAAACCTGCTATAGATTCTGTGGCCGACGCTACAGAAGAAGGTGAAGCCAATAGGGCTAAGATTGTGGTTCTGATATGTAGAAGAATGAGGATGCAAGTGGAGAACAGCAAGCTAAGCAATCTGGCAATGTGATGGAAGAGTCTCATGCATCCGGCAATGATGAAGAACTGGATGTGTTGTTCAAGGACATTGATGATGTTGTTGATGAGTTGCAAAAAGAGGAGGTTTCAATACCTATTGAGACAAGAGCTGATCAGTCCTCAGGAGCCCAGGTCGTAGGGGTTGAGATAGAGGCAAGTGTGCCAGATGATGCTGTCTCAGATATGCAGTAAGGTGGTGAGACTGTTTTACCCTTAGAGTCCTCTAGTTCTGATGCAGTCCCAGAGGGTGAGTCAATTGAAGCACCGGACGTTGTGCAAGGAGGGTTACGTGATGATTTTGTGGAGGATGCACATGTGGTGGTGGATCCCCCAGCTATTCCTAATTTTGAGATGGAGGATGCTACTCAGGCTGCGACCTTGTCAGAAACTCATCCAGAGGATGCTCAAGACTTCGTCCCTCTTTCTGAACTAAGGAAGGAAAAGAAAGACAGAAGGAAGGAGATGTGTTTTTTTGTGTCTGCAGCACAATCAAAAAATGAACATCTGATGCACCAGCTGTGCCAACTGAGTTGGAACGTCCAGCTAATATAGATGTAGAGATGCAATTATCTGATCAAGAAGAGGAGGCTAAGAAGGAGAACACTCAGAAGGAGGATCAGGATACAGTTATACTGGCTGAGCTCAAGAAAGCTAAAAAGAAGAAACCCAAGAAGAAAGTGACCTTCCAAGCATGCTCATCTAAGGCAACTATCAAGATGAATGGGAACACAGACGCAGGGGGAGCAAGTGCGTCTAAGAAGAGGAAAAGGTATAGTCCAGATCATATTCCTTCCCATGTTCCAACTGGAATTGTGAAAAATGGAGTATGGTGTGCCAGTACAGAAGCAGCAGCCAAGTGGAAGGTAGTGCAGAAAAGAAAGAGCATCCCTGAAAGGCTGCTTAATGAGAAGACAGTTCCATCCCAGTTGCAGATCTGACTCTATTCTACTAGATGATGTTCTTCATCACCATAGTCAACTGGAAGCCTACATCTCATAGAACCACGGTCAACAAGGAGATGGGACAGCTGCTCTACTAGATTGGAAACAGGATGCTCATTGACATGGGAAGAATTATGTTCGACCAGATTGCAGAACACGCCATTCTACAAAGTCTCTACACCAGATAATCTTCCCATCACATATCTATAAGCTGATCATCAACCAGCATCCAGATTTGAAGACTGACCAGGATAGACTGTCAAGTGCTCCGTTGAAGTTGGTAGTTGATCACAAGTTGTTCAAGGGTCGACATAAGAAAGATCTAAAGGACCCCGAGCTGAAGAGGAAGGATGCACCTGAGTCTTCCATAAGGAGAGCTGCTGGTGAGAAATTATCCCGAGCTGAACGCGGATAGCTACTGAAGGAGGTGGAGATCATATTGAAGGTCGAACAGGAGCAGAGGTCAAGAATCAATCAATTGGTGCACGCTCCGCGATATCCTAATGATGATGAAGCAGATGAAGCTTGACGAGCTCATGAGGTCACTAAGGACATTTGAGATGAATTTTTCTAATGATTTTCGAAGAAGGATATAAAAACGTGTTGCTCTGAACACTGATGTATCTGAAGAGTGGAACAGCGTCAAGGACAAGTCTGAATCAGTTCAAGACATCAGTGAAGATGTTAAACTCTGGATCAAAAGACCTAGATACAATTCTGAAGTCCCGGAGGATGAGTGGAGGACATTGAGCAATTGGCTACACTGATGGAAGCAGTTCAGGGAAGACTATGTTTGTCAAAGCTGAACAGTCGGTGAACAGAGCGATGAATAGGTACCCTCTGACCAACATGATGAGTTCTAACAGAGAATGGAGAGCGAGAACGTGGGCCGAGAATCTCTGATGGAGGAAACCAGATCATCAAAAACCTGTCTTTTGCTGACCCGTGGTCGAACAGCTGCTGAGACACCAAGGTCCAACAGACTCACAGTATTTGTCACTGTCCCAGGCTATGTTCGAGGGGGAGTTCACAAGATTCCAGATTGCTCAGGTTGCTCGATTGGATCCCTTGCATGTTTGTGGCAAAAAGGGGGAGTATGTTGAGGTAACTGTTCTGGTTCCTCAAGTTGTGTCTAAAGCGTAGATTTGGTTTTGCCAAAATGCCAAGGGAGAGATTGATGTTCCCATGAATGGCATGGCTTTGGCAAAACAGCTTTAGACAGTTCGAGCAGAGTTCAAAGAGAGTTCAACCGACTACTGGAACTCACATACAGCAGATCTGAAGATAAGACGTTTTCTAATATGGACGATCGAAGATCTGATCTGATCTGATCTGATTGGAGTTGGCTCAACAATAAATTAGAGGATCAGATATTCAAATGAATATCCTCTCATCAATCAGGAGTCGATTAAGAAGATTCGAAATTACTTGGTGAGAAAGAAATATCGAGATCTTCTTGAAGATTGGAATGAAGATCTGAATATCCAAAAGATATCGACGAGATTATCTGATTGGGATCAATCGACAAGTCATCGTGAGAGAACAAATATTCAGATAAATATTCTCACATCAGTTAGAACCAGATTCGGAATGACTTGGGGAGAAAGAAAGATCAAGATCTTCATAAAGATTGGAGGAAATATATCTAGCAAATATTTAGGAATATTTCCTAAATATTTGACAGATTTCCTAGGGCTGATTCGGATCCGCCAAAGCATATAAATTGAAGGCTAGGGCGTCAACATCAGCATCGCTTTCTGAGAGAAAAGAAAACACGAGAGCATTCGTGAGATTAGAGGAGGAGCGACGGCCGGCTGATTATTCCACACCGGAATATCAACGACGAAGAAGCAGTCTGTTCAGTGTGTTGTTCAGACTGTTCTTGAAGGACAACAAAGCGCACACACACACGGTGATCAAGACACGTCTTCGAAAGAAGGCGAATGGGCTTCTGGGTGGTCCAAGACTAGGTCGAGAGGGAAGTCTCGTCCTACCCATAGGGGATCGAGGTGAGCTGCGGTGAACCGAGATTGCAAATCCGAGAGACGGAGTGTAAGTGGTGAGGCCATTACAAACAAGGTGTTGTGTAAGAGTAAGACCTCTTGTAACCCAAAACTCGTAATAAGATTTGTGACCCTTTAGGGTGTGGGAAGCCCCCCAGAGTAGGCGAGGCTGAACTGGGTATCATATCGTGTGTGCTCCTATTTTGTTTTGTTTACGTACTATCTGCTAAGGTGTTCCAGTCTCTGTTTGAACTAAACCTGCAACTGTCCAACAAGTGTTCGAGACGCAGTTCGAACACCATCTGGAACTCGTCTTGACTAAGACAAGTAGATTTCATCACTAAGCTCTCTCGATACTTAGATCAAATTCTAAGACCAACATGTCACTTAGGCATTTTATCAAACACTTGGTAACATGTCATAGAATGAGCATTTATTGAAAGTGAAATCATCACCATAGATTGTATGTTCATGATCAAAGAGTACCAAGGAGGGTTGTAAAACCCTCAAAACACAAGGGGACTACTCACACATCATGTAAGACAACATGGTGTGAGTAGGGTTTATAGCAACAACAAAGAGAATAGAAGAAGGATTGAAGTAGGATGATTAATCCTAATGTCTCCCTTAATCTTCACTCCTCCTTGGTTAGATGATGATTGATGACCTTGATTTGATCTCTTTTTCTGGAAATTTTCCCCCAAGATGCCAGATGCCTAGGTCAAAATAACCACTTTCTTTTTATAGCCTCGGGTAAAAATTCTGCTATAACAGGCCCAGCCGGTCTGCTGGCCATGGCCTTTGGATCTCAGCCGGTCGGCTGGCGCAGGGTGAGCTCAGTCTGATCTGAAATGTTCATCTAGCTGGTCGGCTGGTCAGTTGAGCTGCCCGGCTGAGAATGTTCTTGATAAAGCAGTCTGGTAGCTCTTCTCTAGCCGACCGGTTGAGTTCATCAGCCGATCGACTGGAAAACTTCTTGATGCAGGCAGTCTGGAAGCCTTATCCACCCGACCGGGTCGAGGTGCAAAGAATGCTGTTGAGTCTGCTCCATCCATCCAGCCGCCCGGCTGGTACAGGGGGGATTTCTCAGTCAATCGGCTAGGGCCCTTTTCTGCTCATTGTTGCTCCGAATCTTTGATTTTTCCCGAGTTTCTGTAGTTTGGCTTTGACACTAAGAACATCTTGTTTTGTACCAAAAACGTAGGGAAAAGAGGTCAAATGACATCAAAGTATCTTCGGAAATGACTCAAAGCTATAGTGAAATATGGCTATTAATGAGTCAAAAACTCGACTTATCACATGTACCAGCATACACTGTCTTGAAGTGGGTACAAGAAGGCTAGGGCGGATCTCCTTGCAGAAAAGAAAGCCCAGATGGAGTCTCAAGGTTTATTAGCGGAGGGACATGAGCCTGTTATCCACGTTGAGAGGCATAAGGTATGAAGAGGGGTCACCTAAAGAAGAATAAAGAGTACGTGAGTGACTCTATGAGGGAAGTTGCGGAAGAAATTGTAAATTGTTTGTTTATAATAAAATAGTAAAGAGTACCCCTAACTTTGTGCGGTCATGATGAATGAAATATTATTGATAACAGGATGAATTGCAAGAGCAGGCTAGTCTGGGATGATTTGCTTCACAGGGTCGAAGAGACATATTGACGGAGGCCACGGGAAAGGATGAGTACCCTGGACGCACACGGGCGGTCGGGAGTGTGGTAGGTTGGACGAAGGTATTCGGAGAGTAGTCTACCTTGTCCAACACGCACTCCACCGTCAGTTTGCACGTGCCTACGCTTCAGAGCCGGCGCAGTGGTGTCGATCTAGACCCCTTCGGAGATATACTCGAGGTACTATGCAGTCATTTAAAATTATGAAGAAAGTGCAATTTACTTCAAATATATTGTATTAATAATTTTGTTTGACAATATCAGGTTGGAAAAAATGCATACTGCACGTAGAAGAGGGTTTGGAGGGGAGTACCCAAATCGTGGCACTTGGCAGAGTTATGGCTGGACGATATGTTCACTATCGAGAGTTGGATGATGAGATGGTGAAGGTGATTGTAGACGTTAAGATCGAGTCATCGACAGAGCTGCCAGAAATGGCCGAAATGGCTCGTAGTTGTGGGTTGGCCGAAATGGCTCGTAGTTATTGATGAAAAGGTAAGTAAGTACATTCAGTTTTATCACACTAAGCAACTCTCTTTTATTTTTTTTACTTACTCGCTTGATCGATATTTTAACTTCGCACAAGGATATGACGAGTTCAGATTCTTGAAAATGCAACGCAGTAGTTTCAGCGACGATAATACGAGCATAATGTCAATATATTGTCACTTTATGTACGAACACTAGCATGATGGCTAAATCAACTCTGTATTCGGTGTACATCAGTAGCGAGGTGTTTAGAGAGGATTGCTATGTTGATATGAACAGAGATTGTATTCTGGAGTTTACCTAGTTGAAAGCTTTGGGTGCATCCGCATCTGAGGTTTACATAAGGTAATTACTTATTTGATTATTAAAGGGTCATAAGTTCGAAAAAAGTTTACTAACATAATCATATGCCCGTGACAGGTGCCAGTCGTCGTGACACTGCAAATTACAATTTATAAGTCCACTACTCGTGACCTTACTATTAGATTAGTAAAGCGGTAAGTAGGGGTCGAACCCAAGAGAATTAGCGGATAAAGTTGTTCTTTCGAAAATGGAAAATTAAGTAAGACAGTTGGGGTTGGTTGTGGTTTTAGTACTGAAAAGTAAGTTGTGGAAACAACCGAGTTTAATATCAACCGTACAACATACGTTTTGGTTTGTCGCACGCTGTGTTTCAAGCGCAATACGTGCCAAAATATATGTTTGATTGATGCTGAAAACTGCTGTAATGAAGGAACTGAAAGTAAAGGTGCGGAAAGTAAGTGCGGAAAAAAAAGACTAAAAATAAAAGAACTGAAAACAAATGTGCTGAAAGTAGAAGTTAGGTACTGAAAGTAAAGTTAGTGACTGAATGTAAAGTTAGTTGCGGAATGTAAAGTACTGAATGTAAAGGGTACTGAAATTAAGCAGTTGAAAATAAGACAGAAAGTAGAATGAAGAGTTAGTGTTTTGATCAAAGAGAAATATTCGGTTTAGGGGCCTTGTATCACAACTTCGTTCATCATTGACCGCTAATGATCATACTAAGTAATCAAAGATGTAACAAGGCCATTTCAAGCACTTGCCACACCGTCTAGTCCATTTCAAGACATAGATCACTTGTTCTAGCTAGACTAATACCCCATTTCAAGGTATATTAGCCTAAGTGCAGCCACTTGATCTTTCATTTCCGATCAACCAAGCGACTTAAAGAGAGGTTAAACTCCATGGAAAAGCTTTGCCATTTCAAGCATCCACTTAACCGTGTATGTTCACGAACCCCACGGAAGAGCTTTGCCATTTCAAGCATCCACTCAACCGTGTATGTTCTACCCAAATGTATGGCACATAGAACAAGCTTGAACACAATAGTAGCACTAAGAAAAGGGTCTAAAACGTTTTCATGATACAAGCACACCCCTTCAACCGAATGAAGGGTTTAGCTACAAGTATCCATGGAAGTGGATACCATAGCTAGTGCAAGAAAAGTAAATTGTTTCGAAATCAAAGACAAGGAAAGTAAGGTTTTGGAAAAGTAACTCAAGAACAAACAAGAGTAACTCAAGAACAAACAAGAGTACTCAAGAACAAACAAGAGTACTCAAGAATAAACAAGAGTACTCAAGAACAAGAGAGAAGTTGGAGCTTTTGATTCCCAATTGTGTGTGTGTGTGTTACAAGACTTGTGAGTACAAATGTAACAAAGATCTAAACTAGCAAGGTTGTCAGAATCGAGTTTTTACCTTGACTCGTTTTGACAAGGTAGAATCGAATCGTAAAATCGACTCGTAAACTCGCCGAGTTTACTCCGAGTTTACTGTATATTAAAATAATATTAAATATTAAATAAATGACATGTAAATATACTTTTATAACACTATAAATATAACTAAATTAGAAATTTTATTTGTAATTTAATTATATAGGTATAACTAATCAAATTAGTAAAGTAGTAAAAGTTCCAACCATAATAACCAGTAAAAGTATCACCTTATTCTAAAACAACAGCTGAAAAATTAACCAGGGAAAGTAAGTTATTTTATTCCCAGAAGTCACAAAGCTTCTACAGAGTTCAATCCACTAAATTGAGCAACAAACCATAAATTTTATAATCGAAATTTTTTCATCAGAACGAAATAAATCATGAGGAAGAATTCCAAAAGAATCACACAAAGGACTAATTCCATAAATTTTATAATTGAAAAAATGAACAGACCGTGTAAAATACTACTTCGTGCGCCGGATTTGCAGAAACCACAAGTGCTCTTTCGTCTTCCGTAATCGACCACCACCGATTCACCTCTGACGACGCTCCCGCTGCTACTCCCTCTTTCGTTCCTCATCTCACTCACGCAGCGCCGGCGGTAGTCGGGTCAATAACCAACCGCAACAGACAAATAATCGAAACCGGTGGAGAGCAGATCAGATTATATCGGATATGGTCGAAGCGGCAACATTAGAACCCCGCGACGCCACAACTCCATCGTCGATTCGTGACTTGTTTTTTTTCAAAGTATGATCAGTTCCGTGCAGCTGCTGGTGCTTACAACTCCATCGTCGATTCGTGACTTGTTTTTTTTTCTGTAATTGAAGTGAAGAACGCAGATGTCGTGAATCGTGAATCGTGTTTCGCAGCTGCTGCCCATCTCTGTTTCTAGGGCTTTGTATAATTAAAAAACAAAAATTAAATAATCAGTAATGGGCTTAATTGACTGGCGAAGCCCAAAATTCAAAAGAAAGTAAACTCGGACGTTTTTAACCGAGTTCAACGAGTTTAACCCGAGTAAAATCGGTTAAAATCGTTTTAGGCTCCGATTTTAGCAAAAAACGAGTCCAGGCCCGAGTTAAGACGAAATGCACATCTGGAAACGTAAAATCGTACGAGTTTACGATTTAAAACGCGATTTTGACAACCTTGTAAACTAGTGAGATAAGTAACCAGCAAGTACCCACAAGTACAAGTGATGAGTGATGTGTTTTCAAGGGCCAAGCCCCTCTATTTATAGGCAAAAGTGGTGGTTTATCGTTGGCATGGAGCCAACCGACTTGCCCTTGGTTGCTCCTCAAGTCCACCGGTTTTAGCTTAGTTTGTGCCCAAAGGGCAAGGCACATGGGCGGCTAGGGCATGGGTGAGCCAAGGGGCAATCCACTTGGACTTGGTTAACCAAGGGGCAACCACTTGGACACTTGAACTTGGTTGAGCCAAGGGGCAACCGGCCTTGACTAGAATGGCCAACCGGAAGAGAAATGACCAACCAGAAAAGTAATAGTTCGGTTTTGGTTGGACTTCACCGGAATGTGGCCGAAGCAAGGTTATAACTGGCCGGAGCATGGTTGCAGGGATATGAGCTTGGTCGGAGCATCGCCGGAGGCTGATCGGAGCTCGCCGGAATTTGGCCGAAATCTTGGTCGGAGGTGCTTGAGTTGTGGACCACTGATTTTGAACGACAAGATCACTAGAAATATGTTTCATCAAGGATGTTAGGCCGAATTCTGGCCAGAGAATGGCCAGAATCCCAAAATAGCCGAAAATCCCCTTGATTTGCCTTGACCGGGCTCGGTGCCTTGGCAATGCATTCTTGTCCAAACGTCGATGGATCTAGCATGTTTGAGTGATTCCAAGCTGGGTTCATGAAGGTTGTTAAGTCAGAATCCGGTCGGAGCACGGTCGTGGCCCGATATGAAGCTCCTCCGGCCTTTGTTCAACCGGGCTCGGGCGCAGGCTCTCAGGCGCACTCAGACGCGGACGCGGACTGTTCAGCACAGGCTCTCGGGCGTAGACGCGGGCTCTCGGCACTCGCGGCGCAGGTTCATGGGCGTGGCCCGGCTGTGGATCTCGGCACTCGGCACATGCTCTCGGGCGCAGCCCGGCATTCCTCGGCTGGCCCGGCATTCTCGGCTCATGCGCCTGAGCGTTCTCGGCACTCTTCGGCCAGCCCGACTGGGGTCCTGGGATGCGGCCTGGGATCCTCGGTGAAGCCCGGTTGTGAAGTCTGATCCCGGCTGGGGCTCTCTTGGTCCGTTTTGACTTGTAATTCATTTTTGGCTCAAAAACTCCTCTCTTAGGCTTGTTTCCACTTAAGACCTAAAAAATGCCTGAAAAGTAAAACGACACCAACAAGTGAAACTTTTTAAGACAAAGCGTCTAATTTGGTGTGTTTAACTGCTTCGATGAATCGTATAAATACGGTCCATCAAATCACCCCGCACTTACACTTGTTCGTCCCGAACAAGGCCAGGCCAAAAAAGGAACACTATAATATTAAAAATTCAAGGAAAGAATGATAGAATGTTAAACTAGATTTTTCCTAAACATGCATTGCTTACTTGCTACCAAACTAAACCGTGCAAAAACATAGAAGAAACTTGATACTTGTACCTTCGAGCCGGGATGCAACTTAATTCGGATGATTCGGGAGATAGCCCTTTTTAGGCTCTTGATCTGCGCTCTCGGACCCGAACTCACACTATATGGTTATCTTTGTCGCGTTCTCTAGCACCTGATTTATTCGGGCTAACGGTTTGAGCTTTTTAATTTTCTTGAAGGGACAGCTTTTGGGGTGATTTGGCCTTCGGCCTTTGATACTGAATTGGAGTTTCTTCACTTTTGTTTCGGTTAAAACCTTCACAAGATGGCCTTCGGCCTTTGATTTGCTTCTTCGAGCTTTGCTCCTTTGTGAATTGCTTGTCCATATTCTTCACCTTTGGGAGGTCCAATCATCGCCCGAGAGCATATGGAAATGCCTCCCCACTCTTTCTCATCCTCGCCGTTTTCGCGCGGGTCAAGATGAGGGTCGCTCATCTATTTTCTCGGCTACTTGGACTGGAGATAGGATAGTCTGATTCCCGTCCCACCTCTTGCATAAACGCTACACGGCGGAGATGACTCTTGAACCGAAGTAACCCGAAGAGCTAGCCTCCACTGACTTGTATAACCACATAGTGAGATACGATTCCTTAAGCGCTTGTCAAGCCTCTCTAAAGCATTTATGTCAACTCCACATCCCCTATATATCTTAGCACAAAGGGACAAACAGAAAGTTACATTCTCAAGTTTTTACACAGTTGAGATTTCACAAGGTAAATGCATGAATTCGGATCTATCTATTTTACATTCTCTAGTTCATATTTTCAAAAAGTTAATATTAAGGGAAAAGGAAAACATTTCCAAAAAGTTAATATTAAGGGAAAAGGAAAACAAACTGACTTATATACAATGACTATTCTCACCCCACACTTTTGAACAAAGTCGTTCCTCACGGGACGACTTAGTTCAAAAACACACATGCAAGCAAATATTCACAAGAAAGGAAATGACATTAAGGAAAAGGGAAGAACTGAACTCCCTTTACGGTGTCGTCACATGTCGTGGATATGTGAGCAAACGACATGGCTCGGAGCTGGATGATCGAGGGAGTTTGGCTGGGGCCTTGAACTCTCAGGCGCAGGCCCAGTAATTGCTAGGCTCGGCCTGGCACTTTCAGGACGCAGGGACCTGGTCTTCTCGGCACAGCCCAGTACTCCATGGGCACAGGCCTGGTATTTCTCGGACGCACCCGGCTGGCCTGCTCTTGCTCCCAAAACTGATTCCTACACAAGTAGTCATTCCTTTCTACGCAAAAGATGGGTGAGAACGACTCAAGGCAAAATATGAATGACATAAGTAAATATGTATTGAAAAATGTAAAAGACGTATAAAACTAAAAGTGTGCCGGGTTACCTCCCGGCCAGTGCCTTTATTTAATGTCGTTGGCTCGACGATTGGGGATCACAAGTTTGGATCCCACGGGCGGCTCAGGTCAAACTTCTCCGCCGCGCCTACCTTGATTCTCGCCTTGACCCTCCCCAATTTCTTGTGTAATGATGAGCTCGGGACATGACTCCATTGATCGGGCGGATTCACCTTCACATTCCTTCGAGAAGGTGAGGATCTTTTGACCATATTTGCTGGTCCTTTGAGTCGGGCTCTCTTGTTTTCAGGGCTGCCTTGTCTAGCTGTGGCGAATGAATGCTCCATCAAGGAGTCGTTCTGCTTAGGCCCTTCCTCCATCCTTCTTTCAGGCTCTCCATTGATCACATCGTTTTCTGTGATTCGCATATTGATCAAGGGGAAAAGTTCGGAAGCTTTCATTATAAGGACCGGTTCTGTCTCGACCAGCCTGTCTGTGAGAACCTGGTCTCGGTTGATTTCTTTGGCTGCTTCGGCGGTGAGGGCAGGGTATGTTTCGGACGATTCGTCAGTTAGGACCCGTCCTACCTCTGGTGCTCCGAGCGCCTCTTGGTCGAATGGTCTGAGAACTTCCGGTTCTAGTGTCGGTTGGTCTAGGTCTTCTGATGGCTCGGGAGTGATCTCCCATGTAGGCTCCTCCTTGGTGCTTCCTGTTTCCGACTCGTCCATCATGGCCTCTGCAATGTCTTTCCCACTCCTCTCTAGATTAGCTTCTACCATCTGCGCTCTTTTATCAGCTTGGAGCCTTGGCCTTCGTTTTGTGGCTTCGGCCAAGTCATCTATGAGATCCCACATTTCAGTCATGGTTAAGTGCATGGCCGATCCTCCCACTGCGTCATTAATCCTTGACCGCTCAACTGGCCTCATCCCACAAAGAAATTTTAAAGAAGAACCACGTTCGTGAATCCATGGTGCAGGCAGCGTGAAACAACGGTATCGAAGTACGTATAATACTCGTCCAGTGTCTCGTCCCAGGATTGTTGAAGGCAGATGATCTTCTCACGGGTGTCATGTCGTAAGGATGGCGGGGAGAATTCTTTTAGGAATTGGGCACGAAGATCCTCATAATAGCCTGCACAACTAGCAGTTGATGAGTAATACCAAATTACAGCGAAGTCAGTTAAAGAAAGTTTAAAGCATTCCAGTTTAAACCCTTCTAACGTTTAATTTTCAGGTTTCATGTGTCTGCAGATGGCGTAAAAATGTTGGCAATGTATTACAGGGTCCTCGCCGATCGCACCTCCAAACTGGGGGAGATACCGAATCATCCATGCATACATAGTGGATAGTGCAATGAAAAATAAATGAAAGGGAAAGAAAAAAAGAACAACTAATCGAATTGCTAATTCCCCGGCAACGGCACCAAAATTTGACAAGTGCCAGTCGTCGTGACACTGCAAATTACAATTTATAAGTCCACTACTGGTGACCTTACTATTAGATTAGTAAAGCGGTAAGTAGGGGTCGAACCCAAGAGAATTAGTGGATAGAGTTGTTCTTTCGAAAATGGAAAATTAAGTAAGACAGTTGGGGTTGGTTGTGGTTTTAGTACTGAAAAGTAAGTTGTGGAAACAACCGAGTTCAATATCAATCGTACAACATACGTTTTGGTTTGTCGCACGCTGTGTTTCAAGCGCAATACGTGCCAAAATATATGTTTGATTGATGCTAAAAACTGTTGTAATGAAGGAACTGAAAGTAAAGGTGCGGAAAGTAAGTGCGGAAAATAAAGACTGAAAATAAAAGAACTGAAAATAAATGTGCTGAAAGTAGAAGTTAGGTACTAAAAGTAAAGTTAGTGACTGAATGTAAAGTACTGAATGTAAAGGGTACTGAAATTAAGCAGTTGAAAATAAGACAGAAAGTAGAATGAAGAGTTAGTGTTTTGATCAAAGAGAAAGATTCGGTTTAGGGGCCTTGTATCACAACTTCGTTCATCATTGACCGCTAATGATCATACTAAGTATTCAAAGATGTAACAAGGCCATTTCAAGCACTTGCCACACCGTCTAGTCCATTTCAAGACATAGATCACTTGTTCCAGCTAGACTAATACCCCATTTCAAGGTATATTAGCCTAAGTGCAACCACTTAATCTTTCATTTCCGATCAACCAAGCGACTTAAAGAGAGGTTGAACTCCACGGAAAAGCTTTGCCATTTCAAGCATCCACTTAACCGTGTATGTTCACGAACCCCACGGAAGAGCTTTGCCATTTCAAGCATCCACTCAACCGTGTATGTTCTACCCGAATGTATGGCACATTGAACAAGCTTGAACACAATAGTAGCACTAAGAAAAGGGTCTAAATCGTTTTCATGATACAAGCACACCCCTTCAACCGAATGAAGGGTTTAGCTACAAGTATCCATGGAAGTGGATACCATAGCTAGTGCAAGAAAAGTAAATGGTTTTGAAATCAAAGACAAGGAAAGTAAGGTTTTGGAAAAGTAACTCAAGAACAAACAAGAGTGACTCAAGAACAAACAAGAGTACTCAAGAACAAACAAGAGTACTCAAGAACAAACAAGAGTACTCAAGAACAAGAGAGAAGTTGGAGCTTTTGATTCCCAATTGTGTGTGTGTGTGTGTTACAAGACTTGTGAGTACAAATGTAACAAAGATCTAAACTAGTGAGATAAGTAACCAAGTACCCACAAGTACAAGTGATGAGTGATGTGTTTTCAAGGGCCAAGCCCCTCTATTTATAGGCAAATGTGGCGGTTTATGGTTGGCATGGAGCCAACCGACTTGCCCTTGGTTGCTCCTCAACTCCACCGGTTTGAGCTTAGTTTGTGCCCAAAGGGCAAGGCACATGGGTGGCTAGGGAATGGGTGAGCCAAGGGGCAATCCACTTGGACTTGGTTGAGCCAAGGGGCAACCACTTGGACACTTGAACTTGGTTGAGCCAAGGAGCAACTGGCCTTGACTAGAATGGCCAACCAAAAGAGAAATGACCAACCGGAAAAGTATTAGTTCGGTTTTGGTTGGACTTCACCGGAATGTGGCCAGAGCAAGGTTATAACTAGCCGGAGCATGGTTGCAGGGATATGAGCTTGGTCGGAGCATCGCCGGAGCCTGATCGGAGCTCGCCGGAATCTTGGTCGGAGGTCCTTGAGTTGTGGACCACTGATTCTGAACGACAAGATCACTAGAAATTGGTTTCATCAAGGATGTTAGGCCGGATTCTGGCCGGAGAATGGCCAGAATCCCAAAATAGCCAAAAATCCCCTTGATTGGCCTTGACCGGGCTTGGTGCCTTGGCAATGCGTTCTTGTCCAAACGCCGATGGATCTAGCATGTTTGAGTGATTCCAAGCTGGGTTCGTGAAGGTTGTTAAGTCGGAATCCGGTCGGAGCACGGTCGTGGCCTGATATAAAGCTCCTCCGGCCTTTGGTCAACCGGGCTCGGGCGCAGGCTCTCAGGCGCACTCAGACGTGGAAGCGGGCTCTTCGACGCAGGCTCTCAGGCGTAGACGCGGGCTCTCGGCACTCGCGGGGCAGGTTCTCGGGCGTGGCCCGGCTGTGGATCTCGGCACTCGGCACATGCTCTCGGGCGCAGCCCGGCATTCCTCAGCTGGCCCGGCATTCTCGGCTCATGCGCCTGAGCGTTCTCGGCACTCTTTGGCCAGCCCGACTGGGGTCCTGGGATCCTCGCCGCAGCCCGGTTGTGAAGTCCGGTCCCGGCTGGGGCTCTCTTGGTCCGTTTTGACTTGTAATTCATTTTTGGCTCAAAAACTCCTCTCTTAGGCATGTTTCCACTTAAGACCTTTAAAATGCCTGAAAAGTAAAACGACACCTACAAGTGAAAGTTCTTAAGACAAAGCGTCTAATTTGGTGGTTTTAACTGCTTCGATGAATCGTATAAATACTGTCCATCAGCCCGCACATTTATCCATTATAAGATCCAACGTTCGGGCATTTAATTTGGATTCTTCAGATAGAGTTATATGACCCCGTCCGAGGACTTTGAGGTGAGGGTGGAGTTCTTCCATAGGAGATTGAGAATGCCGGACTATGGTCATAATTTTTGCTGCTTCCTTCCGTGCGTCAATGTCAGAGAGTAAGTGAATTCTTTTCTTATTGCATGTTGATTTTGTATGAAATGCATGTTGTACTAATATATAATGTGTCAAATGTTTGTTAGACGGCATTGGATGTTGGCAATCATTTTCCTTATGAAGCGAGTAGTTCTTTGGCTTGATCTTCGGGGTAAACAACCGCTGCCTGATACAACGAATTTTCTGAAAACGTAAGAACTATTCTAGTTTACTTTTATTTAGCAGTACTACACGTGCTACAACTTGTTGATATTACCTTAATGTTGAAGGAGCATGAGTCTGTACTTCAACATTCATGATTCGCAAATAGAGTGGAAGACTGTGGTGGTATTGATAAAAAAAAGTTCAATTATTTTGAAATTTGATTTTCATAGTCAATATGTTTCGTGTGATTATAACTCAATTCCATTTTCAGTGACCAAAACCGCCCTTCAAGAGTGAAGTATGTGGCTACTATGTCCTACATTACATACCCGACATAATCAAGTTCGTGCAAGCTACCAATAGATTACTTGAGGACTACATCAGACAAGTAAGTATATTCTGAGACTTGATTGATCATTACCAATTAATTGAGGTGTCCATAAACTTTCTAACTTTAGATATTTTTTCAGTGTTTCCCTAGAGGACGACAACCCTATGATAACGATGTGCTAGATGATATGAGGGATGACTTTGCAACTGCGTTGATTACTTATGTGCGGCAAGTATATCATCCGGTATAAACATTTTGTATCATTTGCTCGATGTTGTTGTGAGACTAAAACGTGTCAAGTATCGCATTTGGACATGTGTGAATTCAAATGTGTTGTAATGTTGAGCAAATAAATGTAATTTTTTATTCAGCCAATGTAATTGTTGTAATTGTGGTTCAGCAAATTAGCAAATGTATGGATTCCAGGGAACCTGCCAATTTTTGTCAAAATTATAGACAGGGCTTCACACTCAAGCGCTGTCTTATGTCGAGATTTTAGACATCGTTTGAACATGAAGCGATGTCAAATGTGTCACTTAAGACAGCACTTGATGAAGCGCTGTCTAATGAAAAACGCTGTCTAATGGTCTAAATAAGCGTTGTCTAAAAGCTTTTCTGTACTAGTGTGTTCAAGCATTCTCTCCTCAAATTTTTGTTTGATCATAGGATGACTATTATCAGAAAAACAATGAGTGAAGTGCATGATTTTTTTATTATGTCTTATGGTCTTTTCTTATTATCCAAAATCCAAAAGATCATGGTAACCCGTACTCTTAGTGTTCAAGCGCACTCTCCCATCAAATTTTTGTTTGGTTATAGGATGACTATTATCAGCAAAATCATAAGTGGAGTTCATTGTTTTTACCGAGTCTTATGACCTATTCATCATGATCCAAATTCAAAAGATCATTGTGATCAAGGCCCTGTCCATTTGAACTTTATTTTTTGACGGTTAAGATAAGATAAATTCCTTTCAATCAATATAAGTTACTTTCAGTTAATATAAGTTTCAGTTAAGTTAAGATAAGATAAGTTACTATTCAACATATCATCATCATTATACCATCATCATCATCACACCACCACCATCATCATCATCATATCATACCATAGCATACCATCATCATATCATCATCATCATCATACCATCAGCATATCACCATCATCATCATACCATCATCATAGTACTATTCATCACCATCATCACAACCATCATCATCATCAGTATATTACTATTCATCATCATCATATTACTATTCATCACCATCATCATAACCATCATCATCAGTATATTACTATTCATCACCATCATCACAACCTTCATCATCATAATATTACTATTCATCACCATCATCACAACCTTCATCATCATCATATTACTATTCATCATCATCATCAGTATATTACTATTTATCATCATAATATTACTATTTATCATCATCATATTACTATTCATCACCATCATCACAACCACCATCATCATCAGTATATTATTATTCATCATCATAATATTACTATTCATCATCATCATATTACTATTCGTCAGTCAATATAAGTTTCAGTTAAGTAAATATCAGTCACTATAACTTAGGCCCTATCCATTTGAACTCTATTTTGTGATGGTTAAGATAAGATAAGTTACTTTTAATCACCATAAGTTACTTTCAGTTACTTTCAGTTACTATTAGGTACTTTCAGTCACTATAAGTTAATATAAGTTTCAGTTAAGTTAAGTTACTTTCAACATACCATCATCATACCACCACCATCATCATATCATACCATACCAACATCATATCAGCATCATCATCATACCATCAGCATATCATATCATCATATCACCATCATCATCATATCATATCATCATCATCATACCATCATCATCATCATATTACTATTCATCATCATAACATCATCATCATAGTACTATTCATCACCATCATCACAACCATCACCATCATCAGTATATTACTATTCATCACCATCTTACTATTGATCATCATCAGTATATTACTATTCATCATTATCATATTACTATTCATCACCATCATCACAACCATCATCATCAGTATATTACTATTCATCATCATCATAATATTACTATTCATCATTATCATCATCAGTATATTACTATTCATCATAATATTATTATTCATCACCATCATCACAACCATCATCATCATCAGTATATTACTATTCATCATCGTAATATTACTATTCATCATCATCATCATATTACTATTCATCACCATCATCACAACTATCATCATCGTCAGTCTATTACTATTCATCATCATCATATTACTATTCACCATCATCATCATATTACTATTCATGAGTCAATATAAGTTTCAGTTAAGTTAATATCAGTCACTATAAGTTACTTTCAGTTACTATAAGTTACTTTCAGTTAAGATAAGATAAGAGACTATAAGTTAGAGTTCAAATGGACACACCCTTAATATCAGTCACTATAAGTTAATATCAATCACTATAAGTTACTATCAGTTAAGATAAGATAAGTTTCAGTTCAAATGGACGGCCCCTAATGCTCTTAGAATTCGAGCACTCCCTCATATTTTGTATAATCAAAAAAATAATAAACGGAATGCAGAAATTTCTTTGAATCGTATCTTATAATTTTTTCTAGTGATTCATGGTAATCCATCTTCAACTTCCTGTTACTTGTGTTTCCTCAACCTCAGACACCTACTCCCCCCGTCCCGGTTTGTTTGTCCAAAATGACAGTTTGCACGGGAATTAAGAAAAGTAAATAAAGGACAATGATAGAGGGATAAGAGGGAAGAAAGAGGAGAAAGTGTATGTGAAGGTGGGTTCCGCACACGAATTATTATTTATTTATCTTTGAAAGTACAAGTTTTTTAATAAAATAAATTTTTTTGGTAGAAAAGAGATGATTGATTTGATTATTAAATTGTATATAAAAAGAAAATGGACAAACATTAGAGGACACCTAAAAAAGAAAGTGAACAAACAAATCGGGACAGAGAGAGTACAATTTTAACCTTTGTAATAATCGGCTGGAGAAGGAACCCACTATGGTTGCTAAAGTCTAAAGCACAACATTAAAAGTACAACATTTTTACACTTTAAATGAAATAATAATAAAAATAGCTTTATAGTCTAACTTCATTACTTCAATTACGTTTAGAGCATCCCCCACCATGGTTTTTTTTAGCATCAAAAGTGAGCATGTGAGATGATCAAAAAAATTATGCATACCCACCATGATTTTTTTGAGAATCAAAAAAAGCATCACATGGTTTTTTATGAAAATGAGCATCTCATGCTCTTTTTTATGGTTTGAGCATGAGAGTTGAGCCAATCGCAACGCGACACGTGTCCTGTGTAAGAAACAGTACATTTTTTTATTTTGATCTTGCAACGAATATATCTTCTAAATTACAAATTAAAAAAATCAAAATAAATACCAATATTCATAATTTTTTGAGCTCTATAAAACGAGATAGACTTTGATATATTTTTAATAATCTTAACATTTATGAGCTATAATTTATGTAGTGATGAGAGAGATTGATGATAAACTTTTTTTGGATCATGGTGGGGTGCATGTGATTGAAAAAACCATGAGGAATGATTAGATGAGAGAGAAAAAAGATGAGAGAGATTGATGATATGGTTTTTTTGATCATGGTGGGGATGCTCTTAAAAGACTTCATCATCAAAAAAAAATTACGTTTAAAAGACTTTAATGGAACCAGAATAAAAGCGTAAACAAAGCGATGGCAATCTAGTAAATCCCCTCAGATCCAAACCCAATCTCTCATATAAATAAAACACTGCCTAAATTCGGATATCTTGACAAATCAAATAATTTAGTGTATGGTAGCTAGAAAAGAAGTCATCTCTTTCTCTCCTCACTGTCGGTTTGACTGTGTCCGTTGACTGTTGCCACCGCAGACATGCCCAAGGACGGAGCATCCACCCCCTGGTTCGAAACGAGGCCCTTACTAGCCACATTGGTCGCCTTAGGCCTCGTCACTTTGGTGTGGAACATTCAGCCTTACCACGACACAAATCTCATCTCTTCCAACCCCAAATCCCTCGATAACACCACCACTGTCGCCGCCTACGGCGTTTCGTTCACCGAGAAAAAACTAAGGGCTGATGCTTATCCCAACAAGCGGGTTTTCACACCATACGGTAACGCGGCTGCTCTGTTCGTCCAAATGGGAGCCTATCGCGGTGGACCGGACACGTTCGCTGTCATCGGCCTCGCCTCCAAGCCGATTCACGTCTTCGGCAAACCCTGGTACAAATGCAAGTGGATCAAAAACAACGGCACGGTGGCGAAATCGAAAGCGTATAAGATGCTACCTGACTGGGGCTATGGCCGAGTCTACTCAGTCGTAGTCGTCAACTGCACTTTCCCCAACGGGAACCCCAACGACGACAACTCAGGCGGGAAGCTCATCCTTCAAGCTTACTACGACCAAAACCCTAAGCGGTTCGAGAAGATTGTTGCAATGGAGGAGCTGCCGGGCGCGTACAACGAAACGAAATACACTCCGCCGTACGACTACGAGTATTTGTACTGTGGATCGTCGCTGTACGGGGAAGTGAACGCGGCGAGGATGCGAGAGTGGATGGCATACCACACGTGGTTCTTCGGACCGAAGTCGCATTTCGTGTTTCATGACGCGGGTGGGGTGTCGTCGGAGGTGATGGCGGTGCTTGAGCCGTGGGTGAGAGCTGGGAGAGTGACAGTGCAAGACATTCGGAGCCAGGCTGAGTATGATGGATACTATTACAACCAGTTTTTGATTGTCAATGACTGCTTGCATCGGTATCGATACGCCGCAAATTGGACGTTCTACTTCGATGTGGATGAGTATATTTACTTGCCCGATGGGTGGACTTTGGATTCGGTACTGCGGGAATTGGCGCCGTATACGCAATTTACAATCGAGCAGAATCCTATGTCGAGCAAGCTCTGCTTGAATCAGAGTTACAGTAATGAGTGGGGATTTGAGAAGCTGGTGTTTAGGGAGGCGCGAACGGGGATCAGGCGGGACAGGAAGTACGCGATTCAGGCCAAGTACGCATATTCAACTGGAGTGCACATGTCGGAGAATGTGACGGGGAACACGACGCATAACACGGAGTGGATGATAAGGTACTTTCACTACCACAACACCATCACCATCCCAGGGGAGCTCTGCCGCGACGTCGTTTCGGAGACGGCGAAGGCTAACACAACTTGGCGGAATGAATTGCCGTATGTTTATGATGACCGGATGAAGCAGCTTGCACCGATTGTTAAACTGCACGAGAAGCAGACGCTTAAAACTCATTCCCAGGTCGCTTCATGAACGCGGTTGCGCATAGCCACCGTCAGCACGGCGGCGCGTGTTGTCGTTGCACAATTGGAGCCCACGTGAATAATGATGATAAGAATGGGCTGGGGGTCCCACGGGCCACATAAATTATATTGTTATTATTATATTGTTTTGTTAAAATTAAAATTCAAAGAAAACAAGGATTTTGGGATGGAAATGCAGAAGGAGATGATTGGCTGTCATGCGTTGCAGGGCCACGTTGTGTATGTAAATTGTAAAGTAGATGTCTCGATGTATTTAGCTGTTTTGTGGGTATTTGTTTTTCATTATTTAGATTTGTATAGGAATACGCAGTGTTATTAAAATCGATTCGTGGATCGAATCAGTTAAGTTATTGTATCAATGGGTCAGTGGTTCAACTAGGTTGAATCGATTTGACCCGCATATATCAAATAATAAAAATAAAATACTTATAGATGATATTATAATTTAACATATTGATGACTTGAATAAATATTACATGTTTATGATCTGATTATAACAACATATCATAACAAATTGTCAAATTTAGAATTTAATAAAGTACAAATCAATAATACAACAATAATAGAACAACAATAGTCTTAATTTGCAAGTTACAACAATGAGAGATTTCTAAGACTAATTGAATTTCTAATTAAATTGATAATTAGTAAAAAAATTATAGATTAGATAAATGAATATACATTAATGAAACAAATAATAAAACAAGAATCATGTTTAGTTTGGTGGAAGGAGAGGGGATAATTATAAAGGAAGACTAGGTTCGAGTCTTGTCAAGTTAAAATAATAAATATTTTTTCAGACCAAATCGAACCGATTAAACCGGTCAAATCACCATTTTAATGAAAAATTGGGTCAACCGGTTCAACCACCAGGTCAACCGGGTCTTGACCGGATAGATTGCAAAACGGTCTAATTGGAGAACCGAATCGGTCCGGTGACCGGTTCCTGGTCCAAGCGGTCGAACCGGCCGATCCGGTCCGGTTTTGATAGCACTGGGAATAAATTTGCATGAATTTTTTTATGGAAATGTGCATTTTCTTATTGCTGTGGGTAAAGTGAGGGCTCTCACATCTTTATGAGTCACTTCAATTTTTAATTAGTTTATAATCGTTCCTATTTCATTCTTAATAAAGATATGAAAATTATAAGAGATCAATAGTATTTTGGATCCATTGGATTTTGATTGTGTCCTAACTCAAATTTGCATGAAATTACTATAAATTAAATTTATATATGTAACTGTAACGAGGAGGGCCGAATGAAGAACTTTTTTTCTCGAGAACTTAAGAATCAATCTTACGTTTAAAAATACATCATCAAGTCATTGTGGTGATAACAAGTATCTGACGTGCATATTCAAAGTTATTTTTTGTACATGTATCATATGCATATTTAAAGATGCATCATAATTCATATCTACTGATGAAATTTAATTCTCAAATTTAACTAATTCTCACCAGAGTACTCCACTAATTGTAATTTATATAATCATGTAAGGACAAAAAAATGTAACACCTTCATGTTCATCAGGGCATCTAACATTTCTCATTTAGTAATATTATATTATGTGGCCTTAGAAGACCTCATTTTGTAGCAATGATATGGGTTCCTAATTTAATATGTATTTTTCTTTCATTCACGAATATCATGCCACATAAAATCGACTTAATTATGCGAAAGGTGCAGTGGTGCACTTTTGTTGGAGAATGGGTACAGCGGTAAATGTGCATATTATATGCTGGTGACACGTGTCGGATGTCTGTAACTTTGCACTTTTGCGATGAGCTGTTTGTGAGGGTGATTGCGCAACCGACAGTATTTCGAAGTTACATGATTGACAATGTTTAAAACGATCTTATGGACTAAATTATAAAAATGACAAGTAAAATATCAATTTCACGGCTTTCTAGGAAATAAGAAATTATGTGTTTTTTTTATGAAGGGGTAAAATGATTCATACATTTTAATATATATCATCTAGTTACATATATATTCGTCGCTTGAAGTAAATGTCAAGTTTGACATCTTTTATCATGGATTCACTCACATCTACCCCGTAATCTCTGTCACACTTCTCGACATCTGAAGCACAGGCCACATCGACACCTTTAGCACGTCCATCATGATAGACGCATAGTACCTTCCACAAGAGCGGAACAATATCCACGCGCGAGCCATAGAAGAGGAAAGCATCTGCGATGGATGGAGGAAACATCCACACACGAGACGGGACGAGGAAAGCATCCCTATTCGCGAGGGAAAAGAAAAGGAAGGAAGGTGTCCCCAAAATTCTAACCCAGGGCGTAAGAATCCAACCATCTTAGGATGAACTTCTTTAACCAACATACCACCACCCTTAATGGCGTGATGGCATGTTAGTGGTGTTATATTAAGCTCTGCTTGTTGAGGTTTAAGACAACGATTATAACCAAATAAGATAAAATGGTGTAATCTGGAATTTTAAATAACTATATAAATTTACCTCAAATAATATTCCAAAACTAGAAAATTTAACTTTTACTATGAAACACGAACATAAAATTATAATGTTTTGTCATTTGTTATTTGTAACTTGAGAACAAAAAAAGGAATAGAAAGGCTTGTTTAATTGCCTATGTAGCAATGTAGATAAGCGCTTAAATGACAATTTCTCTTTTTTCTTTTGAAGACTTTGAGAATCTTTTAATTATACATATTGAAAATGTATCAGTTTTTGTTAAGTGCGCTTTCCAAAAGCGTTGTGCAAAAGCGTACTTGAACTTGCATAACGAAGGAAAAAAAGTGAATGAGACAGGTGTCACCTCCATATTCAAAGATGCAACTTGATCTAATAGTGGGATTTGGATTCTCAAAATTTTAAGAATTTTCAATCGAATGCTCGCTAGCAGCATATGGTAGATATAGTAAGTGTTTTAATTATTGATATATTAATTTATTAAATATAGTCTACAATATAATTTTTAAAAAAATTCACAAGTAGTAGAACTGAGACTGAAAAAACATCCACACATCTCGTTCCTTTTGATGCCAATTGTCAGATAGTTGCTTAAGAGTCTGTGAGGCAAGGATGAAGTGTAGTTTAAACTTAATTAAATGCTAGCTAGATATATAATTGCTGTGGTCACATGAATTTGGGTGCTGCAAAAACCATTTGATGCAGGAAGAACAGTTTGTAGGAGGACCAGAGGCGGACGCACGGCTAAGCAAATGGGGCAGCTGCCCTAATCAAATTTCTCAAACTTTTACTAATACATGATTAAATTAAATAAATGCCCCATTAATTTTAATTATTTCCCCTCAATCAATATTTGACATAAAACTTTTATTAAATGAAAAATAAATTTAAGTTATATCGTTACTCAAAATAAGTTTGACTTCATAATCAATCAAAACAAATCTAACTTCAAACCGAATAAATCGTGAACCAAACAAATATTATCTCAATTGAAATTGGATTTAGGTTTCAAATGCTTAACGACAGTGTAACTTTCTATTCTTTTGGCAACAGATAGTGAAAAGACAAATTGACAGGTGATTTAAAATCGTTCATGGCTTTCTGAAGTGGGATAATTTTATTTTACATGTGCCACAAATTTTTCTTTGACATGGTTTTTAGGATGATAAATTTTGAAACTATATAAACGAAAGGGGCATACTTTTCATCAAAAGTTCATACGTCACACAAATTTCTATACGAATTTAACGTCGCCCGGTCAAAAAGATTTCTGGATCCACTACTGAGGAGGACGTGGGACAGGGTGTGTGAACATGATTTATTTGTGTGGCACACGAAAGAAGAAGGTGTGGGGTTAAAATTCGGAGTGATTGAGAAGGTGTAAGGCAAGTTTTATTGGGTTGGCACATGTGGGTGCTGCCGAAACTTGTGGGTTTGGTGGACTTTTGAGCGACCATACCACATAATTCAAGGTTGTGTCTACTTGTACAAAATGTGGCCTTCGCAAGCCAGCCCCACGCCGTGTTAGGTGGAATGTTAATGTCATTTCTTGTTAATCGAGTACCTGATGTTATTCATTGTTTGTTAATATATCCAGAAAATGTCCATAGTGTCTTAGGTAGTTTAAACTATGAGTCAGGTCCCTTTTGTAATTCCTTTGGACCGGTCTATAAGACTTGTCATGTAGACTATTTCAATGTATTTTGTTGCTGTTTTGTAGCCTGAGACGACGGCCAAAGTCGGCCAGAAAGGTTAGAGGTCGATAAGCTTTTATGGCCTCGAGTCTCGGATGGAAAGACATGGCGTTGTTTGCTGCTTGCCGCACTTATCCAGTTAAAGTCGTTATTGGAATGACACCGTTTCAGGATAGCACGAGATTTGAGATAAGGCGAGCGACACCGTTTTTGCGAAGCCCGGATGGGTTTATACTTTATATTAGTTCAAAGTGTCATCCTTTCCTAATTCACCTTCCTTCTCCAGCTATATAGACTTGGAAATTAAGGTCTTTAGGACACGAACGAGAAATCAAGTGATTCGAAAGCAAGATGGCAAATTTTGGAGCGCCATTGCGAGCAAAGTTGCAAAAGCCTGTCATGAAGCATCATGTAGCGGTAATTGAAGTAGAGGTGTGCAATGAAGTTCATTCTCACTGCGTGCTTTGCAATGACGGACCCATGATTTTTCGACCGAGGGCGATGATGGACCACAATTATACGAATCAAAAACACAGTAAAACCCCCCAAGTTAGACTGTTTGTCTATCTAACATCCATCTGTTAGTCCCGATATATTTCCACAGGGCATTTTAGAGACTGAAGTGAAAACACGCTAAGGAGAGGATTTTATGCTGAAAAGATAACAAGAGTCAATCCAAGGTCAAGATCATATGCCGACTGAAGAAATATCAAGGATCCTGACGTGAAATTGACCATAACAAATTAATCAGAAGAATCAGGAGAGGAATCAAGACAGCCCGGGGAAGGAACACACTGACAGTTTTGTGAAAAGACTGCACAAAACTGTACAAAACTCACATATGGCAAGATGACTTGGTGACTTGATGAAGAGGTGGCCAAGGGAGGAGCTCCTCCACCCAAGGCAACCGGCAACCGGCGGCTGCCACCACCCTCCTCCTCCTTGACCGGCGGCTTTTGGCTCCTCCATGTGGTGGCTCCTCCTCCCTTGATTTGCCCATCCAATCTCCATGCAACAAGTGCCCTCATCTTAGCCCTCCATTTCTCCTCCCCATGGCTATAAATACACCCCTCCTCCTCCTCATAAATCATCCCAAAAAATTGTAATCACTTCTCTCTTTAAATTTTGTTACTTGTAAGTTTGGTTCGGTTTTGAAATAATACTCCTGTTTGTTCTTGAGTATTATACTGGAAATTATAATACTCTTGTCGGTTCTCGAGTATTATAATACTGTAGAGAATACTCCTGTTGGTTCTTGAGTATTCAGTAGGAATTAGGAATACTCCTGTTGGTTCTTGAGTATTCCACCCCTTTCCCTCTTACTGTTTTCAAAAACCCCCGAGTATTTAGCTATGGTATCCATCTCTATGGATATTCGTAGCTAAACTCTTTATTCGGTGGAAGGTATTTTCTTGTATTATATAATGTTGTAATATCTTTTAGTTTCATTTTTTTGTATTCAAAACTTGTTCTATGTGCCATTTATAGTCAGAATTTCCAAGGTTGAGTGGATGCTACGAAAGGGCAAAACTCTTCCGTGGGGATTCGTGAACATACTCGGGTAAGTGGATGCTACGAAAGGGCAAAGCTTATCTGAGAAGTTCGACTCATCTAAAACACCACTTGGTCAATCGTAACTGTGAGATCAGGTGGATGCACAAAAGGCTAAGATACTTCGAAAGGAGGAATTATTCTGAAATAGAACAAGGGTTGCTTTAAACGATGTTGCAAGTCTTGCGCTACGAAAGGGCCTCGATTCATCTTTGAATACTTAGAAAAGTTACTAACAGTTTATTATATACATGTTATAATACAAGAGTACCTGAAACCGAATGCTTTTCTTTACTGTTAAACCGCAATCACCAACTGCTGATCTACCGGAGGAATTACAATCACGCATCACCCACTGTAAGTCTTCTTTGTATTTACAGCATTTTAATTTCTGTATTTACTTTTCCGCAATCAAAACCAAAAACCCCCAAAAAATCACGTAGTTAATTAGAGCGCTAAAATCTCAATCAACCATAAAACACGCTCCCCCCAGTTCAATCACCCTAAAAGAATAGCCTATTCCCCTAATTCCCTTGGGTTCGACCCCTACTTACCACTTACTACCCAGTAGTGTAGTCACAAGTAGCGGATATTATAAATTTATTTGTACAGAGGACACTGCACCTTAACGACAGTGCGGTGGCCCTCCGTCAGGCGACTTATAAATTTATGACATATTGACTTACGACTAAAATTTTGCCGCTTCCGTTTATATAATGTACCTTCTTAATTTAGCACTCTAAAACTTGTCAAAGAAACTATGTATACAACAAAATTATTAAATATTAAATAACATCTCAAAACAATCGAAACAGATTCATGAAATTTACCTTTTAGGCAGAGTCTAGACAGGCTAGATCGGAGTATTTTTAGAACAATCGTTTTGTCAAATATAAAGTAAAGTTACTCCTTTACAGAAAACCAATAATGATTTTAAAACACATGTCAAATTGTTTTGTCACTGGTTCGTTAAGACTTTGAAACCTAATTCTAATTTTAGATGAGACAGTATATGTTTGGTTACAAGGTTTATTCGGTTTGAAATTATATTTATTATGATTGGTTATATATGACTAAGAATCTAATTTAAATTTACTTCTAAATTAATGAAAACTCAATATTATATAATTGAACGTATCTGTTTCGTTACAAGGTTCATCTTTCGTATTTCTCTTAATGGAGCTATATATCATCTAGTACATTGTATCTAATTGAAGCACTAGCCATAATGCGGGTCACATCCCATTCCATCCTACTTTGAAGCATATCTTCAATGGTCGTAGCACTTGACCTGCTTACTCAACTCATGCCTACTCCACACGGTAGAAGCATCTTCACCACCCCTGCGAAAGGGAGGAAACAACAAATCCTCACTTGCACGGGACAAGCACCAAATCCACACACCTATTCCTGGGCCGGGATAAGGAAATTCACACATAAATCATGTGGAATGGTATGTGCATTGAGGAGGATTGAACTCCTTCTCTCTTGGTTACAAAGCCAAGAGTTTAGCCAACTCAACAACCACCCCTCATGCAATATTATATAATAATTAGGGACAAATGATATAATTTAATGGGGGCATTAATCAAATATATATATATTCCAAATTAAAGATAATTATCAAACAAATTATTGGGGGCAGCTACCCAATTCATTATAGCATCCGTCCGACCCTGGTGCTTTGATTGGTGGCTCATTGGAGACATTGAGCCATCAGAGTTGCACCACAGCCAGGCGGCCAGCTCGCCTGGTTCACAACAAATAAAGGAAATTTAATCAAGATGTCCTTCTCTCACAGCTTCGTTCGATTATTCATCTTGGACCGCCTTCAAAATAAAAGGATAATGAGAAGCAACTCACAGTCATGGAGAAGCTCAAAAGAAAGAAAAATTCAGATCAAGTTGTGAAGTATCAATATAAAGAATGATGCATTAGATTGAGTAAAATCCCTGGGATTGAGCCAAAACAAAAGAAGTCCTTACAAAAGTTGTCCACCAAAAGAAGAAACGAAGAACTCAAGATCTTCAAAGCTGGAATTAATCATGTGCTGGAAAAAGCAATGAAGTATAGCAATATGGCTAGAGTTTGAGATTGCGAATGCGGATCATGGCTCTAAGAGAACTATCTCCCACTCATCCAAAGTAATTTGCATTTCAGGTCAGAGGTTACATGTGTCAAGTTAATTCCATGTTGATCACAGTGATGTGAATAGCAACACAATTACACAAGTCATACGTAGAAAGGATTGGTTACAATACTATCTCACATTCATGTAGCATGACATCCAGTACATCGCAGAACTTGTGGTGATATATTTGTTCTTTCTTATTACTTGTTCTTGTTTGAGGACGAACAAGTCTCAGTTTGAGGTGGATTGATGAGATGTATTCATACGACTCATCTAAGTAGCTAATCTCATTTCTTTCGATACATTTATCTGCAAACATTTACTTTTTAGTATGATTTTGTATCTAGGGTGTATTGAAAGCTCTAGGAGAGAATACATGATTAAAGAAAGTCATTTCAGTGTTAATGCACCATAAGACATATTAGACCCTCGACACTTTGAAGGAATGCTGGGTTTTAATGAAACATTCATTGGAACGACCCAGTGATTGTTGCGTGGATGACTAAAAGCTATAAAAGTTTCCAGTTTACACCAAAGCGGATGAGGTCATTTAGAAGGTCAAAACGAGAGTTGAAGTCAAGATAGCTGCACAGGATGAGTAAGAGCAAACAGTGAGGATCGCGCTCAAGGAACACTCTAAGTGTGTGCGCCACATCCTTTGTTTTCTTGACTTGTCCAACATTTTCTTTGGACAGTTACGGATGTCGTGAAGACCATTCTCATAGCAATATCCGCAAGATCTTAGTAGTTTTTCTAATTTTGCTATGACAATTTCTCGAGAACTTCATATTTTCTTGCCACGTCCTTTGTTTCTTTAAATTCTAGGAGTTTTGATTCACACTTCTGCAGGCTATGACACTTTCAAAATAGATTGGAAATAGTCGCCCTTAGATGCATAGTTGTCAACAACATCACTCAAGGCGTGCTCCTGAACAAATGATTGATGTGATCATGCATGGAATAGTCACATGGCATCAATATCATTCTTGAAACTACATATAGTTAAGATAACCTGGAAGAATATTTATGTTGATAACATTATTTGTTCTCGTGTTTGGTTTGCGATTTCAACGTCAATATCATCCGAACTAAGATTGTGCTTCCTTATTACCTTCTTGTTCCATCTGGGCATTGCCAAAAAGTCTGGAGCCCTATCATAATCCAAAAAGAACATGACATAGAACAAGTGACGGCATATAATGCCCCAACATTCAAACTTCTTGCAGCTACAACAATTTAAAATTTTGCCGATTTCTATGAACGTCACCTGCAAAATTTAAAAATGTCATTTAATTTATTGCAAGGAACAATAGGACAATATGAACTAGAATAGGAACAATACAATATAACTTTACCTCAAACCTTTTGTTTTAACTTTCAGCATCATTTATAATGTACAATTTTGTGTGCTCAATATCATTCATCATCTTCAATATAAAATATCATTCATCATCTGAATTGTACATCAAAAGCCGGTAGCTGACATCTCTAATTGCAATTTCTTAAAAACAAAGAGTGTGAATGTTTCCGATGCAAGCTTCTCCAAACTAAGATTGGAATTCATTGAAGGTGTCGAACTTCTTGACTGAAGATTAAGTTTTACTCTATTATATCTCTGTAAATTAATAGTACTGTCGTAACCCATGTAAAATTGCACTAGAGTCATGTACCCGTAAAGGTACATTCCAAAAAAGAGTTCTCACTTTCCGATCCCAAAGTTGTCCTTATAAGGGCGGTCATCAGGGACGGACCCAGGAATCAGAATAGAGGGTGGCGAGTTCAATTACATTAAAAATGATGTTTTTTATATCGCACAAAACTTATCTGTTATTGAATCTGTACTACACATTTCAGCTAATACTTTGTCAGTATTGACAACCAAGCAACCCGATAAAAATGCATCTTCCACTTGTTGCGATTCAACCAAAACTAATAGAAGCTCTTCGAACATCGTCAAGCTTACCATTGAGATACTTTCATATTTTTTTTATTGCAAATTGTGTCACGTTCTAACTGATTGATATCAAAATCATTATTAGTGTGAAGCCTTTGTAATTTTAGAGCATGATTGTTATTCACCATTTAACGGACTATCTTGCTTTGAATTTTGAAACCAAATATTAGAATTGACTAGTTTGTACACATATAAAAACAAAAATCAATGTAATTTAATTATATAAATAGTAAATTAAACTAATTATACTCTATTTCAAAATCAAAATAACACAAATCAACAAACCTAATTCTCGCAATTCGCATCACTCAAAGTCAAAACAGAAACCCTAATTTCAATCACACTAGATAACTCCAAAGCACACCCGTTATTACGAAATCTCATTAATTGAAAAAGTAATAATAACATAATGAAAGAAAATAACTTACTGAATTTACAAGTTTACTAAATTTGAATTAAAAAAGTAGATTAATCATATTATACATAAATAAAATTTGATATTTAATAAATAAAAAACAATTTTGAAAAACTTGGAAGTGACACATGTCACCCCGGGCTTCACTGCGTCTGTCCCTGGCGCTCATACTAACATCTCTAAAATACATCGGGTTATATGACGTTCTTAAATCATACATGTCAGACAACCATTTATTACACCGGAGATTATATTTTATAATCACCTCCCACCATCCATCTTCGAATTCTTTCAAATTGTTATGATAGCCCAAGATACCAACTTTTAATTTCATTAAAAAATCAGTTTCTCTACATAAGAAATTCCCACCAATTTGAAAGATAAAACTTAACATACAAACTAATGCAGAGCAAACGCAGAGAAAGCTGAATTTAGGAAAAACCCAAATTCTATTTTTTCATTATTCAAAAGCTGCAGAATGAAATTACATAAGTTTACTTAAATAGGAAAATAAAACGAAACCCTAATACGGAAATTACTAAAAACCAAAAATTTCTAAAAACATTAAAAATTCGAAATAAAATAGGAAACGATCCCGGATGGCTCAAAAAGCCCATACTTCACGAGCAAAGCTCGTGATTTCTGATCGCCACGCCGTTCCGCTCAAAATAAGGTATTATGGGCTGAAACCGGACACCGGCAACTCCAATCCAGCTATTTCGCCACAATCCTGATTTTTCGCTAATCTGTCTGCATCATCCCCTCCCGGGTCGGAAAGATTCGTCCTCGAATCCGAACCCATCCCCGTATCAGAAGACGCACCTTGAAACAGAATCAAATGCTTAACCTTGAACACATCCGAAGTGCGAACATGGCTAGGCAGGGTCAATAAGTCCGAACGCTCGCGGGGAACAGCACCATACACCAATCCACCTTCCAACGCCAAATTTGAGCCTTTGCGTGCAACAGCGTCAACATGATTGTCACTCCCATATTTGCAATTTTCTGCGTGACTTGAGGCATCTACCTGGCCAAGGCATAGCTTCATTGAATGATAATCATGATGCCCCTTGGGCGAAGAGCCAAATTGCACTTTCAAATGATCATTACCTGTTCCTATAGGACCCGATAGACCTCCTGAAATCATATCTTATTCGAGAGGCACCATAGATGGCAAATCACCATTGACACCTTCAACTGTTTCTCCCTCTGGTTCAGAGTCATCCGCTTGCACATCGTTTACCATAGCTGTATGGTCTATACCTTCCACATTGGGTTGTATGATACTCTCCGATAAATCTTCAACAGTATTTACCTTCAGGACAGGAGCTTGCAGTGCTCTTTCTGACAATGTTTCAGCTTCTATTTGATCATGCTCTTCCTCAACCACGTCATCACCATATACATCAAAAACAGGATCCCCTTCTAGAACAGGGACATCCGAGGGAGCATCATGCGTAAACAGTCCACGGGAACTCGAAACTTTAGGGCACTCCGCTTGACGATGCCCAATCTCTCCGCAGCCCTGGGAGCACTCCGCTTGACGATGCCCCATCTCTCCGCCATCAAAGACATGGATATCAACTCGGAACCCAAGCTCCCACTGTCGGTCACGCTGAATGTCTGGCTCCGCGAACAGGTTATCCTTAGCCACGATGTCGGCATCGACATGATGGGCTTCAAGTTCGCCCAAACGGCGAGTTAGATAGTCAACCTGTCGGCGCAAGTCAGCAATCTCACGAACTCCAAAATCTTCGATATCACGATCCACAGCAGCAGCACCGCCTCTGGGTCTACCTCTAGCCATCGCGCAGGACCACCGTAGTCTGATACCAGATAATGCAGAGCAAACGCAGAGAAAGCCGGGATTAGGGAAAACCCTAATTCTATTTTTTCATTATTCAAAAGCTGCTGAATGAAATTACATAAGTTTACTTAAATAGGAAAATAAAACGAAACCCTAATACGGAAATTACTAAAAACCGAAAATTTCTAAAAACATTAAAAATTCGAAATAAAATAGGAAACGATCCCGGATGGCTCAAAAGCCTATACTTCACGAGCAAAGCTCTTGATTTCTGATTGCCACGCCGTTCCGCTCAAAATAAGGTATTATGGGCTGAAACCGGACACCGGCAACTCCAATCCAGCTATTTCGCCACAATCCTGATTTTTCGCTAATCTGTCTGCATCACAAACCAATGTTATCCGATCAATAAAAAATTAACAAAAAAAAACTAAATTGATATATATAATAAGACTTGAATTATATCACTAATTTCATGAATAATATAAACTAGCTGGGAAATAAATGGATGTAACGGGTGATCACGAACAATAAATGCACCATTACGAATTATATGACTTCCAACACTTGAACTTGAAAAACACAAATTATAATTGGATGAATCAATAAACAATAAAATTCTCGTTACGAATTATGTCATTTCAATACCTTAGATTGTAATTTCTATGTGATGTGTCACATGTAAAACCTAATGTTGACTGGAGGTGGAGGGGAATATCCTGGCAGTGGCCACCTTTATTGTTGCGACTTGGTCGATGATACAGTGAATTCATGTTCCATCAAATTCTTAAAGCAGCTTAACAATCAGGTACACTACAAATTTTCCCAAAATTTCCGCCAGCAAAGAAGTGATGGAAAACTGATGGAAAATTGACGGAAAATTCAAAAATTCCGTCAACTTTCCGTCACAAACGGTGATGACGGCATTTTTTCTGGCGGAAATTTGATTCCGTCACGATTCCGTCATCTAATTCCGTCACCTAATCGTCGAAATTTTGTCAACATTTCGTCTCACTAATTTCCGTCACACGTCCGTCGATTTTCCGGTGTATAATTCCGTCTAATTTCCCACAATGTTCCGGTAGGCCTAAATTCCATCATTATTCCCATAAGTTTCCGTCAATAATGAGATTCCGTCATTATTCCCACAAGTTTCCGTCAATAATGAGATTCCGTCAATTTTCCCACAAGTTTCCGTCAACAAGATCATATCCGTCATTATTCCATGAACATTCCGTCAGCATTGAGTTTCCCTCATTTTTCCCTCAAAATTCCGTCACTATATTTTTCCCTCAAAATTCCTTCATCGAATAATTCCGTCGTGTTTCCATCAATTTTCCGTCAGTAATTATTTCCCTCATTTATTCGGCAAAATTCCGTCACAAATAAATATGCGTCATTATTCCTGCAACATTCAGTCACTAGCTAATTCCGTCAAGTTTCCCGCAAAATTCCGTCACCAAGTATATGCGGCATAATTCCCGCAGTATTCCGTCATTAAGAAAATTTCCATCATATTCCGTTTTTATTCCCACTCAATTCCGTCACCAGATACATTTTCCTATATAATTGAAATTTTTCTAATTATTATATTAATTGCAATTTATTTAAAATAATTAATAATTATCTAATAATTGAAATAATTAATTATTTAATTGCACTAATTATTTAATTGCAATAATTGAAATAATTAATTATATTAATTGCATTTTAGATTGCATTTTAAATTGCATTTTAATTGAAATTTAATTGCATTTTAAAACAAACACACAATTTAAACATTTGGTGTTAACGACGGCCCCGATTCTCCTCATTCGGTCTCTGGCTTTGTTGACCGCGGTTGTGTACGTGCGGAATTTGATTGGGTGGGGAAGGATGTGCAGGAGTTAACATCCTAAGCATGTCAGACTGCATCTGCATCATTTGCATCAATCGCTCTATGTTTCCCTTCATATCTCGGATCTCAACCTCCTATCGGGACTGCAAGCTATAAAGCTCATCCATGCGCTCCAATCGCGGCCTCATCTCCTGAGATATCCACTCGTCCGATTGATGGGAACTCGATCTGTGTGAGCTCGCGCTTGACTGACTGCCGGTTGAGGAGAACCTGTCCAATATTAATGTCGCCGATGGACTGTACAAATACGGTATCCCAGTCCTGGGGTTAACACCCATGACAGTTGCAGACGCCTCGACTAGCTCCTCCTCCGGTACCCGTTTCCCTTTGTCATGTTTCCCTACAACCACAACTTCAGCATCCTCGAGCAGTTTCTGTACAATTCCCACGAAATAAAAAAATTATACGGTTACAAAATATATCAAATATTTTAGATATTCAACTCAACAACTAATGCATTTACACAATATACAAAGATTGACATTAGTGATTCGGAGACATAAAATAGCAGTTGACATACCCTTGTCCTTTCTGCGTCGGGGATCAAGTATGTCCCATCCTTCCGCTGGAATTTCCGATCAAACATATCAGTTGGCAACACTTGCCGTTGATTAATCTTTTCCTGAACATAAAACAAATGAATGTTAGACAGCTTACAAAAAGAATGTAAATTAATTGTACTTTGAAAAACTAGATATCTGCTTATTACAAAGAAAGATACTGGAGGAGGAGTTCTAGATCTGAACTTTTGATAAACCTTTTAGGTATCACATAGATAGCGCTTATGTAAAAAGCGCTAACGAAAGTAAGCAAAACATAGCGTTTTCACATAAAATGCTTTCAAAATACAGTCTTATGACGACGCTTTTATTTGAAGCGCTGTCATATGTGGAATAAGTTTCAGCGCTTCGTATGGAAACGCTGTCTTATGTGTATCATAGCACGGCGTTTCTTGAAAAGCGCCGTTAAATAAATAATTACCGCAGCGCTTTCATTTTTAAGCGCTCTCGTATTTTGAAATTACCAGCGAAATTAGTTTCTAGGCGCCTTTTATTTAAATTTCGTATCGAGGCACCTTTTCTTTTCTTTCCTTATTTTATAAAACTTACACAATTTGATGCGCTAGGATAAAAGGTTATTTTTTTAAGAGCCAAATTTAATAACACATCAGGGTGTTTGCCCTTCATTCATTAAATACTTATATTTTGTAACGTTTCATTTTATTACATAATTAAGAAGAGTATATCGTTACATAAAACATTTGTTTACCAAATTACGAAGATTATCATTACATCACGTTGCCTTTTCTGAAATTAATCATGTGATTTCTTCACGAGGATTCGTCTGACTCAGATTGGATATCTGCAATATCAGTTAAGTTATCTTCGGTGTATTCGTGAACCTCATCATCAGTGAGGTTCCCATACGAAGCAACTTCGTTACTTACTGGCATGCCACGTCCTGATTGGCCGTCATCATGGAATGGAACAGTTGCAATTTCCATGTCTATTGCGTTTGTTGGTTTTACCAGACAAACCGCAACCCATCCTTGATTGTTTTGTCCTGCTAACCCCGGAAATGTAACATAATAAATTTGTACTGCTTGCTGCGTGAGAATGTACGGGTCGTAATGCATGTACGGTCTATTTGTGTTGACGATGACAATGCCACTAGTCGAGTATGACTTCACAAATTGAGGATCGTACCAACGACACTTGAACAAGACAACCCGTAGCATGTGGTGTGTCCTACACTTCATGTGGATTATTTCTTCAATAACACCATAGTAGTGTATGCCTTCTGTTCCTTTAACGTAAACATGACTGTTCGTCGTATTCCTCCCTTCGCCGTGGCTCTCAATATGAAATTTGTAGTTGTTAACTTTGTATGTTGCTGAACAGGTTACATCAGAGTGAAATCCTGATGACAAGTGGTGTATCCATTCTGATATTGACACGGTTTCTCCAAGCTCCCAAACCTGTAAACAAAAATATGGTGTAAGGTATAATATATGTGAATAGGGAAATGCGTGTGATGAAAATCATGTTCGTCGTACATGCGAATGAAGCCACTCTGGAAAATCCTTCAATATGGTGTCGTACACTTTCCGGTCATTGAGGCGTGGATGTGATTGTCGTAATTGGCTCTCATATAATCCCAAAAATTGTTCAAGTTCAGGTGTGTTGCTGAAGATGTAATGAGTAGCTTTAGCAAATTCTCTGTTGTCCAGAACCCTACGAGTTAATACGCTCCCAGCGACTCCTGGGTAGTTAAGAATTGAAATCTGAAGGTCATCGTACTCTGATGTAGCAACTTCATTTCTTTTCAATGATGTGAAGTTTGTTGTTAAGTCAACATCGAGGTAATCCAATCCCAAATACGAAGTCTCTAACTGGATATACGCGTTAACAATACTAGCTTCGACCTCAGCTCTATTTCCGTTCTGTCCCAATTGTTTGAGACGGTATATCCAACGATAATGGACTGGACCGCCGAGCAACACCTCATCAGCCAAGTGGATTGGTAGGTGTTTGACGGAACCCACTGCACTGTCGTTAAGGTGCAATGTTCTCTGTGCAAATAAATTTATATTTTCCGCTACTCGTGACTTCACTACTGGGTAGTAAGTGGTAAGTAGGGGTCGAACCCAAGGGAATTAGGGGGATACGTTGTTCTTTAAGGGATTTGTACAGCGAGGGGGCGTGTTTTAAGGTTGATTGAGATTTTAGCGGTTATGACTAAGTGACTTTTTTTTGGTTGTTTTTTTTGGTTTTGAGTGCGGAAAAGTAAATTACAGAAAATAAATACTGAAAAGTAAAAAGAAAGACTTACAGTGGGTGATGCGTGATTTGCGAGTCCTCCGGAAGATGAGCGGTTGATGATTGCAGTTATACTAGAAAAGTAAATACAAGGGGGGTTTTGTAATCTAAAGAAAACATTCGGTTTCAGGGGCCTTGTATCATAGTTGTTTATCATTGACCGCTAATGATCATACTAAGTGTTCAAAGATGAATCGAGGCCATTTCTAAGCACAAGACTTGCAACATCGTTTAAAACACTTGTTCTACTTCAGACTAATTCCTCCTTTCGAAGTATCTTAGCCTTATGTGCATCCATTTGATCTTCTGTTACGATTTCCCAAATGGTGTTTTAGATAAGTCGAACTCCTCAGATAGCTTTGCTTGTTACAGCTTCCACTACCCGAGTATGTTCACGAATTCCCACGGAAGAGCTTTGCTTGTTACAGCTTCCACTCAACCTTGGAAATTCTGACTATATATGGCACATAGAACAAGTTTTGAACACAAAGATGCACTAGGTGCAGGGTCTAAAACATTTTACAATACAAGTACACCCCTTTAACCGAATAAAGAGTTTAGCTACGAATATCCATAGAGGTGGATACCATAGCTAAATACTCAGGGGTTTTTGAAAACAGTAAGAGGATAGGGGGTGGAATACTCAAGAACCAACAGGAGTATTCCCAATTCCTACTAAATACTCAAGAACCAACAGGAGTATTCTCTACAGTATTATAATACTCAAGAACCGACAGGAGTATTATAATTTCAAACCAAACTTACAAGTAACAAACTTTAGAGAGAGAAGTGTTTATTGATTTGGAATTGGATGATGTTTACAAAGGAATTGGCTTGTATTTATAGCCATGGGAGAGGGATGAGAGCCATACACTTGTCACATGGGGAGAGGAGGAGCAAGGAAGAGAAGCCACATAGGGGGGAAGCTTAGCCGCCAGTGGCCGGTCATGGGGAGGAGAAGCCGCCGGTTGGAAGAGGAGGAAGGGAGGGGTGAGGTGGCTTGGCCACTGACAGAACCGCTCGTCGTTAAAGCGATTTGTGCAAATAAATTTATAATAGTCCGCTACTCGCAACTATACTACTAGGTAGTACTTGGTAAGTAGGGGTCGAACCCAAGGGAATTAGGGGAATAGGTTATTCTTTTAAGGGATTTGTCTAGCGAGAGAGCGTGTTTTAAGTTGGTTGAGGTTTTAGTGCTAACAACTACGTGACTTTTTGATTGGTTGCGGATTTGATTGCTGAAACGTAAATTACAGAAAAGTAAATACTGAAAATACAAAGGAGACTTACAGTGGGTGATGCGTGATTGGTAAGTGCTCCGGATTGTGAGCAGTTGATGGTTGTAGTTGATCGAACAGTAAAAGTACAGACATGGGGGTTTTGTAATTGCGAGAGAAGTATTCGGTCTTGGGGGGCCTTGTATTATATCCTGTTCATTCTTTTAGTAACCCTTCTAAGTATTCAAACGTATATTGAGGCCCTTTCGTAGCGCTCAATAAACTCTTGTTCTAAGCGATACTAATTCCTTCTTTCGAAGTATCTTAGCAGTAAGTGCATCCATTTGGTCCCTTTGGTCCAGTTTCCAAATGGTTTTTAAGATAGATCGAACTCCTCAGATAAGCTTTGCCCTTTCGTAGCTTCCACTTATCCGAGTATGTTCACGAATTCCCACAGTAGAGTTTTGCCCTTTCGTAGCTTCCACTCTACCTTGGAAATTCTGACCTTATAAATGGCACATAGAACAAGTTTTGAATACAGAGAAATGAAACTAAACGAAGTAAAACATTTTATAAAACAAGAACTCCCCTTCAACTGAATGAAGAGTTTAGTTACGAATATCCATGGAGTTGGACATCAAAACTAGGATATTGAAGAGAATACTCAAGAACAAACAGGAGTAAAGAGAGAAGAGAAAGAGATTACTCAAGAACAAACAGGAGTAACTCTTGAACTGTAACTGAAAACTTGAGTACTCAAGAACCGATAGGAGTACTCAAGATCGAACTAAAGTATTTGAGAACAAACTGAACTTTTATTAATATCAAAACCAAACTTTACATAGTAACAAACTTAGAGAGATAAGTGGAATGGATTGTGGATGGTGGGATTTTGTGTGGATGCTTATGGCTTTTGAAATAAGGAGGGATGGCTTGGTATTTATAGCCATGGAGGAGAGGAATGGATGGCCAAGATGAGGGCATGTGGTTTAGCATCCAAGGGTGGAGAGGAGGGGAAGAGGAGAGGAAGACAAGTGTCACAAGGGGAGAGGGAGAGGGCAAAGCCGCCGGCGGCTTTTGGTGTGGATGGAGGAGGATGTGACATGTGGTGGTGTGGGAGAGGAGGAGGGGTGGATGTGAGGAGAAAGCCGCCGGTCCATGTGGCATGAGGAGAGTGGTTGTGAGTTTTGTGCAGTTTGCACAAAACTATCGGTGTATTCCAGCTCCGGATTGTCTTCGGTTTCTCTTCGGTTTGATTTGTTTTGAATGATTCCATGTCAGGATCTTTAGATTTCTTCATTCAGCGTCTGATCTTGACCTTGGATTGTCTCCTGATATCTTTTCTGTGCTAAAAGCTCTTCCTTAGCGTGTATTCTCTCTAAGCTCTGAAATACCCTGTAGAAATGTATCGGGACTAAAACATCGAAGTTAGATAGACAAACAGTCTAATTTGGTGGGTTTAACTGTGTTTATGATTCATACAATTGTGGTCCATCAGATAACCCCACACTTTTAGTTTTTCGTCCCGAACAATGCTTTATAAGGGCGTTACTAAGTAAGTTGGTTAAAATATGAAAGTAAGATAATGGTACTCGATTTCTCCTAATTCATGCATTACTACTTGTTACTAAATTAAACTGCGTAAATAAGTAGAAGAAACTTGATACTTGTACCTTTGTGCTGGGATGCAAATTAATTCGGATGTTTCGGGAGATAGCCCTTTTCAGGTTCCTGGACTACACCTTCGGGATCGTCTCGCACTATATGGTTTTCTTGTAGCTTTCTCTAGCACGTGATTCGATTCAGGTTTCAGTGAGTTGAGTACTTTGATTACTTTTGGCGAGGGACTGCTTTTTGTAGTGAATTGGCCTTTGGCCTTTGATTTGACGCTTTGAGTTCTTCACTTTTGTTCGGTTAAAACCTTCACAATTTTGGGCCTGAGGCCTCTTGATTTGCTTCTTCGAGCTTTTTGCGTCTTTGTGACTTGCTAGTACATTTTCTTAAGCCTTCTTGGGAGGTCCAATCATCGCCCGCGAGCATATGGAAATACCTCCCCGCTCCTCTCGTCTTCGTCGTTTTGCGCGGGTCAAGATGAGGGTCGCTCATCTATTTTCTCGGCTATTTTGACTAGAGAGAGGACGGTCTGATTCCCGTCCTCGCCTTTGCATAGATGCTTCCTGGCGGAGTTGACTTCAATTATTCACTGAAACCTGAAGTGCAGCCTCCACTGACTTCGAAAACCATATAATTTGATCTGATCCTTCAAGTGCTTGCCAAGCCCCTCTAGGGCAATTTCTATCAACTCCACATCCCTAGTTTATCTCGGCACAAAAGACAAATGAGAAGTTACATTCTAAGTTTTTAAACAGTTTGCATTTTCACAAGGTTGATGCATGAATTATGATCTTTCTTTTTCACATTCTTAAGTTCATATTTTCAAAAAGATACTATTTAAAAAGAAAAGAAAAACATGCAGATGGTTCTCACCCCACACTTTTGAACGAAGGCGTGCCTTAGTTCAAAAGTCATGCAAATATATACAAAAGAAGGAAATGACATTAAGGAAAAAGAAGAACAGAACTCCCTTTTACTGTGTCGTGGAAATGACATGGCATGAGGCTGGATAATCGAGGGAGTCTGGCTGGGGCCTCGAACTCTCAGCGCAGGCCCGGTAAATTCACGGAAGCTGCCTGGCTGATCCGGTCTTGCTCCAAACTTAATTCCTACATGAAAGATATTCCTTCTATACAAAAAGTGGGTGAGAGCGCTTATTGGAAATTTAAATGACAGAAAATAAAGTGCAGAAAAGTAAGATAGTGTCGGGTTACCTCCCGACCAGTGCACTTGTTTAACGTCGTTGGCTCGACAGTACCTCGTTGTGGATTACTGGTTTGGGTCCCATGGGTGGCTCAAATCAAACTTCGCCACCGTTCCTGTGTTGTTTCTTCCTGACTTCTTGCTGGAGTAAGAGCTCCATGGTTTTGGTGTTTTCTCTTTCCATTGTTTCTGAGAAGGCGGGAGACCTTTGACCATAGCTGCTGGTTCAATTAGCCGGGCTCTCTTGTTTTTCCTTCCGGGCTTCCATTGCACCGGGCCATGTCTTTGTCGCTTCTTAGTGTATGGCCGGTTGGCATCTTTGTAGTTTTGGAAGTTTAGTCTTTTGCCAAGCGACCTCAAGCATGCGCCCTTGCTAACCCTCTTCTTTGTGGCAGAGATGAATTGCCATCCTAGAACGAGTGAGTTTTCAGCCGGCTTTTCTTGGCTTTGTCCCGCTTCCAACTTGCCTTGCACCTCCTCATTGATCACTTTATCTTCAGAGGCCGTAATATGCTTAGGGAACAAGGGGTCAAGTTGGGGGACTTCCACCACAAGGGCCAGGTCTGTCTCGGGCATTTTGGTAATGAGGACCAGGCCTACCTCAGGTGCTTCGATAGTGAGGATCGGACATGTTTCGGCTGATTTGGCAGTGAAGCCCGGGACTTCTCTTGGCTCGTCAAGTAGAGCCGGGACTTCTTCGGGCAGATTGGTGATGAGGACAGGTTCAAGTGGCTCGGCTGGTTTGGTAATGAGGACTGGGCCTGATTTGGCTGATTCTTCTTCGGTTATTTGCAAGTTTTCATCCTCAGTTGGCTCCGTGGGCTCCAATATTGGCTCCTTTAGAGCTGCCTCCATGTCCATTACTGCTCTCGTACTGATGTCTTCTCTCGGCTTTGTTGCGGGCAAGCTCGTAATGGGTGTGGTGTCGGGCTTGTTTTGTACTGAGTCCACTTCCATCGTCGGTACCTTATCTTCAGTTTGGTGTATTGGCCCTTGTTTTGTGTTCTCTGCCAAATTTTATATAAGTCGCCAGGTTTGAGACATGGTTAACTTCATGATCGAGCCTCCCGCTGCATCGTTAAGTCTTTTCCGCTCAAGTGGCATCATTCCACCGAGAAACCTTTGGATAAGATTGATTCTGGAGAATCCATGGTGCGGGCAGCTTGCCACAATGGAGTCAAAGTACGCCAAGTACTCGTCTAATGTTTTGTCCCGGAATCGCTCAAGATTGAGAATCTTCTCGCGGGTTTCAAGTCGGAGAGATGGAGGGCAAAACTTCTCAAGGAATTTGGTTTGTAGACCCCCATAATCACTTTCATACTCAGCACATGAGTAATACCATTTTAATGCCGAGTCAGTTAAAGAAAATTTAAAACATGTGAGTTTAAATTCCTCTAGCGATTCATTTTTAGGCCTCATGTGGTTGCATATGGAGTGGAACGTTTGTGTATGCCTTACGGGATCTTCTCCAAGAGCACCTCCGTATTGGGGGAGACGTCTAATCATTTCAAACATAAGGTTGCTACCCCCATTTTTCCAAGGTTCTATGTCGTAGTATGAAGACATGGCGAATTATGTATAATAGAAAAAAGAATAACTATCCATTTGCTAATTCCCCGGCAACGGCGCCAATTTGACAGAACCACTCGTCGTTAAAGCGATTTGTGCAAATAAATTTATAATAGTCCGCTACTCGCAACTATACTACTAGGTAGTACTTGGTAAGTAGGGGTCGAACCCAAGGGAATTAGGGGAATAGGTTATTCTTTTAAGGGATTTGTCTAGCGAGAGAGCGTGTTTTAAGTTGGTTGAGGTTTTAGTGCTAACAACTACGTGACTTTTTGATTGGTTGCGGATTTGATTGCTGAAACGTAAATTACAGAAAAGTAAATACTGAAAATACAAAGGAGACTTACAGTGGGTGATGCGTGATTGGTAAGTCCTCCGGATTGTGAGCAGTTGATGGTTGTAGTTGATCGAATAGTAAAAGTACAGACAGGGGGTTTTGTAATTGCGAGAGAAGTATTCGGTCTTGGGGGGCCTTGTATTATATCCTGTTCATTCTTTTAGTAACCCTTCTAAGTATTCAAACGTATATTGAGGCCCTTTCGTAGCGCTCAATAAACTCTTGTTCTAAGCGATACTAATTCCTTCTTTCGAAGTATCTTAGCAGTAAGTGCATCCATTTGGTCCCTTTGGTCCAGTTTCCAAATGGTTTTTAAGATAGATCGAACTCCTCAGATAAGCTTTGCCCTTTCGTAGCTTCCACTTATCCGAGTATGTTCACGAATTCCCACAGTAGAGTTTTGCCCTTTCGTAGCTTCCACTCTACCTTGGAAATTCTGACCTTATAAATGGCACATAGAACAAGTTTTGAATACAGAGAAATCAAACTAAACGAAGTAAAACATTTTATAAAACAAGAACTCCCCTTCAACCGAATGAAGAGTTTAGTTACGAATATCCATGGAGTTGGACATCAAAACTAGGATATTGAAGAGAATACTCAAGAACAAACAGGAGTAAAGAGAGAAGAGAAAGAGATTACTCAAGAACAAACAGGAGTAACTCTTGAACTGTAACTGAAAACTTGAGTACTCAAGAACCGACAGGAGTACTCAAGATCGAACTAAAGTATTTGAGAACAAACTGAACTTTTATTAATATCAAAACCAAACTTTACATAGTAACAAACTTAGAGAGATAAGTGGAATGGATTGTGGATGGTGGGATTTTGTGTGGATGCTTATGGCTTTTGAAATAAGGAGGGATGGCTTGGTATTTATAGCCATGGAGGAGAGGAATGGATGGCCAAGATGAGGGCATGTGGTTTAGCATCCAAGGGTGGAGAGGAGGGGAAGAGGAGAGGAAGACAAGTGTCACAAGGGGAGAGGGAGAGGGCAAAGCCGCCGGCGGCTTTTGGTGTGGATGGAGGAGGATGTGACATGTGGTGGTGTGGGAGAGGAGGAGGGGTGGATGTAAGGAGAAAGCCGCCGGTCCATGTGGCATGAGGAGAGTGGTTGTGAGTTTTGTGCAGTTTGCACAAAACTATCGGTGTATTCCAGCTCCGGATTGTCTTCGGTTTCTCTTCGGTTTGATTTGTTTTGAATGATTCCATGTCAGGATCTTTAGATTTCTTCATTCAGCGTCTGATCTTGACCTTGGATTGTCTCCTGATATCTTTTCTGTGCTAAAAGCTCTTCCTTAGCGTGTATTCTCTCTAAGCTCTGAAATACCCTGTAGAAATGTATCGGGACTAAAACATCGAAGTTAGATAGACAAACAGTCTAATTTTGTGGGTTTAACTGTGTTTATGATTCATACAATTGTGGTCCATCAGCCACCCATGAGTCATCTCTTCTTCCCAAAGCCGCCGATCACTAGGAGATAAGGATGAGTTTTGTGAGTTTTGTGCAGTCTTTTCACAAAACTATCAGTCCAATTTTGCTCCAGTCTGACTTTGGTTATTCCTCGGTTGGATTTGAATTGAGTAATTCAATGTCAGGATCTTGAGATTTCTTCATTCAGCGTCTGATCTTGACCTTGGAATGACTCGTAACATCTTTTCAGCGTAAAATCCTCTCCTTAGCGTGTTTTCTCTCTAAGCGCCAAAATACCCTGTAGAAATATATCGGGACTAACAAGCAGAAGTTAGATAGACAAACAGTCTAATTTGGTGGGTTTTACTGTGTTTTTTATTCGTATAATTATGGTCCATCAGATCACCCCACACTTTTAGTTGTTCGTCCCGAACAATGCTATTAAAGGGCGGCACACTAAGTAAGTTTGTTAAAATATGAAAATTAGACTGTGGTACTAGATTTATCCTAATTCATGCATTACTTACTTATTACCAAATTGAACTGTGTAAATAAATAGAAGAAACTTGATACTTGTACCTCCCTGCTGAGATACAAATTATTCTGGATGTTTCGGGAGATAGCCCTTTTTAGGCTCCTGGACTGCAATCTTGGAATCGTCTCGCACTATATGGTTTTCTTGTAGCTTTCTCTAGCACGTGATTTGGTTCGGGTTTCTATGGTTTGAGTACTTTGATTTTTCTTTTAGCGAGGGACTGCTTTTGTAGTGAATCGGCCTTTGGCCTTTGATTTGACTCTTTGAGTACTTCACTTTTTGTTCGGTTAAAACCTTCACAATTTTGGGCCTTTGGCCTCTTGATTTGCTTCTTTGAGCTTTTTGCGTTTTTGTGACTTGCTAGTCCATTTTCTCAAGCCTTTTTGGGAGGTCCAATCATCGCCCGCAAGCCTATGGAAATACCTCCCCGCTCCTCTCATCCTTGTCGTTTCGCGCGGGTCAAGATGAGGGTCGCTCATCTATTTTCTCGGCTACTTTGATTAGAGAGAGGACGGTCTGATTCCCGTCCTCGCCTTTTTTTCTTTTTGCATAAACACTGCATGGCGGAGATGACTTCAATCTTCACTGAAACCCGAAGTGCAGCCTCCACTGACTTTGAAAACCATATAGTTTGATTCGATCCTTCGATTGCTTGCCAAGCCTCTCTAGGGCATTTCTATCAACTCCACATCCCTAGTTTATCTCAGCACAAAGGGACAAATGAGAAGTTACGTTCTAAGTTTTTAGACAGTTGAATTTTCACAAGGTAAATGCATGAATTTTAGATCTATCTTTTTCACATTCTTAAGTTCATATTTTCAAAAAGATAACACTAAAAAAGAAAAAAAAATGTTATTTATTTATGTACACATGCGGATCTCACCCCACACTTTTGAACGAAGGCGTGCCTTTCAGCACTACTTAGTTCAAAAGTCATGCAAGCAGACAATTACGAGAAGGAAATGATATTAAGGAAAGGTAAGATCAGAACTCCCTTTTTGTGTCGAATGAGGCTGGATAATCGAGGGAGTTCGGCTGGGGCCTTGAACTCTCAGCGCAAGCCCGGTAAATTCACGGAAGCTGCCTGGATGATCCGATCTTGCTCCAAAAACCAATTCCTAAATAGTCAATTCATTCTATGCACCAAGTGGGTGAGAGCGACTTATTGATAAAAACCAAAAGACAGAAAAATAAAAAGACAGAAAGTAAGATAGTGTCGGGTTACCTCCCGACCAGTGCACTTGTTTAACGTCGTTGGCTCGACAGTACCTTATTCCTGGATCACTGGTTAGGATCCCATGGGTGGCTCAGGTCGAATTTTGCCACTGTTCCTGTGTTGGTTTTTGCCTTGCCTTTTCCTGATTTCTTGCTTATGTTCGAACCCCATGGTTTTGGTGTTTTTTCTTTCCATTGCTTCTGAGAAGGTGAGGGAACTTTGACCATAGCTGCTGGTCTTGTTACTTTTTCGGTCTCTTTTGGCAAGTGGGAAATCTGTGTACCGCGATCTGAGATAGGTATTATATCTGGCGGTTTCTTTGTATCCGTGCGGCTATTGTCAATGTAGAAATATGCAATTTTGCCGCCAAACTTAAGAGATAATGAGCCCTTGCCCACATCGATCCTTGCTTTAGTAGCGTAGAGAAATGGTCGTCCCAAGATTATTGTTGGAGGGTAGTCTTCGCTGGTCTCTCCCGTTTGTATCACATAGAAGTCTGCAGCAATGACGAGCTCTCCCACATGGAGTATTACGTCTTCCAGCACTCCAATCGGACGGATGCACGATTTATCTCCTAGCTCGATATTTGACCTGGGTGGTTTTAATGGACCCAGTCCTAACAAGTAATATAAGGAGGAGGGCATGGCGTTGCAGACTCAGCACTTATGAATCTGTGCTTCACCAATACCGCAGGTGACTGTAAAGGCCCCTGGGTCTTTATCTCTTTCCGGTTGTGACTCATGATCTGAAGTGAGGGCTCTTTCTATTGTCGGGCCATTCTGCCCATTCCTTGGCTTATGATTTGTATAATCGGGCCCCTTAATATTTTGCTCTGAAGCATAAATATTAGTTGGAGAGTCCCACTTCAAATTGTTATCGTCATCCCATCCAGACGTTGGTATGTCAGAGTGTATGATCGGTGGTGGTGTTATGCACACGGTGAATGCGTACCATCCATTGTCAGCATGCGTAGCCCATGTTTTGCCATCATTGGGTCGGTCTTCCTCTTGATTCCAATCAGGTCGATGCCTACGGGTGAAGTGCTTGTTTGTAAGTTTGTAAGTTGGGGATCGTGCTACTTCTCCAAGTGTCGCCTTTACGTTTGACCTTTTTATCATGCTAAGATTCACCTTTGGATTCTGGATGGTCTGTGAAGGAAGTCTACCAGGTTCGTTAGTGAGTGTTGACATTGCTGTGGCGAGATGGGACATTTGTTTGGTTAATTCTGAAATTGCCCCGTCAGTTTTTGCCTGGTATTGGTGTAGCGAAGTACCCAATTGACTTATGCTTCCTGCGAGCTCCTTCATCGTGTCATCAAGCGACTTGGTTGGTTCTTGCTGATTATGCGGGCCGGTTTGGTACTGATTTGGTCCTTTTTGCTGATATTGGCCTGTTGATGGAGCGTTCTGGTTATACTGCCGGTGGGGGGGGGGGGGGGTTGGTAGAATGAGTGAGCTAATTGAGGGATAGCTGGCTGTGCTTCCTTCTGAGGATAGTTGTTGTTACGCCAGCTCGGTTTGGTTGCTTGACCATACTGTCTGTTTTGTCCAGCTCTGTCGTTGTTGTTGTTGTATCCTTGATATCCTCCCACTGCATTCACTTCTGCCGGTTCCTCTTCTATTAATGTCGGACATGCGTCAGTTTTGTGGTCTGTAGATCCACAGAACTCGCAAGGTTTTACCGGAACTGGCTGCCTTCGTAGGATTTGAATCATCATCTCCTTTAGTTGCTTCATCTCTTCAGGCATAGAGCTCATCGATGTTTCAGCTTTTGCCACATTTTTTGTCCGGGAGAATTCTTCCTGCTGAGTTGTCTCTTCTCTGAATCGGGCATTCTCAGCAACGTTGGTGATAAGATCCCTTATGCCACTTAATGATAGATTCATCATGGACCCTCCAGCTGAGGCATCCAGGAGCATTTTGTCCAAGGGTCTTAATCCATTAATGAGATACTCGACGGTGAGTTTCTCGGGCAGTCCAAGGGTATAGCAGCTTCTCTCCAGGCGGTTGAATTTTTCCAGGTAATCGTACATGGTTTCATTGGGTCCTTGCTTGATGTCCTGCAGTTGCCTCCTTACTTGCATCGCTCTTCCTGCTGGGTAATATTTGTCTAAGAACTTCTTCTGCATCTGAGCCCATGTTCTGATGCTTCCAAAAGGCAATGAAAGGAACCAGTCGTTTGCCGCGTCAATAAGGGAAAAGTAGAACGCCTTTAACTTGAAGTCGTCTACGTTCACGCCATTTGGTTTTAAGTTTTGGCAAATACCATGCAAGCGTTGGAGATGAGTCATTGCTGATTCTCCACGCGTTCCTGAGAATTTTGGTAAGTTGTGGGCCACTGAAGTGTTGATGGTGATATTTTCCAGTTCAGGGCCTTCGTGAATGCACCACGGCTGAATTCTGAAATCTGGTGCCGAGAGCTCTCCCAATGTAGGTTCACGGTAGTTGTTGTTATCTCCGTAGTCATCGAAAGCGGGTTCTCGTCTCGGCACTTGTCGAGGTTGAGGGGGTGGTGGATATCTAGGGGGTTGTACTGGACCAGCTGCAGTTCGGTCCTCGGGTGGTTCTTGATTTCTTCTGATAGCCTCCCTATCACGAGCTCTTCTGTTTCTGATGAGTTGTTCCGGATCGTCCACAAATGGAAGTGACACCTCATCATTTCGCTCGTACAGGTTTATCTCGTCATCATCCTGATAGTCATGGTGGCTTCCTTCGCGAGACATGGTTGAAGCGCGTATTGATTTAAAGAACTTATCCGATGGCTAATTCCCCGGCAACGGCGCCAATTTGTCGGAGCCCACTGCACTGTCGTTAAGGTGCAATGTTCTCTGTGCAAATAAATTTATATTTTCCGCTACTTGCGACTTCACTACTGGGTAGTAAGTGGTAAGTAGGGGTCAAACCCAAGGGAATTAGGGGGATACGTTGTTCTTTAAGGGATTTGTACAGCGAGGGAGCGTGTTTTAAGGTTGATTGAGATTTTAGCGGTTATGACTAAGTGACTTTTTTTTGGTTGTTTTTTGGTTTTGAGTGCGGAAAAGTAAATTACAGAAAATAAATACTGAAAAGTAAAAAGAAAGACTTACAGTGGGTGATGCGTGATTTGCGAGTCCTCCGGAAGATGAGCGGTTGATGATTGCAGTTATACTAGAAAAGTAAATACAAGGGGGGTTTTGTAATCTAAAGAAAACATTCGATTTCAGGGGCCTTGTATCATAGTTGTTTATCATTGACCACTAATGATCATACTAAGTGTTCAAAGATGAATCGAGGCCATTTCTAAGCGCAAGACTTGCAACATCGTTTAAAACACTTGTTCTACTTCAGACTAATTCCTCCTTTCGAAGTATCTTAGCCTTATGTGCATCCATTTGATCTTCTGTTACGATTTCCCAAATGATGTTTTAGATAAGTCGAACTCCTCAGATAGCTTTGCTTGTTACAGCTTCCACTACCCGAGTATGTTCACGAATTCCCACGGAAGAGCTTTGCTTGTTACAGCTTCCACTCAACCTTGGAAATTCTGACTATATATGGCACATAGAACAAGTTTTGAACACAAAGATGCACTAGGTGCAGGGTCTAAAACATTTTACAATACAAGTACACCCCTTTAACCGAATAAAGAGTTTAGCTACGAATATCCATAGAGGTGGATACCATAGCTAAATACTCAGGGGTTTTTGAAAACAGTAAGAGGAGAGGGGGTGGAATACTCAAGAACCAACAGGAGTATTCCCAATTCCTACTGAATACTCAAGAACCAACAGGAGTATTCTCTACAGTATTATAATACTCAAGAACCGACAGGAGTATTATAATTTCAAACCAAACTTACAAGTAACAAACTTTAGAGAGAGAAGTGTTTATTGATTTGGAATTGGATGATGTTTACAAAGGAATTGGCTTGTATTTATAGCCATGGGAGAGGGATGAGAGCCATACACTTGTCACATGGGGAGAGGAGGAGAAAAGAGGAGAAGCCACATGGGGGGGAAGCTTAGCCGCCGGTGGCCGGTCATGGGGAGGAGAAGCCGCCGGTTGGAAGAGGAGGAAGGGAGGGGTGAGGTGGCTTGGCCACCCATGAGTCATCTCTTCTTCCCAAAGCCGCCGGTCACTAGGAGATAAGGATGAGTTTTGTGAGTTTTGTGCAGTCTTTTCACAAAACTATCAGTCCAATTTTGCCGCCGGTCTGACTTTGGTTGTTCCTCGGTTGGATTTGAATTGAGTAATTCAATGTCAGGATCTTGAGATTTCTTCATTCAGCGTCTGATCTTGACCTTGGAATGACTCGTAACATCTTTTCAGCGTAAAATCCTCTCCTTAGTGTGTTTTCTCTCTAAGCGCCAAAATACCCTGTAGAAATATATCAGGACTAACAAGCAGAAGTTAGATAGACAAACAGTCTAATTTGGTGGGTTTTACTGTGTTTTTTATTCGTATAATTATGGTCCATCAGTGTTCCATCGAATCAAAAAATGAAGGGGGGAATATTGTCTCCAGCTTACACAGTGTGGCAGCAATATACATCTGCCAATGCTCTATTAGCTCAATGTGAAGTGAGGATGCACATATGTCTCAGAAAAAAGTGCACAACTCTGATACAGCTTCCCATATCTGTTTTGGTAAAAATCCCTTGAATGCAATTGGCATTAGGCGCTCGATGAATACGTGTGCGTCGTGTGACTGGTACCCCACTAGCTTTAGGGAATTCAAATCAACCTTATTCCCCAAATTAGAACAAAAACCATCAGGGAACTTCAAAGACTTCACCCACAACATCACAAGTTTTGTTGTTCTCGTGTGAGCTGATACTTACCCTTGTTAGCGACTAGACGATTTCGAATGGTTTTAAATTCTAGCTATGGTCTCCGACAATATAACCCGATATCTTTTCTGCACTTCACACCGTCATCCTTTGTTTTCCCCTTCACATCCATGATAGTGTTGAATAAATTTTCAAAGCAATTTTTCTCAGTGTGCATAACGTCCAGATTATACCTCAGCTTGATGTCAACCCAGTATGGAAGTTCCCAGAAAATTGATTTCTTCGTCCAATTGTGCCATACCCCGAATCCTTCCAACACCTCGTTCGTCCCCTGCTCCCATATATATTTCAAGTTACGCACTCTTTCATAAACTTCGTGACCTGATCGAAATGGGACTGGACTGTCAAAGTCTGTTCGATCTCTATAGAAATTCCTAGAATTCCATCGATATGAATGATTATTCGGTAAAAACCATCGAGGACAGCCAAAATACGACACTTTCCTTCCGTTCTTCAAAACGAATGTCTTCGTGTCCTCCATACAGCATGGGCACCCGAGTTTCCCTTGTGTTGACCATCCTGATAGCATTGCATACGCTGGGAAATCGGATACAGTCCACATCAAAGCTGCACGCATATTAAAACAATGTTTGCGACTAGCATCATATGTTTCAACCCCAACACTCCAGAGATGTACCAAATTGAAGGTTTACATTAAATTACTAGAAATTACATTACGAAATTGAAAGTACATTAAGTTACTAGAAGTTACAACATTAACTCGAAACCAAATGAAATGAAAGTGCATTACCCGACATTACATTTTTTAGAAGCGGACGAGGTCTCACCATCATGAAACTGTTGACGGCTAGCACGCCGAGCGGGTTCGTCTTCGTACTCTTCAGGCTTCTCGAAGTCAAACGGTTAGTCGGGGTTCTCATAGTCAAACATCCAGTCGGGGATGTGCACTCTGTCCGGATGTTTCAGTTCCTTCCTGCTTGGGTACACATAGTCTTGGTCTAGCGTATACTTCTCTTCTTCTAGCCTATCCTTCTCATTTTCTTTCCAGGCTTCATAGTCGGGATGCACACCAAGTTCTCGAGCGCGCCGAGTGGGTTCTTCTTCGTAGTCTTCAGGCTTCTCGAAGTCAAACGGCCAGTCGGGGTTCTCGTAGTCATACGGCCAGTCGGGGATGTGCACTCTGTTCGGATGTTTCAGTTCCTTCCTGCTTGGGTACACATAGTCTTGGTCTAGCGTATACTTCTCTTCTTCTAGCCTATCCTTCTCATTTTCTTTCCAGGCTTCATAGTCTTCAGAGTTCTCGTAGTCACCTTTGTGGCCAGAAGAATTAGACATTTCTTTGATGAACGGATAATTGAGATGATTGTTTGAGGATAAAGAAGAGGATGGTACTTGAGATGGATCTTTACAAGTGAAGTGACGAAACTGAAGGAGGTGATATGTATGCATGTATTTATAGATTTTTTTGAAATATATCCATTATTTAGTAAAACTAGCCGTTAGAATTAGACATTTTTAGTCAGTGAGTTGTCTATAAATTAGACATTTAATAAAATAAAAAATTATTATTGGGCTACCCAATCAATTATTAATTAAACGAAATAAATTATTATTGGCCCTAAATAAAATGAAACTATTTTCTAAATATAAATTATAAATAAAATTTGTCTAAATAAAATTTTACTACAATGGAAATTTTGTTTATTTAGTTACTCACTCACTCTTAATTATAAGTTCTATTAAAATTTTAAAAAAATTAAGTACAATATAATTTTTTTTAAAAATTGCTACATGTTGTATTTTTATTTTAATTTTTTACTATTAATTATTATAGAATATTTTCTGATTAATAATAATAAATAATATGGTACAAATAATTTATAATATTAATTATCATTTAATTGATTTTTAAAGAAGATATAATACTTAAGTTGGCATATGAGTGTAATTAATCGAAAAGAAAAGGGCATATGAGTAAATGTACCTGAGGTTTTTTTGTCTTGAGGGGGTGCGATGAGCACTTCCCATTTATAAAAGACTTAATGTATTAAATATTCGAGGAAGTAATCCAGTTTAAATATTAGAGAATACAACGTAAACGGCGTCGTTCGTGAACTTAACACCGCGTTTAAAGTGAAGGAACAGACGGGCGCTTACATCAAACGATGTCGCAGACAATGGTGTGAAACCATTTCATTAAATGAAATGGTTGTGTATATGAGTAAATTAAAAGCGTTTCTTAAATAAGCACCGTGTTTGCAAAAGCTTCTACATCGCTTTTACAGGGAAGCGCTATAAGAATAATTAAAAACGTTGGCGTTTTTTTAAGAAGCGCTGTAGTAGCCTGGTAATTCTAAAGCGCTTTGATAGGTAAGCGCTGTCATTTACTTTAAAAAAACCCTATTCTGTGTCGTCCACTTCCAGACTTCTTTCCTTTCGGTAACTGTGTCTGTCCCGCCGCAACACATCCTGTTTCCGCCCTACACAGTAAGGTAATTCTTCGTACCCAAGCACCAATTGTTTGCATTATCTAAATTTCAACGTTGCGTATGCCATATTTGCTTCGTGTCCTTCTACCGGTGACTCTGAATTCAAAGTATGCGCCGTGATGAAATTAAGTCGTGGGTCTGGTATGGGGGTCATTTCTGGTTCAGAATCGGTCAATGTGAAGTGTGGAATTTTCTACCAGCAAATTTATTTCCATATGCTATCGTGTTTGTAATTTCGTCCCTTGGCAATTTTCTACCAGCAAATTTATTTCCATATACTATCCTGACTATCAATTGTTGGTAACGGTTCTACTACATATGTAGTTGTAAAGAAGACGATGGTTGACTCACATAACGATAATGCCGGAAGTTCTTCTTCTAGTAAGAAAAGAGGCCGAACCTGTCTTAATAAATTAATCCAGCGGCATAAGGATGCAGGCACGAAGAAGCCTCTCACATTAGATCGAGATGGAAATATTGCCAGTGAAGTGTCCATATCATTCAGAACCTACATTGGTAAGCCTATAATGTAATTGGAGTACGAGTATTTGCAACCACAAACTGATTAACTGTATATGTGTTGTACTTCATATGTTATGAAATTGCAGGAATTGTTGTCAAATCGCGAATTCCTATTACATATCTAAATTGGAAGTTAGTACCGATAGAGCAAAGGGATATGGTGTGGGAGGAGATGCTGGTGTGTTTTTAATTTGTATTCCTCGGTTATTGCACACGTAAGCTAGCATTAACACTGATAATATTTTGTAGGCATTGTTTGATGTCCCACAGAACGAGTTAACCCGTCAGCTGAAGGCGAGGGAGATGCGGGCTGCCGCAATCATGTGGAGAAACTTCAAGAGTAAGCTAGCAAACCAGTATATATTTGGCCCGAAACAAGGGGAGGATCCGACTATCAAGTACCCATACATTAGTCCGGATCAGTGGAAGTCGTTTGTAGAACAAAGATCAACGCCCGAGTCACTACAAATTAGGGAGACGAACATTGGACGAGCGAAATCTAACCAGTATCAGCACACATTGTCACGTGGCGGCTACAAGAAGGCAAGGGCGGAGCTGCTTGCAGAAAAGAAAGCACAAATGGAGGAGCAAGGTTTGATATCTCAAGAGGAAGAGCATGTCGTCCAGATTGAGAGGCATGAAGTTTGGAAGAGGGGACACGTAAGGAAAAATAAGGAGTACATCAACGACTCGATGAGGATGGTGGCTGTAAAAATTGTAAGTTCATTGTTTGAAATATTCCAAATGTTGTGTACGTCGACCGGTGTTCGTATGCTGAACCCCTTGCATATATGTCATTTACAGGATCAATTACAAAGTTGGCCAGTCAGGAACGATTTACTTCACGGGGTGACATCCTGAGACGGGGAAGGACGAGTATTCAGGCCGCACACGGGCGGTAGGGAGTTTGGTAGGTTGGACTAAGGTATTCGGCAAGCAGACTTCGTCGTCCAGAACATGCTCCTCCGCTATTAGTTCGCACGTGCCTACCATGCAGAGCAACCACAGTGCTTCGAATCCAATCCCATTTTCAGATATTCCAGAGGTTTGATGCACTACAGTTCCGACTTAATTGTTTCCATCAATGAGACGTAATTTGTTATATTTGATATAATAATGTTGTTGCGTGTCATCCTAACAGGCTGGGAAGAAATGCATACTCCACGTCCATGGAGATTTGGAGACTGGCTCCAACATCGTCGCACTTGGAAAAGTGATGCCAGGACGAATCGTGCAATACCAAGAGTTGGGCGATGACATGGTCAAGGTGATTGTAGACGATACGATCTCCCCAGATGCTGATTTGCCACAGAAGTTCAAATACATGGAGAAAGTGAGGGATGCATTGCAATCCTTTGTGGGATGGCCGAAGTGTCTAGTACACATTGATGAGAAGGTACTGATTGAACCACTCTCCTTAATCACGATAGACAAATATTCACATTTATACGCATGTGATATACATCTGCATTGATCAGGGATATGACGACACCCGCTTCTTTAAACTCCAATGCGCCAGTTTCATCGATGAAGATATGAGCAGAATGTCTATGACCTACCGATTTTCATACGAGCACGCTTGCATTATGGGCACGTCAACTCTGTACTCGGTGTACATCAGTAGCAAAGTGTTCGGGGAGGATTGCTTTGTGGACTTGAATCATGACTGCATCAAGGAGTTCACCACATTACAAGTTGTGGGTGCACAGTCAGCCGAAGTGTACATTAGGTATTTCTTTTCTTGATCTACCATCTCATATGACGATTTTCAACTAACTTCATTATATGGCTGCAGGTTTCTTCACGACAAGCTGCGACCGGGCATTCGTTTTGCATTCTTCAGACCGAGCTATATGACGCCAGAAGAGGATTTTGACACGAGGGTCGAGTTCTTCCAGAGGAGATTGAAGATGCCCGACTACGATCGTAATTTTTGCTACTTCCTTCCCTACGTCAATGTGAAAGCATAAGTTCCTTTTTTAAATTACGTCTTACATGTTTCGATTGTTTGCGGCAATTAATTTATACATTGTTTGGGACGGTTGGTAGGTTTCATTGGATGCTGATTGTGATCTTTCCCAAAAAACGGGTGGTCCTTTGGCTAGATCCTATGGCTAAGGCGCCCTATACAGATGCAGTTAACTTTATTAACACGTAAGCTGATTCCACTCCTCTATTCTTTTATCATTATAACCCAATTACTTCAACATACTGATAGTACTACCGCCGTGTATTGCAGTGGCATGTGCCTGGCCTTAGACATCCCGTCACCGGACGACATTGAGTGGAGGACGATCACAGTACCATCAAAACAAATACCATTACAATTCCAATTTCTGTCACGACTGAAATGTTACGCGTTTAACATAAATTATTATTATTTGTTTCAGTGCCCGACTCAGCCTATACCATCCGATCTATGTGGCTATTACGTCTTGCAATACATTCGCGAAATAATACAATTTGTGCAAGATAGAAACGGATCGCTCGAGGACGACATCGGACAAGTAAGTATATACAATTAAAAATTTAATGAATACATTTGAAGATAAAATTGTGCGTATAATTCGATTCATTTTTAATTTGTTTTACAGTGTTTCCCCAGCGGAGTGCAGTCATATCAGATCACTAAAATTAACGGTATTAGGAATGAGTTTGCTGAATGTTTGATTATGTGCTTGCGACAAGTGTATCATATTTTATAAATAAACCCATATTTTCGTATCAAATGAATGTTATGCATCCATGTATTACTTCCCCGATGTTGTCAACTTTCCATTTCGTTAATGGGAACATAAAATACGAAGATAAAACGTTGCATTTTTTTAAAGGTGCCATTCAAATTGCAATTTTGATACATAAGTGCGATACGATTTCTAATTTGAACATTGTCTATTGCTGCAAACTGAAAAATAAGTTATGTTACAAACGGAATACAAAGATCCGACTTTTTGATGAAAAACATCGGGTGGAATACTTTTTTACTGGTTGCCTGACCGTGGGGAACGTGAAATCCTTCTTCTCCTTAGCGTTCGCAACGCGTCATTAACGATCATTTTGCATCTCTTCATAAAATTACGCCTCACGCCTGTTTCTACTTCAGCATCCCAAGTAGCTATATTCTTTGATCAAAAAAATATTTAAATACCGATTTTAGCATTGTAAACAATATTTGTTTATTTACAAAGTGTCTAAGTTAACGCTTTGTACCTGAAACTCCTCGTACCAAATTTCCTTTGCATTTTGGGGATCATCCTCCATGATCTCCACGTTGAATCCCACCATTTTGAAATGCATTCTCGTGCAACCCTTTGATGTACATCGAACGGGAAGAAACTGCAACAAATGTGTGATCACAAAATTAGATGTACATCGAACGGGAAGAAACTGCAACAAATGTGTGATCACAAAATTAGTAAACTTATCAAGTACCGGACAAATCGAATGATTTCCGTATGTTTTCACATGTTTCCTGCAACAGGCCAAACATGCTGTCTACGATTGATAGGTGGTTCACCGTCACTGAAACCGACACGATCAAATGAAGGAGACATGTATATGCAGCAAATACTGAATTGGAAGTAGTTTTAGTTCAGTATTGGCAAAAGGTATGTCATATATATATATATAAAGGGAAAAAATGTGAACAAATTTTTAAATAACCAACGGTCCACAAATAACGGTAATATAATGTGTAACGGCTAAAAGACGTCACCGAGAAGGGCTTTAGACAGCGCTCCATTGTTCAAGCGCTGTGGTTACGTTTCTTTACATAGCGCTTGAACAATGAAGCGTTGTTATCAGTGAGTATTAGACAGCGCTTCTTCTAAAAGCGCTCTTATCAGTGAGTATTAGACAACGCTTCATAGAGAAGCGCTGTTATCGGTGAGTATTACACATCACTTTGAATATAAGCGCTGTATAATACGTATGGTGCTAAAAAATATCGTCTGTTTTCCATACAATTTCCGTTTACTTTGACGGAATTGTGATGTAATGAAGACAAAATTTTGTAATTATGTATGTAAGGAAAATGACATAATACATTTTTTAACGGAATAAAGGGGGGATATTGACTGAAAATTATATAATGACGGAAAACAGTGGGAATATTAACGGTAACATTAATGACGGAATATTGACGGACATGACACGAATATAACTGATGGACCATATTTATATGATTCGTTAAGACAGTTAAACCCACCAAATTAGACGCTTTGTCTTGACAACTTTTACTTGTTAGTTTCACTTTTGTTCTACAGGCTATTTCGAGGATTAGAGATGAAACAAGCTAAAAAGGAGTTTTAAAGCTGAAAATGGATTACAAGTCATTCCAGGCCACGACCAGATTTCAACTTTACAACCGTCATGAACCCAACGTGGAATTACTCAAACATGTTCCAATGACTTGTTCCAAACCTCAACAAAGATCAAGAATGCAAGTGAATGCCAAGTTTAGCCACCCGTGTGCAAGGCTTGTGCCTTGTCCTTTGATGTCAACCAAGAAGCAACCAAGGGGCAACCAAAGTCTAACCGGAGTTGCATGGGAACCGATGGCTTTTGGAGGCAAAAGATCTCATTCCTCTCACACCCACTCCCTCCACCTCACCACCGGCGGCTTTGGAGGAGAAGAAGCCACATGGGTGGCGGCTTGTGGCTTGTGCCACCTCACCACCGGCGGGTTTTGGCCCTCCTCCCCCCTCTTGACAAGTGTGTGGCTCTCCTCCTCTCCTCCTCCTCTCCCCTTGACTATAAATACAAGTCCTCCTCCTCCTTGAAGAAAGGTCCCAAAAATCCTAGTCTTTGGTCCTTGGTTCTAGTCCCATTTTGGTCCTTTGATCACTTGTCATTTAGATAGAAATCTCTCTACAATCCATCCCACAATCCTTGTAAACACTTTACTTTGAATCAAAAGCTCCAAGTTTGTTCTTGGGTTTGAATGTGTTCTTGAGTTTTACTTTCAAAAACCTTGACTTTCCTGTCTTTCAAAAACCTTTACTTTTCTAAGCACTTAGCTATGATATCCACCTCTATGGATACTCGTAGCTAAACCCTTCATTCGGTTGAAGGGGTGTGCTTGTATCATAAAATGTTTTAGACCCTTCTCTTAGTGCCTCTTTGTGTTCAACTTGTTCTATGTGCCATATATTAGGTCAGAACACTATTGGTTGAGTGGAGGCTCGAAAGAGCAAAGCTCTTCCATGGGTTCGTGAACTTCCGTGGATAAGTGGAGGCTCGAAAGAGCACAGCTTATCTGTGGAGTTCAACCTCTTTTAAACACCACTTGGTTGATCGTAACTGAAGATCAGGTGGATGCACATAAGGCTAAGATACTTTGAAAGGAGGAATTAGCCTAAATAGAACAAGTGTTCTATGTCTTGAAAAGGACTAGACGGTGTGGCAAGTCAAGTGCTAGAAATAGCCTTGATACATCTTTGAACACTTAGTATGATCATTAGAGGTCGATGATAAACGGACTATGATACAATGCCCCTAAAACCGAATCTTTCCTTTGATTAAAACATCACCTGTCACTTTACTTTCAGTCTCATTATCAACTGCTTATTTTCAGTCATTTACTTTCAGTACTTTAATTTCCGCACATTTACTTTCCAGCAATTTACTTTTCAGCAATTTACTTTCTGTCGCTTATTACATACCCTTTCAATATCAGTCCATACCAAAAGTATGTTGATTAAGTAGATATTGAATTCGACTGTTCCAGCAATTTACTTTCAGTAATTTACTTTCTATGGCTTATTACAGACCCTTTCAATATCAGTCCATACCAAAAGTATGTTGATTAGTCGATATTGAATTGGACTGTTCCAGCACTTTAATTTTCAGTATTTACTTTCAGTCATGTATTTACTTTCTTTACTTTCAGTCATTTACTTTTCAGTACTAAAATCACAACCAACCCACGTTACTTTCAGTACTAAAATCACAACCAACCCCCAACTGTCTTACTTTCCATTTTCGAAAGAACAACTATCCACTAATTCCCTTGGGTTCGACCCCTACTTACCGCTTTACTACCCAATAGTAAAGTCACGAGTAGCGGACTTATAAATTTATTTTGTACACATTGCCTCGCGACAAGGTAGTGCTGTCAATAACAGTCCCAATATTTCCCCTTAATTTCCGTCAGCTGAATTCCGTCAATGTTCCCGCTCAATTGTGGAGACGAAATTTTGGGTGGCGGAAAGTTGACGGAAATGTAACGAATATCATTTCAATGACGGATAATTGCCGTAAATGACACCGATTTTTTTCCGTCAGCTTCACGCGTGGCATTCTACTGATGGAAACTTGAGACGTTAAATTCCCAGAAATTTGTAGTGGTATATGAATTAACATCCTTATACGATATCGGCCTAGCAGCTAGTGTCACACTAATCTTGTGAATGTCTACGCCGATGAAATGTACAAACACCAAATTATAGCCGTACATAAAAATTGAGTAGATTTTTTAGGTGTAAAAAATGTCCCATGAAAAAAATAATGTGTGCATGACTTACTTATTATATTGGTAGGTTGCATCGAATGAAACAACATCACCATATGTCATATTGTCTCTTCTTACTATTTAACGGACCAAAATAATCTTTAAAGAGTGCATTACTCGTCTAAATAGTACTAATAAGAAAATCCTTTGCAAGTTTTTTTCTTATGCAATCTATTATTGAAACTCATTGGGGCTAATAGAAAGCTTCAAGTTTGTCTTAAAGTTCTTAAAATCAGTAACAGTTGCACCAATATTCCTAAACAAACCAAATAACTCCTTCATAATGTGGCGAGCTTTTATAGACCCAACACGAAATTTACCACACGTCATGATGAAATTTTGTTGAGCAAAGGATATTTGCCGATTTGGTCTTAAAAATTGTTTATCAATATCTGAAGCTGGATAGTGACTATGTTTCTCCTCAAGTGAATATTCACGGTATATACCTCCATCAGTTATATTAATCCGAAATTTTGCTTCGCATCCAAAACGATCTAAATCTCTGATTATGTTTAATAACGTTTAGGGTGTCGACACCACAACGCTTCTCTTTATAACTCTGCCCATGGTAGTTCAAATGTTTTAACGTAACCAGGCCATTTGATATTTTGATGGTTGACAAACGCACAGAAATCCAGCACATGCATAGTGTTTGTAAAAACTTATACCATCATCAAGAGATTGAAAATCAAGCGTAACGGTTTTATGTCATCAAGACAATTGTGTATCAAATATCTTGCTCCTAATTAGGTTGAAAAATGAAGTGATTTAATTGTCAACTCGGATGTTAATGTCAATATTCTTATTGTCTGGTACCGATAGAGCGACAACATTATATTCTAATAAATAATAGATTAAATTACCAACAATACAATTTAACATACAACCTATACAAATTGTGAAACCTACTATTATCATGGAATGTCACGAACTTTAAATAACTACATAGATGCAAGAGGTAAAATTAAAGTACAAATTTATGTTACAAACTATACAACTAAAAAGTCAAGAATAACTGAAGAAAACGTTCAACATGTTACATCGCGATCAAATTGCGATGATGAAATAACTCACGAATTATACTGCATGCTTTACAAATTATACAATATCTGCATTCCATGTATTAAACAGTCGAAGAACAATCAACCAGTTGTCAATGCGATCGAAACAATGCTTGATGAAACAAAATTTACCTGCAATAATGTTGTTAGGAAAATACATTATTTTTCAGCTTTGATTACATATCTTAGAAAAAATTGAATTCAACGGATGTTTGAGCAATACGATATTTTCCTAGGTTTTGCACATAGTTATCACCCATGACCGTTTTTGGAACAAAAAGAACATGATTAAAAAAAATGAAATTCCACTATGATAGGCAAGGAGTAGACAATCTCTAAACTCATGTCATAAGATGCATCCAGGGGGTTGAAACCATCGACCTCCTGGTCATTGGATCAAGATTATGACTGGTAGACCAAGGTTCTCACGGCGCCTCAGCGAATCTTGATGCTGGAGTATTGCTAAGACGACTAGTCGTCCTAAGTCAAACTCGGTGTTTCCAATATATTTTGAAATTATTTATATTTAACCAATATGAAAAAACATTTGTTTCTGTATAATGTATTGTCGTGAAGAAGTCACATTGTTTTTGCCAAGTCTTTCATTCAAATTCACATTTCAAATATGCATTCGTCTCAGTAAGTCCATTAGGGGGGTCACAATGATATTTAAATCATCAACATAAACCACGATAATAGAAAATCCGGTATTTGATCTTTTAGTAAAAACACATCGACAAATTGCATTGTTGATGTACCTCTCTTTTAAGAGATATTCAATTAGACGATTGTACCACATTCGACCGGATTGGTTTAAACCATGTAAAGCTCGTTAAAGCTTTATTGAGTACGTTTCCCGTGGTTTTGAGTTATATGCTTCAGGTAACTTTAATCCTTCGGGAATTTTGATGTAAATGTCATTATCAAGTGATCCATATCATTATCAAGTGACCCATATAGAAAGACTTTAGCGACATCCATTAACTTCATTCAGAGTCCTTCTAAAACTGAAAAACTCAGTAAAAATCTGAATGTTATCGTATTCATGGCCGATTAATGTCTTTCATAATCAATGTTTGGTATTTGCAGGAGCCTTGTGGTACTGGTCGTGCCTTATATCTTACGACTTCATTTTTCTCATTTCGTTTGCGTACAAAAACCCATTTATAATAACCAACAGGTTTGACATTCTCTAGTGTTAGGAATTGTTTCCAAAGACTTAGCATTTTTCAAGTGAATTCAATGATGCCTCAATAATACTTTTCCACTTTGGTCAATCATTTCTTTGTCGGCATTCATTAACTGATATTGGCTCATGATCCCCATTTTCCTCTATAATGTCTATAGCCATAGTATAGGGAAATATATTATCTACCATAATTTCTTTTCTATTCCATCTTTTTCCTGAAATGACATAATTCATCGAAATTTCTTCATTGTCATCATTTTTCCGGTATTTCTTTATCTTTTGAAGATGTCACTTTAAGAATCATATCTATTTCTTTTGGAATAGTGGTTGATTCAATAATTCGGTTACATTGAACCTTTCTTTTTCTAGGATTTTTATCTTTGGATCCAATCGGTATATCAGGCTTATGTCATGTTTAGACTCACTTGCTAGTTTATTTTCAATATCTTCATCGGGAAGATTGATTTTATAGGAAGGATTTACAGTTGGTATATGTGACTTTGTCACTATCTTATTATTCCTTTTTTATTTTTGTTTTTTAACTACTAGTTAACATTCATAAATGCATCTGGCAATGTATTTGCAACCTTTTGCAAGTGGATAATCTTTTGAACTTCTAGATCACATTAATTTATACGAAGATCAAAATGAGACAATGACTTTGTTTTCCAAGATATATCTTGTATTTTCAGACTTTATTTTTATCTCCTCAAATTGACGGTCGGTAAATCGTGGCTTACATATGTCACCTGTCATATGTTCCAAAAATTTCCTTAGTTGATGGAGATTCAAATCCCACGTAAATCCCCATCGTCCTTGGGGTCCTATTTTAGTACGTTGGGACAGAGATATTGGAACATAAACTGGACACCAAAAACTCTTAAATGATAGATATTTGACTCTTGGCCATTGGGAACTTACAAAGGGGAATATTTATGATTTGTAGTTGGCCTTATGCGAATTAGTGATCCAGCATGCAATATTGCATGTCCCCAAGCAAAATTTGACAATTTTGATTTCACAAATAAGATTCTACATATCAATTTTGCCTCTTAATAAAAGCAACTGCGAGACCGTATGAACATGAGCAACAAAATGTTTGCTTGTAATTCCAATTGACATACAACAGTCATCAAAAGATTGGGATGTAAACTCTCCCACATTATCCTTACGGATTTTATTCTTTTTATGATCGGAATACTTTGCTCGTAATATAATAATTTGAGCAAGCAGCCTTACAAATGTCATATTACAGGTGGACAATAAACAAACATGCGACGAACATGTCAATGCATCAATAAGTACCATAAAGTACTGAAATTGTCCACCCGATGGGGAAATAGGTCCACATATATCTCCTTGAATCCGCCCTAAAAACATTGGAAATTCAGTCACAACTTTCACTAGCGATGATCTTGTGATCCATTTTCCTTGAAGATAAGCGACACGTGAGAGATCTTTGGACAAGAGAATATTTTTACTCTTTAATAAATGTCTGACGCGCGTCGTTTGACACGTCAAACTTAAATTTAAGTCTCCTGCGAACAACTAACTATAGGCAAGCAGGGTTGAACCCAATAGAGAGCTGGCTTGTTAAAGTTGTATATCTATAGACAATTAAAGAAAATGGGGGGTTTTTTAGCAATTGCAAGTGCAAAAGAGAGAAACACGAATAAAGATTCCAATCAGAGAAGATATTTAGCTTAGGGTTTCTATTGTGACACATTTATCATAGACAACTAGATCAAATTCCAAGTTTCTAAGTGTGGTTATTCCGACAAAGGTAACAACCCTAAGTATCCCGACAAAGGTGATACACCACAATCTAACCCGACAAAGGTGTTAGACTTCTAGTTCTTTCCTAAACACAATAATCTGAAAAAGGTATTATTAAGACTAGGTGTTTCGATCTACCTTTACGATAAAGTTTCCAGTAGATATTAAAACAGTAAGAATTGGTTGTCAAGCTAAGCTTTACGACAAAGTTTCCACTTAATCCAACAATTCAATTCATAGGATAAAGAACAAGAACTAGTAAAACATAAATTGCATCAAGAAAAAAGTCTCAAAATGTAGTCACAGTAAACGAAACCCTAAACTGGAATAAGAAATTAACTACACATAGTCATTGGAAGAAAACACAAAGTATTCATAATGAAAAGTAGTAGAAAAATATCTTCTCTCGTCAAAAGCTTCGCATTCTCCTCCTGAGCCATGTTGTTGATTCTCTCAACCTTCGAATGATGGGATGATAGAAACCCTTCTCCAAACCCTTAATATAGAAGTTTTTGGGTTTCTAAATCTGTTTTTGGGCTCAAATTTTGAATTTATGGACTTGATGACGTCAACACCTCGTCGGGTCTCCCGCGCCCAAGGAAGATATTACCGTCACACCCAAGGAAGAGGTTATTGGTATTAAAATGTCCTTTGGGCGTGACAATAAAATGGCCTTTGAGCGCGATACTATCGGACAACATTTTGCTCTTTTGCGCAGCAATTCTGACTTCAACTCTCAATTTGACTATCCAAATGACCTCGGCTGCTCTCGGTGTGAACTAGAGAGTTGTAGAGAATTGAGTCAGCTACGTATTAACATATAGGTCGTATTTTTCTGATCAGTGGTCAATTCCCAGCATTCCGTCGCACCTCCGATGGTCTGATCTGCCATTGTAGTGTTTTTGGCATGAAATGCCATCTTTTATGTGTGTTTCCTCCTAGAGCTTCCGAAACACATGAAATGCAAAACCATATTTAAAAGTAAATGTTCGCATATAAAGTGTCAAAATAAATGGGATTAGTTAGTTCGACGAGTTGTATAAATACGACTCATCAATGTCCATGTGAAATTTCAATGATTCTTTGCATCATTATTAAATCTGGATGGCCTAAACGATCATGCCTTATAAGCCAATTTTTCGGGTCAATTAAATTTTGGTTTCTCACAATATAAGATTCAACAGGACTTTTAAAAGTATAATATAATCCAGAATCCGATGATGGAACTTTTTCCATCATTTTTTTCTTTCCAGAGACCATAGACGTGATACATAAATATTCAACGTCATTTTCATTTTTGTCTTAACATGATAGTCATTTCGGCGTATATCTTTGAAACTCGGGTTTCTATTTGATCTGGTTGAGAACATTGCATCTTCAATAATAAATTGTGTACCATTAGGTAATACTATTTGGACTCTTGCATAGCCTTCAATAAGATTTGATGAACCAGACATCTTATTGACATTAGCTTTAGCTAATTTCAGATGCAAAAAATATATGTAGTTTCTCACAATTTTATGTGTTATTGCACTACCCGCCAAATACAATGATGAGAATTCAAGCTTTGTTGCATTTGATATAGCAAATAAGCATAACATGAATGAAATTCGAGTAGTAAAAAAATGAGATAATGACTTAATAAAATAAAATTAAGCATGGAAATTGAATTAAAAACATCATTAAAAGAAAGTGTACATAATCCAAACATAAAAGAAAATCATGTTCCGACATATAAAATTAAGCATGACAATGCATGCTATAACATAAAAGTTCAGATTCAAAACATGCATGCTATTGACATAAAAGAGATTGATTCAAAATATGCATCCAGTGTTATAAACATGAAAGAATGCTAGGCGGCATTGATAATTTCTGAATTGGATTCATAGTTGACATCATCGCATCATGTAAAGAATTAAAGGGGAGAAGATTTTGCATCACTACCTTGAGCAATTGGTGCTGATAACGTGTTGTGAGAAGTATGGATATGTGGAGGAAACTTAAATGAAGAAGAACATAAATGTATAGTATAAGAGATAAATGTAGAGATGCATATTATTGCATGATGAAGGCTAGCTATGTAATCTTTACAAATGATCCCTCTATATAGAGTTAGGAGTATATTGATACGTGAAAAAACTGGCAAATAAGATAGGAATAAGTGGCACCCCATTGTATACCCATTGGGCACTTGGGGTACATCATTGGACGCTTGAGAAGGGGTAAAAGTCATCCATATAATTATGATATTTATAACAGTAATTAGATTTTAATATTTTTATAAATCAATAATAGTTGTGTGAATTGTACACAAGAACCCACATATTAAGAAAATGCATACATAAATTGTTTTATTAATTTAGGACCAATTTAAATATTGTTCTAACATATGGGGTTCTAATTGCAAAATTTTGAACTCTAAGGATTTATGAATAAAATAATAAAAAATTAAAATAATGTTCATCATCTTTGCAATTGAAACCTTGCGGAGACAATTATTGTCGTAAGCCTGACTAGGTGATTTGGCGGAGCGAAAGGACGCCAGGCGGCGACTTGACGGATCCATTTTTCCGCGTGGAACGACATGGGTGTGAAAAATCATCATGTGGACGACTAGTCGACGACATGAAAACATTGCGATAGTCGATAGACCACTGCCCCCCTTCTGTATACAATAACAACATGATTGAGTAGGCAGTTGCGCTTTTAAAAGGATTTGATTTTTCTATGATTTAAAATTAATGACAATTATATACTTTTTTTTTCTTTTTTTAAAGAAATTTATGCACTCACCAGAAATCTAACTCGGGACCTGAAACAAGCAACACCCCAACCTTATATCTACTCCAAACTTTATAATCATATTTCTTTGATTTAAAAAATATTAAAAACTAGCTGGTTAATATGAATATTTGTACCATTAAAATAAGTTATAAACTCTCATATCATCCTTCTCGATTCATATATATTATAACACGAATTTGTATGAAAAAGATTCCGATGCAAACGATCACTTGTGATCATTTGGACGGATGAGATTAAATTTTGTCGTATGGTTGATTTCTTGATAACGATCACTTTTGACGAACTATGTCGTACTTTTAGTTGCTCGACGACAAATAATAACCCAATTTTGATAAATTTTACATTTTACCTTAAAAATATAGTTTATGATATTTCTTCCATTTGTATTGTTACTATAATTAAAAGAAAATTTTGAATAACGAGAGATGATTTACAGGGGCCTGAAAGAGCCGCCATTGAGACTATGACGATTGTTCACCATCCATTCGCAAAACAAGATTTTGACCCCCATTTTTGCCAGATTGCAATCCCTCTAACATTAAGTTACAATACTAAAAATATTCACAGAGGATTATCAATCGGTTCGATCCCATTCACATTTTTTCCTATCCATTCTCCCTCAGATTTATGACGACAACATTACAGTCACAGCTCTTCTCCACATTTGATACATTCTCTTTCCTTCTGTTGGATTGATTTTTTGGAAGTAATGGATAGCGAGAAGAAATCTGCAGCGTCCGATGTTGGGGCTTGGGGGATGAATGTGGTCAGCTCTGTTGGGATTATTATAGCCAACAAGCAACTCATGTCTTCTTCCGGCTACGCCTTTGCTTTTGGTTACTTCTCACACCTCTCTGAATTTGTTTTATACCTAGTTATTATGCTGGTAGATCTAATGCATTGCATTGCATTATTTTAATTAGTGACTCTGTCATTGTGTTTCATTTTTTTTTCATCCCGCCTTTACTGTTGAACTAGTTATTGATGCCTGAGTTGGATGAGAGAAAAATAAAATCATATTATAATCTGGTGTCCTTTGCTATTCAAAATGATACAAGTGTTTAACTAGGCTGCTCATCGGAAAGATTAATGTATTTGACTTTGACTATCTGTTTGTTGATTGGCACACTGTGTTGGACCCTTGTGTTTTGATGATAACAAACACTTAACTAACAATCCACTTGAGTACGCAGAAATCACTGTCTGACAGGTAAACTCACTGGGCATCTCCGCGAGAGAGTAGAGCTGCGAGAGAGATGCGCTCTATGTGAGAGTTACACCGACTTCGGACCAGATCAGATCCGGGAAAAGATTCTCGAAGATGCATATCAAAGATACAAGAGAATATGCGTGTGATATTTGATTAAGATCATTAATGCAAATATATACACGGAGATAGTTCGAGAATATGCCAAGAGAAGATTGACGCCAGGATTGGCAAGTATATATATGACAGAGTAAAAGATATGCAAATCATATCACATCTACGAGATCACAATCAGATCTGTGATGAAGATCTGTGAAGCCGACTTGAAGACACTATAAAAGAAGGAAGAGTATTCAAGTGAAAGTTCGGCTTTTGGAGATAGCATTCGGAGACTGCAGAGTTATCAACTTCCGTGAGCTGACAAGGTACTGCTGTGTGCAGACGAGTAGATCGTATTAGTTGACCTTTCGAATTGAGTAGTTCTGTTAGTTGTCACTGTGTGAGACAAGTGTAACGAACTACAAGTATATTCCTTTGTCAATAATACGGATCTTGAAGCCCTTCTGGAGCTGTCCAGAAGGCAAGTGGTTTTCAGCCTGCTGCAAAGGTTGCAGTAAGGTTTCCACTATAAATCGTGAGTATTTACTTTTGGTTTCATATTTCCTGTACGAGAGTTAATTTTCGCTGCCATCTGTCTGAGGGATATCACTCTGGGATCTCCCTCATATAGTTGGCTAACCTAACGATCCGTCAATTGGTATCAGAGCCGGGAAGCTCTAGATTGTGTGTTAGCCTTTGCAGGAAATCATGTCTAACGGAAGCGATTCGTTCTGGAAGCCGCCGGTGCTCAGTCCGGGAGAGTATGACTGGTGGAAGGACCAGTTCGAAGCCCATGTCTGTTCCCTGGATGGGAAGCTGTGGCGAGTGTTTGAAAAGGGTAACTTCCCTATTCTGGATGTGACAGATCCTAACAAACCAAAAGAGAAGGAGAAAGACGAGTACACTGATGATGACTACAAAGCTCTCCAGCAGAATGCCAGGGCCAAAAAGGTTCTTAACATGGCCCTCTCCCCAGGAGACCAAGTAAAGATGGCTGTGTACAAGACTGCAAAGGAGCAGTGGGATGGACTTGCTCGACTGTACGAGGGAAACGAGGACATCAAAAGGAACAGAATCCTAGCTGCCACAAAGGATTACGAATCTGTCGAACAGCGCAAGGACGAATCTCTGGATGACTTCTACACCAGATTTCAAGTCATCGTCGCGCAGCTGAACTCCCTGGATGAGGTACTCCCTCAGTGGAAAGTAACTCATCAGTTCATGCAAGCTCTCTGCTCCAGATGGGACACAGTGACTACTGCTCTCCAAGCTCAGAAGGGGATCAAAGATGTCACTCTGGAAGAGCTCGTGGCGAATCTGCAAAGCCAAGCTGGAATAGCCGAGAGGAAAATGGCCCGGAGACAAGCTGGAAAATCTCAGGCTATAGCGCTTAAAGTTGAGAAGGCCTTAGACATAGCTCAAGTAAGCCTGCCATCTAAAGGAGAGGACGAGGAGATAGCTCTTCTCTCTAGGGCTTTCAAGATGGCGAACACAGGCAGAACGCAGAACAGAGGCAACTCTGGCGGAGGACGAAACAGTCAAAGGTGGAACAAGGGATCCTCCTCAGAGGAAGGCAAGACAAAGGCTGGAGCAAAGGAAGAGAGAATCTGCTATCACTGCCAGAAAAAGGGACATCTCGCTAAAGACTGCTACAGCAAGAAAAAGGGGGAACCACCTGCCCCAAAGGAAGCCCATGCCATGTTTGCAGCATGGAGTGACTCTGATGAGGAACAAAGTGATAGAAAGCTCGTCAAGGAGCCTTGTCTGATGGCGAATTCCGCAAACGATGAGGTAAATGAATCTGACTCTTTCATAGATCAAGTATTCAGTGAATCCGACTTTGCAGAAACTATCGCCGAATTGTTAAAGAAGATCACTAGCCTCAAGGAACAGATTGAGGTCATGAAAGAGGAACATGACGATGACATGGAGAACAATCGTCTCTGGTCAACCAAAGCTATGAAACTCGAGAGACAAATGGAGGAGCACATCTGCAAATGCCCCACCTGTGACAAAAGGGACACACAGATCAGTGATCTAAGTGACAGACTGAGTAGCTTAAGAATTGACGATACCAGGAAGGTACGGTCAATTGCAGAATCCGACAGATTCCAGTTGGACAACGAGGAGCTCCGTCAGGCTGTTGCAGATCTCAGACAAAAGGAATCGGAGAGAAAGAAGGTCTGGCTTAGAGAACTAGAAGCCAAAAAGGTCGAGGAGGTAAAACAAGATTACAACAGAAGGTTTGCCAGACCCGGACTTGGGTATATGGAAGAAACCAATAAGGAGGGAGAAAACAGAAGGAGTGCCAAAGGAAAGGAACCAATGACTGAAGTCGGAGAGGGATCCCATCAGCAGAGAAAGATGGAACCCATAAGACAGTCGGGAAGAGCAGCCTCATCTCCTCAGGACAGTTATCTCCACGACAGAGACTCTGATCCTTTCCAAGCTGGGAAGGCATTTGAAATATGGAAAAGGATGAGCTCCAATCGTCAATCCTTCTCCATCGACCCTCAGGCACAGAGAAGGATACCAGCACACGTAAAGAAACATAAGAAAACTGGTACACTCTACTACCGTGTCTGCTGGCACTGCGGACACTCCGGTCATTACAGAGCCAGCTGTGAGAAATGGAAAGAAGTAAACGAAAAGAATCACAGCCATCAGAGACAGGCCGGCACCGCCCCTACTCCTAGGAGAAAGGCTTCTCTTAAAAAGGGGGACAACAGACCGGAATGGGTTCGTTCTCACCATGACACAGCCATCCACGGACGACCCAGAAGAACCCCCAGGATGAAAATCAACCTCATGGATGACAATGATTCTCGTCCCTCGAAGCTCCCTTCTGCTGCCAAAACTGTCCCAAAGCCCAGTAAGCCCAAGCTTGTCTGGGTTCGTAAAAACTGACCTCTCTTTTTGCAGGGTGGAGTGAGGAGCAAGCCATGGTATCTGGACAGTGGATGCTCCAAACACATGACGGGGGATCCAGGATGGTTCATCTCACTCCAAGCCTACTCCGGAGACAACATTATCTTCGGAAACAAGAGCTCAGGTAAGGTAGTAGCTACTGGAGAGGTAAGAATTTCAGAAACCATTAGAATTCGACAAGTAAGTCTGGTTGAAAATTTGAGATACAACTTATTGAGCATATCACAATTGTGTCAACATGGAAGAAACCAAGTGATATTTAACTCTAACGACTGTGTTGTGAAGTGCATTGAGACAGGGAAAATAATTCTTCGAGGTGTCCGGGAGAATCAGATATATACAGTGGACCCAGAATTCGTCCCAGACGGGGAGCTGTGTCTGTCAAGCATCACTGATGATACATTGCTGTGGCACAAGAGATTTGGACATGCAAGCACGAGGCTGATTCATAAACTCCATCAAAATGAATTAGTGGTTGGTCTACCAAAAGTGGAAAGCTCGTTTGATCAGATATGCAGCGCCTGTGCCACAGGTAAGCAGGTACGTACTTCGTTCAAGACAAAACAATCGGTGAGTACCTCAGCTCCTCTGGACATGATTCACATGGATCTATGCGGTCCAGTCAACGTCGTTAGCCGTGGAGGCGACAGGTACATTTTAGTCATCGTGGATGACTATTCCAGATATACATGGACCATCTTTCTGAGCTCTAAAGATGAAACTCTCTCTGAGTTTGTGTCATGGCTGAAGCTAATTGAAAACAAGTTGAGTAAGAAATTAGTATCTATTCGAACTGACAACGGAACCGAGTTTCGAAACTCCCAGTTTATCTCCCTGTGCAGGACAGCTGGGATAGTTCACAATTTCTCAGCACCACGGACTCCTCAGCAGAATGGTGTGGTAGAGAGAAAGAACAGGACACTGGAAGACATGTCAAGGACAATGCTGATTGCCAGTGGTGTTCCCAAGGGATTCTGGGCCGAGGCAGTACATGCCGCCAGCTACATACTGAACCGAGCATCACTACGCTTTCTGATAGGAAAAACACCTTACGAGCTGCTGCGAGGAAGAAAGCCTAACATCGCTCATCTGAAAGTGTTTGGTTGCAGGTGCTACGTACACAACAACGGAAAGGAAAATCTGGGAAAGTTCGATCCAAGGAGCGATGAAGGCGTGTTCGTAGGATACCCAAGCCATAGCAGAGCATACAAGGTCTACAACCTGAGGTTGGAACGGGTGGAAGAAAGCATTCACGTAACCTTTGATGAGCGCGCTATGACTGGACACCTTGTGAAAGATCCCTCCTCACAGGATGATGGAGAACTTCAGCTTACTGACAGGTCTGATCCCGACTGGGTACCTGCCCAAAACGAGACTGCAGAACCAGCTCCAGAGGTCGTTCAGACTGTTGCTCAAGAACCTGCTGAACCAGCCGAAGCTCCACAAACAGAGATATTAGCTGAAGAGCAGGGTCCAGACGCACAAGTAATAGAGGTTAACGCAGACCCCCCCAATGAGGAAGTGACTGCGAATAATCCTCCTCCGGCAGGGACCGCAGAAGAACCCAGAACCACAAGGAGTGGGAGAGTTACTCAGCCCCCTTCCTGGACAAGGGACTACCAATGTTACTCATCGCAGAACCAGTTAAATTTAGATGAGCTATGTCATTTCTGTGGATTCGCCTCTTTTGTCTCTCATGCAGAACCAAAGACGGTTGCCGATGCGCTGAAGGATCCAGAATGGGTCAATGCCATGCAAGAGGAACTGCATCAGTTCAAAAGAAACAAAGTGTGGCGACTGGTTCCCAGGCCTGAAGACAAGAATGTGATAGGAACAAAGTGGGTCTTCAGAAACAAGATGGACGACAAGGGAGTCGTCGTGAGAAACAAAGCACGCCTGGTGGTCAAGGGGTACAACCAGCAAGAGGGAATTGACTACGATGAGACATTCGCTCCAGTGGCAAGGTTAGAAGCAATCAGATTATTAATTGCTTATTCGACTTACCATGGCTTCACTCTACAGCAGATGGATGTGAAAATGGCCTTCTTGAACGGAGTTCTGAAGGAAGAAGTATATGTCAGTCAGACACCAGGGTTCGAGGATCACTCTCACCCTGATCACGTCCACATCCTTAACAAGGCACTGTATGGACTAAAGCAAGCACCCCGTGCTTGGTATGAGAGACTGTCTCAGTTTTTGCTATCCCACAGATATGTCAGAGGAGAGGTGGATAAGACTCTTTTCCTTCTGAAGGAAGGGCAAGACACTCTGGTTGTTCAGGTATATGTGGATGATATCATTTTCGGTTCAACTAACCCTAAACTTGTCAAGAAGTTTACAGACTTGATGTCAAGCGAGTTCGAGATGAGCATGGTAGGAGAGCTCAAATACTTTCTTGGACTTCAATTTGGTCAAAGAGAGGATGGTACCCGCATTCATCAGCAGAAGTATGTCAAGGAGATTCTAAGGAAGTTCGGCATGGAATCTGCCAAGACATGTGCCACACCGATGTCTCCAAATGACACCCTGTCAAAGGATGAGTCCTCACCTCGGGTGGATCAAACTCTCTACCGGGGAATGATTGGTTCGCTGCTATATCTCACTGCTAGCAGACCTGATATCTTATTCAGTGTTTGTCTGTGTGCAAGGTTTCAGGCTGATCCTAGGGAAACCCACGTGAAAGCAGTGAAGAGGATATTGAGATATCTGAAAGGAACAGATGATTTATGCCTGTTCTATCCAAAGGGAGGTGAATTGCGCCTGGAAGCATACACCGATGCAGACTATGCTGGGTGCAAGACAGACAGGAAGTCCACATCTGGGATGGCTCAATATCTCGGCCCATGTCTCATCTCCTGGGCTTCAAAGAAGCAATCCTCAATTGCGCTGTCCACCGCTGAGGCGGAATACATCGCCGCTGCTGCATGCTGCGCGCAGCTGCTGTGGATCAGGCAACAGCTAAGTGACTATGGTGTTATTACAAATTGTGCTAAGATTTTGTGTGATAACACTAGTGCTATTAACATCTCTAAAAATCCAGTGCAGTTCTCTCGTACCAAACATATAGAAATTCGGTATCACTTTCTGCGTGACTGCGTAGAAAAGGGAACAATTGAGATGGAATATTACAGAACTGAGGAACAGATTGCAGACATATTCACAAAAGCTTTGCACAGAGAACCCTACGAGAAGCTGAGGCTGGAACTAGGTATGGTTTCTCTCCCTTAATGCTATGCTAAATTGTTACTCCCTCAGTGATTGGCTAGACTAGATGCATATGAGTCACGTCTGACGGAGAGTTTAACATGGATGTTCTGTGCTAGTGATAAAGTAGGTTGTGTTCATAATGTATCCATGCATAGTTGCTATGTGATTGATGACTGCATTAGGGACCGAAAAGCATGAAATTCTGATCTCTTTCTGCCCAAAAGAGACCTCCATTGTTGATCCCTCACTATAAGCCCAGGAGGTTCTCTAGACCAACCTTAGCCTATCTTCGTGTGGAATGCTCCTATGAGCCCGTTGGTATGCTTCCTTTTCTGGAATTGTTCCACATGAGGTACGAAGAAAATATGTCTTATTTGGATGATTTTACGTTCTTCTTGATTGGGTGTGATGTTATTTGTACCATTTGGGTAACGGCAGCGCATCATACCAAAACCTTGTGTACCCATGAGACAGTAGACTGGGTTGAATGTGAACGGATCCCTTTGTCTGGATATGTTCTGTATGTCCATCGTGGAGCTAAGCAGTTACTTGTCCTCTGGTAGGCTTAACGTGGCCTTGAGAAAAGGCAAAAGTGATTTGAAAGGTGAACAGTCTCTATTGCAGGAAGATTGTCCCATCCGGACATTTAATGAGGCCACACGCATGATTACAGATGACACGTGGCGCTCCCCTGCCTATTGGTGTTTATCTGATTTTGGTAAGGATTTAATATGGAATCGTTTTGGAAGGGAAGAAGAGATAGTAATTGCCAAAATTGAAGGCGGTTTACAAAATTGAAAGGAGGTGTCACTTGGGATTTCAGTTATCTCACAACCGCTAGGGTTTGCAGAGGATATTTATAGCAAGCAGACGGAGCGTGTATCGCATCTCTTTACTCTCAAACAACAGCCTCTCTCTCAAAAGCTCAGAAGTTTTTGAAACCCTAAATCTATGGCGTCTTCAAACCCCAAATCAAATCTCTCTTCCGATGAAGCTGCCGCCATGGCCGCTCAGTTGCTCGCGAGCGGTGTTAAACCCTTCGACCTGGAGTCCATTCTTCAGTCGGTCACGCCGGACGATTCTGGTCCGACAGGCTCTACCGTAGCCAAACAGGTGGTCCGTTTTGAGGAGCGCCTCGATGCTCTGCGAGCGGACTCTTCCTCTCAGCGCCAGGTCAAAAAGGAGTCATCGGTGGCTGCCAGGTCGGCAGGCAAACGAGCAAGGAAACCTGCTCCCTCATCCGCCAGGAAAAGTCAGAGATCCGGTCGGACCTCCACTCCGCATGTTGAAGATGTGGCTGAATCAGATGATAGTGGGGAAGAATCCGAGGAAGCAGTGAAAGGGTTTGCACAGGAGTTGGTGCTGGATACAGAGTGGATGATGGCGAATGGGTTAGGAGAAATTGTGGATTTAATGGAGGCCCAGGGATGGGGCAAGTTGTTTAAGAAACCTGTAGTGGTTGATGTGAAGTTGGTGAGGGAGTTCTATTCCAAGATGAAGCTGGTTGAAAAGGAAGAAGGAAAGGGTAACTGGGAGCTCTCGGCTGTTGTAGGAGGTGAGTCGCACTCTGTGAGCCTGAGAGAGTTGGCCTCTGTGCTAGGTGTACCCAAGGGCAAATATGCCACTTACTCCAAGGGAACATGGCCAAGCTCTGTGGCAAAGGCAGAGGTGTTTGAGCGTCTCGGGCTAGATTCTACAGCAAAGGGCCAGAGGGAGAACACTCACATGGACGTTCTTCCCAGGATTCTGCACAGAATCCTTGTGTCCAACATCTCTCCGAGGAAGCACAAACACTCTACGGTCACTTTCCAGGACATGCTGTTGGTAGACCAAATCCTGCGGAAGCAGTCAGTGAGCCTGCCCTTTCAAGTTATGAAGCACATGGAGAATAACAGGGATAACCCGTCTAATGGGCTACCCTTTCCGGGTTTTGTGAAGGAGATACTAAAGTATTGGGAGGTTTATGAACCGGAGTCGGAGAAAGTGCTTTCGTATGCGCTTTGTGATGATCACATTATCAAGCTGGGGTTAGAATACTCTGAGGGAGTCGGGTGGACAGTTCCTGCAGTCGAAGAAGCGGCTGAGGCAGAGGAGGATGATGTTCAGGAGGTGACCCCTATCAATATTGCTGCCCCTGCATGTGGCGAAGAGGCTCTCCCCTCTGAGGGGTTAAGCGAGATGCTTGCACTGCTGAAGGTGCTTAGGGCAGAGGTGAAGGAAGTAAAGAATGAGCTGAGGGAAGTAAAGTCCGAGTTGGTGGAGGCAAAGGATGAGTTGACTGTGGTCAAGGATAAGATGATAGCCCTGGAGTTGGCAATCATAGTCGACTCAGGGGCAATGTCAGTGGCTGTCGCGTCATTCCCTCAGCAGATGAAGGACCTAGCCGCGGAGATTGTTGAACAGATGAAGAATTCGTTCACAATTGAGACCTCGTCCTAACTGTCTCATGGGACCCCCTCCTTACTAACCCTCCCACATCAACCCCCTATTTTTCTTGCTCTTTGTTTTGAATTTCTTGCTTTAGTTCCCTTTGCTTTTTGAACTCTCTGCTGCATGTATGGTGTCGGCATGACACGCTTATTACTTGCGAGCATGAATGAAATGTTTTTCTTTCCATTACTCTGTGTTCTTATTTGCATATCTTTTTGATGATGCCAAAAGGGGGAAGAACAATAAGTGCATACACTAAGGGGGAAAATCAGACCGAAACTTAAGCGGATGCCTATCTGAGGGGGAACTGCGCTAGCTAGACTTTGAAAATATATTTAGTGAATAAATTCTGAAGCTGCTAGCTATCCTAGGGGAATCTAGATATAAGTTCGGTACTATCGCTGTGTGTGATTTCTTATCCGTGAAGAAGTGTTTGTCATCATCAAAAAGGGGGAATTTGTTGGACCCTTGTGTTTTGATGATAACAAACACTTAACTAACAATCCACTTGAGTACGCAGAAATCACTGTCTGACAGGTAAACTCACTGGGCATCTCCGCGAGAGAGTAGAGCTGCGAGAGAGATGCGCTCTATGTGAGAGTTACACCGACTTCGGACCAGATCAGATCCGGGAAAAGATTCTCGAAGATGCATATCAAAGATACAAGAGAATATGCGTGTGATATTTGATTAAGATCATTAATGCAAATATATACACGGAGATAGTTCGAGAATATGCCAAGAGAAGATTGACGCCAGGATTGGCAAGTATATATATGACAGAGTAAAAGATATGCAAATCATATCACATCTACGAGATCACAATCAGATCTGTGATGAAGATCTGTGAAGCCGACTTGAAGACACTATAAAAGAAGGAAGAGTATTCAAGTGAAAGTTCGGCTTTTGGAGATAGCATTCGGAGACTGCAGAGTTATCAACTTCCGTGAGCTGACAAGGTACTGCTGTGTGCAGACGAGTAGATCGTATTAGTTGACCTTTCGAATTGAGTAGTTCTGTTAGTTGTCACTGTGTGAGACAAGTGTAACGAACTACAAGTATATTCCTTTGTCAATAATACGGATCTTGAAGCCCTTCTGGAGCTGTCCAGAAGGCAAGTGGTTTTCAGCCTGCTGCAAAGGTTGCAGTAAGGTTTCCACTATAAATCGTGAGTATTTACTTTTGGTTTCATATTTCCTGTACGAGAGTTAATTTTCGCTGCCATCTGTCTGAGGGATATCACTCTGGGATCTCCCTCATATAGTTGGCTAACCTAACGATCCGTCACACTGAAAAAGGATTCGTGATCGCACATTAATGTATTCAGGTTAATGTGGAACGATGATATATGCTGACTGATTTTTGCACTGCTTAGCTCGCCAATGTTAATGTTTGTATAGTCACATCTGAATTGTGTATTTGGGACAACTTTCAGTAGCCATGCCTATACTGTCTTCAAGCTCTTTACTTGATACTTTCATTTGGACGAGAGTAAAAATCTTTGTTAAGCAATTTGCTTCTTATTATTATAATGCTTTGATGGTGATGGGTACTTTGGCACTATAACTGAAACGATTGAAACATCTGGAGAATTCTTTTTCTATCTTTATTCACTTTCTAAAGGTGTATATATATACACAGGTATGAGAATTAAAAGGAATACATAACGACAGTATTGAAATCAATATATATACTTAATGAAATCATAAATATCTCAATATTCCCCCTCAAGTTGGAGTATGCGGATCGAGAATGCCCAATTTGCCTAAGAGGAAATTAAACTGATGCTTCCCCAGAGCTTTAGTGAAGATGTCTGCAGGTTGCTGAGCAGTAGGAATGTGAGAAGTGATGACCTTTCCAGCAAGGACTAGATCACGAATATAGTGACAATCAATTTCAATATGTTTCATACACTCATGAAACACAGGATTAGCAGCAATATGAAGTGCTGCTTGACTATCACAATAAAGGCGTACAGGAGACATGTGATGAACTCCCAAAGAAAACAATAAAGACCTCAACCACGTGATTTCACTGCAAGCGGCAGCCATAGCTCGATATTCAGCTTCAGCGGAGGAACGAGAAACTGTAACTTGTTTCTTCATCTTCCACGAGACATGAGATTGACCAAGCATAATAAAATAGCCAGTGATAGAACGACGTGTTAAAGGACAAGCAGCCCAATCAGAATCACAATAAACTGACAGACAAAGAGAACTAGCAGTGGATAAGTGAAGACCTTGTCCTGGATGGCCCTTTAAATAACGAAGTACACGCAATGCCGCTTGCCAATGATCTTGAAGTGGATTTTGCATAAATTGTGATAATATATGCACAGAGTAGCAAAGCTCAGGTCTAGTGATAGTTAAATAGATGAGACGACCAACCAAACGTCTGTAGCGTTCAGGGTCATCGACAGCTGGCCCCGACGCGGTAGCTAGATGATGATGCGAGTCCATAGGAAAGTCACAAGACTTGGAACCAAGGAGACCGGACTCGGCCAATATTTCCAAGGCATATTTACACTGTGAAACAAAAATACCAGATGAATTTCGAGCAATCTCTAGACCAAGAAAATATTTAAGAGGCCCCAAATCCTTCATGTAAAAACAATTGCTGAGGTATGCTTTGAACGCCGTAATAGCTGTAGGATTATTACCAACAATAATTAAGTCATCAACCTAGACGAGGACATGAAGAGTTGAGTCATTACGATGCAAAGAGAATAATGAGTAATCCGCCCTACTTTGTTTAAAGCCAAAATTACGAAGAGCGGCAGCAAGCTTTGAAAACCAGTTTCTGGGAGCCTGTTTCAATCCATAAAGAGATTTTTGCAACTTACACACCTTCCCAACAATCACATCAGCATACCCAGGAGGAGGAGTCATATACACTTCCTCATCCAAATCACCGTGAAGAAATGCATTGTGGACATCCATCTAATGTAAATCCCAGCCTCGAATAGCAGCAATAGATAGAAATATTTGAACGGTAACCATTTTCGCAACGGGAGCAAACGTCTCATTATAATCAACTCCTTCAACTTGTCTGTTTCCTAAAACCACAAGTTGAGCTTTGTAGCGTTCTACCTCTCCATTAGCCCGGTACTCTATTTTATAAATCCATTTGCAGCCAATAGCTTTCTTGCCAGCTGGCAATTCAGAAAGAACCCAAGTATTATTACGCTCAAGTGCTTCGATTTCATTGCGCATGGCAGCCCGCCGTGGAGCATGTTGTATGGCCTCAGAGAATCGAGTAGGTTCAGTTGTGGCAGTGATAGCTGCTATAAAATGGGCATGTGAAGGAGAAAAGTGAGCAGTAGATACAAAAGCAGCAATAGGATACGGAGTACTTGAAGATGATGCTGAAGTGGGTGTAGACGAGTCGGGGAGTGGAGTAACAGCAGTGCAAGTATTGCAGACAAAGTCTTTAAGCCGAACAGAAACTTGACGCGACCGAGTAGAACGCCGAACATCAGTATCTTCTTTAATAAACTTCCTCTATCGTCAGTAGGGAAAGAATTACACTGTTGCGGCAAACTAGGCAATATCTCTGAGTCAGCTGCCAAAGTCTGAGGCACTATCGGTTGAAGCACCAAACTTGACGAATCAGATGAAGGCGATACAAACAGATCATCCTCATAGGTAGCCGGTAGAACCGTGGTTACCGGTGGTGATGGTGATGCCAGAGGTTCGCCGTATGGAAATACTGTCTCAAAGAAGGTGACATCACGAGAGATAAATATTTGATCAGTTTCAAGATCATAAAGCTTCCAACCACGTTGACCTCCGGGATATCCTAAAAAATACACTTACAACCTCGAGCTACAAATTTATCGTGCTTATGCGGAAGCTGAGAAGCAAAGCACAGACATCCAAACACACGGATGTGCGAGTAACTCGGAGCTCGCCCATAAAGAAGCTCATAAGGTGGTTTGTTGTCAAGTAGCGGTGTTGGTGTGCGATTGATAAGATGACAAGCTGTGAGAATGCATTGACCCCAAAATTGTATAGGCAATGCTCCTTGGAAACACAAAGCACGAGCCACGTTGAGAATATGACGATGCTTTCGCTCAACCCTACCATTTTGTTGTGGTGTATAAGAACATGTCGTCTCAAACAAAATACCTTGTGCATCCAAGAATGATTTAAGGCAAAGAAATTCGGTGCCATTATCCGAATGGAATCACTTTACACATTTTTTTAATTGAGTTGTAATCATTTTACAAAACTTCTGAATTAAAACAGCAACCTCAGACTTGTGAGCCATAAGATAAACCCACGTAGCTCTAGAATGATCGTCAACAATAGTCAAAAAATAATGAGCACCAGTAGTTGATGGAACACTGTAAGGATCCAAAACGTCACAGTGAATCAAATCAAATATTTCATCAGCTTTACGAGAACTCAAAGGAAAACTGTTACGCACTTGTTTAGCTTTAAAGCAAACATCACAAGGATCAATTTTATTGTCTAGGCCAACAAAGCTACGAACTGAAGGAATCCGCGATAACACTGAAAGAGATGGATGCCCCATCCGTTTATGCCAAAGAAATAAAGAATCTGAAGACGAAGAGGAATAACATGCACGTGCTGATGACTCCACTGTATGCAGCCAATATACCTGATGAACCATATTTATACGACTCATCGAGTCAACAAAACCCACCAAATACGACACTTGGTCATACGAACATTTTCTTGTTAATGTCGTTTTGCATTTCAGGCACTTTGGGAGTCTTAAGAGGAATCGCGCATTAAAGATGGCATTTTGTGCCAAAAACATAACAAGGCAGTTTTGGCCGAGCATCGCCCAGGCCGCGCCCGAGCATCGCCTGAGCATCGCCCAAGCATCGACCAAGCCACGTTCCACAGAGTTCCAGGCCACACCCGAGAGAGTCACAGGCCGCGTTCCAGCGCACCAGCCGAGGTGTCTAGCACTGAATTCAAGTTGCTCGGGCAAACCAGCTGATCTGACAATTCCGACTCGAGAAAGTTGATCTAAATAGCAAATAAGTCAGACAATGTCACTTAACCAAGGAGAACGCTCGAGAAGATTGTAGTTGGCCCAATTCCAAAGCAAAGGCCCCGCGCGCGCTGATAGGCACCGAAACCAAGTCGCTCGACCAGACGGGTGAATCTAGCAAATCCGGCTTGACCAAGTTGTTCGAAATGCCCAATAACTTGGATGATCTCACTTCCCAAACAAAATGCCTGAGTGGAACCAGCCCATGCCCAGTCCCGTCCGAGACTTTAAGCCATTCAAGGACCCGACCTAGCTACGATCAAGTTCCGGCCAAACAACCTTCATAAGCCTGGTTTGGAATCTCCTCAGCATTCCAGAACCACCTCTCAAAGGCTAAGAACCGAAGTCCTAAATTTCAACCCGGTCAAATCCAAGTCGGTTGGATTGAGCTACTACAAAACCCTCTCTGTTGGGTTTGGCTAAATCCAATCCAAGTTGGTTGGATTTTACCTCTTCCAAACCAAAACTTAGCCCCCAAGTTAAGAGCCTTTGCCTATAAATAAGACCTCTTCGTTTTAGAAATATAACACAAAAACTTGAGATCAAAATCTCTCCTAAAAACCGAGAGGTGCTTTGGGAGCTCTAAGGTGCTTGGAGCTAGTTGCTGGGAGTTTCTCCCTCTACTTTTTCTCTTATTTCTTTTTGTAATCTTTTACTTTCCTTGTATGGCTATTGTATTCCTCTCAATGAATACTAGTAGCTAAACCAATATTTGGTTTAGGGTTTTCACACTTGTGAACATATTTTGAGTCTTTTATACTTAGAGTTATTTTACACTTCTCTAGTCCTTGTGCTCATTCCTAAGGATCATACTGCTTGGTGATGGACCATAATTATACGAATCATAAACACAGTTAAACCCACTAAATTAGACTGTTTGTCTATTCAACTTTTGCTTGTTAGTTCCGATATTTATCTACAGGGTATTTTGGAGTCTAGGGAGAAAACACGCTAAGGAAGAGTTTTTAAGCTGAAAATGAAGTACGAGTCATTCCAAGTCACGACCATGCTACACTCAAAATCAGCCTTAACATCCTTCATGGAACCGACTTGGAATCACTCAAAAATGCTAGATCCATCGCCCAAAGGTCAAGAATGCAATGCAAAGGGCCCAAGCCCGGTAAAGGCCAAACAAGGGCAATATCGGCCGTTTTGGGATTTCGACCATGTTCCAAGCAGAATTTGGCTTAGGTTCCTTCTTGAGATCATCTTAGAATGACATTTTCATTCAGAATACACTCTCCAAAATCCAAGAAGCTCCGGCCAAAGCTCCGGTCAGATTCCGGTCAACCCGATGGCTTTTGTGAAAAGATCACAAGGATCTAGAAGGCTCCTCCTCACATGGGCGGCTAAATGGGAGGAGGCTCCTCCTCACATGGGTGGCTAACTTGCTCTCCACTCCTCCTCCTCCATGGAAAGCTTGCCAAGTGTCTCTTCCTCCACCACATCCTCCTCCTCCCTTAGGCTATAAATACATGCCTCCACCCTTTGTAATCTTCATCCCAAAATGTGGAGAGCTTCTCTCTCTACAAATTCCAAAATCACAAATCACTTATCTCTCTAGATTAAGAGCACAATCATGTAAGCACTTTACTTTGGAATCGAAGCTTTAGCATTTTCAACGGTTTTTGTAAGTCCTCTCTTTTTTACTTTACTGTCTTTCAAAGTACTTTACTTTCCTGTCTTTACTTTCGAAAACTTTACTTTACTATCTTTTCAATTCAGCAACTTTACTTTCCTGTCTTTACTTTCGAAAACTTTACTTTACTGTCTTTCAAAAACCTTTACTTTTCAACGCACTTAGATATAATGTCCTGTTCCATGAATAGTCGTAGCTAAACCCTTCATTCGGTTGAAGAGGTGTACTTATATCATACAATATTTTAGACCCTTTTCTTAATGCCTCTATGTGTTCAACTTGTTCTAAGTGCCTTATATTAGGTCAGAACTTCATTGGTAGAGTGGATGCTCGGAAGAGCAAAGCTCTACCATGAACTCGTGACCTCCGTGGATAAGTGGAGGCTCGGAAGAGCACAGCTTATTTGTGGAGATCAACCTCTTTTAAAAACCATTTGATTTATCAGGAATGATGGTCAAATGGATGCACATATTAGACAAGAGTACTACGTCTTGCAAAAGACTAGACGGTGTGGCAAGTCTTGTGCTAGGAATAGCCTCGATTCACTTTTGAACACTTAGTATGGTCATTAGCGGTCAATGATAAACAGACTATGATACAAGGCTCCTGAAACCGAATCCTTTCCTTCCATTAAAATCTCAACTGTTTACTTTCTGTACATTTACCTTCTGTCATTTACTTTTACGCACTGTAATTTACTTTCTGTATAAACCACTCAAACCCAACCCCAATCTCACTTTAATTTATGTGTAAGCTTCATTGAAGAACAACTAATCCACACTGACTCTCTTGGGTTCGACCCCTACTTACCACTTGCTACCCAGTAGTGAAGTCGCGAGTAGCGGACTTATAAATTTATTTGTACATTTGCTCTGACGACAAGCATCTGTCATATTGGCGCCGTTGCCGGGGAGTTGTGAATCGGAATAGTTGTTCTATTTTCTTTTTTCTTTTTTGTTTTATCATGCAATTCACTAAGTCCTACTACTACGGAATGGAGCCTTGGAACAATGAGGAGTTTTCCCCACCATCTTTTGAACTTGAAATCCGCGAGTAGATAATCAACCTTAAGCAATCCCGGGACAAAACATTGGACGAGTACTTATGGTACTTCGATTCCCTTGTGACGAGCTACCATGGATTCACGAACAACGATCTTCTTCAAAGATTTCTTGGAGGAATGCTGCCACATGAGTGGAATTGGCTTAATGACGCGGCGGGAGGCTCGGTGAATAACTTAGCCGAGGCTGATCTATGGGAGCTGATAACTGATTTGGCCGCAAGGTCAAGACCAAGACAAGATCAGGCCGAGCCACTGGAGGACATCATGAAAGAGCTAGCCGCCAGCCAAGAGCGAATGGACGCTAATTTACAGCAATATCAAGCCGAGGCAAGAGGGGAAATGGCAGAAATTAAGAAGCAGTTGTCTCAACTAACCACAGCGGTATCCGAGCTTAAAAAGGAGTTCGGAAGGCTCCCCTCCCAAACCGTCCAGAACCCGAGGGGAAATATGAATGTCGTGACTCTTAGGAGTGGAAAAAAGCTAGTCGTTGCACCCATGGAACGAGAGGAAGAAGAACTGCCCAAATCAGGCCCGGTCCTCATTACCAATCTGTCCGAGGAAATCACAGTCCTAACTACCGAGCCAACAGAAGTCCCGAACCTCACTGCCGAAGCGGCCGAAGAAATCAAGCCAGGCCCGGTCCTTGCGCTCGGAGCACCCGAGGAAGTCCCGGACCTCATTGCCAAACTATCCGAGAAAGACCTGGTCCTCACTGTCGGAGAACTTGAAACAGACTCAGTCCTCATGGTCGAAGTGCCCCAACTTAACCCTTCGTGTCTTATACCGATCATAGCCACCGAAGATCATATAATCAATGATGATGAGGTGCATGGGGAGTTGGAGGAGGAGCATGAGCCAAAGAAGCCGACAAAGGATCTCTCACTCGTCACAAGCCAAGAAAACCCACCTGAAAACTCACTCGTTCCAAGACAGCCTTCCATCACTGCCACAATGAAGAGGATTGGCAGAGGCGCATGCTTAATGTCGCCTACATTTAATGGCACAAAACCAAACTTCCAAACTCACAAAAGTGCTAACTATTCAAACATGAAGAAGCGGCAAAGACATGGGTCGAAAGAATGGAAACCCGGAAGGAGTAACAAGCAAGCACGACTCATTGGACCAGCAGCTATGGTCAAAAAGGCCTCACCCTCTCAAATCAAAAAAGCTACTGAGAAGAAGTTCGACCTCAAGCACCCATGGGATCCCTACTTATGATCCAGGAATGAGGTATCGTCGAGCCAACGACGTTAAACAAAGGCACTGGTCGGGAGGTAACCCGACACCTATCTTACTTTCAGTCATTTAATTTCTGTCATTTAGTTTTTTCATTCTCACCTTTCCTGTATATATTTGCTTGCATGACTTTTGAACTACGTCGTGCTGAAAGGCACGCCTTCGTTCAAAAGTGTGGGGTGAGAACCACCTTTGTAAATAAATAACATGTTTTCTTTTTTCCTTTTCCCTTAATATTATCTTTTTGAAAATATGAACTTGAGAATGTGAAAAAGATAGATCATAATTCATGCATTAACCTTGTGAAAATTCAACTGTTTAAAAACTTAGAATGTAACTTCTCATTTGTCCCTTTGTGCTGAGATAAACTAGGGATGTGGAGTTGATAGAAATGCCCTAGAGAGGCTTGGCAAGCACTCGAAGGATCGAATCTAACTATATGGTTTTTGAAGTCAGTGGAGGCTGCACTTCGGGTTTCAGTGAAGATTGAAGTCATCTCCGCCATGTAGTGTTTATGCAAAAAGAAAAAAAGGCGAGGACGGGAATCAGACCGTCCTATCTCTAGTCAAAGTAGCCGAGAAAATAGATGAGCGACCCTCATCTTGACCCGCGCGAATCGGCAAGGATGAGAGGAGCGGGGAGGTATTTCCATATGCTCGCGGGCGACGATTGGACCTCCCAAAAAGGCTTGAGAAAATGGACTAGCAAGCCACAAAAGGCAAAAGCTCGAAGAAGCAAATCAAGAGGCCAAAGGCCCAAAATTGTGAAGGTTTTAACCGAACAAAAAGTGAAGTACTCAAAGAGTCAAATCAAAGGCCAAAGGCCGATTCACTACAAAAGCTGTCCCTCGCCAAAAGAAAATCAAAGACCAAACCATTGAAACCCGAACCAAATCACGTGCTAGAGAAAGCTACGAGAAAACCATATAGTATGAGACGATCCCGAGAATGCAGTCCAGGAGCCTAAAAAGGGCTATCTCCCGAAACATCCAAAATAATTTGCATCTCAGCACGAAGGTACACGTATCAAGTTTCTTCTATTTATTTACACGGTTTAATTTGGTAATAAGTAGTAATGCATGAATTAAGATAAATCTAGTCCCACAGTCTCACTTTCATATTTAAAAGTTTTTACTTGATTGTGTGTCGCCCTTTAATAGCATTGTTCGGGACGAACAACTAAAAGTGTGGGGTGATCTGATGGACCATAATTATACGAATCATAAACACAGTTAAACCCACTAAATTAGACGGTTTGTCTATTTAACTTTTGCTTGTTAGTTCCGATATTTATCTACAGGGTATTTTAGAGTCTAGAGAGAAAACACGCTAAGGAGGAGTTTTTAAGCTGAAAATGAAGTACGAGTCATTCCAGGTCACGACCATGCTACACTCAAAATCAGCCTTAACATCCTTCATGGAACCGACTTGGAATCACTCAAAAATGCTAGATCCATCGCCCAAAGGTCAAGAACGCAATGCAAAGGGCCCAAGCCCGGTAAAGGCCAAACAAGGGTAATATCGGCCATTTTGGCATTTCGACCATGTTCCAAGCAGAATTTGGCTTAGGTTCCTTCTTCCGATCATCTTAGAATGACATTTTCATTCAGAATACACTCTCCAAAATCCAAGAAGCTCCGGCCAAAGCTCCGGTCAGATTCCGGTCAACCCGATGGCTTTTGTGAAAAGATCACAAGGATCTAGAAGGCTCCTCCTCACATGGGCGGCTAAATGGGAGGAGGCTCCTCCTCACATGGGTGGCTATCTTGCTCTCCACTCCTCCTCCTCCATGGAAAGCTTTCCAAGTGTCTCTTCCTCCACCACATCCTCCTCCTCCCTTAGGCTATAAATACATGCCTCCACCCTTTGTAATCTTCATCCCAAAATGTGGAGAGCTTCTCTCTCTACAAATTCCAAAATCACAAATCACTTATCTCTCTAGATTAAGAGCACAATCATGTAAGCACTTTACTTTGGAATCGAAGCTTTAGCATTTTCAACGGTTTTTGTAAGTCCTCTCTTTTTTACTTTACTGTCTTTCAAAGTACTTTACTTTCCTGTCTTTACTTTCGAAAACTTTACTTTACTGTCTTTTCAATTCAGCAACTTTACTTTCTTGTCTTTACTTTCGAAAACTTTACTTTACTGTCTTTCAAAAACCTTTACTTTTCAACGCACTTAGATATAATGTCCTGTTCCATGAATAGTCGTAGCTAAACCCTTCATTCGGTTGAAGGGGTATACTTATATCATACAATGTTTAGACCCTTTTCTTAATGCCTCTATGTGTTCAACTTGTTCTAAGTGCCTTATATTAGGTCAGAACTTCATTGGTAGAGTGGATGCTCGGAAGAGCAAAGCTCTACCATGAACTCGTGACCTCCGTGGATAAGTGGAGGCTCGGAAGAGCATAGCTTATTTGTGGAGATCAACCTCTTTTAAAAACCATTTGATTTATCAGGAATGATGGTCAATGGATGCACATATTAGACAAGAGTACTACGTCTTGCAAAAGACTAGACGGTGTGGCAAGTCTAGTGCTAGGAATAGCCTCGATTCACTTTTGAACACTTAGTATGGTCATTAGCGGTCAATGATAAACAGACTATGATACAAGGCTCCTGAAACCGAATCCTTTCCTTCCATTAAAATCTCAACTGTTTACTTTCTGTACATTTACCTTCTGTCATTTACTTTTACGCACTGTAATTTACTTTCTGTATAAACCACTCAAACCCAACCCCAATCTCACTTTAATTTATGTGTAAGCTTCATTAAAGAACAACTAATCCACACTGACTCTCTTGGATTCGACCCCTACTTACCACTTGCTACCCAGTAGTGAAGTCGCGAGTAGCGGACTTATAAATTTATTTGTACATTTGCTCTGACAACAAGCATCTGTCACTTGGCTAAGTGGATGTTTGCCACAAAGCCTAGTTGAGCAATGATCCTTATAGTTAATATCTACCGGATGCCTTGCAGCAAAGGTACATAGTAACATCTAGGTTGAGTAACACCTTTGCCGGGTTGTTCAATCTAGGAAAGGACTAGAAGCCTAAAACCTTTGTCAAGCTTAGTTGTGGAGTACCGCCTTTGCCGGGGTACTAGAGTGTCTCCTTTGCCGGGACACCACACAACACCTTGTCGGGTTAAGGGTGTGGAGTACCACCTTTGCCGGGGTACTAGGGTGTCACCTTTGCCGAGACACCACACTTGGAATTGTAGAATAGATCATTGAAGTCTATGATAAATATGTCACAAGAAGAAACCCTAAACTGAATACTTCTCCTCATTGAATTACTTTTCAGTTATTTACTTTCGCACTTACTTTCAAATTACTTTTCAGTTATTTACTTTCACACTTACTTTCGAATTACTTTTCAGTTATTTACTTTTGCACTTACTTTCGAATTACTTTTCAGTTATTTACTTTCGCACTTACTTTCGAATTACTTTTCAGTTATTTACTTTCGCACTTACTTTCAACAACTTGCAAACCACAATTGTCTTTACTTTCTTTACTATTTTTCAAGAACAACTTCATCTAACACAAACTCTCTTGGGTTCGACCCCTACTTACTACTTTACTAACTCAATAGTAAGCCAACAGTAGTGGACTTATAAATATAAAGTTTCAGAGGCCTAACGACAGCCCGTCAAATTTTGGCGCCGTTGTCGGGGAGTTAGTGCATCGGAGTAGTGTTCTTTGTTCTTTTCTCTTATTTTTGTTCTTTCTTTTTTTAGTTGTTCTTTGTTCTTTTCCTTAGTTGCTTTTTGTGCTCACTTCTGTGAACCGTGTCTCATGCAGGAAGCAACTTTGGTGATGATGAGGTCAACAATGAGGTGAACCCGTTCGTCCAAAATAATGAGGCACCACCTCCATTTTATGACGACCCGGAACAGCTCATCCGAGACCAAAACCGAGCTAATAGGGAAGCCGTCCGGAGGAACCAAAGGCCACCTGAGGCTCGGAATGGAGTTGGCCCAAGGAAGCCACCTAGACAGCCACCGCCTCCTCCACAGCAACAACCTCTGAGGCAGCAACCCGTCCATGAAGAATACTATGAGGATGACATCCTCCACGAGCCCACCATGGGAGAGCTCTCGACCCCAAATTTCAGAAATCAGCCTTGGTGTATATATGAGGGCCCGGAACTTGAGAACATAGCCATCAACACGGCTGTAATGCACAACTTGCCCAAGTTCTCGGGCACTGAAGGGGAATCAGTAACCACTCACCTTCAGCGTTTGCATGGCATTTGCCAAAATTTAAAACCATATGGAGTAGATGTAGAGGACTTCAAACTGAAGGCCTTCTATTTCTCTTTTATTGATGCAGCTAATGATTGGTTTCTTTGCTTGCCCTCAGGTAGCATCCGAACATGGGCCCAAATGCAAAAGAAGTTCCCAGACAAGTACTATCCCGCGGGCAGGGCGATGCAAGTGCTGGCAGCTGCAAGATATTAGGCAAGGGCCTAATGAGTCGATGTACGACTACCTGGAGAAGTTCAACCGCTTGGAGCGGAGTTGCTGCACTCTCGGACTGCCCGAGAAGCTCATCATCGAGTACCTGCTTGATGGATTGAAGCCCATGGACAAAATGCTTCTGGATGCCTCAGCTGGAGGGACGATGATGAGCCTACCACTGAGCAGCATAAGGCAACTAATCACAAATGTTGCTGAAAATGCCCGGTTTAGAGAGGAGACCACTCGGCAAGAGGAGTTCACCCAAACCAAGAACTTGGCAAAGGCCGAGGCCCCGATGAACTCAATGCCCTAAGAAATGAAGCAGATGAAAGAAATGATGATACAAATCTTAAGGAGGCAGACGGCCCAAGTGAAGCCTTGTGAGTATTGTGGTGCTACGGACCACAAGACCGATGCTTGCCCGACCTTCTTGGAAGAGGACCCAGTGGAGGTCAATGCGGTGGATGGGTACCAAGGGTACAACAACAACAACCGGGCTGGACCAAGCCGGCAGTATGGGCAAGCGACCGGGCAAAAATGGCAGAACGACGGCCACCCCCCGAGGGACATGGGTCATCAAACTCAGCATGCCGCCCCCCAACAGACTTAGCAGTTCTATAGACCGCCCTACCGGCAGTACAACCAGAACGGACCGGGCCAGTACCAGCAGAGAGGGCCGAACCACAACCAGGCCGGCCCGAGCAATCAGCAAGGACCGAGTAAGTTGTTAGAGGAAATAGTGAAGGAGCTTACCGCTACTATGCATCAAAATCAAGCTAAAACTGATGGAGCAATAACAGACTTGTCTAAACAATTGTCCCAGCTGGCTACCACGGTTTCTGAGCTCAAGAATGAACCGGGTCGGCTCCCTTCACAAACCGTCCAGAACTCGAGGGGAGATGTGAGTGTCGTGATTCTTAGGAGTGGAAAAAGGCTTGTCGTTAAACCCACGGAGCCAGAGGAGGATGAGAGCCCGAAGGTGCCCGAAGAAGAACAGACCGGGCCCGAGGCGCTTGGTACTCACGGACCGGACGCGCCCGCAATGCCCAGGCCAAACCCGGTACTGTCGGCCAAGAATTCCAAAGTCAGTGCCCCTCTTCCGTCCCAATGCAAGTCCGGGCTCCGAAGAAATATATCATGGATAAAGATGTTTGGGAGCTATTCAGCAAGGTAGAGATCAACATCCCACTCCTAGAAGCCATCAAGCAAATTCCGAGATATGCAAAGTTCTTGAAGGAGCTTTGCACTAACCGAAGGAGGGGCACTCGGGACGACCAGGAGCTAATGAGCAGAAATGTCTCTGCTGTTATTCAACGAAAGGTACCCCCTAAATGTGGTGACCCAGGCACCTATACTATTCCATGCACTATAGGCAATATTCATATTTAAAATTGCATGCTTGACCTAGGAGCCTCTATTAATGTTTTGCCATACTACATATACTCTTGTCTTCGTATTGGTCCTCTTGAGCCTGCAGGACTCACTATCCAATTGGTGGACCGTTCATGCAAACAGCCTGAGGGCAAGATTGAAGATGTGCTTGTACAAGTAGGAGAGCTAGTGTTCCCGGCTGACTTCTATGTGCTTAAAATGGAGAGTAGCGGCCCAACAGACCATGCGCCTATTCTATTAGGTCGGTCGTTCCTCAAGACATCTAAGATGAAGATTGATTGTGACAGTGGCACTCTTTCCATGGAGGTAGAAGGGGAGGTATTCAGTTTTGACATTTTCAGGGCCATGAAGCATCCCATGGAGTTTGAGGCAGTACATGCCCTTGATACATTGGACGACCTTGTCCAAGAGGTCCAGCCGGAACGAGGAGCGGATCCTCTCGAGCTCACGCTTGATGGAACCATGTACTCGCATGAGAACTCGTATGAGTTGACCGAGGGCATACAAGAGGCACTATCCCACTTAGAGATCTCGGGGCCACTCACACCAAGGTATGAGGTCAATGAGGTACGGCTATTTAAATCTAATGTATGTTTACCCTCTATTGTGTAGGCACCCGAAGTGGAATTAAAGCCCCTACCCGGGCATTTGAAGTATACATTCCTAGGGGAGAACGACAGACTTCCGGTGATCATCAAGAGTGGCCTAGAGTCAGATCAAGAGCGTCGTTTGGTGGAAGTGCTGAGTCGGCACAAGCTGGCCATTTGATGGACCCTAGCGGACTTGAGGGGAATAAGCCCGGCTGTGTGCATGCACCGCATTTTGCTAGAGGATGGAGCAAAGCCTTCAAGGGAACCTCAACGACGATTGAACTCGATTATGATGGAGGTCGTCCAGAAGGAGATTCAAAAGCTGCTGGATGCGGATGTAATATACCCTATCTCGGACAGCCAATGGGTGAGCCCGGTCCATGTGGTCTCGAAGAAGACTGGGATCACGGTCGAGGAGAATGCCGAGGGCAAGATGGTTGCGACTAGGGTCAAGAATGGATGGAGGATGTGCAGTGACTATAGGAAGTTAAATGCCGTCACACGCAAGGATCACTTCCCTCTTCCATTTATCGACCAAATGCTAGACCGATTGGCGGGCAAACCCTACTTTTGCTTCTTGGATGGATTCTTGGGCTACAATCAGATTTCCATAGCACCCGAGGACCAAGAGAAGACCACTTTCACCTTCCCATTTGTTATGTTTGCTTTTCGTAGGATGTCGTTCGGTTTGTGCAATGCACCGGGGACCTTTCAAAGGGTAGTCACTAGAATATTTTCTAATATGATTGGTGTTTTCATTGAGGTGTTCATGGATGACTTTACGGTGTATGGTGACACTTTTGATGCATGCCTAGATAACTTGAGTACGGTTCTAGCACGTTGTGTTTCTTTGAACTTAGTACTTAACTATGAAAAGTGTCATTTTATGGTTACTCATGGGGTAGTCTTAGGGCATATTATTTCACATGAGGGGATAGAGGTTGATAAGGCTAAAATTGATTTGATTATGACTTTGCCTTACCCCTCCACTGTACGTGATATCAAGTCATTCCTAGGGCATGCTGGTTTTTATCATAGATTCATAAAGGACTTTTCAAAGAAGGCATTGCCTTTATCTAATCTGTTGCAAAAAGATGTTCCTTTTGAGTTTACAGATGCATGTAGGGAGGCTTTTGATGTGTTAAAGCAGGCCCTCACTAGCACACCGATCATCCGAACACCAGATTGGGGCCAACCATTTGAAATCATGTGCGACGCTAGTGATTATGTCGTGGGGGCGGTTCTCGGCCAAAGGGTTGATAAGAGGCCCGTCGTTATCTATTACGCCTCAAGGAATTTATATGCAGCCCAAAGGAACTACTCCACCACTGAAAAAGAGCTCTTGGCTGTGGTATTTGCCTTGGAAAAATTTAGATCATACTTGCTCGGCACTAAGGTGGTAGTCTTCTCGGATCATGCGGCCATTAGATATTTGATGACCAAGAAGGAGGCCAAGCCAAGGCTCATAAGGTGGATCTTGCTGCTGCAAGAATTTGATGTGGAGATCAAGGATAAAAAGGGCATTGAAAACACGGTGGCCGACCATCTGAACCGGATAGTTAGAGAAGAGGAGGCCGGGCAAATTACCGAGGCCTTCCCGGATGAACACCTCTATGCCGTCACCAGTAAAGTGCCGTGGTATGCTCCCATCGTGAACTACTTGGTAGGAGGTACATTTCCCCCCTCTTATTCAAAAGCACCATGCATGAAGCTTAAACATGATACTAGATTTTATGTGTGGGATGATCCTTATGGAAAATAGGTGTAGATCAAATGCTTAGAAGATGCATCCCCGATATTTAGATAGCTTCAGTCGTTATCTTTTGTCATGAGCATGCTTGTGGTGGCCACTTCGGGCCTAGAAGAACCGCTAGGAAAATCCTAGATAGCGGTTTCTTTTGGCCAAGTCTATTTAGAGAGTCATATGAGCATTGTATGAGGTGTGATAGGTGCCAAAGGATAGGCAACATATCGGCTAGAAATGAGATGCCCCAAGTGCACATCTTAGTTAATGATGTCTTTGACATATGGGGCATCGATTTCACGGGACCCTTTCCTATTTCATGTGGTTACGCCTACATTCTAGTTGCTGTGGACTATGTGTCAAAGTGGGTAGAGGCTAAGGCCACTAGGTGTGATGATGCTAAAACTGTTGTGGATTTTTTGCGCACTAACATCTTTTGTAGGTATGGGGTACCTAAGGCCATCATAAGCGATCAAGGGACACATTTCTGCAATAGGATGATGGCTGCCACTTTGAGACATTACCATGTGCATCATCGGACGTCCACGACCTACCATCCCCAAACAAATGGACAAGCGGAGATCTCCAACCGCGAAATAAAGGGGATCCTAGAAAAGATGGTGAAATCGGCCCGGAAGGATTGGAGCCAAAGGCTAGACGAGGCACTATGGGCCGATAGAACGACTTATAACACACCAATAGGGACCTCTCCCTTTCGGTTAGTTTATGGGAAGGCGTGCCATCTCCCAGTGGAATTAGAGCATAAGCCTTATTGGGCGCTCAAGCAATGCAACCCGGACTTGAAGGTAGCCGGGCTTGATAGGAAGATGCAATTGTGTGAGCATGAGGAGCTGCGCCTCGAGGCCAAACGGACTACAAGGCGAGGACCAAGCTCTACCACAATAAGTTCATCCTCTGGCGCAAATTTGAAGTTGGCCAGCAAGTACTCTTGTTTTCATCACGACTAAGGCTGATGCCCAGCAAATTGCGCTCGAGGTGGACGGGCCCATACACAATTGTACGAGTCTTCAACCATGGGGCACTAGAGCTAGAGAACCCGAGAGATGGGAACCGATTCAAGGTCAATGGGCAAAGGGTGAAGCACTATCAAGGCGAGATCGAAACACTTGCCCAAGAGTTTGACCTAGCTGAGCCTCCCAACGACACATGAATGAGGTACCGTCGAGCCAACGACGTTAAACAAAGGCGCTCGCCGGGAGGTAGCTGATGGACCACAATTGTATGAATCATAAACACAGTTAAACCCACCAAATTAGACTGTTTGTCTATCTAACTTCGATGTTTTAGTCCCGATACATTTCTACAGGGTATTTCAGAGCTTAGAGAGAATACACGCTAAGGAAGAGCTTTTAGCACAGAAAAGATATCAGGAGACAATCCAAGGTCAAGATCAAACGCTGAATGAAGAAATCTAAAGATCCTGACATGGAATCATTCAAAACAAATCAAACCGAAGAGAAACCGAAGACAATCCGGAGGTGGAATACACCGATAGTTTTGTGCAAACTGCACAAAACTCACAACCACTCTCCCCATGCCACATGGCCGGCGGCTTTCTCCTCACATCCACCCCTCCTCCTCTCCCACACCACCACATGTCACATCCTCCTCCATCCACACCAAAAGCCGGCGGCGGCTTTGCCTTCTCCTCTCCCCTTGTGACACTTGTCTTCCTCTCCTCTTCCCCTCATCTCCACCCTTGGATGCACAAACACATGCCTCAATCCAAGCCATCCATTTCTCTCCTCCATGGCTATAAATACCAAGCCATCCTTCCCATTTCAAATCATCCACACAAAGCCATAAGCATCCACACAAAGCCATAAGCATTCACAACACACCACACTCCACTTCTCTCTCTAAGTTTGTTACTTTGTAAAGTTTGGTTTTGATATAAATAAAAGTTCAGTTTGTTCTCAAATACTTTAGTTCGATCTTGAGTACTCCTGTTTGTTCTTGAGTACTCAAGCTTTCAGTTACAGTTCAAGAGTTACTCCTGTTTGTTCTTGAGTAATCTCTTTCTCTTCTCTCTTTACTCTTGTCGGTTCTTGAGTATTCTTTTCCAAATCCCCAAGTATTTAGTTATGATGTCCAACTCTATGGATATTCGTAACTAAACTCTTCATTCGGTTGAAGGGGGGTTCTTGTTTTATAAAATGTTTTACTTCGTTTAGTTTCATTTCTCTGTATTCAAAACTTGTTCTATGTGCCATTTATAAGGTCAGAATTTCCAAGGTAGAGTGGAAGCTACGAAAGGGCAAAACTCTACTGTGGGAATTCGTGAACATACTCGGATAAGTGGAAGCTACGAAAGGGCAAAGCTTACCTGAGGAGTTCGATCTATCTTAAAAACCATTTGGAAACTGGACTAAAGGGACCAAATGGATGCACTTACTGCTAAGATACTTCGAAAGAAGGAATTAGTATCGCTTAGAACAAGAGTTTATTGAGCGCTACGAAAGGGCCTCAATATACGTTTGAATACTTAGAAGGGTTACTAAAAGAATGAACAGGATATAATACAAGGCCCCCAAGACCGAATACTTCTCTCGCAATTACAAAACCCCCCTGTCTGTACTTTTACTGTTCGATCAACTACAACCATCAACTGCTCACAATCCGGAGGACTTACCAATCACGCATCACCCACTGTAAGTCTCCTTTGTATTTTCAGTATTTACTTTTCTGTAATTTACGTTTCAGCAATCAAATCCGCAACCAATCAAAAAGTCACGTAGTTGTTAGCACTAAAACCTCAACCAACTTAAAACACGCTCTCTCGCTAGACAAATCCCTTAAAAGAATAACCTATTCCCCTAATTCCCTTGGGTTCGACCCCTACTTACCAAGTACTACCTAGTAGTATAGTTGCGAGTAGCGGACTATTATAAATTTATTTGCACAAATCGCTTTAACGACGAGCGGTTCTGTCAGTAGCCCGCATATTTAGTTTTTCTATGCGTCGTTCAGTTTTTCAGAATCATTTTACTTATGTCATTTTGTTTGAGTCTTGAGTCGTACTCATCCCCATTGTATTTGGAAGGGAAATGATTTTTCGTGCAACGAACAGTACCGGGTCCGGGACGTGTTTTAGCGAGATCGGGCTGCAACCCAGAATGACCGATCCGCGCCAGAGAGTACCAGGTCCCGGCCAAACTCCCTCGAGCTTCAACCGAATCATGCCGATCTGAACCTTGTCGTTTTCTTATATAGTCACGACATGTAACGACATCATAAGGGGAGTACTGTTCGACCTTTCCTCTCTATGTCATTTTCCTTCCTTTGTTTGCTTGCGTTATGTGTCTTGAACCTAAGTCGTGCCGTGAGGACACGGCTTTGTTCAAAAGTGTGGGGTGGGGGAGTCGTTTGTTGTGTCAGCACGTTTATTCCTTGCACATGCATAGAGTCAGCACGTTTCCCTTGAAATTTTAAATTTTTTGAAATTTTTTGAGAATAAGGATTTCTAGATATACGATATTGAACTTTGATGATGTGAAATAGATAGAACCGATTACATGCATTTCTCTTGTGAAATCTAAATTGTGTAACAATATGTGAACTTAACCCTCTACTTGTCCTTGTGAGCTGAGATAAAAAGGGATGTGGAGTGGAAAGAAACGTCCAAGAAAGGCTTGACAAAGCACTCAAAGGACCGGACTTCGAACAATATGGTTATATGGATTTAGTGGAGGCTAGCACTACGAGGCTTGTTGGTTTAGAGTTGACTCCGCCATTGCAGCGTTTATGCAAGAGGCAGGACGGGAAAATAGACCGTCCTATCTCTAGTCCGAAGTAGCCGGGAAAAGAGGTGAGCGACCCTCATCTTGACTCGCGTGAAAACGACAAGGATGAGAAAGAGCTGGGAGGTATTTCCATATGCTCGCGGGCGATGATTGGACCTCTCAAAAGTGAAGAAAATGGACAAGCAATTCACAACAAAGGAGCAAAGCTCAAAGAAAAATAAGCCATATTGTGAAAGTTCTACCTGCAACAAAAAGTGAAGTACATCATTCATACATGAAAGGCCGAAGGCCAATCTCACTACAAAGCTGTCCAACCAAGCAACAAAAAGAACTCAACCCTTGAAGCTCGAACAAATCACGTGCCAGAGAAAGCAATGAAATATAAACATATAGCAAGAGTTTGGAATCGAGAGTGCAGATCATGGGCCTAAAGGACTATCTCCCACTCATCCGAATTGGTTTGCATCTCGGCTCAAAGGTAACACGTGTCAAGTTACTTCCATGTTTGAGCATGGTACTTTTAGTAGCAATTGATTTATGCATGGAAAGGTGAAGTCTAGGCTAGCAAACTCACATTCATATCTAGGATGCCGAAGGACTTTTGGTGTTTCAGTTTTTCCTCTTTTAACCTAGACCTTGTTCGGGATGAACAAGTATAAGTGTGGGGTGGTTTGATGAGCCGTATTTATACGACTCATCGAGTCAACAAAACCCACCAAATATGACACTTGGTCATACGAACATTTGCTTGTTAATGTCGTTTTGCAGTTTAGGCACTTTGGGAGTCTTAAGAGGAATCACGCATTAAAGATGGCATTTTGTGCCAAAAACATCACAAGGCAGTTTTGGCCGAGCATCGCCCAGGCCACGCCCAAGCGTCTCCCAGGCCGCGCCGGAGCATCGCCCAGGCCACGCCCAAGCATCACCCAAGCATCGCCCAGGCCACGTTCCATAGAGTTCCATGTCACGCCCGAGAGAGTCACAGGCCGCGTTCCAGCGCACCAGCCGAGCTGTCTAGCACTGAATTCAAGTTGCTCTGGCAAACCAGCTGATCTGACAATTCCGACTCAAGCAAGTTGATCTAACTAGCAAATAAATCGGACAATGTCACTTAACCAAGGAGAACGCCTGAGCAGATTGGCAGTTGGCCCAATTCCAAAGCAAAGGCCCCGCGCGCGCTGATAGGCACCGAAACCAAGTCGCTCGACCAGACGGGCGAATCTGGAAAATCTGGCTTGACCAAGTTGTTCGAAATGCCCAATAACTTGAACGATCTCACTTCCCAGACAAAACGCCCGAGTGGAACCAGCTCATGCCCCAGTCCCGTCCGAGACTTTAAGCCATTCTAGGACCCGACTGATGGACCATAATTATACAAATCATAAACACAGTTAAACCCACCAAATTAGACTGTTTGTCTATTTAACTTTTGCTTGTTAGTTCCGATATATTTCTACAGGGTATTTTGGACTCTAGAGAGAAAACACGCTAAGGAGAGGATTTTACGCTGAAAAGATATTACGAGTCAGTCCAAGGTCACGATCAGACGCTGAATGCAGAAATCTCAAGATCCTGACATTGAATCACTCAAAACAAATCCAATCGAGGAACAACCAAAGTCAGACCGGAGCGAAATTAGACTGATAGTTTTGTGAAAACATCACAAAAACTAACAAAACTCCTCCTCCTCACCAAGGTGACCGGCGGCTTTGTGAAGGAGGTGAGTCATGGGGTGACTCACCCCCTCCTTCCTCCTCCCCACAACCCACAACCGGCGGCTAATGGAAGCCACCATGAGAGCTTGCCATGTGGAGCTCTTCTCCTCCACATCCATCTCCTCCTCTCCCATCTTGCCAAGTGTTGGCTCCTCATGGCTCATCCAAGCCTATAAATACATGCCTCTCCCTCATTTGTAATCCATCCCAAAAAAATCACAATCACTTCTCTCTCTAAGTTTGGCATTTGTAAGCTTTGGTTTGAAATAATACTCCTGTTGGTTCTTGAGTATTATAACAGTTTGAAATAATACTCCTGTTGGTTCTTGAGTATTATAACAGTTTTAGAGAATACTCCTGTTGGTTCTTGAGTATTCAAGTAGGATTTGGAAATACTCCTGTTGGTTCTTGAGTATTCCCCTTTACTTACTGTCTTTCAAAAACCCCCGAGTATTTAGTTATGATATCCTCTTCCATGGATAATCGTAGCTAAACTCTTCATTCGGTTGAAGGGGTGTACATGTATCATAAAATGTTTTAGGAAATTCTTAGAGCCTCTTCTCTGTATTCAAAACGTGTTCTATGTGCCATATATTAGGTTAGAATTTCCAAGGTTGAGTGGATGCTTGGAATGGCAAAGCTCTTCCGTGGGGTTCGTAAACATACTCGGATAAGTGGATGCTTGGAATGGCAAAGCTTATCTGAGGAGTTTGACCTTTCTAAAACACCATTTGGTTGCTCGGGAATGACTGACCAAATGGATGCACACAGGCTAATATACCTTGGAATGGGGTATTAGTCTAAGTAGAACAAGTGCTCTACGACTTTTGCAAAAGACTAGACGGTGTCGCAAGTTGAGTGCTTGGAATGGCCTCGATTCACTTTCGAACACTTTTGCAAAAGACTAGACAGTGTGGCAAATCGAGTGCTTGGAATGGCCTTGATGCACGTTTGAATACTTAGAAGGATCACTAAGAGCCAATGATAAACAGGCTATGATACAAGGCCCCCGAAACCGAATGCTTTCCTTATATTCAAACCCCCTTGCATTTACTTTCTTAGTATAAACTGCTACATCAACTGCGCTCACCTTCCGGAGGACTTACCAATCACGCATCACCCGCTGTAAGTCTTCTACTTTTATTTTCAGTATTTACTTCTCTGTCATTTACTTTTCCGCACTAAAAACCAAAACAACCAAAAAAAGCACTTACTTTTCCGTACTAAAACTCAATCAACCTAAAAGACGCTCCCATCCTGTACAAATCCCTCAAAGAACAACTTATCCCCCTAATTCCCTTGGTTCGACCCCTACTTACCACTTGCTACCCAGTAGTAAGGTCACGAGTAGCGGAATATAAATTAGCTTTTGCACAGAGAACACCACACCTTAACGACAGTGCGGTGGGCTCCGTCAAAACTGGCGCCGTTGCCGGGGAATTAGCAAATGGATAGTTGTTCTTTTTTACATAATTCACTATGTCTTCCTACTACGAAAGCACGCCTTGGAATGATGGACGCAGCAACCTTATGTTTGAAATGCATAGCTGTCTCCCCAAATTCAGAGGTACCATTGAAGAGAACTCTGTGATACATTGCCAACTGTTTCATCACATCTGCCGCCACATGAAACCTGAGAATGAGACGTTAGAGGAGTTTAAGCTGAAATACTTCAAATTTTCTCTAACTGACTCGGCAATAGAGTGGTATTACTCATGTGCAGAGTATGAAAGATGTTATGAAAATCTTCGAGCCAAATTTCTAAAAGAGTTTCCCCGGCCAAATTATTGCACCGCTCCCTGTCAAAGAGCCACTCCATCTTTCGAACTTGAAATCCGCAAGAAGATCAACAACCTAAAGCAATCCCGGGATGAAACTTTGGACGAGTACTTATGGTACTTCGATTCCCTTATAACGAGCTGCCCGCACCATGGATTCACGAATAACGATCTTCTTCAAAGGTTTCTCGGTGGAATGATGCCACTTGAGCGGAAAAGACTTAACGATGCAGCGGGAGGCTCAATCATGAAGATAACCATGATTGAAACTTGGGACCTCATAGACGATTTGGCAGAGAGCACAAAACAAGGGCCAATGCACCAAACTGAAAATAAGGCACCAACGATGGAAGTGGACTCAGTATAAAACAAGCCCGACACCACACCCATTACGAGCTTGCCCGCAACAAAACCAAGAGAAGACATCAGTACAAGGGCAGTAATGGATGTGGAGGCGGCTCTAAAGGAGCCAATAATGGAGCCCACGGAGCAAACTGAGGATGAGGACTCACAAATAACCAAAGAAGAACCAGCCAAATCAGACCCGGTCCTCATTACCAAACCAGTCGAGCCACTTGAACCGGTCCTCATCACCAATCTGCCCGAGGAAGTCTCCGCCCTACTTGACGAGCCAAATGAAGTTCCGGACTTCGCTGCCATAATACCTAAAACATGCCCGATCCTCACTATCGAAGCACCTAAGGCAGGCCTGGTCCTCATTATCAAACTGTCCAAGAATGACCTGGCCCTTATAGTGGAAGTTCCCCAACTTTTCCCCTCGGTTTGTATGCAAATCACAGCCACCAAAGAAGAGGTAACCTATGCTGAGGTGCAAGGGGAGTTGGAGGCAACGCAAGGACAAGAAAAACCATCAATGGAGCTCTCGCTCACCACGACTCAACTAAGAGGCCCTGAAAACTCGCTCGTTCTAGGACGACCATTCGTCGTTGCCACAAAGAAGAGGCTTCACATGGAAACAGGCTTGATGTCACCTACATTCAACGGCACAATGATGAACTTCCAAACTTGCAAAGGTGCCAACCATTCATACATGAAGAAGCGACAAAAACATGGGCCCAAAGAATGGAAACCCGGAAGGAGGAACAAGAGAGCTCGACTTAATGGACCAGCAGCTATAGTCAAGGAGTCCTCGCCTTCTCAGGGATATGTGAAAAAGAAGCCTCCGGATCAAGGGAGAGCAGAACTAAGCCCGCTGTCATATGTGTTCTTTGGCCAAATCAAAAGGGCAGCCGAGGCGAAATTCGACCTAAGCCACTCATGGGATCCAACCCAATGATCCAGGAATGAGGTACTGTCGAGCCAACGACGTTAAACAAAGGCACTGGTCGGGAGGTAACCCGACACCTATCTTACTTTCTGTCATTTTAGTTTTTTTCCAATAAGTCGCTCTCACCCACTTGGTGCATAGAAGAAATGACTATTCAGGAATCGGTTTTTGGAGCAAGACCGGATCAGCCAGGCAGCTTCTGTGAGTTACCGGGCCTGCGCTGAGAGTTCAAGGCCCCAGCCAAACTCCCTCGATTATCCAGCCTCATGCCATGTCGCTCACTCGACACTTTAAAGGGAGTTCTGTTCTTCCCTTTTCCTTAACGTCATTTCCTTCTCATATAACATCTGCTTGCATGGCTTTTGAACTAAGTCTTGCTGAAAGGCATGCCTTCGTTCAAAAGTGTGGGGTGAGAACCACCTGTGTACATAACATGTTTTTCTTTTCTTTTTTTTTATATTATCTTTTTGAAAATATGAACTTGAGAATGTGAAAAAGATAGATCTAAAATTCATGCATTTACCTTGTGAAAATTCAACTGTCTAAAAACTTAGAACATAACTTCTCATTTGTCCCTTTGTGCTGAGATAAACTAGGGATGTGGAGTTGACATAAACTGCCCTAGAGAGGCTTGGCAAGCAATCGAAGGATCGAATCTAACTATATGGTTTTCAAAGTCAGTGGAGGCTGCACTTCGGGTTTCAGTGAAGATTGAAGTCATCTCCGCCATGCAGTGTTTATGTAAAAAGAAAAAAAGGCGAGGACGGGAATCAGACCGTCCTATCTCTAGTCAAAGTAGCCGAGAAAATAGATGAGCGACCCTCATCTTGACCCGCGTGAAACGGCAAGGATGAGAGGAGCGGGGAGGTATTTCCATATGCTCGCGGGCGACGATTGGACCTCCCAAAAAGGCTTGAGAAAATGGACTAGCAAGCCACAAAAAGGAAAAAAGCTCGAAGAAGCAAATCAAGAGGCCAAAGGCCCAAAATTATGAAGGTTTTAACCAAACAAAAAGTGAAGTACTCAAAGAGTCAAATCAAATGCCAAGGCCGATTCACTACAAAAACTGTCCCTCGCCAAAAGAAAATCAACGACCAAACCATTGAAACCCGAACCGAATCACGTGCTAGAGAAAGCTACAAGGAAACCATATAGTGCGAGACGATTCCAAGGTTGCAGTCCAGGAGCCTAAAAAGAGCTATCTCCCGAAACATCCAAAATAATTTGCATCTCAGCACGAAGGTACACGTATCAAGTTTCTTCTATTTATTTACACAGTTCAATTTGGTAATAAGTAAGCAATGCATGAATTAGGATAAATCGAGTCCCACAGTCTAACTTTCATATTTTAAAACCAAACTTAATGTGCCGCCCTTTAATAGCATAGTTCGAGACGAACAACTAAAAGTGTGGGGTGATCCGATGGACCATAATTATACGAATCATAAACACAGTTAAACCCACCAAATTAGACTGTTTGTCTATTTAACTTTTGCTTGTTAGTTCCGATATATTTCTACAGGGTATTTTGGACTCTAGAGAGAAAATACGCTAAGGAGAGGATTTTACGCTGAAAAGATATTACGAGTCAGTCCAAGGTCACGATCAGACGCTGAATGCAGAAATCTCAAGATCCTGACATTGAATCACTCAAAACAAATCCAACCGAGGAACAACCAAAGTCAGACTAGAGCGAAATTAGACTAATAGTTTTGTGAAAACATCACAAAAACTCTCAAAACTCCTCCTCCTCACCAAGGTGACCGGCGGCTTTGTGAAGGAGGTGAGTCATGGGGTAACTCACCCCCTCCTTCCTCCTCCCCACAACCCACAACCGGCGGCTAATGGAAGCCACCATGAGAGCTTGCCATGTGAAGCTCTTCTCCTCCACATCCATCTCCTCCTCTCCCATCTTGCCAAGTGTTGGCTCCTCATGGCTCATCCAAGCCTATAAATACATGCCTCTCCCTCATTTGTAATCCATCCCAAAAAAATCACAATCACTTCTCTCTCTAAGTTTGGCATTTGTAAGCTTTTGTTTGAAATAATACTCCTGTTGGTTCTTGAGTATTATAACAGTTTGAAATAATACTCCTGTTGGTTCTTGAGTATTATAACAGTTTTAGAGAATACTCCTGTTGGTTCTTGAGTATTCAAGTAGGATTTGGGAATACTCCTGTTGGTTCTTGAGTATTCCCCTTTACTTACTGTCTTTCAAAAACCCCCGAGTATTTAGCTATGATATCCTTTTCCATGGATAATCGTAGCTAAACTCTTCATTCGGTTGAAGGGGTGTACATGTATCATAAAATGTTTTAGGCAAATCTTAGAGCCTCTTCTCTGTATTCAAAACTTGTTCTATGTGCCATATATTAGGTTAGAACTTCCAAGGTTGAGTGGATACTTGGAATGGCAAAGCTCTTCCGTGGGGTTCGTAAACATACTCGGATAAGTGGATGCTTGGAATGGCAAAGCTTATCTGAGGAGTTTGACCTTTCTAAAACACCATTTGGTTGCTCGGGAATGACTGACCAAATGGATGCACACAGGCTAATATACCTTGGAATGGGGTATTAGTCTAAGTAGAACAAGTGCTCTACGACTTTTGCAAAAGACTAGACGGTGTCGCAAGTTGAGTGCTTGGAACGGCCTCGATTCACTTTCGAACACTTTTGCAAAAGACTAGACAGTGTGGCAAATCGAATGCTTGGAATGGCCTTGATGCACGTTTGAATACTTAGAAGGATCACTAAGAGCCAATGATAAACAGGCTATGATACAAGGCCCCCGAAACCGAATGCTTTCCTTATATTCAAACCCCCTTGCATTTACTTTCTTAGTATAAACTGCTACATCAACTGCGCTCACCTTCCGGAGGACTTACCAATCACGCATCACCCGCTGTAAGTCTTCTACTTTTATTTTCAGTATTTACTTTTCTGTCATTTACTTTTCCGCACTAAAAACCAAAACCAACCAAAAAAAGCACTTACTTTTCCGCACTGAAACTCAATCAACCTAAAAGACGCTCCCGTCCTGTACAAATCCCTCAAAGAACAACTTATCCCCCTAATTCCCTTGGGTTCGACCCCTACTTACCACTTGCTACCCAGTAGTAAGGTCACGAGTAGCGGAATATAAATTAGCTTTTGCACAGAGAACACCACACCTTAACGACAGTGCGGTGGGCTCCGTCACCGACCTAGCTCCGATCAAGTTCCGGCCAAGCAACCTTCATAAGCCTGGTTTGGAATCTCCTCAGAATTCTAGAACCACCTCTCAAAGGCTAAGAACCGAAGTCCTAAATTTCAACCCGGTCAAATCCAAGTCGGTTGGATTGAGCTACTACAAAACCCTCTCGGTTGGGTTTGGCTAAATCCAATCCAAGTCGGTTGGATTTTACCTCTTCCAAACCAAAACTTAGCCCCCAAGTTAAGAGCCTTTGCCTATAAATAAGACCTCTTGGTCTTAGAAATATAACACAAAAACTTGAGATCAAAAACTCTCCTAAAAACTGAGAGGTGCTTTGGGAGGTCTAAGGTGCTTGGAGCTAGTTGCTTGGAGTTTCTCCCTCTACTTTTTCTCTTGTTTCTTTTTGTAATCTTTTACTTTCCTTGTATTGCTATTGTATTCCTCTCAATGAATATTAGTAGCTAAACCAATATTTGGTTTAGGGTTTTCACACTTGTGAACATATTTTGAGTCTTTTGTAATTAGAGTTATTTTACACTTCTCTAGTCCTTGTGCTCATTCCTAAGGATCATACTGCTTGGCTAAGTGGATGTTTGCCACAAAGCCTAGTTGAGCAATGATCCTTATAGTTAATATCTACTGGATGCCTTGCAGCAAAGGTAGATAGTAACATCTAGGTTGAGTAACACCTTTGCCGTGTTGTTCAATCTAGGAAAGGACTAGAAGCCTAAAACCAATGTCAAGCTTAGTTGTGGAGTACCACCTTTGTCGGGGTACTAGGGTGTCTCCTTTGCCGGGACACCACACAACACCTTGTCGGATTAAGGGTGTGGAGTACCACCTTTGCCGGGGTACTAGGGTGTCACCTTTGCCGGGACACCACACTTGGAATTGTAGAATAGATCATTGAAGTCTATGATAAATATGTCACAAGAAGAAACCCTAAACTGAATACTTCTCCTCATTGAATTACTTTTCAGTTATTTACTTCGCACTTACTTTCAAATTACTTTTCAGTTATTTACTTTCGCACTTACTTTCGAATTACTTTTCAGTTATTTATTTTCGCACTTACTTTCGAATTACTTTTCATTTATTTACTTTCGCACTTACTTTCGAATTACTTTTCAGTTATTTACTTTCGCACTTACTTTCAACCACTTGCAAACCCCAATTGTCTTTACTTTCTTTACTGTTTTTCAAGAACAACTTCATCTAACACAAACTCTCTTGGGGTCGACCCTTACTTATCGCTTTACTAACTCAATAGTAAGCCAACAGTAGTGGACTTATAAATATAAAATTTGAGAGGCCTAACGACCGCCCGTCAATACCCCACCCCGTTGCTCACCCACACCAATCACCGTCTTCGAACTGCTTTCCTGAATCACACACATCCTTGCAGTAAGAATTACCATACAATTTAGATCTGACAAAAGCTGAGCAAAAGAGATCAAATTGCAATCTAATTGAGGAATAATTAACAAATGATGTAGTGTAATAGAGTCGGAAAGGATAAGATCTCCCCTCTCGGTTGCAACAACATAACGATTGTCAGGTAATTTGATAGAGACTGGTGTAGAAGGTTTCATATTACGAATGTGAGCTTTATTTCCTGTCATATGAAATGAAGCGCCAGTGTCCAAAATCCAAGTAGAAGACTTACCAGAGAGGTTGTCTGAAGCTCCTGACTTAGAATTTATGGAATTAAACATGTTGAGAACAGTGTTCCATTGCTCAGGAGAGAGTGTGTGACCAATAGTAACACGGTCAGACGATGTCGGTGTGAATCCACTAGTAGGAGTAGAGCCTAAATGAGCTGCGTTGACCAAACCAGCAACACTGTGACCTCGACCACGACCAGTAGAGGGTGACTTTCCGCCAACAAGTTCATTAGGTGGGGTGTTTGAAGACGCGCCTCGACTCTGAGTACGAGGGGTCCAACCTTCAGGATAGCCGTGTAAGCGATAACATTTAGAAATGTCATGACCAAGTTTACCGCAATTTGCACAAGTGGGCTTGGAAGCTGCACGATTCTCTGATGATCGAGCTGCAAGAGCAAACGACTCTGATGATATTTCTCGATCCTTCACTATCGAGCGTTGACGTTCTTCCTGAATGACAAGAGCATAAACTCGATTGAGAGGAGGTAATGGTTCCTGCGCCATTATATTGGAACGTAAAGTCCCAAATACATCATCATCGAGGCCCAAGAGAAATTGATGAAGATGTTCTTCAGCAACATCCTGAGTAAGTAGAGAAGTGATATTACAAGTACACTTGCCACATGAACAATTACGAGGAGGCACATAAGTAGTCAATTCCTCCCAAAGCTTCCATAATTTTCCATAATATGCAGATACGGTCTGACCATTTTGACGACAGAGTGCAATCGACAACCAGATCTGAAGGATTCTAGGTCCATTACCGACAGAGAAACGCCCGGATAAGAGATCGACGAACGAACAGCTGGATCCATAGATTGAGTGATCCAGCCGATCAGCATAGAATTAACACTCCACCAATCATCAATCAAAGACGAATCATCAGCAGGCTGCGTAATACGACCATCAAGAAATCCCATCTTCCTCTTGGCCTGAAGAGCATTACGCATTGCAGTAGACCACTCCTGATAATTATCAAGAAATCTCATCTTCCTCTTGGCCTGAAGAGCATTACGCATTGCAGTAGACCACTCCTGATAATTATCACCTTTCAAAATAACAGGGCATATCGGCAAACCTGGATGATGTGATGGATGCAAATAGAAAGGAGATTGAGAATCGATTGGAGGTGATTGTGCCTTGGAGCTATTGCCATCAACAGTACCAGTATCGGCCATGTCAGACAAGTGAAGGTGCGGCTAGGGTTAGGGCCGGAGTGGAAAAAAATTTCCTGCACTGATACCATGAAACGATTGAAATTTCTGGAGAATTCTTTTTCTATCTTTATTCACTTTCTAAAGGTGTATATAGGGGCGCTCGGTTGAGGCATGGTTGTAAGAATGAGGCAGTGAGGCACGATTTCGGCTGTCTGTGGAGTTGATCGGACGCACGTGGCGAAGCCACGTGGCACAGCCGCAATTGTTGACTTTTCAAAAGTTAGTGGGTTTTACTATTTGGACACGTGTCGCGCCACAAATGCACGGGGATTAGATGTGTGGTTGAGATCGTGCCTCATGTGCCTCACATTACTGTAGCGATCCTCATTTGAACGCTACTCGGTGTATATATATACACATGTATGAGAATTAAAAGGAATACATAACGACAGTATTATTGAAATCAATATATATACTTAATGAAATCATAAATATCTCATTTGGTCCAGTGAGTTTGGGGTTTTATCTCTTTTCGTTATTTGTTTCAGCAACCACATTAACCGGGTTCCACTTCGCTGCGACTGCTTTGGTGGGTATGGTTTCTAATGCAACGGGCTATTCTGCATCTAAACATGTTCCCATGTGGGAGCTTTTGTGGTTTTCAGTAGTTGCCAACACTTCTATCACTGGAATGAATTTGAGCCTCATGCTTAACTCTGTCGGATTTTACCAGGTAGAGTTGGTGAAACAAAATTTTGTCTGAACTTGCTTCCATCAGAAATTGTTGTAATGTAACATATATCATAAAACATTTGATCCATCTGTTGCAGTGTCTCGTGCCATAATAATAATGGTAACATGAACTGACAAATATATCTTGGTCTTGTCTGGAAATGAGCTGTAAATACACTATGCCAATTTACATCCTACGCGACATTTTTTTTATGTCGCAACAACTGCTAAATTTGTCGCATAAACTTTATGTGACATTTAGTGTGTCGCGTAAAATCAGTCGCGTAATCGGAGTAGCGAAAGGTTTACGCGACAATCGAATTTTGCGATAGTCGCGATATGTTAAACTTTTATGTGACGATTGACTATGTTTGTCGCATAAAACTGAGATGATAAATGTTAAATTTAACCATATGATTGTCGCATAAAACTTTTTTATTTTTTTTATTTCAATGCTACAAATATGATAAATATTAAATAAAACTTTGTATTTGAATTTACTTTTACATTAATCATTAAATAAAACTTATATTCAAATTAAAAATTACATTATTATAAATAAATGTACTAACAATACAAAAATTCAACCCAAAAAACTAGACAAACATTACAAATACATCATCATCCCTTGCACTACTTCATTGCTCCTTGCAGCTTAGCAAATTAACAGCTTGAGGTCATCTATCTTCCTTATGTCCACCACTCGTAGTCTGTTCCATGGATGTGTAATGTTTTATGGCTTCAGGACTTTCACTCATTACCTGGGAAGCACGGAACATTTTGTTTGTTTGTTTAGTTTACCATTAAATTTACATACTGCTCATTCCACAAGTGCTAGAACTCGAAACCACATAACAGTGTCACAACATATGAAAGATACAAGGTATGGAAAATACCAGAAAATCTGTATCTTGTAGAGGAGCCTGACTTCACTATATCCATACTCCTATCTTCTTGATCCATACTACCAGCACAACAAATGAGTACATATCATCCGCAACTTCTTCAGAGAAACAATGAAAATTCAAAGAAATGATGTTTCTTTCAAAAAAAAGAAAGAAATGCATAGTTTCAGAAATGTACCCAATTGCTAGGAATGCGACCCAAAACACCAATAGGGAGAACTCGATCAAGCTCTTCATCCAAATCATCAGCATCAAAATCTTCAATGTCCTCATAATCATCATCCTCGTCTGTTTCACTGCCCTCATCTTCACTTTACATCATCCTTGTACATGGTCGTAAATACCATCGTCGTTCGGCTAGTACGGCTGGCGTTGGGATAAGGATGCGTGGTCGGGAGGCTTCGGTTACTGACGCCTTCACCTTCGTCGGTGGGTCGCCTAAATCGCAATCAGACGGCATCATTTCGGCTTTGAAGTCTGTCTCGGCATCGCCTCCGGTCAGGAAAATTGGAATTCGAATGTGAAGCTGGCAATGTAGATGACAGAGTGCAGAGGGTTGAGAGAAATGTTAGTCGGCAACTCGGCATCGCCTCCTGTGGTGAAAACTGATAAGCGGCTAGGGTTTTTGCTTTAACTTTGGTAAAAAATAATTGGGCGGCTGATTTCCCTCCTGGACTTTGGGCCCAAATGAGAGAAACAAATTAAATTTTTTTTATACAGAGAAACAAATTAAAATTAGAATGAGAAAATTGGCTTTAAAATTGGCGGCTTTTCATCCATAAGTGGATAAAATTGATAGATAAGTTTATATAAAAAAAGTGACGATAAAATTTGCTTTGAAATTTGGTAGATAAATCCTGATAATTGGTTTTGAAAATTTGGTAGATAGCTAGCATCAATTTATTACAAGTCAAATTTTGACATCCATTAAACATGAGAGAATCACCATTACTCTTAAATGTACATCATCATCAACTTCATATTCATCTTCTTCACATCCCAACCTAATTTCATAACCGTCATCTCCATCATCCATGGCATCATCATCATCATAGTCTTTGTGAAATGTTAGGGTGCATATCACGATCATATTCATCTTCTTGATATATTTCTTCATCTTGAGATAACATGTGAGCCGCTCTAGAATTTTTATCTCGACAACTGAAAAATCACTATATATTCCTCTATGTGAAACAACATTAACAATTTCATTTTCCCTCCAACGATATGTTTGTGCCTTAATCCATCATCATGTGTACTTAGCAAAAACGCCCAAACACTTTTCCACCCTTGCTGTTGTTAATTTTCAACTCATATCCACCTCCAAACACTATGACAGAGTATTAACTTGAACAAAACTTTGAAAATTTGAAGGATGCAAAAATGACAAGTACACATATATATATGAGAGTATATATGAGTGTATATACCTTCAAAAAGTGAGCCTTTCACATGAAGATCTTCCAAAAACCTTAAAAAAACACTTCCTGGAGCTGCCAGAGGATGTTCTCCGACATATGGGGTCATTTGCATTTCAGTTTCAGAGGATTAAGGTGGTTAGAAGAAGAAGGCGGAATAAATTTGGAGTTCTGTTCTGCATTTAATATTTACGTTTACGCGACTTACTTTGGATAAAAATGTCGCTTAATCCAAACACGGTAGGTCACCTCTCTTTAATGCACAGAAAATTTGAAACATTGAAGGGTTGTCATGCCAGCACCTGCTTCGGGGATTTTAATTCGTACTATTATGCGACATATTTTCAGTTGTCGCGAAAATTAAGTCACATAATAGGTTTAACGTGACAAACTTTTCGTGTCGCTTAAAATAATGTCGCAATACCCATATTACGTGACAAACTTTTCGTGTCGCTTAAAATAATGTCGCTTCATCCTCTTTATGTGACAACATGTTTTGCGTCGCGTAAAATAATGTCGCATATTTGTGTTATTGCGACAAACACATCAAACGTAGTCGTATAAACCGTTTAATGGGACAGCAGCATAGTTGAAGCACTGCTATATATTTCTAATAGTCCCGCCCTTGCAAAGTGCCTAATCGTGTCAGGCATTTTCCTCCTTTGTCTTAATGTATATGGTCGATATGCAGATCTCAAAGCTAAGCATGATACCTGTGGTATGTGTAATGGAGTGGATACTTCACAGTAAGCACTACTCCAAGGAAGTCAAGATACCCGTGGTTGTTGTTGTCATAGGTGTGTTGGTGTCTGCACTATATATAACTGATGTGAAAGTTGATGCAAAAGGGTTCTTGTGTGCCTGCGTGGCCGTATTGTCTACATCATTGCAGCAAATAGTGAGTATGCTTCGTTTATTTCATTTAATTAAGCATTACAAAAAAAGCGTTTACCACTGCATATCGCTTCGCATCTAGTTTCATATACACTACACCATTTTGCCTCTTTGGCGACTGACCTAAATGTGTCGCCTAAGTTTATTTTTAGTCGCCCAGAGACTTATGTGACTAACTGTGTGTCGCCTAAGGTCTGTAGCCCAAGCAATGTGGCCCAAGTATATAGGCGACTGAACCTAATATCCTCTGTCGCTTAAGTATTTAGGCGACTGAACCTAATTTGCTCTGTCTCCTGGACCTTGGGCGACATATTCATATGTATATGTCGTTCAAATGGTTGGGCGACTGAATTAAGGTCAGTCACATAGAACTTTAAGTAACTTACTTTGGATGTCACATAAACATTTTAGAAAATTCATTTTTCTGTTACATTTTTTCGAATCCACTTTTAATAGCTTATAAACATTTTTCGAAGATTCATAAACTAAAACATGAACCTGTTAAATTATAAACCAGCATAGTTGATAGCTTTCAAAAAGATACATAATTCAACTACAAGTTCCAAGCAAACATCAAAATACAAAATGAAAAGTTCACAGCAATTGGCCATATTCTGAAAAGTTCCAAGCATGAGCTTCAAAATGATCACTAAACTTCAGTAAAATATCAAGGTCGCTTCATACCACAGCTCGCTCCATCCGAAACATTGTTACTTCCTGCCCCTCCTCGCACTAGATATTCAAGCTCCCGCATTTTTTCTTCTAAGATGAGTATCCTCTCATCTTTTTTCACTGAATCCTCCTTGGCCCTAATCAGCTCCTCTCTCATTTGTGAAGTTTGGGCAGCCACCTTAGCTCCACCATATTTTTCCAGAGTTGCAAGACGTGATATAATGTTGGCTCTGTACCATCCTTTATCATCTAAATCCCAAAGATCTGCGTAAAGAAGGAACCAACACCACACACAAAATTAACAACAGAAATAAACTTGTAAGGATAAAGATAAGAACAAGTGAAATGAAAGCCTCAAAGTGTCGCGATTGTAAGGTGCCTATAGAAACACCACAATCTATGTTAGAGGAGCCATCCAGAGGATCAAAGACAATACATTACCTACAAAACCAATCAAGTTGAATATTTTCCCCAACTCATGGTCATAGTATAATGAAGAAACCAGCAATCAGGAAGAAAAAAAGCATTTACTTTGTTCGTTGTCTTCCAACACAAGGATGCACTAATTCAAATCAAAACCAAAAAACACCTTAAATAAACTTCCCAATTTTACTGGAGAAATGAAAACCAAATACACATGACACTAGGCATCCATTATTACACATCAAAGATGGTAAGTTGTAATGTGTATTAACAAGAGATAATAGTTTGGGTGACTCTTTATCATACCTTAGCCTCTTGCCTTGAGCTCTGCAAGCCTACGCGAAAGATCATCCTCATCTACCTTCTTAGCTTGGGCAAGAGAAGCAATGGCATGGCCAGCGACCTGTGGAAGGCCAACAGACACCTCCAAGCCATAGTCATCTGCCACCTGCTGCATCAAGCTATTGACGTCCCCCTCAGGAGTGGACAAGGAAGTGGATCCAGCCATAGAACTCTCCATGAACTCAGCCTGAACTTCCATATTAATAAACTGCTTCTCAAACTGATCCATAGTCTCACTCATCTTCTGCAAATTGGCAGTGTTGAGCGACGATTCGAGGGACTTAACAATGGATCCCATGGATTTGGTGATGGTGGACATCTTGGCCTGAGTGTCGAGACGAGCGACGACGGCTTCGAGCCTGGAAGAGAGGCGGAGGTAGTTCATCTGCTCGGTGCGCTTGCGCTTGCGGATGGCGTTCTCGGCGTAGATCCCAGCCGTCGACGTCTAGGTGTCCCTATGAACCTAACACGACAATTAGGAGTGGCGAATGAAGAACGCGTACGAGTGGAGATTGACGAAAGCGGCTGAGTAAAGAATGAAGAACGAAGCAGCGGCTGTGTTTGTGAAGATGAGAAGTATGATTTGTTTTAGGGCAGTGGAGTGTAGAATGAAGTGTAGCGGGCTGCGGCCCAATTTTTCAATGAAGCAATTTCGTCTTTCTTATCCCGCCAAATTGAAAAACAAAGGAATTGAATGAATTCACCAAATTCAAAAAGTTAAACAGTAGGCAGGTGTGCTTTTGTACTGCTGTGTTTGTTTGTTTTGTAGGCTAGATGTGGCATTAAAAATAAGAAGAAGTTAAACAAATTGAAACGAATTCAACACCTGACCAATAATAATCTTCATAATCACTTTAAACTAATTGAAATGAATTGGTCCAACATACACTTCACCAAGGACTTGAAAATAATTGAAAAACATAATAATCTTCATAATCATGTTCATCTTCATCCTCTTCATCTTCATTTTCATCCTCTTCATCGTCATCTTCGACTATTTCATTTGCATCTTCATCAGAATAATCATCTTCTTGTAATTTGGGATATTTTTGGTTATATCTTCTTGATATGAGAATATTGTAATTTGGAATATTTTTTGTTGTATCTTCTTGATATGCTTCATGTATTGGTAATATGTTTTCATCGAGTGGAAGTGATGTAACATTGTAAGTTCCTCTCGGCGCCACCAAGTTAACAACTTTCCAATTATCGCCTGCTTTTGGATCGTCTAAGTAAAATACTTGTTGTGCAGTGGAAGCAAGACCTCACTTGAAAATCAATGAAAATAGCAATTCCTTCGATGTAACGAGCATCACATCTTTCCAAACTCATCCAACTTTTATCCAATTAAATCTGTAAGAAAAAAAACAATAATTAACTTAAGTTAACAAGAACTTACAATAACAACAAATTGAGGTCATTTGACCTGCCAAATTAGTTGAACAATAAATTGAAATCATGGGACTAAAAAATATGCACATATGAGTAATCATAATTTATATACAAAAATAAAACAAAAATTTATCAACAACAACAAACTTAACTTGTTATCTCCTCTGGGATATTTTTCAGCGATTTAGAATTCAACAAATCGCCCATAATAGAAGATATAAATGGAGAAAGATGAGAAAAGCATAGCTATGCTCGTACTGAGTTACAAAAGGTGACTTTTACTTCATTAAATGACAAGCTATCTTAGGCGACTAACATTCCCAATATCAGTCGCCTATAATACTGCTTCTAGAAATACCGTACCATTGTTGGTGTGCGGGTGGTGGGCCTTATTAATTGCCAGATTTTACAAATAAACTTTTCATACTTAAGTGACGCAGTTATCTAGTAGCATATGATTCAGTCGCCTACGACCGCTTAAGCGACACGCGTGGTCAGTGGCATGCGAGTCAGTCGCCTAAGACCTCTTAAGTGACACACGTTGGTCAGTCGTACAAGTGTATGTCGCCTGAGTTTACTTAGGCGACACAGGTAGTAAGTGTGTCGCATAGAGCTTCTTGGGCGACATACACTTATACCACTGCAGCAAAATCAGTCGCCTAAGCCGGAAGATGGTGTAGTGATATCATATGTATATATGTCATTTGGTATCTGGCTATGAGCGCTCAAATGCTGTAATTTAGTTGGCATCTAGGCCTCTTCTACTTCTAGTAGACAGATACGAACTTTCAATCTAGTTAAAATGATTTTCGTGTGAGGTTTGATGCTGTTGCGAATGGCTTTGGTTTTCCTTGCATGAGATTCAGGGCCATGATATGAACCTTATGTCCTCTGTTGCAGTCAATAGGTTCCCTACAGAAGAAGTACAGCATAGGCTCATTTGAGCTCCTGAGTAAAACTGCTCCAATTCAGGCCATTTCTCTTCTAATACTTGGCCCATTTATGGATTATTATTATCTCAATGGTATACTCATCACAACCTACAAGATAACGACGGGTGCAACTGTAAGTCCTCTTCTCTTCCTCAAACATCTGATTTGGCATTGACTTGTCCGAGAGATAAGTAAACAATTGGTTTAATTATTTGCTTCTATTGTGTGTGATAAAAGCATGCAGTTATTCATACTCCTCTCCTGCTCCTTAGCCGTCTTCTGCAATGTTAGCCAGTACCTCTGCATCGGGCGATTCTCAGCCGTATCCTTCCAGGTTTTAGGACATATGAAAACCGTTTGCGTGCTGATCCTTGGCTGGATTCTGTTTGATTCAGCATTGACGTTAAAGAATATTATGGGGATGACAGTGGCAGTTGTTGTAGGCATGATCATCTACAGTTGGGCAGTGGAACTTGAAAAGAACACGAAACATCATGCCTCACAGAAGAGGAGATTAGACTTTTGAAACATTCAGCAGATGGAATTCTTCCTCGGAAGGATCTGGAGAGCACGGGGACTCCAAATGATAAGTAGATAGTTATTCTTTCGTTCAATTATAATTCCTTTTTGATACCTTCTGTCTACAGTAACACGATAGTCTTATTATTTAATAGTAGAAAATTGTTGGCAATATTGCTGAATATATAGGCAGGTATATATAAAATTACTGAATAACAGATATAAACTAATGAGATGTAATTAGGCAGAATATTATGCAGCACAGATTCGATGAAACTGAAAAAATAATCGCAAACCGGAGTGGATCGAGTCACGTTGGACGCTGTCCTTAAAGCAAGATTGCCGCCCTACTGTGATTGGGACTTGCTGGCAGTATGCTTCCCAGGATAAAACGATCCTCGACAACAACTTGTCGTACACACGCGAAGAAAACCTTTTACAAACCTGCCGGCCGGCTTAACCTTCATGCCAAGAAAGTCGGAAACGTATTTAGGGGTTTTCTTTTTCCTTTTTTTTCAAATAACGGACTGTATTTTCTTTATTTAAGAAAACCCACGTTATTAAGCCCACCGATAATGGGTCCACTTATTAAAATCAGCCCGTAGTGGGATGATAATAATATTAATTAAATAATTAAATCAATATTTAACTATTTAATTATCTCTACTCATAAGGTGTCACATTAGTCACACTAATGTACAATTAAGCCATTACTTAGCTTAATTTTCTTCACCCGTAATACGCATTTTTCCAACAAAAATTTTCATTTATTGATTCATTTATCCATCTTTGGTCACCATTTCAAATTATAAGGTAACAAGAATCATAGCTCTTACATTTTCACCATCTAAATAATTTTAGACATCAACCTTGTCTGAAAAGAATATTAAAGAATAAGAATAACAATCTGTCACTGCGAAAGCTGAAAATAATGAGCAGAGGGATCTCCGGTATTTAATAGGTGAATGAATCCCAAGAATGCTTCCACATTGCAAGCTATCCTCAGAGCACCATCGTATTTGTACCCAAATTCCTCCCCGGAATCCTTCAACAGCTTCTCAATCACTGGATGGTTCAAGTAATGCGTTGGTAATTCCACGCAAACAGCATCGTTTTTGCCCTGAACGTGCACTCTGATGCGCCCATCCCCTGGGTCGTCATTGTCAAAAACTCTGTAGTTTCTGCTCCTGAAGCTCTTCGTCCCACACGACACCAATCTCTTCACAAATCCTGCCCCCATTATATGAATTTTTCGATAAGCTCTCGCCTCTCGTCGTAGAGTGTGATTTGAATTTGGATCGAAGGTTATTGTGACGAATTGCTTGATGATGGAATTGTATGGGGGAATTGTTGGGTTTAAATAAAAATGCCAAAAGTCTCTATGAAAAAGAGTTTGACAGTTGTTTGTGGTATAATAAAATATAAAGCTAAGGTTTCGTAGAAGCAGCTGAGACATGCATGATGACTGATAATGCATTAAATAGAACATGTCGCGTACAACAACTTATTTAACAAATGACACTTCTTCCAGCCAAACCGCGGAGATGTTGGTTCGTTGGCTTGGGACCCAATCCTCAACTTCAATTCACCGGCTTAATTTGCAATCAAGAGTGTGTAGTATAGTATCTGAAACTTCTTCGTCCCTTCTTTTGACTTCATTTCATCAGCATTGTACTCTTTTCTTTAGTACGGCCAATCATTTATTCTTCCCTTGTTTGATGGAACAAGTTGCCAGCACACTCATGATTATGTCATTTTCAGAAAAAAAAAATTTGTAATTTTTATTTCTTAGACACGAAATGCACCAAACTATTTAACATTTTCTTATAGAGGAAAGATCATGTACAAATCATATTTTTGATAAAAATTGTAAAATTCGTCAAAACTAGGTTATAATTCATCGTAGAGAATCAAAAATACGACATAGTTCGTCAAAAGTGACCTATAATTCGTCACCGAAAAATCAACTATACAATGAGATTTAATCTCATCCGTCTAAATGACCAAATTACGAACTGTCAATGATTTATATTTTTTATAAAAATATATTGTTTACACCAAATTCTTTTTCTTTCTTCATAAATGTTTATAAACGAAATTTGATTTTGATATCAAAATTATACCGCTGCAAAATGATTTTTTTTTTCTCTCTCACCGTAATGTATGGTTTATCAGCATCTTTTAAAGCTGAATTCTTTTAAAATGTAATCATAATGAAGAAGAAATGATTGGATCTTGACTTTCGGATTCCATTTATTATTATCAGTGTTTGAGTAGTGTGAACTCTGATTTGCATGCAAATGATTGATTAATACTCATTTAATATTTCTGTTTACATTAAAGACCAAGAAGAGGGTAGCTTGGAGTGGAAGTCGAACAATCCAGCTAGGCCATGAAACACCGCGTTTCTCTTAATATATTATATTGATCAGAACTGCATTTACACTTACAATCAACTGATGGGAAGTTATTTTATCAACAAAAAAAAACTGATGGGAAGTTATGACTACTTCTAATGGACTTTCCCTAATGGGGTAAAATAGCCAGACCCGTGGTAATAGCAAGATTAACTCAACAATCGAGAACACTTCATCAAGCCAATAGAAAAGAGAAGCAAGACAATAGACAGCAACTCTCCGACCGACGCAGCAGTCATCATCAGGACGTTGCGACCCTCAAGTAGCATTACACCATTTTCAGATTAGGAGACAGTTTTTTTCCGTCGCATAAACCCCTAAATAAGTGGTATATAGTTTATGCGATTAGAGTAAAGTTGCGTAAAAGGGGTCGCGAAATTGAAGCAGCATAATGTAGCGTAATTTCCATGCGACCAAAAAAATGACGAAAAGTCACGTTAACTGTAACTCTTACGCGCACATCATTATTTTCTATTTGTCTCTAAAATAATGGAACGAGTTCGACTCTTTGCAAGGCATACGCTACATTTGCTATCCAAAATTGGTCGGATTAACTAGCTTACGTGATCGAATTTACAGATGGTAGTTTCCAAATTTGTCTCGTAAACGTTTATACGCTTAAAACAGTTACATCTTATTGTCGTATAAAATTGCATACACTTAGAACATTAAATATATTGTTGTCGTATAAACACCCTTACGTTACAAACTTGAAAATATATTTGTCGCATTAAGGAACATAAGCGTATAACTTAAAATATATTATTGTCGTATTGACAGAACCGCTCGTCGTTAAAGCGATTTGTGCAAATAAATTTATAATAGTCCGCTACTCGCAACTATACTACTAGGTAGTACTTGGTAAGTAGGGGTCGAAACCAAGGGAATTAGGGGAATAGGTTATTCTTTTAAGGGATTTGTCTAGCGAGAGAGCGTGTTTTAAGTTGGTTGAGGTTTTAGTGCTAACAACTACGTGACTTTTTGATTGGTTGCGGATTTGATTGCTGAAACGTAAATTACAGAAAAGTAAATACTGAAAATACAAAGGAGACTTACAGTGGGTGATGCGTGATTAGTAAGTCCTCCGGATTGTGAGCAGTTGATGGTTGTAGTTGATCGAACAGTAAAAGTACAGACAGGGGGGTTTTGTAATTGCGAGAGAAGTATTCGGTCTTGGGGGGCCTTGTATTATATCCTGTTCATTCTTTTAGTAACCCTTCTAAGTATTCAAACGTATATTGAGGCCCTTTCGTAGCGCTCAATAAACTCTTGTTCTAAGCGATACTAATTCCTTCTTTCGAAGTATCTTAGCAGTAAGTGCATCCATTTGGTCCCTTTGGTCCAGTTTCCAAATGGTTTTTAAGATAGATCGAACTCCTCAGATAAGCTTTGCACTTTCGTAGCTTCCACTTATCCGAGTATGTTCACGAATTCCCACAGTAGAGTTTTGCCCTTTCGTAGCTTCCACTCTACCTTGGAAATTCTGACCTTATAAATGGCACATAGAACAAGTTTTGAATACAGAGAAATGAAACTAAACAAAGTAAAACATTTTATAAAACAAGAACTCCCCTTCAACCGAATGAAGAGTTTAGTTACGAATATCCATGGAGTTGGACATCATAACTAGGATATTGAAGAGAATACTCAAGAACAAACAGGAGTAAAGAGAGAAGAGAAAGAGATTACTCAAGAACAAACAGGAGTAACTCTTGAACTGTAACTGAAAACTTGAGTACTCAAGAACCGACAGGAGTACTCAAGATCGAACTAAAGTATTTGAGAACAAACTGAACTTTTATTAATATCAAAACCAAACTTTACATAGTAACAAACTTAGAGAGATAAGTGGAATGGATTGTGGATGGTGGGATTTGTGTGGATGATTTGAAATGGGAAGGATGGCTTGGTATTTATAGCCATGGAGGAGAGAAATGGATGGCTTGGATTGAGGCATGTGTTTGTGCATCCAAGGGTGGAGATGAGGGGAGAAGGAGAGGAGGGCAAGTGTCACAAGGGGAGAGGGGGAGGGCAAAGCCGCCGGCGGCTTTGGGCATGGATGGAGGAGAGGGTGACATGTGGTGGAAGGGGAGAGGGGGAGGGGAGATGTGAGGAGGTAGCCGCCGGCCCATGTGGCAAGGGGAGAGTGGTTTGTGAGTTTTGTGCAGTTTGCACAAAATTATCAGTGTATTTCAGCTCCGGATTGCCTTCGGTTTGATTTGTTTTGAATGATTCCAAGTCAGGATCTTTAGATTTCTTCATTCAGCGTCTGATCTTGACCTTGGATTGTCTCCTGATATTTTTTCTGTGCTAAAAGCTCTTCCTTAGCGTGTATTCTCTCTAAGCTCTGAAATACCCTGTAGAAATGTATCGGGACTAAAACATCGAAGTTAGATAGACAAACAGTCTAATTTGGTGGGTTTAACTGTGTTTATGATTCATACAATTGTGGTCCATCAGATAACCCCACACTTTTAGTTGTTCGTCCCGAACAATGCTTTATAAGGGCGTTACTAAGTAAGTTGGTTAAAATATGAAAGTAAGATAATGGTACTCGATTTCTCCTAATTCATGCATTACTACTTGTTACTAAATTAAACTGCGTAAATAAGTAGAAGAAACTTGATACTTGTACCTTTGTGCTGGGATGCAAATTAATTCGGATGTTTCGGGAGATAGCCCTTTTCAGGCTCCTAGAGTACACCTTTGGGATCGTCTCGCACTATATGGTTTTCTTGTAGCTTTCTCTAGCACGTGATTCGATTCAGGTTTCAGTGAGTTGAGTACTTTGATTACTTTTGGCGAGGGACTGCTTTTTGTAGTGAATTGGCCTTTGGCCTTTGATTTGACGCTTTGAGTTCTTCACTTTTGTTCGGTTAAAACCTTCACAATTTTGGGCCTGAGGCCTCTTGATTTGCTTCTTCGAGCTTTTTGCGTCTTTGTGACTTGCTAGTCCATTTTCTCAAGCCTTCTTGGGAGGTCCAATCATCGCCCGCGAGCATATGGAAATACCTCCCCGCTCCTCTCGTCTTCGTCGTTTTGCGCGGGTCAAGATGAGGGTCGCTCATCTATTTTCTCGGCTATTTTGACTAGAGAGAGGACGGTCTGATTCCCGTCCTCGCCTTTGCATAGATGCTTCCTGGCGGAGTTGACTTCAATTATTCATTGAAACCTGAAGTGCAGCCTCCACTGACTTCGAAAACCATATAGTTTGATCTGATCCTTTAAGTGCTTGCCAAGCCCCTCTAGGGCAATTTCTATCAACTCCACATCCCTAGTTTATCTCGGCACAAAAGACAAATGAGAAGTTACATTCTAAGTTTTTAAACAGTTTGCATTTTCACAAGGTTGATGCATGAATTATGATCTATCTTTTTCACATTCTTAAGTTCATATTTTCAAAAAGATACTATTTAAAAAGAAAAGAAAAACATGCAGATGGTTCTCACCCCACACTTTTGAACGAAGGCGTGCCTTAGTTCAAAAGTCATGCAAATATATACAAAAGAAGGAAATGACATTAAGGAAAAAGAAGAACAGAACTCCCTTTTACTGTGTCGTGGAAATGACATGGCATGAGGCTGGATAATCGAGGGAGTCTGGCTGGGGCCTCGAACTCTCAGCGCAGGCCCGGTAAATTCACGGAAGCTGCCTGGCTGATCCGGTCTTGCTCCAAACTTAATTCCTACATGAAAGATATTCCTTCTATACAAAAAGTGGGTGAGAGCGCTTATTGGAAATTTAAATGACAGAAATTAAAAGTGCAGAAAAGTAAGATAGTGTCGGGTTACCTCCCGACCAGTGCACTTGTTTAACGTCGTTGGCTCGACAGTACCTTGTTTTTGATCATTGGTTGGGGTCCCATGGGTGGCTGAGGTCGTACTTATTGATTCCACCGACTTTGATTCTTGCGGTGAGTCTTCCTGATTTTTTAGTAGATGACGGGTTTGGGTCCAGTTCTGATGGTATCTCCTTCCAACGTCTATGAGAAGGCGAGGGACCTTTCACTATCAGCTTTTTGAACTGGGTTTTCTCCTGTTTAGGGTTGCCTTGTCCAGTCATGGCAAAAGCGTGCTCCATGTAGGAGTCATTCTGCTCAGGCCCTTTTCCCGATTTCTTGCGAGCAGATGTGTTTGGATCCCATGGTTGCTTGAGGTCGAACTTCTTCATAGCTGCCCTTTTGATTTGCCCAAAGAACACATATGGCAGCGGGCTCAGTTTTGCTCTCCCTTGATCCGGAGGTTTCTTCTTTACATATCCTCGAGAGGGCGAGGATTCCTTGACCATATTAGCTGGTTCATCAAGTCGAGCTCTCTTGTTCCTCCTTCCGGGCTTCCATTGCACCGGGCCATGTCTTTGTCGCTTCTTTGTGGCAGAGATGATTGGCCATCCTAGAACGAGCGAGTTTTCAGGGCTGCTTGGTTGGCTCGTGGCGAGGGAGTGTTTCATTGTTGGCTTTTTTTTGGCTCCAACTCGCCTTGCACCTCATCATTGATTACTTCATCTTCAGGGGCTGAGATCCGCATACAAACCGAGGGGACAAATTGGGGGACTTCCACCACAAGGGCCAGGTCTTTCTTGGATAAATTGAAAATGAGGACTGGGCCTGGCTTGATTTCCTCGTCCGCTTTGGTAGTGAGTTCCCATGAAGACTCCTCCTCGATGCTTTCTGTATCTGATTCGTCCATTATTTCGGATGGCTCGGGAGTGAGATCCCATGTAGGCTCTTCTTCAGTTATCCATGCATCCTCATCCTCTGTCAGCTTTGTGGGCTCCAATGTTGGTTCCTTTTGAGCCGCCTCCACGTCCATTACTGCCCTTATACTGATGTCTCCTTTCGGGTTTGCTGCGGGCAAGCTTGCAATGGGTGTGATGCCGGGCTCGTTCTGTACTGAGTCCACTTTCATCGTTGGTGCCTTATCTTCAGTTTAGTGCATTGGCCCTCGTTTTGTGCTCTCGGCCAAATCATCAATGAGGCCCCAGGCTTCCTTTTCGCTTAATTCCATTATTGACCCTCCTGCGACAGTATCTAACAAGCAAAGCTCCGGAAGTCTCATCCCAGTAAGAAATGTCCGAAGAAGATATGAATATGCGAATCCGTGGTGTGGGCAGCTCGCCACAATGGAATTGAAGTACGCCAAGTACTCTTCCAAAGTTTCGTCCCGGGATTGCTCAAGGTTGATGATCTTCTTACGGACTTCAAGTTCGAAGGGTGGTGGGGAAAACTCCTCATAGTACCAAGGCTTGCTTCCGTAGTACGACGACATGGTGAATTATGTATAACACAAAAAAGAACAACTATCCATTTGCTAATTCCCCGGCAACGGCGCCAATTTGACAGAACCGCTCGTTGTTAAAGCGATTTGTGCAAATAAATTTATAATAGTCCGCTACTCGCAACTATACTACTAGGTAGTACTTGGTAAGTAGGGGTCGAACCCAAGGGAATTAGGGGAATAGGTTATTCTTTTAAGGGATTTGTCTAGCGAGAGAGCGTGTTTTAAGTTGGTTGAGGTTTTAGTGCTAACAACTACGTGACTTTTTGATTGGTTGCGGATTTGATTGCTGAAACGTAAATTACAGAAAAGTAAATACTGAAAATACAAAGGAGACTTACAGTGGGTGATGCGTGATTGGTAAGTCCTCCGGATTGTGAGCAGTTGATGGTTGTAGTTGATCGAACAGTAAAAGTACAGACAGGGGGGTTTTGTAATTGCGAGAGAAGTATTCGGTCTTGGGGGCCTTGTATTATATCCTGTTCATTCTTTTAGTAACCCTTCTAAGTATTCAAACGTATATTGAGGCCCTTTCGTAGCGCTCAATAAACTCTTGTTCTAAGCGATACTAATTCCTTCTTTCGAAGTATCTTAGCAGTAAGTGCATCCATTTGGTCCCTTTGGTCCAGTTTCCAAATGGTTTTTAAGATAGATCGAACTCCTCAGATAAGCTTTGCCCTTTCGTAGCTTCCACTTATCCGAGTATGTTCACGAATTCCCACAGTAGAGTTTTGCCCTTTCGTAGCTTCCACTCTACCTTGGAAATTCTGACCTTATAAATGGCACATAGAACAAGTTTTGAATACAGAGAAATGAAACTAAACAAAGTAAAACATTTTATAAAACAAGAACTCCCCTTCAACCGAATGAAGAGTTTAGTTACGAATATCCATGGAGTTGGACATCATAACTAGGATATTGAAGAGAATACTCAAGAACAAACAGGAGTAAAGAGAGAAGAGAAAGAGATTACTCAAGAACAAACAGGAGTAACTCTTGAACTGTAACTGAAAACTTGAGTACTCAAGAACCGACAGGAGTACTCAAGATCGAACTAAAGTATTTGAGAACAAACTGAACTTTTATTAATATCAAAACCAAACTTTACATAGTAACAAACTTAGAGAGATAAGTGGAATGGATTGTGGATGGTGGGATTTGTGTGGATGATTTGAAATGGGAAGGATGGCTTGGTATTTATAGCCATGGAGGAGAGAAATGGATGGCTTGGATTGAGGCATGTGTTTGTGCATCCAAGGGTGGAGATGAGGGGAGAAGGAGAGGAGGGCAAGTGTCACAAGGGGAGAGGGGGAGGGCAAAGCCGCCGGCGGCTTTGGGCATGGATGGAGGAGAGGGTGACATGTGGTGGAAGGGGAGAGGGGGAGGGGAGATGTGAGGAGGTAGCCGCCGGCCCATGTGGCAAGGGGAGAGTGGTTTGTGAGTTTTGTGCAGTTTGCACAAAATTATCAGTGTATTTCAGCTCCGGATTGCCTTCGGTTTGATTTGTTTTAAATGATTCCAAGTCAGGATCTTTAGATTTCTTCATTCAGCGTCTGATCTTGACCTTGGATTGTCTCCTGATATCTTTTCTGTGCTAAAAGCTCTTCCTTAGCGTGTATTCTCTCTAAGCTCTGAAATACCCTGTAGAAATGTATCGGGACTAAAACATCGAAGTTAGATAGACAAACAGTCTAATTTGGTGGGTTTAACTGTGTTTATGATTCATACAATTGTGGTCCATCACGTATAAACACCCTTACGTTACAAACTTTCAATATATTTGTCGCCTTAAGGAACATAAGCGTATACCTTTCAATATATTATTGTCGTATGAACGGGCTTAAGTTACAGTCGTTAAAATATATTTATCGCATTAAGGCACATACGCTTAAAAATGTAAATATACTATTGTCATATAAAATAGCTTACGTTAAGAATGTGAATACATATTTGTCGCATTAAGACACATACGCTTAGAACAGTACACTACACATTGTGGTATAACATAACATACGACCAGAGTAGAAAACAATAATAAACTTTCACACATACAGGTTTAAGTCTGAATACCAAAGAGGAAACTGTTTTACACAAAACAGATTCGACCGACGGAACATAATTCCGACCAACATAAGAGAATTCCGGCCAACATCAAAAGAGTACACACAAAATAAGTTCAGGTGTGTACCCGACCACAAGAGCAAAACAGTTTTACACCATAATCAACATGTATTTACAACATATCCATAAGACGCCGCACCTTCTGAAACATTAGTGTTTGCTAGGTTCGCTAATCCACCCTGTACCACCAGGTCCTCAAGAACACGAATTCTCTCTTGAAATTCTTTCTTCATTTCCACTAGCTCATCTTTTTTGCTTCTCGAGTTGGTCTTTCAGCTCGGCGTTCCTTGCACCTCCTCTAGGGAGGGGTGGCCTCTTGAAGGCTTTACCAGCTCCAGAAACGTAAGTTCCATGCTTCTGCCCCACCACTTGGGTTATAATGTCAATCTGCGTAGCAATCGGAAGAGGTACTTGGTCATCGAGGACAATGCCATCACTAGTGTCGTCACCATTCATGTCTCGCATCACCTTACGAACCCTATCTCGCATTTGTGCCTACATATAAATATACATTGTTAAATGTAAATACAATGGCAGTGTTAAATATAGGAGATAAAATAAAAAAATACAGCTTTGCATTGCATTGCTATTATCTTGCATACATTGTTATACTTAACTTGTGTAACTCAGACAACATGCAATGTCAAAATGAAGATCTGGAGACAAAAATAGCATGCAACACAGTACACAACAATGTAGCACATCTGAAGAACAATAGCATGACAGATACCAAGAAGAACAAAACACAATTCACCAACCATTATTCACAAACATTAAACATAACATATCAAGTTGTGTGCAGTGGACAAGCATTATTCACAAACATTAAGCATGACAGATACGAAGAAGAACAAAACACAATTCACCAACCATTATTCACAAACATTAAACATAACATATCAAGTTGTATGTAGTGGACAAGCATTATTCACAAACATTAAGCATGACAGATACCAAGAAGAACAAAACACAATTCACCAACCATTATTCACAAAAATATTATTCATTGAACATGTGGAAACAAATAACAACATATATATCAACAACATACAAACAAATAAATAGAAACTTAACTGCCAAGGCGGCACCGGCTGGGTCAGCACAGTAGACCTAGTCGTATGCAGCTATGAGGTGTCCTTCTCTCCTTGCGCAGCTAGTTTTGCAGCCCTCTGATAGAATGAGACCTTTCCAGAGTGGTGGTTGAGGCGATTAGGGTCATTGCGCACTCTCGACATTGTCTTGCCTCTGTCCTTTTATAACAAAATATAAAACAAGTTACAGATTACTGAATAAAAAAATCAGTTAAAGATAATCATATAAATACATTATAGAATCAATATATAAGGACCGTTGATAAAAAAAGAATGAATATATAACCTTTTTTTGGTACAGTGAAGTGGCTCACAAGCCATTCCCATTGGTCACGGCGCTCCAAAAACTCCTTGGGAACTACCTCAGGTCCATGTTCCAAGAAGAAGGTTTTGCATTCAGATTTCCAATCACGATACCTCTCGTTGGCTTTTTTGAAGATGTGATTCCACATCTGGTCATCTTTAGGATCAACAACAAAATTGGGCTACATTGAAAAACAAAACAGTAAGTTAGAACACTAGCTTGTAATTAAAGTTATAAGGACACACATTCCATGAATGAGAAGTTAAAAACTAGCTTGTACTTACATTCAAGTGATCATACACTATTTGTCTGTCTTTCTCTTCAAGCTTTTTGAACGATGGGGCAAGCATGGGAACCTTGTCCCTTACTGCACTACCAATCTCGTGCACAAGTATGCTGCCGACTGTTTGGTTTGCTGGCCCTGATCCATCAGGAAGGAACTCCACCTTGATTGGCTGTCCTTTATAAAAAGAATGCTTATTGCTGAAACCGTTGATCCATTGACAACCCCTCTGACCTTCCTCTTATCTCCACATTCATCCCTTATCATACATGATAAAAATAACATAATTAATAACTACCGTTGAAATTTTAAGAAACAGAACTATTGCGCACTAAAACAATAACATGTAAGCACAAAACCGGTGCTCTTGCATCTGATGCTTGGAACATTCTCCACACTCTCTTTGGCCTCATCATCCGATGCTCAGTCGTTATGAAACGAATGGTTGTGTTCACATTTAGGAGCTGGGGGTTCCATGAAGGCCACATGTGGTTGAGGTTCATCATGGTTGGATATGGCCGGTGATAAATTGGGTGCAAGGGAGGTCCGGGGCGCAGGTGGTGGATCAAAAATGGGCATGGGAGGTGGATTAAAGCAGACTTTGATATTGGCTTTAGCAGTGTACTTTAGGGGTGGGCACGGTGCGGGTTGGTGCGGTTTAAGGGTACATCCGCAACCGCACCGTATAATCTGGTTTGAAAATTTTTCAAACCGCAAATCGTATTACAAAAGTAGAAACCAAATATGCACCGCACCACATTATATGGTGCGGTGCGGTTTGGTTTAAAAACCGCATTACAAAAGTTTAAAACTTATATGATTCTACTACAATTATTTGACTTGTTTACCTACAACAACAAAGCTTCACACATTAAAATCGGATGTTATAAACAATGCTGAAACATTCAAATGACAAAAAATGTACAAATCAAACCCTAAACATAATAGCCAACCAAAATTTAATTTAATTTTGTGTTTTAGGCATGGGGTTGGGCCTGAAATTATATGATTTGTTTTTTAAACGTATTAATTTTGATTATTAAATTATTAGATTATATAATTATATAATAATTAATTATATATGCGGTACGGTGCGGTTTAAACCGGGTTTTTTAAGATAAACCGCACCGCTTTATTTGGTTGAGGTGCGGTTTTTGACAAATCGGTTTTTTTTTCAAAAGCGGTGCGGTTAACCGAACACGCTTTTGCGGTACGGAGCGGGCGGTTTTTACATGCGGAGCGGTTTTTGCCCACCCCTAGTGTACTTAGACAAAGAACTAGGAGACCTCCGGTACACTAGGGGTTAGATTTTGTGGTGGCAGGTTGTGTACTAGGTGGTGGTGGTGGTGGTGTAGGGTTTCATATTGAAGGTTGTTTACTATGCGCTGGATGTATGGGATGAGGTTCATTAGAGACATGCACTGAAGGATTTGGGGCAGGAGTAGGGTTTTGCTGGGCTCTTCTCTTCTCAGGCGGTGGAGGATTAGTTGTAGGCTGGGCTTTTCTCTTCTCAGCCTGTGGCAGGGCCATCTTCTTCACCGCACGCGGAGGAGCATGCTGAATTGGAGGAAGCGGAGGTGGAGTTTTTAAGGATTCCAGCTTCTTGTGCCGCCGGGACCGCTTCATATCGGCGAGAACCACCCTGGCACGCTCGGTGTAGACAACGTTACTCACAAAGTCAGGCTGCAAGCTTTGTGGAGATGAGGGAGGAGAGTTTGCCAACAGAAAGCCAGTAGTTGGCTTCCTCGAAGGCGAGCGGAACTTGCTGGTTTTCCGACGGACTGACGGAGATCGTAACTTCATGGTGTTCTGACTGCTCGTCACTTCGACCTTCTCCAGACGTCTTATGGCTTTGTTCTTCGACTTGGCCTTTGTTGACGGTGGTAGTGGATGTGTGAATTGATGAGTGAATCGCTTGAGAGGATGAGTGAATTGATGAGTGATGAATTGGGAGAGAGGATGAGTGGATCTAGGGTTTCCAACACTTAGGAAAATTTGGGGTTACGAGGAAGTGATACAGGTAGGCAAATTTGATGGATTATTTATTTGGGCCCAAATTGTATGTTAAAGTGACCGTTCGTATCATAAAACGTAAAGTAAACATTTTCGTAAATTTCATTTTGGTTCCCCCCAAACTAGATATTCTATTCCCACCAAAACGTCAAAAGTTTTTGCGACATTTTCTAGCTAATTTTGTCCCATAATGGTGCATCACAGTTTAAAAAGAATTCACCCCTGCTCCATCCATTTGAAACTCACTATAACATTTGAGACAACACAACAAAATTAACACATATGCTGCCCAGTTTTTACACAAAACACACAGTAAATTAACAAATACAAGGAAATCAAATGATATGACACCTACAATTTATTTATCAATCCTCGTCATTGGGTGTTTCTTGCATTGAATCAATACACAGTTCTTCATCCAACTCCATTTCATCATCTTCATCTCCTAGACTTTCATCATCCCATTCTGCAAACATATCATCTCCGTCATCATCCAAGTACAATTGCCTCCTTGCGCTTGGAATTTCAACCATATTATTGTTGTCCATAGAGTTGTCATAAGGTTCAACATCGCTTGTAATGTTAGTGGACATGTGCTCCTGATAAGGACCGTCTTCTTGAACGGGAATTAATATTGTCTCACTTTCATTTTGATCTTTTTTTGCAAGGGAAGTATCACTATATGTTCCTCTATGCGAAACAAGATTTACCACTTTCCAATTATTGTCGGCTTTTAGATCATCCAAGTAAAAAACTTATCTTGCGGTAGTGGCTAGGCAATAAGGCCAATCTTCATTCCATATTGAGGAAGTGTCTACGGACAAAAGTCCATAGTCCATCTTAGTGCTTCCCCTCTCTTTAGGATCAGTGTTAAACCATGTGCAATAAAAAAGAACTACATGCATTCCATTGACGTAACGTAGCTCAATAATGTTTTGGATAATGCCATAATAGGTTAAATCACCATCTTCAACCATCACACCAGAATTTTGAGTCCTCTTATTTTGTCCCGATTCCAAACAACGAACTTCACATCATTAACATAACATTGAGAGAAGCACGCATATGATTGAGGCATTTGCGCTAAACTGTGCAACTCGGTAGAATAACATTGACTAGCTTTTCCCTTTGTAGGATTTCCATCTGCGGTTAAAATAGAAGAGTGAGCTAAAGTGAATTAAAGAAAATGAATGTGATAAATCAAATAAAGTGAATACACAATTTAATTAGCATTCATACACGGTCACGAAAATACTTTATAAATGCTTTACACGTTCTTTCTTTGTTTTGTTTGGGCACTTTCTCTCAAACTTTTCTCCATGCCTTCGAAGATAATCTCTGGCTTGTGTGTAGTGTTCCAGAACGCACCAATGGGCCATGTCAAGTTGTTTCTTACTCAACTTGATCCTAGGCGAATGACCACTAACCTTGATTAGAGGAGAGGGAGAGTAAACATGCATAACATATGATCGAGCTTCATTTGATGAGTCCATCTCGGTTGAGTCACTCATGTACAAGTTACAGTACGTTACGCACTCATGTGCAATGTAGGACGCAGCGATACATCCCTCCGGATATCCGCTTTTCCGAACCGATCTCTTGTACTCCCCTAACTGTCTGCAAGATGATATATTCACAGTTAGTTTCCTATTCTCGATAAATAATACAAGTACAAAGTATATTTAAAAAAATATAAACCTCTCAATAGGATACATCCAACTGTAGTGTACCGGTCCCTTAAGAAATACTTGTTCGGGAAGATGGATCAATAGATTGACCATGATGGTGAAGAAAGCAGGAGGAAACACCATCTCCAATTTGCATAGAATCATAATGATATCGACTTTCATTTTAGTTACGTCTCTGACCATCAACTCTTTGCAACATAACTTTTGAAACGATCATGATAGTGATATAAGGGGCTCCACAACATAATGTGGCAAGTAAGGTCGAATAAACACCGAAAGTAGACGCTGCAACATGACATGGCAATCATGTGTTTTCAACCCATTACATTTTTTATATTCCACATTGATTTTGTTCTTCAAATTACCTGCATAACCGTAAGGATATTTAGCATCCTTGATAAAATCAAATATCTCAGCCCTCTCATTATGTACCAGATGATAATGTTATCGTGATATGTATTGAGTTGTTATGAGTCGTTGTACCCATCCATTATCAAACGTTGTTCGTAAACCGATGTTGCACATTGAAGAGTTTTTTTCTTCAAAATGATCCATTTGAGTTTAACATATCCAAAATGACTCATTTGAGTTTGATATTTCAGTTTTGGCTTGTTTTAACAAAAGCGAATCCTGGGATCTGGTTTTCGGTGTTTTTAACAAAACCGGATCCTGGAGATTCGGTTTATGTGCAAACGAGAGGGCGTTCGAATGAGAGAACTCCACGTATTCTCGTTTGCACATAAAACCGGTTTTGTTAAAAACACATAAAACCGGATCCCCAGTATCCGGTTTTATGAAAAACACAGAAAACCAGATCTTAGGGATCCAATTTTATTAAAAACAGGGCAAAACTAAAATGTCAAACTCAAATGGATCATTTTGGATATGTTGACACTCAAATGAATCATTTTGGAAAGAAAAAAACTCCAGATTAAAGTCGTTAATAATTTATGAGTTTATACGGGTCCATATTAATTCTTTTTAGGGAAAAGTACAAAAAAGGGTAGCGAATTACCACTCATTTCCAACTTTTTATCAGAACTATTAAAATTTCTAAAAAGGGGTAGCGAACTACCACCCATTTACATTTTTTTGTCAGAACTATTAAAATTTTCAAAATGGGTGCAAACTATATAAATATTTCCAAAATAGGTGCGAACTATATAAATTTTTTCCAAAATGGGGTAAATCCTATATAATTTAACGGAATTATAAACACCGTTAACGGTGTTATAATTCAATTTTTTCCTTTTTCCAACAATTATTAGATTGGATTACTAGAGTTTTATGTATGAGTCATTATCATAAGATTGGGAATAATCAGTCCTTTTCAATTACTCAACGAACATATACCTTAATATTCCTTTTTGAATTACTTAACACGGCTTCATCTAGCCCATGACTTGTCCTTGGTTGATCTGGGAATGGAAATGAATTTTCTCTTTTTATAGTTATTAGAATCAAAGGATTGTTGTATAATGTGTTAAAGGATTATCCCTCATATGAAAATTCATTTTCATTCCCAGATCGACCAAGGACAAGTCATGGACTAGATGAAGTCGAATTAAGTAATTCAAATTTCAAAAAGAAATATTAAGGTATGTTCATTGAATAATTGAAAATAAATGATTATTCCCAAATCTTATGATAATGACTCATACACAAAATTCTAGTAATATAATCTATAATTGTTGGAAAAAGCGAAAAATTAATACGGGGTTATAACACCGTTAACGGTGTTTATTATTCCGTTAAATTATATAGGGTTTACCCCATTTTGGAAAAACTTTATACAGTTCGCACCCATTTTGGAAATTTTAATACTTCTGACAAAAAGTTGGAAATAGGTGGTAGTTCGATACCCCTTTTTGAAAATTTTAATAGTTCTGACAAAAAGTTGGAAATGAGTGGTAGTTCGCTACCCTTTTTGTACTTTTCCCTTCTTTTTATTATCTACAATAATAAAAAAGCCCTGATGTAGATAGGCATGCGAGCAGTGTTATTAAAACCGGACCGGTTCGGTTCTGTAATCAGATCAAAAATGCATCGATTGGGTCAAACCCAGTTAAGACTCGGTCGGTTGAACCGATTGACCCGGTGGGTTAACCCGATTGACCCATTTTTTCATTAAAATGTGATTTGATCGGTTCAATCGGTTCGATTTAGTCTGAAAATATATATATTTATTTTGACTTGGACAAGACTCGAACCTAGTCTTCCTCTATAATTATCCCCTCTCATTCCACCAAGCTAAACATGATTCTTGTTTTATTATTTGTTTCAATAATGTATATTTATTAATCAAATCTATAAAATTTATTACTTACTATCAATTTAGTTAGAAATTCAATTAGTCTTAGAAATCTCTTATTGTTGTGACTTACAAATTAGGACTAAAATTGTTATTGTTGTATTATTGATTTGTACTTTATTAAATTCTAAATTTGTTATGGTATGTTATTGTAATCAGATCATAAACATGTAATATTTATTCAAGTCATAAATATGTGAAATTATAATATCATATATAAGTATTTTATTTTTATTATTTGTGCGGGTCAAATCGATTTGATCCGGTTGAACTACTGACCTATTGATCCAATGACTTTACTGGTTCGATCACCGGTCCGGTTTTAATAACACTGCATGTGAGTTTCGCCGGCTGGAATCTAAACGCTGGCGTTTTGTGTCGTCGCCATCATCGGGGTCGATGGATTCTCCTCCGACGGGAGCTAGCAGATCTTGAATCAGAATCTGAAAGCGTAGTTTGATAACGCTGATTGACTCCTGATGACGAGCAGATTTTTGTGGATCACGAGGAGGAAGAAAAGGTTCAAATTTGCCAGCTTCTATTCCACTCACGATAAGTCAATTCCGGAGGAACTCTATCAAGTTACGGTCGAGCAGATTTCAACGATTCTTAGGCGAAGCGGAAGCAACTGGAAGTTGTTATTGGAGTCGTCGGACGTCTGTCAGAAGCTGAATGAACACGTTGTCCGGTCCGTTCTGAAGCAGAATCGACAGATGGGTGATGGTAAGAAGCTTCTCAATTTTTTCAATTGGTCGTTTAGTCGATTAGGTGCTCCTCAGGATTTAAATTCCTTGTCAGTCATGGCTGTAATTTTGTGCAATGGGAATCATTTTGGGTCAGCCAATGCTGTGTTGGAGAAAATGGCGAGAGCCACAAATCATAGTGAGATTCTGTGTTCGATTTTTAGTTGTGTTAGGGAGTTGGGTTCTTTCGATTGCCAGGTTTTTCAGGTGCTGGTTGATGTTTATAAGAGGATGAGATTTTTTGAGGAAGCTGTTGAAGTCATTTTGGCTGCTGCAAAAGACACTTCTTTTGTTCCCAGTGTGGTGTGTTGTAATTCTTTGTTGAAGGATCTGTTGCGGATGGGGAAACGGGAGTTGTTTTGGAAGGTGTATCAGGGAATGCTGGATGCCAAGATCACTCCAAATGTTTATACTTATACGACTTTGATAAGTGCTTATTTTAAGGTCGGGGATTTGAGAAAGGTGAAGGAGGTAGTTAAAGAGATGGAGGAGAAGGGATGTCCTCCGAATCTGGTTACATATAATGTAGCGATTGATGGCTTGTGCAAAATGGGGGCAGTTTCAGAAGCATTTGAGCTGAGGGGGGCCATGATTGACAAGGGTCTGGCTCCAGATAGATATACGTTTACTGCGCTTATTGATGGGCTTTCTAGACAAAAGAGGTCTCAAGAAGCTAAACTGGTACTGAGAGAAATGGTGGACGCGGGGATACGTCCTGGTGTAGTTACTTGCACAGTTTTGATTTATGGGTTCATGAGACAAGGTGATCTTGAGGAGGCTTTTAAGATTAAGGATGAGATGGAAAGGTGTGGGACTGAGTTAAATCTTGTTACATATAATTTGTTACTCCATGGAAGTTGCAAGGCTGGTCGGTCGGACAAGGCGGAAGAGGTCGTGAAAGAGATGAATTCGAGGGATTTGAAACCAAGTGCTGCTACTTATTCATCTGTTATTGATGGCTACGTCCAGAAACGTAAATTCGCAGATGCAAATAGGATCTTGCAGGAAATGAAAGAGAACAAAGTCGTACCTGATGTATTCTGTTATAATTCTCTCATTTCTGGCCTCAGCAAGCTCACCAGAATGGAGGAAGCAAAGATTCACTTTGATGACATGGTTCATATGGGATTGAGACCTAGTGTGGTTACCTATGGAGCTCTTGTTTGTGGATATGGTAAAGCTGGCCAAGTACAGGTTGCGAACAGTTATTTTGAGGAAATTTCAAGACAAGGTATGGTACCTACGGATGCCATTTTATTGGACCTGGTGGATGGGCTCTGCAAGAGTGGAACAATTGCGGAAGCATTACCAATTCTGACTGGCAGAATTAGTCAGTTGGTTCACACAAATTTTCGGACTTGCAATGTGCTCATCTATGGCTTGACTAGAAATGAGAAAATGGAAGAAGCCTTAACTGCCTTTACTGAACTCTGTGCAAAAGGTTTGAGTCCAAATGTTTTCACATATACTCCTCTGATTTCGGGATTCTGTAAGCAATATAATCTTGAAGCTGCTTTCCAACTTTATGAAGAGATGGTCCAAAGAGGCATTGAACCAAGTATAGTTACATACAATGTGCTGATCAACGGACTTTGCAAATTAGGTAACATGCAAAGAGCCAGAGAATTATTCGATGGCATGTCACAAGAAGGTTTGGCTCCCAATCACATTAACTATGCAACAATAATAGATGGATACTGCAAGTGCGATAATATGGTAGAGGCTTTCAACTTGTATAATGAAATGGAGGCTAAAGGGGTCATGCCAGATAGTTTTGTTATAAGTTCCTTAATCAATGGATGCTGCAAAGCAGGAAACTTTGAGAAGGCTGAATCTTTGTGCCATGAAATGCTCCATTCAGGAATGCCTTCCCCAGTTGCTTACAATAGTTTGATCGGCAGCCTTTGCCGGTCTGGAAAATTAGTCGAAGCTTATGAACTCCTGGAAGTCATGACAGAAAAAAAATCTGTTAATCATGTGACCTACTCAATTCTCATAGACCATCATTGCAAGGCTGGCTTGATGAACCAGGCTGAACAGCTCTTCCTGGAAATGAAGAAGAGGAATCTCACGCCTAATATTTTGACATACACCTCTCTGCTACAAGGATATGACATTTGCCAAGACAGATCAAAGATGTTCAATCTTTTCCAGGAGATGGTGGAAGTAGGGGTACAGCCTGATCAGGTAGTGCATAGCATTATGATTGATGCATATCAAGAAGAAGGAGATGTTATTAAGGGTCTCTTTCTTCTGAATGAACTGTTAGTCAAGGACTCTAAGTTGAACGAAATTACTAATGAGGGACTAACACATTCCCAATTCATGAAGGAGAAAGTTGCTATGATATCAAAATCATTAGACAATATGGGAAAACTAGGACTTGGACTTGATTTAAGGATATGTCGCTCTCTTGTCCATATTGTCGGCGAAGAAGGACATCGGGATGATTTGATCCAGATCTTTGAAAGTATGGTGAAGCTTGGATGGGTTCCAAAGTCTTTTTCCATCGAGGAATTTATAAGTAAGGATCAAACAAAACATGAGGAATCAGGCAAATTTTTGAAGCAGGTAGTCTTATAAGCTGATTGGTGTTGCAGCATTAATAGTGTTTCTGCAACTTTTTTTTTTTGATTCATAAATGGACTTAAGCCACCGAAAAACGCCAAAACAAGAAAACCTGAGCTTAGGCGAAAAGCAACAGGCCGACTGAAAAAACAAGCAACGAAAACCACTACTTAATACAACGAGCTCTAAGGCAAAAAAAATTTAATCACCCCTGAACTTTGAAAAGCTCTACTAACCATTACCGGAGATGCATTACACACTCCTTCCTGCCCTGCTCAAAGTAGAAAATTAGCAGATCTCCCTCACTACTTGAAAGCGGATCTTAATGGAGGAGATTGGGAATGGACAATTCAATCTTCTGAACTTCGCCCACCAAGCTACTCGGGCTTTCACTAGATCCCCTGCTTCCTCCACTGATCTGATCCCCTGCTCCCTCCACTGATCTCCTCCGGCCTTGGAAACAGCACTTGATCCTCTCCACCCAAATAGACCACGAAAAGCATAGCATAATACCTTCCATAATCTCTTAGATGATTTTTAGGACCCTCCTAATTCTTTCATCCTCAGCCAACACGGAATGAAAACCCCCCTACAAGCCACTCACCTTCGAAGGATGAATTAAAGCTACTAAATCCTCCCAAAACTTAAAATCCTCCTTTCCCCTCTCGGGGCAAAGACGATCACGAAGATGATGAGGACTGGTAGATGATCGCACAAGACAACCCCCTGCACCAGAATAAACCCTATCCCCATGACAACACTTAAAGATTAAGAACTCCGGATCCCAAATAGAGAGAATCCCACCACTACTGCCTAAAGCCTCCACACACCTCCAACTTGATCATTCCCCCCCCCCCCCCCCCCCACCAAGCAACTACCGCCTTAACATCATGCTTGCTGATCTTGGTTCCTGGAAAAACCATGACCATATGCCGCATGCTTCTTAATGAACGAATAGCTAGATGCTTCTTCCACCCGAAAGCATCTCTAACGATCCAGCTTATCAAGAGCATCCTTCCCTGAAGGACAGTTTCTATATCTGCTTTCGAAGTAACTGAGAGCCAATATCTGGCGCACGAAGGGGTAGCGGTGTTTATTGTTCATCCCCTCAGGTATGCTTTGACTTCTCAAGCAGTGGTACCTGAAAGGCATGGTCTATGAACGAACGAATACCTTGGTCCTTCCACTTCCCTTGATTCACATAAATGGATGGGAGTTGCAGTGGTAAGGTGTCATATAAATTAACTTGTTTAAGTAGTTGCATGATTGCTTATCTTTTTCATTAGAATCTGCTAACAAATGTGATTATGCAAGTATATTATTTACAAACCACCACAGACCATTTTGATGTTGATATTCTTATTTGCAGATTAGCCTGTTCAACAAGCTCTACCCTAACTAATGGCATGGATCCTTCTGTTCTCGAACCAGATGGTAGCCACCTTCATAATGCCTCGCATCACTTTGTTGCCCTCGATATACAAATGTGTATTGGACAACTAGACTGTCATCATGAGGTCAAACATGTTTGTTACACAATGCTGCAGTAGTAAGTTATTGTACCATTGCTGTGTTTTTGGCATCTTTAAATGGAGTAGTTCGATAGAGACGAATATCCCCAACCAAACCTTCTTTTTTGCGCCTGCTACGAAAATGGATGAATTTTTGTAGAAAGTTAACCGAGGGAAAAAGATTTTTTTACTTTTAGTAAACTATTCTCCCCATGAATATTTTACCTCCTAATCATATAATTTAAATTTGTTAATTTATTCAGATCTGATTTTCTAGTAATTCAATCAAATATCTTGATATATTCTTCAACATTCCCCCTCAAGTTGGTGCAAAGATATCAGTCATGCCCATCTTGCTTACTTCACTACAAATTTTGTCTGAAAAATACGACAACAACGTACGACAACTTTGGGTTGTCGTATGTTTTGTACGACAACCATACGGCAACTTTTACGACAATAAAAAATCATACTGCAAGTATACGATAAACGTACGACAACAATTTGTACGACAACTTTTTGTTGTCGTATAACCATCGTATATTTGTCGTAAATTTCGGTGCCGACAAATCTATTCTTTGCCATGTGGTTTTTCCTAATGTTGTACCTTGTTACAGCCTTATATCATCACATTCATCCCTCCAAACTTCAATACGTTCCATCTCCACTCCCATCAACATCCCCGAGCATCAAACATCAATTCGATAATGGCATCCTCTACCAGAAAAATTTTCTATAAGTTTCCCTTCCCATTTCCACATATCACAACATGATCTTCGTTCACATCTCCGCTGCACTCTTCATTAGCCGATCATTTGTGGATATTTTCGTGGTATTTGGTAAGTTTAATATTTGAAGTGTCATATGAGGGTTGTTTTTCATTTTCGATTTACCAGTATTTGTCACTTTTCTGTTTAGAAAATAAATTATTTTGATTTTGTTTATATGACCGTAAATGTGTGTTCCTTACAATGTTATGTATTTATTTACAGTTTTTTTAATCATGGAAGCATTAATTGAAAACCGATCATGGATGTACAATCGGCGTGATCCTGGTAAATCCTACAACAATGAAACATTCATGTGGGGTGTTCGAAATTTCATAGAAGTTGCAATCGCAAGGGGTGAACGTCCCACGGAAATGCGTTGTCCATGTAAGCATTGCAAGAATCGAAAGTATCATCAAGCAGGAACAATTGAAGACCACTTATACAAAAGCGGTTTCATGCGTAATTACTATAATTGGACTCACCATGGGGAAACTCGGGTTGATGTCACATATGCTCCTTCAGTGCCATTATCCGAAGATCAGCAGTACCCGCAACACATTTCGGTGCAGCACGAGCACATTGAAGATGCCTGATGGACCACAATTATACGAATCAAAAACACAGATAAACCCCCCAAGTTAGACTGTTTGTCTGTCTAACATCCACTTGTTAGTCCCGATATATTTCTACAGGGCATTTTAGAGATTAAAGTGAAAACACGTTAAGGAGAGGCTTTTAGCACAGAAAAGATATAAGGAGTCGATTCAAGGTCAAGATCATATGCCGACTGAAGAAATATCAAGGATCCTGACGATGAATCACTCATCACAAATTGTGCAGAGATGGAATCAAGTCAACCCAGTGCCAAATTACACTAACAGTTTTGTGAAAAGACAGTGCAAAACTGTACAAAACTCACATATGGGCAAGATGACTTGTGACTTGGAGAAGAGGTGGCCAAAGAGGAAAACCACCCCAAAACCACCACCCACCACCGGCGGCTCCTCCCTCCTCCTCCATGGATGACCGGCTCTCCTCCGCCCAATGAGCCGCCGCCATGTGGTGGCTCCTCCACCACATGTTCCTCCTCTCTCCTCCTTGGATGACTTGATGACTTGCTTGGGAGGTGGCTTCCACCACCATTTGCTCCTCCACCACAACCACCCACCGGCGGCTGCTCCTCCACCACTCCTCCGCCGCCAAGTGGCGGCGCCTCCTTGGCTCCTCCAAGCCTCATCCTCCACCCTTGGATCAAATCAATCCTAGCCCTCCATTTCCTCCCATTTCTCCTATAAAAGGAGGCTCACCCCTCCTCATTTTATCATCAAAAAACCATTCCATACACAATCACTTATCTCTCTACATTTTGTAATATTTTGTAAGTTGGTTTGGATCAATAAAGTTACGATATTTGGCTAGGCGCCCTCCTCCATGGACAGGCGAGGCTAAACTCCTCATTCGGCGGAAGGTATAATCTTGTATTATTTAATGTTTAATTAGCTTAGTTTATTTTCTTAGTATTCAATACTTGTTCTATGTGCCATATAAAAGTCAGAATGTCTCTAAGGTAGAGTGAACGATTTTGGGAATGTGACCATTAGGGGTCCAACTTCGTAAGCTCTTCCTTAAGATATTCGTGATCACACCCGGATAGGGGAGGTCGTAACAGACAAAGCTATCTGAAAGAGGTCGACTATATTTAAAAAACCATTATGGGAAACCGTAACAGGAGAGCAGGTGGATGCACATAGACTAGCGTACCTAACTGGTACTGGCGCTAGTCTAAATAGAACAAGTGTGATTTAGCCGATGTTGCAAGTCTTGAGCTATCGCTAGCCTCGATTCATCGTTTGAATACTTAGAAGATTTACTAAACTAATAAACATGTGATAATACAAGAATACCTGAAACCGAATACGCTCTTTCAATTGCAAACACCCCCTGTATTTAATTTCCTAGTATAACTGCTCAATCAAACACAACCACCAACCACTCACATACCGGAGGAATCAACAATCACGCATCACCCACTGTAAGTCTTCTAACCCTCAACTCCTTTATTTTTTGTATTTAATTTCAGTATTTATTTTCTGTATTTACTTTCCGCACAAAAAACCCAAAAAACCCAAAAACAGTAGTTTAGTAATTAGCAGTAAGTCCACACTCGACCTAAAATCACGCACCGTGTAAGCCGTAACGAACAATCTATCCCCCTAATTCCCTTGGGTTCGACCCCTACTTACCCTTACTACCCAGTAGTTAAGTCGCGAGTAGTGGACATTATAAATTTATTTGTACGAGACGCATTGCACCCTAACGACAGTGCAACCGACGCTCCCGTCAATGCCCCCAATTATGGCTTGACTACAAATTTTCTAGACACTACATATGCGGACATGGTCAATGATGTTGCCGGTACTAGTTGGGAGATTCCAGTGAATCCAGATCCAGTTCCAGAAGAGCCAAATGTAGCCGCACAACATTTCTACCAATTGTTCAATGCGAGTTGTAATCTAGCATACGAAGGATGCACAACTGAGACTGAGCTGTCGATGCATATGAAACTCCTTCAAACAAAATCTGACTATGGTATGTTGACTGCAACTTATGATTCTATATGTGACATTATGCAGAGCCTGGCTAACTGTGACAACCGAATCCCCACATCGTTTAGCCAATCAAAAACACTCCTACACGACTTGGGAATGGGTTGTAAAAGGATTGATTTGTGCGTAAATGGCTGTATGATTTACTACGCTGAAGATGAAAGTTTGACGAATTGCAGATTTTGCGCGGAAGCAAGATTTCAGTCGTCCGTTTTTCTGGAAGTAGCAGCCATTATTCTAGAGTAGCTCGTTCATCTATGTTCTACTTGGAAATTATACCAAGGTTACAGAGGTTATTCATGATGCAGAGCACAGCTCAGCATATGTCGTGGCACGCTTTAGGAGGTCGCGATCCTAATACCATGGTCCACCCATCCGACGGTGAATCATGGAAACATTTTGACTCATGCTATCCAGATTTTGCAGCTGAGACACGAAATGTGAGATTAGGTTTATGTTCAGATGGTTTTAATCCATTCAGAAATAACACAAAGTCGTACTCGTGTTGGCCTGTCATGGTTACCCCGTATAACTTGCCACCCTGGATGTGCATGAAGACCAGATTTATGTGGTTGACAATCATGATACCTGGTCCTACGAATCCTAAAAAAAGAATTGATATGTATCTGCGGCCACTTATTGACGACCTAAAATTACTGTGGAACGTGGGAGTTGATACGTATGATGTTAGTAGGAAGCTAAACTTCAAATTACGGGCGGCATTGATGTGGACAATTTCAGATTTCCCAGCTTACGGAATGCTTTCAGGATGGTCGACGCAAGGAAAATTGGGTTGCCCTTATTGTATGGAGGATACGAAGACATTTTATTTACAGAATGGCCGAAAGGTTTCATATTTCGATTGCCACAGAAGGTTTCTTCCTTTCGATCACCCATATAGATATAACACAGATAGTTTTCGTCGAGATCGTTCTGAGCATGACGGCCCAGTACCATTTCGTTGTGGTCACGATATGTACCAGAGAGTTCAAAACTTCAATTATGTATGGGAGGTTGCGCCAAACGCGAGAGACGACGGATTTGGGGTGACACATAATTGGACAAAGAAATCCATTTTTTGGGATCTTCCTTACTGGGCTAACGTTAAGCTTCGACACAACCTAGATGTCATGCACATAGAGAAGAATATATTCGAGAACGTCTTCAACACTGTGATGGACGTGAAGGGAAAGACAAAAGACAACGGTGTGAAGTGTAGAACTGACATTGGTATTTATTGTCGTAGACCGGCATTGGAGCTTAGAATGAATAGAAGAGGAAAGTACATTGCAAACAAAGCGAAGTACACATTATCTCCTGAACAGCAAATAATTGTTTTACAATGGATCACGTCACTTGGTTTTCCTGACGGTTTTGCTTCTCGGTTGGTGATGAGTCGTATTTATACGACTCATCGAGTCATTAATTCCCACCATTTCATTCACTTTATTATGCGAACAGTTACTTTTTAGTGTTGTTTCGTGTTTCAGGTGATTTGGAAGCTCTAGGAGGAATCACATTCAAAATATGGCTTTTGGAGCCAAAAACACCACAAGGACCCGAGACCCGCAGGCTGGCCGTACTCAGAGAATGAGGCAAGTGTCGTTTGACACTGGAGGATCCAATCCATGTTCGGAGACCAGCAGTTTGTAGCTCGTATGTCAGGCTATGACTCAGGCAAAACCAATTGGATTTTCGACCAACAACCAAGCAACGCCCGGGGCATGAATCTGTGAGGCCGACCAGCGTTCCATCAGGCCCAGGCGCCCAGGCGCGTCCGCAGGCTGGTCGTGCTCGGTGAAAGAAGCACCCGTCGTTTGGAGAAGGTCCAGCCCAGCACAAATCGGACCACACCATGGTCTTGCCCATATGTCAGGCTACACCTCAGGCCAAACCCAAGTGAATTTCGAGCCACGAGCAAGGAACGAAGGGAGCAAGAACCCATGAGCACGATCAGCGCAGATTTCAGGACTTAGCCAAATTTCAGGGCCTGTTTTCCGGCTGGCTGAGATGTCAACTTTGAGAGCCGCTCCGGCCTAATCCGTCCACACAATGGGGTGATTTCAAGGTCCTAGCATCAAGTATACATGTCCAGCTAGTGCCCCAAACCAAGAGACCGGCCAGAAGAGTGTCCGAAGGCGAGTCAAATCAGCCCCAAAGTACCCAGTCCGATCAGCCCGTGCATCCGAGCACTTCAGCGCTGATCCATCTCCAGCCCGGCCATGCGAGCGTGCCTCCGAGCTCCAGCTCGGCCATCCGAGCGGGCATGCGCCTGGCCATGCGAGCGTGCCTCCGAGCTCCAGCTCGGCCATCCGAGCGGGCATGCGCCTGGCCATCCGAGCACTCCAGCGCTGATCCATCCGTCCGGCCAGCCGAGCCTCATCTCATCCATTCGCACGTCCAAAGTTCAGCAGCCGGCCCAATTTGCATGCGATGCTAGGGTTTCGTAGCTTTATCGCCAAGTTAGGGTTTCTCAAACCCTATAAATACAAGAGATCCCGCAGTCTTCAAATGATCCGAAAATCACAGAGAAATCCATCGATCTCAGTCATACACAACCAGACCTCATTCCTTGCTTCAGCCGTGCCTTGCTCCTCCTGTTCTTCATCTCGGTCAATTAGTGAAGTCTCTTCCTTTTATTATTTGCATTGTTTACTTATGTCGATGTGTAACTAATCCAATTATTCGGGTTAGGGTTAAATAATTGTGACGATTGTTTTGAGATTCTGTTCTTCAACATTATTCATGCTTTCTATTTAGTTCTTGTGCACATTATTAGTTTGAATTTATTAGGTTAAGGGGAGATCCGAAAGGGTACAACTTAACATAGTAATCCTTACTATCTTTTCACTGCTTATTTGATACCGACCCAGTTAGAATAAGTAGTTGCACGAAACCTAATATAACCAGACCAGGAGTATTAGGTTTGCTAGAATTAAACGGTTATAACCAGACCAGGAGTAACCATAAGAAAGCTAGAATAAATACTTAGAAATCAAGGACAAACGAAGTCACAATTGAATAATACCCTAACCTGAATATCTTCTCTGATTGATAAATCCCTTAGCAATTTTCGATCATTACATTAACCTTTACTTTCACACTAGTTTCTTGTTTTTTTTTCTCTATTTCAGAACGAAGTAGTAACCATCTAGCTCCCTAGGGTTCGACCCTTACTCATCACTGTACTAACCCACAGCCAAGAGCGAGGAAAAATATAAATTGTTTTTGCACAGGTACGACGACAGCCTGTTCAAAATGGCGCCGTTGCCGGGGAGCTAAGCACTGTGAAATTTGTTCTTCTTTATTTTTTTTTCATTTATTTTTCTCTTTGCATTATTTCGAAAGTTGCTTATCTCGGTGATATTTCAATTTCAACTATTCGATTTTCGATTTTCATTCTTTTCGATTTCCAATTTCTAGCTCTCAGAGAGTTCTGTCACCAAGACTTACGAGTCTAAGGATTTTGGGTTTTAAGTGGGACCGCTGTGACCCCTCCAATCTCCTGGGAACCCTTTGTTGCTAGTCTGTCTTTGCTATTACGGTGTTTGCTACTCGGTGCTTGTTATTTCTTGCAACATGTCTCACACAGGAAGTAGAGTTGGTGAAAACAATGAAGAAGTAGACCAGAATGTTCGAAATGAGGAAGGAGTACTACCTCAAGGACCGATGATCCAACATGGCGAGATCAGGGGGGCTATCCCTGATAAGCTTCTGGATGCTGATGTGATTTACCCGATCTCAGACAGTCAGTGGGTAAGTCCGGTACATGTTGTACCGAAGAAAACTGGGATCACAGTGGAGAAGAATGCCGAGGGCGAGATGGTGACTACACGAGTCAAGAATGGATGGCGCATGTGCATAGACTACAGGAAGCTGAATGCAGTTACGCGCAAGGATCACTTTCCTCTTCCATTTATTGACCAGATGCTCGACCGCTTGGCAGGTAAGCCTTATTTTTGTTTTCTAGATGGTTTTTCAGGCTATAACCAGATTCCCATAGCACCCGAGGATCAGGAGAAGACGACCTTTACATGTCCATTCGGTACGTTTGCCTTTCGCCGGATGTCTTTTGGCTTGTGTAACGCACCAGGTACTTTTCAGAGGGTGGTTACTAGCATATTCTCTGACATGATAGGGTCATTTATTGAGGTGTTTATGGATGACTTCACTTTGCATGGTGACACTTTTGATGCATGTCTAGAAAATTTGAGCATGGTACTTGCGCGTTGTGTTTCTATGAATTTGGTGCTCAATTATGAAAAGTGTCATTTTATGGTTACTCATGGAGTTGTACTCGGTCACATAGTCTCACGTGAGGGGATAGAGGTAGACAAGGCTAAGATAGATTTGATTGTTACGCTGCCATATCCCTCTACAGTCCGTGATATTAAGTCATTTCTTGGGCATGCTGGTTTCTATCGTAGATTCATTAAGGATTTCTCGAAAAAGGCACTGCCTTTATCTAACCTCTTGCAGAAAGATGTTCCTTTTGAGTTTACAGATCAGTGCAGGGCAGCATTTGACGAGCTGAAGGAGGCCCTCACCAGCACGCCCATCATTAGAGCTCCGGACTGGACTCAGCCATTTGAGATTATGTGTGACGCGAGTGATTATGCCGTAGGAGCAGTTCTTGGTCAGAAGGTGGACAAGAAGCCCGTGGTGATCTACTACGCTTCGAGGACACTGGACGTGGCCCAGAAGAACTATTCGACCACAGAGAAGGAGCTGCTAGCCGTGGTTTTCACCTTGGAGAAATTTAGATCATATCTGTTATGTACTAAAGTTGTCGTCTATTCTGACCACGCAGCTATTAGGTACTTGATGACGAAGAAGGAGGCGAAACCGAGGCTCATTAGGTGGATCCTGCTCCTACAGGAGTTTGACGTGGAGATTCGGGACAAGAAGGGCATAGAGAACACAGTTGCAGATCACTTGAGCCGTCTTGTCAGAGAGGAGGATGCCGGGCAGATTACCGAGACGTTTCCAGATGAGCACTTGTATGCTATTTCGGGTAAGCTGCCCTGGTTCGCTCACATAGTGAACTACCTGGTCGGAGGTAAGTTCCCGCCCTCATATTCTAGGGCACAGCGTTTGAAATTGAAGCATGATGCTAAATACTATGTGTGGGATGATCCGTACTTGTGGAAAATAGGTGTAGATCAGATTCTTAGACGGTGCATCCCTGATGATGAGATTGCTTCAGTTATTAGTTTCTGCCATGAGTTAGAGTGTGGAGGCCATTTCGGCCCTAGGAGGACTGCTAGGAAGATATTGGATAGTGGATTCTTTTGGCCACATGTTTTTAGAGATGCCTACGATCATTGTAAGAGATGTGATAGATGCCAGAGAGTAGGTAACATTTCGGCCAGACAGGAGATGCCACAGGTCCCCATATTAGTGAATGATGTGTTTGACATTTGGGGGATAGATTTCATGGGTCCTTTTCCTGCTTCATGTGGTTTTGAGTTTATCTTAGTTGCAGTTGATTATGTGTCCAAGTGGGTGGAGGCCAAGGCCACTAGATGTGCTGATGCTAAAACTGTCGTAGACTTTTTGCGCACTAACATCTTTTGCAGGTACGGAGTACCTAAGGCTATTATCAGTGATCAGGGGACACACTTCTGCAACCGCATCATGGCATCCACACTGAAGCGCTACCATGTTCATCACCGGACTTCCACAGCATATCACCCCCAGACGAATGGGCAAGCGGAGATCTCCAACCGCGAAATTAAGGGAATTCTGGAGAAGATGGTAGGACCGACTAGGAAGGATTGGAGCCAGCGTTTAGATGAGGCATTGTGGGCGTACAGGACAGCTTACAAGACCCCGATAGGCACATCGCCTTTTCGGTTGGTCTATGGGAAGGCGTGCCACTTGCCAGTGGAGCTAGAGCACAAGGCGTATTGGGCACTGAAGAAGTGCAATCCAGACTTACAGGCAGCCGGGTTAGACAGGAAATTGCAGTTGTGTGAGCTTGAGGAGCTGCGCCTCGAGGCTTATGAGAGCCAAACAGACTACAAGGCGCGGACCAAGCTCTACCACGACAAATTCATACTCAGGCGCTCGTTTGAAGTCGGACAGAAGGTGCTCTTATTCTCATCACGGTTACGACTCATGCCCGGGAATTTGAGGTCCAGATGGACCGGCCCTTACACCATTACACAGGTTTTTAATCATGGAGCAGTCGAACTCGAAGGCCAGACAGGAGGAGACCGATTCAGGGTCAATGGGCAGCGGGTGAAGCACTACCAAGGAGAGGCCGACCTGACCATTCACCAGTTTGACCTAGTCGAGCCAGTCGAGACCACCACTGATGAGATTGCAGTTGACGAGCCTCCTGACGCTTAGAGGAGGAACTGTCGAGCCAACGACGTTAAACAAAGGCGCTCGCAGGGAGGCAGCCCTGCATGGTTTGCACACCTTTTGCTTTTCAGTTTATTTACTTATTATGTTTGTTTTGAGTCATTATTGTCACATTGTACCTTGGAAAGGAATCGGTTTCATTTTGCAGGGATTGGACTTAGTCGGCCGAAAAATCCCCTTGGAGCTACGCATTTTAGCCCCCGGACTTGATCCGAGTTCAGCCGACCACCGTCTACATTCCAGGGGAGTCTCGTTCTACCCTTTTCCTTTCCTTATCTATTTATTGCATGCATTTGTGTGTCTAGATTTGAGTCGTGCCGTGAGGACACGGCTCATTTCAAAAGTGTGGGGTGGGAGAGTCAGTTATGAGTCAGTTATCGAGTCAGCATGCCCACCATACAGAGTCAGCACGTTTCGAGTCATTTTTAAAATTTTTGTACATGATACTTCACTATTTCCTAGACTTGCAGTAGTGGATAATGATTTGGTGAAATAGATATAGCCGATTTTACATGCATGTCTTTGATGAAACTTGATTTGTGCGACTAACATGTGATCTTAAAATCTCTACGTGCCTTTGTTAGTTGAGATAAACAGGGATGTGGAGTTGATAGAAACGCCCTAGAGAGACTTGACAGATCATTCAAAGACCGAACTCAGGATGTATGGTTATGTGGAGCTCGTGGAGGCTAGCACTTCGAGGCGACATAGTACGAGTCTGCTCCGCCACTGCGGCACCCTTGCGGTTGGTCGGGACGGGAAAACTTCACACCGTCCAAGCTCTAGTCCAAGTAGCCGAGAAAATAGGCAAGCGACCCTTGACTTGACCCGTGTCAAAAGGACGATGATGAGTGAGAGCAGGAAGGTTTCTAATCCGAGTAACCGGGAAAATAGACGAGCGACCCTCGGCTTGACTCGCGTCAAAAGGAGAAGAAATCACGGTTCGAGCAAGTCACAATCCGCACTACAAAAGGTCAAATCCATCATCATTGTGAAGGTTTACACCGAAACAAGTGAAGAGTACCACTGATACATCAAAATCAGACACTATAGCTGACCGAAAAAACACTCAACACTTTGAAGCCCGAATCAATCACGTGCAAGAAAAAGCGGCAAAGCATAACCATATAGCAGCGAGTTCGAGTCCGAGAATGAGGGTTCATGGGTCTAAAAGGGCTATCTCCCAAGACATCCGAATTGATTTGCATCTCGACCCAAAGGTAACACGTATCTTTAACCCATGTTTTAGCACAAAGATATTAGTAGCGAGCATGCATAACAGGCGAGATCTAGAGTAATTAATTCATGTCCATGTAGCTCGTCTAGGATAACCGAAGCATTGTGGTGTTTACATTATTCGTTCCTCTTATGACCTAGTTCTTGTTCGGGACGAACAAGTTTAAGTGTGGGGTGGTTTGATGAGCCGTATTTATACGACTCATCGAGTCATTAATTCCCACCATTTCATTCACTTTATTATGCGAACAGTTACTTTTTAGTGTTGTTTCGTGTTTCATGTGATTTGGAAGCTCTAGGAGGAATCACATTCAAAATATGGCTTTTGGAGCCAAAAACACCACAAGGACCCGAGACCCGCAGGCTGGCCGTACTCAGAGAATGAGGCAAGTGTCGTTTGACACTGGAGGATCCAATCCATGTTCGGAGACCAGCAGTTTGTAGCTCGTATGTCAGGCTATGACTCAGGCAAAACCAATTGGATTTTCGACCAACAACCAAGCAACACCCGGGGCATGAATCTGTGAGGCCGACCAGCGTTCCATCAGGCCCAGGCGCCCAGGCGCGTCCGCAGGCTGGTCGTGCTCGGTGAAAGAAGCACCCGTCGTTTGGAGAAGGTCCAGCCCAGCACAAATCGGACCACACCATGGTCTTGCCCATATGTCAGGCTACACCTCAGGCCAAACCCAAGTGAATTTCGAGCCACGAGCAAGGAACGAAGGGAGCAAGAACCCATGAGCACGATCAGCGCAGATTTCAGGACTTAGCCAAATTTCAGGGCCTGTTTTCCGGCTGGCTGAGATGTCAACTTTGAGAGCCGCTCCGGCCTAATCCGTCCACACAATGGGGTGATTTCAAGGTCCTAGCATCAAGTATACATGTCCAGCTAGTGCCCCAAACCAAGAGACCGGCCAGAAGAGTGTCCGAAGGCGAGTCAAATCAGCCCCAAAGTACCCAGTCCGATCAGCCCGTGCATCCGAGCACTTCAGCGCTGATCCATCTCCAGCCCGGCCATGCGAGCGTGCCTCCGAGCTCCAGCTCGGCCATCCGAGCGGGCATGCGCCTGGCCATGCGAGCGTGCCTCCGAGCTCCAGCTCGGCCATCCGAGCGGGCATGCGCCTGGCCATCCGAGCACTCCAGCGCTGATCCATCCGTCCGGCCAGCCGAGCCTCATCTCATCCATTCGCACGTCCAAAGTCCAGCAGCCGGCCCAATTTGCATGCGATGCTAGGGTTTCGTAGCTTTATCGCCAAGTTAGGGTTTCTCAAACCCTATAAATACAAGAGATCCCGCAGTCTTCAAATGATCCGAAAATCACAGAGAAATCCATCGATCTCAGTCATACACAACCAGACCTCATTCCTTGCTTCAGCCGTGCCTTGCTCCTCCTGTTCTTCATCTCGGTCAATTAGTGAAGTCTCTTCCTTTTATTATTTGCATTGTTTACTTATGTCGATGTGTAACTAATCCAATTATTCGGGTTAGGGTTAAATAATTGTGACGATTGTTTTGAGATTCTGTTCTTCAACATTATTCATGCTTTCTATTTAGTTTTTGTGCACATTATTAGTTTGAATTTATTAGGTTAAGGGGAGATCCGAAAGGGTACAACTTAACATAGTAATCCTTACTATCTTTTCACTGCTTATTTGATACCGACCCAGTTAGAATAAGTAGTTGCACGAAACCTAATATAACCAGACCAGGAGTATTAGGTTTGCTAGAATTAAACGGTTATAACCAGACCAGGAGTAACCATAAGAAAGCTAGAATAAATACTTAGAAATCAAGGACAAACGAAGTCACAATTGAATAATACCCTAACCTGAATATCTTCTCTGATTGATAAATCCCTTAGCAATTTTCGATCATTACATTAACCTTTACTTTCACACTAGTTTCTTGTTTTTTTTTCTCTATTTCAGAACGAAGTAGTAACCATCTAGCTCCCTAGGGTTCGACCCTTACTCATCACTGTACTAACCCACAGCCAAGAGCGAGGAAAAATATAAATTGTTTTTTGCGCAGGTACTAACGACGCCTGTCAGTTGGGGGTGCATAAACTTTGAAAACAGGAGATTAGTGGGATATAAAAGTCATGACGCCCATGTATTTTTGGAGAGGCTAATGCCAATTGCATTTCGCGGATTTTTGCCCACCCATATATGGACCGCAATTTCAGAATTGTGCACTTTCTTCCGAGATGTCTGTGCATCTTCGTTGGACACAGTTCGCATGACTCAGTGGAAAGGAAATATAGTGGAGACGTTATGTAAGTTGGAGACCATCTTCCCTCCATCTTTTTCGACTCTATGGAACATCTTCCTATTCATGTAGCGGACGAGGTGCTTCTTGGAGGACCCGTACATTATCGATGGATGTATCCTTTCGAACGTTTTATATACCGTCTTAAAAATATGGTGGGAAATAAAAGTCAAGTGGCCGCAAGTATTGTCAGTGCATATTTGCAATTGGAGATTACATTTTTGGGGAGTGATTACCTAGGTCCAGAATATAAGACAAAGGAAAAGCGACAAAAAAGAAATGAGATTGTGTCACACCACTTTCATGAAGAAAAAATTTCAATTTATAACCATCCTGGTCAATGTGGGAAAGTCATACGTAAGAGGAGACTTACGGAGTTGGAATTTTATACGGCAACACACTACGTGCTAAGCAACACGCCAGAGTTTGATATGTATTTTATGACATTTAACGCTGAGCTTAGACAAAAGTATCCAACTGACAATGAGGCCCAGTTATATGATCGCACTATACGGAACTTGCCAAGATGGATACAGAAATACGTAAGAATGTTTCATTTTGAGTTTTTGCTTCTTATAAAAAATCAACGCGTAATCGAATCTCTTGTCACTCTTACTTTTTGCAGATCTGGGAATTGAGAGGTCACTGTGACATTTTGCAATGGGTACACGATATTTCTCTGGGTTTTGATCACAAGGTGGAGTGTACCAACACATACAAGATCAATAACTACAGGTTTTGCACAGAAGGTTTTAATGCAGGGAAAAGGAAAACATGCTGCCAATTACAATTAAAAGTGCAAGGAGGTGGGTACTTTTACGGTGGCATTGAGGAAATTATCAATATGAGGTGTCGACACAGTGACCATTTGAAATTTGTATTATTCAAATGTCGTTGGTTTGACCCTACACATGTGTTGTCCACGCCGTCAACTGGTATTGTGGAGGTAAACAGCAATAGAGTTTACCAACCTTATGACCCATTCATTTTAGCGCAACAAGCTGAGCAAGTTTACTTTATTGATTTCCCGGGGCAACCACAAAGGACTAGTCAAGGGTGGCGTGCTGTGTGCCGAGTGAAGCCAACTAACACGATCGACCTTTCGGTAGCCGATATTCCTTTTCAAGATGATGGTGGAACGAGTTCTGACCTACCTGTAGTGGAGCAGATGAATGATGTTGGTGATTTAGCGGATGATATGGTAGAAGAGTACAATTCCGAGGATGTCAGTGAAGACTCTAATAATTCGGTGCCAGAAGATGCAATTGATAATGACACCTCAGAATCGGAAAGTGAATAACATTATTATTGATTGTAATGCTTTGGCTTAATTAGAGAAACTGTGTATATTTCTATGTGTATTATTACCTCTAAGATAATTTATTTAACTAAATATAAGTAATTTTCCATTAAAGTAAAAGATGAAATTAAGCTACAAAGTGTTGAGAATTTGTTTTGAATATTTGGAAGTGTTGAGATTTTTTTATAATCAGAAAGAGGCTTCATATACTAGAAACACGTTTTACTTATATAAAAAAAGGAAAAAAAATCTTTCCAAAAACAAATAAAACCTTTCCAAAAAAAACCCCTTTCCAAAAAAATCCCTTTCCTTTCCAAAAAAAAAAGGAAAAAGAAACACGTTTTGAATATTAAAAAAAATAAAGTGTTGAATATTTCAAAGACTACATTAAACACGACAAAACCCCACTTTTTATTTTCTCAGTCCGCGAACTGCCGAACTCCATCGCCCTAAACGAATACCGCTGCTCTCCGCCGACCTGTCCAGACGTTCCGCACGCACGCCTTCCCTTTCAAACGCACATCTTCTTTTCCGATTGTAGGTGACCGGTAAGTTAGATTAGTCTCGTTCATGCATATTCCTCATTCTAGGGTTTGACGAGCTTGGGGCTTGTCGCTTTTTTTCGACGTTGACAGTCGATTTAGGGTTTGACGAGTCGAACTGGTGATATGTTTAGTTCAGAGATTATAAGTCATCGAGTTTTGAAAGGCAAAATTGGATTTCAGATTATAATGTGTGTATTAGACCTCGTTTTGGTCAGAGTTTAGCAAAAATTCTTGGTGCTTGTCTAATCTGCGCGTATTCGTCAATCCTCATCTCCATTCGACCCTTATACATCAGCAAGTTTGTTTTTGTCTAAATCAACTGAGCTCTGCTTTTTTTAATCCAACCTTCAACTTTGTGTACATGCAGTTTTATTTTTGTACACATTGTATTTTTTATTAAGTACACATTCATATGTAGTTGGTGTCTTTATTTCTTTTATAGTTAGTTAAGTAATGTGTTTGCAAATAAGTCTTTATGTACTAACCGTTTAAGTAATGTGTTTGCTTTGATGCTTTGACAGGCGCTGTATACTGATGGAACCCAGTGGCGAATCAGATGGGCAGGCACCCATACGGAGGACTGGGCTAGTCAGAAAAGGGATTATGGATCGTATGTTGGAAGAAAGAGCTGCTGGACAAGCAACAACACATCATTCAGAGGACGGAGCGGGTACATCGACACGAACTGTGCCCGAATCACCACAGCAGCCAGTGGACACTTGTGCAAATACATATAGTCGACGTGTGATTCCACGTAGAGACGCAGAACCACACACCATCCCCAATGCACACCATTCACCGCCGACCGATTATGTTCCTTATATCGCATCACCATCATCGACTAGGGCACGCCAAACTATATCACAACAGCGCGACCCTCGGCAAGGCCCTTACCAGTTGCCTCCCCAAATGTTTGATGAGGAACAGTTCGTGGAACAGTTCGTACAATCCCCAGCTGGATATGCTACTGTTTCTGGCCCCAATGCAAGGCATGACTCTCCTATTGGACATGTATCTGCACACAACCATAGGGTACCAGCTACACCATCCAGAGATTCGGTGGATAGGCCAGAGCCTAGGTCGTACCCTTATCCCGACCTCACACCGTCAGGTAACTATGTGAGACGTGAGTCATCTGTGGGCACCGATAATGCTGATACGACCAGCCAGAATCGAGTACATATTAAAGCACTAAATAACGAACAGTAAGTGACACTTGTAGTTCATTTATTTTATTTTTAAATAGCTGTAGAGATTACGTATTTTTTTCATATTTATAGTTGGTCACCGGACGACATACAAATTGATCTCGGGTTTGACTGAATGGGCAAACATTGGGAGGCTGGATGGACAACTATTTCCACTTGCTCGAGGAGGGCGAGAGAACAATGGTTCAAAGAGTTTTCGGTAACATTTTCGACCTTTATTATACTCCTTAATTTGTCAGCAGTGGCATTTTACCATTTCTATTTTGTTTATATTTCAGATCATTTGTTTTAAACTGTTCCTTTGAAATTTTAGTTCTGCTTTCAATTCATAAACTATCACTGAAAGTTCTGGTTTACTTTTTGATTCACTTAGTGGTCTTAAAAACAGTAGTTATGATTATGAATCTCTAAAACCAAAAATAAATCATTTCCTTTTCATTGTTCCTCAAAGTATAACTGATGTTTCTATTTGCTGCAATCCATTCTCTGATAAACATTTAAATCAAACTCATAATGTATTATTCTTCTTCTTGTGCAATTGCTTTTTATGTCACAGATGTTGGCAAAGTGGGATGAAAACAAAACACCAATTATCAAAAGGATATTCAACAGTAAATGTCATAAGAAGCTCATCGAATCGTGGTACAATGCGAGGCACCGTAGGAGCCTGGAGGGCCCCAAATGGTTGAAGCCACATGAGGTACGAGCAGGGATACAATATTACTTAGACCACCCAGAGGATCTCGAGAAGATTTCAGCTCGCAATAAGAAAAACTCTGAAGGGTCCGACGGACGGTGTGTGCATCTGGGAGGGAATAAAGCGTCCCACGTACATAAGGCTAGGATGGTAAGTAAAAATATAATTTTTTAATATTATATTGACACATTAAGCAAAACTTAGAAGCGGCTACCATGCTTAACTGATGCCTGATGGTTTATGATATTGATGATGCTTCTTCTTTTTATTCGTACTCTACTTCCATATACAAATGTGTTTTGCAGTATATTCTAGAATTCTGGGATGTGGTTTTGTTTATTATTGAATTCATAAGGATGTAGTGATATGCAATGCTATGTTGCAATTTGCAGACAACTGCCCTCAAGAAGACTATCTACTGTTATGACATGTATGTGAGATTGAAAATGAAGCCTGATGGAACTTTTGTCGAGGAGGATGGTGCACGCAAAGCGGTATTTAAGATAATTTCTTTATTTGTACATTTTGTTATTAACATTTGTAGGTTTCCATTGATGAAGCAACATCTTTGTTTGTTTTTTTTGGGGATTACAGTAGCATGTTTATTTCTGCACTAACATTTATATACGCTAAGTGTGTTTGTGAAGCAGGTGGAGATTTCTGCAGCAGGTTTGTCTAGTTTATTTTTTTGTATAGCAAGATTTTTTCATGTCGCAACCAATATTTGTTTATGCAGTAGCTTCGTATAGCAGGTGCGTTTCTGCAGCATTTCGTACAAAAGCATCTTTGTTTATATTTTTATTGGTTTCTTAGTAGATACCAATGTTGCATGTTTTATCCTACTACCAATTTTTTACTTGTTTTAGTTTTTTTTTGCCACAGATTTGTAACTGTTATATTTTTTTCAGTGATTAGTAGCCGTGTTAAGGTTGTTTATATAGTGTTTGTGTTTCGATCTTTTTAATACAACCGCCTTTTATTCAAATAAGTTATTGTGTATGTTTCGTACAGGAGGAATTACTGTTGGCTTCAGATGCTCTCCGTAGTAGGTTTGGAGATGCCATACCCGAGGCATTGGATTTAGAGATGGCATCCCAGATTATTGGACTGTCAAAACGTGATAGACTTCCTAAAGTCGTTCGCTCAATTGCGACTTCGCTTCCAGGGTCCAAGTTTTATAGCCAGCCTATTTCTTTATCTCAGCCCTCGACCAGTGCGGCAGATTTGGGAAGCCAAGTCCGTGACATGATGTAGGAAATTCAGCAGTTAAAACAACAAAATCAGGAGTTATGCCAAGTGGTTGCAGAGTTGGCGCGTTCTTTTAGAGGAGGTACTGGTTCTATCCTCTGTGCTCCCGTGGATGAGCAGGAGGATCTTGGAGACAATTAGTTTATTTGTCTCTAGTGTGAAAATGCACTTTTTGTCTCTACTTTTGATAATGTTTGATGCATACGGTAGGATCTCGGTCATTTTGTTGGTTTGCATTGTATGCCTAACATCTAAGAACTTTTGATTCAAATTGTAAGAAGGCTTTAAACTTTTGGTTTGGATTGTATGTAAGTAAACCAAAAGTTCATATGGTAAGCACTTTTGATTTGAACTTTTAGTTTCTCCATTGTATGTAATCAGGATTCAAATTGTAAGCAGGATTTTGTTGCATTTTAGGTTTTGTAAAAAATTAATTTAAATTAATAAAATAATAAAATAATGGTTTTAATGTAATTAATTTTGGTGTCGCAATTGCTGTGGTTATATTATCGTATGCAAGATACGGTAACGGTACGACTCTTATACGACAATGTGTTTATATTATCGTATAGTTGTAGCACAAGTTGTCGTAAAACAAATACGTCGATTATACGATAAGAATACGACAACTTTTTTGGGTTATCGTACGTTTGTCGTATACTTGTCGTAAAATATTGTCGTACAATTGTCGTATGGTTCCTACGACAATGTTTTTTACGACAACTTTATGATTTGTCGTATGGTTGTCGCAATACGACAACCATACGACAACTCTACGATTATTTTGAGCTGTCGTATTTTTCAGCCAAAATTTGTAGTGCTTGGAGCTCAAATGTCTGTCTTGGTAAACTTTAGTCAAGATATCTGCGACTTGCTGTGTAGTGGGTACAAATGGAGTGCACACTACTCCTTCAAGTTTTTCTTTTATAAAATGCCAACCAATCTCGACATGTTTTGTTCTGTCATGTAGAACTGGATTATGAGCAATGTTGATCACCGCCTTGTTATCGCAATATAGTTTCATCGGCAAACTCACTTGTTTCTCTAGCTCTTCCCAGAACCCTTTTTAGCCAAAGAATTTCACATACTCCTTGTGTCATTAATCTAAATTCTGCTTCTGCACTACTTCTTGCAACAACACTTTGTTTCTTACTTCCCCAAGTGGCTAGGTTGCCCCTTAAGAATGTACAATATCCCGATGTTGGCCTTCTATCACTTATAGAACCTGCCCAATCAGCATCTGTATACACCTCAATTCCTCAATTTTTATTTTTTTCGAAGAAAACTTCCTTTCCTGGTGTGCAACTAACGAATAATTCGATAAACTGCTTCCAAATGTTCTTCACATGGAAAATGCATAAACTGGCTTACCAGACTCACTGCAAAAGCTATATCAGGACGTGTATGTGACAAGTAAATTAATTTTCCAACAAGTCTTGGTATCTTCCCTTGTCTATTGGAACTCCATCTTTAACATCTCCAAGTTTGACATTCGGTTCTATTGGAGTATCAGCGAGTTTGCAGGCGCTCATTCCAGTCTCTTTCAATAGATCTAGAATATATTTTCACTGTGTCACCACAATACCTCTTTTTGATCTTGCTATCTTCATACCAAGAAAGTACTTTAATTGCCCCAAATCTTTGATTTCAAACTCCTTTGCTAAGCTCTGCTTCAATCTTATCATCTCTTGTAAATCATCTCCTGTCAGAATTATCATCCACTTATACAATCAACACAGTCATCTCATTGGTGGTAGATTTGTTTATGAATAGGGTATGATCTGATTGTCCTTGGATGTATCCTTTCCTTTTGAGGAAATTTGTAAATCTCTCAAATCAAGCTTTAGGAGACTGTTTGAGACCGTATAGAGATCGTTTAAGCTTGCAAATCTTATTTCCAAACTTCTCAGTAAAGCGCAGTGGAGGCTCCATATAAACTTCTTTCTCTAGGTCCCCATTCAAAAAAGCATTCTTCACATCTAATTGATTAAGAAGCCAATCAAGATTAGCAGCAACTAACAAGAGCACCCGAACTGTATTTAGCTTTGCTACCGGCGAAAAAGTCTCAGAATAGTCTACTCCATAAGTTTGGGTGTAGCCCTTAGCTACCACGCGAGATTTGTATCCCTCCAGTGATCCATCTGAATTGTACTTCAAAGTAAATATCCACTTACTTCCGACTATTGACTTCCTTTTTGGCATATCCACTTTCTCCCAAGTAGCATTCTTTTCCAGAGCTTTAATTTCCTCCAAAATCACTTCTTTCCATTCAGAAACATTTAGAGCTTCTTCCACACTATTAGGAATGACCACACTAGACATTTTTGAAACAAAAAGCACGATACGAAGGTGAAATACTTTTGTATGACATAAAATTGGACAAATGATATTTTGTACAAGATCTAGTACCTTTCCTCAGAGCAATAGGAAGATCAAATTTACTAGAAGGATTTGAATCGAAGTTACCTTGGGAATTGTTTTCTGGCTTTGATAAATCGTCACGAACTTCATGATCCAACCTTTCATCAGATTCTTGACAGTGTTGTGTATTGGAGCCTCCTTTCTTCCTTGAGTAAACAAGACCTTTAAACCGTTCCATACACTTCTCTGCAACTTCAGTATTCTGACTATGATATGGCACTATCACTGGTCTTTCACTATTTTCAATATTTCATTCACTTGTTTCCAAAATACAATTTGTTTTTCTTTTAGTAGATGTTTGTCAGAACCATCATCTAACTCAAACACCATACTATCTAGGAAATCATCTCCACTAGTATTCTCTCCCTGGAGATGAGAAGTGTAGTACAAATCATTTTCAAAAAATGTGACATCCATAGACACAAACATTTTTTTTGAAACTAGATCAAAACACTTATAACCCCTCTAATTCGTAGGATATCCTACAAAAATACATTTATCTGCTTAGGATCAGATTTAGAACAACGACGAGGATCATGATTATGAATAAAAGCAACACTCCCAAATCCTTTCAAAGGAATATTTATTACTAGTCGTGTGGTGGGAAAACATGCAGTAAGCATCTTAATTGGCATTTTAAAACCTAAGATTCTTTAATGTAATCTATTAATCAGATAAGTGGCTGTTAAAACAGCTTCTCCCCAAAGATACCTAGGAACCTTAGTTTTAAAACTCATAGCTCTAACCATTTCAAGAAGGTGTCTATTTTTCTCTCAGCGACTCCATTTTGTTGAGGTGTATTATTACATGAACGTTGGTGAATGATTCCTTTTTCTGCAAAAAAAACCATATTATTAAAAAATTCTTTTCCATTGTCACTGCAAATTTTTTTTAATTGGGGTTTGAAATTGTGTTTGTATTAATTTATAAGAAATTTTAAACACACTCTCAACATTGGATTTTTCTTTCAAAAGGAAAACCCAGGTTACTCTAGTATGATCATCTATAAAAATAAAAAACCATCTTTTCCCATAAAGAGTTGGCACTCTCGAAGAACCACATACATCACTATGAATCATGGTGAATGGTTTGATCCCTTATATGGTTGAGGTGAAAAAATAACTCGATGGTGTTTTGCTACCTCATAATATTTACATCGAAAAACAGAAGGACTTTTATTCTTAAATAAGTCAAGTAACAAATGCTTTAAATATTGAAAACTTGGATGTCCTAATCGATAATGCCATAACATAATCTTACTGTCACGGGGAACAGATACAGAATTGCAACAAGTTTGTAGGTCTTGCCTCTCAAAGTTTGATCCTTTACTAAGAAGGTAGAGGCCACAATCCTTATTAGCACCTCCAATCATCTTTCCCGAGGTGGAATCCTGAAATTCACAACCAGAAGGCCAAAAAGTGACTCAAAAATTATGATCAAGAGTTAATTTACTGACCGACAAGAGATTGTAAGACAAAAGGGGAACATGCAGGACATTTTTAAGAGTCAAAGATGGAGTAATGATGATTGTTCCTTTCCCAGTGATGGTAGCAAAAGAGCCATCTGCCATTTTAACCTTTTTATTCCGTGCGCAAGGTGTATATGACAAAAAGAACTAGGAAGTACTAGTCATATGATCGGTAGCTCCTAAATCTAATATCCAAGAGTTATCAGAACTGGTACATGCAATAGCTGCAGTGAAAGAATTACCTGACTGGACAAGGGAACAAGATGGGTTCGAATTGTTCAACGATTGAGGCTGAAAGAGTTTGTATAGATGCTCTAACTATTCCTTTGTGAAAGGAAGGGATTCTGATGAAAGCTGTGGATCAGAATGACTAGCCTGGAATGCATAAGAATCTCCCCCTGATTTAGTGTCACTGTCGGGGTTTCTCTTCCAGTTTGCTGGTTTTCCATGTAGCTTCCAACAACTGTCTCGTGTATGCCACGGTCTTCTACAATGATGACACAAAGGCCTCTGTTTCCCTCGTCTCTTGTCTCCTTCTGAATCTACACCGCGAATCACAAGAGCAAATCCTTCCCCTTGTATCATTAAATTTTTCAGAATCACTTCTCGCCGTGCTTCTTCTCTTCGCACTTCTGAAAATACTTCTCTTATTGTGGGCAGGGGTCTTTTCCCTAATATACGTCCTCTAACCTCGTCGAGATCTTTGTTTAATCCAGCCAAGAATACAAAGACACGACCTTTCTCAATCTTCTTTTGGTATCGAACACTATCATTAGGATTTTCCCACTTTTCATCTTCAAACATGTCCAATTCCTGCCATATCGCCATCATCTCGTTGTAGGTCTTTACACTACGATCATCTTCTTGCATCTTCCACATCCGGGTATTTAATTCAAACAACTGTGAGTAATTCTCCAAATCGGAGTAGGTTTCCCGAACCACTTCCTAAACATCACTAGCTGTCGGCAAGAACATAAAAGGTTTTCCAACTGCTGGTTCCATTGAGTTGATCAGCCATGCAATCGCCATTGCTTGTATTTTGGATCAGTAGTGGCTTGTACTTTGATTTCACCATTCAAGTGCCCGAGTTTCCCTTTGCCGTCAATCACCAAACGAACGTACTGAGACCACTCAAGATAATTTTTTCCATTCAATTTGTGAATGGTAATCTGAAGAGAAATATCATAGGAAGCCGCCGAGGTTGGCTGGAAACTTCCTTCTGATGAAATCGCGCCACTGGTGGAATTTGTAGAGGTTGAATTAGAGCCAACCATCGCAGCTTTGAAATTCATGGCACAGATACCATGTAGAAAGTTAACAGAGGGAAAAAGATTTTTTACTTTCTTGAAAAGTTCAAGTACATAGCAGCTAATATATAATAAACTATTCTTCCCCATGAATATTCTACCTCCTAATCATATAATTTAAATTTCCTAATTTATTCAGATCTAATTTTCTAGTAATTCAATCAAATATCTTGATATGGTCTTCAACAATTTTTTTAGCGCCAGAATTTGAAAAGCATCTTATTACCGGTTTGACTCGCTTAGTCGAGCCTCTAGCAGGATCTTACTGGATCAAATGGAAATTTTATAGGTGAGTTGATGGATATTATTATGTATCAATTGGTTGAACTTTCTTTCCTACTTTATTTAGATTCTTATTTTTCCATAACAACTCTGAAATTTTCCATTAGAATGGAACCTCGACGATGGGACACCTCAACATCCTGTTTGTTTCTGGAACGCATAATATTGAATATGAGATAGATTTTGTTGTTTGACGTCATGTTGTCCGCTACTTGGTGTCACACCCTGATGCTAATTAAGATGGCATGATTAATATATGCAGAAAAATGTTGGCGAGTGTTTGAGACTCATCTTTGAGCCATCATCGACGATGATAAAATTGATGGGTCGGTAACGCCATTAGATAGCGCAAATGGAATTGGTGTGTTTTGATGGAATGTATGTTGGCAAAGGTACATTCATGATTGAACAGTGCTTTAGGATTTGCACAACGGGTGCTTTCATTGTAGTCATGCTTTCTCAACAGCGACCTTGTTGAAAGATTGAAGTTCTGCCTTTTGTTGAGCCCTTCTAATCTATTGATTCCTTTTTGTTTGTTTTTCTTCTAATCATGAAAACTATCGATAAGATAAAAGCAAATGCTTACAATCCGCATAACAAATATATTAATGAACTATTTACCATCCGTTTGGACAATGGAATATGTGGTGAAATAAAAATTAAACAGAAAATACATGAGAAAGTTATTTTCCTACAGAAAATGGCAAGTGAAATTTTGTATTGGATGTTATGTTTTTATTTGGATTTTCCATGGCAAACCAAACATCCAACTACAGTGTGGCATGAGGTTTGGCAAAGCGACTTAAAGATGTTCAAGCATTAATACAAGAAGTTGTTCAAGGCTATGGTGGAACTCAGACGTTGTTTGTGGCATGAAGTTTGGCAAAACGACTTCAAATTTTACAAACATTAAGTTTTTTTAAACACAATTTTTTAAAGGACTCAAAACACCTAAGCCGGGGCTGTACAAAAACGGGAGCAAGCTCCTAGGGAGAAAAAGACTCAAGAGACCGGACCTGGAAAGGCCAAGATAAGCCACTAACGAGCAAACCGAAAGAGTAGTCAAACAAACAGGAGGAAAGAGGATTAAGTTAAGGAGTTGTTCAAGACCGTGGTGGAGCTCGGTCGTTGAACTCATCTGCTGCATATTGAGGTTACCTAAACCGAACTGCTTACAAGACATGATGTCAAAGAAGGTTTAGCAAGTCTCATTTGAGATGACAGTTCAGACAGTTGGAAAGGACGGTGGAACTGCTACTGGATAAAGATATACGGCTCTGATAGTTGGAAAGGGCGGTGGAACTGTTACTGGATAAAGATATACGGATCTGCCACTTTTGACAGAGCGATGGAACTATTACCGGGTAAAGATATTCGGCGCTGACAGTTTCAGAGAATGTCACAACACTGTTGTAGGGCAGTGGAACTGCTACTTGATAAAGATATTTGGCGCTGACAGTTCTGACAAGTTCTCACTATTTTGACAGGGCGGTGGAACTGTTGCTGAATAAAGTTGTTCGACGCTCACAGTTCCAGAGAATGTCACAACACTATCTCAATAGACGTTGGACACTGTGACTGGTTAAAGAATAATAGAAGATAATGTTCAACATCTTCCTATAAAGCCTTTATGGGCTTCCAAGTCTATCGTCTACTCCTGAGAAAAACACTCATACACACTTAGAGAGAGAAGGAGGTCGATCCGTGTTGAGCTCATCATTCCGTAGAAGGTGAGCATTGTCTACGAGCTTAACACGTACGAGTCAATCTATTCAAGTTGATGTTTGAGATTGACTGTTGCACATTACCGATCTCTGAAGTTAATCACTCATACACACTTAGAGGGAGAGGGAGATCGATCCATGTTGAGTTCATTATTCCGTAGAAGGTGACCATTGTCAACGAGCCAACACATACGAGTCAATTTGTTCAAGCTGCTGTTCGAGATTGACTGTTGCACGAATCAAGGTTGCAAGAATTGAAACTAGCTGTTACTAAGTCTTCGGGAGAAGCCTTCCATCTTTAGGAGAAGATCATACGATCAAAGAGAGGGAGTCTCTGTTCTAAGGGGAGCCTAGATCACTTCTATCTTTGGGAGAGGATTGCAATCTTCGGGAGAAGATTTGGTGGACAAAGAGAAGGATTCAGATTTAAGGGGAACTTAGATCGCAAGTTACTGGAGTGTTTGAGAGCGACTGTTTGAGAGAGAGTTTGCAAACATAAGACATTGTACCCTAAACTTGATCATAGTGAATTGCTTTCCACCGGGCTTGAGATAAACCCTCCAGACGTACGCTTGTTAACGCCGAACTGAATATCATTTTCTGTATGCTAGTTTTTGTTCTAACTGTATTTATTAGCGTGCTAACTTGTTCTGCCTAAGGAGTTCAACCAGTAGTTCAAACACTAGCTAGGTTGATTATCTCAGTGCTCTCACATCAGAGTAATTTCATGCAGTTTCCTCCAAATTTTCTTTCCATTCCACAAAGTTTCCATAAACCTAACGGAACCATTAGAAAATCTAGTTTCCTCCAAGTCTATTTACATCCTTCAGTTTTTTCTTGTAGAGATAATTTCAAGTACACGGCAAATTTATGGCCTCTAGTATACAATCATTTTACGAACCCAAGATACTGTTAGCTTAGAATTTGACACCGTCAATGCTACACAACTAGGCCCAGTGACTGGCAGGAAGGGTACGTGTACAAACACAATAACCAAAATTAGAAAGAAAAGAAACAAATATAAAGATGATTTGGATGCTGGACCTCCATTTTCAAAAATTCCACATCTTATGATAACTATAAACTGCCTGAAATATATTACTCGTCTTGTTTGTATGCCGCTAATGCTATCTGCTTGTATCTACTAACATGGACAAAACCTTAACATCATCAAAGTTGTTCTCACTTGCAAGCTGAATAGCAGTTTTTCCATCTTTATCAGTAGCTTGGGGATTGGCTCCTCTGCAAAATACTTGATGCAAGACTGAGTTATTATTTGAACTGTTTCAACATTATCTTTGTGCCGTACATAAAAAAAACATTATCCTTGTGCCAAAAAGAAAGGCGGGGAAATGTGCAATAGTTCACTAGAGTTACCTTGCAAGAAGCAACTTGGCTAATGCAGATTTTCTGTGGATAATAGAATAGTGAAGTGGTGTTTGGCCGTAAGGATCAACGGCATTGACATTCACGCCATACTGTAAGAGTAGTTCCACCATGCCAATGTCTGCACACTGACAAGCCAAATGAAGTAAAGAGAATATGCCAACTCTTTCACCAGCCAACAGTTCCTGACTACTACTTGCATTACAGGGGGGCGAAGGTAAATTCTCTGCAAATTCACCTGATAACAAGAAAACTATTATAAATGTGATGTATGCCTGCTCTGAAATGAAGCTCAGGTTCTGTCAAGAGTAAAGGGTATACATGACGATGCTCGTCCGTGAATAGCATTGAGATCCACTTCAGATGTAACTATATATCGATATACGCCCTTAACGTCATTTATTCGGACACTTTCCCATACACGTGCTGATAGGTGAAGATAATGATTCTCCCTAATTTTGCGAACAAAAAGTTTTTCGACATACTGCAATTATAAACTTTGTCATCAGCTACATGATAACCTTATGAACAATGGTAGAAATAATCAACTGTTGAAAAAAATTTTGGGTTCTTAGTATTACTATTAACAAGCAAAAGGTAAGCTGCACTTTGTAAGAACACCTTTAGAAGTTAAAAAATGACCTCTACAAATCTAAGTAAACATTAAATATAAGAGCAAAACATGCCACAATGTAATTTCTAAATGTGACAAGAATATAAAGCTGCGCTGTTATGGATCACTACCTTTGCATGTATTAACTTTTCCTTCATAGAGATGGGATCATCCTGATTTGGTTTGCTCATGAGGAACACCTTTTGCTTGTCAGAACTGTTTGAAGAAGTAACGAAAATCTTATATACAATCAGGACAAGAGAGACTATATTGGATGTCACAGCAACTTGATCCAAATATGGGTTGCAAGTAACATAATGTTTACAAGATACAGTCAAAGTCACATTTCACAAAATCACTTGCAAATGTAAGAAGTCCTAACCTCATAGGCATGCCATCATACTGACAAACACTTTTTGGGTTTAGTAACTCCTCCCATATTGAGTTTGCATAAACATTACCAAGCGACTCAAGCAGTGATATGATAGATGGCTCCCAAATTTTAACATCAAGCATAAGTGACCGTACCTGTACAGGAAGCATTCCGACAACATAATTTGACCAAAGCATATGGGAAACAATCAAAATTTCCAGTTGGAACTATTTCAATAGCACGAGAACACCTTGTTTCAAAAGAAGGAGACGGTGAACTTCAACCAGCTAACATACCTTTGAGATATGAACACCGAGATTTCGGTGAACACCTGAACACTCTATGCAGATAAGAACACCTAGGTTCAAAGATGCCCACTCAGGCTCGGCTGCACCACAATCTGCACATCTATCATTTCCGGGTATCTTTCTCAAAATATTTATTGGCTTCTCAGTGTTCAGGTTCTGACTTTGAAGCTGCAAACTTCTACAATTCTGAAACAGACCTGGGCAATCAAGAATTCTGGGTACACTTTCATCACTTGACGGGCTGTGAAAATAGAACGGACTTCTAGATGGCAATATTTCAGAAGGGAAGCAAAAGTCGTCTTCTTCTCTGGAGGAAGTTGCTGGTTTCTAGTCGTTAGTGATCCAAAAGAAGAGGAAAAATGTTAAATTCCAATATGGTTAAAATATACATACTTGACATCTCTTGAATCATGGTCCTGAGAACTCAATAATGAAGTAATAACTCCTGTTATTTTCTCAATCCAGTCCATTTGATCCGTAGCACTCTCTGCCTAGTACAATGAGCAAGCACTACAGAGTTAGACATGTGCAATGATTGACATGCATCCAATAGAGCCGTAAAAAGTACACAAAAGAAGACACTCCAAATTTTTTTCTCCTTTTTGAACAAATCTGGACACTTTGTTTTCTGGGATGAAAAACCTGAAGGGTATAAGTCTTTGACGGAGAGATTATCCTGAAACAGAACCTCAAATCTGTCTGATCTGCATCTATCTTTATTGTTGAAGTTAGTAGATCCACAGTGCGTCGTGCAACAGTTCTTTCATCATGCACGACATGATAATGAGAAGAACGCCACCGACTAAGAAGCCCAGAGCCATGTTCTAATGGTGCACTCTGTAAATAGTCAGAGTAGAAAATGGTATCTCAGAAACAGAGGGTGTTATATACTTCCACGGCAGCAAGCTACACCAACAAGATACTCACAGGAGATCTTATCCATTGTTTGCGATAATAGTACAGCATTCCTCGACTATCCAGAACAAAATACCTTCTCTTCCAATCACCTCTCAGATTCGAAGAGCGTTTTGAGAGATAACCTTGACGAATAATTTGAACCTAGAATGAAACAGTCCAGAAGGTACTTGTCAAAAATAATATTTTGAAAACAGTTAGAGGTGGAAGTAGCAGTATGAAGTCCACCTTTCCTATAGAGGACGATTGCATGACTGCTTGTATTAGTCTATGCGAAGTTCTCGAGGAAGGTTGCATGCAATCTCCATTACGGAAATTATCAATCATGATATCATGAGATGGTCTGCTTTCTTGATCAACCTGTCTTTGGTATTCTTGCATCCGTTCATTAAGTGATGCTTTTTCACGAGTGAAATTTTCTTGCGACTGTTTAGTATATGCCACAAGCTGCAGGACGACATATAATTTGCTACTTGAGGAACAACATGAAATCAAAATTTATGGCTTTTAAAAGCATAACTGTAACTTCTTAACCGAGGAACTGACAACATTACTTCAATAATATTGCTTGACAACACCAAACTCTAGTTCAATGTCAACTATAGACATGGCATGCTGCAGCCTGCATCTACAAGCAAAGCAACCATAGTTCCTGAAGAAACTCTTGAACAGAAAGGGCAATATGCAACAATTCTTATTAATTATCATGTTCCAAATCTTTAGCTCGTATTTTAGAACTTTTTGATATATTATTTTCTCTCTATTGCAACTAAAAATAGAGGCAAGAAAGCACCTTAAAAGAACTCCATGCTACTAAGGGAAACAATGTCATTACTTGTGAATCTCCAATTAGGATATGGTAGCGAGACCGCACAGATTATTAATAACAGACTATCAGAATTACACAGAAGAGGGAAGTCCACTTGGACATGTATACCCAGTTTACATTTATCACCGAAGGAACTGAAAAGTACTACCTGTTCTAAGAATGGCTCCATCTGGTGTAATAACTCATATCCCTGCAAAGAGATACCAAAGAAGTTACACTTTCCAACTATCAAGGCACTACAATGTCTACAACACCCTACCTGCTTGAAGAACATAAGATGAGCTGCGACTGCCCCACTAACAGCATCAAGAAACTCAAATTTCTTTTTTGCCTCAACATTATAAATTGCACTCATCTGATTCACAAAAGCAAGTCTCAGGAATAATCATTAAAGATGACAGTATATTATATTGAGTACACTCACCAAATTAAAACGAGCCTGCTCAAATCTGGATCTTGCCCTATACAGTTCCTGGGATACATCTTTAGTAATTTAGCATCCAGCAAATGATGTCACCAATTGAAAAAAATTCTTCATCTGATGAAATCTGATTAAAGATACCTCCTCCAGGCCTGCCGCAACATCCATCTTGGCGCTTTTCCTCAAAGACAAAAACTTCTCCCGTGCCTTACATATTAACTAGTGATTAGCATTATGATTATACTTGTAAGCGTACAATAAAATAGATGGTACAAGTTATACGTGCAAGCGCGTGTGGGTGCGTTTAATGTCTATATGCATGGACATATGGTTTCATTTTTCTTTATAAGAACAGAATAATGGAAAATGCCCATTTTGGGAAGATGCATGGGCCGGGGAGAAGTCCTTCAAAGATTTATACCCAAAACTGTATATGCTAGCTGTGGATGGTCAGGCGAAGGTGGCAGAGTCGGGGTTCTGGATAGATGGTGGTTGGCACTGGAATCTAAGGTTCAGAAGACACCTATATCAATGGGAAGAGTACTCAGAACTGAACTACTGAAAGGTCTATGTCATTTGCAGTTGAAAGAAGAGGTGGTCGATAAAGTGGTGTGGGCGTATTCGTCGGACGGAAGGTTTAGCACCAACTCATTGATGAGAGCAGCAACGGCCATCAAATGTAAGAAGAAGGGCTGGGAAGCTATGCCAACTCAGCTATGGTTGGGGATAGCTCCTCCCAAGGTGGAGATGCTAATATGGAGAATCTTCATAGATAGTCTACCATCCAAGGCACTTCTCAGTAAAAGAAGAATTCTACACAGAGAGGAAGATCTATTTTGCGTTCTATGCGGAGGGGAAAAAGAGACGTCTGATCATCTTCTGATCCATTGCGAGTGGAGTTGGAGACTGTGGTCAGATTGCCTTACTTGGTGAGGGTCCAGCTGGGTTGCACCACAGACAGCAAAAATCTTGCTGGTAAGTTGGGATCTTGGAGGGCCGTCTAAATCATCCAAGAGACTAGGGAGAATACTATGTTATGCTGTTCTTTGGTCTATATGGGAGGAGAGGAATAAGAGATGCTTCCAGAATTGCAAGAGAAGAGTTGAAGAGATAGGGGAGCTCGTGAAAGCTCGGGTCGCATGGTGGGCGAAATTCAGAAGAACAAAATGCCCATATTCAACGTCAATTATCAAGAATAACATAGAAGAGGTGAAGGAAAATTGTTAACAAGTCAGGTGTGATATCAAGAGTAGCTAGTGCTGACAAAGTGAGAAGATAAGCGAAGGTGAATTCAAGCAGCTAGGAAACACAAAGACCAGAAGGGCAACCATAAGGCTCCAAGGTTTAGGAATTCCAATTAGCTTTAGAGCCGTGAAGTACTGTTAGAGGCGTTCTGAGTTGGTAGTCGAGTCGATTGTAAGCTTGCAGGATCATCATGTCATATTTCGGTGGCTTAAGTCCACTTATGAATCAAAAAAAAAGATGGCATTAATTAACGATTTTGTATGGTTCCACAAGTTAATATGGTTAGGTGAAAAATACTTTATTTAATGAAAGTAAGTGCAAACAACCTGGTCGTACAAACTTGTAGCCTTGTCGAACCGTTTTCTAGCTTCCTGTAAATTAAAGTTTAGGTAAAAAAATCAATACCGATGTGCTGCTCGCCTTTTGAGAGCACACATTTTGTTTCTGATGTGTTAGAAAACAGATTTACACAAACATACCTGTGAAATAAGCTACAGACATGTTATATATATCGTATTATACTTCTAGATTTCTTATTTACAAGGATACACTTCCCTACCACCAGATCTTATTCCCTTTGAAGGGTAACTTCAAAACATTAAATAGTTCACATTCAAGTATGTGATTTTCCTCAATAATTTAACCAGTACTAGTCCGAAAATAATTAAAACATATCTGTGGAAAAATTAGGGCTCATCCATGAGGTTACCTTCACATCTTGGATGTCATTATTTACGAAGTTCAACATTCGCTCATTCAAGACTTGCTCCACCTGATAAATTTACCAGCAATGCATAAGAACTTGGTCACTTTGGTTATTACTGATAATTATGGCTTGTCTGTGCTGGAAATTTCCATGACATAAATGATAGCAGATATGGATAAGAGAGCAGTAATTCATGTACTCAGCATATGCTTGAGATACTTATCAAACTTCCACAAAACCCTGTCCATCGACCAAATGACGCTAACATAGATTCGAAGGATTCAACTAAGCAATATTTTGTTCTATGGAACTTTGGACAATGCAACACAACTAATTCTTTCCTTCTAGTAAAAATGTTTTATTAATGATGTGACACAATATGCCACATCCCTCTAGCCTGATCTCTGATGTCATTAGAATGCGGGCAAGTTTGCAAGATGACTCAGATATTATAAATAGGAGTCTAAATACAAGTGCACCTGGCAACATTATTCAGTCACTACCAATATATCAGAAACAAGGCACCAACCTGTGACTGCAAACCAGCCTTGTATACTGAAATCTCCCGCAACGCAGCAGTGAATTTAGTCATAACATGTCCTGATGAAAACCGATCAATTAGGAATTTTAATGTTTTACCATTAAAAATACTTGAGGCTTTTCCACGCGCTGACGCACTCCAGATTACATGAAAAAGTGTGACGATTTGCAGCTGTTGACAATCTTATTGAAACATAGTAATGATTAAAAATGCTCTTAATGTACCGAAAGTCCGAAACTGATTTCGATCAATGGAATACATGAACCACGAAACCTGCACCTTGTTGCTAAATAAAGTGAAGAATAGTAGGAGGAAAGGAGACTCTTCTAGATCCTCCATACAAATCTACAAGACCAACTACTATTCTTTATTCCAACCCTTGGGTGATATTTTGCCACCCTTTTGAAGTAAGGGAAGTGATCTACAACTGCAATCTGATAACCAACTTTTGACTAAATAATTGACCAGTTCAAGATCAAAGAACTATTTCGGGCTGAATATTTTGGTTTATTTTCACCATATTGATTTTAAATTTTTTTTGAAAAGATGTCAAGTTGTATAGGTTGAATTCTCCCTTCTTAAAACACGCTAAATACAATGAAAATCCAATCAGCGCAGCACATTCACGTATTTGATAGGTAATTCTTTCAAATCAGTAATACATGCTAAAGCCTCAAGTAGGCTGACTTTCGCATTTCTATCGCTGTCGAAACAATATACCAATGCATAGCCATTCACGATGAATTTTCAGTCCACCAACAGAAAAGTGCCAGCAGATTGTTGTGGGTATTGTTAGCGTATGCAAACAAGCAAGAAAGAACTGACCCACCACTGGACACGGGATATAACAAGCCACAAAAGCAGAGCATATCGCTACTTGTCAAAGTAATATATTCTCTCATCACTCCTGAAGTACCATAGCATAATGTGACAAAACAATCTATTCTACTTGATTCTTAAAATAGTTATAAATACATAGTGATTGTAAAAACAATAAATTTTCACATTACAACTAAATGATGATCAAGTGTGTACCTCCAAAACCAGCAGACACACTATCAATAGGGCTTCCTCCAAAAGCTTCAATGGCATTTGCAAAATTAACATCTATTTCCCGTCTTTCTCTGATTCCTTCACTGAAAAAAGATAGTCTTAACGCAATCGTTGATACGCGATTGAAGCAAGAATTATCTATCATACTTCCGCACGGACACGGTTAAAACTGATACAATCTAGGTCAATTGCATAACGACAGGAGTCATATCAGGCTTCAGGCATTAAAATTAAGAACAAAGAAAAAACAACGATAGCAATGAAGAAAGCTTAGGCTCTTTGACACAACATAATTGTATATGCATTTAATCAATAGGTGAAGCCTCTATCATCACTCATTTATGCAATAAAAGAAAGTATATTCATACAAGCAGGCATTCCAGTAAGAACTTTTGGTCCTTGTAAGGAAAAACTACGTGATCACCATGACCAACAAACATTGAAATTTCAAATTATATGTGATGAACAGCATTTGGAATGCACCTGTATTTTCGGCATCCTTTATAAAATTTCAAAACTCTCTCCCGCAGCAGTTCAGCACTCTCTTCCAAGGTCTGAATCTGTCTCATTAAACGTTTAAAAATCCATTGTGAAGCATAACATTAGAGCACTGAGGCAAAATGGTAAAAAACATTTAAATCACCTGGTGATACTGGTCAAGTGGTAGATAAAAGAGGAAAAAGGTTGATCATCAGTGGCGAGATATAACAAGAGATTACTTTCCTAATGGAAATCCAGTTTCACGATGAAAGAAAAAGTGTAACTCTAAATAAGTAACTAAGTTCCCTATTAATATAAGTTGATTATGCTCTCAACTAAAGTAAAATCCAAATTAATGACATATTCACAAAAAGCCAGAAGTATGCTTTCTCTGAATAAGTACAATGTCATAAATTATGCATAAAAATTTTTTTTTAAATACCTAACACATTTCACAGCCATTTTTGGTACTCTTCTTAGACAGATCAAAGAAGCATGATTTCCATCCGTCAACGGAATCAGTTCAAATCCAATCGTTATTCTTATTCTCTAACAACAGAAAGCAACCTAAAGCTTTCTCAACATTTTCTGATTATGCATTCATTCGTAACTGTTACAAACGGCAACATAAGAATAAAAATAAGGGCACGCACCTGTTGCCGAAACATGGGCGAGTCATCCAGTTTCGAAAACTGCATCATGATTTCCTCAACCGCAATTCAAGATGCAAAATTCAGCGAAAGAAAAAAAAAGACAAACTCATATCTTAAAACAAATCCCAATAAAAACTTGAATAAAAAACCCTCGAATTCCCATACTTTTTCGTTATCGGCTTCTCTTCTGCCATCCACATAGATTTCTCGGATTGTACGATACAAGCGAAATTGCAGGAGCAAATAGGCTTCTTTTCTCTCTTCGCGGTTGCCACATTTCATGGCTCTCCTGTCGTCAACAAAATCTCTCACGTACCCTTACCCGAAACGCAGCGTGTTACCGAATGCGAAAAATATGTTTAGAAAAGTTGAAAACACTAATTTAGGGGTCTTCGTGTTCGCTGTTCGGCTCATTTAAGTAAGTGTATGTTCGGCTTGAACTCGAGCTATTAGCCTAAAAAACAAGTGTTTGAACTGTTAGAGATATATTAAGATAGTTAGATATATTAGATATATGTAAGTATATTTGATTCTGATATTATTTTTACTTATCTGTTTGTATCGGTACTGTATATAAAGAATGTTTCACTTACTATCAATAATAACTTTTCTCTATTCATAACATGGTATCACAGCTAAGGTTTTTCTTTTTCTAATCCGATCATCTTGATTTCGTTTAGGTGGTGGTGTGCGGCCACTAGCACAGCACCTCCCACCAAAACCGCCTCTGTAGTTAGTGTATTTCATTTTTTTTCTAGCATAATAATCGGCGTCATCAATCCTTCCCAGCAGTTCGACTGGCTTCGTTTTTGAAGTGCCACCGAGACCGGTAGCTCATTCATCAGATCTGCCCTTATCCAGATCCATCGGCAGTCAACTCTATCACCAAAGTCGTGTTTTGATGCAAGCCGAGATGCATAGACAAGAAAAGTTCATTACAAGAGGTGAAGAGGGGCCACTGTTTGTCAACCATGGTCTAGGGTTTCGGTACTATCGTTGTCTTTTGTTTTTACTTTGAGTTTTTATTATGAATATAAAAAAAGGGAAAAGGAGGAGAATTGAGACATCCGCTCAGTAAAGAGGAAAGAACACAAAGAGGATAAAGAAGAAGGCTAAAGGTGGATGGCAGGGAGGATAACATGAGCTTTTTATTTTTAAAGATACTCAAACTCAGCTCGACATCGTATCAAATTCGAATCATAATCAATCTTTAAACGAGTTATACTCGAAATCGACTCGACATCTCATCAAATTCGAGTCATAATCAAACTATAAACGAGCTATTTGAAATAAAAAATGAACTATAAATGAATCATTATCGAACTATAAACGAACTAAAACTAATTAATCAATAGTCAACCAATAATCGAGTTTTGAACAAGTCTTAATCGAATAATAATGGAGCATTTTTATCATGAACATAAACAATTTGTTAACGAATAGTCGAGTACCGATTTATGCTCGACCTGGAATAAAATATGGTGTAGCCAAGCTATTTACAGCAATTTGATTACACGACGTAGTTTAATGTATTTTAAGATAAAACTATGTAACTTTTAATTGAAACTGCGTAGTTTTGAAAAAGATTCAGTTATCAATTTAAGGGTTATATTAATAAAACGCCCGTAGTTTTAATAAAAAATTACATTTTTTTGAATGACTGTAAATAATTTGACTTCACGGAATATCAGTAAGCTCGACCTCACAACGTCGACGACCAGCTCGTTGGGAGTGTGATACGAACGAAGATAGATGAATGCAGAGGAGAGGAAGAGGTTAGGGTTTTAGAGAAGATGAGAAACAGAAGAAGGAAGGAGAGTAATTTCATTAATTCATTTCTTGATTTCTAAAGTCCCATTACACTTGTTTCATACTCAAGAAGTTAGACAAAATACAAATGCACCATTTATGTTTCCTATTATTCCCTTCCGTAACATTCCTCCCTCCTTAAAATCAACCTTGTCCTCAAGGTCATCTACTTCCGGTGGTCTTAGCAATGAAAATATGATGATTTTGTTGATATAGCGCACCAAGATGGCATGGTCACCCAAGCTGAAATCAAGATTAAGGAATGTGGTCTCAAACATCCCAATCTTTAAGTTCTTCACCCAATCAAGCCTTGCATAACTCACTGAGCTATATATAACCACTTCAATTGATTCATGACGAGTTGTAAGTCTCTTATTAAACACTGTATGAAAAGCATCAATGCCTTGAATTCCCTGATATGGCCATGTAAGAGTGACACCTCGGTGACTATCATCCACTTGAGCAACATCTTGGTATGTATTTGTGATTATAAAATGAGCATGATCCAAAAGATGAGTAACAGTGACCACATCTTCAACTAGTGGCGCCAACACTTTGCTGTGAATAGGCATGATCACCTTGCCCTCTATACGCAGTGTATATATAAAAATAATATCAGGAGGCATGGGAGGGGTTTTGGTCACCCACTGAGCGACCTTCCTACTTCCAGATTCATAATATATATGCAAAATCATTTCAGCAATCTTATAAACACTCGGTGAGCAAGACTTTATACCATTCAAGGAAGAAAAGGTCACTGAGCGGATTTGAGAAGCAGCTGAAGCGCAAAGGCGTAGAAAATTATTCAGTACTCCGATTAATGACTCATTCTTTTGGATTGAAGAGAGCGCTAAACTCCAATATCCAGCCACCTTCAGCATCAAGATGGATTTAAAATCAAGTGCATCAAATGTACTGCCTCCGAGATTAACCCCAACACTAACAAGCTCATCTTGATTCTGAATGAGGAACTTGCCGTAGTCAACGGGAGCAGCATAAGTATGGATAGCAGAAGCAGAAACACCTCTCATGAGAAGATCAGCCAAAAAGACTGATATTTCTGTCAGTCGGATCTTGCATAATCAAAGGAGACATAGTAGATAAGAGTGTATAGTCCCTGATGTTGCTTGACGGCAGCAATAAAATCTTCGAGCCCCCATTGACATAGGATATTTGCACAATATATGAGATTAGACATCCATAGATTTCAGGACGGCGAGGCGGTTTGTATAAGCAAGTCAATAGGAATGGAGCAGCACTCAATGACCAGAAGGTGTCATAACCATCAACTAAATTCCCCAAAATTTTGGAATGCAAAAGAGATATTCCCATTTTCATATAGAATTCACTACTCGCTGCCACACCAGATGATGTGTTAGCTGGTTTTTCAGCCGCCAACAGTTTGGTTTCCCACTTGAGCGATGCATATTCATTTTCTATCTCTTCTTCCGGTATATCACCAGGCTTAGACAACACCAAATCAGAATATATATCTAGGTGGAAATCAACACTAGCTGAGTCATTACCATCAACAATAGATGCATTCTTCATTTCATCTTCCACACATGTCATACTGAAATCGAAGTAAAATGTTTGTTTGAATGCTTTGAGGCAAAATGTCGGAAATAGAGAAAATCCACATGTTGATTGTGCGCCTGAAATGAACCACTGGAAGGAGCTCCACAGAAAGCTCATTGAGAAGAATCTCACAAATCCCTTGACTTTCTTCTTGGTCATTTTGACTCCTTTTTCAGTATGAAAACCATTGATGAGAATGGCAGTGGCGGTTCCACTTGGGTGAGTTAACTTGTAGTCAATGATCATGATCTTTCCAAGAGGAACCAAAGCTAGCAGCCCAACAGTTGCGGTCATGAATAGAAATCCAGTCATCCACCCAAATGCAGGTTCCTTGTAACTCCTCGGAACATTTCCTTCTGTATTGACTCGAGCTACCTCATACGTTCTCTTGTTTAGTGCCATCAAGTAAGAGCCAAATCCACCTTTCTTAGCCTCAGCCTTTCCCCAACCAATGCACAAATCTTCTTCGTTGATAATTTTTATCTCATCATTTTTTGACATAAGGACTGACATAAACTTGAACTTACGTTGAGTTCTATCATCCGGAGGTTCCCATGGTGGGTTCGGAGACACAGCAGCCATATAGAAAAATTGAATAGAACACCAGTTGCCATTGAAGGTTTCATGTGCAAGGCGAAAAGAAGGCAAATACACTGAGGCATTTTCACAAACAGGTAAAAGGCACAAATCCGAAACAGTGTTTGACACACATAATTTTGTTTCAAAGCTCTCTTCACTGATTTCAGCCTCATTCAACACCAATATTGACGAGAAATCAGTTGCAAAAAGGTTGGGTACCTCCACTCGTGGCACTCGGTTGTTGGATCCTGAGTTAGGCTCGGATGCGGCAACGTCCTGAAGCTGCAGTGGCTGGCCTGAGTGCGAGATGATACTCCCCGACGACTCACTCAAGGCTTTTCCAGTAAGCGTAGCCAACAAAGGTGAGTCCGGGGTGGTCGTGGTTTGTAGGGAAGATGATGGTGGCAGGTAAGGTCTATGTTGTGGTGATGGTGAGTTTTGAAGGATAGGTTGTTTATCGGTCTTTGGTTGGGTCGCTGGTGAAGCTCTAGGATTGATCCATTCATCTTCTCCATCATGTTCATCATATGTTCAAACTTAGCCTCCTGCGTTTGAGCTAGTTGATCAATCTTAGACGTCTGGGTTTGGGCCTTTTCCTCCATGATTTGAATACGAACGCTCAAATCTGTCACACTGCTGGTGATAGCAGCAATAACCTCAGAGGTTGCAGCATTTCGAGTTTCCGGCATATTTAGTCACGCTCGATGAAAAAAGCACCAATTGATACGAACGAAGATAGATGAATGCAGAAGAGAGGAAGAGGTTAAGGGTTTTAAAGAAGATGAGAAACAGAATAACGAAAGAGAGTAATTTCATTAATTCATTTCTTGATTTCTAAAGTCTCATTACACTTATTTAATACTCAAAAAATTAGACAAATTACAAATACACTTTTTATTTTTCCTATTATTCCCTTCCGTAACAGAGTGGGACCCACGAAAATCGGGTTATTGGGAATTTTATCATCTTATCGCTTCATCTATCTATGTACAGCACCACAGCTGCTAGTTGCTATAGAGAACAAAGCTTGCTCACTTGTCGCGCCACATAAATGGCCTCCGTATCGTCGTCGATAACGTTCCACAACCCAACCCGTTCGTTTTCTTTTTCACCAATCCAGCCGAAATGCCCCAAGTCTCGAACGGGGAAGACGCACATCTCCTTCGCGATTCCGCCGCTTGGGACTACTGCTCCCTTCGACAACACGACGCTGGCGGTCGTCGGCGGATCATCAGTAGCGGCGTTGGCGGCGATTCTGTCTTTGGCCGATCCGGAGAAGCGGCGGCAGCTGCAGGCGGAGGAGGTTGGGGGAGGTGACAAGGAGGTCGTGAGAGAGTATTTCAATAACTCAGGGTTTCAGAGGTGGAAGAAGATCTATGGCGAGACGGATGATGTGAATAGAGTGCAGATGGATATCAGGATAGGCCATTCCAAGACTGTTGAGAATGTGATGAAGATGTTGACTGAGGAAGGCTCGCTTAGAGGCGTGACGGTTTGTGATGCTGGTTGTGGCACCGGAGTGCTGTCCATTCTACTTGCCAAGGAAGGAGCGCTTGTTTCCGCTAGCGACATCTCTGCTGCAATGGTAGCTGAAGCTCAAATGAAGGTCATTCTAGCAATGGACTTATATTATAATTACTAATGCACTGAAATTCAATTCTGTGAAATGACAATGTTTCCTAAAAACTGTATAGGTTTATAGAAGATTAATCACACGTTCCAGTTTTATTATGAAGTAGCGAAGTTCTGGTGAATGAGAGTGATTTGTGTGAACTGGTTATTTGCTGGCTTAATGAGGCATAAATTTCGTACTTACAACTAATTGATGTTCAACTTCTCAGGCAAGAGAGCAGCTGGATGCGCAAGTAGCCATGCCAAATTTTGAAGTCGGCGACTTAGAAAGCCTGCAAGGAAAGTACGACACTGTCGTCTGCTTGGATGTTTTGATACATTACCCACAGAGTAAAGCTGATGCCATGATCGGCCATTTGGTTTCACTAGCTGAAAATCGCTTGATTTTAAGTTTTGCTCCCAAGACATTCTACTACAGTTTGTTGAAGAGAGTTGGAGAATTGTTCCCAGGGCCTTCCAAGGCCACCAGGGCTTATCTCCATTCTGAGGCGGATGTCGAGAGGGCATTGAAAAAGGCAGGGTGGAAAATCAGAAAGAGGGGCCTCATTACTACACAATTTTACTTCGCAAGGTTAGTGGAGGCTGTCCCGGCTTAATAGTCTGCCCTTTTGATTCAGGTAATCAGCTGCTTGAGTAATTTTTGTAAACCATGATCTTCTGAATCATAATCCTCATGTATATCACACATATTAATTGCTTCATATTTTTTTTTGATACAAAACAAATGATAGAAAAGCTGAGGAAAGAGGCCAGACTTCGCCTACTCTATCTCCTGTGCCAACTCAGCTACACATATAGGAATAGAATTGAAATCCATCCAGCTCCAAGCTTCCTCCTTAGCCTTCTTCGCCAAAAAATCAGCTGCTTTATTCCCCTCTCTCAAAATATGATTAAGCTTCCAACCTGTATTTCTTCTAAGCATAGCTTGACAGTCGAGCACCTCTTCTTGCAATCTGCCTCCTTGTAGCTGGGCTCCCATAAGAACCAAGTCCATAACCATCGCATTATCAGTCTCAAAATGTACCTTCTTCCCAAGGTTGTCAGAATCGAGTTTTACCTTGACTCGTTTTATCTAGGTGGAATCGGAACGTAAACTCGACTCGTAAAATCGCCGAATTTACTTTTTATTAAAATAATAATATATATATTATTATTTTTAATTGTAAAGTTATGTAAATATATGAAAGAAAGTTTCTTTAAGAAAGAGTAATTTACCAACTTGTAAAGTACAAGTACAAGGAAAATTGTTGGTCCAAGTCTAAGTACTTGAAAAAAAAAGAGTTCCACGCCTAAAATTTCAAAAAAAATAGAGGTAAACTTTGTAAAGATTAGAACTCTTCCAAAATATTGTCTTCATCTTCCATATGATTATATTCATCTTCTGATAGAGGATCTTCAATATTAGAACCAAAGACCAAATTATTTGAAGATACATGCAAATAATTGCATGTGTAAAAGAACATGGCAACTAAATCATCGGCTTCCTCCTTGAGGGGCTTCTTGACAATTTGATTGATTGTGGACTGAATCTTAGAAGTAGCAAATAATCCCGTTTCTGTATGCTTAGAGACAGAGGAACATGTCTCCACCTCCTTTGTTGAACTTCCACCTTCATCACTGCATTCAATCATTTTTCTTTTTTTCATGGATGCCTCTTTTCCAGTAGCAATTAAATTTTAACATTGTCAATCTGACCTCATCTGACACTTGTGCACAGGGTTCACAATCTTCACTAGTTCCAGCAAAATGATGTTTAAATCTGAAAATTCCTCCGCTTATAACCTTTGCGCAAAAATTACATTTCACTTTTTTAGCATCACCCAAAACATTTGTTCCATATCGCCACCCAAGATCAGTCCTATTTCCTTTCATATTTTTCCTACCTTTCCCTCTGAAAGAACCGGAAGCTGACCCTTCACCAACACTATCATTCCCAGCAATAAATCTCTGCCGCTGCTAATCTCAACTTTCAACGACAAGCAAACTTACTTACCGTCGATGCAGATCTCTGTCGCTGCCAATCTCTGTTTCAAAGTATGCTCAGATGCTGCGCCGCTGCCGATAAGTCGTTATTTTTCTTTAATCGCACCGCAGAACGCATCAGTCGTGTACTCGTGTTTTTAGATTAGGGTTGTGTATTATTAAAAATATAGAAATTAAGTAATGGGCTTAACTTTACTGGCCCAATCCAAAAATTTATAGATTGTAAAATCGGACGTTTCTACACGATTTCATCGATTTTAGTCCGTGTAAAATCGGATAAAATCGTTTTCAGGTCCGATTTCAGTGAAAAATGAGTTCAGATACGAGTTAACACGAAATACACTTGTAGAAACGTAAAATCGGACGATTTTATGATTTAAAACGCGATTTTGACAACCTTGCTTCTTCCTATCCCGTCGCTCCGCTGCCTTCATAGCCATTTTTAACGGCCCCATCTCTGCCTCAAGTATACTTGATATTCCATCTTGAGTTGCTGCACAGACAAATAGAAAGTGACTTGTTTCATCTCGACACACACAAGCTACATCCGTCCGCCCTGAGTCACTATTTCCCGCCGCATCTATATTTATCTTTACAAAACCTGATTCTGGAGGCCTCCAACAGATTCCTGGATCCCTTCGCATTGTGATAAAAGAGAATGATCGGTCCTTTAGCTCCTGACTCAACATTTTAATTTTCGACACCGACCACCTCACATCCACTACCTCCTTCCCATTCCACACTGAGTTTCTATTCATCCAAGCTGCATAAGCACCATTGGAAATAGTTGTCAATTCAGCCAGGGCACAAGAGCGAACTACCTCCCACACCCATACCCCCGAGTCCCTACACCCTTCCCTCCAATTTTCTTCACCTCTCAGGAGCAGAAGCCACATCTCTTTGGCCCAATCACAATACAGAATAACATGGTACACAGTCTCCACCTCCTTCCCACATACTCTACAAACTGCTCCAGCTTGGCAGCCTCTCCTACTCAGATTATCTGCTGTTGGAAGTGCGTTATGATAAACCCGCCACATGAAGACTTTTACCTTTGGCTGAACTTTAACCCTCCAAAATTTCTTCCAAAAAGTTCTCTTGGATTCCATGTCCGAGCTCTCGCCCCGCACATTCCTAGTTGTAGTCCTTCTAATAGACAGCAGCACATCATAAACATCCCTCACCCTAATTCTGTCTCCTGCTCCCTTCATTGCCTCTAACCGCTGCACCATACCCAAAGCCCCCAACTTCTCTTTCACCTCCCACAGACAGCGCCACGCATATGAAGGTCTACTACCAAGCACTGAATCAGCCATGCTAGAGGATCCAAAATACTTCGCCCGAATGACTTTGCTAACCAACAAAAGTTCCTGAGAGTCCAGTCTACATAACTGCTTGAACAGCAAAGCCTCATTGCACAACGCAAGGCACCTGAAACCCATCCCTCCCTCCAACTTCGTCTCTGTCAAGACCTCCCTACGCACCCAACAGATACTCCTCTTCTCCCCACCTCTTCCCCACCAAAAAGAAAAAATAATGATGGCCAATCTCTTACACAACTCAACATGGATTTTAAAACAAGACATGATAAAGACAGGTACATCTTGAAGAATGGATTTAATGAGAATCTCCTTTCCTGCCAATGACAACCACTTCTCCTTCCAGCCATGGACCCGTCTCCAGCATTTTTCTTCCACTTCTTTGAAAGCGGCTAACTTTCTGGCTTTGAAAAAAATTGGCATACCCAGATATTTGGACAGCACCTTTCCTCTTTTAACTCCCAAGAAATTGCACAGCACCTGTGCATAGGTAGCCGCCACATTCTTCCCAAAGAACATTTCGGACTTATCGTAGTTCAGTTTCTGCCTAGCTAATAATTGAAACCTCTCTAGAATATCTTTGAGAGCTACCACATTCTGCAGAGTTGCTTTCATAAATAATAAACAATCATCCGCGAAGAACAAATGGGAAATACTTGGTGCACTTCTACAAATCTTAACTCCAACCATCCTGCCCTCCTCCTGCTTTTGAATACAAGCAAAAGCTAACCACTCCATACAGATTATAAACAGATAGGGAGATATTGGATCCCCTTGTCTAATACCCCTCTCAGGCACCACTACTTCTGAAACAACATCATTCACTCTAAAATAGCAGGTCACCGTAGTCACACACTTTATTATCTTCCGCACCCAGCTTACCAGAAAACCCAGCCTCAACTGTAAATTCTCCAAAAACTGCCAATTCACCCTGTCATACACCTTACTCATATCCAGCTTTAACGCCCCATAACCATTAAACATTCCTGTTCTAGTATTTAAATAATGGAACATCTTGTGTGCTAACAAAATGTTATCAGTTATCAGCCTATTCGGCACAAACGCACTCTGAGTGTCGGAAATTACCTTATGAAGCACATGTTTCAATCTGTTTGCCAAGCACTTCGTCACTATCTTCCCCAAAACATTGCAAAGACTAATAGGCCGAAAGTTTTCCACATCTTCTGGGTTGCTGCATTTAGGAACTAAAGTGACAAGGGTCCTGTTAATGCTATCCAAAGGGCCATCTTCATTCAATATTTGCAGACATTTCCTCGTGACCTCATCCCCCACTATCTCCCAGTTCTTCTGGTAAAATAGGGGGCCAAAACCATCGGGCCCAGGTGCTTTCTCAGGTTGCATTTGAAACACTGCTCTACGCACTTCTTCAAGTTGAAAAGGGTCACTTAAATATTGAACATCTTCCTCCTCTAGCTTCCTTGGCACCTCCTACATCTCAAGATCCCAGCAGATGTCTGCAACACTCGCCCCCTTCCTGAATAAGTCTCTAAAATAGTCAGAAACTCTACTAAGGATCTCCCGTTCATCAGTTAGCCACCTCCCATCCGTACCTCTTAACCTCTTAATTCGATTAGTCCTCAACCTCTGAGATACCCTAGCATGAAAATATTTCGTATTCAGGTCCCCTTCCCTAAGCCAATCAGCTCTACTTCGATGTTTCCATAACAACTCTTCTCTTAATAACCACTCATCCATTTTCTGACACACGCTGGCTTCTTCTTCAGCAATGTCCCCTGTCCTCGGCTGCGCCTTCAAAACTTCTAGCCGAGACTTCAACTCTTTTATTCTCCTGCCCACAACACCAAATTCCTTCCAGTTCCACAATCGGAGCCCTTCTCTAACTCTGTCCAGTTAATCTACAACATCGGTGCTGCCCTTATTCCACAGCCCCTGAAGAACACCATTAAAAGCTTCATGTCTTTGCCACATCGCTTCAAACCGAAACGGTCTATTCATCCGTTGATGCCTATCTCCTTCGAAGTTCACCAACAAAGGCATATGGTTTGAAACAAAAGCAGTCAAATGGCTAACCTCTGCATCAGGGAAAAGACATCTCAACTCTGAATTAGCAAAGGCTCTGTCCAGCCTGGCCCTCATTTCCGCATCACCCACCCGCCTATTGAAATAGGTGAACTCTGAGACTAGAAACCCCAAGTCCGACAGCTCACAATATTCCACAGCCTCACGAAACCTCCTCATCTGCCATTCACCTCTCAGTCTGTTTCCTTTATATTCCCACCCAAAGAGGATCTCGTTAAAATCCCCAAGGACCAGCCATGGCTTTCGCACATTCTCATCTCTAAGAGCCTTCAACAAAGACCAACTCTCCTCTCTTCTGCCCACAACTGGATTACCATAAAACAAAGTTAGACGAAAGCCCTCCGCATCTCCCACCCAAACATCCACATGACTCATGGAAAATGATTTCAACTCCACATTCACCTCTTCTCTCCACAAAATTGCCAAACCCCCTCCTAGACCTCTTCTAGCCACCTCAACCCCATTCGAAATCCTAATTTCCTCTTCAACCAATCTATTCTCCCATTTTGCAACTTTGTCTCTATCAAACCTACCACCTGGGGGGACCAAAGGATCTGACTAAGTCAGATAAAGCACAAACTGATCGAGGGTTCCCCAAGCCCCGACAGTTCCAACTCAGCACCTTCATTGCCCTCGATGGGGCTGCATCGCAACCGCCGCCGCTGTCTCTTCCAACAGAAAGTCTGCTCCTTGCCCCAGAGAAGTAGTCTCCTCAACACTATCCCTCAGCGATATGCTTTCTATGTCTCTACGACTAGTAGAACCTCCTCGCGCCTTTCGCTTTAGATCGGAGACTCTAATTCTTAATGACTTCCTCTGCTTCTCCGCAAGCGTATCTCTCTTTGCAAACCGAGAGCATCCTCCACCAATCAACATGTCATTCTGGCCTTCCCCAATCTGCGGCCCATTAGTCTCACCTCTTGGCCCAATTACTCCATCCAAACTCACCTTCCCAATAAAACTGATTCTAATGTCATTAACTCCAGTCCCATTACCCTCCTGTAGTAAATAGTACATGCCCCTTGTCCTTTCATCTTCGGCCACCTTTTGAATGTCCCAAATTGACTTTTGACGATTAACTTCCCCACTTGACCACTCAGCTTCTCCCAGCACCTCCATCGCCATCTGAGTTTTGGTCCCACATACGATCGCCTGAAAATCTCTACTCCCTTGACTATTTCGACTGTCATCCTCCGCTTCTCCTGACATCCACTCCACCATCTTTTTTCCATACATAACCTGCATCCACGCTGCATACTCCTCCTCCCTTGACATCCCTCCTTCCACACACTCACTCATCTCATGGGGTAATCGTTCGTACTTAATTCGCACTCTCAACGAACTTTTTCCTGGTCGAGGTAGTATAGATCCTGTAACAAGGGGCTTGTTGATGTCCATCGACACCCTGCATCTGATGTATTTACATCTTTGCACCTCCTTCTCCAATTGGTTCCACTTGACCAGCTCTCCCACCGGTGCCGCAAGCTTTTTTACCAGCTCCAACTCCGCCAACTGTACCTGCGCATTATGAAGTTGGACCCATACTCCCTACTTGTCAAAGCAGTACTTGTCCTGTGCTAGCCCATCCTCCCACCGGCACATCAGAATCGCCTCTCCTCCGTAGGTCCACGGACCTCCCTCCAAAACCTTTTCTAAGTCTTCATGTTTCTCGAATTTAGCCAGGATTTGATTACCATCCACCTCCACAAAATTCACCTTACCTTTGATTATCCACACCCGATTAAGTGTTGAAACAACTCCGTTAAGACTAGGAAATCTTCCTAAAACAAGCCTCAACACCAAAGTATAATGGAACCGTGTTGCTGATTTCTCCGAGTCCTCCTCCGTAAGCGCTAACGTAATCTGGTCGCCAAAACGTTCCGCCAAATGGTTAACATCCTCCTGGTTTCGCTCCATACTGAAAACCCTAGTCGCCGAAATTGCAGATTGAAACAGACTAATGTGATACGAAACATGTTGAAACTGAAAAAGAAACTCCAGATAAAAAGAAAACTGTTGGTGCACCAGATTTGAATTCACTCCCACTATTTTTAATATGTTTGTTTATGTAATTGTAAATGTTATATTAATTGCTTCATATTTAATTCTAAAATTTGTTCATCTTCCTTCTTTTTATTTTCAAACTAATCCAAGTCCCTTTTTTTGGACTTCGCTCTTTGCTTTCTTTTCCTTTATAAATTTTGAAGAAGAAAAAACCCTCTTTATTGTGTATAATTCATATGGCTATTTTATCCAGCAAGTGTATCACCGCTTCAATTAGGGGTCAACATTCAGCTCTAGGGCTCAAAAGCCCTGCACAAAGCCCTATGACCTACGAGCCTTAAGGCCAGCCCGGCCCTAGGTTGAAGCCCTCGAGCCCTTAGGCTTAAAGGCTCGAAGTCGAACAAAGGCCGTGATTTCAAAGCCCTGTTCGGCCCTCGAGCCCGACCTAACAATGACCTAATTCAGCCCGGCCCTACCCGCCCTAAAAAAGCCCGACCTAATTAGGACCTAATAATATTCTGTTCGGTTCGTCCTAAAAAAGCCTGATCGTTAAGCCCTTCCGTATTTAACTTCTATAAATTAATTTATAATATACTTAGTCAATTTTTTTAAAAATATACACAAATAACACAATATTGATATTAGGAGTTCAAGTCTTGAATTTAAGGATTAACAAATGACAAATTGTTCATACTATAAGCTTAATTATTCAGAGTCTAGAGGATTAACAAATGACAAATTGTCATATTTCAGCCCAAAAATAGAATAAGATGAAATTGTTGCTCCGGATATTTTGCGTCTTTGTAATTATTTTATTGATGTGCTTCATAAAAAATTATGATTTTTATTGATATTCTTGATAAATAATTATTTTAAGCCCGGCCCTAAGTTTAGCCCTAAAATTAAGGGCCGTTCGTTTCGGCCCTAAAAGCCCTTTCAATGTTCGACCCTAAGGCCGGCCATAGGGTCAAGATTTTGAGTGAAGCCCGGCCCGGCCCTAATTTTTTTTAAAGCCCTCCAAAATCGTCATTTGTTCGGCCCTAAGCCCTCTAAAATCGTCATTTGTTCGGCCCTAAGGCCTCCAAAATCATCATTTATTCGGCCCTAAGCCCTTTCAGTAAGGGCAAGACCGGCCCTGCCCTACCCATTGTCGACCCCTAGCTTCTATAGAAGCCAATTTCGTTTATAGAGTAATTTTTTTTATAGTGATTTATAGAGTAATTTTATTCACGCATTAATTTGTATCACTCTTGCTTTGAAAATCACAGTTTAATGAAAAGTTACAGTTTAACAAGAAAAAAAACGATATGGGTTCAGTCGATCGGACTCGGTCTAATTAAGCTACTGCCACTTTAGGGCTGCAGAAAAAGTAAAAGTCCGGCCTCACCTGACCTTATTCACTATACGGCTGGCTATAAACCCTTAAACCCTGCCATATCCTTTACTATTACGAATAGGGCCTACAAGACCATCCCATTGTGACCCCACTTCAGTTTATGTCCATAATATGAAAACGGGTGTTTTTTCATCTCAAAACCTAGTACATGTTCTGTGCAATTCAACAGTTTTGTTTCTGCTCTATTCTTGTGTGTTAATCCACAATCCAACCAACAGCTCCATCATAGGTCATTATGAAAGCACCAAGATCTTTTTCAGCAATGCTTAATGATTTTTAGAACATAGATACACCTCCCACAAAATTGTTCACAAACTCACAAGATGTAGACATTTGTAGTCTGAAGTATGGACAAGAATGTACTAGAAAGAGTGGATGAGGGAAAAAAAAATCAGATTGCTACAATAATCACTCATATATCTAACTCAGTAGATTCTTGTGCATCAATTTCCTTGCGTGAAGCTTCCCATAGTTGCTGTTCTATCCCCAATTTTCTGAGCTCCACCAAGCCTCGGTCAACTACATTTCAACAATAGACGAACACCTCAGATCTCACAAGCTACATATTAAACAAATTATTGGTAATTTCAATACTCCTATGCTCTATATGATAGGCATACAGGCAGACGTCACTTCCACATAAGGTATGAGCTGTTAATGAAAAAGGTTTGATCAGGAATTGGAATACCATCAACAGCATCATGTGAAGTTGGTGACTGCCCACTTCGACAAATCCAGAAGGCCAATCTTTCTTCAGCAATGTCCTCCTCAACTCCATGAGCTTTAGCTCGTCTCCAGAAATATGTCAGCCAGGCCTGCATGAAACAGAAGATATATTTCTGTTCTTGGTCTTCAAGTCCAGTGGCATGATCTTTGCATACTTGAGACTTTGACTAAGCAGTGAGGGAAACATGCCGAACATAATAGTATGGTTAAAATGAACCAGCTGACCTCTTTAAATTGAACATCTTCTGCCTCCTTTTGACTTAATTCTGTAATTCCGAATGAGAAATTCAGTTTCATAAAGACTAAAGTCACAAAGACCATATTCTGATTACGATATGCTCTGAGTCGCGCAATATCTCAAAATCAAACACATGAGCACAAAAATTATGTGCCAAATATATGTAAGATGATATCCTTGAAAGAAACAGAACGTGAATAACTTGGATGTAAAAGAGTTCCAATTTTACCAGAGGCATCCAAAAATTTCCGTTCACCGGGCGATTTGAAGTCTGCAATAAAAACACAGATTTACAAGTTCTTTTTATCCTTGCTTAAATAATGATTGATGTGGGCAACTATCAACATGAGATTTAATATTCTTATAATGGGCATTTAATGATGACAAAAATCCGAACCTGAAGAGTGATGCCTGAATATGCTGGAGCGTCTACTCAGAGATAAAGCAACAGCAACAGCATCCTCAACCTTGTCACATTGAAATCCCAGGTTTTTTAGATGCCTCATCAGAATTAATAAATATTTAAAATTTTAATGCCCAAATGGAACAAACGTGATGCAGCATAGCATGTTCTGAAGATGTGTTGCCACCATTAGAAACAACAGAGTGGAACGAGAATTCGATAGTAAGAGGGTTTTACAGAACCTTCAAAGAAGCTAATTCTCTCAATGCCATTTCAACTGACAGCATGCTCTCAATATTCCCTTCTCCAGTCAAATCACCAAGATTGCGAACATGCTTACCCCTATCTGAGTCTTTGTTGTAAGCTGGACAATAAGTCAAGAGCTTGAAAAAGTGGAACAAATGAATGGAGAATAACATGTATATAGTAATACAGTATGCATCTCCAGAATTTACTACCAGATTCTTCTTTGGCCCTTTGTCCAGCAGAAATGACAAGTTCAAACGGTAGAGGTGCTAAAGAGGACCAGTGCTCGTACTTTGACGCAGCTATATCTGCACAAATGCCTGAACAAACCAAGCGATATAATTGATTAACCATACAATACAAACTGTAAGGCTTGAGGGTCGCACAAGGAATTGAATAGCAGCAAGCCAACAACGCCACAAGAAACAAAGAACACAAACTGAATGGGTTAGCCCTAGAACCAAACAGTAATGCAAATAACGCAGATCACATACAATATAAATACTATAGCACACAATGTATCACACATAATAATACCATTCTCAACAGCTAAACCCCAAAAACGAGCAAGCCAACATCTCTTCAGAACCACTTCCTCCTACAAAAGAAAACAAATAAATTATAAGTTTGGTTTCAATAGTTAGCACTGTCAAACGAAAGCTATCAATCACGAACCATCTCCTCCTGAGTTAAAATCATTCTTTGAGTCATAGTGCGTAGAGCTTTTGCCTCAGATTCCGTTTCATGGACCTTTTCCAAGGCTGAAGCAGTGTCCTCTTTCAAACGCTGATAAGAAAACCAAAGAAAGTGAAGGTAAATTAATAACATTAAGTGTTATCCCGAGAACAGCAATCACAAAATCGTACCTCGATTTCAGAGTGAAGGGTTGCAATTTCTTCCTCTCTACCATCCTTGTTTTGTTGTGCAGCCTTCAAAGCTGCCTATCACCAAAGAAAACCAACAGTGCATTTTTTTATGTAGTAAAAACTAAATGAAGGAAAATATTCTTGAGTCAAGGCGAAACATGCTCGTAAAGAATGATATCTCACACAAGAAACTAATCAGCTGGTACTTCATAGTAAAATACTGATGATCTCTACCTCTCTTTGGCGTAGTGCTGCTTCCTTCCTACAGGGAAAAAACACAAAGTTAGTCATGTGAAAACTAACAGACTGCTTGGGTTCATTTTTAAATCTAAATTCATCTCAAATAAAATAAAAAACGAGATTTACCTGCTTAGTAATTTTGCCTCCAATGACACCCCTTCTCCAAGAGATGCAACCTACATTTCCGAGTGAAAAAAAATCAACGCTTGTGCTGATAAAAGATGTACATATTGAGGTTAACATATGTTCAGCCATCAGCTAGGCTACCACTATTATGATATACAATGTGGTTTTGTTCTTATGAAGCTTCATAACCACCAAGAAACATAGAAAGATACTAATGTACACAAACATCATTAGAAAGTGGAATGTTTCTCAAGTACTATACTTACATATTTATATATTTTTAATGATGTGACTAAATTTAACGTGTAAAACTACAAAGACAGATTACGAAAAGTCAGATACACATTAAAAGTAATTTATGGCTAAGTCTAATATCTGAGCAGAATACCACTTCTTATGTAACGCCAACATACAAGTAATATATATGTTCCAATGTTGTGACAACAATTAACATGTAAAGCTGCAAAGACCTATTGTTTATTAATCGATACAGACTAATCAATGAGCTTATCTATGAAACAGTAAATGTATGGCTAAGTCTAATAGCTAAGTAGGATATGACTTCTTATGAGAGCATCGTATACAAGCATGAGCATCATAATTAATGAACACTGATGCATGAAATAGCTATACTGTTACCTGTTTCTCCAGTTCCCTTGCTCTCGCCTCTGCTTGTTCATGTCTTTCTTCAGCTTGGCGTAGCTGTCAGTTAAAATATATGAGACACTCGACAACATAATATGCAGCGAGATTCATAACTTGACAAATCACCTTGTCGGTAATATCTTCATTTTCTTCTTGGAGCATATCAAGCTGCAATTAAACAAGAAATTGTGTGTAAAACGGGTTCAAAATGAAACAAGCTAACACATGGAAAAATAAAATGGAAAAATAATAAAACTAGTGGAACATATATTTAGATAGTTTATTATCATTTGGGTTTTGGAACTTATGCTTCCAGATGTAATATCTATTTACAATGTTGAATGACTAAATCCTTAATTAAATAAAAAGTTTCCGATACCGTGAAAATGAATACAAAATAGAACAGGGAAGAAAAGAACATACTTCATCGCGAAGAGCAGAAGCCTCCTTAAGATTCCTAAAATCTTGTGGCTTTTCATTTCTGCTAGGTGAAAATCTACACCAATTAAACCAGACATGAAACAGCAGTCAGATAAAATTCACCCTACAAAAAGGAAAAAAAAACAGATAAACATGTAATTCTTTGATGTAAAATGTAGCATAAAAGCATCCATTTTAAACAGTTTAAATTTGATCATTACTGTTATAATGGTGATTGCTTAATTACCCTCTGTTACTTAATCTGCTAGATGGAGGATCTATAGGCGGTACGGCAACAGGTGTCCTCAATGACCCTCTGGTAGGTGGCATCATAGGCGTCGGACGAACTGAAACGGATGGTCTTCCAGCTGACGTTGATCGAACTGTAGAATTATTCTCTACAATGTTCCGACCTAACTAATCAAGGCACGAGAGATAAAGTTAGCTCTAAGACACGGCAAGTCGTATATACATTTCTCTAAACTCAGCTGATGAAAAAGATAATGACGATAATGGACAATCTAGCTTTAAGTCAACTGAGACACTTGCATATTCTCCAGATAGATAGTACTGCACTGAACTAGTCTATTAGATCAAATGATCAAATTCCTAATGTCTTATTCCATATCTACATAGAGATGTGGCGCCAATTAGAAAGAAAAAAAGAGAAAGAAGTAACGAGCAGAGCTCACTTACCGCAGGCGAAGGCGATCTATTAACCCTAGAAGCAAAGCTATTATAATTATTAGCAGAGTAGACAGACGGCAAGGGCGGAGGAGGGGCGCTATAGCGAAATCCAAGATCATCATCGTCGTCATCGTCATCATCGGCAGTCTGCGTAGCCATGACCTTAGCAAGACGCTGCGCCGCCGCCTTGGCCGCCACGTTCTGCGTGCGCTTAATAGTTGATGTGCCAAGTGTGGAGGCGAGCCTGGATTGTGGATGGGCGGGGGACATGACGGGGGAAGAAGAGCCGGTGCTGCTGGATCCTCCGCTCCACTGTCTGGTGTAGGACGGACTGTCCGTCCGCCTCCGATCCATTGGAATCAATCGACCAACAAGCTACTCAGTCTCCTCTCTTTAAATATTTTGCAATCGGGAATCAGAGCGATCCGCGCTGTGGCGTCAAAATCTGAGGACTCGAGATCGGCGCGGATCTGCGATAGCTATGACGAAGAATTGAAATTAGTTTGAGTTTAATCGACGTTGAAAATTTGGGGCTACGGTCACCACTACACATTAGTTTGTCACGTGCGATACGTGCGTGTGTATTTTGATTTTTTTCGTGCTGTAAAAATGTGCCATTGGAGATGTTATTTTCGGATCAGTACATATTATTTTATTTACAGAGTAAAGTTGAAGTACAAAGCAAATTTTCAGTGCAAAATATAAAATTCGTTAAAACTAGTTTATAATTGGTCGTTGAGAAATTTAAAGTACAATATAGTCCGTTACGAATAATTTATAATTCGTCACTGAAAAATTAATCATACACGAAATTACAACCTGATATGCTTTATTATTTTATTACAAATAAAATTTAGCATATGATACCTTCGTCCCGTTTGCTTTCTAGTAAGTTTTTGAGATAAAAATAAAATTTGAAGAAAAATTAAGTTTTTTTGGATATGAAACCTGGTTACAAAACACTAACAAGACTAAAAGTTCTTCTACGAGTTACAACCTGATAACACCAAATCAGAACGAACTACAGACGACAAAAATAAAGGAATTGCATTTGTTAATTCTCAGCTCCATTTGTCCTATCTAACCTTTTGCGCTAATAAGTCTGCCACCAGGTTTGCTCCTCTTAATGTATTTCTCCAAGCTCCAAAGCTGGTAGGACTCCAATATCATGATACACTCTTCCAACCATGTCCCTCCTTTTGCTAGGTAAGATTTGGACAGTAGGGCCTGAATGACTTTGTTGGATCGAAGTGTTAGCGAAATACGATAATCTATCAGACGGAAATTAAGAGTTGATTTTATATTGTTTTCCGTTTGATAGTTTAACGTAGCAGCGGAATATTGATGCAGGAAAGTGACGGCAGAAATAACAACACAAGGATATATAGTGGAAAACCTTATCAAAACTATGATAAGATTAAAAACCACTACCTTTCAGTTTCCACTGAAAGGATTTTCGAAATCAGATTATTCCTTTTATTCCCGATATGCTTGTAGGGTGTACAAACTAGATCACACAGATTCTATTTGATGACCTCTACTCAACCGGATGGAATAATCGATTTCTACCACAAACCTCCGTGTGTTGCTACAACGAGCTTTCTTCCTTCAGTGCAATTCCGCCGTTCTTTTCTCAAGAACACTCTGTCGTTCTACTCTCTAGAACTGCGCCGCAATCTCTCTAGAAGCTGTCTTGGAAAACCGCACTTTACATGTGCTAAACCTAGCTCCTTTTATAGGGCGGCTGGGTCTCGTTATCTAGGCCCAATGTCCTGGCCCAGTCTTGATTTCCGAAACCCTAGCGTCTTTTCCCAAAACGACAGAACTCCTTTTTCTTCTGGAATCTTCTCTTTGTCTGTTTGTTTACTTAACACAATTTGCCACATCCAACCTGTAGGGTATATCCATCTCATGGAAATTTGTTCTTTAATCTGTTAGATGGATTTCTGCACACTTAGATAAACCATTAGCTAAGTGTTTGTGATCATCAAAACAAATGGGTTCCAACAAATTCCCCCTTTTTGATGATGACAAACACTTCTTCAATAAAACAGAAATCCATCATAAGTAATTCAATTCATCACTAGTCTAGCAGATAGACTTTTAATCAGTTTCTGTTAGCAAGACAGAAGCCAGACAGATTTACGAACTCATGACAGTTCCCCCTTAGATGGGCATTAGATTTGAGTTTTAGTGATGACTTCCCCCTCAGGTGGTGCATCCATGTTATCTTCCCCCTTTTGGCATCATTAAAAAGGTCACAATTTAAGAAAACCAAGTAATGGAAGGAAACTGCAAATTTCATTTTCAACTAGGCAAAAGTCCCCTGAGGGGCACACAGCAAGCAGACGATTAAAAGTACTTTCAAACATAAACAGAGCAAAGTCACGAAGTAAAAATCATGAAGGAGGAGGATGATGTGGGATGGATATCAAAGGAAGGGAACCATGAGACAGAGGCTGGGTTAATCTCTCACTAAAGTCTTCAAATGGTCAACCAATTCTGTCCCAACGAATCTTAACTGGCGATTCAGCTCCTGAATCTCGTCCTTGATTTGCGTCCCATGTATCATATTGATCTTAGCGGACTCATCCAACTCCTGCAACATGACAGGCAGCGATGCAAGCACATCCACTTTGGCTTGCAAATCCTCCATTCCATCAACAACTGACTTTTGCAACATCTTCTCACACAATTCCTCCAGATTTCCCACCTTATCTGTCAGCAGCACTACCTTCTCAGACAAGCTTTTCAACACCTCAATCACAGCTGGTGATCCCTCATCTGGATCCAGCGGTTGCTGATCCAGAGGATCCACCTCTTGAGGTGCCTCTTCCATAACAGGGGTAGGAACGTACGAGTCGTTCTTCCAACCAGTCCCTTGTACAAACTCCCAGTTCCAGCTCGCCATGGTCTGTTCCTCAAGAGCGAAGGACAGCTGACTCTCCACTTCTGGATGGTAGATTCCAAGTTTGACAAGGATTTTCTTAACAATTCCTGGGAATGGCAGACCTTGCGTCTTACTGCTGGCCGCTTTATCCATGTGCTTGAATATCTGCATTGGAAGATGGATCTGAGCCTTCCCTTGGAGTTTATCCAGCAGAAGAAAGTCCTGGAAGTTGAGCACATCATGCTTCTGTGTTCTGGGAGTGATAGAGGTGCAAATCAGCTTGTGAAGGATTCGATTGGTTAAGTACAACGTGTTGGCTTTCCCTTGATGAGAGACGTTGTTGGGATCTCCCCCCACTCTTCTAATCACGTCCCCCTTCGCCACCGACTCAGGCCAAATCCCCTTATTATAATCCTCATATCCTCGAGCTGGAACTCCTAGCAGATCACCCAACTCCCGGCAAGAGAATACTTGCTCTGCTCAGCCAATCACAAACGTGGCCAAAGGCATTCCTCTCAACTCCTCTAGCTTAAACTTTGAATAAAATTCCCTCACTCTATCTTCATCCACCAACACCTCCTCTCGAAATTAATGATCCCATCCTTGGGCAATAAGAGTATTACTAACCTTATCAAGTTGGAACTGAGCCAAAAACTCACGATCAATCGTCATTTCAGGAATTACGAACCTTCTCTTCATGAGCTTTTCCTCCTCTGCCTCCGGCAATCATTTCAGAGATTGACATTTCTTCTGAGGCAGCCATGGAATTTTCTGGGCAGAATTAGGGTTTCGGCAATTAGGGTTTTCTTTAAGGAAGAGAGCAAATAGTTGTGAGGCTTTGCCGACTCGCTTCTCTTTAATACCGAAAGCAAACCCTCGAAATTACCTTTCAAAATTTAAAAAGAGGCCCAACCGCCATATCAATTAGATTCATCGAATCAATTTGTGCAGATAATCTGCCTTTCGAACTTCAAAAAGATAATTAATGACCGCCTTGAGAATTCCTAAAACAATTAGAATTCCACCACGTGTCCGTCTGGGAGAAGATCTGATATTATTTGCCTTGACTACACACGCCTTTTGGCTTGTTCCTTTCCCCAATAGTCGGTCCACATTCCAATGGCATCAATTACAGTACACGCCATCATTCAAGTCTGCTTTACAGCTTTTTGCTTTTTACTGAGTAATCAAATCACCATAAATGCATGTCTGAACTGCCATACAGCTTGCATCCATTCTTTAGCAATGATCAGAGATCAACCCATCCACAGAGTCGATTGAACCAATTTTGTACCATCTTGAGATTAACCCGTTCTCTATTGTCTCATGGTTTACACAAGGGTTGTAGTGCTTTCGGTTTACCCAAGAGGTACAAGGAAAAACACTACTTATTCACGAAACAACCAATTTTTCAAGTCTGAGCGAAGTAATATCATGCAATGTGGAGAAAAAAAATGTGATATTTCATAATCAAAGGGCTAATCAATCACCAAACAGTCTCCACATGTTATAGGCTTAGGTTGGTCTTAGAGAACTTCCATGGCATGTATTGAGGGTTCAAATTGGAAGTCTCTTTTGGGCTACAAGGAAGTCTGTGACATGCTCAGATTTGCTATCCAGCAATTTTAATTTATCAAGCAAGCATGGTGAACACACAGAGAGACTTTCACACGGTTTTTCAACTTCATAAGTAGCAACTCCATGCAATGGTAACTTAGCAGGCAACCTAATCTAGCCAATCATTGGAGAAATCTACCATGTAATACAGACTAGGTAAGGGAGGTCATACCTAGTTCAAGCCTTAGCTTCTCATAGGGCTCCCTGTGCAGTGCTTTCGTAAAGATGTCGGCAATCTGCTCCTCAGTTCTGCAGTAATTCATGGCAATAATTCCTTTTTCTACACAATCACGCAGAAAGTGATATCTGATTTCTATGTGTTTGGTGCGTGAAAACTGCACTGGATTTTTAGAAATGTTAATTGCACTAGTATTATCACATAGAATAGAAATGCAATCAAGATTGACACCAAAATCACTTAGCTGTTGTTTTATCCATAGGAGTTGTGCGCAGCAGGCGGCGGCAGCAATATACTCGGCCTCTGCAGTGGATAGAGCAATGGAAGATTGCTTCTTGGAACCCCATGAGATCAGACAGGGTCCAAGGAATTGTGCCATCCCTGAGGTGGATTTTCTATCTGACCTGCAGCCAGCGTAGTCAGCATCTGTATAGGCCGTCAAGCGTAAATCCCCTCCCTTGGGATAGAAAAGGCCTAGATCATCAGTCCCTTTTAGGTACCGTAGAATCCTTTTCACGGCTTTGATGTGTGTCTCTCTGGGATCTGCCTGAAATCTGGCACATAGACAAACACTAAACAGAATGTCAGGCCTACTAGCCGTTAGATATAAGAGAGAGCCTATCATTCCCCTGTATAGAGTTGGATCCACTTGAAGGGAGGACTCATCCTTTCCCAAGGAGTCATTGGGTGACATCGGTGTGGCACATGGCTTTGCGGATTCCATCCCAAATTTCTTCAGAATTTCCCTCACATATTTCTGCTGATGGATCTGGGTTCCATCTTCATTCTGAAATACTTGAAGCCCCAGAAAATATTTCAGCTCTCCCACCATACTCATCTCGAACTCACTTGACATTAGATCTGTAAACCTTTTCACAAGCAAGGGGTTAGTTGATCCGAAAATAATATCATCAACATATACCTGAACCACAAGAGTGTCTGCTCCTTCTTTCAGAAGGAATAGCGTTTTGTCCACCTCTCCTCTGACAAATCCATGTGATAGAAGGAACACAGACAACCTTTCGTACCAAGCGCGAGGAGCCTGTTTCAGCCCGTACAATGCCTTGTCCAGGATATACACATGATCAGGATGATCTTTGTCCTCGAATCCAGGAGTTTGACTTACATACACTTCTTCTTTTAACACCCCATTGAGAAAGGCCGTCTTCACATCCATCTGTTGCAAGGCGAAGCCATGATATGTTGAGTATGCAATAAGCAATCTAATTGCTTCAAGTCTGGCAACTGGAGCGAAGGTTTCATCGTAATCTATTCCCTCTTGTTGATTGTAACCTTTTACCACCAGACGGGCTTTGTTCCTTACAACTGTTCCCTTATCATCCATCTTGTTCCTAAAGACCCATTTTGTTCCAATTACGTTCTTATCCTTAGGTCTAGGAATCAGACGCCAAACTTTGTTTCTCTCAAATTGGTGCAACTCCTCTTGCATAGCATTGATCCATTCTGGGTCTTTGAGCGCTTCCGTCACCGTCTTCGGTTCTGCAAAAGAAACAAAAGATGCGAATCCACAGAATTGATGTAAATTATTACGATCTACCTGTTCCTGAGATATGTAGCATTGATAGTCTTCAAATCTGTCAGGTCGACGAACCATCCGTCCATAACGAGTGGTTCTGAATTCCCCCTCAGTATTTGCGGGTGTGGGTTCAGCAGCTATTGCTCCATCTCCAGGAATCTCTTGGTTGGCTTCCACCACAGGGTCATCATTTTCTTTTCCACCCGGCGGATCAGTAATTTCCTGATGATCTGCCTGATTGACTGGTAGTTCATTATCTGCCTGGTGGATATCCATGTGAGGCACTTCAGCAGGGGGTGCTTGAGGAGGTTCCCAGTTGGGATCTGACTCATCGATGAACTGAAGCTCCCCAGCATCAAGCATAGCCGCTGATGAGGAAATTACGTATCAAGTGACCAGCTATCACTATTTCATCGAACTTCACGTGCACACTTTCCTCAACTTGTTCTAACCTCAGATTGTAAATCTTGTAGGCCTTGCTGTGACTGGAATATCCAACGAAAACTCCTTCATCGCTCCTCGCATCAAACTTGCCCAAGCTATCTTTTCCGTTGTTGTGGACAAAGCATTTGCACCCGAAGACCCTTAGATGGGAAATGTTTGGCTTTCGTCCACGCAGAAGTTCATAAGGCGTTTTTCCTATCATGGCTCGAAGTGATGCTCTGTTTAGAATATGGCAAGCAGCATGCACTGCTTCTGCCCAGAAGCTTTTTGGAACCTTGCTGGCAATAAGCATCGTCCGTGACATATCCTCCAAAGTCCTGTTCTTTCGTTCCACCACGCCGTTTTGCTGTGGTGTCCGTGGGGCGGAGAAATTATGATCAATACCTTTATCCCTGCACAACGAAAGAAACTGCATATTCCGGAACTCAGTTCCGTTGTCAGTACGAATGGAGGCCAATTTTCGGTTTAGCTTATTTTCTATCAGCTTTAACCATGCTTCAAATTCAGCGTAAGTTTGAGATTTTGTGCATAGAAAGATAGTCCAAGTATACCTGGAGTAGTCATCGACTATGACCAGAATATACCTGTTTCCACCACGACTAATCACGTTGACGGGGCCGCATAAATCCATGTGGATCATGTCCAGTGGTGCAGATGTGCTTACAGCTTGCTTTGATGGAAACGACGTTCGTGTTTGCTTTCCTGTAGCACACGCACTGCATATCTGCCCAAAGGCGCTTTCCACCTTGGGCAATCCGACGACCAGTTCTTTCAGATGGAGCTTGTGCAATAATCTCATGCTCGCGTGCCCGAATCTCTTATGCCATAAGATGGAATCTTCAGTGATGCTTGCAAGGCAGAGTTCTTCTTCAGGAGTGAATTCTGGATCAACAGTATAGATTTCTCCCATACGAATTCCCCTTAGAACTGTTTTACCTGTCTCATTGCATCTTACTAGACAGTCATTAGAGTTGAAAATAACATGATTTTTTCCATTTAAGCACAACTGAGATACACTTAGCAGATTATATCTCAAATTTTCAACCAAGCTCACCTCCCTTATTCGGATAGTGTCCGAAATCCTTACCTCTCCTATAGCTTTCACCTTTCCTTCACTTTTATTTCCGAAGATTATGCTTTCTCCGGAGTGTTTATGGAGCGAGTCGAACCATTCTTGATTCCCGGTCATGTGTCTTGAGCAGCCACTGTCCAGGTACCAGGGACGGGACCTCACTCCTTCCTGCAGAAAAAAGATTAGTTTTTGCGAACCCAGATAAGCTTGGGCTTACTGGGTTTAGGAACGAATCTAGCAGTTGGAACATAAAGAGATTGATAAGAAACATCATTGTTAGTTAGATCAATCCTTTTCTTGGGTGTCTTTCTTGGTCTACCACGGATTGCTGGGTCATAGTGAGAGCGATAGTGATCGACTCTGTCCTTTCTGCAATATAGATTGACCCTTTTCTGATAGTGATCAATTCTGTCTTTTCTACCATATGGATTGACTGTCCTCTGATGGTGATCAACTCTGTCTTTTCTACCATATGGATTAATCTTCCTCTGACGGCCTGCCACTACCCAGTTGCGGTTCCTTTCATCCATCTCCCTTAGCTTTGGGCATTCAACTCTGTAATGTCCTTGCTGCCCGCAGCCATAGCATAATCTATGGCACGGAAGATCCACATACTTGCTTCTACCAGGTGGTGTAGATGCTCTCTTCTTCCTCGCCAGAAAGTCTATCCTTGAGGGCCTTCTACTCAGATTCATCTTCTGCCACATTTCGTAGGCTTTCCTTGCCTTGAAAGGGACAGAGTCCAAGTCATGGATGTGGTATCCCTCCTGTGGACTAGCTTCCTTTCTTGTCTGTCTAACGGTTTGAGTTCTTCTATTCGGGCGAGAACTCTCTCCTGGTTCCATCATTACATCTTTTCCTTTAGACATCTTTTCTTCCTCGTATCCAAAGCCTGGTCTAACAAATTTTTCTTTGTAGTCCTTATTTTCTTCTTCAACCCTTTTAGCTTCCAACTCACGGAGCCATTTTTCTTTCTTTACAGCTTCCTCGCTTCTGAGCTCAGCTACTATATGGAGGAGTTCCTCATTATTCTGTCTGTGGTTTGCCAGCTCCCTTTCCAACTCTTCAACCTTGGTGTTGAAGTCGGTCATCTCGATGTTTCCGATTGTCATGCGTTCCAACTCCTCACTCAGTTTGCTTATCTGTCTTTCTTTTCTTGCACAAGTAAGACACTTGCATACATGCTCTGCCATTTCCTTCTCAAGGCGCATAGCTTTGTTTGCCCATAGATTGTTCTCTTTTATGTCGGCGTGATGTTCCTGTTGCATACTAGATATTTTGTTCTCCATTCTTCGAATTTTCTCGAGGAGTTTGGTTATTGTTTCTGCAAAGTCAGATTCAGAAAATACCTCATCAGTAAAGGAGTCAGTATCTGTTACCTGGTTTGATGCAGAGTGAGCCATCAAGCAGGGCTCCTTGGCGCATTTTCCATCATCGCTGTCTGAATCTCCCCAAGCTGCAAACATGGCGTGAGCTGGCTTTGGAGCAGGTTCTTCTCCTTTCTTTCTGCTGTAGCAGTCTGCGGACAGATGTCCCTTCTTTTGGCAGTGATAGCATACCCTCTCTTCCTTTTCCTTTGACTTCCCTTTGTCTTCATTTGAAGCGACACCCTTGTTCCATTTGGAGAATTTTCCACGACTTCCTCCAGCTCTAAAGTCTCTCCTGCCTTTGCCAAGGTTGGCCTGATTCAATGCTTTCGTTAAGAGTGCTATCTCATCATCTTCCTTTGGTGATCCATTTCCATGTGACAGATCAAGAGCCTTTTCAACTTTCAGGGCTATGGCCTGAGATTTTTCCGACTGTCTCCTAGCCATTTTCCTTTCAGTGATGCCAGCTTGACTCTGAAGGTTAGCGACCAGTTCCTCAAGAGTAATATCCTTAATTCCCTTTTGAGCCTGCAGCGCCAAGGTTACGTGATCCCACTTTGAGTTCAAAGCCTGCATGAACTGGTGTGTGATTTTCCATTCCGGGAGCTTCTCATTCAAGTATTCCAGCTGTCCAATGATGACTTGGAACCGGGTGTAGAAATCTTCAAGAGATTCATCCTTCTTCTGCACAACAGATTCATAGTCTTTTATAGCAGCCAAGATTCTGTTCCTCTTGATATCCTCATTCCCTCCATATAATCTGACCAATCCATCGTACATCTCCTTTGCGGTTTTGTACATAGCCACTTTTATCTGATCTCCGGGAGAAAGAGCCATGTAGAGGACCTTTTTTGCTCTAGCGTTTTTCTCAAGTTTTTTGTAATCCTCATCCGTGTATTTGTCCTTTGTCTTCTCCACTGGTTTCTCAGGATCTGATGTATCAGGAGGAATGGTGAGTGGTCCTGACTCGAAGATGCTCTAGAGCTGTCCATCCAGCGAGCAGACGTGTGCCTCGAACTGGTCCTTCCACCAGTCGAACTGCCCGGGCTTCAACAGCGGCGGTTTCCAAAATGAATCACTGATAGACGACATACTTTTCCTGCAGGCTAACACACAAATCTAGAACCGTCGGCTTTGATACCACGTGTTGGATCGAAGTGTTAGCGAAATACGATAATCTATCAGACGGAAATTAAGAGTTGATTTTATATTGTTTTCCGTTTGATAGTTTAACGTAGCAGCGGAATATTGATGCAGGAAAGTGACGGCAGAAATAACAACACAAGGATATATAGTGGAAAACCTTATCAAAACTATGATAAGATTAAAAACCACTACCTTTCAGTTTCCACTGAAAGGATTTTCGAAATCAGATTATTCCTTTTATTCCCGATATGCTTGTAGGGTGTACAAACTAGATCACACAGATTCTATTTGATGACCTCTACTCAACCGGATGGAATAATCGATTTCTACCACAAACCTCCGTGTGTTGCTACAACGAGCTTTCTTCCTTCAGTGCAATTCCGCCGTTCTTTTCTCAAGAACACTCTGTCGTTCTACTCTCTAGAACTGCGCCGCAATCTCTCTAGAAGCTGTCTTGGAAAACCGCACTTTACATGTGCTAAACCTAGCTCCTTTTATAGGGCGGCGGGGTCTCGTTATCTAGGCCCAATGTCCTGGCCCAGTCTTGATTTCCGAAACCCTAGCGTCTTTTCCCAAAACGAAAGAACTCCTTTTTCTTCTGGAATCTTCTCTTTGTCTGTTTGTTTACTTAACACAATTTGCCACATCCAACCTGTAGGGTATATCCATCTCATGGAAATTTGTTCTTTAATCTGTTAGATGGATTTCTGCACACTTAGATAAACCATTAGCTAAGTGTTTGTGATCATCAAAACAAATGGGTTCCAACAGACTTCCACTTTATCCGACACGAAAGTGACTCTAGATAATTTCATCTTCCTCGCTAAGACCATTCCCAGCGTCAATGCTTGACCTTCTACCTCTACTATACTCATTTAATTGTTCAGAAGTGCTGTCGCGACAAATATAACACTTCATTTGAAATCCCTGCAGACAACTCCAATTCCTGCATCTTTAGAACTTGTGTTCCATGCTTCGTCACACAAAATTTTGTAACGGCCTTCTTCCGGGGGACACCAGCGATCACCTGATTCTGGTTTAGTATAAATGAATCTGTACCTTTCCTGACTGAATTTTTTTACAGCACTGCTAACTTTAACTACTGCCAATACCAAATCAACGCCTTCCTTGTTGTCATATCTGATTTCTATTCCACCATATCCATCTGGAGCCGCAGAACACTACTCAAGTCTTCACTTTCCATTTCATGGATACAATACCATATCCTATCTGCTAATGATGTAAAATTGTAGCTTAGAAAGAAACTGATTAGATGATAGCAATCTACTCCAGAATTCTCTCGCCCCCAACATTTCAAAAATAGATGGACTGAGTCTTCCTCCTTATACCTGCAAATGGAACATTTGGTCTCAACCCTACAACCTCTTTTGATCAGGTTAGTCGCTACTGGAAAAGCATTGTGGAATATCTTCCACATGAGAACTTTTGCCTTGTTAAGTACTTCGACCCTCCAAAACTTCTTCTAGAACATCTTTGTCTTACTCGTGTCTGATACTTCGCCTAAATCATTAGCATCTCTTTCGTGTTCCTCCTGAAGAAGATACCGATAAGCGGTCCTTGTAGAGAATTATCCATCACTTCTGGGGATATTCAGCGAACCTTGATCGACTTCCCTGCCATTCAGCCATTTATTCAGAATAGGAATACCCCCGCATATACTCCTCCAAGCCCATGATGGCCTAACTTCGACTTGTGCTTTCAAAAGATCAACATTATGAAAATACCTGACCTTGTAAATCTGACTGATAAGCAATTCTGGTTTAGTTAGGATCCTCCATGCCTGTTTGATGAGAAGTGCTAAGTTGAGCAACTGGAAATTTTTCAGCCTTAGGCCACCCTCCTCTTTCACTTTCTGCAGTTTCTTCTCCTCCATATGCTATATATTTACCCTCCTTTGCGTCGTTCCACCAAAAGGATGATATTATACTGTTCCATCTGTCTATGATACTTTTAGGCATTCTAAAACATGATAGTACAAAAACTAGGATAGCCTGGACCACTACTTTTTTTAGCACCTCCTTCCCAGTTGACAACATTTTTTCTTCCATCCATTGCCCTCTTCCATATTCTATCTTCCAAATAGTTCCACATAGCCGAGTTCCTTCCGTTTATGCATATAGGGAGGCCCAAATATTTCTCTATGTTGACTACCAACCTCATCCCCATAATACTGCCAATACATCTTGCTAAATTGTGGTCTACGTTATCTCAGACGCAAAACTCCGACTTACTGTAATTTATTCTTTGACCAGAAACAGATTCAAACTCTCTTAACACACATTTCAGCCTTAAAATGTGATCAATATCCGCCTTAATGAACAAGATACAGTCATCTGCGAATAATAGATGAGAAATAACGGGAGCAGTTCTACTGACCTTTATACCTTGTATTTCCTCCTGCTGCTGAGCTTTTTCCAGTCTTTGCGCTAGCCATTCCATACACAGCTCGAACAAATAAGGTGACAGAGGATCACCCTGCCTGATTCCGCTTTCTGGGGAGAATCTGTTTGATACAATATCATTAATCTTGATCCGGTAAGCTACTGTTTTGACACAAGCATTGTTTTTTCTATCCACAGACCTGGAAAACCCATCCTCCTTTGCATTTTTCCAAGAAATCCCATTTCATCCTGTCATATGCCTTGCTCATGTTAGGGGTGGGCGTGGGACGGGTTTAGTTGGTCCCTAACCCGACCTGAAAAGTGACCGAGTCACTTAATTGAACCATAACCCGACCCAAAATCGTGACCGAATAACCCGAACCTAAATGATAACTATGTCACTTTTATGCACTTAAACTTAACCATATACTTTAGAAAATTGTATTTTTGCAAATCACATGCAAAATATACTAAAGATTATGATATAGTTTCATTTTTCGGTAGGCAGCTAGTTCTCGTGTAACTTCTATTTTAAACATATATTAGTGACAAAATAATTGATATGTTAGACTTGAGTATATTGTTCGGGACTCCATGAAGACTAACATATAATAAATAATTAGTAAATTATACTTTTGTGTAAACACTTATGGGATCGGGGTAACCCGAAGGTTAGCTCATGTCAATTTTGATGCAATAGTAGCCTATATTTCTATCTGTCCTTGTTTTCATATAGTGAATAAGTTCGTGCGCAATTAATATGTTGTTGGTTATCAACCTCCCAGGTACAAATGCACTCTGACTTGGAAACATACATTCATTAAATACTACCTCAAGCCTGTTTGCAAGTGACTTTTTGAGGACCTTCATAACTACATTAGAAAGACTGATGGGTCTAAACTCTTCAAAGGTGGTTGGAGACCTTGTTTTAGGGACTAGTGTTGTTAGTGGCTCGTTCATTACTTGACTGATTTCCCCTCCTTCATTCAGGACTTTCAGCGAATGTTTTATTAAGTCCTTGATCAAATCCCAGTTCTCCTGAAAGAATAAAGCCGAGAATCCATCTATTCCTGGGGCTTTAGTGGAACCTATCTGAAACACAGCATTTTGAACTTCTGTTCTAGAAAATGAGGCACTGAGGAACTCTGCTTTCTCTTCACTGACTGAACTTCCAATGCAATTTATCAAGTCATGCCATTCTGGGTTGTTTCTTGGGGCAGATGATGTGAAGCAAATAGAACTCCAGAAATCAAAATTCAAATCAGCAGAGGTGATATAAAAGGAAGCTCAGTTACAAAGGGAAATGGATGAATGGCTGGCAAGAGAGGAGCTATTGTGGAGACAATGGTCTCGTGTTGAGTGGTTGAGAGAAGGAGACTCCAACACAAGATTATTTCACTCCAGAGCTACGCAGAGGAGAAAAAAAGAATATTGTTAATTAGATAAGATAAGGTAATGGTACTTGGCTCACAGATGAAATAGAAATTTGCAAGGAGGCAGTAATTCTCAAGTATATTCACATCATCTGCCCCAAGAAACAACGGGTCAAGGCAAGCTACTTGAATTATAGCGTAAAAGTAAATTTCACCCTCACCCGTCTCCTCCTTCTAACATCTAAAGCGGAAAAAGACCACTTACGACTCCATCTTATCATCTACTCATCCGGTCTATATGCCCGTAATAATGTGCGAACCTAATGCAGACTAGGGTAAGATGGAGAGGCAGAGAGATTTGAGGGAGAAGATGGGGGTTAGGGTTTCGAGAGATGGGGATAAAAATCGAGAGAGAGAGAGAGGAGAGGGATAGAAATTGGTTTAACTCATGTTCATTCTAACTTCAAATCATGTCTTTTATAGCTTCCTAAATAATATCTCAAAATAGTAAATACTATTATGATATTATGGCATTGTGAATGCACACTTAATCTTTGGTTAGACTTATTTAGATCATCGTTATATCTCCATTTATTCTTGTTAAAGGTCATGTCCTTTCATTAGCCTTCATGTAACCTATAAATACATGGCATTGTAAAGTATGATTGATAAGAAGAAATACAATTCCTCATACACATTTCTATTATCTCTTGATTCTTCCCTATTATATTACAACACGTTATCAGCACGAGTTGCTCAAAGGTAGTGATCATCCTTCTCTAATCCTCTCTTCTATTCTTGTTCACAATGCAATGATGGCAACCTTGAGTCCTCTTTGTAGAGAATCTCAAAATAGCCTAGCATTCGAAAACTCAATAATCTTCTTCATGTAATTGGTTCTATATTCATATGATGTATGAATGTGTAGTATATGATTTTGATTCCCCCGAAGTGGAATCATATACATGTATCACTTGAAGTGGATACATGTACAGTTCATGTTTTATTTTATTCCCCCGAAGTGGAATCATATACATGTATCACTTGAAGTGGATACATGTATAATTCATGTTTTATTTTATTGCCCGAAGTGGAATCATATACATGTATCACTTGAAGTGGATACATGTCTAGTTTATGTTTTATTTCATTCACCCGAAGTGGAATCATATACATATATCTCCTGAAGTAGATACATGTATAATATATGCTTTGTTTTTTTTGTTATGAAGTAGAATCATATACATGTATCACCCGGAGTGGATACATGTATAGTACATGTTTTCGATTCCCTCGAAGTGGAGTCATATACATATATCACCCGAAGTGGATACATGTATATTATTATTCTTCTTTATCTTCATCCCCCGAAGAGGATATTTCATTTCACTCCTTGAAGAGAGTAACATTCACTTCTTGTTGTAAGTGATAAAACATCAAGCATATATATTTTGTAGTGTGATTATATCATCTCCCGAAGTAGATGATTATAATCTAGATAAAATCACTTCCTGTTGTAAGTGATAAAGTTCTATTTTATTTATTTATGTTATTTGTTTTTATTTACGTACATTCTTAAATTCATCTATTTATTTACTTTTATAATGGTATGTTTTTATTCATATTTCATATATTTATATTTAAATCCCATGGAGCGGATTCATATTGATCATACACACTTAATCCTTTGAAGTGGATAAACACACATCATATATATATTTATCCTAATGAGATAATTAAAATCATCCCCCGAAGAGGATGAATATGTGTAAAATATATTTTACTCCTAGAAGAGAGTAATGTACCATTTTCTTTTTTATCTAAGTAAAAGAAAAATAATGTGATGTTCCCATGATTGGCATGTCTTTGGCAAAACGGCTTTAGACAGTTCAAGCTGAAGTTCAAACACAGACTGGAACAGAAGTACAGCGTACAGAAGATGCATGATCTAGATTCGGTTTATTCGGAAGATTCTGAAGATTGAGCATCTTTTCGGTTGGAGTCGGTCAGCAAAGACACAAAATATTCGAGAGGACATTCGAATATTTCCTTACCAGAATTAAAGACCGATTGACTAACTTGCCGAAGAAGATATCTCATGAAGATATCGACGATGAGATTATTTGATTGAAGTCCCGAAGATGTCGACAAAGTTATTTGATTGAAGCCAATCGACAAATCATCACCAAAGATCAGATTAGCGATCAAATATATGCAGATTGGCTGAGAAAATATCGGATGGCTTGGGGTGGAAGTCACCTTTGAAGATTGGATAAAGATTGAATATTCTGCAAATATTTAGGAGTATCTTCAAAATATTTGATAGGATATTCAGATTGGATCTGGACTCTTGTAACACCTATATAAAGAAGTCTAGGGCGTCCAGATTGGTGTCGCTTCCGTGTGAGAAAAGAAAACACGAGAGTTCGTGAGATTGGGGGAGAAGCGATGGTTGGCCATTCCACATCGGAATATCAGTGCCAAGGCAACTGTCTGATCAGTGTGCTGTTCAGGCTGTGCTTGAGAAACAACGTAGTACACGCACACACAGCTATCAAGCTACGTCTTTGAGAGAAGGCGACTGGACTTCCGAGAAGTCCAAGACTAGGCCGAGAGGGAAGTCTCGTCCTACCCACAAGGGATCGAGGGGAGCTGCGGTGAACCGAGATTGCAAATCCGAGAGACAAAGACTTAGAGGCTAGGCGATTACAAACACGGGGTTGTGTAAGAGTAGGACCACTTGTAGCTCTAATCTCGTAATACGATTTGTGTCCCATTTTAGGGTGTGGGAAACCCCCCAGAGTAGGCGAGGCCGAACTGGGTAACATACCGTGCGTGCTCCCGTTCTCCTTTATTTTCCGGTACTGCTTGATAAACTGTTTAATCAACTGTTGGAACACCACCCGATAGAGTTCGGTACTGGTTACCTGTGTGTATCTCAGTTATCTTCTCTGACTGCTGTATCATTGTGAAAGAAGTTCTAGGTCTGTCTCAATTGCACCTTGAACACTAGCTTGAACAGGGGATATCATTTCAAATGGTATCAGAGCAGACACTCAACACACTGAGTGTGATCCTGAAACTGTTCAAGATGACTGCGTAGCAAGGACAGCTTCCCTCGAGCACGGTTCATGACTGGAAGATAGACATGGAAACTTACAGAAGTAAAGATGTTTGCATGGTTGCGTTCAGCTCTTCAAGTCACATGGAGAAAGATTGCTGGTACTTCGATAGCGGATGTTCTGCCCATATGAAAGGAGACTCCAAATTTCTTATGCAGATTCGACCTGTTATTAAGAAGCAGTTCATCACCTTCGGAGATGGAGGAAAGGGACAGGTGATCGGCTGTGGGACATTGAAGGTTCCAGATCTACCTGTCCTCAAAGACACTCTCCTAGTGGAAGGACTGAAAGTGAACCTGATCAGCATAAGTCAACTTTGCGACGGAGGATATCATGTCAAATTCACTCACAACTCGTGCCAAGTTCTCGACAAAGATGGAGGAATATCGATGAAAGGAAGCAGAGCAGCCAACAATTGTTATCTCATCGGCTCTGCTGGAACAGGTGCTGGAACAGCCTGCTTGTCTGGTCAAGCAGATGAGATGTCCCTTTGGCACAGACGGTTGGGACATCTGAATCTCAAGACATTGAAGAAACTCTGCTCATCTGGACTCGTCAGAGGAATGCCAAATGTAAAAGGAAGTCAGGATGTGATGTGTGGAGAATGTCAGATCGGGAAACAGACCAAAGCATCACACCCCAAGATCTCTCAAATTAGCACCAACCGACCTCTGGAACTGATCCATATGGACTTGATGGGACCAATGCAAACTGAGAGCTATGGTGGAAAGAAGTATGTTCTGGTCTGTGTGGACGACTTCACCAGATTCACCTGGAGAAGGTTCCTTCGTGACAAGACTGAAGCTGCCCAACAATTCATAGAACTTGCTACCCTGATCCAACGAGAAAGGGAAGACAAAGGAGAAAAACTGGTGTCCATCAGGAGTGATAATGGCACAAAATTCAAGAATGTCACTATGGGTACCTACTGTACAAAACACGGGATCGCTCATCAGTTCGCATCAGCAATCACCCCTCAGCAGAATGGAGTGGTGGAATGGAAGAATCGTACCATTCAAGAGATGGCCCGGGTGATGATCCATGCCAAAAAGACTCCTCTGAAGTTCTGGTCCGAAGCTATGAATACGGCATGTCACATCATAAATCGAGTTACTATACGCACTGAAACGGAGAAGACATGCTATGAACTCTGGAAAGAAAAGAAGCCCACTGTCAAATATTTCCACATTTTTGGAAGTGAGTGCTACATTTTGAACGACTGGGAGTACAGACAGAAGCTGGATCCAAAGAGTGATGAGGGGTTCTTTCTTGGGTATTCTTCAAACAGTCGAGCATACCGGGTGTTCAACAAGCGCACAGGATCAGTCATGGAATCTATAAATGTCAAAGTCAAGGATGAAGTGTGCATACAGGCTGTCTCGGACGACACTAACGACAACACTAGCACAGTACCTGAGACACAATCATCATCCCAGCAGACTGAGCATGACCCGACTGAAGACACCTCTGACAACTTCCCTGAAAATCCCTCATCTGACGAAACCGATACTATCAACCCTCAGGAGAATGTCACTGCGTTACAACCCTCCCGACGAATTTCCAGGGATCACCCAATCTCTGAGGTCATTTATTCACCAAGTGACGGAGTTCAAACTCGCAGACATCTGAGCAACTCCAGCGAATGGGCTGCCTGCTCGTGCTTCCTCTCCTCAATCGAGCCGAAAAACATAAAGGAAGCATTACTTGATGAGTATTAGGTCCTCGCCATGTAGGAAGAACTGGAAGAATTTGCTCGAAACGATGTATGGGATCTGGTTCCAAGACCTGATGGGGTTAAAGTCATTGGTACAAAATGGATCTTCAAAAACAAGTCCGACGCATCAGGGAACATCACAAGAAACAAAGCTCGCCTTGTGGCACAAGGATACACTCAAATAGAAGGGATAGACTTTGAGGAAACCTTTGCTCCGGTCGCACGTCTTGAAGCCATTCGCTTGCTGCTTACTCTGGCATGTCACTTGAAGTTTCGACTATTCCAGATGGATGTAAAAAGTGCTTTCCTAAACGGATTTCTGAATGAGGAGGTTTTCGTCGCTCAACCGAAAGGGTTTGAGGATCCGCATCACCCAGCATCTGTGTACCACCTGAAGAAAGCCTTGTACGGTCTCAAACAAGCATCCAGAGCTTGGTATGAGCGTCTCACTGTGTTCCTCGTCAATCATGGATATGTGCGAGGGGGGGGGGGGGGGTGGACAAGACCCTGTTCGTTAAACACACGAGGTCAGACTTTATAATCGCACAAATCTATGTTGACGATATTGTGTTCGGGTCCAATACCCAGAAACTGGTGGATCAGTTTGTTGAACAGATGCAGAAGGAGTTTAAGATGAGCATGGTTGGGGAGATGAACTACTTTCTAGGACTCCAGGTGACTCAGAAGGAAGACGGCCTTTTTATCTCACAAAGCAAGTATGCCAAGAATCTGATAAAGAAATTTGATCTTGAGAAAGCAAGTCACAAACGAACTCCGGCCGCTACTCACATAAAGATAACCAAAGACGAGGCTGGAACAAAGGTCGATCAGACGCTGTACAGGAGCATGATTGGAAGCCTCCTATACTTGACAGCCAGTAGACCAGATATAGCATATGCCGTTGGTGTTTGTGCAAGATACCAGGAGGATCCAAAGGAAAGTCATCTCCTACAAGTCAAGAGAATCATAAAGTATGTATGCGGGACAGCTGATTTTGGAATCTGGTATACCAAGGACACCAACCCACATTTGGTTGGTTACTGCGATGCTGACTGGGCAGGAAACGCTGAAGAGCGAAAGAGTACATCTGGAGGATGCTTTTTCTTTGGAAATAACTTGGTTTCCTGGTTCAGCAAAAAGCAAAACAGCATCTCACTGTCTACGGCTGAAGTAGAATACATCGCAGCAGGAAGCAGCTGCACTCAACTGCTATGGATGAAGCAGATGTTGTCTGAATACGGAGTTAAACAAGAAAAGATGACCCTGTACTGTGACAATATGAGCGCTATTAGTATCTCGAAGAACCCAGTGCAACACTCCAGGACGAAGCACATAGACATCAGACATCATTTCATCCAAGAACTGGTTGAACAAAAGGTGGTTACTCTCACGCATGTCACAACAGACAAGCAATTGGCGGACATCTTCACCAAACCTCTTGATGCAGCTCAGTTTGAGACACTCAGATCCTCCCTGGGTCTGTGTGTTATCAAGAACTAAGTATTCCAAATAGTGGTCAGTCACAGGTAGAACACCAGCTCAACAGTTGGGCTGACCACTTATCAACAGGAAGCTGGAACAGAAGGTAGATACCTGGAGATTTACATTCTTATACATTCAGAAATCAGTCCTATGCCATCATAAAACGAAGGCAAAGAAGAGGCAGTGTCAGAACTGAAAAGAACCGCTCTCAAAGGCACCAATGGTTGATCCCAATCCAACTGAAGAGAGTGTGCAGACTGCGATGGAAAATCAAGCGATTGGTCAAGATTCAGTGAACTAAAGGTGACAAAGCGGCTAATGAGAAGCCGTAGGAATTGAAACCTGCTGCAGATTCTGTGACCGGTGTTGCAGAAGAAGGTAAAGTCCGTAGGGCTAAGAGTGTGCTTCTGATAAGCAGAAGAATGAGGATGCAAGTGGAGAACTGTAAGCTAAGCAATCTGGCAATATGATGGAAGAGTTACATGCAACCGGAAAGAATGAAGAACTGGATGTGTTGTTCAAGGATATTGATGATATTGTTGATAAGTTGCTAAGAAGGTATCAATTCTTGTTGAGACAAAAGCTGTTCAGTCTTCAGAAGCCCAGGTCGTAGATATGGAGGCAAGTGTGCCAGATGATGCTGTCTCAGCTATGCAGTAAGGTTGTGAGACAGTTCTACCTCAAGAGTCCTCTAGTTCTTGTGCAGTTCCTGAGAATGAGTCAATTGAGGCACTGGAAGGATGCATGATGACTGCATGAAGGATTCCCATGTGATGGTGGATCCCCCAGCTATTCCTGACTTTGTGTCAAAGAAAGTCAGATAATGAAGATGCTTCATGTTGGTGAGGATCAGAAGATTCAGACCCCTCTGAGAACGATGACAAGTTTAGTATACAAGGACCTTGATAAGGTTGTCCAAGATTCGCCACAAGGAAGGGTCTATCACTCATGAAGGAAATAAGCATGTCAAGGATGCAGAAAAGTCAGACACCGACAAGGATGCTGAGAAGGTATCTGGTGAAGCAGTGTTCCGGGTGACTAGAGACCAGATAACAGAGTCTTTGAGGGGAATCAGATCTCAGTGTCATTGGGTAAACTGAAAAGAGTGCTGAAAAGGAGAAACCAAGGAAGAAAGTGACCATCCAAGCATGCTCGACTGAAGTATCCACCCAGAGGAATAGCATGAGTACAGATGCAGGGGGAGCAAGTGCATCCAAGATAAGGAAGAGGAGTGCTCCAGGATCTGTTCCACCTAGTGTACCAACTGGTGTGTCTAAGCATGGAATGCGGTTTGTCAGTACAGATGCAGAAGCTAAGTGGAAGGGAGTGTGGAAAAGAAAGGTCATCCCTGAAAGGCTTTTTAATAAGACGACAGTCCCATCCCGGTAGCAGATCTGACTATATTCTACTGAAGGAAGTAGAGATCATTCAGGAGTTCGAACAGTCGCTAAGACACCTTGGTCCGATAGTCTCACGGTATGTGTCACTGGCCCAGGCTTTGTTCGAGGGGGAGTTGACAAGATTCCAGATACTGAAGAGTCTAAAGTGCTCCTTCTGCCTGCCTGCACTGATTAATTGACTGGCTGAACTCGATTGGACCCCTTGCCAGTTTGTGGCAAAAAGGGGGAGTAGTTCCTGGTGTCTAAAGATAGATTTGGTTTTGCCAAAATGCCAAGGGGGAGATTGATGTTCCCATGATTAGCATGTCTTTGGCAAAACGGCCTTAGACAGTTCAAGCTGAAGTTCAAACACAGACTGGAACAGAAGTACAGCGTACAGAAGACGCATGATCTAGATTTGGTTTATTCGGAAGATTATGAAGATTGAGGATCTTTTTGGTTGGAGTCGGTCAGCAAAGACACAGAATATTCGAGAGGACATTCGAATATTTCCTTACCAGAATTAAAGACCGATTGACTAACTTGCCGAAGAAGATATCTCATGAAGATATCGACGATGAGATTATTTGATTGAAGTCCCGAAGATGTCGACAAAGTTATTTGATTGAAGCCAATCGACAAATCATCACCAAAGATCTGATTAGCGATCAAATATATGCAGATTGGCTGAGAAAATATCGGATGGCTTGGGGTGGAAGTCACCTTTGAAGATTGGATAAAGAATATTCTGCAAATATTTAGGAGTATCTCCGAAATATTTGATAGGATATTCAGATTGGATCTGGACTGTTCTAACACTTATATAAAGAAGTCTAGGGCGTCCAGATTGGTGTCGCTTCCGTGTGAGAAAAGAAAACACGAGAGTTCGTGAGATTGGGGGAGAAGCGACGGTTGGCCATTCCACATCGAAATATCAGTGCCAAGGCAACTGTCTGATCAGTGTGGTGTTCAGGCTGTGCTTGAGGAACAACGTAGTACACGCACACACAACTATCAAGCTACGTCTTTGAGAGAAGGCGACTGGACTTCCGAGAAGTCCAAGACTAGGCCGAGAGGGAAGTCTCGTCCTACCCACAGGGGATCGAGGGGAGCTGTGGTGAACCGAGATTGCAAATCCGAGAGACAGAGACTTAGAGGCTAGGCGATTACAAACACGGGGTTATGTAAGAGTAAGACCACTTGTAGCTCTAATCTCGTAATACGATTTATATCCCATTTTAGGGTGTGGGAAACCCCCAGAGTAGGCGAGGCCAAACTGGGTAACATACCGTGCGTGCTCCCGTTCTCCTTTATTTTCCGGTACTGCTTGATAAGCTGTTTAATCAACTGTTGGAACACCACTCGATAGAGTTCGGTACTGGTTAACTGTGTGTATCTCAGTTATCTTCTCTGACTGCTGTATCATTGTGAAAGAAGTTCTAGGTCTGTCTCAAATGCACCTTGAACACTAGCTTGAACTGGGGATATAATTTCATAATGGTTCAAGAAATTGTTTTTATTTAGATCATATCTCTCCCGAAATAGATGATTATAAGATCACTTCATGTTGTATTTGACGGAACCATGAAATTTCTCCTCAAATAAGTTGGATGTGTATGATCAATACTTAGTGATTTAAATGTTTTAATTTCATGCCTTAACTATTATATTGTATCACTTTAGTTTATTGCCTTAATGTTTCCGGAAGAAACTGTTTTACATGGGTAAACTGATGTTGAACTCCTTTTAGCATGTAACAACTTGAGAGATTGTGTAAAACAAAACTCAACGCATCCCAGCAGAATTGTGCTTAATTTGTCATCATCTTCACGAGAGCCTGAAGCTCAAAACTTTACAGTCAATGACCCCTCATACTCTGGAAGAGCTTAAATGATTATTTTAATCATTAAAGGACGATCATTGTACCTCGTGCAATATATGAATGGATGCACTTGAGGATATGAGATTTTAAAGGTCTTAGATTGTAATTCTGAAATATACTGTATTGATTCAATCTTGAGAATATGTGAAGAGACTTATGAAGATGGAGATAAATTGGAGAAAAGATTCTTTATCTCTCATGTTATCAACTGACGGAGCCCACCGCACTGTCGTTAAGGTGCGATGTTCTCTGTGCAAAAATAAATTTATATCTCCGATACTCGCGACTTAACTATTTTGGGTAGTCAGTGGTAAGTACGGGTCGAACCCAAGTGAATTAGTGGATTAATTGTTCTTTCGAAAAGGGGGGATTAAATAAAACAGTTGAGGGTTGGTTTTAGTTTTTAGTACTGAAAGGTAAAGTAACAGTTGATATTACAATTAAAGGAAAGATTCGGTTTCAGGGGCCTTGTATCATAGTCTGTTTATCATTGACCTCTAATGATCATACTATGTGTTCAAAGATGAATCAAGGCTATTTCTTGCACATGACTTGCCACATCATTTAGAACACTTGTTCTATTTAGACTAATTCCTCCTTTCGAAGTATCTTAGCCTTATGTGCATCCATTTGATCTTCAGTTACGAGCAATCAAATGGTTTTTAAAAGAGGTCGAACTCCTCAGATAAGTTTTGCCTGTTAAAGCATCCACTTACCCGAGTATGTTCACGAACCCCACAGAAGAGCTTTGCCCGTTAAAGCATCCACTCAACCTTGGAAGTTCTAACCTAATATATGGCACATAGAACAAGTTTTGAACACAAAGAGGCACTAAGCGAAGGGTCTAAAACATTTTATGACACAAGTACACCCCTTCAACCGAATGAAGGGTTTAGCTACAAATATTCATGGAACAGGACATCATAGCTAAGTGCTTTAAAAAGTAAAGGTTTTTGAAAGACAGTAAAGTAAAGTTTTCGAAAGTAAAGACAGGAAAGTAAAGAAGAGAGTACTTACAAAAACCGTTTGAAAGTGCTAAAGCTTCAATTCCAAAGTAAAGTGATTACATGATTGTGCCCACAAAAGCTAGAGAGATAAGTAACTTGTGATATGAGATGATTGTTGTGGGATGATGGAATTCAAGGAGGTGAAGGCTCTATTTATAGGCTAAGGGAGGCAATGGATGTGGAGGAGAAGCCACCACATGTCACAAGATGGGAGGAGGCTTCAAAAGCCATCGGGGGTGAGTCACCATGGCCAAAAGCCGCCGGCCACATGTAGGAGAAGGAGTGTCTTGTGAGCTTAGCCGCCGGCCATAGGTGGCAAGGGAGTGGGTGAGTGTGTTTTGTGATCTCATCCCAAAAAGCCATCGGTCCTTTCAGCTCCGGACTGACTCTGGTTGCCCTTCGGTTGGACTTGTTTTGAGTGATTCCACGTCCGGTTCTTGAAAGTCAGAATTTGGTCGTGACCTGGAATGACTCGTAATTCATTTTCAGCTTTAAAACTCCTCCTTAGACTGTATTCTCTCTAGACTTCAAAATACCCTGTAGATAAATATCGGAACTAACAAGCAAAAGTTAAATAGACAAAGAGTCTAATTTGGTGGGTTTAACTGTGTTTATGATTCATACAATTATGGTCCATCAGATCACCCCACTCTTTTAGTTGTTTGTCCCGAACAATGCTATTTAAGGGCGGAACACAATCTAAGTAAAATATGAAAGTGAGACTGTGGGACTAGATTTATCTTAATTCATGCATTACTTACTTATTACCAAACTAAACCGTGTAAATACTTAGAAGAAACTTGATACTTGTACCTTCGCGCCGAGATGCAAATTAATTTGGATGTTTCGGGAGATAGCCCTTTTCAGGCTCCTGGACTGCATTCTCGGGATCGACTCGCACTATATGGTTTCCTTGTAGCTTTCTCTAGCACGTGATTCGGTTCGGGTTTCACTGAGTTGAGTACTTTGATTTCTTTTTGGAGAGGGACAGCTTCTGTAGTGAATCGGCCTTTGACCTTTGGCCTTTGATATTGAGTTGGAGTTTCTTCACTTTTGTTCGGTTAAAACCTTCACAATTTTGGCCTTTGGCCTTTGATTAGCTTCTTTGAGCTTTTGCTTCTTTGTGACTTGCTAGTCCATTTTCTCAGCCTTTCTTTGGGAGGTCCAATTGTCGCCCGCAAGCATATGGAAATACCTCCCCGCTCTTTCTCATCCTCGCCGTTTCGCGCGGGTCAAGATGAGGGTCGCTCATCTATTTTCCCGGCTACTAGGACTAGAGATAGGATGGTTTGATCCCGTCCTGCCTCTTGCATAAACGCTGCACGGCGGAGATGACTTCAATCTTCACTGAAACCTGAAGTGCAGCCTCCACTGACTTCGAAAACCATATAGTTAGATTCGATCCTTTGAGTGCTTGCCAAGCCTCTCTAGGGCAGTTTATATCAACTCCACATCCCCTGTTTATCTCAGCACAAAGGGACAAATGAGAAGTTACATTCTAAGTTTTTATACAGTTGAGATTTCACAAGGTAAATGCATGAATTTAGATTTATCTTTTTCACATTCTCAAGTTCATATTTTCAAAAAGATAATATTAAGGGAAAAGGAAAAAAAAAGAAAACATGTTAATTAACTATGTACACAGGTGGTTCTCACCCCACACTTTTGAACGTAGGCGTGCCTTTCAGCAAGACTTAGTTCAAAAGTCATGTAGATATATACAAGAGAAGGAAATCACATTAAGGAAAAGAGAAGAACTGAACTCCCTTTTACTGTGTCGTGTCGTGGAATGACATGCCTCGGAGCTGGATAATCGAGGGAGTTTGGCTGGGGCCTTGAACTCTCAGCGCAGGCCCAATAATTCTCGGAAGCTGCCTGGCTGATCTGATCTTGCTCCAAAAACCGATTCCTACATGTTAGACATTCCTTCTATACAAAAAGTGGGTGAGAGCGACTTACGGTAAAAACTAAATGACAGAAAATAAATGACTGAAAGTAAGATAGGTGTCGGGTTACCTCCTGACCGGTGCCTTTGTTTAACATCGTTAGCTCGACGATACCTCATTCCTGGATCATAAGGTGGGATCCCATGGGTGTGTGAGGTCAAACTTTGTCCCAACTGCCCTTTTGATTTGCCCAAAGAACTCATATGGCAGCGGGCTCGGTTCTGCCCTCCCTAGATCCGGAGGCTTCTTCTTCACATATCCCCGAAAAGGCGAGGACCCCTTGACCACAACTGTTGGTCCATCAAGTCGAGCTCTCTTGTTCCTCCTTCCGGGTTTCCATTCTTTGGGGCCATGCCTTTGCCGCTTCTTCGTGTATGGCCGGTTGGCATCTTTGCAATTGTGGAAGTTCTGAATTGTGCCATTGAACACGAGCGACCTTAAGCAAGTTCCCATGCCAATCCTCTTCTTTGTGGCAGCGATGAATGGTCGTCCTAGAACGAGTGAGTTTTCAGGGCCGCTTTGTTGAGTTGTGGTTATTGAGAACTCCATTGATGGCTTTTCTTGACCTTGTACCTCCTCCAACTCCCCTTGCACCTCAACATTGCTTACTTTATTTTCAGGGGCTGTGATCCGCATACAAACCGAGGGGACAGGTTGGGGGACTTCTACCACAAGGGCCATGTCTGTCTCGGGCAGCTCGGACGCTTCGGCCAGCTCGGCAGGGAGGACAATGCTTTTCTCCGATAGTTTGGCAGTGAGGTCTGGGCACATCTCAGGCATTATGGCAGCGAGCATTGGGACTGTCTCGGGCAACTCGGCAATGAGTTCCGGGACTTCCTCGGGCAGATTGGTGATGAGGACCGGGCCTGATTTGGGAAGATTGGGGACCGGGCCTGTCTTGGCCGGTTCTTCTTCGGTCATTTGTGAGTCCTCATCCTCTGTCGGCTCCGTGGGCTCCAATATTGGCTCCTTTAGAGCCGCCTCCACGTCCATTACTGCCCTTGTACTGATGTCTTCTCTCGGCTTTGCTGCGGGCAAGCTTGCAATGGGCGTGATGTCGGGCTTGTTCTGCACTGAGTCCACTTCCACCGTCGGTGCTTTATCATCAGTTTGGTACATCGGCCCTCGTTTTGTGCTCTCTGCCAAATTGTCTATGAGGTCCCAAGTTTCAGCCATGGTTAGGTTCATATCCGAACCCCCCGCCGCATCATTGAGCCTTTTCCACTCATGCGGCAGCATCCCGCCAAGAAATTTTTGAAGAAGATCGTCGTTGGTGAATCCATGGTGCGGGCAGCTCGAAACAATGGTATCGAAGTACGTATAATACTCGTCCAAGGTCTCGTCCCGGGATTGCTCAAGGTTCATGATCTTCTTGCAGACTTTAAGTTGGAAGGATGGCGGTGAAAACTCCTCTAGGAAACGGGCTCGCAGCACAAGATAATCATTTTCATAATTTGCACATGAGTAATACCAATCTAATGCCGAGTCAGTTAAAGAAAATTTGAAGCATGTTAGCTTAAACTCCTCTAACGTCTCATTCTCAGGTTTCATGTGGCGGCAGATGTGGTGAAAATGTTGGCAATGTATCACCGGGTCCTCTTCAATGGTACCTCCGAATTGGGGGAGACAGCTAAGCATTTTAAACATAAGGTTACTGCCCCCAACTTTCCAAGGTTCTATGTCGTAGTATGAAGACATGGTAAATTATGTACAACAGAAAAAAGAACAACTATCCATTTGCTAATTCCCCGGCAACGACGCCAATTTTGACGGAGCCCACCGCACTGTCGTTAAGGTGCGATGTTCTCTGTGTAAAAATAAATTTATATCTCCGATACTCGTGACTTAACTATTTTGGATAGTCAGTGGTAAGTACGGGTCGAACCCAAGGGAATTAGTGGATTAATTGTTCTTTCGAAAAGGGGGGATTAAATAAAACAGTTGGGGGTTGGTTTTAGTTTTTAGTACTGAAAGGTAAAGTAACAGTTGATATTACAATTAAAGGAAAGATTCGGTTTCAGGGGCCTTGTATCATAGTCTGTTTATCATTGACCTCTAATGATCATACTATGTGTTCAAAGATGAATCAAGGCTATTTCTAGCACATGACTTGCCACATCGTTTAGAACACTTGTTCTATTTAGACTAATTCCTCCTTTCGAAGTATCTTAGCCTTATGTGCATCCATTTGATCTTCAGTTACGAGCAATCAAATGGTTTTTAAAAGAGGTCGAACTCCTCAGATAAGTTTTGCCCGTTAAAGCATCCACTTACCCGAGTATGTTCATGAACCCCACAGAAGAGCTTTGCCCGTTAAAGCATCCACTCAACCTTGGAAGTTCTAATCTAATATGTGGCACATAGAACAAGTTTTGAACACAGAGAGGCACTAAGCGAAGGGTCTAAACCATTTTATGACACAAGTACACCCCTTCAACCGAATGAAGGGTTTAGCTACGAATATTCATGGAACAGGACATCATAGCTAAGTGCTTTAAAAAGTAAAGGTTTTTGAAAGATAGTAAAGTAAAGTTTTCGAAAGTAAAGACAGGAAAGTAAAGAAGAGAGTACTTACAAAAACCGTTTGAAAGTGCTAAAGCTTCGATTCCAAAGTAAAGTGATTACATGATTGTGCCCACAAAAGCTAGAGAGATAAGTAACTTGTGATATGAGATGATTGTTGTGGGATGATGGAATTCAAGGAGGTGAAGGCTCTATTTATAGGCTAAGGGAGGCAATGGATGTGGAGGAGAAGCCACCACATGTCACAAGATGGGAGGAGGCTTCAAAAGCCATCGGGGTGAGTCACCATGGCCAAAAGCAGCCAGCCACATGGAGGAGAAGGAGTGGCTTGTGAGCTTAGCCGCCGGCCATAGGTGGCAAGGGAGTGGGTGAGTGTGTTTTGTGATCTCATCCCAAAAATCCATCGGTCCTTTCAGCTCCGGACTGACTCTAGTTGCCCTTCAGTTGGACTTGTTTTGAGTGATTCACGTCCGATTCTTGAAAGTCAGAATTTGGTCGTGACCTAGATTGACTCGTAATTCATTTTCAGCTTTAAAACTCCTCCTTAGCCTGTATTCTCTCTAGACTTCAAAATACCCTGTAGATAAATATCGGAACTAACAAGCAAAAGTTAAATAGACAAAGAGTCTAATATGGTGGGTTTAACTGTGTTTATGATTCATACAATTATGGCCCATCATCAACCTTATACTCCGGCAGTAGTATATGGAACATGATTATTTTTCCTGTTCGTAGTTGCTTTTTAAATTCGGTTTTAATGACACAGATTTAATTTCCGGAACTGAAGTTATTTTATTTATTATGAATTTGTCAAGAGTTAAATTCTATTTCAATTAGTCATATCATATATATTGTTTATATTTCTTTATAGAATGAATTAATCTTCTACTCCCGTAGTAGTGCATGTTGTTTTTCCAACGGAAATATCAATTGTGGGGAGCTATGTCTCGTTGATAGTGCCACTACTCATACTATATTGAAAAACCCAAAGTTTAAATAGTATCTCTGGAATGAGTTGTATTATAGAAGACTCCGGAAGAGCTTCTATCTTGTTACCTGAAGGAACAAAAATAAATATTAAAGATGCATTGTATTCCAGTGAATCACAAAGAAACTTACTCAGTTTCAAAGACATTCGAAGGAATGATTTTCATGTAGAAACCATGTGTGAAGATGGTATTGAATACCTACTTCTTATATCGTATAAGACTGGCCGGAAGCAAGTCTTAGAGAAAATGAGAGCACATGCATCTGGTTTATATGGCACAAAAATCTACCCCATTGAAGTGTATGAAGTCACTAACCTGAAGTTAGTTGATAAAGAATTATTTTCTATGTGGCATGAAAGACTCGGTCATCCTGGTGAATCAATGATCCGGAGAATCATTGAAAGTTCACATGGACACACACTTAAGGACCTGAAGATCCTCCTAAGGGGTGACCTGACATGCACGGCTTGTTCACTTGGCCAACTTATAACACGGCCGTCTATAACAAAAGTAAACGCATAATCTCCTATGTTTCTTGAAAGAATTCAAGGTGACATATGTGGACCAATAGCACCGCTGTGTGGACCATTTAAATATTTTATGGTGTTGATAGATGCTTCAACACGATAATCACATGTAAGCCTACTCTCAACGAGAAACGTTGCTTTGCTTTTGCGAGGCTTTTAGGCCAAATAATCAAGTTAAGGGCTCATTATCCTGATCAACCAATCAAAATAATCAGGCTAGATAATGCAGGACAATTTACATCAAAGTCTTTCAACGACTATTGTACATCAATTGGCATAGTAGTTGAACATCCAGTAGCTCATGTTCATACACAAAATGGCCTAGCAGAGTCGTTGACGGAGCCCACTGCACTGTCGTTAAGGTGCAATATTCTCTGTACAAATAAATTTATATTTTTCCGCTACTCGCGACTTTACTACTGGGTAGCAAGTGGTAAGTAGGGGTCGAACCCAAGGGAATTAGGGGGATACGTTGTTCTTTAGGGGATTTGTACAGCGAGGGAGCGTGTTTTAAGGTTGATTGAGATTTTAGCGGTTATGACTAAGTGACTTTTTTGGTTGTTTTTGGTTTTGAGTGCGGAAAAGTAAATTACAGAAAGTAAATACTGGAAATTAAAGGAAAGACTTACAGTGGGTGATGCGTGATTTGCGAGTCCTCCGGAAGATGAGCGGTAGATGATTGCAGTTATATTAGAAAAGTAAATACAAGGGGGGTTTTGTAATTCAAAGAAAACATTCGGTTTCAGGGGCCTTGTATCATAGTTGTTTATCATTGACCGCTAATGATCATACCAAGTGTTCAAAGATGAATCGAGGCCATTTCTAAGCGCAAGACTTGCAACATCGTTTAAAACACTTGTTCTACTTCAGACTAATTCCTCCTTTCGAAGTATCTTAGCCTTATGTGCATCCATTTGATCTTCTGTTACGATTTCCCAAATGGTGTTTTAGATAAGTCAAACTCCTCAGATAGCTTTGCTTGTTACAGCTTCCACTACCCGAGTATGTTCACGAATTCCCACGGAAGAGCTTTGCTTGTTACAGCTTCCACTCAACCTTGGAAATTCTGACTATATATGGCACATAGAACAAGTTTTGAACACAAAGATGCACTAGGTGCAGGGTCTAAAACATTTTACAATACAAGTACACCCCTTTAACCGAATAAAGAGTTTAGCTACGAATATCCATAGAGGTGGATACCATAGCTAAATACTCGGGGGTTTTTGAAAACAGTAAGAGGAGAGGGGGTGGAATACTCAAGAACCAACAGGAGTATTCCCAATTCCTACTGAATACTCAAGAACCAACAGGAGTTTTCTCTACAGTATTATAATACTCAAGAACCGACATGAGTATTATAATTTCAAACCAAACTTACAAGTAACAAACTTTAGAGAGAGAAGTGTTTATTGATTTGGAATTGGATGATTTTTGTACAAAGGAATTGGCTTGTATTTATAGCCATGGGAGAGGGATGAGAGCCATACACTTGTCACATGGGGAGAGGAGGAGCAAGGAGGAGAAGCCACATGGGGGGGAAGCTTAGCCGCCGGTGGCCGGCCACCATGGAGGAGAGCCGCCGGTTGGAAGAGGAGGAAGGGAAGGGTGAGGTGGCTTGGCCACCCATGAGTCATCTCTTCTTCCCAAAGCCGCCGGTCACTAGGAGATAAGGATGAGTTTTGTGAGGTTTGTGCAGTCTTTTCACAAAACTATCAGTCTAATTTTGCTCCGGTCTGACTTTGGTTGTTCCTCGGTTGGATTTGAATTGAGTAATTCAATGTCAGGATCTTGAGATTTCTTCATTCAGCGTCTGATCTTGACCTTGGAATGACTCGTAACATCTTTTCAGTGTAAAATCCTCTCCTTAGCGTGTTTTCTCTCTAAGCGCCAAAATACCCTATAGAAATATATCGGGACTAACAAGCAGAAGTTAGATAGACAAACAGTCTAATTTGGTGGGTTTTACTGTGTTTTTGATTCGTATAATTATGGTCCATCAGATCACCCCACACTTTTAGTTGTTCGTCCCGAACAATGCTATTAAAGGGCGGCACACTAAGTAAGTTTGTTAAAATATGAAAATTAGACTGTGGTACTAGACTTATCCTAATTCATGCATTACTTACTTATTACCAAATTGAACTGTGTAAATAAATAGAAGAAACTTGATACTTGTACCTTCGTGCTGAGATGCAAATTATTCTGGATGTTTTGGGAGATAGCCTTTTTTAGGCTCCTGGACTGCAATCTTGGAATCATCTCGTACTATATGGTTTCCTTGTAGCTTTCTCTAGCACGTGATTCGGTTCGGGTTTCAATGGTTTGAGTACTTTGATTTCTTTTGGCGAGGGACTGCTTTTGTAGTGAATCGGCCTTTGGCCTTTGATTTGACTCTTTGAGTACTTTACTTTTTGTTCGGTTAAAACCTTCACAATTTTGGGCCTTTGGCCTCTTGATTTGCTTCTTTGAGCTTTTTGCGTCTTTGTGACTTGCTAGTCCATTTTCTCAAGCCTTTTTGGGAGGTCCAATCATCGCCCGCAAGCCTATGGAAATACCTCCCCGCTCCTCTCATCCTTGCCGTTTCGCGCGGGTCAAGATGAGGGTCGCTCATCTATTTTCTCGGCTACTTTGACTAGAGAGAGGACGGTCTGATTCCCGTCCTCGCCTTTTTTCTTTTTGCATAAACACTGCATGGCGGAGATGACTTCAATCTTCACTGAAACCCGAAGTGCAGCCTCCACTGACTTCGAAAACCATATAGTTTGATTCGATCCTTCGATTGCTTGCCAAGCCTCTCTAGGGCATTTCTATCAACTCCACATCCCTAGTTTATCTCAGCACAAAGGGACAAATGAGAAGTTACGTTCTAAGTTTTTAAACAGTTGAATTTTCACAAGGTTAATGCATGAATTTTGATCTATCTTTTTCACATTCTTAAGTTCATATTTTCAAAAAGATAACACTAAAAAAGAAAAAAAATGTTATTTATTTATGTACACATGCGGATCTCACCCCACACTTTTGAACGAAGGCGTGCCTTTCAGCACTACTTAGTTCAAAAGCCATGCAAGCAGACAATTACGAGAAGGAAATGATATTAAGGAAAGGTAAGATCAGAACTCCCTTTTTGTGTCGAATGACATGGCATGAGGCTGGATAATCGAGGGAGTTCGGCTGGGGCCTTGAACTCTCAGCGCAAGCCCGGTAAATTCACGGAAGCTGCCTGGCTGATCCGATCTTGCTCCAAAAACCAATTCCTAAATAGTCAATTCATTCTATGCACCAAGTGGGTGAGAGCGACTTATTGATAAAAACTAAAAGACAGAAAAAAGACAGAAAGTAAGATAGTGTCGGGTTACCTCCCGACCAGTGCACTTGTTTAACGTCGTTGGCTCGACAGTACCTTATTCTTGGATCACTGGTTGGGATCCGATGGGTGGCTCAGGTTGAATTTTGCCGCTGTTCCTGTGTTGTTTCTTGCCTTGCCTTTCCTTGATTTCTTGTGAGACGATGTGCTTGGGTCCTGTTCCCGTTGTTCTGGTGATTTCTCCTTCCAACGTCTCTGAGAAGGCGAGGGACCCTTTACAACTAGTCTCTTGAACTGGGTTTTCCGGTGTTTAGGGCTACCTTGTCCAGTCATGGCGAAAACATGCTCCATCGAGGAGTCGTTCTGCTCAGGCCCTTTTCCCATCCTCTTTTCAGCCTCTTCATGGATCACATAGTTTTCAGCGATTTGCCTATTGATCGAGGGGAAAAGTCGGGAAGCTTGCATCTTAAGGCTCGGTTCTGCCTCGTCGTGTCTGTTTGTGAGGAACTGGTCATAGATGGTTTCGGCTGCATAGGTGATGATAGCTGGGTATGGCTTTGGCAGCATGTCGGTGGTATTCTGGACTTCTTCCATTGCTGACACTTCCTCGTTGCTCCCGACACTTTCTATATCCCAGTCTTCTGATGGCTCAGGAGTTTCTTTTGATGGCTCGGGAGTTTCTTCTTCGTCTGTCTCTGGTCCAGCCTCTTCTATCTGCATGCCTCCGTCAGCTTGGGGTATTCGTTTTGTGGCTGTGGCCAGGTTATCTATGAGGTTCCACATGTCTGCCAGGGAGAAGTTCCTGGCTGATCTCCTCATTGCTTCGTTAATCCTTGTCAGATCATCGGCCTTCATCCCACGAAGAAATTTGTGAAGCAGAACTTTCTTCGTGAATCCATGGTGCGGGCAGCTTGAGACGATGGTGTCAAAGTTCGTGTAGTATTCGTCCAAGGTCTCATCCAGGGATTGTTGGAGGCACATGATCTTCTCGCGGGTTTGTTGTCGTAAGGATGCAGGCGAGAATTCTTTCAGGAATGGAACGCAGAGGTCCACAAAATGTACTGCTCTACTAGCGGTTGACGTATAATACCAGATCGTTGCAAAATTAGTTAAAGAAAATTTAAAGCATTTAAGTTTAAACTCCTCTAACATTTCATTTGCAGGTTTTATGAGGTGGCAAACGTGGTGAAAATTCGGCAGTGTTGTACTGGGTCTTCTCCATCCGTGCCTCCGAACAGAGGAAGATGTCTTGTTGTCCATGCATATGAAGGGGGTTGCGTCATGAGGACATGGGAGGGAAAGAACAACTTATCCGACGGCTGATTCCCCGGCAACGGCGCCAATTTGACGGAGCCCACTGCACTGTCGTTAAGGTGCAATATTCTCTGTACAAATAAATTTATATTTTTCCGCTACTCGCGACTTTACTACTGGGTAGCAAGTGGTAAGTAGGGGTCGAACCCAAGGGAATTAGGGGGATACGTTGTTCTTTAGGGGATTTGTACAGCGAGGGAGCGTGTTTTAAGGTTGATTGAGATTTTAGCGGTTATGACTAAGTGACTTTTTTGGTTGTTTTTGGTTTTGAGTGCAGAAAAGTAAATTACAGAAAGTAAATACTGGAAATTAAAGGAAAGACTTAAAGTGGGTGATGCGTGATTTGCGAGTCCTCCGGAAGATGAGCGGTTGATGATTGCAGTTATACTAGAAAAGTAAATACAAGGGGGGTTTTGTAATTCAAAGAAAACATTCTGTTTCAGGGGCCTTGTATCATAGTTGTTTATCATTGACCGCTAATGATCATACTAAGTGTTCAAAGATGAATCGAGGCCATTTCTAAGCGCAAGACTTGCAACATCGTTTAAAACACTTGTTCTACTTCAGACTAATTCCTTCTTTCGAAGTATCTTAGCCTTATGTGCATCCATTTGATCTTCTGTTACGATTTCCCAAATGGTGTTTTAGATAAGTCGAACTCCTCAGATAGCTTTTCTTGTTACAGCTTCCACTACCCGAGTATGTTCACGAATTCCCACGAAAGAGCTTTGCTTGTTACAGCTTCCACTCAACCTTAGAAATTCTGACTATATATGGCACATAGAACAAGTTTTGAACACAAAGATGCACTAGGTGCAGGGTCTAAAACATTTTAAAATACAAGTACACCCCTTTAACCGAATAAAGAGTTTAGCTACGAATATCCATAGAGGTGGATACCATAGCTAAATACTCGGGGTTTTTTGAAAACAGTAAGAGGAGAGGGGGTGGAATACTCAAGAACCAACAGGAGTATTCCCAATTCCTACTGAATACTCAAGAACCAATAGGAGTATTCTCTACAGTATTATAATACTCAAGAACCGACAGGAGTATTATAATTTCAAACCAAACTTACAAGTAACAAACTTTAGAGAGAGAAATGTTTATTGATTTGGAATTGGATGATTTTTGTACAAAGGAATTGGCTTGTATTTATAGCCATGGGAGAGGGATGAGAGCCATACACTTGTCACATGGGGAGAGGAGGAGCAAGGAGGCGAAGCCACATGGGGGGAAGCTTAGCCGCCGGTGGCCGGTCACCATGGAGGAGAGCCGCCGGTTGGAAGAGGAGGAAGGGAGGGGTGAGGTGGCTTGGCCACCCATGAGTCATCTCTTCTTCCCAAAGCCGCCGGTCACTAGGAGATAAGGATGAGTTTTGTGAGTTTTGTGCAGTCTTTTCACAAAACTATCAGTCCAATTTTGCTCCGGTCTGACTTTGGTTGTTCCTCGGTTGGATTTGAATTGAGTAATTCAATTTCAGGATCTTGAGATTTCTTCATTCAGCGTCTGATCTTGACCTTGGAATGACTCGTAACATCTTTTCAGCGTAAAATCCTCTCCTTAGCGTGTTTTCTCTCTAAGCGCCAAAATACCCTGTAGAAATATATCGGGACTAACAAGCAGAAGTTAGATAGACAAACAGTCTAATTTGGTGGGTTTTACTGTGTTTTTGATTCGTATAATTATGGTCCATCAGTCGTTGATAAAACGGTTGCAACTAATAGCAAGACCATTGCTAATGAAGCCAAAATTACCCGCATCTGCTTGGGGACATGCAATTTTGCATGCAGAGGCTTTGATAAGACTTCGACCGACCGCTTATAATAAGTATTCTCCATTGCAACTTATCTCTGTAAGAAAGCCTGATATCTCATATTTGAATTTTTTTGGTTGTGCGGTGTATGTCCCTATCTCTCCTCCACAACGAACAAAAATGGGGCCACAAAGGAGGTTCGTAATATATGTCGGGTTTGAGTCCCCATCGATTATCAAATATCTAGAGCCATTAACTGGTGATTTATTTAGAGCTCGATATTCTGATTGTCATTTAGATGAATCAAAATTCCCAACTTTAGGGGGAGAAGAAAAGGAGATTAATAAGGAGGTTGTGTGGAATACACCTTCTTTGTCGTTTTTTGATTAAAGAACAAATGAAAGTGAACTTGAAGTTCAACGAATCTTATACTTGCAAAATGTAGCAAATAGGCTACCAGATGCGTTTAATGATGCCAAGAAAGTGACGAAATCACATATACCTGCTGAAAATGCACCAGCAGGTCTGAAGATTCTTGTAGTAACTCCAAACAAAAATATTGCAAGTGATTCTCAAATACATCGGAAGCGTGGGAGACCATTAGGGTCTAAGGATACAGCTGCTCCCCGGAAGAGGAAAGAACACGCAAGATGTAAAACGGATGTCGAGATGTCAAATACGAACATTAATGAAGTAAAGACTCTTGAAGAGCCGTTATCTAAGGAATTTGAGAATAAAGACAAAGATATTGATGACAATTTTGAAATGTCAATTAACTATGCCAACACTGGTGTAGGTTGGTTTCGAGATGATGTAGATCTCAATTTTGAAATGCTTATTCAATTGCCTTATAAGTCATTGGAGAAGATGACAATGATCCCCAAACAATAGATGAATGTCGACATTGAGGCGAATGGGAGAGCTGGAAAGAAGCAATCCAAGCAGAGTTGAACTCTTTGAATAAATGTGGTGTTTTTGGACCTGTAGCTCCAACACCCGAAGGTGTGAAACTAGTTGGCTATAAGTGGGTGTTCGTACGAAAACGTAACGAGCGAATGAATTTGTAAGATACAAAGCTAGACTGGTTGCACACGGTTTTACATAGAAACCTGGAGTTGACTATTAGGAAACGTATTCATCTGTAGTGTATGCAACAACTCTAAGGTTTCTAGTTGCTTTGGCCGTTAGTGAACGACTCAAAATGCAACTCATGGATGTGGTAACTGCATACCTATATGGGTTATTAGATAAAGATATATACATGAAAATCCCAAAAGGATTAAAAATGACTGAAGCATTACAAGCAAAGCCTCGTCATATGTACTCCATCAAATTGAAAATATCATTGTATAGGCTGAAACAATCTGGTCGAATGTGGTATAATCGCCTCAGTGAATATTTACTAGCGCAAGTGTTTATTAATAACCAAATATGTCCATGTGTTTTTATAAAACGTACAGAATCAGGTTATGTAATCATAGCTGTGTACGTCGATGATTTAAATATAATTGGAACTCCAGAAGAGATCCAATTGGCAGGAAACTATTTGAAAAGGGAATTTGAGATGAAAGATCTAGGAACTACTAAGTTTTGTCTCGGCCTGCAGTTTGAGCATACAACTAATGGAATCTTTATCCATCAATCAAATTACACCGAGAAGGTTCTAAAGCGTTTTAATATGGATAAAGCACATCCATTAAGTACGCCGATGGTAGTAAGATCACTCAACATCGAAAAGGACCCTTTTCGTCCCCGGTCAAACGATGAAGAGATTTTAGGTCCAAAAGTACCTTATCTTAGTGCAATTGGGGCTTTAATGTACCTTGCTAATAATAGCCGACCAGACATATCATTTGCAGTTAATTTACTTGCAAGATATAGTTCATCGCCACTAAAAGACATTGGAGCGGTGTTAAGCACATCCTACGTTATTTACGTGGAACAAGTGATATGAGTTTATTTTTCAAAAGAACAAATGGAGTACTGATGGACCATATTTATATGATTCATCAAGACAGTTAAACCCACCAAATTAGACACTTTGTCTTAACAACTTTTACTTGTTAGTTCCATTTTTGCTCTACAGGCTATTTTGAGGTTCAGAGAAGAAATGAGCTAAAAAGGGGATTCTTAAGCTAAAAAGGATTGCCAAACATTCCAGGGCCCGAGGAAAATCAATCAGGGACCAAGGACCCCAGTCGAGGACCGAGAGAGCTCAGCCGGGTACCCAGGCTTAGTATCGAGAACCTCAGGTCCCTGACCGAGAGCCAGCGCCGAGAAGACTAGGCCCGCATCTGGGAGTGCCGAGGCCCGCGTCCGAGAAACCAGGTCCCCGCCCAGGCATCGCCCAGGCCACGCCCCGCGCACCAGCCGAGCCGCCCAGGTCCAAAATCAAGTCGCTCGGGCAAACGAGCTGATCCGACGAATCCACCTCGAGCAAAGTGATCAAAATGGAAAATAAGGTTGACAATGTCGGAAAACCAAGGAGAACGCCCAAGCAGATTGGCAGTTGGCCCAATTCCAAAGCAAAGGCCCCGCGCGCATAGGCACCAAAACCAAGTTACTCGACCAAACCATGGAATCTAAAAAATCTGGCTCGACCAAAGTATTTTAAATGCCCAATAACTTGGACAATATCACTTCCCGGACAAAACGCCCTAGTGGAACCAGCTCAAGCCCGATCAAGGCCAAACTAGGGCAATTTCAGCTGTTTTGGGATTTCAACCATGTTCCAGGCAGAATCTGGCTTAGCACCCTTCATGGATCAGTCTTAGAATCTCCTCAACATTCCAAATCCATGGTCCAACACCCAATCACCTCCGGCCAAAATTCCGCCAGCTCCGGCCATATTCCGGCCATGCTCCGGCGAGCTTCCGACGATGCTCCGATCATGCCACATCCAACCACCACCTTGCTCCGGTCATTCTAGCCCTACTCCGGTCAAAATCCGGTGAAGTCCAACCAAACTACTTATTTTCCCCGGCTAGGTTATACTATTCACATCGGTTGCCCTTTGAGGTCCAACTAAGCTCAAACCGGTGGACTTGAGGAGCAACCAAGGCCAAAGTCGGTTGGCTTGAGATATTTGCTAGCCAAGTTAATGGGTTTTTAATGCAAGCCAATCCACAAGTCAAATGGGCACCCTTTGGCTCATCCAAACTCCAACCGAAGGCCAACCAAGCTCTAACCGGACTTGAGGAAGAACTAGAGGTGGTTGGGAGGACAAATATCCTCCTCTCCACCACCTCTCATGGCTATAAAAGGAGGTCCTCCCCTCCTTGAAAATCATCCTTTGTTACTTAGATAGAGAAGCTCTCTAAAATCCTTCACTCACAAAAGCTTCTAAACACTTTACTTTGATATCAAAAGCTCCAAGTTTGTTCTTGAGTTTGAGTTTTGTTCTTGTTTCCTTGTCCAAAAACTGAGAGCCATCTTTACTTTTCTTGTCTTTGATTTACGTTGTTCTTGAGTACTCTTGTTGTTCTTGAGTTTTACTTTCCAAAACCTTACTTTTCTTGTCTTTGATTTCCAAAATCCTTTACTTTTCGTGCACTAGCTATGATATCCACTTCCATGGATACTCGTAGCTAAAACCTTCATTCGGTTGAAGGGGTGTGCTTGTATCATGACAGCGTTTTAGACCCTTTTCTTAGTGCTTCTATTGTGTTCAAGTTTGTTCTATGTGCCATATATTAGGTTAGAACATACATGGTTGAGTGGAGGCTCGAAAGAGCAAAGCTCTTCCATGGGGTTCGTGAACATACACGGTTAAGTGGAGGCTCGAAAGAGCAAAGCTTTTCCGTGGAGTTCAACCTCTTTTAAACACCACTTGGTTGATCGGAAATGATTGATCAAGTGGATGCACATAGGCTAAGATACTTTGAAAGGAGGAATTAGCCCAACTAGAACAAGTGCTCTATGTCTTGAAAAGGACTAGACGGTGTGGCAAGTGCTGGAAATGGCCTTGTTACATCTTTGAACACTTAGTATGATCATTAGAGGTCAATGATGAACGGAACTATGATACAAGGCCCCTAAACCGAATCCTTTCCTTTGATAAAACACCAACTCTTTATTCTACTTTCAGTCCTATTATCAACTGCTTACATTCAGTACCCTTTACATTCAGTACTTTACATTCCGCAACTAACTTTTACTTTCAGTCACTAACTTTACTTTCAGTACCTTACTTTTACTTTCAGCACATTTACTTTCAGTCTTTATTTTCAGTACCTTTATTTTCAGTCTTTACTTCCCGCAATTTACTTTCAGTACATTTACTTTCCGCACTTACTTTCAGTACATTTACCTTTCCGCACTTTACTTTCACTACAGACGTTTTCAACATCAATCCAACATAACTTTGTCACGTATTGCGCTTGAAATACAGCGTGTGACAAACCAAAAGTATGTTGTCTGGTTGATATTGAACTCAACTGTTCCTGTAATTTACTTTTCAGTATTACTTTCAGTACTAAATCCACAACCAACCCCAATCGCACTTAATTTCTGTACAATTTCCTCAAAGAACTACTATCCACCAATTCCCTTGGGTTCGACCCCTACTTACCGCTTTACTACCCAATAGTGAAGTCACAAGTAGTGGACTTACAAATTTATCTTTGCATTGCCTCGCGACAAGGCTCTGTCAAGTACAAAATGGTGAATTGGTTGGTTATGCTGATGCGGGTTATTTGTCTGACCCACACAAAGCTATCTCACAAATGGGGTACTTATTCATGTATGGAGGAACTGCCATTTCATGGCGTTCGACAAAACAGACCTTGGTAGCCACATCATCAAACCATGCAGAACTGATTGCACTGTACGAAGCTGGGCGAGAATCTGTTTGGCTTAGATCATTTATCAACCATGTCAAGGCCTCTTGTGGATTAGTATCAGGCAAACAGAGTCCGACAGTAATATATGAAAATAATGCTGCGTGCATCTCCCAAATCAAAGAAGGATACATTAAAGGTGATAGAACAAAGCACATATCTCCTAAATTCTTCTCCACTCATGAGCTTCAAGTGGAAGGGAAGATCAACGTTTTCCAAATACAATCCAGTAAAAATTTGGCAGACTTGTTCACTAAGTCATTACCGACACGAGTTTTTAAGGAACTTGTAAATGACATTGGGATGTGCAGTCTTAAGGACTTGTCGGTTTGAGGGGGAGTTTTGTAACTGTACTCTTTTTCCTTAACTTGGTTTTTATCCCTTTTTGGGTTTTTTCAGGTCAATGTTTTAACGAGGCGGTTCACATAATAAGGAGTGTACATTCAAGGGGGAGTGTTATGATATTATGGCATTGTGAATGCACACTTAACCTTTGGTTAGACTTATTTAGATCACTCCATTATATCTCCATTTATTCTTGTTAAAGGTCATGTCCTTTCATTAGCCTTCATGTAACCTATAAATACATGACATTGCAAAGTATGATTGATAAGAAGAAATACAATTCCTCATACACATTTCTATTATCTCTTGTTTCTTCCCTATTATATTACAACATTATTAACTCTTGTTTCTTCCCTATTATATTACAACATTATTAACTCTTGTTTCTTCCCTATTATATTACAACAAATACAAAATTTATATGAATTTATTATATCTCTCTGGAACTTGACTGGAGAGTGTCAATTTGAGTTAGAAGACTATCATCAAAGTTTTTCTGGCCCATTGTTAATTCTTTCAACAACAGTAGTCATAGTAAACATCCTGGAGTTACTATACAAATAAAGAAGGAAACATGAGGGAGGAGGTGGCAAATATATCTTCGCAACTCAGTGGACGACTGACGCTAACGTTGGAAGATGAAGAATGGCAAAAATCAGGGAAGGTATTCTCAAATGCTTTAATGCTCAAGATCATGTCGGAGGAAAAGTATAACTACAACGGGATAAAGCTTTCTTTAAGAAATTTTTGAGTTTGAAGGGGAAGGTTTCATTGGAGAAGCAAAAGGCAACTGTATTATTGCAAGATTCGAAAAAAGGGAGGACATGGAGAGAGTGCTCGACGTAGGACCTTGGACATATGGAGGAAGTGTTATAATCATGAGCAAATGGGGGACAAGGAGTTGTATCGGAAGAAATCCCTCTAAACAGGTTGGGTATTTGGGTGCAATTTCATAATGTGCCTGAGCAGTTGACGCAGATGGAGGAATCAATTAAAAAGTTTGCAGGATTGGTGGGCACTTTCGGGAAGATTGACAAAAATGATGGAGGCGGTCAGAATTACAAATATGCTAGATGTCAAGTTTGGATAGACATAAATCATCCCTTGGTGATTGATTTTCTGTTGGAGGGACCACAAAAGGACGTTAGAAAGATACTGGTGAAATAGGAAAGGCTACCCAGATTTTGCTATGGATGTGGTCGGTGTTCACATGAAATGGAGGAACGTCTTTCAAGATCTGAGTCCACAGTAAGAATGTATGAAAGATGGTTGAAGGAAGTTGCGCTGGTTAATAGTCGATCAGGGGAAGGGGAGCAGAGCAGGAAAACATGTCATAAACTGCTGGAGGCGAGGGAGGTAGCATGGAAGCGCAGACGAGGGTGGAGCCAGGAGAGGCAGCTCCGGCGATGGTCGGGTGCAGAGAAGTGGGAAAGACGGGGAGTCAGATACATCCACATAGGGGAGCGGGAAAGTCAGATCAGATTAATGGAAAGGCAACTGATGCTTCGAAAGATGTAAACAAGAGAGGTTTGTAGTCTCGAAATGTCAATATTGAGGATGGGGAAGATTCACAAGTGTGGGCTGAGTTTATCAATAGAATGGACCGAGATGGAATGGATTGGGAGAAGTCTGATGGGCCAGAAGATGAGCCTTTAGAGAAGAGGTTTCAAGTTTCAAACACAGAGGGGAGTTATTCGGAGTCGGCAAACCAAACAAGGGAATTAACTAAAAAAATAAAGGTAAAATAAAGAGGTGGCGAAGGCAACCCGCATAAGGGTGAGACTTTCGGATCTTAAGAAGCGAGCTAGGGGAGGTGGGAAGAAATCGAGCTCTTTGGAGGCGATTAAGAGATTGAAGTCAGCAGATGAAGGTGAGGTGGTTGAGTGGTTTTCATATTATAGATTAGCGGTGGTTGCAGAGCAACCCCGCCGGGAACAATGAATATTATGTGCAGGAACTGTCAGGTTCGGGGCAACCTCGCACAGTTCGATGCCTCGTCGATTTGGTGAAGTCAGTTAAGCCCCAAATTTTAGGTCTCATAGAAATGAAGATGGATGTGATTAAATTGGACACAGAAGGAGGTTTGGTTTCTCGAATGGTTTGGGGGTGAACTATGATGGAGAGCAAATCTTGCACACACATGATAAAAGCATACAAGCACAAGCACGTGACAAAAGCATGCACACCGAGAGCTCACTTACTACTCCTAGACTGCCACGCAGGGGGATTCGCCTTCGAGAAGCTTCGAGGAAGCTGCCAGCTGCAGTGTACGACCTGCATAATTAGTTACGATAACAATCCCGAGAAAGATGCGATGATATAAATGAAACAGTGGGTGTAACGAATGAAGGCAGAAAATAATAACAAACTCTATTTCCTCTTCTCTCTTTCCCCAACCTTCTCCCCTCCATCAATTGGTGCTTTCATTGCACCATGCCCCCTCATGCGGAATCAATCGCTACTCTCAACGCTAGCATGGAATCCGTCGAAACTCGACTCACAACAATGGAGGACAAGCGTTCGACTGAAATGCAGTAGGTCTTCTCCGCCATTGAGTGCCTCACCAAGGCGGTGGAAACTATCCAGTTGGCTTTACCAGCACCTGATCACCGTACTGGGAAAGAACCCCTTTTTCCCAACCCTACACCACCCCTGCTCGACACTCCCGCCGCTGCTACCTTTAGCAACTCGGCCGTTACTTAAGATCCCGTTGACAACCCCCAACTATCCACCTACAGTGACCATACCCAATGCCCTCTGCGCACCCCCAGATCGAAGTACCCATCTTCTCCGGCGACAACGCGGGTGGTTGGCTATTTCAGCTCAACCGCTACTTCACCATCAACCACACTCCACCTGATGAGATGTTGGAAGCTGCTCCCTTATTCATGGCCGGAGATGCACTGCTTTGGTATCAGTGGAAATACGTGACTGGCCAAATCTCCACTTGGACAAAGCTTGCTCTCGATATCAAGCGTCGGTTCGGTCCGAGCGAATACTACGACGCCGAAGTCGCCATCAACCAGTTAGTCCAAACCACATCCGTTCAAGCCTACATCTCAGAGTTTGAAAAACTCTCCGCCGGAGCACCACAGCTAGTGGGTCTTAACCTACTGTCCAGATTCATCGCCGGCCTCATAGAGGATATACGGCACGAGCTAGTCCTCTTTAAACCACCTTACCTTGACAAGGCCATGGGGTTAGCTCGCGTGATAGAGGATAAGCTCCTATCACAGCACCGTTTTACACCATGTCCACCTTCCTCTAAACCACCATATCGTCCTTACTAGGAGTTACCCTGTCCAAACCCCAACCTACTACCTATCAAGCGCCTTACACCAACTGAGATCGCCGCTCGCCATGCGTAAGGCCTATGTTTTATCTGTGATGAGAAGTTCACACCCGACCACGTCTGTCGACCATGTTTTCAATGTCTCCTCATGGAAGACCCAGGCGACACCGACAACTTTGAGCTCGTGGACCCAGAACCAATCGAACCCCTGCAACAAGATATGCCAACTGAGCCGAAGCATCCCATGGACCCTGCCCCATGTATCACATTGCATGCCTTCCAAGGGCGTGCTGCGCCATGCTCACTCCGATTTCAAGCTCACATACAAGGTCTATCGATACTTGTATTGGTAGATAGCGGTTCTACTCACAGTTTCATCCAAACTAGAGTGGCGCATTTTCTTACACTTTTTATTGAACCATCAACGCATCTCAGCGTAACAGTGGGAAATGAGGATAAAATGAAATGCGAAGGAGTATGCAGAGAGGTACCGGTGACCATCAGTGACACATTGTTCCAGGTTGACCTTCACTTACTCCCTGTATTTGGCGCGGACTTGGTCCTAGGCGCACATTGGCTAGCAGATTTGGGTCCTACAACATTTTGCTATAAGAACATGTGGATGAGTCTCACCAAAGATGGTTGACACATTCAACTAGATGGCCTCAAACCTTCCACTCAACTCACCCAAACCTCATTGACAAGCGTATTTTTAACCCTTTATAGTTGTCAAAGTATGAGTTTTAGGGGTCAAATTGCAGTCAAACAAAATTTATAAACCTTGGTAAGCCAAGGATCGATCCAAGGAACAGTGTGTGTGAATACTAGTTAACTAGCAACCTATTTAGCTATTCCGAATTAACAAGAGTTGGTTGTCACAAAAAATTGCAGAAATTAAATGTGCAGAAAATAAAAGGTTGTGTTTTTATTCAGAGGAAGAATTCCAGAATCCATACTTCACCCGTGCTAACCCCGCTAATCATGCAATCATTCTACGTTGATTATTCATGCTATCAAATATGGAATATAACCAAAATAACACTAGACAAGCCGCCCATCCACGGATCATTGTCTAGATTAATCTCAATCGTTGAACGCCGCCCATCCACGGATTATCAACGATTTCGATCTATTAAATTAAAGGTTTTCCTATTAGTTCATGTAAACATGACCTAACATCAATTTCATGCAATCCGGTTAATCCCTAGGGCCCATCCACCTTTCGGCATATAACCTAAATACGTTCTATCAATGCAAACATACCCTTTGATGTAAATACATGCATAGAACGATAGTATTAAGCACACATTGAAATTGAATAATCGAATCGCATAAATAATAAACTTCAATTGATCACATGAGAGTTAGGGTTACATAGCACGGGATTAGTAGGATCCCGGAATTAAGAAGACTACTCACTATTCATGGTAGTTAACCAAAAACAGTGTAAAGAAGGAAAGAAACGAGTAAACCATAAAGAGGTGGTGTAGCTCGATGATCCTCACGCTGAAAACTCTGTCTTCTCTCCCAAGTTAGGGTTTTTTCTCCAAATTAACAACAACCTCTGAATTCTGGTCGAGCCTCTCTATTTATAGCAAAACTCCCGAAATTTCCAAAAATTCCTGAAATTGCCTAAAGATGAAATAAGGAAAGTCCCGTGACAGCCGATTCGTCACGGGCAGTCACAGGCTGTCACGGGCTTTGAGGATGTCAATGCCACGGCTGAGTCCCGTGACGGCTTCATTGTCCCGTGACAGGACTTTCGTCACGGGCCGTCACGGGGTCTAGGAATTGCAACGCTACGGCGTAGTCCCGTGACGCTTCCTTGTCCCGTGACAAATGGAGGTGTCACGGGGTCTGGGTCAAAATTTGCTCTTTTAGGCTGATTTCTGCATCTTTTCATGCAATCAGGTCCATATCGAGTCATCGTGTAATTCAAACCTGAAACGCTATGAAAAGAGATTAAATGATAACAAAATGCCCGGAAAACAAACCTAATCCGTCATCGAATGAGGTGCATAATAGGTCAAGAACTTGATCGATCAAAACACTCCACACTTAGGATTTGTTCGTCCCGAACAAAGTTAGAACGGGAGGCAGAAAAATGCAAGTCTATATGAGGCTCAACCAGTCGTAAGGATCTAAACTACCTACTCAAGTGACATGTGATCAATCCTAACTAGAACAGAAACAAAAATAACAAAAATAACTCACTGTCGTGGAGGACACGAATGCATTTAGCGTATGCATCAAGCCTTTAAACCTCGAGGCTGCCCTAGTAGGACGAGTATAGTCTCGTGAAGGTTTTATGGAATGGGACTACCTACAAATCCCCTGTACAACTAACTAACGTGTATGCATGACATGATGCTCAACGAGTCACAGTAAAGTCATGTCATACCTCGGATTCATCGTGTTACCTCAACTTTAAGTCAAACATCTTCATCAAAGTTTTCAGACAATCATAGATTAAACGGGTTGCGCATTCAAACGGTCAATACACACGGCTAGCAGTCGACTAATCACATGTTCTAAATAGTTCTATTGCAACGTATAAAGAACATGAATAGTTACACAAAACATGCTCGCCATTCACCTATGCTATCTAGGGATAGTCCAAGGGCTCTTGGCGCAACGCTCATTCTCAAGTGCCAAGGATTAGACAATGACCCGTAAGAGAAGAGGAGCCCGGCTTAAAGATTTTCTGAAAAATAGTACAAAAATTTGCATCAAGATTTTAGTGCAAGCACGAGGGTTGTCCCTCAGTTTTTAGTACATGAATTTGCAAGACAAGTTATGATTTGCACGCAATGAGAAGATGGAATTAAACTACATCAAGTAGAAGGGGGGCATAAATTGTTTCAAAAGTGTTTTCCAATACACAAGGGGCGACTTTTCTCACCAGGTCCTTGGTATTTTTCTGCTCTCGCAGAACATTTTTGAAATCTTTCGTTCTCACGAATTTTTTTCTTGAAACTGGTTTTTTTCTTTTCAAAAACAACTATGCTTGGGGCCAATGTTTCACCCACCTTTGAAAATAAAGAACTTTGTTCTTGAGGGAAAACTTGAAGGCCAATTTTCTAACTCCACACTTAAAACTTGACATAGTGTATAAGTAAAGGCGGGTGCATGCAAATCATAACGAATGTAGAGAAAAACATGCTAGTACTAAGGTCACCTAGAAAAAGAGATGCAATTTAAGTTTTAGACGTTGTTGAACCGGTGCCTACTAATATCAAGTCTTAAACAAGCTGCAAGAAATACGTAGAACATGTGATAGGCAAAGGCTAGCAATGATACTGACTCAAGAGAATACACACACGATTTTCACTATTTCAAGTCGTAGACTTCGAATCTAAAAGAGTGTCAATCAGTCAAGGAGTATCGTAGAAAAACAAGGATTTCAATCGCAATACATAGACTGTTGAGCATATGCAGGAATGAACGTGAAATGCAATCCGTGTGAATATGCGCTACCCACTCCACACTTAAGAATGAGCTTAGTCCCTAAGCAAAGAAACAGAAGAAAAAGAGGCGCATAGGAACTTCCCTGTGTTGTGAGCTCAAAATCCATAGAGATTGAACGATAATCGATGAGTGAAAATCGACTTGCGAGCTGGTAGATATGCAGAACGACATAAAGAGCGTCACAAGTAATAGGTTAGTCATTGTTAATTGCGAAGAAACCTGGATGAGGGGATGCCAACGAAGAGAAAGGTGAACGATGTGAGTAAAGATGTTTAGCATAGACTAAATAACTCAAACATCGAATAACATGGAAATAGTGAAAAGCATCCAAAAAGGTCAACGTACAAAGGTGAATAACACGAACGTGCAAAGCTGACAAAAACAATAAAAAGAGAGGTAAACAGAGCTAGGCAGCCCCATCGTCTGCAGCATCAGTGGGACGAGAGGGACCATCCTCGCGGCTAGGTGGTGGAGGAAAGTCGAGCTCAGCATGCTCAAGAAGAGTGGATAATGCGCCATGCTCCCAATCCCGTGCCCTGATGGCGTGAGTCCTGAAATCTGAGAAGTCGTCTCGGAGCTGGTTATGGGAGACAGAAAGCCGGCTCTGCGTAGCAATAATCGGAGCTAGGCTAGCCAAAATCTATCGCTGATAACTCATCATCTGATTCTACACCTCAGCCATCTGATGAACCTGCGCGGAAAGCCGCATCTGGTTGGCCTCCAGGCACGCAAAGCGTTCCTCGGAAGTGTTCGGGAACTGATCATCAGCAGGAGGCTGCAGTGGAGGGACTGGTGGAGCTGCTGGAGCGGGTGGTGGTGGAGGCTCTTGTGCCCCAAAAGCTGGAGGAAATTGTGTCTCAAAGGCTGGAGGGTGCTGGGCATCTGTCATATTAATGTCCTCTGGTGCATGTGCTGCATGGACATCGAAGTCGGGCACCGGAGAGGTCTCCCTAACTGCTGCGTTCCCCAAACGCCTATTCCCGGTCTCCAGGCGCTGCCCCTTAACACCTTCCTCAGGAATTTCCAGCCTGTGAAACCACTGACGCTCCCTCATAAGCATCGAACACTGAATCATCTTGGAGACTGTGAGCGTCCAGGAATCGGTGTTAAAACAGGTGCTGAAATCAAAACCGAGGCTCTCGGCAAGCAGAGTGATGAAGAGACCACCGCTGACAGCACTATTAGGCTTCTTCCCTTCAAAACTCGCCCAATCCTTAAAACGAGCTGTGAGAATCTCGAAGAAGTCCACCCTAAGGCCACGACTCATGGTGATCAAGATGTCAATGTCCTTCTCATTGACCACAGTACCGCCCTCCTTCCGAACATTCACTGCCATAGAAACCAGGCGGTGCACAACCTTCCACTCGTGTAGCTTAATGCAAGTGGCGGGATGAGTGGGTAAATAGACGACATCAATCTCTGATATATATCTCCAAAATGCATCCTTTTCTGATGCAGAGAAAGAAGGCACAATACCCTCCAATGGGAATTCCAAAATACGACATATATCGGCTCTATCCATAGTGAAATCAATGTCCTGTAGCCGAAACGACCAATGTGTCGTCTGCCCCGGTGGGCCATGAGCACGAAACGAAGCCACAAATTCATACAAAGCAGTAATCATAGTCGGCTTCTGATTCGAAAATAATATTCGAAGCCCTGACTCATCAAACAATGGATGGACTTTATCCAGCAATTCTAAATTTGACAGAGTAGTGAGGCAAGGGACAAGTGTAGGCTTACAAAATTTCTTGAGCTTCAACCATTTATAGAGTGCCAAGGTAGTTGGATCGGGAAATCGAGGGTACCTTTTGTCATCAAACCGTCAGACGGTCGGAACCGCCGGATCTGGAGGAGGAGGCACGGCTTGCATCACGGCTGTCCTTTGAATCCGACGGCGAGACATGGTAGAGGCGGCGGACGGAAGATTGGTGGCAAATTCGGACGGCTGGGATGGCTTGGGCGACGGTGGTCGGCAGAGGGGGAGAGGCGGCGACGGCTTGGCTTGTTGGAGTGCTTGCCGATTTGGGTTGAAAACCCTAAATTTAAAGACTGAAATCGAGCAGGTCCCGTGACAGTCGATCCGTCGCGGGCTGTCAAGAGACGTCACAGGGCTCAGAAAAAACATAGCTTCGGCCGGATCCCGTGACAGTTCCATTGTCTCGTGACGATCCTTTTGTCACGGGCCATGGGGTTGGTAATAAATTGGAATTCGAGCAGGTCCCGTGACACCGACTTCGTCACGGGTCATCACGGGGCATCACGGGACTAAAAATTTATAGTGTTTCGGCCAGGTCCCGTGACAGAACCATTGTCCCGTGACGATCCTTTTGTCACGGGCTGTCACGGGACCAAGATAATGTCTTTCTCGCAGCTGAGACTCCACACTTGAATTCCTGCACGGTTCACATACAAATTGGATAATGCAAAATGCAACTAAATAAAACTTACAGCGCGGGTTACTCCCCAAAGAGACCTAGTTTAACGTCTTAGCGAGACATAGCTAGGGAAGTGGGACTAGAAGCAATCTCGGGAAGTCCCTTGCTGAGATCCCTTCCCGAGAAGTAAATTATCGTTAATCCCTTCAGGAGGTGCAAGATGCTTCAGTACGTGGTAGTGCTTGAGGCGTTGCCCGTTGACTACCATTGATTTCCCTCCTTCGACGCTAAGCTCCACATGCCCGTCCGGATGTGCTCGTTCCACTGTATAGGGGCCACTCCATTTAGTGCGCAGCTTCTCAGGAAATAATCTGAGGCGGGAGTTGTAGAGAAGGACTCGCTCGCCTTCATTGAACTCTCTGCGCACGATTCTCTTGTCATGCCATTTCTTCGTTCTCTCCTTATAGATGCGAGCATTCTCATATGAATCTAGTCTGATCTCATCGAGCTCGTGTAGCTATAGTATTCGCTTTTCCCCTAGCTGCTTTCATGTCCATGTTTAGCTCTCTGATAGCCCACAAAGCCTTGTACTCGAGCTCAACTGGCAAGTGGCACGTTTTTCCATAGACAAGTCTGAACGGACTCATTCCAATAGGAGTTTTGAATGCAGTCCTATATGTCCACAGCGCGTCATCTAGCTTGGACGCCCAATCCTTCCTGTGGCTCGAGACTGTCTTCCCAAGGATGCTCTTGATCTCTCTGTTAGAGATTTCCACTTGCCCACTGGTCTGAGGGTGATAAGGAGTGCCAATTTTAAGATAAACCCCGTATTTCTTCAACAATGTCTCAAAGTTTCGTTCTTTGGAATGGGAGCCTCCATCACTGATAACCGTTATGGACACTCCGAACCGAGGGAAGATCACCTTTTGAAACATTTTAATAAATACCTTGGCGTCGCAAGTAGGAGTAGCCACTGCTTCAACCCACTTGGAAACGTAGTCGACCGCAACCAAGATATACTGATTCCCGTAGGAAGGTGGGAATGGTCCCATGAAGTCTATCCCCCATACATCGAAAAGGTCTACTGAGAGAATGCTCTGCTGGGGAATCTCCTGCTGCTTCGAAATATTATTAGTCCTCTGGCACTGATCACAAGCTTTGACGAATTCGTGGGCATCCTTAAACAGCGAGGGCCAAAAGAAACCGGACTGCAGAACCTTTGTAGCTATTTTCGAACCAGCTCCATGTCCACCGTATTGAGAAGAGTGGCAGTGTTCTAGAATATATGGGATCTGGTCCTCGTCGACACAAGTTCTATAGAGACCGTCAGCACATAATCTATAAAGGAAAGGGTCATCCCAGAAGTACCTTTTAACATCGGAAAGAAATTTCCTCTTCTGGTTGTGCGAGAGGTCAGAAGGGATGATTCCACAGGCCAAGAAATTAACAAAGTCTGCGTACCATGGGACGTTATCCACATCAATGCGCATTAGCTGTTCTCCAGCTAGAGAGTCAGTCATCGGGAGCTTGTCCTCTTCGCGGTCGAGCTTCCCTAGCTCGAGGCGTGACAAGTGATCTGCAACCAGATTTTCTGCTCCCTTCTTGTCTTTAATGTCAATGTCAAATTCCTTGAGGAGGAGGACCCATCATATGAGACGAGGCTTCGAGTCCTTCTTTGACAGCAAATACTTGATCGCAGCATGGTCAGTGTATACTATGGTCTTCGAACCAATGAGATACAGTCTGAACTTTTCGAAAGCGTACACGATGGCCAGCATCTCTTTCTCAGTTGTAGTGTAATTAACTGCTGCTCCGGCGAGGACCTTGCTGGCGTAGTAAACTACGTGTAGTTTCTTGTCAATGAGCTGCCCCAAGACTGCTCCTACTGCAAAATCACTTGCATCACACATTAGTTCAAATGGCAGCTCCCAATCAGGAGGCTGCACTATCGGAGCGGAAGTAAGAGCAGTTTTCAGATTATTGAAAGCGAGTAAACATGAATCATCAAAATTAAACTCAGCTTCCTGGCAAAGTAGATCAGTGAGCGACTTTGCTGTCTTCAAAAAATCCTTGATAAATCGTCTGTAAAATCCAGCGTGCCCGAGGAAACTCCTGATTCCTTTCACATCTTTTGGTGGGGGAAGCTTTTCAATCACTTCAACCTTTGCGCGATCGACCTCGATGCCTCTCTTGGAGACCATGTGTCCTAGCACTATACCTTCCTGCACCATAAAGTGACACTTTTCCCAGTTCAAAACCAGGTTAGTGTCAACACAACGACGAAGAACATCAGTAAGGTTAGAGAGACACGAATCAAATGAGGAACCATACACCGAAAAATCATCCATGAATACTTCCATGGTGTGTTCCAAAAAATCAGAAAATATGGCCAGTATGCAACGTTGAAATGTGGCTGGTGCATTGCAAAGACCAAAGGGCATACGTCTATAAGCAAATGTGCCAAAAGGGCAAGTAAAAGTAGTTTTCTCCTGGTCCTCGGGGTGTATAGGGATCTGGAAAAATCCACTATAACCATCGAGGTAGCAGAAAAATTTATGCTTTGCTAGACGTTCTAACATTTGATCAATAAAAGGCAAAGGAAAGTGATCCTTAAGAGTAGCTGATGGACCATAATTATAAGAATCATAAACACAGTTAAACCCACTAAATTAGACTGTTTGTCTATTTAACTTTTGCTTGTTATTTCCGATTTATATCTACAGGGTATTTTGGAGACTAGAGAGAATACACTCTAAGGAGAAGATTTTACGCTGAAAAGATGTTACGAGTCATTCCGAGGTCACGATCAGACGCTGAATGAAGAAATCTCAAGATCCTGACGTGGAATCACTCAATACAAATCCAATCGAGGAATAACCAAAGTCAGTCCGGGGCTGAAATACACCGATAGTTTTGTGAAAACATCACAAAAATCACAAAACTCCTCTTCTCCCCTCTTGATGACCGGCTCCCTTGTGAAGAAGGATGACTCATGGGTGGATTTCTCCCCTCCCCTCCTCCATGACCGGCGGCTTCCCTCCATGGCAACCGGCCACCGGCGGCTTCCCTCCATGGCAACCGGCCACCGGCGGCTCCTCCTTCACCATGGGAGCTTGCCAAGTGTCCCCCTCCTCCTCCACAAGTTTCCTCCTCCCATGGCTATAAATAAGAGCCCTCCCCTCTCATTTGTATCCATCCTCAAATCAAAAAACACTTATCTCTCTAGAAAGTTTGGCATTTGTAAGTTTGGTTTTCAATATATAATACTCCTGTTGGTTCTTGAGTATTATAGTTCGGTCTTGAGTACTCCTGTCGGTTCTTGAGTACTCAAGCTTTTCTTTATTCTCGTGTACTCTTGTCGATTCTTGAAGTACTCACCCCTTTCCCTTACTTACTGTCTTTCAAAAACCGTAAGTACTTAGCTATGGTATCCACCTCTATGGATATTCGTAGCTAAACCCTTCATTCGTTTGAAGGGGTGTACTTGTATTATAAAATGTTTTAGACTATTTTAGTGTTTTTTCTCTGTATTCAAAACTTGTTCTATGTGCCATATATTAGGTCAGAACTTCCAAGGTTGAGTGGATGCTTGAAATGGCAAAGCTCTTCCGTGGAAGTTCGTGAACATACTCGGGTAAGTGGATGCTTGAAATGGCAAAGCTTATCTGAGGAGTTTGATCTCTCTCAAACACCATTTGGATACATCGGAAAAGATTGTCCAATGGATGCACATAGGCTAGTATACCTTGAAATGGGGTGCTAGTCTAAGTAGAACAAGGGCTCTACTTTTTTTGCAAAAGATTAGACAGTGTTGCAAGTCGAGTGCTTGAAATGGCCTTGATTCACTTTCGAACACTTTTGCAAAAGACTAGTCAGTGTGGCAAATCGAGCGCTTGAAATGGCCTTGATGCACGTTTGAATACTTAGAAGGATTACTAAAATGATAAAACAGGCTATGATGCAAGGTCCCCGAAACCGAATGCTTTCCTTAAATTACAAAACCCCCCGTATTTACTTTCCTAGTATAAACTGCTCACCTTCCGGAGGACTTACCAATCACGCATCACCCACTGTAAGTCTTCTACTTTTATTTTTCAGTATTTTACTTTTCTGTCATTTACTTTTCCGCACTAAAAACCAAAACCAACCAACCAATCACTTAATTTTCCGCACTAAAATCTCAATCAACCTAAAACACGCTCCCTCGCTGTACAATTCCCTCAAAGAATGACTATCCCCCTAATTCCCTTGGGTTCGACCCCTACTTACCACTTGCTACCCAGTAGTAAGGTCACGAGTAGCGGAATATAAATTTGCTTTTGCACAAAGAACACCGCACCTTAACGACAGTGCGGTGGGCTCCGTCAAAACTGGCGCCGTTGCCGGGGAATTTGTTACTTATTTGGATAAAGTTCTTTAAATCGATACTCGCTTCGAAACAACCATGTCTCGCGAAGGAAGCTACCATAACTACCAGGATGACGAAGAAATAAACCAGTACGATCGAAATGATGAGGTGCCACTTCCATTTGTCGATGATCCAGAACAGATCATCCGAGACAGAAAAGCTCGTGATAGGGAGGCCGCCCGAAGAAACCAAGGACCACCCGAGGACCAAAATGCAGCTGGTCCAGTACAACCCCCTAGATATCCACCACCCCCTCAACCTCGACAAGTGCCGAGATGAGTACCCGCTTTCGATAACTACTACGGGGATAACAACAATTTCCGCAAACCTACTATGGGAGAACTCTCAGCACCGTATTTCAGAAACCAGCCATGGTGCATTCACGAAGGCCCTGAACTGGAAAATGTCATCATCAACACTTCAGTGGCCCACAACTTACCGAAATTCTCAGGAACACGTGGAGAATCAGCAATGACTCATCTCCAACGCTTACATGGTATTTTCCAAAACTTGAAACCAAATGGCGTGAACGTAGACGACTTCAAGTTAAAGGCGTTCTACTTTTCCCTCATTGACGCGGCAAACGATTGGTTCCTTTCATTGCCTTATGATAGCATCAGAACATGGGCTCATATGCAAAAGAAATTCCTGGACAAATATTACCCGGCAGGATGGGTGATGCAAGTACGGAGGCAACTACAAGACATCAAGCAAGGACCCAATGAAACCATGTACGACTACCTGGAAAAGTTCAACCGCCTGGAGAGAAGCTGCTGTACCCTTGGACTGCCCGAGAAACTCACCGTCGAGTATCTCATTGATGGATTAAGACCCTTAGACAAAATGCTCCTGGATGCCTCAGCTGGAGGATCCATGATGAATCTATCATTGAGTGGCATAAGGGATCTCATCACCAACGTTGCTGAAAATGCCCGATTTAGAGAAGAGACGACTCGTCAGGAAGAATTTTCCCGAACAAGGAATGTGGCAAAAGCTGAAACACCGATGAACTCCATGCCAGAAGAGATGAAACAATTGAAGGAGATGATGATTCAGTTCCTACGAAGACAATCAGTTCCATTTAAGCCTTGCGAATTTTGTGGCTCTACAGACCACGAAACTGGCGCATGTCAGACAGTACTAGTTGAGGACCCGGCAGAAATAAATGCATTAGGAGAATGCCAAGGATACAACAACAACAGTAATGACAGAGCCGTACAAAACAGACAGTATGGTCAAGCAACCAACCCGAGCTGGCATAACAACAACTATTCTAAAAAAGAAACACAACCAGCTGTCCCTCAACTAGCCCAGTCATTCTATCAACCGCTCCACCAACAGTACAACCAGGGCGCCCCACCAGCAGGCCACTACCTGGCAAACTCGAGCAATCATCAAGGACCAAACAAGTCACTTGAGGATATGATAACGCAATTATCAAGTACTGTGCAGCAGTTGAGCACTACTATGCATAAAAACCAAGCCGAAACAAAGGAAAAATTATCGGACTTGAAGAAACACATCTCCCAACTCGCTGCCTCAGAGTCCGCGCACGCTAATGAGTCCGGCAGACTCCTTTCACAGACCATTCAAATCATGCAGGAAGATGTGAATGCCTTGACTCTTAGAAGCGAAAAAACGCTTGTCGGCAAACCTTTGGAGCAAGAGAAGGACAAAGACACAAGGTTGCCCGGAGAAGAACAAATGAGGCCCGAATCTCTCGAAACTCAAGATGATGCGGCCGATAAAGACAATGACATATTTGAGGAAGAACGGGATGTAACCGAAGAAGAGGAGAATACGTCCAGGGAACACAGGCCTGGCCCAGTGCCCAGAACCGAAACCCCTAAAATCAGCGCAACACTTCCATTTACAGTACCGGCTCGCATGCGAAAACAACATGTCATGGATGAGGACGTATTTCAGTTGTTCAGCAAGGTCGAAATCAACATTCCCCTTTTGGAAGCCATCAAGCAAATTCCTCGGTATGCCAAGTTTTTAAAAGAACCTTGCACCAACCGGAGGAGGAGTTCTAGACACGATCAAGAGCTGATGAGTAGGAACGTGTCGGCCGTCATACAACTAAAAGTGCCCCCCAACTGTGGAGATCCAAGAACTTACACCATTCCATGCACAATTGGCAACATCAGGATCGAGAATTGCATGCTAGACCTTGGAGCATCAATCAATGTTCTTCCATACTCTATCTACTCATGTCTTAAGATTGGGCCGCCCAAACCCATCGGTCTCACTATTCAACTAGCAGATCGGTCATGCAAACAGCCCGAGGGCAAAATAGAAGACGTCCTGGTTCAAGTAGGCAAATTAGTGTTTCCAGCAGACTTCTACGTCTTAAAAATGGAAAATGGCGGACCTACAGACCATGCACCCATCCTTCTCGGCCGACCATTTCTCAAAACATCAAAAATGAAGATAGACTGTGGAAGTGGAATGCTCTCAATGGAAGTAGAAGGGGAAGTCTTCAGCTTTGACATATTCCGAGCAATGAAGCACCCTATGGAATTCGAGGAAGTACACACTCTTGATGCTTTGGACGACCTGGTCCAAGAAATTCAACCAGGACTAAGAGCAGATCCCTTAGAAGCCATACTCAGCAGAGCCAAAGGCTCATACAACTTAACCAAAGACTTGCATGAAACGGTGGCCCACTTAACAATCTCGGAGCCTCTCACACCAGAATATGAAGTCAACGAGGTAAAATTATTCAAATCAAATACTTTTTTGCCCTCGGTAATGCAAGCCCCCAAAATAGAATTGAAGCCCCTACCCGGACATCTGAAGTACGCCTTCCTAGGGGATAATGACACACTCCCAGTAATCATCAAGAGTGGCTTGGAAGCTGGACAGGAACAAAGTTTGATGAAAGTGCTGAAACAACACAAGTTGGCTATTGGATGGACGCTGGCCGACTTAAGAGGAGTCAGCCCGGCCGTATGCATGCACCGTATTCTACTTGAAGATGGAGCAAAGCCATCAAGAGAGCCTCAACGACGACTCAACCCGATCATGATGGAGATCGTCCAAAAGGAAATATAGAAGCTACTAGATGCGGACGTTATCTATCCCATATCAGATAGCCAATGGGTGAGTCCTGTCCACGTGGTCCCAAAGAAAAGTGGGATTACAGTCGAGGAAGATGCCGAAGGAAAAATGGTAACAACAAGGATAAAAAACGGCTGGAGAATGTGCATCGACTACAGGAAATTAAATGCCGTCACAAGAAAAGATCATTTTCCCCTACCATTCATCGATCAAATGCTAGACCGACTGGCAGGCAAGCCATATTTCATCTTCTTGGACGGTTTTTCAGGCTACAACCAGATCCCCATAGCACCTGAAGACCAAGAGAAGACTACATTCACCTGCCCATTCGGTACATTCGCCTTCAGAAGAATGTCGTTCGGCCTATGCAATGCCCCGAGGACTTTCCAAAGGGTAGTAACCAGCATCTTTTCAGACATGATCGGGGAATTCATTGAAGTCTTCATGGACGACTTCACCATCTATGGCAATACATTCGATGCTTGCCTAGATAACCTGAACACGGTTCTGGCACGATGTGTCTCAATGAACCTCGTGCTCAATTACGAGAAATGCCACTTCATGGTAACTCATGGAGTAGTCTTAGGGCACGTCGTCTCACAAGAAGGCATAGAGGTGGATAAATCTAAAATAGACCTGATCATGACTCTACCATACCCCTCCACTGTCCGAGACATCCAATCCTTCCTCGGGCATGTGGGATTCTACCGACGATTCATCAAGGACTTCTCCAAAAAGGCGTTGCCTCTATCCACTCTTCTTCAAAAAGAAGTTCCTTTTGAATTCACTAATGCATGCAAGGAAGCCTTTAATGAGCTCAAAAAGGCCCTCACTAGCACACCCATCATCCAAACTCCGGATTGGAAAAACCGTTTGAAATCATGTGCAACGCAAGCGACTTTGCTGTGGGAGCAGTTCTCGGCCAAAAGATTTATAAGAAGGCAGGTGTGATCTACTACGCCTCACGAACCCTAGATCCTGCCCAACGGAACTACTCCACCACCGAGAAGGAACTCTTGGCAGTAGTATTCGCTCTAGAAAAATTTAGACCCTATCTGCTTGGAGCAAAAGTAATAGTTTACTCTGACCATGCTGCCATCCGTTACCTGATGAAGAAAAAGGAGGCCAAGCCAAGACTCATTCGGTGGATATTACTACTACAAGAATTTGATATGGAAATAAGGGACAAAAAGGGGATCGAGAATACTGTGGCCGACCACCTAAGCAGGATTGTCCGAAAGGAAGAAGAAGGGCACATAACTGAATCATTTCCAGACGTACATCTCTATGCAGTCTCAACCAAGGTGCCATGGTACGCCTCAATCGTCAACTACCTTGTAGGAGGTACATTTCCTCCTTCTTTTACTAAAGCACAATGCATGAAACTTAGACATGATGCTAAACAATACTTATGGGATGATCCTTATTTATGGAAAATAGGAGCAGATCAAATACTTAGGAGATGCATCCCCGATAATGAAATAGCTTCTGTTATTAGCTTTTGCCATGAGTTTGCATGTGGAGGGCACTTCGGGCCTAGGAGAACCGCTAGAAAAATCTTAGATAGCGGCTTTTTCTGGCCAAGTATATTTAGAGATGCCTATAAAAAGTGTAAAAAATGTGATAAGTGTCAAAGAGTAGGAAATGTGTCAGCTAGAAGTGAAATGCCTCAAGTACCCATATTAGTCAACGATGTTTTTGACATTTGGGGTCTTGATTTTATGGGACCATTCCCAGTTTCATGCGGTTATACTTACATTTTAGTTGCTGTAGATAATGTGTCAAAATGGGTAGAAGCCAAGGCCACAAGGTGCGACGATGCAAAGACTGTCATAGAATTTTTGCGCACTAACCTGTTTTGTAGGTACGGGGTACCCAAGGCCATAATAAGCGACCAAGGAACTCATTTCTGCAACCGCATGATGGCTGCGACCTTAAAACGCTACCATGTCCACCACCGGACATCCACGACATATCACCCCCAATCCAATGGTCAAGCGGAGATCTCTAACCGCGAAATCAAAGGAATTTTAGAAAAGATGATATAGCCGGGCAGGAAAGATTGGAGTCAGAGGCTAGATGAAGCTCTTTGGGCTTACCGGACGGCATACAAGACGCCAATTGGAACCTCCCCCTTTCGGCTTGTTTATGGGAAGACATGCCACCTTCCGGTGGAATTAGAACATAAAGCCAATTGGGCGCTCAAGCATTGCAATCCAGATTTAAAAGCTGCAGGACTGGATATGAAGCTTAATCTGTGTGAGCTTGAGGAATTGTGGCTTGAGGCCTATGAAGGGCAAACGGACTACAAAGCGCGGACCAAATTGTACACAAATTCATCCTCCGACGCTCATTTGAGGAGGGACAACAAGTACTGGTCTTTTCCTCACGAATGAAATTGATGCCCGGGAAGCTTAAATCTAGAAGGACCGGCCCTTTCACGATAACTAAGGTATTCAACCATGGGGCAATTGAGTTAGAAGGCCCAAATGATGGAAGCAGATTCACGGTGAATGGGAAACGAGTCAAACATTACCATGGCGAGGTCAACTTGATAACACAAAAATACGACCTGAGCCACCCGTGGGATCCAAACCAGTGATCCAGGAATGAGGTACCGTCGAGCCAACGACGTTAAACAAGTGCACTGGTCGGGAGATAACCCGACACCTATCTTACTTTTTGTCTTTTATTTTTCTCTCATTTAGTTTTTTCCGTAAGTCGCTCTCACCCACTTGGTGCATAGAAGAAATGACTATTCAGGAATCGGACTTGGGTGCAACATTAAGCCAGCCAGGCATACGCCAAGAGTTCAAGGCCCCAGCCGAACTCCCTCGATTATCCAGCCTCATGCCATGTCGTTCATTCGACACAATAAAGGGAGTTCTGTTCTTCCCTTTTCCTTGATGTTATTTCTTTCTCGTATAATATCTGCTTGCATGACTTTTGAACTAAGTTGTGTTGAAAGGCACGCCTTCGTTCAAAAGTGTGGGGTGAGATCCACCTTTGTAAATAAATAACATGTTTTTCCTTTTCCCTTAATAACTATCTTTTTGAAAATATGAACTTAAGAATGTGAAAAAGATAGATCATAATTCATGCATTAACCTTGTGAAAATTCAACTGTTTAAAAACTTAGAATGTAACTTCTCATTTGTCCCTTTGTGCTGAGATAAACTAGGGATGTGGAGTTGACATAAATTGCCCTAGAGAGGCTTGGCAAGCACTCGAAGGATCGAATCAAACTATATGGTTTTCGAAGTCAGTGGAGGCTGCACTTCGGGTTTCAGTGAAGATTGAAGTCATCTCCGCCATGCAGTGTTTATGCAAAAAGAAAAAGGTGAGGACGGGAATCAGATCGTCCTATCTCTAGTCAAAGTAGCCGAGAAAATAGATGAGCGACCCTCATCTTGACCCGCGCGAAACGGCAAGGATGAGAGGAGCGGGGAGGTATTTCCATATGCTCGCGGGTGACGATTGGACCTCCCAAAAAGGCTTGAGAAAATGGACTAGCAAGTCACAAAGAAGCAAAAAGCTCAAAAAAGCAAATCAAGAGGCCAAAGGCCCAAAATTGTGAAGGTTTTAACCGAACAAAAAGTGAAGTACTCAAAGAGTCAAATCAAAGGCCAAAGGCCGATTCACTACAAAAGCTGTCCCTCGCCAAAAGAAAATCAAAGACCAAACCATTGAAACCCGAACCGAATCACGTGCTAAAGAAACCTACAAGAAAACCATATAGTGCGAGACGGTCCCGAGAATGCAGTCCAGGAGCCTAAAAAGGGCTATCTCCCGAAACATTCAAAATAATTTGCATCTCAGCACGGAGGTAGAAGTATCAAGTTTCTTCTATTTATTTACACAGTTCAATTTGGTAATAAGTAAGTAATGCATGAATTAGGATAAATCGAGTCCCACAGTCTAACTTTCATATTTTAAAAGCTTACTTAGTGCCGCCCTTTAATAGCATTGTTCGGGACGAACAACTAAAAGTGTGGGGTGATCTGATGGACCATAATTATACGAATCATAAACACAGTTAAACCCACTAAATTAGACTGTTTGTCTATTTAACTTTTGCTTGTTAGTTTCGATTTATATCTACAGGGTATTTTGGAGACTAGAGAGAATACACGCTAAGGAGAAGATTTTATGCAGAAAAGATGTTACGAGTCATTCCGAGGTCACGATCGGACGCTGAATGAAGAAATCTCAAGATCCTGACGTGGAATCACTCAATACAAATCCAACCGAGGAACAACCAAAGTCAGTCCGGGGCTGAAATACACCTTTAGTTTTGTGAAAACATCACAAAAATCACAAAACTCCTCTTCTCCCCTCTTGATGACCGGCTACCTTGTGAAGAAGGATGACTCATGGGTGGCTTTCTCCCCTCCCCTCCTCCATGACCGGCGGCTTCCCTCCATGGCAACCGGCCACCGGCGGCTCCTCCTCCACCATGGGAGCTTGCCAAGTGTCCCCCTCCTCCTCCACAAGTTTCCTCCTCCCATGGCTAGAAATAAGAGCCCTCCCCTCTCATTTGTATCCATCCTCAAATAAAAAAAAACGTATCTCTCTAGAAAGTTTGGCATTTGTAAGTTTGGTTTTCAATATATAATACTCCTGTTGGTTCTTGAGTATTATAGTTCGGTCTTGAGTACTCCTGTCGGTTCTTGAGTACTCAAGCTTTTCTTTATTCTTGAGTACTCTTGTCGGTTCTTGAAGTACTCACCCCTTTCCCTTACTTACTGTCTTTCAAAAACCGTAAGTACTTAGCTATGGTATCCACCTCTATGGATATTCGTAGCTAAACCCTTCATTCGGTTGAAGGGGTGTACTTGTATAATAAAATGTTTTAGACTATTTTAGTGTTTTTTCTCTGTATTCAAAACTTGTTCTATGTGCCATATATTAGGTCAGAACTTCCAAGGTTGAGTGGATGCTTGAAATGGCAAAGCTCTTCCGTGGAAGTTCGTGAACATACTCGGGTAAGTGGATGCTTGAAATGGCAAAGCTTATCTGAGGAGTTCAATCTCTCTCAAACACCATTGGGATACATCGGAAAAGATTGTCCAATGGATGCACATAGGCTAGTATACCTTGAAATGGGGTGCTAGTCTAAGTAGAAAAAGGGCTCTACGTTTTTTTGTAAAAGATTAGACAGTGTTGCAAGTCGAGTGCTTGAAATGGCCTTGATTCACTTTCGAACACTTTTGCAAAAGACGAGACAGTGTGGCAAATCGAGCGCTTGAAATGGCCTTGATGCACGTTTGAATACTTAGAAGGATTACTAAAATGATAAAACAGGCTACGATGCAAGGTCCCCGAAACCGAATGCTTTCCTTAAATTACAAAACCCCCCTGTATTTACTTTCCTAGTATAAACTGCTCACCTTTCGGAGGACTTACCAATCACGCATCACCCACTGTAAGTCTTCTACTTTTATTTTTCAGTATTTTACTTTTCTGTCATTTACTTTTCCGCACTAAAAACCAAAACCAACCAACCAATCACTTACTTTTCCGCACTAAAATCTCAATCAACCTAAAACACGCTCCCTCGCTGTACAATTCCCTCAAAGAACGACTATCCCCCTAATTCCCTTGGGTTCGACCCCTACTTACCACTTACTACCCAGTAGTAAGGTCACGAGTAGCGGAATATAAATTTGCTTTTGCACAGAGAACACCGCACCTTAACGATAGTGCGGTGGGCTCCGTCAGTAGCCTTATTCAATTTCCTATAATCAATGCACATACACCAACCAGTCACAGTACGAGTAGGAATTTATTCATTTTGTTCATTTCGTACAACAGTTAAACCTCCCTTCTTAGGGACAACGTGCACAGGACTAACCCACTTACTATCAGCAACGGAATAAATGATGCCGGCATCTAATAATTTCAGAATTTCTTTCTTAACCACATCATTCAGTTTGGGTGTAAACGTCTCAAGGCATCCCTACTAGGTCTAGCATCGTCCTCAAGGTTTATTCTATGCATGCACAAATCTGGGCTAATCCCCTTGAGGTCGTCTATAGAATAACCTAGGGCTGGTCTATGTCTTCGCAAGACATCAAGCAACTTCTGGGTCTCTTCATCAGTCAAGGATGCATTAACAATCACCGAGTAGGTTGAGTTAGGGCCCATAAGTTCATACCTGAGACTTGCAGGTAGAGGTTTCAGCTCTACCGCGCAAGATTCCTTACCCGCGTCTCCTGCAGCATCAACTGCGTCCGCGCCCTCTATGCTCATAGCATAAACGTCCATCGGTATCGGGCAACCTGGTACAACCTTGTAAGACTCAATAGATGTTAGTGAAATGGGCTGATCAACATCAGCAGAGTCTAACACATCGCAATCAGCTAAAAGATTAGGAGTTCTGCACATGTCAGGTAAATAAAAGACAACACGTTCGCTGCCTACTCGCAAAGCAATAGATCCCCTATCCATGTCAATGACTACCCTAGCCGTGTAAAGAAATGGTCTATTAAGTATAATGGGAATGTCAGTGTCCTCTGAAATCTCTAGCACAATAAAATTAGCAGGGATGTAAATATTCTTCACCTTGACGAGTACGTCTTTTAGAATCCCTTTCGGGAGTCTACAAGAACGATCCACAGGGCGAATGGAGATGTTAGTAGGATAGAGATCACCCAAGTTCAGTTTAGAATACAGAGAATATGGCATGATAGACACACTATCACCTAAATCACATAAAGCACGACGAATTGTAAGGCCACCGATATGACAAGGGATAGAAAAACTCCCTGAATCCTTAAGCTTAGGCGGCATGGGCACGTGCATGGCAGCGCTGCACTCCTCACTTAGAGCTACTGTCTCAGTCTTGTCCGTCTTCCGTTTCCCAGTCAGAATCTCCTTCATGAATTTTGCATAGGTGGGGATCTGGGTGATTGCATCGGTGAAGGGCATTGTGATGTAGAGAGTTCGAATTTTGTCCACGAATTGCATGAACTCTTTATCTCTTCTTGCACCCTTGAGTTGCTGAGGGAATGGAATCGGAGGCTTATAAGGAGCTGGCTCCACTGTCTGCGCAGGATTTTCTACTCGGTCTTCAGCTTCTTTTCATGTTTCCTCTTCAGCAGATGCAGAATTGAGTGCTGATTTTTTTGCAGTTGTTCGAGTGACCTGAGCTGGTATCATCTCAAGGTGTTTGCCATTTCAGAGTGTGATAGCATTGACTGATTCTCTAGTGTTGTGCTCTGGTTTTGAAGGGAGTTTCCCGTGTTCTCTGGTTGCTGAATTTGCCTGCTGAGCCACCTGAGTTTCCAGCATTCTGTTCTGAATGACCAGCTGGTCGATCGTCTTCTAGAGTCCTTGCACTTTCTTGTCATGCTCTGCCGTAAACTTAGCCATCATGGCTTCCATGCTAGATGAACTGTCGGACTCCTGCTGCTTGGGCTACTGCGGCTGGTATGAATAGTTCCCTGAATTCTGGTTTTGTTGCCCTTGCAACTGATTATTGTACTGATTATTGTACTAAGTCCTTGGCTGGTAGGAGTTGCTGTTCTGCGATTGCTGAGCCTGGTTGTTGTATTGCCCTCGTGGCTGATACGGTGCATTGCCTTGCTGCTGTTTGTATGGGAAACTCGAAGGCGTCGGATTCTGAGGCTTGTAAGACAGGTTAGGATTATTCCTGTTCGGGTTATCCCACCTGTTCATGGTTGGTGACGTTGCAATAAATGTATAGTAAAAAACAATTTGTATTTTAACCGGTAAGACCGGTGTCGAACCCAAGGGAGCTAACTATTATACGTAGGGTCTATCAATGGCTAACTCGGCTATTCCTTCAATTCAAGTGTGAGAATGGTTATCAATGATGAGAAACAAGTAATCAAATGGTTTTAGGGGATTAAAATCAATTAAAAGCGAGTTTCGAGGGATTACTCCTCTCCTTGGCAATTTCCCAATGATCATGCATACAAGAGTTCAATTAATTATGAGTTGATAGGTTTAAAACCTAACTTAGGCTAGGACTAGACAAACTATCATGCAAGTCTAATCCTAGTCAAGTCATCTTAGATAGAATCTCACTAATTAAAGGGTATTGATTCACTATATAGCATTTATTCTCACAAGTGCTATATGCATAAAGCCTTAGTTAACCTCTCACCATGCATTTACTCTCATAAATGTTGGTTAAGTTCAATTTTACTACATCCCAACCATCACTAAGCTCTCTCGATACTTAGATCATAGTTCTAACACAAACATGTCACTTAGGCATTTTATCAAACACTTAGCAACATGTCTAACATGAAGATCATAGTAAAATGAAATCAACTTCATAAAATCCATATAGATGTGTATACAATGATCATTGAGTACCAAGGAGGATCATAAAACCCTCAAAACACAAGGGGGACTACTCACACATCATGTAAGACAACATGATGTGTAGGTTTTCAACAAAAATCTAAGAGAAAGGAAGAGGAATAGAGTAGGATTGTTGATCCTAATAAACTCCCTTAGTCTTCAAATCTCCTTGATTAGATGATGATTGGTCCCTTGATTGAGCTCACTTTTCCTTGTCTTTTCCCCAAAGAAGCCAAGACGCTAGGTCAAACTCGCCTCTTTCTATTTATAGCCTCGGTGAAATTTCCGGAACTGTAGCAGTCCAGTCGATCGACTGGCGTTGTGCTTGCGACCCAGTCGATCGACTGGAGGAAAAAATGTCGCTTGGCTAGCAGATTCTCAGTCGATCGACTGGTGCAGGGGGAATCGTCAGTCGATCGACTGCGGTAAGTCCTTTTGAGACTGCTCCCAGTCGACCGACTGAGGTCACGTGGCCTGCATGTTCTGGTTGGAGGATTCACCAGTCGACCGATTGAAGGGGCCAGTCGATCGACTACGGAAACATGAATTGCAGGCCCTCCTGAGACTTCTCCCAATCGATCGACTGGAGCAGGGGAGCTTCCCAGTCGATCGACTGGGGACCAGTTCTGCCCACTTTTTGCTCTAATCTCCGATTTTCACCGAGTTTCCTTCTATTGGCTTTTGACATTGAGACATCTTGTTTTGTACCTGAAATGCACGAAAAGGGGATCAAATGACATCAAATAATCGTCGGAAACGAACTAAAGCTATGGTGAAAACGGGCATTAATGAGTCGAAAACTCGACTCATCAACACTCCACACTTATGCTTTGCTCGTCCCGAACAAAGTATGCAAATATGCCAAGGAAGTGCAAATGCCGAAATGCTAGTGGTGCTATGTTTTTCGTGTATTTGCCTCACTAGATTTCACAAGGTCTCGATCCTTATTTCTAAACATGTTATTGAAAGGTAAATGACATGTATGTTCAATCTACCTAGCTCCTTTTCGTAGGCGCTACGAATGCATTTAGCGTATGCATTAAGCCTTTAAACCCCTAGGCTACCCTAATGGACGAGTTATAGTCTCGTGAGAGTTTTCAGAAAAGGGAATACTCACAAATCCCATATGCACCTATCCCATGGGAATGAATTCAAGAGTGTTCAACCGAGGCTATGATTTCTCGAAACAAATTCCTCATCCCACGCTAGGTCCATTATCACAATATCATCAAAAGAACTTTTGAACCACTTTGAGTACCCTTGAGGTTGTGCATTCAAGGTCATCAATACTAGAGCTATCAATCGTCTCATCCAAAAGTCTATTCATTTTCAAGGCTATACAATAGAGTTGAAGTTTTTAGTTTGCACAAAAATTGTCAATCGCTCACCTATGCTAGCTAGGGCTAGTCCATGGGTTTGCGACATGGAACTCATTCCCAAGTTTTAGGCGCTTAAGCCGTAATCCATAAGGGAAGAGGAGTTCGACACAAGAGTTCTCAATAAACATGCATAGACCGATTGATAACACTCGTTTAAACACATGGATCGTCCTAGAGTCATTCTAATAAGCACACAATGCAAATGATGAATCCCGCACAAATGATGAATGGAGGAAAACATAGAGTCAAGTTTTAAGTGCTTCTTATTTTCTTTTTTTTTGAAACGGGCTTTGGCCTACAAATGCTTTCGAGGGGGGACTTACCTCCCTAACCCCCGGCATTTGTATATTTTGATCAAAACTTCTCTTGTACTTTGAGAAAGCTTTTAGTCGGGGCTTTGCCCTCTTTGACAGCAAACATTTTGTTTTGATTGGGGCCAATTTTTCCCCCTCTTTTGACTACACACTTAAAACTTGACAATATGTTCAAAAAGTGTATGGAATGTGCGGGAATCAAACATAAGCATGGCACTAAATTAGAAAACTCAAGTCACCAAGGAGCTATCAAATGGTCTAAGTTTTTCACGAAGATTTTAAAGGTGCTTGCTATAACTTGATCCAAGGTATTTCAACGAAAATATTTAGAGGATTGGATAGACGAAGGATAGCAATGATATTGGCTTTCAAGAATACACATTCAATGGACTAGGTCGGTTCTAAATTCAAGATCCAATAATTGTGGCAAATAGGCTAGATGTGATTTATAGGAATTAAGAATCGATAGTCACAAGCCTATATGGTAAGAACACTTCTTATGTAGGGATAAGGTGCAAGTATGCAAGTGTCCATCTCAAAATGATATGTATGGCATGCAAACATGTGAACTATGCGCATCAAACCACTCCACACTTAATTCAAGCTTAGTCCCTAAGCGCAAAGAATGATAAAATAAAGGCAAAGGCGCATAGGAACTCCCCTCGTTTATAGACCCGGTGATAAGACTCTTGGGAGTGAGAAATAACCTTTTGGTTGCAATTGTAGATAAAGTAGGTGTTTTTGGACATGATAATAATATCAAAATGGATATCCTGTAGAGTGAACAACATGAATGGTAAACACCTTCAATATCATAAGAGTAATGATCATTCAACCAAGGGAAAGTCAAAAGTATAAGACTCAAAATGGCATACATCATCAAAATTGCGCCAAAGGGCGACTAAACATCCAAAATAATCATCCCAATGCAACAAGCAAAATGAAAGATACACATGTGTAATACTAAATGGAGCATGGAATCATGATGTAGCCTCATCGTCTCCGGGCCTAGCTGAATCGACAACACCATCATCATCAGGCGGCGCCGTGGGACCCGTCATCAGAGGGCTATCCTCCTGACGGAGCCCACCGGACTGTCGTTAAGGTGCGGTGTTCTCTGTGCAAAAGCAAATTTATATTCCGCTACTCGTGACCTTACTACTGGGTAGCAAGTGGTAAGTAGGGGTCGAACCAAGGGAATTAGGGGGATAAGTTATTCTTTGAGGGATTTGTACAGCGAGGGAGCGTATTTTAGGTTGATTGAGGTTTTAGTGCGGAAAAGTATGTGATTGGTTGGTTGGTTTTGGTTTTTAGTGCGGAAAAGTAAATGACAGAAAAGTAAAGTACTGCAAATAAAAGTAGAAGACTTACAGCGGGTGATGCGTGATTGGCAAGCCTTCCAGAACGTAAGCAGTTGATAGAGCAGTTTATACTAAGAAAGTAAATGCAAGGGGTTTTTTAAATCTAAGGAAAGCATTCGGTTTCTGGGGCCTTGTATCATAGCCTGTTTATCATTGACCTTTAGTGATCCTTCTAAGTATTCAAAAGTGTATCAAGGCCATTTCAAGCACTCGATTTGCACACACCGTCTAGCCCATTTCAAGGTCGTAGAGCACTTGTTCTATTTAGACTAGCACCCCATTTCAAGGTATACCAGCCTACGTGCATCCATTTGATCAATCATTTCCGATAAAACCAAATGGTGTTTAAAAGAGGTCGAACTCCTCAGATAAGCTTTGCCATTTCAAGCATCCACTTACCCGAGTATGTTCACGAACCCCCACGGAAGAGTTTTGCCATTTCAAGCATCCACTCAACCTTGGAAGTTCTGGCCTAATATATGGAACGTAGAACAAATTTTGAATAAAAAGAAGAGGCACTAAAAAGATGGCCTAAAACATTTGATGATACAAGTACACCCCTTCAACCGAATGAAGAGTTTAGCTACGAATATCCATAGAGGTGGATACCATAGCTAAGTACTTACGGTTTTTGAAAGATAGTAAGTAAAGGAAAGGGGTGAGTACTTCAAGAACCGACAAGAGTACTCAAGAATAGAGAAAAGTAAAGCTTGAGTACTACAAGAACCGACAAGAGTACTCAAGAGTGAACTATAATACTCAAGAACCAACAGGAGTATTATAAATTGAAAACCAAACTTACAAAGTGCCAAACTTAGAGAGAGAAGTGTTTGTGATTTTTGGGATGAAGATTACAAAGGGTGGAGGCATGTATTTATAGCCTAAGGGAGGAGGAGGATGTGGTGGAGGAGAAGACACTTGGCAAGCTTTCCATGGAGGAGGAGAAGCCTCCTAAAGCCACCGGTTGGAGGTTGCCATGGAGGGTTGGCTTCCTCTTTTGGTCACCTTCTCCCCAAAGCCACCGGTCATGGAGGGGAAGGAGGAGGTTTGTGCGAGTTTTGTGATGTTTTCACAAAACTATCAGTGTATTTCAGCTCTGCACTGGCTTTGGTTACTCCTCGGTTGGATTTGTTTTGAGTGATTCTACGTCAGGATCTTGAAATTTCTTCAGTCAGCATCTGGTCGTGACCTTGGAATGACTCGTAATATATTTTCAGCGTAAAAACTCCTCCTTAGCGTGTATTCTCTCTAGTCTCCAAAATACCCTGTAGATAAATATCGGAACTAACAAGCAAAAGTTAAATAGACAAACAGTCTAATTTGGTGGGTTTTACTGTGTTTATGATTCGTATAATTATGGTCCATCAGATCACCCCACACTTTTAGTTGTTCGTCCCGAACAATGCTATTAAAGGGCGGCACTAAGTACGCTTTTAAAATATGAAAGTTAGACTGTGGGACTCGATTTATCCTAATTCATGCATTACTTACTTATTACCAAATTGAACTGTGTAAATAAATAGAAGAAACTTGATACTTGTACCTTCGTGCAGAGATGCAAATTATTTTGGATGTTTCGGGAGATAGCCCTTTTTAGGCTCCTGGACTGCATCCTCGGGACCGTCTCGCACTATATGGTTTCCTTGTAGCTTTCTCTAGCACGTGATTCGGTTCGGGTTTCAATGGTTTGGTCTTTGATTTTCTTATGGCGAGGGACAGCTTTTGTAGTGAATCGGCCTTTGGCCTTTGATTTGACTCTTTGAGTACTTCACTTTTTGTTCGGTTAAAACCATCACAATTTTGGGCCTTTGGCCTCTTGATTTGCTTCTTTGAGCTTTTGCCTTTTTGTGGCTTGCTAGTCCATTTTCTCAAGCCTTTTTGGGAGGTCCAATCGTCGCCCGCGAGCATATGGAAATACCTCCCCGCTCCTCTCATCCTTGCCGTTTTGCGCGGGTCAAGATGAGGGTCGCTCATCTATTTTCTGGGCTACTTTGACTAGAGATAGGACGGTCTGATTCCTGTCCTCGCCTTTTTTTTCTTTTTTGCATAAACACTGCATGGCGGAGATGACTTCAATCTTCACTGAAACCCGAAGTGCAGCCTCCACTGACTTCGAAAACCATATAGCAAAATTCAGTCCTTCGATTGCTTGCCAAGCCTTTCTAGGGCAGTCTATGTCAACTCCACATCCCTAGTTTATCTCAGGACAAAGGGACAAATGAGAAGTTACATTCTAAGTTTTTAAACAGTTGAATTTTCACAAGGTTAATGCATGAATTATGATCTATCTTTTTCACATTCTTAAGTTCATATTTTCAAAAAGATAATTATTAAGGGAAAAGGAAAAACATGTTATTTATTTACAAAGGTGGTTCTCACCCCACACTTTTGAACGAAGGCGTGCCTTTCAGCACAACTTAGTTCAAAAGCCATACAAGCAGATATTATACGAGAAGGAAATGACATTAAGGAAAAGGGAAGAACAGAACTCCCTTTATTGTGTCGAATGACATGGCTCGAGGCTGGATAATCGAGGGAGTTCGGCTGGGGCCTTGAACTCTCAGCGCAGGCCCGGTAATTCACGGAAGCTGCCTGGCTGATCCGGTCTTGCTCCAAAAACCGATTCCTAAATAGTCATTTCATTCTATGCACCAAGTGGGTGAGAGCGACGTACGGAAAAAACTAAATGACAGAAAAATAAAAGACAGAAAGTAAGATAGGTGTCGGGTTACCTCCCGACCAGTGCCTTTGTTTAACGTCGTTGGCTCGACGCAAGAGGATCACTGGTTTGGATCCCATGGGTGGCTCTGGTCGTATTTCGCCACTGTTCCGGTGTTGATTTTTGCCTTGCCTTTCCCCGATTTCTTGTGAGATGATGTGCTTGGGTCCTGTTCCAATTGTTTTGGTGATTTCTCCTTCCAACGTCTCTGAGAAGGTGAGGGACCTTTTACTACTAGTTTCTTGAATTGAGTTTTCTGGTGTTTAGGGCTGCCTTGTCCAGTCATGGCGAAAACATGCTCCATCGAGGAGTCGTTCTGCTCAGGCCCTTTTCCCATCCTCCTTTTAGCCTCTTCATTGATCACATAGTTTTCTGTGATTTGCCTATTGATCAAGGGGAAGAGTTGGGAAGCTTGCATCTTAAGGCTCGGTTCTGCCATGTCATGTCCGTCTGTGAGGATCTGGTCATTGATGGTCTCTGCTGCTCTGGTAATGATGGCTGGGTATGACTCGGGTAGCTTGCCAGTGGTGTTTTGGACTTCTTCCCTTGTTGGCACGGCCCCGAGTTCCCATGAGGATTTTTCCTCGTTGCTTCCGATGCTTTCCATGTCTGATTCTTCAGATGGCTCGGGAGTATCTTCTTCATCTGTCTATGGACCAGCCTCTTCTATCTGCATTCCTCTGTCAGCTTGGGGTATTCGTTTTGTGGCTGCGGCCAGGTCATTTATAACATCCCATATTTGAGTCAGGGATAAGTGCATGGCTGATCCTCCCACTGCGTCATTGATCCTTGAGAACTCATCGGCCCTCATCCCACAAAGGAATTTTTGAAGAAGAAACACCTCCGTGAATCCATGGTGCGGGCAGCTTGAGACGATGGTGTCATAGTTCGTGTAGTATTCGTCCAAAGTCTCATCCCGGGATTGTTGTAGGCACATGATCTTCTCACGGGTTTTTTGGCGTAAGGATGGGGGGAGAATTCCTTCAGGAATGGGACGCAAAGGTCCACAAAATATTCTGCACGACTAGCGGTTGATGTGTAATACCAAATCGTCGCAAAATCAGTTAAAGAGAATTGGAAGCATTTTAGCTTAAATTCCTCTAACATTTCATTTTCAGGTTTTATGTGGCGGAAAATGTGGTGAAAGTTTCGGCAATGTTGTACTGGGTCTTCTCCATCCGTACCTCCGAACAAAGGAAGATGTCGCGTTGTCCATGCATACATAGTGTGTAGCGTGATGAAGAAACGAGAAGGGAGAGGAAAGAACAACTAATCTGACGGCTAATTCCCCGGCAACGACGCCAGTTTTGACGGAGCCCACCGCACTGTCGTTAAGGTGCGGTGTTCTCTGTGCAAAAGCAAATTTATATTCCGCTACTCGTGACCTTACTACTGGGTAGGAAGTGGTAAGTAGGGGTCAAACCCAAGGGAATTAGGGGGATAAGTTATTCTTTGAGGGATTTGTACAACGAGGGAGCGTATTTTAGGTTGATTGAGGTTTTAGTGCGGAAAAGTAAGTGATTGGTTGGTTGGTTTTGGTTTTTAGTGCGGAAAATTAAATGACAGAAAAGTAAAGTACTGAAAATAAAAGTAGAAGACTTACAGCGGGTGATGAGTGATTGGCAAGCCTTCCAGAACGTGAGCAGTTGATAGAGCAGTTTATACTAAGAAAATAAATGCAAGGGGTTTTTTAAATCTAAGGAAAGCATTCGGTTTCTGGGGCCTTGTATCATAGCCTGTTTATCATTGACCTTTAGTGATCCTTCTAAGTATTCAAAAGTGTATCAAGGCCATTTCAAGAACTCAATTTGCACACACCGTCTAGCCCATTTCAAGGTCGTAGAGCACTTGTTCTATTTAGACTAGCACCCCATTTCAAGGTATACTAGCCTACGTGCATCCATTTGATCAATCATTTCCGATCAAACCAAATGGTGTTTAAAAGAGGTCGAACTCCTCAGATAAGCTTTGCCATTTCAAGCATCCACTTACCCGAGTATGTTCACGAACCCCCACGAAAGAGTTTTGCCATTTCAAGCATCCACTCAACCTTGGAAGTTCTGGCCTAATATATGGCACATAGAACAAGTTTTGAATAAAAAGAAGAGGCACTAAAAAGATGGCCTAAAACATTTGATGATACAAGTACACCCCTTCAACCGAATGAAGAGTTTAGCTACGAATATCCATAGAGGTGGATACCATAGCTAAGTACTTACGGTTTTTGAAAGATAGTAAGTAAAGGAAAGGGGTGAGTACTTCAAGAACCGACAAGAGTACTCAAGAATAGAGAAAAGTAAAGCTTGAGTACTACAAGAACCGACAAGAGTACTCAAGAGTGAACTATAATACTCAAGAACCAACAGGAGTATTATAAATTGAAAACCAAACTTACAAAGTGCCAAACTTAGAGAGAGAAGTGTTTGTGATTTTTGGGATGAAGATTACAAAGGGTGGAGGCATGTATTTATAGCCTAAGGGAGGAGGAGGATGTGGTGGAGGAGAAGACACTTGGCAAGCTTTCCATGGAGGAGGAGAAGCCTCCCAAAGCCGCCGGTTGGAGGTTGCCATGGAGGGTTGGCTTCCTCTTTTGGTCACCTTCTCCCCAAAGCCACCGGTCATGGAGGGGAAGGAGGATGTTTGTGTGAGTTTTGTGATGTTTTCACAAAACTATCGGTGTATTTCAGCTCCGGACTGGCTTTGGTTACTCCTCGGTTGGATTTGTTTTGAGTGATTCTATGTCAGGATCTTGAGATTTCTTCAGTCAGCATCTGGTCGTGACCTTGGAATGACTCGTAATATATTTTCAGCGTAAAAACTCCTCCTTAGCGTGTATTCTCTCTAGTCTCCAAAATACCCTGTAGATAAATATCGGAACTAACAAGCAAAAGTTAAATAGACAAACAGTCTAATTTGGTGGGTTTTACTGTGTTTATGATTCGTATAATTATGGTCCATCAGATCACCCCACACTTTTAGTTGTTCGTCCCGAACAATGCTATTAAAGGGCGGCACTAAGTAAGCTTTTAAAATATAAAAGTTAGACTGTGGGACTCGATTTATCCTAATTCATGCATTACTTACTTATTACCAAATTGAACTGTGTAAATAAATAGAAGAAACTTGATACTTGTACCTCCATGCTGAGATGCAAATAATTTTGGATGTTTCGGGAGATAGCCCTCTTTAGGCTCCTGGACTGCATCCTCGGGACCGTCTCGCACTATATGGTTTCCTTGTAGCTTTCTCTAGCACGTGATTCGGTTCGGGTTTCAATGGTTTGGTCTTGATTTTCTTTTGGCGAGGGACAGCTTTTGTATTGAATCGGCCTTTGGCCTTTGATTTGACTCTTTGAGTACTTCACTTTTTGTTCGGTTAAAACCTTCACAATTTTAGGCCTTTGGCCTCTTGATTTGCTTCTTTGAGCTTTTGCCTTTTTGTGGCTTGCTAGTCCATTTTCTCAAGCCTTTTTGGGAGGTCCAATCGTCGCCCGCGAGCATATGGTAATACCTCCCCTCTCCTCTCATCCTTGCCGTTTCGCGCGGGTCAGGATGAGGGTCGCTCATCTATTTTCTCGGCTACTTTGACTAGAGATAGGACGGTATGATTCCCGTCCTCGCCTTTTTTTCTTTTTTACATAAACATTGCATGGCGGAGATGACTTCAATCTTCACTGAAACCCGAAGTGCAGCCTCCACTGACTTCGAAAACCATATAGCGAAATTCAGTCCTTCGATTGCTTGCCAAGTCTTTCTAGGGCAGTTTATGTCAACTCCACATCCCTAGTTTATCTCAGCACAAAGGGACAAATGTGAAGTTACATTCTAAGTTTTTAAACAGTTGAATTTTCACAAGGTTAATGCATGAATTATGATCTATCTTTTTCACATTCTTAAGTTCATATTTTCAAAAAGATAATTATTAAGGGAAAAGGAAAAACATGTTATTTATTTACAAAGGTGGTTCTCACCCCACACTTTTGAACGAAGGCGTGCCTTTCAGCACAACTTAGTTCAAAAGCCATGCAAGCAGATATTATACGAGAAGGAAATGACATTAAGGAAAAGGGAAGAACAGAACTCCCTTTATTGTGTCGAATGACATGGCTCGAGGCTGGATAATCGAGGGAGTTCGACTGGGGCCTTGAACTCTCAGCGCAGGCCCGGTAATTCATGGAAGCTGCCTGGCTGATCCGGTCTTGCTCCAAAAACCGATTCCTAAATAGTCATTTCATTCTATGCATCAAGTGGGTGAGAGCGACGTACGGAAAAAACTAAATGACAGAAAAATAAAAGACAGAAAGTAAGATAGGTGTCGGGTTACCTCCCGACCAGTGCCTTTGTTTAACGTCATTGGCTCGACGCAAGAGGATCACTGGTTTGGATCCCATGGGAGGCTCAGGTCATATTTCGCCACTGTTCCTGTGTTCATTTTTGCCTTGTGACAGATGCTTGTCGTCAGAGCAAATGTACAAATAATATTTATAAAGTCCGCTACTCGCGACTTCACTACTGGGTAGCTAGTGGTAAGTAGGGGTCGAACCCAAGGGAATTAGGGGGATATGTGTTCTTTACGGGTTTGTCACGATAGTGAATACTGTTGGGGATTGAACAACGAGGGAGCGTTTTTTAGGTTGATTGAGATTTTAATACTAACGTCTAAGTGATTGGTTGGTTGGTTTTGTTTTTTAGTGCGGAAAAGTAAATTACAGAAAAGTAAATACTGAAAATATAAGAAGACTTACAGCAGGTGATGCGTGATTGTCAAGTCCTCTGGTAGGTGAGCAGTTTATACTAAGAAAGTAAAATGCAGATGGTGTTTTGAATCAGGGGAAAGCATTCGGTTTTGGGACTCTTCTTGTGACACATCTATCATTGACTTCAATAGATTTCCTTTACACTTCTACGTGTGGTTATCCCGACAAAGGTGACAACCCAAATACCCCGACAAAGGTGGTACTCCACACCCTTAACCTGTCAAGTTGTTATGTGGTTGTCCCGACAAAGGTGACAACCCAAATACCCCGACAAAGGTGGTACTCCACAACAAGTTTGCCAAATCCTTAGGTTTCTAGTCTTTTTTCTAGCTCGAATAACCCGACAAAGGTGTTACTCTAACTAGATTTCAAAGACTAAGATTGAATAACCCGACAAAGGTGTTACTCAACCTCGATCTCCAAGACTAGAGAAGCGTAAAACAATATTGAGTGCAAAAATCTCAAGATGTTGGCACAAGGGTGTGAACCCTTAACCGAATAAAGAGTTTAGCTACGAATATCCATAGAGGTGGATACCATAGCTAAATACTCGGGGGTTTTTAAAAACAGTAAGAGGGAAAGGGGTGGAGTACTCAAGAACCAACAGGAGTACTCCCAATTTCCTACTGAATACTCAAGAACCAACAGGAGTATTCCCTAAAGTATAATACTCAAGAACCAACAGGAGTATTATTTCAAAACCGAACCAAACTTACATAGTAACAAACTTAGAGAGATAAGTGTTTTTACAATTTTTGGATGATTCAAATGAGGGGAGGAGCTCCTCCTTATATAGCCAAAATGGGAGGAGATGGGTGGTGGAGATGGTGGCAAGTGTCTTTTGATCCAAGGGAGGAGGAGGGAGGAGGAGCATGTGGAGGAGGAGGAGGACAAGTGGCGCAACCCTATGGTGGGAGGAGGCGCCGCCGGTAGCCGGTGGTGGAGGAGGAGGGAAGGTGGCTTTTGCCACCTCCAAGCCAAAGCCACCGGTCACCCAAGGAGGAGGAGGGGAGGAGCCACCCAATGACTCATCCATTCACCCTTAGCCGCCGGTCACCTTGGTCCATGGATGAATTTTGACAGTTTTGTACAGTCTTTTCACAAAACTATCAGTCCACTTTCGCTCAGGGCTGTCTTTGATTATTCCTCTGTTGGATTTAATGTGAGTAATTCATCGTCAGAATCTTGAGATTTCTTCGTTCAGCGTCTGATCTTGACCTTGGATTGACTCCTGATATCTTTTCAGCATAAAATCCTCTCCTTAGCGTGTTTTCACTTTAATCTCTAAAATGCCCTGTGGAAATATATCGGGACTAACAAGTAGAAGTCAGATAGACAAACAGTCTAATTTGGTGGGTTTAACTGTGTTTATGATTCATACAATTATGGTCCATCAGATTACCCCCCACTTTTAGTTGTTCGTCCCGAACAATGCTTTATAAGGGCGTTACTAAGTAAGTTGGTCGAAATATGAAAATAAGACTGTGGTACTAGACTTTTCCTAATTCATGCATTACTACTTGTTACTAAATTAAACCGTATAAATACGTAGGAGTAATTTGATACTTGTACCTCCGTGCCGAGATGCAAATTATATTGGATGTCTCGGGAGATAGCTCTTTTCAGGTCCAGGCTGGCATCCTCGGGATTGTCTCGCACTATATGGTTTTCTTGTAGCTTTCTCTAGCACGTGATTCGATTCGGGTTTCAGTGAGTTGAGCCTTTTTGAATTTTCTTCTTTGGCGAGGGACTGCTATTTTGTAGTGATTCTGCCTTTGGCTTTTGATTTGATCTTTTTTTGAGTGCTTCACTTTTGCTCGGTTAAAACCTTCACAATTTTGGGCCTTTGGCCTCTTTTGATTTTCTTCTTTGAGTTTTTTGCTTCTTTGTGACTTGCTAGTCCATTTTCTCAGCCTTGTTGGGAGGTCCAATCATCGCCCGCAAGCCTATGAAAATACCTCCCCGCTCCTCTCTTTTTTGCCGTTTTCGCGCGGGTCAAGGTGAGGGTCGCTCAACTATTTTCTCGGCTACTTTGACTGTCGTTTCGTGTGGGTCAAGATGAGGGTCGCTCATCTATTTTCTCGGCTACTTTGAACGGAGAGAGGACGGTTTGATTCCCGTCCTCGCCTTTGCATAGATGCTTCTTGGCGGAGATGATTTCAATTATTCACTGAACCCCAAAGTGCAGCCTCCACTGACTTTGAAAACCATATAGTTTGATTCGATCCTTCGAATGCTTGCCAAGTCCTTCGAGGGCATTTCTTTCAACTCCACATCCCTGGTTATCTTAGCACAAAGGGACAAATGAAAAGTTACATCCTAAGTCTTTAGACAGTTGAATTTTCACAAGGTTAATGCATGAATTATGACTTATCTTTTTCACATTCTTAAGTTCATATTTTCAAAAAGATACTATTACTAAGAAAAAACAGCAAGCATGTTATTTATGTACACAGGTGGTTCTCACCCCCCACTTTTGAACGAAGGCGTGCCTTAGTTCAAAAGTCATGCAAGCTTAAAACTAAATTACTGAATTTAAATGACAGAAATTAATGTGCAGAAAAGTAAGATAGTGTCGGGTTACCTCCCGACCAGTGCACTTGTTTAACGTCGTTGGCTCGACGATACCTCGTTTGTGGATCACTGGTTTGGGTCCCATGGGTGGCTCAAGTCAAACTTTGCCACCGTTCCTGTGTTGTTTCTTCCTGACTTCTTGCTGGAGTAAGAGCTCCATGGTTTTGGTGTTTTCTCTTTCCATTGTTTCTGAGAAGGCGGGAGACCTTTGACCATAGCTGCTGGTCTTGTTATTTTTTTGGTCTCTAATGACAGGTCAGAAAACTATGCACCGTGATCTGAGATAGGTGTTATGTCTGGCGGTTTCTTTGTGTCCGGGCGGCTCTGATCAATGTAGAAGTGTGCAATTTTGCCGCCGAACTTAAGCGATAATGAGCCCTTGCCCACATCGATTCTTGCTTTAGTGGCGAAGAGGAATGGTCGTCCCAATATTATTGTTGGTGGGTCGTCTTCGCAGGTCTCTTCTGTTGGTATTACATGGAAGTCTGCAGTAACGACGAGTTCTCCCACATGAAGTATTACATCTTCCAGTTCTCCAACCGGGCGGATGCATGATTTATCTCCTAGCTCGATGTTTGACCTGGGTGGTTTTAATGAACCAAGTCCTAGTAAGTAATACAAGGAGGAAGGCATGGCGTTGACAGCAGCCCCAAGATCGACTAAGCATTTATGGATCTGGGTTTCACCAATACCGCAAGTGATTGTAAAGGCCCCAGGGTCTTTATCTCTTTCCGGTAGTGGCTCATGATCTGTAGTGAGGGCTCTTTCTATTGTCGGGCTATTCTGCCCCTTCCCTGGCTTAGGATTTGCATACTCGAACCCTTTAACATTTTGCTTCGAAGCATAAGTATTAGTTGGGGAGTCCCAACCAGATGCTGGTATGTCAAAGTGTGTGATCGGCGACGGTGTTATGCAAACAGTGAATGCGTACCGTCCATTGTCAGCATGTGTAACCCATGTTTTGCCATCATTGGGTCGGTCTTCTTCTTGATTCCAATTAGGTCGATGCCTACGGTTGAAGTGATTGTTCGTAAGTCTGTAGGTTGGGGACCGTGTTACTTCTCCTAGTGTAACCTTCACGTTTGACCTCCTTATCATGCTTATGTTCGCCTTTGGATTTTGGACGGTCTGTGAAGGGAGTCTGCCAGGTTCAGTAGTGAGTGTTGACATTGCGGTGGCGAGCTGGGACATTTGTTTGGTCAATTCTGAAATTGCCCCGTCAGTTTTTGCCTGGTACTGGTGTAGTGAAGTACCCAATTGATTAACGTTTCCCGCGAGCTCCTTCATCGTGTCATTGAGCGACTTGCTTGGTTCCTGCTGATTGCTCGGGCTGGCTTGGTGCTGATTTGGCCCTTTTTGCTGATATTGGCCTACCGATGGAGCGTTCTGGTTATATTGTCGGTGGGGGATTTGGTAGAATGACTGCGCTAGTTGAGGGACAGCTGGTTGTGCCTCCTTCTGAAGATAGCTGTTGTTGTTACGCCAGACCGGGTTGGATGTTTGACCGTACTGTCTGTTTTGTCCAGCTCTGTCGTTGTATCCTTGATATCCTCCTACTATATTTACTTCCGCAGGTTCTTCTTCTATCAATGTTGGGCATGTGTCAGTTTTGTGGTCTGTAGAACCACAGAACTCGCAAGATTTTACCGAAACTGGCTGTCTACGTATGATCTCGATCATCATCTCCTATAACTATTTTATCTCTTCAGTCATGGAGTTTGCTGATACCTCGGCTAGTGCTACTTTTTTTGATCGAGAGAATTCATCTTGACGAGTAGTCTCTTCTCTAAATCGGGCATTTTCAGCAACGTTGGCGATGAGATTCCTTATGCCACTCAATGATAGATTCATCATGGATCCTCCAGCTGAGGCATCCAAGAGCATTTTGTCTAAGGGTCTTAATCCATCAATGAGGTACTCGATGATGAGTTTCTCGGGCAGTCCAAGGGTACAGCAGCTTCTTTCTAGGTGATTGAACTTTTCTAGGTAATCGTACATGGTTTCATTGGGACCTTGTTTGATTTCCTGTAGTTGCCTCCTTACTTGCATTGCTCTTCCAGCCGGATAGTATTTGTCTAAGAATTTTTTCTGCATCTGAGCCCATGTTCTGATGCTTCCGGAAGCAATGAAAGGAACCAGTTGCTTGCCGAGTCTATGAGGGAAAAATAAAACACCTTTAACTTGAAGTCGTCCATATTCACTTGATTGGGCTTTAGATTCTGGCAAATGCCATGTAGGCGTTGGAGGTGAGTGGTCGCAGATTCTCCAAGAGCTCCTGAGAATTTGGGCAAGCTGTGTGCCACTGATGCGTTGATGGTTATGTTTTCTAATTCAGGGCTCTCATAGATGCACCACGGCTGTGTCTCGAAATTAGGGGCATTTAACTCGCCCATAGTTGGTTCACGGTAGTAATTATCCCCGTAGTAGTCGCCGAAAGCGGGTTCTCTTCTTGGCATGTATCGAGGTTGAGGTTGTGGTCGTGGAGGATGGATAGGAGGTTGTACTGGACCAGCTGCATTTCGGTCCTCGGGTAATTCTTGGTTTCTTCTGACTGCTTCCCTATCACGAGCTCTTCTGTTCCTGATGAGTTGTTCCGGATCATCGACGAATGGAAACGGTACCTCATCATTTTGATCGTACAGGTTTATTTCTTCGTCATCCTGGTAGTCATGGTGACTTTCTTCGCGAGACATGGTTGTTTTGAAGCGCGTAACGATTCAAAGAACTTTATCCGATGGCTAATTCCCCGGCAACGGCGCCAATTTGACAGATGCTTGTCGTCAGAGCAAATGTACAAATAATATTTATAAAGTGCGCTACTCGCGACTTCACTACTGGGTAGCTAGTGGTAAGTAGGGGTCGAACCCAAGGGAATTAGGGGGATATGTGTTCTTTACGGGTTTGTCACGATAGTGAATACTGTTGGGGATTGAACAGCGAGGGAGCGTTTTTTAGGTTGATTGAGATTTTAATACTAACGTCTAAGTGATTGGTTGGTTGGTTTTGGTTTTTAGTGCGGAAAAGTAAATTACAGAAAAGTAAATACTGAAAATACAAGAAGACTTACAGCGGGTGATGGGTGATTGTCAAGTCCTCCGGTAGGTGAGCAGTTTATACTAAGAAAGTAAAATGCAGATGGTGTTTTGAATCAGGGGAAAGCATTCGGTTTTGGGACTCTTCTTGTGACACATCTATCATTGACTTCAATAGATTTCCTTTACACTTCTACGTGTGGTTATCCCGACAAAGGTGACAACCCAAATACCCCGACAAAGGTGGTACTCCACACCCTTAACCTGTCAAGTTGTTATGTGGTTGTCCCGACAAAGGTGACAACCCAAATACCCCGACAAAGGTGGTACTCCACAACAAGTTTGACAAAGCCTTAGGTTTCTAGTCTTTTTTCTAGCTCGAATAACCCGACAAAGGTGTTACTCTAACTAGATTTCAAAGACTAAGATTGAATAACCCGACAAAGGTGTTACTCAACCTCGATCTCCAAGACTAGAGAAGCGTAAAACAATATTGAGTGAAAAAATCTCAAGATGTTGGCACAAGGGTGTGAACCCTTAACCGAATAAAGAGTTTAGCTACGAATATCCATAGAGGTGGATACCATAGCTAAATACTCGGGGGTTTTTGAAAACAGTAAGAGGGAAAGGGGTGGAGTACTCAAGAACCAACAGGAGTACTCCCAATTTCCTACTGAATACTCAAGAACCAACAGGAGTATTTCCTAAAGTATAATACTCAAGAACCAACAGGAGTATTATTTCAAAACCGAACCAAACTTACATAGTAACAAACTTAGAGAGATAAGTGTTTTTACAATTTTTGGATGATTCAAATGAGGGGAGGAGCTCCTCCTTATATAGCCAAAATGGGAGGAGATGGGTGGTGGAGATGGTGGCAAGTGTCTTTTGATCCAAGGGAGGAGGAGGGAGGAGGAGCATGTGGAGGAGGAGGAGGACAAGTGGCGCAACCCTATGGTGGGAGGAGGCGCCGCCGGTAGCCGGTGGTGGAGGAGGAGGGAAGGTGGCTTTTGCCACCTCCAAGCCAAAGCCACCGGTCACCCAAGGAGGAGGAGGGGAGGAGCCACCCAATGACTCATCCATTCACCCTTAGCCGCCGGTCACCTTGGTCCATGGATGAATTTTGACAGTTTTGTACAGTCTTTTCACAAAACTATCAGTCCACTTTCGCTCCGGGCTGTCTTTGATTATTCCTCTGTTGGATTTAATGTGAGTAATTCATCGTCAGAATCTTGAGATTTCTTCGTTCAGCGTCTGATCTTGACCTTGGATTGACTCCTGATATCTTTTCAGCATAAAATCCTCTCCTTAGCGTGTTTTCACTTTAATCTCTAAAATGCCCTGTGGAAATATATCGGGACTAACAAGTAGAAGTCAGATAGACAAACAGTCTAATTTGGTGGGTTTAACTGTGTTTATGATTCATACAATTATGGTCCATCTGATTACCCCCCACTTTTAGTTGTTCGTCCCGAACAATGCTTTATAAGGGCGTTACTAAGTAAGTTGGTCGAAATATGAAAATAAGACTGTGGTACTAGACTTTTCCTAATTCATGCATTACTACTTGTTACTAAATTAAACCGTATAAATACGTAGGAGTAATTTGATACTTGTACCTCCGTGCCGAGATGCAAATTATATTGGATGTCTCGGGAGATAGCTCTTTTCAGGTCCAGGCTGGCATCCTCGGGATTGTCTCGCACTATATGGTTTTCTTGTAGCTTTCTCTAGCACGTGATTCGATTCGGGTTTCAGTGAGTTGAGCCTTTTTGAATTTTCTTCTTTGGCGAGGGACTGCTATTTTGTAGTGATTCTGCCTTTGGCTTTTGATTTGATCTTTTTTTGAGTGCTTCACTTTTGCTCGGTTAAAACCTTCACAATTTTGGGCCTTTGGCCTCTTTTGATTTTCTTCTTTGAGTTTTTTGCTTCTTTGTGACTTGCTAGTCCATTTTCTCAGCCTTGTTGGGAGGTCCAATCATCGCCCGCAAGCCTATGAAAATACCTCCCCGCTCCTCTCTTTTTTGCCGTTTTCGCGCGGGTCAAGGTGAGGGTCGCTCAACTATTTTCTCGGCTACTTTGACTGTCGTTTCGTGCGGGTCAAGATGAGGGTCGCTCATCTATTTTCTCGGCTACTTTGAACGGAGAGAGGACGGTTTGATTCCCGTCCTCGCCTTTGCATAGATGCTTCTTGGCGGAGATGATTTCAATTATTCACTGAACCCCAAAGTGCAGCCTCCACTGACTTTGAAAACCATATAGTTTGATTCGATCCTTCGAATGCTTGCCAAGTCCTTCGAGGGCATTTCTATCAACTCCACATCCCTGGTTATCTTAGCACAAAGGGACAAATGAAAAGTTACATCCTAAGTCTTTAGACAGTTGAATTTTCACAAGGTTAATGCATGAATTATGACTTATCTTTTTCACATTCTTAAGTTCATATTTTCAAAAAGATACTATTACTAAGAAAAAACAGCAAGCATGTTATTTATGTACACAGGTGGTTCTCACCCCCCACTTTTGAACGAAGGCGTGCCTTAGTTCAAAAGTCATGCAAGCTTAAAACTAAATTACTGAATTTAAATGACAGAAATTAATGTGCAGAAAAGTAAGATAGTGTCGGGTTACCTCCCGACCAGTGCACTTGTTTAACGTCGTTGGCTCGACAATACCTCGTTTGTGGATCACTGGTTTGGGTCCCATGGGTGGCTCAAGTCAAACTTTGCCACCGTTCCTGTGTTGTTTCTTCCTGACTTCTTGCTGGAGTAAGAGCTCCATGGTTTTGGTGTTTTCTCTTTCCATTGTTTCTGAGAAGGCGGGAGACCTTTGACCATAGCTGCTGGTCTTGTTATTTTTTTGGTCTCTAATGACAGGTCAGAAAACTGTGCACCGTGATCTGAGATAGGTGTTATGTCTGGCGGTTTCTTTGTGTCCGGGCGGCTCTGATCAATGTAGAAGTGTGCAATTTTGCCGCCGAACTTAAGCGATAATGAGCCCTTGCCCACATCGATTCTTGCTTTAGTGGCGAAGAGGAATGGTCGTCCCAATATTATTGTTGGTGGGTCGTCTTCGCAGGTCTCTTCTGTTGGTATTACATGGAAGTCTGCGGTAACGACGAGTTCTCCCACATGGAGTATTACATCTTCCAGTTCTCCAACCGGGCGGATGCATGATTTATCTCCTAGCTCGATGTTTGACCTGGGTGGTTTTAATGAACCAAGTCCTAGTAAGTAATACAAGGAGGAAGGCATGGCGTTGACAGCAGCCCCAAGATCGACTAAGCATTTATGGATCTGGGTTTCACCAATACCGCAAGTGATTGTAAAGGCCCAGGGTCTTTATCTCTTTTCGGTAGTGGCTCATGATCTGTAGTGAGGGCTCTTTCTATTGTCGGGCTATTCTGCCCCTTCCCTGGCTTAGGATTTGCATACTCGGACCCTTTAACATTTTGCTTCGAAGCATAAGTATTAGTTGGGGAGTCCCAACCAGATGCTGGTATGTCAAAGTGTGTGATCGGCGACGGTGTTATGCAAACAGTGAATGCGTACCGTCCATTGTCAGCATGTGTAACCCATGTTTTGCCATCATTGGGTCGGTCTTCTTCTTGATTCCAATTAGGTCGATGCCTACGGTTGAAGTGATTGTTCGTAAGTCTGTAGGTTGGGGACCGTGTTACTTCTCCTAGTGTAACCTTCACGTTTGACCTCCTTATCATGCTTATGTTCGCCTTTGGATTTTGGACGGTCTGTGAAGGGAGTCTGCCAGGTTCAGTAGTGAGTGTTGACATTGCGGTGGCGAGCTGGGACATTTGTTTGGTCAATTCTGAAATTGCCCCGTCAGTTTTTGCCTGGTACTGGTGTAGTGAAGTACCCAATTGATTAACGTTTCCCGCGAGCTCCTTCATCGTGTCATTGAGCGACTTGCTTGGTTCCTGCTGATTGCTCGGGCTGGCTTGGTGCTGATTTGGCCCTTTTTGCTGATATTGGCCTACCGATGGAGCGTTCTGGTTATATTGTCGGTGGGGGATTTGGTAGAATGACTGCGCTAGTTGAGGGACAGCTGGTTGTGCCTCCTTCTGAAGATAGCTGTTGTTGTTACGCCAGACCGGGTTGGATGTTTGACCGTACTGTCTGTTTTGTCCAGCTCTGTCGTTGTATCCTTGATATCCTCCTACTATATTTACTTCCGCAGGTTCTTCTTCTATCAATGTTGGGCATGTGTCAGTTTTGTGGTCTGTAGAACCACAGAACTCGCAAGATTTTACCGAAACTGGCTGTCTACGTATGATCTCGATCATCATCTCCTATAACTATTTTATCTCTTCAGTCATGGAGTTTGCTGATACCTCGGCTAGTGCTACTTTTTTTGATCGAGAGAATTCATCTTGACGAGTAGTCTCTTCTCTAAATCGGGCATTTTCAGCAACGTTGGCGATGAGATTCCTTATGCCACTCAATGATAGATTCATCATGGATCCTCCAGCTGAGGCATCCAAGAGCATTTTGTCTAAGGGTCTTAATCCATCAATGAGGTACTCGATGATGAGTTTCTCGGGCAGTCCAAGGGTACAGCAGCTTCTTTCTAGGTGATTGAACTTTTCTAGGTAATCGTACATGGTTTCATTGGGACCTTGTTTGATTTCCTGTAGTTGCCTCCTTACTTGCATTGCTCTTCCAGCCGGATAGTATTTGTCTAAGAATTTTTTATGCATCTGAGCCCATGTTCTGATGCTTCCGGAAGCAATGAAAGGAACCAGTTGCTTGCCGAGTCTATGAGGGAAAAATAAAACACCTTTAACTTGAAGTCGTCCATATTCACTTGATTGGGCTTTAGATTCTGGCAAATGCCATGTAGGCGTTGGAGGTGAGTGGTCGCAGATTCTCCAAGAGCTCCTGAGAATTTGGGCAAGCTGTGTGCCACTGATGCGTTGATGGTTATGTTTTCTAATTCAGGGCTCTCATAGATGCACCACGGCTGTGTCTCGAAATTAGGGGCATTTAACTCGCCCATAGTTGGTTCACGGTAGTAATTATCCCCGTAGTAGTCGCCGAAAGCGGGTTCTCTTCTTGGCATGTATCGAGGTTGAGGTTGTGGTCGTGGAGGATGGATAGGAGGTTGTACTGGACCAGCTGCATTTCGGTCCTCGGGTAATTCTTGGTTTCTTCTGACTGCTTCCCTATCACGAGCTCTTCTGTTCCTGATGAGTTGTTCCGGATCATCGACGAATGGAAACGGTACCTCATCATTTTGATCGTACAGGTTTATTTCTTCGTCATCCTGGTAGTCATGGTGACTTTCTTCGCGAGACATGGTTGTTTTGAAGCGCGTAACGATTCAAAGAACTTTATCCGATGGCTAATTCCCCGGCAACGGCGCCAATTTGACAGATGCTTGTCGTCAGAGCAAATGTACAAATAATATTTATAAAGTGCGCTACTCGCGACTTCACTACTGGGTAGCTAGTGGTAAGTAGGGGTCGAACCCAAGGGAATTAGGGGGATATGTGTTCTTTACGGGTTTGTCACGATAGTGAATACTGTTGGGGATTGAACAGCGAGGGAGCATTTTTTAGGTTGATTGAGATTTTAATACTAACGTCTAAGTGATTGGTTGGTTGGTTTTGGTTTTTAGTGCGGAAAAGTAAATTACAGAAAAGTAAATACTGAAAATACAAGAAGACTTACAGCGGGTGATGGGTGATTGTCAAGTCCTCCGGTAGGTGAGCAGTTTATACTAAGAAAGTAAAATGCAGATGGTGTTTTGAATCAGGGGAAAGCATTCGGTTTTGGGACTCTTCTTGTGACACATCTATCATTGACTTCAATAGATTTCCTTTACACTTCTACGTGTGGTTATCCCGACAAAGGTGACAACCCAAATACCCCGACAAAGGTGGTACTCCACACCCTTAACCTGTCAAGTTGTTATGTGGTTGTCCCGACAAAGGTGACAACCCAAATACCCCGACAAAGGTGGTACTCCACAACAAGTTTGACAAAGCCTTAGGTTTCTAGTCTTTTTTCTAGCTCGAATAACCCGACAAAGGTGTTACTCTAACTAGATTTCAAAGACTAAGATTGAATAACCCGACAAAGGTGTTACTCAACCTCGATCTCCAAGACTAGAGAAGCGTAAAACAATATTGAGTGCAAAAATCTCAAGATGTTGGCACAAGGGTGTGAACCCTTAACCGAATAAAGAGTTTAGCTACGAATATCCATAGAGGTGGATACCATAGCTAAATACTCGGGGGTTTTTGAAAACAGTAAGAGGGAAAGGGGTGGAGTACTCAAGAACCAACAGGAGTACTCCCAATTTCCTACTGAATACTCAAGAACCAACAGGAGTATTTCCTAAAGTATAATACTCAAGAACCAACAGAAGTATTATTTCAAAACCGAACCAAACTTACATAGTAACAAACTTAGAGAGATAAGTGTTTTTACAATTTTTGGATGATTCAAATGAGGGGAGGAGCTCCTCCTTATATAGCCAAAATGGGAGGAGATGGGTGGTGGAGATGGTGGCAAGTGTCTTTTGATCCAAGGGAGGAGGAGGGAGGAGGAGCATGTGGAGGAGGAGGAGGACAAGTGGCGCAACCCTATGGTGGGAGGAGGCGCCGCCGGTAGCCGGTGGTGGAGGAGGAGGGAAGGTGGATTTTGCCACCTCCAAGCCAAAGCCACCGGTCACCCAAGGAGGAGGAGGGGAGGAGCCACCCAATGACTCATCCATTCACCCTTAGCCGCCGGTCACCTTGGTCCATGGATGAATTTTGACAGTTTGTACAGTCTTTTCACAAAACTATCAGTCCACTTTCGCTCCGGGCTGTCTTTGATTATTCCTCTGTTGGATTTAATGTGAGTAATTCATCGTCAGGATCTTGAGATTTCTTCGTTCAGCGTCTGATCTTGACCTTGGATTGACTCCTGATATCTTTTCAGCATAAAATCCTCTCCTTAGCGTGTTTTCACTTTAATCTCTAAAATGCCCTGTGGAAATATATCGGGACTAACAAGTAGAAGTTAGATAGACAAACAGTCTAATTTGGTTGGTTTAACTGTGTTTATGATTCATACAATTATGGTCCATCACCTTGCCTTTCCCCGATTTCTTGTGAGATGATGTGCTTGGGTCCTGTTCCCATTGTTTTGGTGATTTCTCCTTCCAACGTCTCTGAGAAGGTGAGGGACCTTTTACTACTAGTTTCTTAAATCGGGTTTTCTGGTGTTTAGGGCTGCCTTGTCAAGTCATGGCGAAAACATGCTCCATCGAGGAGTCGTTCTGTTAAGGCCCTTTTCCCATCCTCCTTTTAGCCTCTTCATTGATCACATAGTTTTCTGTGATTTGCCTATTGATCAAGGGGAAGAGTTGGGAAGCTTGTATCTTAAGGCTCGGTTCTGCCTTGTCATGTCCGTCTGTGAGGATCTGGTCGTAGATGGTCTCTGCTGCTCTGGTAATGATGGCTGGGTATGACTCGGGTAGCTTGCCAGTGGTGTTTTGGACTTCTTCCCTTATTGGCACGGCCCCGAGTTCCCATGAGGATATTTCCTCGTTGCTTCCGATGCTTTCCATGTCTGATTCTTCAGATGGCTCGGGAGTATCTTCTTCATCTGTCTCTGGACCAGCCTCTTCTATCTGCATTCCTCTGTCAGCTTGGGGTATTCGTTTTGTGGCTGCGGCCAGGTCATTTATAACATCCCATATTTGAGTCAGGGATAAGTGCATGGCTGATCCTCCCACTGCGTCATTGATCCTTGAGAACTCATCGGCCCTCATCCCACAAAGGAATTTTTGAAGAAGAAACACCTCCGTGAATCCATGGTGCGGGCAGCTTGAGACGATGGTGTCATAGTTCGTGTAGTATTCGTCCAAAGTCTCATCCCACGGGTTATTGTAGGCACATGATCTTCTCACGGGTTTTTTGGCGTAAGGATGGGGGGAGAATTCCTTCAGGAATGGGACGCAAAGGTCCACAAAATATTCTGCACGACTAGCGGTTGATGTGTAATACCAAATCGTCGCAAAATCAGTTAAAGAGAATTTGAAGCATTTTAGCTTAAATTCCTCTAACATTTCATTTTCAGGTTTTATGTGGCGGCAAATGTGGTGAAAGTTTCGGCAATGTTGTACTGGGTCTTCTCCATCCGTACCTCCGAACAGAGGAAGATGTCGCGTTGTCCATGCATACATAGTGTGTAGCATGATGAAGAAACGAGAAGGGAGAGGAAAGAACAACTAATCCGACGGCTAATTCCCCGGCAACGGCGCCAGTTTTGACGGAGCCCGCCGCACTGTCGTTAAGGTGCGGTGTTCTCTGTGCAAAAGTAAATTTATATTCCGCTACTCGTGACCTTACTACTGGGTAGCAAGTGTTAAGTAGGGGTCGAACCCAAGGGAATTAGGGGGATAAGTTATCCTTTGAGGGATTTGTACAGCGAGGGAGCGTATTTTAGGTTGATTGAGGTTTTAGTGCAGAAAAGTAAGTGATTGGTTGGTTGGTTTTGGTTTTTAGTGCAGAAAAGTAAATGACAGAAAAGTAAAGTACTGAAAATAAAAGTAGAAGACTTACCGCGGGTGATGCGTGATTGGCAAGCCTTCCAGAACGTGAGCAGTTGATAGAGCAGTTTATACTAAGAAAGTAAATGCAAGGGGTTTTTTAAATCTAAGGAAAGCATTCGGTTTCTGGGGCCTTGTATCATAGCCTGTTTATTATTGACCTTTAGTGATCCTTCTAAGTATTCAAAAGTGTATCAAGGCCATTTCAAGCACTCGATTTGCACACACCGTCTAGCCCATTTCAAGGTCGTAGAGCACTTGTTCTATTTAGACTAGCACCCCATTTCAAGGTATACTAGCCTATGTGCATCCATTTGATCAATCATTTCCGATCAAACCAAATGGTGTTTAAAAGAGGTCGAACTCCTCAGATAAGCTTTGCCATTTCAAGCATCCACTTACCCGAGTATGTTCACGAACCCCCACGGAAGAGTTTTGCCATTTCAAGCATCCACTCAACCTTGGAAGTTCTGGCCTAATATATGGCACATAGAACAAGTTTTGAATAAAAAGAAGAGGCACTAAAAAGATGGCCTAAAACATTTTATGATACAAGTACACCCCTTCAACCGAATGAAGAGTTTATCTACGAATATCCATAGAGGTGGATACCATAGCTAAGTACTTACGGTTTTTGAAAGACAGTAAGTAAAGGAAAGGGGTGAGTACTTCAAGAACCGACAAGAGTACTCAAGAATAGAGAAAAGTAAAGCTTGAGTACTACAAGAACCGACAAGAGTACTCAAGAGTGAACTATAATATTCAAGAACCAACAGGAGTATTATAAATTGAAAACCAAACTTACAAAGTGCCAAACTTAGAGAGAGAAGTGTTTGTGATTTTTGGGATGAAGATTACAAAGGGTGGAGGCATGTATTTATAGCCTAAGGGAGGAGGAGGATGTGGTGGAGGAGCAGACACTTGGCAAGCTTTCCATGGAGGAGGTGAAGCCTCCCAAAGCCGCCGGTTGGAGGTTGCCATGGAGGGTTGGCTTCCTCTTTTGGTCACCTTCTCCCCAAAGCCACCGGTCATGGAGGGGAAGGAGGAGGTTTGTGTGAGTTTTGTGATGTTTTCACAAAACTATCGGTGTATTTCAGCTCCGGACTGGCTTTGGTTACTCCTCGGTTGGATTTGTTTTGAGTGATTCTACGTCAGGATCTTGAGATTTCTTCAGTCAGCATCTGGTCGTGACCTTGGAATGACTCGTAATATATTTTCAGCGTAAAAACTCCTCCTTAGCGTGTATTCTCTCTAGTCTCCAAAATACCCTGTAGATAAATATCGGAAATAACAAGCAAAAGTTAAATAGACAAACAGTCTAATTTGGTGGGTTTTACTGTGTTTATGATTCGTATAATTATGGTCCATCACCTCCCTAAAAGAGCGAACTGGCTCCAAGGTTCCTCCTGAGAGACGTGATGTGCCCGCCTCCCCTACAAAAGAAGCTGGCGTGGTAGGCAAAGGGGAGGCACCACGAGGAGCAGCAGAAGGGGTGAAAGGAGCGCTGGGGCCACTGATGAAGGTCAGGACCGTGGATCGGAGCCACTCCCACTCCTGGCGGGCTCTCTCATCAGACTCTCGGACTAGGTCCTCAAGGCGAGTCAAACCGCTCCTCAACTTAGCCACTATGCTAGTCAAGCTGGCAATGTCGGAGGAGACTCTCCCTCCACACTCAGCTGAATCATCTACGACCGAGGGAGGGATCTCGACGGCAGGCTCTACCTCTGGAAGCTCCTCATCTGCCAGCGGCTCATGCACGTCTGCTGGTGGAGGTGGAGGGGGTGAGGCAGGAGGCGATGGAGTGAGGTTGGCAAGGCAATAGAGATGGTTCTGCTGCTTGAACATACTCTTCTTCGTGGCGGCACCGGTCACAAGCCCTTCCAGATGAGGCTTCGTGTCCCTCTCCCAAGTCTGGCCATCCCTCTTAAGGATGTGCTTGTGCTTCATGAGGTCCATGTAAAGCACGCTCCTAGATGGCGCCTCACAATCCCAGGAGCCGAAGGTGAAGTTACACCTTAGGGCTATCATGGTGGTCAAGGAGCCTCCTCCCAAGCCCCGGTTCCTCGTACTCGGCTTCACAATGGTCTCAAACCGGTCGGCAAGAATGGCTAGCCAATCAACGGCCTCCCCATGATCCATAGCGAGCATGAGCTCCATATCTGGGAGAGTAAACGACCTAGCCCCCGCCGTCCTCGTGTTGATCCCAATGGCAATGACGTGGTGTATAATCTTCCAGACCGGATCAGTAATGGCCGAAGAGTTATACGATGAGATGAACCACACATTCCTCCCGGAAATCCTCTTCCAAAATCGGGACTGCTGGTGCTCATTGAATTTCCGGGGCGACGCCTCAGGCTCTGGTAATCTCAACCATTCCCTAATCATGCTCTCCCTAATCCAGAAATCTCGTCCTCCCAACACAAACCTCCAATAGAATACAATACCATCCCCCTCCTCCTGCTTCAACCACTCAAAAGAGCAAATGAACTCTTCAACAAGCCTCGGGTAAGTCCCCGGATCATCCACAAATAGGAAAGAGAAACCACACTGAGTGAGGCGAGAATGTACCTCATCCGTGACTGCTTCGTCGATGCTACGGAGTAATCCCATGTCGAGGTAGAGTGTAGGGATGGTCGTCGCCTTCCTCGATGTGATGGTGGCGTGGTGAGTCCGGTGCCTCTCGTCTCTGAATGCCAGGGGAGTCGAGAATGGGTACGGAACCCGCATGGGCATCGGTCCCTCATAAGGCCCCTCGTGAGGCTCAATAGGCACAATGGCCGTGGATGGAGGTGCTGCGGCAGGAGAGGGCTCTCTGGGCAAAGGGGGCGAAGGCGCTCGAGGGACAGGAGGCATGGGTGCTCTCCTCTTCGGTGCCGGTTTCTTCGGTGGAGCCCTTTTCTTCTTAGGAGGAGGCGTGGGGGAAACCGGTGGGGCATTAACCTCTCCGTCCGAGTCCGAGCTATGGTCAGCTAACGAACCCCTCAACAACTTCCTCTTCTGGGTAACGATAGGTCTATCATCCTCGTCCGAGAGGTGAAACTCATCGATTTGATCAAATAGAGAGGGCTCATGAGCAACCCCCTTTCCCTTGGACTTGGTACTAGACGATGCACCGGCGTGAGGCATGATTGCACTAGAATGGAGGGCAAAACTGAAGGTTGAAATTGAGCAAAAATAAGCACTGAATTCCAATCCAGTCGATCGACTGGCTCCCGGCGAAACTCCCAGTCGATCAATTCGCACATGATTTCTAGGTCAGAAATTGACTTCTTCAAATCGGGGTCGGCGAGTGCAATATGGGCTGGGGTTATGCTGGCGGGGTGATTTCGAGCAGGGAGGGAGGTTGAACGGTGGTTGGAGGAGTCGGATTTGGCAGATCGGACGGACGAGTTGATTTCGATCGGAGGGTTTGATTTGGGTGGCTGAGGTGTCGATTGGAGTGGCGGCTTGATGGCGGAGAGGTGGTGGTGTGATGGCGAGGTCAATCGGGCGAGCGGACGTGTGGATTGGATGAGTTCGGATTTAGGTCGGATCGGAATTAGGGTTTCAGAGGTTAGAACGAAATGAAGAAAATGAAGGGAGATTGGGATTTTGGATAGGGAAATCTCAGTCGATCGACTGGGAAGGGCGAGTCGATCGACTGCGGAAATGAAGAAATGAGGCGCTCTGAGACTCTCCCAAGTCGATCGACTGGAGTGTTGTCTGTCTCCCAGTCGATCGACTGGAGCACAATTTCCTGCTTCAAAATTTTTCTGCTTTTCTTCGAAACCCCAACTCCACACTCAGAATTTCTACTCCACATCAAGAATAATTACCACTCAAAATATCGCATAGAACCAACGAACGCTCACCCAAGAAGTCACTAGCATGCAAACATACGATTTCCAAACAAAACAAGCTAGGATTATCGACTCCACACTTAAAACGCCACCATCATCAAAAATTTTCATGCAAGCCTCATATCACTCCAAACACACCCAATCATGCATTTAAAATCATCCAAATCACCAAGCCACACGACTAGTTCATAAAACGCATGCTACACATATATGAAAATTACTTGTGCATAAATGGACAACTCACAAACCGGGGTACCTCCTGTGAGGGCCTAGTTCAACGTCTTGGAAAAGACCGAGCCGATCTTTTTCTCATAAAGAAACACACTTGAGGAGTCCTTTGCTAGGATCCCTCCTCAAGCGGGCAAAGGCTCTCTATGGGTCGGTCAAAGAGTAGGTCACATTTTGTTCATCCCGAACTTCTTCTCTATAATGCTTTAGCCTTTGTCCATTTGCCGTGAAGGTGGTTCCATCATTGTTGAGCAATTCTACATGTCCATCCTTGTGAGGCTTGTGGACAATAAATGGACCACTCCACCGGCTTCTCAACTTTCCCGGGAATAACTTGAGCCTAGAGTTAAAGAGTAAGACTTTCTCTCTCTTTTTGAACTCACGACGAATGATTTTCTTGTCGTGCCATTTCTTAGTCTTCTCTTTATAAATCCTAGCACTTTCGTAGGCTTCATTTCTTATTTCCTCTAACTTGTGGAGTTGAAGGACCCTATTGTCTCCCGCTGTTTGTATGTCCATATTCAAGAGTTTAATTGCCCACATTGCCTTATATTCCAATTCCACCTGCAAATGACATGGTTTCCCATATATAAGACGATAGGGAGACATCCCAATAGGGGTTTTGAACGCCGTACGATAGGCCCATAGAGCGCCATCTAGCTTCGATGACCAATCCTTTATCGAGCTTCCCACGGTTTTTTCCAAGATTGCCTTAATCTCTCGATTTGAAATCTCCACTTGCCCACTCGTTTGTGGGTGATAAGGTGTAGCAACCTTGTGGCTAACCCCATATTTCCGAAGTAAGGCTTCAAAATGCTTTTCCTTAAAATGGGAGCCGCCATCGCTAATGACGGTCCTCGGAACTCCAAATCTTGGAAAGATAATCTTCTTGAATAGCTTGGTGACCACCTTGGCATCGCAAGTAGGGGAAGCGACGGCCTCAACCCATTTGGAGACGTAGTCGACCGCCACCAATATATATTGGTTCCCGTATGAGGACGGGAAAGGCCCCATATAATCTATGCCCCACACGTCAAATATCTCGACCGGGAGGATGCTTTGTTGGGGCATTTCATGCCTCTTGGAGATATTCCCGGTCCTTTGGCATTGATCGCAAGCTTTGACAAACTCATAGGCATCACTAAAGAGAGTGGGCCAATAAAAACCGCTTTGTAGGACCTTTGACGCCGTCTTTGCTCCACTACCATGTCCTCCATATTGTGATGAATGACAATGGTAGAGAATGACTCTCATTTCTTCTTCGGAGACACAAGTTCTATATAGACCATCCGCGCATAGCCTATATAAATAGGGCTCATCCCAATAGTATCTCTTCGTCTCGGATAGGAACTTCCTCTTTTGATGGCGGTTTATGTCGTGAGGAATAATCCCACAAACAACAAAATTTACAAAATCCGCATACCATGGGAGAGCCTCCGCCTCAACTCTCATAAGTTTCTCTCCAATAAATGAGTCATCCACGGGCCTAGTGTCCTCTTCAATCTGTTCATTTCCTTCTAGCCTCGATAGATGGTCGGCTACCACATTTTCTACCCCCTTTTTATCTTTGATCTCAATATCAAACTATTGGAGCAATAGGATCCATCTTATCAATCTTGGTTTGGAGTCTTTCTTTGCTAAGAGGTACTTGATTGCCGCGTGATCGGTGAACACAATAGTCTTTGAAGCCACTAGGTATGGACAAAACTTATCAAAGGCGTACACAATAGCAAGAAGCTCTTTCTCGGTAGTAGTGTAGTTCAATTGAGCTCCATTAAGAACCTTGCTTGTGTAGTGGATGGCATGAAGTTTCTTATCCACCCGTTGTCCAAGGACCGCCCCAATAGCATAATCACTTGCGTCGCACATGAGCTCAAAGGGCAAATCCCATCTTGGAGGTTGAATAATTGGAGCCGATATCAATGCCTCTTTCAACCTCTCGAAGGCCACCAAGCACTCTTCATCAAACCGAAACTTGGTGTCATTGCATAATAGGTTTGCTAAAGGCTTTGCAATCTTCGATAAATCCTAGATAAACCTTCTATAGAAACCGGCATGACCGAGAAAACTCCTTATTCCTCTTACATCCTTTGGAGGTGGCAATTTTTCCATGACTTCAATTTTAGCCTTGTCCACCTCAATTCCTCTCTTTGAGACCAAGTGACCAAGCACTATCCCTTCCTGCACCATGAAATGACATTTTTCCCAATTAAGTACAAGGTTCGTCTCAATACATCTTTTCAACACTTTAGCCAAATTGGCTAAGCAATCATCAAAAGAGGAACCATAAACCGAAAAGTCATCCATGAATACTTCCATAATTTTCTCAATAAATTTTGAAAATATAGCCATCTTGCATCTTTGAAAGGTACCCGGCGCATTACAAAGTCCAAAGGGCACTCGCCGATAGGCAAATGTTCCGTAGGGACAAGTAAATGTGGTTTTCTCTTGGTCTTGTGGATGAATAGGGATTTGGAAAAATCCACTATATCCATCAAGATAGCAAAAATAGTCATGCTTAGCTAGTCTTTCCAACATTTGATCAATAAAAGGAAGTGGAAAGTGATCTTTTTAGTGGCTTGGTTAAGTTTCCTATAATCCACACACATACGCCACCCGGTCACGGTTCTTGTGGGAATCAATTCATTTTTAGCATTTTTAACCACCGTCATTCCCCCCTTTTTTGGTACTACATGAATGGGGCTCACCCATTTAGAATCCGCAACGGGGAAAATGATTCCCGCATCAAGCAATTTAAGAACCTCTTTTTTCACAACTTCTCCCACAATTGGGTTTAATCTCCTAGCTCTCTCCCTAGATGGCAAACTATCGTTCTCTAGATTGATTTCATGCATGCACAAGTTTGGGCTTATTCCCTTTAAGTCATCAATAGAGTACCCAATAGCATCCTTCTCTAACCACATCAAGCAATTTAGAAGTCTCATCATCATTCAAAGAAGCATTCACAATGATAGGCAAGCTAGAGTTTGGGCCTAAGAACTCATACCTTAGGCTTGTTGGTAGAGCTTTTAACTCTACCGAACAAGACTCCTTACCTTTGTCGCTTTGAGTCCCTTCTTCACTTTCTTCCTCCAAGATAGCCCAACAATCAACATGCTCGGAAAGCTCATTAGCAAGGTCAATTTCATTCACAATCAAGTTAGGCACATCATATAGCTCATAAGAATCAACAAGGTCTAGATAATTGCAACTCATGGTAGAATTAGGACCCTTTTGTGCCTTTTCCAAGTTAAATTCAACTTCCTCATCACCTACCCTCATGGTAATTGACCCCTTAGTGGTATCAAATATAGCCCCCGCGGTGTAGAGGAAGGGCCTTCCCAATAGGATGGGAACTTCATTGTCCTCTTCCATCTCTAACACCACGAAATCCCCCGGAATGTAGAAATTCCCTACTCTAACCGGGACATCCTTAAGAATTCCCCTAGGAAATCTTGAGGAGCGGTCCGCGAGCCTTAGAATCATTTGGGTTGGTTTAGGCTCACCCATATTTAACTTTTTGCACAAAGAATAAGGCATCAACGATATACTTGCACCCAAATCACACATAGCACGTTCAATCTTAATATCATTAATATAGCATGAAATGGAAAAGCTACTGGGATCCTCAAGCTTTGGTGGCATGTGCGGTTGGAGTATGGCACTACACTCTCCATTGAGGGACACCGTGTCAACGTCCTCGATTGTTCTCCTGCAAGTAATAACATCTTTTAGAAATCTTGCATAAGATGGAGCTTGGGTGATTACCTCGGTGAAGGGCATTGTGACATAGAGCTTCCTCATCATCTCGGCGAACTTGGAGAATTGCTTATCATTGCTCTTCTTCTTTAATCTTTGGGGAAATGTAATAGGAGGAGTGTATACTCTAGGTTTGTCTTTCTCCTTTTCCATCTCACTTTCTTTCTCAACTTGAGGGTTAGTAACCTCTTCATCCAACTCTTCAATTTCGGCACTAGCTTGGCCTCCAAGATCAAAAGAAACCCTCTTCCTCTTTGGTAGTTCGCTCTCTAGCTCCTTACCACTTCTCAATGTCACCGCATTACAATGCTCTCTTTGCCCGTGCTCGGGTTTAGCCGGTAGTTTCCCGTGTGACCTTGTGGAGGACTCGTCTTGTTGCGCTATTTGGTTCTCCAACATCTTGTTGTGGGTAGACATCTCGTCCATTTTTTGAACATTTGATCCATTCTTTGGTCGGCTTTTGCTTGATTTGCCACAAGACTTGCTAAGATATCGGTCATGGATTGATCTTGTGTACTTCGATGAGTTGGGGCTTGTGGTTGTTAAAGGCCCATTCCTTGATAATTCTCTTGTTGGTGAAATTGGTAGTTTTCCCTTGGTTGATATGGAGCCCTTTGTTGTACTTGGCAAGATTGGCCTTGTTGGTTTTGCTTTTGATAATTCCCTTGAAAAGAGTTTTGCCCTTGAGGCTTAGGAGGAAAATTGGAGTCATTAGCCATTCTTCTTTGAGGAGGCTCATAATTCCTAGTAATAGGATTAGCATTTTGAGCATAATTTCTTTGTTGATTCACGTAATGGGCTTCCTCATACCCGTCATCATCATCTTCGCATCGTCCATCGGGACAATTTTTTGTAGATTGCTTCATGCTCCCACATAAGAAACAAGATTGTTGAGTCGAAGTTTTCTCCTTATCATTTCTTGGCTTAGTTGCCTCCACGGAGTTAACCATACTTATCATGGCCTCCATCCTCTTGGACAACTCATTAATTTGCTCTTTCGTTGCATAAGTCGAGGAATCATCTCTTGACTTGGCCATTTTCTTGTGGTCGACTCCTTGATATCTATCCGAATTGATCGCGATCTTGTCAACCATTTTGAATCCTTGAGTCGCCGATAATTCCATAATAGCTCCTCCACTAGCCGTATCCATCTGATTTTTAGCTTCCTTGCTCATACCCAAATAGAAATATCGCATAAGATCGGCTTTTCTGAAGTTGTGGTGAGGGCATTCCCTCAAATAATGTTTGAAGCGATCATATGCTTGATGGAATAACTCATTGTCTCTTTGGGAGAACGTCAGTATGAAATCAGTAAATTTCTTTGTTCTAGATGGAGGAAAGAACTTGTTCAGAAAAGAATTTGCTAGATGATCCCAACTTCTGAAAGTTCCCGGCTCATGGTTTTGCAACCATTCTTTGGCGTCTCCATACAACGAAGAAGGAAATAGCTTTAGATAGACATATTCCACGGGTACATTTCTTGGCTTGTACGTTCGGCAATACTCTTGGAAATTGGCCAAATGTGTGGAAGGATTTCCGACTCCTTGATATTGATCATGGGTCACCATATGCACTAAAGAAGATTTCACGTCGAAATCAAAGGCATCCTCATCCGGAGGCATAATAGCCGAGCCATTCCCTTCAAGAGTGGGAGTCATGTAATCTCCAATGGGTCTTTCATCATCCTCCTCGTCATAATATCTATAATTACGGTTTTCCCTTTGCGGAGCAGGAGGATTCCGAATAGGACGCTGATCATCATCATTGTCATTTCTAGCGGGAGGATCATCTATCTCATCCCCATCGATTCTATGATTGCGAGCATTCCTTTGGAGAATCGGACGGTTTTCTACCTCGTCTTCCATTCTAAACCCCGGTGGCAAGTAAGGTACCGGATTCAAAAGAGGAGGTGGACTAGGTCTTGGCCCTTGGAAAGCCGGTGGAATAATAGGAGCAATAGGAGGAACAAGAGGTAGAGGATTCTTGCGCGGTCTACCCCTTGGTTTCTTGACGGTTGGGAGAGAAGAGTTTGAAGTTGAAGTGGTAGCTACGTGCTTTTCCCCCTTGAATCTCGTGTTCATTCAAATGCCTACAAGAAATAAGGGGAATCGTCAAGTCGCAAACAATACCACAAGCAATACCACGAGAAACGAACGAAATAGCCCAAATATTGTAGAGTCCACTTTAGTTCCCTAAGTTAATTTGTTGCTCCCCGGCAACGGCGCCATTTTGACGTTGCAATAAATGTATAGTCAAAAACAATTTGTATTTTAACCGGTAAGATCGGTGTCGAACCCAAGGGAGCATACTATTATACGTAGGGTCTATCAATGGCTAACTCGGATATTCCTTCGATTCAAGTGTGAGAATGGTTATCAATGATGAGAAACAAGTAATCAAATGGTTTTAGGGGATTAAAATCAATTAAAAGCAAGTTTCGAGGGATTACTCCTCTCCTTGGCAATTTCCCAATGATCATGCATACAAGAGTTCAATTAATTATGAGTTGATAGGTTTAAAACCTAACTTAGGCTAGGACTAGACAAACTATCATGCAAGTCTAATCCTAGTCAAGTCATCTTAGATAGAATCTCACTAATTAAAGGGTATTGATTCACTATATAGCATTTATTCTCACAAGTGCTATATGCATAAAGCCTTAGTTAACCTCTCACCATGCATTTACTCTCATAAATGTTGGTTAAGTTCAATTTTACTACATCCCAACCATCACTAAGCTCTCTCGATACTTAGATCATAGTTCTAACACAAACATGTCACTTAGGCATTTTATCAAACACTTAGCAACATGTCTAACATGAAGATCATAGTAAAATGAAATCAACTTCATAAAATCCATATAGATGTGTATACAATGATCATTGAGTACCAAGGAGGATCATAAAACCCTCAAAACACAAGGGGGACTACTCACACATCATGTAAGACAACATGATGTGTAGGTTTTCAACAAAAATCTAAGAGAAAGGAAGAGGAATAGAGTAGGATTGTTGATCCTAATAAACTCCCTTAGTCTTCAAATCTCCTTGATTAGATGATGATTGATCCCTTGATTGAGCTCACTTTTCCTTGTCTTTTTCCCCAAAGAAGCCAAGATGCTAGGTCAAACTTGCCTCTTTCTATTTACAGCCTCGCTGAAATTTCCAGAACTGTAGCAGTCCAGTCGATCGACTGGCGTTGTGCTTGTGGCCCAGTCGATCGGCTGGAGGAAGAAGTGTCGCTTGGCTAACAGATTCTCAGTCGATCGACTGGTGCAGGGGGAATCGTCAATCGATCGACTGCGGTAATATGGAATTTTGGTCCTTCTGAGACTGCTCCCAGTCGACCGACTGGAGTCCCAATCGACCGACTGAGGTCACGTGGCCTGCATGTTCTGGTTGGAGGATTCGCCAGTCGACCGACTGAAGGGGCCAGTCGATCGACTGCAGAAACATGGATTGCAGGCCCTCCTGAGACTTCTCCCAGTCGATCGACTGGAGCAGGGGAGCTTCCCAGTCGATCGACTGGGGACCAGTTCTGCCCACTTTTGGCTCTAATCTCCGATTTTCACCGAGTTTCCTTCTATTGGCTTTTGACACTGAGACATCTTGTTTTGTACCTGAAATGCACGAAAAGGGGATCAAATGACATCAAATAATCGTCGGAAACGAACTAAAGCTATAGTGAAAACGAGCATTAATGAGTCGAAAACTCGACTCATCAGTTGGTCCATAGCCGGGACCAGCCCCTTGATTATTCTGCCCGACGTAGTTTGCGTCCTCCTGATTACCGTTGTCATTATCTTGTCCGATCACCGGATAACCATCTGCATAGTGAGAAGGAGAGCCGCATATCTGACAGTACACTCCTACGTGGGCGACGTCTGAGGACTTCATATTGCATCCAACCTTCAGATTTTGGATCTCATTTGCAAGTAATTTCACTGTATCAGTCAACTTAGCGATGTCATTAGTGCTCTCGGCTTGGCATAAATCCTGCACGCCTTTCCTGTCCCTAGGGTTACCTCGGTCGCTGGTCCAGAGGTGGTAGTCCTGGGCTGCCTGTTCCACAATATCATAAGTGTTCTCCAGGGGAACTCCAGTGAGGCAGCCACCAGCAGTTTGATTTATTAGAGTTCGCATTCCCTGGTCGATCCCCTGATAGAACGTGTCCATGATCTGCCACTGCTCTAGGTTGTGGTGAGGGCACATCCTCGTCAGCTCCTTGTATCTTTCCCAGGCGTCGTACAGAGTCTCACCATCTATAGAACGGAACCAGATGATCTTGTTCCTGAAGTGGGCTGTCTTGGATGGTGGGAAGTACTGTCGGAGGAAGGCTTCGGCCAAGTGAGCCCAGGTGGTAAAAGTACCTTCAGCATGGCTGTCCAACCATCTACTAGCTTTGTCGGTCAGCGAAAAAGGGAATAGTCTGAGATAGTAGGACTCCGGAGGGACACCATTGGTCTTGACTGTATTGCACATCTGAATAAAACGCTTGAGGTGCTGGTGCGGGTCTTCATTAATCCTTCCAGAGAACTGATTATTCTGCACCATCTGGATAAGTTCGGTTTTTAGCTCCCAAGTGTTGTTTTCTATCCCGGGTGGTGCAATGGCCGATTGAAATCCCGAGACGCGCGGAGCAGTGTAGTCTCCGAGAGTTCTGCGCATTGGTTGTTGTGCGGGACGTCGATGGTCACCTACAACCTCTCCATTCAGCAAGGCTGGGTTATTCTGATTCATGGCTATTCCTGCTAGATTACGGTTCAATGCTCGTAGCTACCGAGCTTCGTTCTGGGCCTGACGATTGTTCCTTCATCGGTCTGGTGTGTCGTCGTCTGAAATATGAATCTGCTTCTTCCGTCTGGGTGTTTTCTTTGGCATGGACTAGCTAGTACCAGAAAGAGCCAAGAATCACCGTGAGTGGAGAAATAAAAGCAGCAAAAAAAAATATCAGAAAACGAACGAGGTGGAATAGTCTAAACTACACACGTTAATCATAATATCACATTAAACGCTGCTCCCCGGCAACGGCGCCATTTTGACAAGCGTATTTTTAACCCTTTATAGTTGTCAAAGTATGAGTTTTAGGGGTCGAAATGCAGTCAAACAAAATTTATAAACCTTGGTAAGCCAAGGGTCGATCCAAGGAACAGTGTGTGTGAATACTAGTTAACTAGCGACCTATTTAGCTATTCCGAATTAACAAGAGTTGGTTGACACAAAAAATTGCAGAAATTAAATGTCTAGAAAATAAAAGGTTGTGTTTTTATTCAGAGGAAGAATTCTAGAATCCATACTTCACCCGTGCTAACCCCGCTAATCATGCAATCATTCTACGTTGATTATTCATGCTATCGAATATGGAATATAACCAAAATAACACTAGACAAGCCGCCCATCGACGGATCATTGTCTAGATTAATCTCAATCGTTGAACGCCGCCCATCCACGGATTATCAACGATTTCGATTTATTAAATTAAAGGTTTTCCTATTAGTTCATGTAAACATGACCTAAAATCGATTTCATGCAATCCGGTTAATCCCTAGGGCCCATCCACCTTTCGGCATATAACCTAAATACGTTCTATCAATGCAAACATACCTTTTGATGTAAATACATGCATAGAACAATAGTATTAAGCACACATTGAAATTGAATAATCGAATCGCATAAATAATAAACTTCAATTGATCACATGAGAGTTAGGGTTACATAGCACGGGATTCGTAGGATCCCTGAATTAAGAAGACTACTCACTATTCATGGTAGTTAACCAAAAACAGTGTAAAGAAGGAAAGAAACGAGTAAACCATAAAGACGCGGTGTAGCTCAATGATCCTCATGCTGAAAACTCTGTCTTCTCTCCCAAGTTAGGGTTTTTTCTCCAAAATAACAACAACCTCTGAATTCTGGTCGAGCCTCTCTATTTATCAAAACTCCCGAAATTTCCTAAAATTCCCAAAATTGCCTAAATATGAAATTAGGAAAGTCCCGTGACAGCCGATCCGTCACAGGTAGTCACGGGCTGTTACGGGCTTTGAGGATGTCAACGCCACGGCTGAGTCCCGTGACGGCTTCATTGTCCCGTGACAGGACTTTCGTCACAGGCCGTCACGGGGTCTAGGAATTGCAACGCTACGGCGTAGTCCCGTGACGCTTCCTTGTCCCGTGACAAATGGAGGTGTCACGGGGTCTGGGTCAAAATTTCCTCTTTTAGGTTGATTTCTGCATCTTTTCATGCAATCAGATCCATATCGAGTCATCGTGTAATTCAAACCTGAAACACTATGAAAAGAGATTAAATGATAACAAAATGCCCGGAAAACAAACCTAATCCATCATCGAATGAGGTGGATAATAGGTCAAGAACTTGACCGATCACTCATCATCCCAAATCCAAAAAACTTCCCACAAAAAATGCATACTTTATTTCCTACAGCTTTTCACATCCTGGTCCACCACGCCTCACACATCCACCCCAACACAATCCCCTCAAATCACCTTACCTGCCAACTTACAACCGGAGTTTAAGGAGGCCCTCACACAATTGCTCACTCAACACAAGGAGGTCTTCCTACCTCCACAGGGCCTTCCACCAACTTGTAAGACTGGTCACTCTATTCCTTTAATTTCGGGTGTTAACCCAATCAATGTACGTCCATACAGGTATCCTCATTATCAGAAAACTGAGATTGAGCTCCTGATCAAAACTATGTTGCAAGAGGGTATTATTCACCCAAGCCGTAGTCCATTTTCATATCCTGTTTTGCTCGTCAAGAAAAAGGACGACTCGTGGCGGGTTTGTGTTGATTATCGAGCATTAAATGCCATCACGGTGAAGGATAAGTTCACAATCCCTACCGTATATGAGCTGCTCGACGAGCTCCACGACGCTACCCTCTTCACCAAGCTAGACCTTCGTGCTGGATACCATCAGTTGCGTATGAATTATGCATACATTTTCAAGACAACTTTTCGCACACATGAGGGCCATTATGAGTTCTTAGTTATGCCTTTTGGCCTCACTAATGCTCCGACCAGTTTTCAAGCCGAGATGAACACCATTTTCAAGCCACTTCTACGACGTTGTGTATTGGTTTTCTTTGATGATATATTGGTGTATAGCACCACACCGGCTGAGCATCTCCAACACCTATGTGAGGTACTTACAACACTTAGTACACATTCTTTTTACGATAAGCCTTCGAAATGCTATATTGGCAGGACATCCTTGACTTACCTGGGACATATTAGCCATAAAGGGGTTGCCGTTGACCCTGAGAAGATCCTTTCCATTCAGCAGTGGCCTTTACCCAAAACCATCGAACAACTTTGTGGGTTCCTCAGTCTCAGTGGTTACTACCGCAGATTTGGTTGCAACTATGCCAATATTACGGCTCCGCTCACCAGTTTGCTACGCAAGGATGCCTATGTTTGGTCTCCTGAAGCCACTGTGGCTTTTAACAACCTGCACCACGCCTTGTCGTCAACGCTGGTACTTACTCTCCCCAACTGTAATATTCCATTTCATGTCCACACTGATGCTTTCGGAACAGGTGTAGGGACTATCCTTGCTCAAGGAGGCCGACCCATCTCAAATTTTAGCAAGCAACTTAGCCCCCGTATGAAAAGCACATCCGCTTATAACAGAGAATTGTGCGCCCTAGTTATGGTAGTCCAGAAATGGCGACAATATCTTTTGGGCCAAAGGTTCATCGTCGAAACAGATCACCAACCCCTCAAGACAATATTATCTCAAACCGTTCACATTCCCGACCAACAACGTTGGATCATCAAGCTTTTGGTATATGACTTTGAGGTTGACTATCGTCCGGGCAAGGAAAATGCTCAGGCCGATGCCTTATCAAGGTTGCATGAACTAAGCACACCAAGCAAAGCCTCCTGCATGGTAACGTTGGCCAACATCCAACCTGAGTTTGGGATTTTGAGAGCCCTGCGCAAATATTACTACTCAGATCCCACGGGCAAGGATCTGTTGCAAATGGTGTTGGAACAACCTACTACCCATGAACACTATATGGTGCGAGATGGTCTGCTACTCTTCAAGGGCAAGCTGCGAGTACCTACTGACACAACCATTAAAGAACTCATTATGTATGAGTTCCATAACACCCCTGCAAGCGCCACCCCGGTATTAGGCATACTTTAGCTCGCATCACTGCTACGTTCCATTGGCCCGACATCAACCAAGACGTCAAAGAATATTTGCATGCCTGCAACGTTTGCCAACAAGTCAAGGCACCTAATTCTGCTCCCCATGGCCTGCTAGTTCCCCTCCCCATTCCAGATAAGGTTTGGCATGACATTTCAATGGATTTTATTACGCATCTTCACCCATCGGCTGGTAAAACTACTATTATGGTTGTCGTCGACCGCTTATCAAAGTATGCTCATTTTTCACCTATGAAGGGAGGTTGTACAGCAGCCGAGGTTGCCCAAATTATCATACGAGACATCATAAGGCTCCATGGTTTCCCAAGCACCATAGTTTCAGACCGCGACCCCATTTTTATGAGTAAGTTTTGGAGGGAGCTTTTTAAACAACAAGGCACTATTCTTGCTCACACGATAGCCTATCACCCAGAAAGCGACGGCCAAGCGTAGGTGTGAATCGGGGTTTGGAGGACTACCTACGCTATTTTGTAAGCACTAATCAGAAGGAATGGTTGTTGTTTCTCCCATGGGCTGAGTACTGCTATAATACGGCTTTCCACTCCTCTACCAACCGCATGTTGTATGAATAGTTTATGGCAGACCACCTCCGACATTGCTCGACCACATCCCGGGTAGCACAACACTAGCATCAGTAGAGGAACATATCAAGCGTCATGAGGAGTTGCTCCAAGACCTCAAGCGCACACAACAATGAATGCAGGCACAAGCAAATTCAAAACGCCTGGATAAGACTTTTAATGTGGGAGACTATGTATGGGTTTATCTGCAGCCTTATCGTCAAAACTCACTCCGCCGTCGCGCCACCACCAAGCTTGCCAAACGCTTCTATGGTCCCTTCCAATTCACCGACCACATCGGACCCGTGGCATATCGTTTAAGGCTGCCTCCAACAGCTCGTATTCATAATGTTTTCCACATCTCGCTGCTGCGTCCTTTCCGAGGTGATCCTACCAACATATCCCAAGATTTCCCACCTGACCTCGAGGGACTCCGCCCAACTCTAGTGCCTGAGTCCATCCACCAGACTCGATCAATGAAGGTGCTTAATGGATGGAAAACACAGTGGCTGGTAAATTGGCACAACTTGCCCGTTACAGACGCCACCTGGGAATTCAAAGACGATCTTCTCAACGAATTCCCTGCCTTCAACCTTGAGGACAATGCTGTTGTCGAAGGGGGTGGCAATGATGGAGAGGAAATCTTGCACACACATGATAAAAGCATGCAGGCACAAGCACGTGACAAAAGCATGCACATCGAGAGCTCACTTACTACTCCTGAACTGCCACGCAGGGGGGACTCGCCTTCGAGAAGCTTCGAGGAAGCTACCAGCTGCATTGTACGACCTGAGAATTAGTAATGGTAAAAATCCCGAGAAAGATGCGATGATATAAATGAAACAGTGGGTGTAACGAATGAAGGCAGAAAATAATAACAAACTCTATTTCCGCTTCTCTCTTTCCCCAAGCTTCTCCCCTCCATCAAACTGTCAGGGTAGATCAGGTGGAATCGCGATTTGGTGGGAGGAGGATGTTAAGTTAGATATAATTTCGTATTCTAAAAATCACATTGACTGCGTAGTTGAGTTTGAAGGTTTGATGAGAACAACACTGTTTTATGGGAATCTTGCTACAAATAGGAGAATAGAGATCGGGAATTTGCTAAGAAATCTTTACCAGCATAATCACCTACCATGGCTGGTCTTAAGAGACTTCAACGGGGTTCTATTTGGTTGGGAGGTAATTGGGAGAAGAGTTCGTAAGGATTGGCAGATGCGTAGGTTCAGAAAGCTGTGGAGGAGTGTGGTTTATTGGATTTGAGATTTTCAGGGTTATTCACTAACAGGAGAGAGAGAGAGAGAGAGTGTTAGGACCTCGCTCGATGGCCCTAAAGTCCTCACCAAAGCTCCAGAATACTCGGCAATGCCCCAGGAGATCCCTCGCAGCAAATGGGACCGAGTGGCCGAGGGACCCAAGTTCGGCACCGGCCAGGCCCTGTCCGAGCCGAAGAGCACTCGTTCCGACTTACTCGAGCCAACGACCGAATTGGGCAAAAGTGGCTCGAGCATTATGATCGAAATGGCCAAGGAGTGGGACGATGTCACTAACCCAGGAGAACGACCGAGCCAATTGGGCGGAGGAGGCCAAAACGCGTCTACGCGGCTTATGGGACGCGGCTGGCCCAGGGACGCGGCCGGGAACACGCCTAGCACACGGCTTGGCATTAATGAGCCCGCGCTTGGCACTTATGAGGCCGAATCTGGTCAATTCATGGCACACGACTTCAACACCATTCATGCATCTACCTTGGGCGGGAAATCCAACATTGAAGGCCAGATCTAGGCGCCTCTCTTTTACTATTTAAGCACTTGTCTTTCATTCTTGTTATTCATCCAATCATCCAATCATTTATCAATCAAAGTATCTTTTCGTTTATCTTAGTAGTAGATCGGGCATTTGCCTTGGGGGTGACCTATTTCCTTGATACCGGATCTAGGAGGCCATCAACCTTATCGTATCAACCCACTATATCCACCATCCCCATCTTTCGTCTCACCCTCTTCCACCCAAATCCAACCCATTTTCCACCATCTCTACTATATCCATCGACCACCCACCACTTTTCCGCACTTGTTAGGACCTGGTTAAGTATTTCACTTTTCGGGCCCTAACATCTTGGTATCAGAGCCCGCACGATCGCACGACCTATCAACCATGGAGGCAAGATTCGCATCCCTAGAAGCATCACGAGCTGCTTATCACAAAACACTCAAGGATGGACTCGCCAGACTGGAGGCATTATTGGGCAAGTTCTCACCAAAGGAGGCAACGCCAATTTAAGTCCCAGCACCATTGGTGCACAAGGAGGAGGTTTTTGTCACTGAAAAAGTCCAGGACCAGATCTGGCCGCAAGAATAGGTTTTTGATGAAATCTGCCCAAGAGACCAAATCCGTCCGTCGGGTCACATTGTGTTCGCTCCAGTCAAGCCGAGCAAGGAAGAGCACTTTCAAAGAAGCCAAGAAGAGCAAATTTATGTAGCACCGAAGGATTTCAACGATAAGGCGCACATCTTGGTGGACAAACTCAGCAAAGGCAAGGATTCGGAGAACAACATCCTTCTCCTAGGAGGTAATTTTCTTGAGTTTCTCAACACTAACCATGAAGCAATGATGAGGCCATTCGACCCGGGAGTAGAAGCAGTTACGCAAAAATATAAGGAAGCCCACACGTGGAGTTATTTGGCCAAAAAGGTGCAAGACGTTGCGAAGGCCAAAACTGAAGAGAAGATTGGAGACATGGCATGTATGGACGGTGTTCTTGGGTTTCACCCCTCTCACTATGGGAAACCCACCAAGCCGTTTGACCCGGGAGTTGCAGCAGCGGTTCAAGAGTTTATGCAAGGGGAACCTCGCGCACAGAATTGTTCGGGCAAACTGGTGGAGAAAGATAAATCTGCCCAGATTTCGTCAAAGGGCAATCTTGGCCAAACCTGTCTTAGGCCTCGCATGGGTGGAGCTAATGTAGACACCATCAAGCCATTTGATCCAGGAGGACTTGACCTCGACCTTGAGGACAAGGTCGGTTTTAAAGGAGGCAGAATTGTTAGGACCTCGCTCGATGGCCCTAAAGTCCTCACCAAAGCTCCAGAATACTCGGCAATGCCCCAGGAGATCCCTCGCAGCAAATGGGACCGAGTGGCCGAGGGACCCAAGTTCGGCACCGGCCAGGCCCTGTCCGAGCCGAAGAACACTCGTTCCGACTTACTCGAGCCAACGACCGAATTGGGCAAAAGTGGCTCGAGCATTATGATCGAAATGGCCAAGGAGTGGGACGATGTCACTAACCCAGGAGAACGACCGAGCCAATTGGGCGGAGGAGGCCAAAACGCGTCTACGCGGCTTATGGGACGCGGCTGGCCCAGGGACGCGGCCGGGAACACGCCTAGCACACGGCTTGGCATTAATGAGCCCGCGCTTGGCACTTATGAGGCCGAATCTGGTCAATTCATGGCACACGACTTCAACACCATTCATGCATCTACCTTGGGCGGGAAATCCAACATTGAAGGCCAGATCTAGGCGCCTCTCTTTTACTATTTAAGCACTTGTCTTTCATTCTTGTTATTCATCCAATCATCCAATCATTTATCAATCAAAGTATCTTTTCGTTTATCTTAGTAGTAGATCGGGCATTTGCCTTGGGGGTGACCTATTTCCTTGATACCGGATCTAGGAGGCAATCAACCTTATCGTATCAACCCACTATATCCACCATCCCCATCTTTCGTCTCACCCTCTTCCGCCCAAATCCAACCCATTTTCCACCATCTCTACTATATCCATCGACCACCCACCACTTTTCCGCACTTGTTAGGACCTGGTTAAGTATTTCACTTTTCGGGCCCTAACATCTTGGTATCAGAGCCCGCACGATCGCACGACCTATCAACCATGGAGGCAAGATTCGCATCCCTAGAAGCATCACGAGCTGCTTATCACAAAACACTCAAGGATGGACTCGCCAGACTGGAGGCATTATTGGGCAAGTTCTCACCAAAGGAGGCAACGCCAATTTAAGTCCCAGCACCATTGGTGCACAAGGAGGAGGTTTTTGTCACTGAAAAAGTCCAGGACCAGATCTGGCCGCAAGAACAGGTTTTTGATGAAATCTGCCCAAGAGACCAAATCCGTCCGTCGGGTCACATTGTGTTCGCTCCAGTCAAGCCGAGCAAGGAAGAGCACTTTCAAAGAAGCCAAGAAGAGCAGATTTATGTAGCACCGAAGGATTTCAACGATAAGGCGCACATCTTGGTGGACAAACTCAGCAAAGGCAAGGATTCGGAGAACAACATCCTTCTCCTAGGAGGTAATTTTCTTGAGTTTCTCAACACTAACCATGAAGCAATGATGAGGCCATTCGACCCGGGAGTAGAAGCAGTTACGCAAAAATATAAGGAAGCCCACACATGGAGTTATTTGGCCAAAAAGGTGCAAGACGTTGCGAAGGCCAAAACTGAAGAGAAGATTGGAGACATGGCATGTATGGACGGTGTTCTTGGGTTTCACCCCTCTCACTATGGGAAACCCACCAAGCCGTTTGACCCGGGAGTTGCAGCAGCGGTTCAAGAGTTTATGCAAGGGGAACCTCGCGCACAGAATCGTTCGGGCAAACTGGTGGAGAAAGATAAATCTGCCCAGATTTCGTCAAAGGGCAATCTTGGCCAAACCTGTCTTAGGCCTCGCATGGGTGGAGCTAATGTAGACACCATCAAGCCATTTGATCCAGGAGGACTTGACCTCGACCTTGAGGACAAGGTCGGTTTTAAAGGAGGCGGAATTGTTAGGACCTCGCTCGATGGCCCTAAAGTCCTCACCAAAGCTCCAGAATACTCGGCAATGCCCCAGGAGATCCCTCGCAGCAAATGGGACCGAGTGGCCGAGGGACCCAAGTTCGGCACCGGCCAGGCCCTGTCCGAGCCGAAGAGCACTCGTTCCGACTTACTCGAGCCAACGACCGAATTGGGCAAAAGTGGCTCGAGCATTATGATCGAAATGGCCAAGGAGTGGGACGATGTCACTAACCCAGGAGAACGACCGAGCCAATTGGGCGGAGGAGGCCAAAACGCGTCTACGCGGCTTATGGGACGCGGCTGGCCCAGGGACGCGGCCGGGAACACGCCTAGCACACGGCTTGGCATTAATGAGCCCGCGCTTGGCACTTATGAGGCCGAATCTGGTCAATTCATGGCACACGACTTCAACACCATTCATGCATCTACCTTGGGCGGGAAATCCAACATTGAAGGCCAGATCTAGGCGCCTCTCTTTTACTATTTAAGCACTTGTCTTTCATTCTTGTTATTCATCCAATCATCCAATCATTTATCAATCAAAGTATCTTTTCGTTTATCTTAGTAGTAGATCGGGCGTTTGCCTTGGGGGTGACCTATTTCCTTGATACCGGATCTAGGAGGCCATCAACCTTATCGTATCAACCCACTATATCCACCATCACCATCTTTCGTCTCACCCTCTTCCGCCCAAATCCAACCCATTTTCCACCATCTCTACTATATCCATCGACCACCCACCACTTTTCCGCACTTGTTAGGACCTGGTTAAGTATTTCACTTTTCGGGCCCTAACAGAGAGATTAATGGAGACCAGAGCACGGCTGGATAGGGCTTTCGGTAACATGGAATGCAAGGAGCAGTAGTTAAACATCTTATCACTTCAGCCTCAGATCATTTGCCATTGTTGGTGAATATTCAGAAGAAAGTGAGATGTGCGAGGAGGAAATTATTTAGGTTTGAACCTATGTGGTACAGACACAAAGATTTTCAGGAATTTTTAAGGACTAGTTGGAAGGAAAGGGTGACATCTCAGCTAACGCTTGGAGAGAAGCTCAGAGTTTGCAGGACAGAACTTCAGAAATGGAACAACGAGGTTTTTAGGAGTGTCCAGAAAAGAATCAGGTCAATCAAGAAGGAGATTGAAGATGTTAGATCAATGTTTAGATCTGCGGAGGTTATTGAGAAGGAGAAACAATTATATGTTTAGCTGGATGAATGGTTAGCAAGGGAAGAATTGATGTGGAGGCAGAGATCGAGAATAGAGTGGCTAAAGGAAGGAGATTTAAATACAAAAATTTTCCATTCCATGGTGACGCAGAGGAAGAAGAAGAATACAATCAGTAGATTTTTTGTTTTTTGTTTTTTTGATATTACAATCAGTAGAATTAAGAGGGAAGATGGAGCTATTATTACAGAGGAGATTGAACTATGTCAAGAAGCAGTGAACCATTTCTCAAAGATTTTCAGAACTAGTCACCTAAGAGAGAGACCGAACTGGAGAGCTTTGATGGATTGTGTGGGTCAATCAGTTAGTCCAGAAAATGCTGATTATCTCAGTGCTTCGTTCACTATGACAGAGGTTCAAAACGCAGTCTTCCAAATGGGGTCAACGAAGGCACCTGGGCCTGATGGTTTCTCTGTCCTCTTTTACCAGGAGAGTTGGGAATTCATAAAGGATGAAGTGCAGGAATTTGCTCTCAGATTTCTTAATGATGGAGGGGAATTAGAGCGGGGAGTGAATGATACGAATACGATTGTTACTCTCATACCGAACACGAAGACTCCTACTACTTTTAACGAGTATCGACCAATAAGTTTGTGTAATGTTGCTATCAAGATTATAACAAAGACTCTGGCAAATAGATTGAAGGGCGTGTTAAATGAGTGCATATCAGTGAGCCAAAGTGTTTTTGTTCCAGGGCGGCTGATCTCAGATAATATCTTGATAGCGCACAAGTTAGTTAACCACATGAGAACCTGACTTTGTGGAGAGACGTGCTACTGTTGTATTAAACTGGATATGAGCAAGGCATATGACAGAATGGAATGGGAATTTTTGGAGAAAATGCAGAGGAGAATGGGGTTCCCAGCTTCGTGGATAAAGAAGGTTATGTTCTGTGTCAAATCAGTGACTTACAGAATTAAAGTAAATGATGTTGTTTCAGATTCTTTCAAGCCCGAAAGGGGTATTAGGCAGGGAGATCCCCTGTCTCCCTACTTGTTCGTGCTGTGTTCTGAATGGTTTGCGAGATGTCTGGATATGAAGCAGCAGAATGGAGAAATTCAGGGAATAAAAGTGAGCAGGTCAGCGCCTTTAATCTCCCATCTTATGTTTGAAGATGATTGTATACTATTTGTTAAAGCTAAAGTTGATTATATTCTGAAGTTGAAGAGTGTTTTAAGAGCCTATGAAGAGGTGTCGGGGCAGCAGATAAATTATGATAAATCTGAACTATGGGAAGGAAACAATGTAGACCAAAATGTGTCTAGAGGGCTGAGTAGTATCATGGGAGTTAAGGTTGTTGACAGGATTGATGGGTTTACCTATATCCAGTGACGGAGCTACATCCAAGGCATATTGGGTTGTAGCCCAAGTAGTTTTTGCTATAAAAAAATTTTTGTTAAATTTTATATATATTCTAAAATTTTATTTACTTTTTTTTGGGGTTATGCCCAAGTAATTAGAGAGATAATGTGAAAAAATTATTTTTTGCCCAACATCATTCTCATTTTGCCCAACAACATTCTCAGTCCTGGCTCCGTCCCTGCCTATATCCTTGAATGGGAGGAAAACTGCATTATTGAAGATAGAATGTGGAAGAAGGTTAATGGATTGAAAGGGAAACTGCTATCAATAGCGGGGAAGGAGACTCTGATCAAATCAGTGGTGCAGGCCATTCCTATATATGCGATGACGTGTTTCAGGATGCCAAAAGGAATATTTGATAAGTGTGACATGATTATTTCAAGCTATTGGTGGAATGATGCTAAGGAAGGGAGATATATGGCTTGCTTAAGTAAAAGGAAAATGAACAGTGCCAAAGAAGAAGGTGGACTGGGGCTTAAGGATTTTCATCTGGTGAATAAAGTGCTGCTGATGAAACAAGCTTGGAGGTTGCTCACTAAGCCAGAACTACTGGTTAGTAAAATGTATAAGGCTAGATATTATCGAGACTCGTGATTATTAGATGCTGAAGTGGAAATAGGCCATCATGGGCATGGAGGAGCATTCACGGATGAATACAGATTCTGAAAAGATGGCTGAGGGAAGCAGAAGTCTCACAGAATTCCATGTTGCCGCTGAGTTGTGATGGTTAGTTTTCTATAAGAAAGGCTTATAAAAGTATGTTAAAAGAAATGGAAAGAAATGAGACTGATCAGCAGGCAGGGACGGACCCAGGATTACAAAGTACCTTGGGCAAAAAAAAATTGAAATTACTTGGGCAATTTATGAAATTTGTATTTACACTTCTAAATATAGAAAAATTTTTTTTGCAGCAAACTCATGTTAGGCATAAGCCCAATATGCCCTCTTAGTGGGTTCGTCCCTGTCAGCAGGGAGAGGTATCTAATAAGAACATTCTCCGACAGTTTTGGAAGAGGTTTTGGAGAATTAAAGTTTAGGAGAAGACCAAGATTTTGATGTGGAAATTGTTTCACAACGCAATACCGCCCGCCTCCCCCCAAACTTGCAAGTTTCCCCGCAAAAAGCTCTCCATTCCTACTCTTAGAAAGAGCACTATTTTCTTTTAGTTAGGTAGTTCTCCCGACCGTAAGACCCTTTATGAGTAAGGGGAATCAAAGGCCGGGTTTATTGGCAAGAGGGGACCGTTTCTCACCCAGCCCTACCTACCCTATGTATGAGAGGTTAAAAGACAGTGGCTGACAATATGAGAAGAAGGGTATGTTTAGTGGAGTCCAATTGTATGGTGTGTGATTTTGAGAATGAGACAGATAATCATTTGTTTCTCCGTTGTTGGTGGGCTGCAGAATTTTGGAGGGAGTTACAAGAAGCACCAGATTTCCTGAACATTGAATTTCACTCATTGCGGGATTAGATTTGCCGATTTGGCACTGCATACATCACCATCACTACGCCATTTGGCCTCTTATGTGAGTGACAACTTTGGGCCGCATAAGTTCATTTTTAGTCGCATAAGGTCTTATGTGACAACGGTCAGTCACATAAGTTGTGTCGCATTAAGTATAATGCGACAGAATAATCTTACTCAGTCAAATTATATCTAGTGCGGCCAACCTAAAAAATAACGCATAAGTGCATGGTTTGTCGCGTAAGTAGAATTTAGAAATCAACAAAAAATTCCATAAGTTAGCCATTTAAGTATCCGTAGTACAATGTCTGTCACACAAGAAAATATAAAACGATAATACGATGAGCCGCATAAGTGATAAAGGACGCTATTGTTGTGTCACATAAGTGATGTTAGTGTATTCCGGTCAGTCACTTAAGTGTTGAAAGGATACTATGTATTGACACATAAGTCCAATTATTTGGTATTATCATCAGATATCAGTCACATAAGAGAATATATATCATCTCTGTTTACGTCAGCTAGGTATTGTAATTACAATTCGGTTACATACGAAAATGTAATGCATCCCTGTCCTTCATGTTGTAACATGTTACAACATGTCAAAAGTGTACAGCAGTATTCGCCGTTTACATCACAACATAATAGTTTAAAAGTTTGTAGCATTGCGACAATTTCAAAAAGTTGCATCATCAAAAGAGTTCCACACAACCAGTCTTCAGAGAGTTGGCTGGGCAAAGTTCGCCCCATCCGAGACATTAGCCCCATGTCCTGAAGGTCCTGCTCCCCCGTGCACCATCTCTTCAATGGCTTGAAGTCTATCATTGAACTCTGCTTCTTTTTTAGCGGCCTCTTCTCTGGCCCTCATCAGCTCTTCTTTTAGAGATTGGTTAGATTCCCCGCCTCTTGGTTTTGGAGGCCTCCTTAGATTACCACCCGCTCTGGAAACCAGAGTACCTTTTTTTGCCCCATTGCTCTGCCAATTATATCCAGATGGATACTCGTGGGGAGAGGATCCTGAATGACGCTTGGGTCATCGGAGTGCTGCTCTTGTATCAGCTGGTTCACCTCTGCATTCATTTGTTCCTAAGGCAAGGCACAAATAAATTAATTACTGAAATCATACTACAAAACCTCCTATAAGATAATTCTTACAGTGACAACAAGATACCATTTAACATTATCTATCATGACAATATACAATCATAATCCAAAAGACTACAAACCAAACAAAATCCATATTAAGGATGAGCTTACACTTTATCAAAATCGAAAGGGTTACAATTGTTTCAACTCAGAAATAAATTATTCTGAGATGACAAACAAACTTTTGACATGCTTTAAGAGAATGACATAATATGTTTACTTGCACATAATCACAAAATCCATCAAGTATTCATAAAGCATGATATCATACATGTACAAAAATGATCAACATGTTGCATGATACCAATGATAATCCAAAGGACCGAATAAACTTCATTTAGTTATGAAGACATAAAAGAAATAAATAACATAAAGGATTACCCATATTCTCCTACTTTCAGGTTCTTGGCTGTAGACTTGCGCATATGTTGCGACATGAGGGGCTTTGTGACCTTTCTCCATGTGATCGATTGCTCTCATGGGGAACGGAGTCTTCCCGGAGTGATGGTTCATCTTCGCGTCTCGGGCAGCTTTCATTCTTTTAGATTTTGCCTTGATTACGAAAAGGGAAGTTTCATATTATAACTTACGCAAATAACATAAAAGTTAGCAAAATAAAGTTAGGTATTTAAAAACATTACCTGCTGTTCAGGTTCGTTCAAGTGCTGAAGGAGCCATCTCCACTCCTCCCTGCGGTGGGTGAACTCCTTTGGGACCCTATTACCATTCCTTAGATAATGCTTGTGACAGTCAGACTTCCAATCCGTGTATCGTTTACTTGCTATTCTTGTTATATACTCCCACAGCAGAGTGTCATCTTTTGGCAATTGAAAATGAGGCTACAAACAATTATAAAGGGTCAAGTTGTGTAACTGTTCAGCAAACAAATGAAATAACTAAAATGCAAACAACAAAAGGAGAAAGAGAACTTACGCTCAAATAGTTGACCACAATGTTCCAGAGCTCTTCATCTAACTGAGCGTATGTCGGTCGTAATATTGGGACCTTCTGTTTGACACATGCCCCAATTTGGTGGCAGATCATACTCCGCACTTCCCTCACCACAGGCCCGTTTGCCTCCATGGAGCACTTAACTTTGATCTTCATCCCAAGGGCGTGCACCAGAGTGGCTATCTTGGTGCCACAAACCACACCACGCTTTCTCTTCTTTTAAGGTCCAGGTTCAGTAATAGGGATAGCGTCCTCCGCATCTTCTTGCTTTAAGGTAAAAAAGATATATTAGTACAAGAGGTAAATTAGTATATTAGTGAAATTACCAGTAAAGTAATTGACGCGCATCGTCTGACGCGTCAAACTTAAATTTATAAACTCTTGCTAAAAGCTAGTAAAGCGGCAAGTAGGGTCAAACACAAGAGAGCTGGTTGGTGAAGTTGTATATGAAAACAAATAAAGAAGGGGGGGAGTTTAGCAGTAAAGAGTGCAAAGGAGAAAAATAACAGAAGACTTTCAATAAGAGAGAACATTCAGCTTAGGGTTTCTATTGTGACATGTTTATCATAGATATCTAATGATCAAATCTTTGTTTCTTAGTGTGGAATTCCGACAAAGGTAATTCCTAAAGTATCCCGACAAAGGTGATACAAACCCGACCAAGGGTTAGATTTCTAGTTCTTTCCTAAATACAATAATCCAACAAAGGTATTATTTTATCTAGGTGTTACGATCTACCTAATGACAAAGTTTCCAGTAGATATTAACGATAAGAATTAATTTTTCGATTAAGCTTTGCGACAAAGCTTCCATTTAACCTCACAAATTAATTCATGGAATAAGCACAAGAACTAGGAAAACATAAAATTGCATTAAGACTTCGACTCTGGATTTGACCTTCTATATGACCTCGGTTGCTCTTTGTGTGAACTAGAGAGTTGTAGGGAATTGAGTCAGCTACGCAATGACGCATGGCTCGTATTTTTCTGGTCAACGGTCCATTCCCAGCACTCCGTCGAGCGTCCAAAGGTCTGATCTGCCATTGTGATGTTTTTGGCACAAAGTGCCGTCTTTTATGCACGTTTCCTCCTAAAGCTTCCGAAACACCTGAAATGGAAAACAACACTAAAAAGTAACTGTTTGCATAATAAAGTGTCGAAATAGATGGGATTAGTAGATTCGACGAGTCATATAAATACGACTCATCAGTAGTGTAACAAATATTTTACCCGGAGGTGGAGAAGATTCCCTCTTCTTGCACCTGATGCTAAGTGGTTCTTCTTCTTCATCCTCCTCCTCCTCGTCAATTGGATGAAGGTTTTTGTCGGATTGCTCTCTTCCTTGAGAGGCTTCAGCAGTGGGAAGAACATCATCAACAACAGGGAACTCCTCTTCATCAATAGGACACTCATTTTCAGTTGGCAAATCTTTTTCCTTATCTGGAAACAGATCATCATCAGTATCCATAGGATCATGGGGAACATCATCAGATGTGGTTTTTTCAAGAGGGTTTGAGGCAGCAGGTGAAGGTTTTAGGGATGGGTATCAGTTGATTGTTTGTCTGCCGGAGGACGAAACTGTATGAGTAGGGTATTTGGAAGGGGCGACTAATGGGACTAACACTGGACATTCTTCACTAGTAGGGGATTCTCTTGTTTGGGAAGCACTTGTTTGTGGACCACTTGTTTGGACTGACTTAGTTGGTTTTTCTAGTCACATAAGACTACTTATGTGACTAATACTTATTGACTTACTCAATTTCTGTCACCCGAGAGTCAATGGGGTGTAGTGATACAAACACGCAAATTCAGTAGTTGTGTAGCATAGAAAATGTGTAATATACATAGAGTTAACATATGAGCAACAAAATAAAGAAGGCCCTTGTCAAAGCGGTAAAGATCAACGTTCATTTATACGTAGAGCGGGAGTGGAAAGGTGGTACAAGTACAACACAGGCTAATATAACCTTCTATTTATTCAACTTCGATCAACCCTTTGCATAAAAAGTGTCAGACTTACAGCTTGATGGACTAGTCATTCGTCCTTGAGCTCAGAAGCTTGGATTCCACTTGGCTGTAGCCTGTAAGTAATTATGCAAGCCGGTCATGGCGACTACTTTCTTTCTGAACGCTTCCCTTTCGGGAACATGTGGACCGGTTAGCAAAGTCCAGTAGTTCAACCACTCTAGTATCGCTGGGCAAAACACATACCAGCAATATAAAGCTTTCATCCATTTAGGCTCTGTCAAGTACTTTTCTCCTTTACATGCACTACACCATTTTGACACATATGCAACGAGGAATGACACGATGTTGCATATACTACGTCGCATAAGCACTCTCGCAACGACGGCCCATTTGTTACTTTTGTAACTTGTTGCATAAGAATCTAATTGCAACACAGACAAATCCAGCATATCATTTTGCGTTGCGTAATCTTATAAATGCAACACATACGTTAGCAGCAGATCGAGCTTTGTTACGAAAAATCTTTTATGCAACAGACGCAATAGCAACATGTAATTATTTGTCGCATAAGTGAAATCATACAACGTGTTCTAAAGCAACCAGCGACATACGTTGCGTACTGTTACTTATGTAACTAGGTAAAAGCAACGAATATATGAACAAGAGTAATAAGTTCATTTATGCAACACACTTTATAGTAACGATTGTCCGGTGTTGCATAAGAGACCTTAATGGTACAATTTTAATGCCACATGATTGTATTAGTTACGTAAGAACATATATTGCAACATCCATTTTCAGAGAAGTCGATCTGTGTTGCATAGGTACAAGAATTTATTACCACTTTTATACTTATGCAACGCACGGATGAATAACCCGTTGCGTAAAATATGGAAGCTTTTAATTGAAAAACCGAGTACAACTCCAGCTTAGCCATACACAGAAGCAAAAAGCACTTTTTTGGAGATGCAGATCGAGCACAGTGACCGAACTTCTTCCCCAAAGCTTATTCTTCTTCCCCAAAGCTTTGCAGCGGCTAGCCAAACCGTACCCCAAGCTTGCCGTTGCGACTAGAACAAAAAAAGATCCAAGCTTTATTGCAGCAGCTAGCCAAAAACCCCAAGCCTGCCACTGCAAAATCCCCCAAGCAGCTTTGTTGCAGCATGTCTCAAATCCCCAAAGCTTGTTGCAGCACGAAGCTCTCAAATCCTGCATAATCTCAGCTCAAATCCCAGCAGTGAACCTTTAAGGGTATGCTATATATAATTTGCTGCCAGTTCATGGCACAATCTCAGCTCAAAATCTGTTTAGATCTTGTATTATGCTCTGCTATGTCTGATATGTGTGCTGCCATTTTCAATATTGCATCATTTCATTGCATAATCTGCTATGTTTGACTTAATATCATTATCACATCTTGCAGCAAGTTGGAAGAGAAGATTAAAATACAAATCTCATATCTTTATCAATTGTTGGGCGCACACCCTGTTTATTGCCAAACTGAAGGTAATGATTTTCATCTTTTAGTGTTTGATTGCAGAACATATGCTGCCATTTTTATAAATTAGCTTTGAGTTTCATCTATTATTTACACTGATATTATTCTTTTCCTTTTGTCTGAATTTGTTGTTATAGGTTATTAACAATGGATAAAAGTTGGCTTCAATTGCCAAGATGCAAAACACGTTATTACGAGGGGATTGATAAGTTTGTTGAATTCGTGAAACAAAACGAGGAGGAGCTTACATATCCATGTCCATGTAGAAAGTGTAAGTTGCACAAAGGGGGAATTACATCGGCCGAAATGCATCGACATTTGATTGTAAATGGCATGATGTCCACAACATGGTTATTACATGGCGAACGTGAAGAATTTATTTCCCAAAACGGGGAAGGGACAAGTTCTCATGGGAGTAGTGGGTTGAACTCAACTATGGATTTCTTACATGATACATTCCATTTCGGAGATCGGCATGGGACATTTGGAACTCACATGATAAATGAAGATGTGGAAAGATGCTTATGAAAAATATTGTAAGCTTTTGGTTGAAGCTCAGAGGCCTTTGTATGATGGTAGTAAGAAAACAGTGCTAGAGTTAATTTTGAAGGCAATGCAGGCGAAAGTAGAGTGTCGATGGTCAGATAAAAGTTTCAATAAGCATTTGGAGCTTTTCAGGGATGCACTTCCTTCCAAAAATAATTACCCTGAAACTAATGGAGATGTGAAAAAAATCTTGAAGAATCTAGGCTTGACTTATGAGACTATACATGCATGCGAATACGGTTGTGTATTGTACTACAAAGAATTCAGTGAGTTAGAATATTGTCCCGTATGCCATGAGCCACGGTATGCAAACAGTGAAGGTGGAAGCAAGGTTGCAAACAAAACTGTCCGCTACTTTCTGCTTACGCCCAGATTACAGTGTCTTTACATGTCAAATCACATAGCCAAAGACATGAGGTGGCATGCTGAAAATTGAAAAAAAGAGGGTGACAGTGATCTAAGACATCCCGCGGATGGAGAAGCGCGGCAAAATTTTAACAATGATTTTCCGGCATTTGCAAATGAGATTCGAAATGTGCGCCTTGGATTATCTACCGATGGATTCAATCCATTTGGTGTATCAGGTCTTTTGCACATCACTTGACCTATTATCGTGATGCCTTACAACTTGCCACCATGGATGTGCATGAAAAAAGAATTCAATATACTTGCTATGTTGATTTCCGGTCCTAAGTCTCCTGGAAAGTGTTTGAATGTTTTCATGAGACCACTGATCGATGAGTTAAAAATGTTGTGGAATACAGGAGTTGTTACATTTGATCGATATTCTAGATCGTCATTCGTTATGAAAGCTGCGGTAATGTGGACGATTAGTGACTTCCCGGGCTTAGGCATGTTGGGAGGTGTCAAAACAAAAGGTTATAAAGCATGTCCAATATGTTTGGATGAAGTCGATGCTATACATTTGACTGGGAGAATGGCATATTAAGGGCATCATAGATGGCTTCCCAAAAATCATGAATGGCGGAAAGCAGGACACAAGTTTAATGGTCAAGTTGAAACGAGGGACATGCCACCTTCTCTTTTGGGCTATGAAATTTTGGATGAGATTATTAGTCATGACTACCCGACACTTAGCTTACATCCAATGTTCAAGACTCGAGGTACTACTGAGAAGGTATGTTGGACACACAAGAGTATTTTCTATGAGTTGTCGTATTGGAAAATATTCAAACAACCTTACACATTGGATGTTATGCACATCGAAAAGAACGTTTTTGACAACATAATTGGAACCGTACTTGCCTTGGAAGGAAAAACAAAATATGACGAAAAAGCACGTGAAGGTTTGATGAAGCAGGGGGTGCGTAAGCATTTGTGGGATAAGCTCAAAGGATCATCTTCAAAAAGACAGAAGGTTTCTCAAGCATCATACACAGTTTCATCGGAACACCAAGTCGAAATACTTGAGATGATAAAAGATGTCCAATATCCACATGCTTATGCGGAGAGCTTGAAAAACAAGATAAATTTGCAGGATAAAAAGTTTAATGGTCTGAAGACGCATGACTGTCACGTCATGCTACAACGTATACTTCCCGTTGTCATCCGACCATATTTGCCGTATGGTGTTGTGAGTTGCCTTATATCCCTATCCCATTGGTTTCAAAAGTTATGTTGCGGGGAGTTGATGAGAACGGATGTCATACGGATGAAGGCGGATATAGTGATGATTCTTTGTAACTTTGAGCAAATTTTTCCTCCAGCTTTTTTCAGCATTATGGTCCATCTTTTGGTTCATCTACCGGATCAGCTTTTGCTAAAGGGTCCTGTACACTATAGCTGGATGTACCCGATAGAGAGGTACACTAGATGAATCAAATTTGATTAATCAGTTTTTCATGTCATATTAACTATTGAACTATTTTTGCAGGCAACTAGGTGAGTATAAGAGGCATGTGAGAAACACGCGATATCCTGAAGGTTGCATAGCTGAACAGTACATTGTGCAAGAATGTGTGACATACTATAAGTCATTTACGGGCAACAACATTTCAGAGGATATCAGACCAGAACCTATGATAAATGTTGTTTCTAATCACATTAAGCCACAATGTCACATTCCGAGAAGAAAACTCACAAATGAACAAATTTCGGTTGCTCATTGGGAAGTGATGGTTCAGTGTGAACAAGCAAAGCCTTATATCAATGACCACAAGAGGCGATTTGAAAGAAAATATACTGATTGTGGGCAACAAATTCGGATTAAACACTTTCTCCCGTATTTTAAAATTTGGGTATGCTCATGAGTTTATTACATTTATATAATCATTCATACATTCATTACTCAATTCATGTCATTCATATTATGTTTGTCACTATATGTGATATATTGCAGAAGGAAAGACTACGAAATGATAGAGATGAAAGATATAATCCAATGCTCCATTACTTATCATATCAACCTCAAAATCACACTTGTTATTCACAATGCAATGTCAATGGTGTCAAATTTGTGATTGAGGAACGAGATAGGAAACTAAAGACACAAAATAGTGGGGTAATGGTTCAAACGGAGGGCGATGAGACATATTATGGAGTTCTTGAAGAAGTGATTGAATTGAAGTATCTGGAAGATGTCTCTGTAATCGTGTTCAAATGTCGATGGTTCAATACGGATCCAACCGAGAGAGGGAATATTAAGATTGATCATGGACTAATCTCAGTAGACACTGCTTCTACTTGGTATGAAGATTCACCCTTTTGTTTCGCATCAACCGCACGACAAGTATTCTACATAGATGATCCGAAAGCCGGTGACTATTGGAAGGTTGTTAACACTGTTTCTCACCGAGGAACGTACAATTATAGTTCACTTGCACACGATGAGAATGACCTACACTCGCATCACGTAGTGGATCCATACCAAGAACACACCCCAGCAAAACTTCAAGAAGTACCTATTGATAGTATACATGTTGATTTGGGATTCCTTACACAAATTGATAGTATACATGATGCTGAAGTTGAATATGATTCTGAATGTGAAATGGTTGACGAAGAACAAGAAGATGATGATGAAATGATGGTTGAAGACCAATCAGATGATGAACTGGTTGATGAAGAACAACAATATGAATGGTGAGAATTAAATATAGTGTAAATTATTGACTTATATAAAAGATGATTGTTTAAATTTGTAATGGACGATTTCTAATTTTTGTCATTGTAGATCATTTACTAAAGGATGCAATTACTGGAGCTACCAAAGAAGGGATGTTTGCCTATTTTAATTAATGGTGTAGTGACAAAAGATGATTGATGTGTGGGATGTGTTTAATTTTAGTAATTGAACAAGGGATATATGTTTGCCTATTTCAATATCAAATATATGTGTTCACTTTAGCAACAACTCACGATAATGATCGTCGCATAAGACAAAAATCAAAGGCGGGAGTAAATTTAGTAGAGTAGGGATTGAACCAATTTTGAGAGGGAAATGAACTACATGGCCAAAAAAATTCATATTTCATTCCCGCCGGATCAAACGCAACACTTATACATGCAACAAAGAAATGTTGTTGCGTTAGTATGGATGAAACTTTAATTTTCATTTCCCGCCTAAAAAATTCAAATTCCCTCTTCCCTACTTATGTTACATATAACACAATGCAACTTGGTATTATAACCCTTTGTTGCATAGCATTCAAACCATTATCCTCTCATCATAACTCATAAACCCTCCGTTGCGTAAGTGGTTGACCCTTAATTAACCCTCCTCTTACACACCTAATAACCTTAATAAAACATTACAAATGCAATGAAAGACAAATGTTTAAGGTTATGATATTGATTGCAAGCATTTTATATCACACGATTATACATTCATAAGGGTTATAATCTCATGAACCATCACAAATCCTTATCAAACACAATATTGTACATCTTATACACATTCATACATAAGGGTTATGTTGTTATGAGGTAATAGTTACCTTACAAATATATAATCAAGATTGGAAACTTCATTTAGAGTAATACAAGCATAGGAACTTAATATCATTCACAATATTACATCATGTGTTCATAGATTTACATGAAGATTATGTTATGCATTATATAAATGAATTCAATAAAGAAATTTGTAAGAGAGTTGGTCTTATACACATTCATAAGGGTTATGTTGTTATATGAGGTAATAGTTACCGTACAAATATATAATTAAGATTGTAAACTTCATTTAGAGTGATACAAGCATAGGAACTTAATAGCATTCACAAAATTACATCATGTGTTCATAGATTTACATGAAGATTATGTTATGCATTATTTAAATGAATTCACTAAAGAAATTTGTAAGAGAGTTGGAAGAGAGCACTAATATATTGATCATCTAATACATTCATATAGTCTCATGAACCATCACAAATCCTTATCAAATACAATATTGTACATATCTTATACACATTCACAAGATTTACATGAAGATTATGTTATGCATTATATTAATGAATTGACTAAAGAAATTTATGTAGTATGTTTTAACTTATTGGCTAATTTGGTTATGAATTCACTAATTTGGTTATGACTAATAAGGTTAATTGTGGTCATAACTTAGTTAATTTCGAGATAGCAAAACCGTGGTTATGTAAAATTTGGGCACGTGTAAATCTGGGCTTGTAAATTTGGTCATGTGTAAAAATATTGGGGATTGCCGCCTCTCAAAACCCTTTTCCCTCTTCCCCAGTACACTCGAAACCCTAAATCGCTTTTGCTCCATCTCCCCTTTTGCTGCGACACAAACCCTTTCGCTTCTCTCAACTGTGAGAACATGGTGCCGACGTCGAAGAAGGTGCGGAATCTGATGGACATCATAGCTGAGTCCAGCTCACAAAGGAAGAAGAAGCTAGCAGGTCGTGCCGCAGCGACAAAGAGGTCCATGCTTGCAGCCAGAAGGATCAAGTCCCAGCGAATCCAAAATCGTACCACCCAGAACCCAAGATCTCCATCGCCTCCATTAGTTATCTCTACGTCACCAAGCCCTCGATCGTCTGCTCAACCATCTCCTCCTCGAGATCTGCCTGCTGCGGAGTTTGAAGATGTCAAAAATTAGCCCCGTCGTGAGGACCGACTGCCGGAACCACGCGTGAGGACGTTCCATGGCCCTGTAGTTCCAGCGAGCCTTGTCAAAAAGCCTAGAACTAAGCTACCCCGTCATCTACCTTTGTCGGAGCCTCCTGTGCTGCCTCCAGTGGTCGAAGAAGATTCATTCCTACATTTGAGGACTGTGCCTCCCAATTCAAACTCTCAGTCTGCAACACCGCCAAACCACTCTAACTCTCAGGCTGTAATAACAAACCACTCTAACCCTGCAGTTTCTCACCCTCAAATGTCCTTGCCATACCCTCTATCCAAATCATTCCAGCCTCGCCCTGGTGCATCAACCAACTCCGTCCAATCCCGGCGAATGACACCTGCTGCGTCAACCAACTCCGAGCCTCCTGTGCTGCCTTTAGAGGCGCCACCGCTGTCACGTGTTGAAATTCTAGAGCTCAGTGATTTGCAGCCCCGGACTCGGTCCTAATCCCCTCCACCAGTGCCCCCTTTTGACGGAATGGTTGATAATGAGCTCCCTGTGCCTAATAATGCACCAAAGAGCATAAGAAAATGAGCTAGCAGTACTGGATTGACTACGACAGAAGGTTAAATCCTTGATATCTCTATAGTCGTATATTATTTGTAATGTGCGTCTTGATTTAATTAACTTTTTACATTTGATATGTTGTAGAAGTTCCAGCAAAGAAAAAATGGGGCGTTGTTAATGGAACCAAGCTAGGGACCCTTTTGAGCAACATAGGACCCAACAAGAAGATACGATTAGAGGTTGGACTCGATGGAGTCAACCCCTCCAATCGTAAGTTAAGGAGCTTGCCGGTACATGCGATTGGCGCATATGTGAAGATTGTGGTTCCAATGAATGTGGCAAGCTTTTCTAATGTGTCCGAAACTTTCTGGGATGATATTTTGGTGCATCTACGTGTAAGTGATATTGTTGTGTGTTATTTGTTAGTGTCATATGATATTAATTTGGTACTTCAGTAGTTTAATAATTTGTCCCTTTTATTAGTGGTGAAATCTGTCAATGATGAAAACTAACATCAGGTTTTTTTGGGTACTGTTCTTTTGAGATTACGGATGATCAAAAGTGGCTTAGGACATTGATCATGAAGATCTCAGCAAACATTTTCCGAGGCTGGAAATGCAAATGCAAGGCATTCTATCGTGTAAATCCAGACATCGTTCCAGAGGAGTTTCAGAATCGGCCAGACCAGTGGGAGTGGCTAAAAAACCACTTTGATGACCCAGCATTTAAGGTATTATCAGTCCATAGTTCGGTCATTTAATTATGAAACATGATACTAATCCCTTACAAATGTTTGTTCACAGGAAAAGAGTTCATAAATGACAAGAATTAGAGAGAATCGAGCCAACCACCGTTCGGGCAAGCTCCCCTTCATCTACAGGGCACAAGAAAATATGGATAAAGGACACAACGCCGCATATTTGGCTGCATTTGAAGAAGTGTACGGTGGTGACCCACTTGGAGCACCATCGGTGGTATTTTTCTCTCTCTGTTATTTGGATTTTTTGCTTTCATCACATTAATTCACATATTATTGGTGTTGTGATAAGTTTATGTCTATTGTTGTTGCCATCGCGCTAAATGTTCCTTTGCATATTGTTTCTTGTGTATGTATATGATTGTTTTGCATTTATTTGTTGATTGCTTCCCACATTTGGTAATTTGTATGTATATGGTTGTTGTATGTATATGGTTGTTGTATGTATATGATTATTGTATGTATAGTATATGCTGCCATCCATTTCTGCCATGTACATGCTGCCATCCATTTCTGCCATGTATATGCTGCCATCCATTTCTTCTTTGTTTTTGTTATGTATATGCTGCCATCCATTTCTTCTTTGCTAAGTTGTATGTATATGCTGCCATCCATTTCTTCTTTGCTAAGTTGTATGTTTATGCTGCCATCCATTTCTTCTTTGTTGTCATTTATTCTTTGCTGCTGTTTGTAGGCAAAGATGAGGCTGAAGTTGATTGAGTTCCTAGGTGGTGAATATGACTTAGATTCCCTTGTGGATCCTTGTCCCGTTGAGGCCCAGCTTGAAATCATTAATGAAGTGATGGGGCGTCGCAAAGGGAAGCCTGCTGCAGGGCCTAAAAGAGTTGAAGCTTATATGGATCTACATGAGGAGCTCGAGAGGACCAAACAGGAGAGGCTGAGAGAATAAGAAGAGGCTGCCCAAAAAGAGGCACAATCACAAGCTATGATGAGAAACCTCGAGGAGAGGATCCGAGCTCTCGAAGATCAAAGAGGTGGTAATGCGGCCACTCCAGCCAATGCTCCTAGCGAGGGAGCCAGTTATGTCAATCCCAACTTCGTCAGTTTAGGATAAACTCTAACTTATGTTTCGGACTCCTTATTTTGGTGCATGGATCCAAGCTATGAACTTGTTATTTTGATGTTTGGATCAAATCTGTGTAATTAAGCAAATCAGGTTGCTTGCTTTTTGATCTGCTTTGGATTGAAACTTTAATCCAAAGAAACAAGATTGCGTCTTGTTGCATTAAATTTTAATATTTGTTGCATAATTGTTTATAGGGGCTGTTGCAACAAGATGAAAATCTTGTTGCATAACATTTTCATATTTGTTGCATAATTGTTTATAAGGGCTGTTGCATTTGGCTGTCCAATGCGTAGCATGTGTTTACGTTGATCGTTGCATACGAGAAATATATTTACAAACCCCATTGCATAAGTACTAAGTACCTCGTTGCATATGTGTTAATAATACTTGGTCTTCTAAACATCCGTTGCATAAGACGGCTGTTGCATTTTTCACATTGCAACTCAATGGTTGTTGCATTAGCCCGCGTTGCATATGCCTTGTTGCAAAAACAATTTGCAACGAAATCAGAAAAATGTGTTGCTTAAGATTGATACTAACGCAACAAGACTTAGTGTTGCAAAAGCATGTTGTATTAGAACTTGCTTACGCAACACAAACTTTTTTGTTTGTTGCAAATTGTTTTTGCAACAAGGCAAATGCAACATGGTCTAATGCAACAATAGCTTCGTTGCTCGTGACCATTGCAACATATTTTGGGTTAAAGCGACACATTTTCTGTTGTTGCGTATGTGTCAAAATGGTGTAGTGATGCACTGTCCACTATTCTTTTCGAGACTCGTTCTGCTGCGGCCATCACTCCCACACTAAACTGAATCTCCCACATCAAATTGTTGGTATTAGTTTCGCCAAGTTGTCTGAAAAATGATGCAAAATATGGACAAGAACGTAACTTACATCTCTATTTTATTTGTTATACTTCATTGTGCCTGATTCAGAAAGTAATCGCCCCTGCTGCGTTATTTCAGATTGTGTCAGGCCAGGAGTTACAATCGTCACCCCAATGCTTGACCCGACTTCCGTTCTTAGTGTCTCATAGAATCTCAACATTGCTGCTTTGCTTGCCTATAAACATGTATAAACTTGATTACAAGTACTCCAAACACTCCGGCATTGATCGAATATTATAAATGCACTTTTCACGCACATTATAAAAACTCATTCTGGGTACAGGAAGCCAAGCGGCACATGAGGTAATCGCTACAATCTTTCCTTTGCTATGGAAAAGGTGAGGCATCGCATTGTAAGTACTGTAAACTGAACCCCAGAAATTAGTGTCCTGTAAGTTACAAGGCATGACAACTGAATAAATTACTAAATCTTTAAACATGGACGTACTACATGATCCCAAACAATAACAATAATTGTGTGCTACAATACTGTAATCTTCCCCTGGTAGATGAGATGTTGTTCTGGTCGGGTGCAGAACAATATCTGAAACAACTTAAGTGAAATTTAAATGCAGTGCAAAAAATAAACGACACGTAAAGTTATTACCCAGTTCGGCGTTAACGAGCCTACTCTGGGGGCCGTCCCCTAGCCCGGTGGATAGCAATTCACTAGAATTGAGTATTGCGAGTACAGGGTTTACCGTTTATAGACTCCCTCTTAAACAAACTGAGCCTCGAACACTCTAGCAATTGTACTCTAGGTCTCTCCTTAGATCTTTGCTCCCGTTCCGTATCCACCAATATGATTCTCCGTAAGAATCAGTGCCTTCTCCCGAATGCACATATCAGAACAGTAGTGCATGTTCCTTCAGTGTTGTTCTACGATCAATCTGCCGAGCACCAGAACAGAATGAATCCGAGCGCCGTGAGTAATCAGTGACGATTAGTTCACCGGCCATTTGCCTCCTCCTCCTTTCAGTGAGTATGAGCGTGAATTATTTATCTGTAAGTGCTGACTAATACCTAAGCATTAGCCCTTCTTATATAGAGCGGTAGAAACCCTAAAACAATTAGGATTCCTAAACTAAACCGCCTATAACCTTAGGAAATCTTTCCTAATCTTTTGCGCATATCTCTTGAAGATAATCCTTCATTTGAATCTTCAATCTCGATTAGGCAATCTTCGATTATCTTTTCGACTAAGATAGCTTCAAGCGCAAGCAACTGACCTCAAGGATATCTTGGATTATCCACATGCACCGACTTGCCAAAACTGATCTCGGAAAAATCTCTAGGCAAAGTTGTGCTACGACGGTTGAAACAAGTTTCCAAATCTGAATTTGGAAACTTCCAACTTCTGTCCATTGATGTGCAACCGCCTTGCTCTTCCAACGGTCGACTGAGTTTCCTAATCTGAATTAGGAAACACTCCATCTGCTTCAACTTGTTCCAGGACAGTTGTCTCTTCAAGTCTTGAACAACAGCTTGAACAACTATACTAAGTTTTGCCAAACTACATGCCATAAAACTAACAATCTCCACCTTGGCATTTTTGGCAAAACTAACTACTGTAATCTACCTGTACTACTATTACAGTTGAATCTTTGAGGAGATTTCAAACTCCCAAGCTGTGCTACGAACTAAGCTACCAACCAAATCTTTGAGGAGATTTCAAACTCTGAAAAAAAATAAAAGCTTAAGCGAATCTTTTAAGGAGATTTCAAACTCCAAACATGTCTAACAAAACAGCACAACTGAATCCTTTAAGGAGCTTTCAAACTCCGAAACTACTCCCCCTTTTTACCACAAATTGACAAGGGAGTACAAAAAGTAGCAATAGTTTGAGAAATAAAAGACTAGAGAGCTTTTTACCACGTTGTCCCTTTTCCTTTGCAGAACTTTGACCAACAACTCCTTTTCGAGTCCGATATTCAAGCCGTTTGCCCTTCCTTCTAGGTCAACCTATCACACATATGACAAGCACGCTCCAATTGACCACCTTGTACTGGAACAACTTAGTTGTCAATGACACACAGACCCAATGAGGATCTAAGTGTCTCAAACTGAAGATTGTCTAAGGCTTTTGTGAATATGTCTGCTAGCTGCTTCTCAGTAGATACGTGTGTCAAGGTGATTATCTTCTTCTCCACTAGCTCTCGAATGAAATGATGCCTGATGTCGATATGTTACAGGCGTCGTCGGTACCTGCAAATTTGAATTTATATTTTTCCTTACTCTAGGCTAGTACAGCGGCAAGCAAGGGTCGAACCCAAGAGAGCTAGAACGGTTACTTGTTGTTTTGTAAAAAGAAAGACAGTTGGGTTTGTGTGAGATTTGGAAACAGGTGCGAAAATACGAAATAAACGTGTGGGTTTTCAATCAGAGAGAATATTCGATCTAGGGTTTCTATTGTGACTTGTTATCATTGACTACTAACAATTTAATTCAATGTTTTTAAGTGTGGTTGTCCCGACAAAGGTGACTCCCCAAATATCCCGACAAAGGTGATATGCCACAACCTAACCCGACAAAGGTGAAAGGCTTTTAACTCTCTCCCAAATCAAACAACCCGACAAAGGTGTTATTTAACCTAGATGTGCTATCTACCCAAACGACAAAGTATTAGGTAGATAATAATAATCAGAAATATTGACCAACTAAGCTTTGCGACAAAGCATCCACCTAGTCTAGCAATAACTCATGGAATAAGCACGAGAATTAGTGAAACATGGAATAGCATTAAGAACGAAGTCTCAAACAATAGTCACAATATATGAAACCCTAAACCGAACAAGTGGTTTAGCTACTCATGTCCATGGAAACAAATACAATAATAATAAAAGGAAGGGATTTCTTCTCTATGCCGAAGGAACTAGAGAAAGGAGCGTCGAAATGATGGTAGGATGCCGACAGATGAAGGCAGCTCTGATGGATGATTGAAACCTTGATATGAGGTTGTATTTATAGAGAATACTAGGGCTTCGAAGTTTCCAAGTTGAAGTCGGTCCATAAACGATTTTAGGAAACATGTCCTAAAACCGACTTTGCTTGGCTTGTAAGCAAACTTAGCTAGTTAGTTTACTTGGCCAACAAGTCTTCTAGAAGCTTCCCAAACCTCCACGCATGGAGGAGATAACGAGCCGAGAATGGTGGCCATGAACTCAGCTTGGGCCGGCCTTGATTCGGTTGTGACTCGGGTGGCCTTGGACGGAACTGGGCATGTCTTGGGCATGGGCTGGTTCCACTCGGGCGTTTTGTCTAGGATGTGATATCGTCCAATTTTTGGGTATTTCGAACAACTTGGTCGAGCTAGATTTTCCAGATTCGCTCGTCTGGTCGAGCAACTTGGTTTTGGTGCCTATCAGCGCGCGCATGACCTTTGGAATTGAGCCAACTGCCAATCTGCTCGGGTGTTCTCCTCGGTTTAGTGACATTGTCGGACTTATATGCTATTTTGATCAACTTGCTCGAGTCGGAATTATCAGATCAGCTCATTTGCCCGAGCGACTTGATTTTGGTGCTAGACTGCTCGGATGGGGCCTCGAACTGCTCTGGCGCGACCTGGTCCTGCTCGGGCCAGAGTGGCCAAAACTGCCTTGTGATGTTTTTCTACACAAAATGCCATCTTTAATGCGCGTTTCCTCCTAGAGCTTCCAAAACACCTGAAATGCAAAACAACACTAAGAAGTAACTATTTGCATGATAAAGTGCCGGAATTGGTGGGATTTGATGACTCGATAAGTCGTATAAATACGGCTCATCAATATGCTTTGTTCTGGAATGTTGCACCGGATTCTTAGATATGTTAAGAGCACTCATGTTGTCACAATAGAGAGTCATCACATCTTGTTTTACTCTGTATTCTTCTAACATCTGTTTCATCCACAACATCTGGGTACAACAACTTCTGGCAGCAATATATTCCGCTTCAGCAGTAGATAGAGATATACTGTTCTGCTTCTTGCTGAACCAAGAGACCAATTTTTTTCCTAGAAAGAAACATCCTCCAGAGGTACTTTTGCGATCCTCAGCATTCCCAGCCTAATCTGCATCGCAATATCCTACTAAACATGAGTTACTATCCTTAGTGTACCACAGCCCATAGTCGAATGTTCCACAAACATATCTGATAATTCTCTTCACATTTATCAAGTGGCTCTCATTGGGATTAGCTTGATAACTGGCGCAGACTCCAACCGCATGAGCAATGTCCGGTCTACTGGCTGTTAGATATAATAGACTCCCAATCATACTTCTGTACAAGGTTTGATCCACCTTTGTACCAGCTTCATCCTCTGTGACCTTCACATGAGTTGCAGCGGGGGTTCTCTTATGCGTTGCTTTCTCCAGATCAAACTTCTTGATCAGGTTCGTAACATATTTGCTTTGAGAAATAAAGATACCGTCTGCCTTCTGTTTGACTTGCAATTCAAGGAAGTAACACATCTCTCCCACCATGCTCATCTGGAATTCGCTCTGCATTTGTTCAACAAACTTGTTTACCAGCTTCTGATTGCTAGAGCCGAACACAATATCATCCACATAAATTTGAGCAATGATAAAATCTGACCCTGTGTGTTTCACAAACGGTGTCTTAACTACTCCTCGTACATAGCCATGGTTGATAAGGAATTTAGTAAGCCACTCTTACCATGCTCTGGGCGCCTGTTTGAGACCATAGAGAGCCTTCTCCAGGCGATACACTTATTCAGGATGGTGAGGATCTTCGAAACCCTTCGGTTAAGCCACATACACTTCTTCATTCAGCAGCCCATTCAGCAAGGCACTCTTGACATCCATCTGGAACAACTTGAACTTCAGGTGACAAGCTAGGGCTAATAGCAATCGGATGGCTTCTAACCGGGCAACTGGTGCAAAAGTCTCATCAAAATCTACTCCTTCAATCTGAGTATAGCCTTGAGCAACAAGTCTCGCCTTATTTCTAGTGATGTTCCCGTGTTCTTCAGATTTATTCTTGAATATCCACTTTGTGCCAATAACGTTCACACTATCAGGGCGCGGAACAAGATCCCACACATCATTTCACTGGAATTCACCAAGTTCTTCTTGCATGGCAACTACCCAGTATTCATCATTGATGGCTTCCTCGATGTGCTTGGGTTCTATAGTAGATATGAAGCATGCAAAACAAGCCAAATCTCGAAAGTTAACTTGTTTACCTCGAGTTCTTATGCCTTCAGTTGGATCACCAATCACCTCACTGATGGGATGATTCTTCTCTATGGTTCTTGAGGAATGAAGGACATGTGGAGAAGCAGGGGGTGTTGGAGGAGTCTCCGTATCAGCATCTTCTTCTGACTGATGGTCATTCATCGCAAGATGTTCTGGATCTTTATCTGTGATGACCTTTGGGTTGGGAGCAATGACCGCAGGTTGTTCTGGTTGAGGTGGAACATCACCATCATCTGCTGCACTTGTCTCAGATGCTCCTGGAACAACGTCTTGTACAAAAACATTGATGGATTCCATGACGACTCCAGTCCGCTTGTTATAGACACGGTATGCCCTGCTGTTAGTAGAATATCCCAGAAAGATCCATTCATCACTTTTAGGGTCCATCTTCTGCAGACACTCTCGATCCCTGAGAATGTAGCACTGGCTTCCAAAGATATGGAAGTACTTTACCGTGGGCCTTTTACCTTTCCACAACTCGTAGCATGTCTTCTCTGTGCCGGATCGAATCATTACTCTGTTTATGACATAGCATGCTGTGTTCATGGCTTCCGCCCAAAACTTTAATGGGACTTTCTTTGCATGGAGCATTACTCGTGCAATCTCCTGAATGGTTCGATTCTTTCTCTCCACAACTCCATTCTGTTGAGGGGTGATTGGAGAAGCGAATTCTTGAGTTATCCCCCTTTTTTAGCAGAAATCCGCAAGAGCAGCATTCTCAAACTCTCTTCCATGGTCACTTCAAACTTTTACTATATGCTCGTCTTTATCCTCTCTTTCACGTTCCAGGCGAGTGCATAGTTGAACAAATGCCTGAACAGCATCTAATTTTTCTCGCAAGAAACTAGACCAGTTGAACCTAGAGAACTCATCAACACAAACAAGTACGTACCTCTTGCAAGAATAACTTTCCACTTGTATAGGCCCCATTAGGTCGATGTGAAGTAGCTCTAGGGGTCTACTTGTATTAATCTGAGTGGTGCTCTTGTGTGGAACTTTGATCTATTTTCCAATCTGACGGTCTCCCCAAACAATGCTCAGCTCTCCTTGAACTTTGGGTATTCCACGAACAAGCCCATCCGAGGCAATCTTCTGTAGTGTTCTTAGATTCACATGACCCATTCGCTAATGCCATAAGTTCATCTCTTCAGTTTTGCTCAGTAAGCACGTTGTTTCAGCATTGGGTTTACGAGGGTTCAGGAGGTAGCAATTATTCGATGGCCTTCTTCCAGTGAGAACTGGTTCATTATTCTTGTTTAACACCACACACTCATCCTGTGTGAATTGAACATGGTGCTCTCCATCGCACAACTGACTTATACTATTCAGATTAGCTTGCAATCGTTTGACAAGAAACACTTCTTTCAATCTGGGCAGTCCTTGAACATTTAAAATTCCCTTCCCAAGGACTCTGCCTTTGACTCCATCACCAAACGTCACATTCAAACTCCCTTTGAGTTCTTCTATATTGGTCAAAAACTCAGAGTTGCCAGTCATCTGTCTTGAACACCCACTGTCAAAGTACCACTTTTCTTTCTTCAGATGACTAGTATAACTGAAAGCAACATAACATACCTCACTTCTTTGCTTAACTCTCCAAACTTGCTTTATTCACGGTTTCTAAACTTGTTTCATCTTTCTGAGAGACATGTGGAATTCATGACACTTTGATTTGATGTGTTCTACTTGATTACAGTAAAAACATCTTCGCCTATCTTGCTGTCTCGAGAGAAACCGAGTTGATTTTCTTCGTGAGTGATATTCAACTGGAGCAAGATGCGGTTGTGGCTCAGCTTTAACAAAAGTTGTCTTTCTGGAGCTAGATCCGCCAGTGAATCCAAGCCCTTTGTGACCACCCCCAATCCTTTGCGCTCCCAGAATAGAGTCTAGATCTTTTGTTCCAGAATTCAACATTTTGACTGATTTTTTCAAGTTGTTCAGTTCCTCTATTGTCTCCTCATGAGCAAGTTTTCCTGTTTCAACTTCACACTTTAGGGCATCCACAATATTGAGAAGATTTACCTCTCTTCGTTTTAGGACATCATTCTCCCGCTTTAGGTCATCTAAGATTTCTGGATGATCTCCCCGCTCCCTTTCATTCTGAATCTTCAAGGATGAAATAACTTCTAGTAACTCCGCCTTTTGAAGCATAAGCTCAGCACGATCATTTTTTGATTCAATCAATTGTTCTTTAAGATCAATGATTGTCTGTTGATGTTCCAGCTTCAGAGCAACTGATACAGCACCTTCTTTCTTGAGCTTCTCTTCCAGATTTCCCACAGACTTCTAAAGTTTTTTGTTTCGCTCGACTTCTACCAACCACTGTTGATATAGCTCTTTGAATTATTGGCAATTTCCTCATCTGTAATTTCTTCATTGTCACTACAGCTAGAATGCAAAATATGATCTTCAGGCGGTGCCTTCTTCTCCTCTCCACTACTTTGGTCTTCTTCCGGGTTGATACAACTAGAAAGCGCAACAAAAATGTTGGTTTCCCCTTCAGATTCACTGTCACTCTAGTTGACAGCATAGGCATTCTTTTTCTTCTGTGTGTTAATACATTCCGCCCGAATATGTCAAATGCCTTCACATTCTCTGCATTGTATCCCTTTGCCTTTGTTATCGTGTATGGAGTCTTCAGCTCTATTTTTCTTGTAGTCTTTTTCCTTCTTCTGGAACCTGGTTCTAGATGACTGGGCTGTATCAGTCCCTTTATTGTACTTCCTTTTCACGAACTTCCCGAAGTTTCTTGACAGCAAGGCATAATGTTGTTCTGACATCTCCCCTATCTTGTCTGAAACATCTGAGACTTTGGCTATCAGACCAACGCTTTTAACTTTCAGTAGTTGATCTTCTTCATTTAACTCCATCTCATGGGATTGAAGAGATCCCATTAGTTCATCTAGCCTCATGGGCTTTACATCATGTGCTTCCTTGACTGCAAGTGCCTTCATAGCGTAACGCTTCGGTAGAGACCTCAGCACCTTTCTTACCAGCGTCTCTTCGGTCATTGGTTCTCTGATGGGACGTATTTATACAATTCATCAAGTACTACTAAACCCACCAAAAATGACATTTGGTGATACGAACATATGCTTGTTAATGTCGTTTTGTGTATATAGGCAATTTTGGAGTCTAAATAGGAATCAAGCCTAAAAAGGGAGATTTGTGCCGAAAAGCACGCCAAGTCATTTCTGGCCGAGCCGGGTCCGAAGAAATGATCACCCTGGTCACGCCCAGGCATCGCCCAGGCCGCGCCCCGCGCACCAGCCGAGCTGTCTAGCACTGAATTCAAGTTGCCAGGGCAAACGAGCTGATCTGATGAATCTGCCTCGAGAAAAGTGATCAAAATGGAAAATAAGGTGGACAATGTCGGAAAACCAAGGAGAATGCCCGAGCAGATTGGCAATTGGCCCAATTCCAAAGGTCCCGCGCGTGCTGATAGGCACCGAAACCAAGTCGCTCGACAAAACCAGCTAATCTGGCAAATCTGGCTTGACCAAGTTGTTTGAAATGCCCAACAACTCGAACAATCTCACTTCCCAGACAAAGCGCCCGAGTAGAACCAGCTCAAGCCCAATCAAGGTCAATCTAGGGCAATTCTGGCCGTTTTGGGATTCTGACCATGCTCCGTGCAGAATCTGGCTTAGTGACAGCACTGCCTTCTCGCGAGGCAATGTGTACAAAATTAATTTATAAGTCCGCTACTCCTGACTTCACTATTGGGTAGTAAAGCGGTAAGTAGGGGTCGAACCCAAGGGAATTAGTGGATAGTTGTTCTTTCAAAAATGGAAAGTAAGACAGTTGGGGGTTGGTTGTGATTTTAGTACTGAAAGTAACGTGGGTTGGTTGTGATTTTAGTACTAAAAAGTAAATGACTGAAAGTAAAGAAAGTAAATACAGGACTGAAAGCAAATACTGAAAAGTAAAGTGCTGGAAAGTAAAGTGCTTGAAGGACAAGGCTTGCTGAAAGTAAGTGCGTAAAAGTAAAGTGCTAGAAGGACAAGGCTTGCTGAAAGTAAGTGCGTAAAAGTAAAGTGCTTGAAGGACAAGGCTTGCTAAAAGTGGTGCGAAAAAATAAAGTGCTTGAAGGACAAGGCTTGCTGAAAGTAAGTGCGTAAAAGTAAAGTTACTGAATTTAAGCAGTTGATAGTGAGACTGAAAGTAAAGTGACAGGTGGTGAATTGATTAAGGGAAAGATTCGGTTTTAGGGGCCTTGTATCATAGTCCGTTTATCATTGACCTCTAATGATCATACTACGTGTTCAAAGATTAATCAAGGCTATTCCTAGCACTTGACTTGCCACACCGTCTATTCTTTTTCAAGACATAGAACTCTTGTTCTATTATGTGCATCCATTTGATCAATCATTCCTGATCAACCAAATGGTGTTTAAAAGAGGTTGGACTCCACAGATAAGCTGTGTTCTTTCGAGCCTCCACTTATCCACGAAAGTTCACGAACCCATAGAAGAGCTTTGCTCTTTCGAGCCTCCACTCAACCAATAGCGTTCTGACCTAATATATGGCACATAGAACAAGTTGAACACAAAGAAGCACTAAGAGAAGGGTCTAAAACATTTTATGATATAAGCACACCCCTTCAACCGAATGAATGGTTTAGCTACGAGTATCCATAGAGGTGGATATCATAGCTAAGTGCTTAGAAAAGTAAAGGTTTTGAAATCAAAGACAAGGAAAGTAAAGGTTTTGATTTTGAAAGACAGGAAAGTAAAGGTTTTTGAAAGTAAAACTCAGGAACAAACTTGGAGCTTTTGATTCAAAGTAAAGTGTTTACAAGGATTGTGGGATGGATTGTAGAGAGATTTCTATCTAAATGACAAGTGATCAAAGGACCAAAATGGGACTAGAACCAAGGACCAAAGACTAGGATTTTTTGGGACTCAATTTGGGACATGAGGCCATTGAACAAAGGAAGGGGAGATGTGGTATTTATAGGCAAGGGGGAGGGGGGAGATGCACACACATGGCAACAGGGGGAGGAGGGCTCAAAAGCCGCCGCCCATGTGGCAACTCCACAAGCAAAGCCGCCCATGTGGTGGAGGAGATGGTGGAATGTGATATTTTCCCAAAAGCCATCGGTGGTGAGGTGGAGGGAGTGGGTGAGTTGAGTGGAATGAGATCTTTTGCCTCAAAAAGCCATCGGTTCCCATGCAACTCTGGTTAGACTTTGGTTGCCCCTTGGTTGCTTCTTGGTTGACATCTAAAGGCAAGGCACTTATACTTGGCATTTCACTTGTGTTCCTTACCTTTGTTGGAACAAGTCATTGGGACTTAGTTGTGGCTTGATCGGAGTACTGCAGGAACATGGCCAGTTCTGACTTGTAATCCACTTTTAGCGTCAAGAAGTCCTTTTTAGCTCGTTTCATCTCTACTCCTTGAAATAGCCTGTAGAACAAAAGTGTAACTAACAAGTAAAAGTTGTCAAGATAAAGCGTCTAATTTGGTGGGTTTAACTGTCTTAACGAATCATATAAATATGGTCCATCAGATCACCCCACACTTTTAGTTGTTCATCCCGAACAATGCTATTTTTAAAGATGCACACACAATCCAAGTAAAAACTTTAAATAGGAAAGTGAGAATGTGGGACTAGATTTATCCTATTCATGCAAACTTACTTGTTACCAATCTAAACCGTGTAAATACTTAGAAGAAACTTGACACTTGTACCTTCGAGCCGAGATGCAAATTAATTCGGATGTTTCGGGAGATAGCCCTTTTCAGGCTCATGGACTGCATTCTCGGGACAGACTCGCACTATATGGGTTTCTTGTAGTTTTCTCTAGCACGTGACTTGATTCGGGTTTCAATGATCTGAGCTCTTTGATTTCCTTTTGGTGAGGGACGGCTTTTTGAAGTGACTTGGCCTTCGGCCTTTGATTTTGAATTGGAGCTTCTTCACTTTTGTTTCGGTTAAAACCTTCACATACTGGCCTTTGGCCTTTGATTTGCTTTTTTGAGCTTTTCTCTTTTGTGATTTGCTTGTCCATTTTCTCAACCTTTTGGGAGGTCCAATCATCGCCCGAGAGCATATGGAAATACCTCCCTGCTCTTTCTCATCCTCGCCGTTTCGCGCGGGTCAAGATGAGGGCCGCTCATCTATTTTCCTGGCTACTAGGACTAGAGATAGGACGGTTTGATTCCCGTCCCGCCTCTTGCATAAACGCTGCACGGCGGAGATGACTTCAATCTTCAATGAAACCCGAAGTGCAGCCTCCACTGACTTCGTAAACCATATAGTGAAATCCAATCCTTTGAGTGCTTGCCAAGCCTCTCTAGGTATTTTATATCAACTCCACATCCCCTGTATATCTCAGCACAAAGGGGACAAATGAGAAGTTACATCCTAAGTTTTTATACAGTTGAGATTTCACAAGGTAAATGCATGAATTATGATCTATCTTTTTCACATTCTCAAGTTCATATTTTCAAAAAGATAATATTAAGGGAAAAGGAAAAAAGAAAGCATGTTAATTAACTATGTACAAAGGCGGTTCTCACCCCACACTTTTGAACGAAGGCGTGCCTCACAGCACGACTTAGTTCAAAAGCCGATTGCAAGCAAATATATACAGGAAAGGTGAGAATGAAAAAACTAAATGACAGAAATTAAATGATTGAAAGTAAGATAGATGTCGGGTTACCTCCCGACCAGTGCCTTTGTTTAACGTCGTTAGCTCGACGATACCTCACTCCTGAATCATAAGGTGGGATCCCATAGGTGGCTCAGGTCAAATTTTGCCGCGGCTCCTGCGTTGATTCTTGCCTTGACTCTCCCTGAGTTCTTGTGGGATGATGTGCTCGGGTCCTGTTCCCATTGTTCTGGTGGTTTCTCTTTCCAACACCTCTTAGAAGGCGAGGGACCCTTGACCATAGCTGCTGGTCCTTTGAGCCGAGCTTTTCTATTTCTCCATCCGGGCTCCCATTTCACCGGGCCATGTCCTTGTTGCTTCTTTGTGTATGGACGGTTGGCATTCGGGTTGTGCTCTTCACTAGCCCTCTTCTTTGCGGTAGAGGTGAATGGCCATTTCAGCATGAGTGAGTTTCCTGGGCTGTTTGGTTGGCTCGTGGCGAGAGAGTGCTCTATTATTGGCTTTTCTTGCCTTTGTCCCGCTTCCAACTCGCCTTGCACCTCCTCATTGATCACTTCATCTTCAGGGGCTGTGATCCGCATACAAACCGAGGGGGCAAGTTGGGGAACTTCCACCACAAGGGCCAGGTCTTTCTCGGACAGATTGATAATGAGGACCGAGCCTGCCTCGGGTGCTTCAATAGTGAGGATCGGGCATGTCTCGGGTGCTCCAAGTGCAAGGATCAGGCCTGGCTTGATTTCCTCGGCCGCTTCAGTAGTGAGAGCAGGGTAAGTCTTGGTCAATTCAGTAATGAGGTGATGGACCACAATTATACGAATCATAAACACAGTTAAACCCACCAAATTAGACTGTTTGTCTATTTAACTTTTGCTTGTTAGTTCCGATATTTATCTGCAGGGTATTTTGGAGACTAGAGAGAATACACGCTAAGGAGAGGATTTTACGCTGAAAATATATTACGAGTCATTCCAAGGTCAAGACCAGATGCCAACTGAAGAAATCTCAAGATCCTGACATGGAATCACTCAAAACAAATCAAACCGAAGAGCAACCAAAGTCAGTCCGGAGTTGAAATATACCGATAGTTTTGTGAAAACATCACAAAACTCACACAAAACTCACTCTCCCCTCCATGGTGACCGGCGGCTTTTGGAGGAGGTAACCAAGGGAGGAAGCTCTCCTCCTTTTACCACCCACAACCGGCGGCTTTGGGAGGCTCCTCCTCCTCCATGGAAAGCTTGCCATGTGGTGGCTTCTCCTCCACACATCTCCTCCTCCCATGGCTATAAATAGAGCCCTCCCCTCTCATTTGTATGCATCCAACAATCCTCAGATTCAAAAACACTTCTCTCTCTAAGATTTGGTACTTTGTAAGTTTGGTTTTCAATTTATAATACTCCTGTTGGTTCTTGAGTATTATAGTTCGCTCTTGAGTACTCTTGTCGGTTCTTGTAGTACTCAAGCTTTACTTTTCTCTATTCTTGAGTACTCTTGTCGGTTCTTGAAGTACTCGCCCCTTTCCCTTACATACTGTCTTTCAAAAAACCATAAGTACTTAGCTATGGTATCCACCTCTATGAACATACTCGGGTAAGTGGATGCTTGAAATGGCAAAGCTTATCTGAGGAGTTCGACCTCTTTTAAACACCATTTGGTTTGATCGGAAATGATTGATCAAATGGATGCACATAGGCTGGTATACCTTGAAATGGGGTGCTAGTCTAAATAGAACAAGTGCTATACGACCTTGAAATGGGCTAGACGGTGTGTGCAAATCGAGTGCTTGAAATGGCCTTGATAAACTTTTGAATACTTAGAAGGATCACTAAAGGTCAATGATAAACAGGCTATGATACAAGGCCCCAGAAACCGAATGCTTTCCTTAGATTTAAAAAACCCCTTGCATTTACTTTCTTAGTATAAACTGCTCTACCAACTGCTCACGTTCTGGAAGGCTTGCCAATCACGCATCACCCGCTGTAAGTCTTCTACTTTTATTTTCAGTACTTTACTTTTCTGTCATTTACTTTTCCGCACTAAAAACCAAAACCAACCAACCAATCACTTACTTTTCCGCACTAAAACCTCAATCAACCTAAAATACGCTCCCTCGCTGTACAAATCCCTCAAAGAATAACTTATCCCCCTAATTCCCTTGGGTTCGACCCCTACTTACCACTTGCTACCCAGTAGTAAGGTCACGAGTAGCGGAATATAAATTTGCTTTTGCACAGAGAACACCGCACCTTAACGACAGTGCGGTGGGCTCCGTCAAAACTGGCGCCGTTGCCGGGGAATTAGCCGTCGGATTAGTTGTTCTTTCCTTTCCCTTCTCGTTTCTTCATCACGGTACACAGAATTCTGACCTGCCAAAAAAGACCGAAAGAGTAACAAGACCAGCAGCTATGGTCAAAGGACCCCCGCCTTCTCAAAAGCAATGGAAAGAAAAAACACCAAAACCATGGGGTTCTAACCCAAGCAAGAAATCAGGAAGAGTCAATGCCAGAATCAACACAGGAACAGTGGTGAAATACGACCTGAGCCACCCATGGGATCCAAACCAGTGATCCAGGAATGAGGTACTGTCGAGCCAACGATGTTAAACAAAGGCACTGGTCGGGAGGTAACCCGACACCTATCTTACTTTCAGTCTTTTATTTTTCTGTCATTTAGTTTTTACCAATAAGTCGCTCTCACCCACTTGGTGCATAGAAGAAATGACTATTCAGGAATCGGTTATGGGTGCAACATCAAGCCAGCCAGGCCTATGCTGAGAGTTCAAGGCCCCAGCCAAACTCCCTCGATTATCCAGCCTCATGCCATGTCGTTCACTCGACACTTTAAAGGGAGTTCTGTTCTTCCCTTTTCCTTAATGTCATTTCCTTCTCATAATGTCTGCTTGCATGGCTTTTGAACTAAGTTGTGCTGAAAGGCACGCCTTCGTTCAAAAGTGTGGGGTGAGAACCACCTTTGTAAATAAATAACATGTTTTTCCTTTTCCCTTAATATTATCTTTTTGAAAATATGAACTTAAGAATGTGAAAAAGATAAATCATAATTCATGCATTAACCTTGTGAAAATTCAACTGTTTAAAACCTTAGAATGTAACTTCTCATTTGTCCCTTTGTGCTGAGATAAACTAGGGATGTGGAGTTGACATAAACTGCCCTAGAAAGGCTTGGCAAGCAATCGAAGGACTGAATTTCGCTATATGGTTTTCGAAGTCAGTGGAGGCTGCACTTCGGGTTTCAGTGAAGATTGAAGTCATCTCCGCCATGTAGTGTTTATGCAAAAAGAAAAACAGGTGAGGACGGGAATCAGACCGTCCTATCTCTAGTCAAAGTAGCCGAGAAAATAGATGAGCGACCCTCATCTTGACCCGCGCGAAACGGCAAGGATGAGAGGAGCGGGGAGGTATTACCATATGCTCGCGGGCAATGATTGGACCTCCCAAAAAAAGCTTGAGAAAATGGACTAGCAAGCCACAAAAAGGCAAAAGCTCGAAGAAGCAAATCAAGAGGCCAAAGGCCCAAAATTGTGAAGGTTTTAACCGAACAAAAAGTGAAGTACTCAAAGAGTCAAATCAAAGGCCAAAGGCCGATTCACTACAAAAAAAAGCTGTCCCTCGCCAAAAAGAAATAAAAAAGGCTCAACTCAGTGAAACCCGAACCGAATCACGTGCTAGAGAAAGCTACAAGGAAACCATATAGTGCGAGACGGTCCCAAGGATGCAGTCCAGGAGCCTGAAAAGGGCTATCTCCCGAAACATCCAAAATAATTTGCATCTCGGCACGAAGGTACAAGTATCAAGTTTCTTCTATTTATTTACACAGTTCAATTTGGTAATAAGTAAGTAATGCATGAATTAGGATGAATCGAGTCCCACAGTCTAACTTTCATATTTTAAAAGCTTACTTAGTGTGCCGCCCTTTAATAGCATTGTTCGGGACGAACAACTAAAAGTGTGGGGTGATCTGATGGACCATAATTATACGAATCATAAACACAGTTAAACCCACCAAATTAGACTGTTTGTCTATTTAACTTTTGCTTGTTAGTTCCGATATTTATCTGCAGGGTATTTTGGAGACTAGAGAGAATACACACTAAGGAGAGGATTTTACGCTGAAAATATATTACGAGTCATTCCAAGGTCAAGACCAGATGCCGACTGAAGAAATCTCAAGATCCTGACATGGAATCACTCAAAACAAATCAAACCGAAGAGCAACCAAAGTCAGTCCGGAGCTGAAATACACCGATAGTTTTGTGAAAACATCACAAAACTCACACAAAACTCACACAAAACTCACTCTCCCCTCCATGGTGACCGGCGGCTTTTGGAGGAGGTAACCAAGGGAGGAAGCTCTCCTCCTTTTACCACCCACAACCGGCGGCTTTGGGAGGCTCCTCCTCCTCCATGGAAAGCTTGCCATGTGGTGGCTTCTCCTCCACACATCTCCTCCTCCCATGGCTATAAATAGAGCCCTCCCCTCTCATTTGTATGCATCCAACAATCCTCAAATTCAAAAACACTTCTCTCTCTAAGATTTGGCACTTTGTAAGTTTGGTTTTCAATTTATAATACTCCTGTTGGTTCTTGAGTATTATAGTTCGCTCTTGAGTACTCTTGTCGGTTCTTGTAGTACTCAAGCTTTACTTTTCTCTATTCTTGAGTACTCTTGTCGGTTCTTGAAGTACTCACCCCTTTCCCTTACTTACTGTCTTTCAAAAAACTGTAAGTACTTAGCTATGGTATCCACCTCTATGGATATTCGTAGCTAAACTCTTCATTCGGTTGAAGGGGTGTACATGTATCATAAAATGTTTTAGGCCATCTTTTTAGTGCCTCTTCTTTTTATTCAAAACTTGTTCTATGTGCCATATATTAGGCCAGAACTTCCAAGGTTGAGTGGATGCTTGAAATGGCAAAACTCTTCCGTGGGGGTTCGTTAACATACTCGGGTAAGTGGATGCTTGAAATGGGAAAGCTTATCTGAGGAGTTCGACCTCTTTTAAACACCATTTGGTTTGATCGGAAATGATTGATCAAATGGATGCACATAAGCTAGTATACCTTGAAACGGGGTGCTAGTCTAAATAGAACAAGTGCTCTACGACCTTGAAATGGGCTAGACGGTGTGTGCAATCGAGTGCTTGAAATGGCCTTGATACACTTTTGAATACTTAGAAGGATCACTAAAGGTCAATGATAAATAGGCTATCATACAAGGCCCCAGAAACCGAATGCTTTCCTTAGATTTAAAAAACCCCTTACATTTACTTTCTTAGTATAAACTGCTCTATCAACTGCTCACGTTCTGGAAGGCTTGCCAATCACGCATCACCCGCTATAAGTCTTCTACTTTTATTTTCAGTACTTTACTTTTCTGTCATTTACTTTTCCGCACTAAAAACCAAAACCAACCAACCAATCACTTACTTTTCCGCACTAAAACCTCAATCAACCTAAAATACGCTCCCTCGCTGTACAAATCCCTCAAAGAATAACTTGTCGCCCTAATTCCCTTGGGTTCAACCCCTACTTACCACTTGCTACCCAGTAGTAAGGTCACGAGTAGCGGAATATAAATTTGCTTTTGCACAGAGAACACCGCACCTTAACGACAGTGCGGTGGGCTCCGTCATGAGGACTGGGTCAGTTTCGGGTAGCTCGTCAGTGGCGTTCGGGACTTCCTCTTCTGCCGGCTCGGTAGTGAGTTTCCATGAAGGTTCTTCCTCATCCCACACTATATCGGTTTCCGGTTCTAAGTCTTCTGATGGCTCGGGAGTGATATCCCATGTGGGCTCCTCCATGGTGCTTCCGGCTTCCGACTCGTCCATCATGGCCTCTGTCAGCCTTGTGGGCTCCAATGTTGGCTCTTTTAGTGCCGCTTCCACGTCCATTAGTGCCCTTGTACTGATGTCTCCTTCCGGATTTGCTGCGGGCAAGCTTGCAATGGGTGTGATGCCGGGCTCGTTCTGTACTGAGTCCACTTCCATCGCCAGTGCTTCATCTTTAGTTTGGTGCATTGGCCCTCGTTTTGAGCTCTCTGCCAAATCGTCTATGACGTCCCAGACTTCAGTCATAGTTAACTTCATGACCGAGCATCCCACTGTATCATTGAGTCTTTTCCACTCATGCGGCAGCATCCCTCCAAGAAATCTTTGAAAAAGGAAGATGTTTGTGAATCCATGGTGCGGGCAGCGCGAAACAATGATATCGAAGTACGTATAGTACTCATCCAACGTTTCATCCCGGGATTGCTTAAGGGTGCAGATTTCCTTGCGGGTTTCAAGTCGGAGAGATGACAGGGAAAACTCTTCTAGAAATTTGGCTCGTAGATCCCCATAATCGCCTTCATAAGCTGCATATGAGTAATACCAATCTATTGCCGAGTCAGTTAAAGAAAATTTGAAGCATTTCAGCTTAAACTCCTCTAACGTCTCATTCTCAGGTTTCATGTGGCGGCAGATGTGGTGAAAATGTTGGCAATGTATCACAGGGTCCTCTCCGATGGAACCTCCAAACTGGGGGAGACAGCTAAGCATTTTGAAACATAAGGTTGCTGCCCCCAACTTTCCAAGGTTCTATGTCGTAGTATGAAGACATGGCGAATTATGTACAAAAAAAAAGAACAACTATCCATTTGCTAATTCCCCGGCAACGGCGCCAATTTGACAGCACTGCCTTGTCGCGAGGCAATGTGTACAAAATTAGTTTATAAGTCCGCTACTCGTGACTTTACTATTGGGTAGTAAAGCGGTAAGTAGGGGTCGAACCCAAGGGAATTAGTGGATAGTTGTTTTTTTGAAAATGGAAAGGAAGACAGTTGGGGGTTGGTTGTGATTTTAGTACTGAAAGTAACGTGGGGTGGTTGTGATTTTAGTACTGAAAAGTAAATGACTGTAAGTAAAGAAAGTAAATACAGGACTGAAAGTAAATACTGAAAAGTAAAGTGCTGGAAAGTAAAGTGCTTGAAGGACAAGGCTTGCTGAAAGTAAGTGCGTAAAAGTAAAGTGCTTGAAGGACAAGGCTTGCTGAAAGTAAGTGCGTAAAAGTAAAGTGCTTGAAGGACAAGGCTTGCTGAAAGTAGTGCGTAAAAGTAAAGTGCTTGAAGGACAAGGCTTGCTGAAAGTAAGTGCGTAAAAGTAAAGTTACTGAATTTAAGCAGTTGATAGTGAGACTGAAAGTAAAGTGACCGGTGGTGAATTGATTAAGGGAAAAATTCGGTTTTAGGGGCCTTGTATCATAGTCCGTTTATCATTGACCTCTAATGATCATACTACGTGTTCAAAGATGAATCAAGGCTATTCCTAGAACTTGACTTGCCACACCGTCTAGTCTTTTTCAAGACATAGAACTCTTGTTCTATTATGTGCAGCCATTTGATCAATCATTCCTGATCAACCAAATGGTGTTTAAAAGAGGTTGGACTCCACAGATAAGCTGTGCTCTTTCGAGCCTCCACTTATCCACCGAAGTTCACGAACCCATGGAAGAGCTTTGCTCTTTCGAGCCTCCACTCAACCAATAGCGTTCTGACCTAATATATGGTACATAGAACAAGTTGAACACAAAGAGGCACTAAGAGAAGGGTCTAAAACATTTTATGATACAAGCACACCCCTTCAACCGAATGAAGGGTTTAGCTACGAGTATCCATAGAGGTGGATATCATAGCTAAGTGCTTAGAAAAGTAAAGGTTTTGAAATCAAAGACAAGGAAAGTAAAGGTTTTGGTTTTGAAAGACAGGAAAGTAAAGGTTTTTGAAAGTAAAACTCAAGAACAAACTTAGAGCTTTTGATTCAAAGTAAAGTGTTTACAAGGATTGTGGGATGGATTGTAGAGAGATTTCTATCTAAATGACAAGTGATCAAAGGACCAAAATGGGACTAGAACCAAGGACCAAAGACTAGGATTTTTTGGGACTCAATTTGGGACATGAGGCAATTGAACAAAGGAAGGGGAGATGTGGTATTTATAGGCAAGGGGGAGGGGGGAGATGCACACACATGGCAAGAGGGGGGGAGGAGGGCTCAAAAGCCGCCGCCCATGTGGCAACTCCACAAGCAAAGCCGCCCATGTGGTGGAGGAGATGGTGGAATGTGATATTTTCCCAAAAGCCATCGGTGGTGAGGTGGAGGGAGTGGGTGAGTTGAGTGGAATGAGATCTTTTGCCTCCAAAAGCCATCGGTTCCCATGCAACTCCGGTTAGACTTTGGTTGCCCCTTGGTTGCTTCTTGGTTGACATCAAAAGACAAGGCACTTATACTTGGCATTTCACTTGTGTTCTTGATCTTTGTTGGAACAAGTCATTGGGACTTAGTTGTGGCTTGATCGGAGTACTGCAGGAGCATGGCCAGTTCTGACTTGTAATCCACTTTTAGCGTCAAGAACTTCTTTTTTAGCTCGTTTCATCTCTACTCCTTGAAATAGCCTGTAGAACAAAAGTGAAACTAACAAGTAAAAGTTGTCAAGATAAAGTGTCTAATTTGGTGGGTTTAACTATCTTAACGAATCATATATAAATATGGTCCATCACTTACCACCCTTCTTGAGATCGGTTTATAATCACTTTGTCGTTTAGAATCCATGGTCACAAGCCAAGGACCGCCGGCCAAGATTCCAGCCAGATTCCGGCCAACCTCCGATCGAGCTCCGATCAAGCTCAGGCCAAGTACAACCAGGGTCCAACCAAGTTCCGGCCAAAGAACCAACCATGAAACTGAATTCCCTATATTCCGATTGGTTTCTACTATTCATTTCAGTTTGGTTTTGGAGTCCGGTTGGCCTCAACCAAGCCAAGCCGGTTGGCCTCATCTAGTCCAAGTTAGTTGCCCTTTGGATGAAGCCAAGCTCAAGTCGGTTGGGAGTGCAAGTGCAAGGCAAGTGGATGGCTTTTCGCTAAACCAATCCAAATGAAGTGCTTTTGGGATATTTCTTCAAGCCAATGCATATCCTTAGCCCCCAAGTCTTCCTTGTCTATAAATAGAAGGGCATGCCCTTAGAATCAAGTGTCCTAGTGCTTGGAAGTCCCAAGTCCTTAGAGAGAAGAGAGCTTAACTCTCTTCTCTTCATTTTCAATACAAACACAATTTGCTCTCTACTTTGTTCTTGAAAACCTTTACTTTCTTGCACTTGTTCTTGAGCTCCAAAGCTCTTACTTTCCAGCAAGCACTCTTTACTTTACTTGTCTTGATTTGGAGCTCCTCTCCCTTTACTTTCCTTGCACAAAAGCCACGGCTACTTGTATTCCTTGACATGAATACAAGTAGCTAAAAGCTTTCCTTTCAGTTCCTTGTTTAAAGCCACGGCTACTTGTATTCCTTGACATGAATACAAGTAGCTAAAGCTTCCCTTTACTTTGTTGTCAACCCCACGGCTTTCCCTTTACTTTTCTTGCTGTTCTCGGTTACAAAAAGCTCTCGGTTACTTGTCTTTACTTTTTCTTGTTCTCCTTTACTTTTGTAAGTATGGTGCTTGTATTCCTTGACATGAATACAAGTAGCTAAAGCATATTCGGTCAAAGGGTGTTCATACTTGTGTATGCATCTTGAGACTAGAACTTAATGCTATTTTGTGTGTCAATGATGGACCATAATTGTATGAATCATAAACACAGTTAAACCCACCAAATTAGACTCTTTGTCTATTTAACTTTTGCTTGTTAGTTCCGATATTTATCTACAGGGTATTTTGAAGTCTAGAGAGAATACAAGCTAAGAAGGAGTTCTTAAAGACAAAAATTGATTACAAGACACTCCATGCCACAATCAGATTCCAACTGTACAACTTTCATGATCCTAACCTGGAATCACTCAGAACAAATCCAACCAAAGGGTGATGGACCATAATTGTATGAATCATAAACACAGTTAAACCCACCAAATTAGACTCTTTGTCTATTTAACTTTTGCTTGTTAGTTCCGATATTTATCTACAGGGTATTTTGGAGTCTAGAGAGAATACAGGCTAAGGAGGAGTTTTTAAGCTGAAAATATATTACGAGTTATTCCAAGATCACGACCAGATGCCGACTGTACAAATTTCATGATCCTGACGTGGAATCACTCAAAACAAATCCAACCGAAGAGCAACCAAAGTCACTCCGGAGTTGAAATGAACCGATAGTTTTGTGAAAACCTCACAAAACTCACAAACTCTCCTCCTCCACCTCACATGAGCGGCTAAGGAGAATGATGATGTCACCGATAGCTTTTGGAGAGCTTCTCCTCCCTTCCACAAGCTTCCACAAGCTTCCCTCCTCTCCTCTTCCTCCACATGGAAGATGATGTCACCGATGGCTTTGTGAAGCTCCATGGATGTGGTGCCAAGTGTCCTTACTTCCTCCACAAGTCTCACTCCTCCATGCCTATAAATACAACCTCCCCTCCTTTGTAATCTTCATCCACAATCCTCATACAACACTTCACTTATCTCTCTAGAAAGTTGGCACTTTTGTAAGCTTTTGTTATAAAATCTATAATACTCCTGTTGGTTCTTGAGTATTCTAGTAGTTTTTTAGTTTACTCCTGTTGGTTCTTGAGTATTCTCCTTTACTTATTGTCTTTCAAAAACCCTCGAGTACTTAGCTATGGTATCCACCTCTATGGATATTCGTAGCTAAACTCTTCATTCGGTTGAAGGGGTGTACTTGTATCATAAAATGTTTTAGGCTATACTCTTAGTGCCTCTTCTTTGTATTCAAAACTTGTTCTATGTGCCATATATTAGGTCAGAACTTCCAAGGTTGAGTGGATGCTTGAAATGGCAAAACTCTTCCGTGGGGGTTCGTGAACATACTCGGGTAAGTGGATGCTTGAAATGGCAAAGCTTATCTGAGGAGTTCGACCTCTTTTAAACACCATTTGGTTTAATCGGAAATGATTGATCAAATGGATGCACATAGGCTAGTATACCTTGAAATGGGGTGCTAGTCTAAATAGAACAAGTGCTCTACGACCTTGAAATGGGCTAGACAGTGTGTGCAAATCGAGCGCTTGAAATGGCCTTGATACACGTTTGAATACTTAGTAGGATCACTAAAGGTCAATGATAAACAGGCTATGATACAAGGCCCCCGAAACCGAATGCTTTCCTTAGATTTAAACACCACCTGCATTTACTTTCTTAGTATAAATTGCTTCATCAACTGCTGACGTTCCGGAAGACTTGCCAATCACGCATCAATCGCTGTAAGTCTTCTCCTTTATTTTCAGTATTTACTTTTATGTCATTTACTTTTCCACCCTAAAAATCAAAACCAACCAAAAAATTACTTAGTTATAAGTGCTAAAACCTCAATCAACCTAAAAACATGCTCCCTCGCTGTACAATCCCTCAAAGAACACTTATCCCCCTAATTCCCTTGGGTTCGACCCCTACTTACCACTTGCTACCTAGTAGTGAAGTCGCGAGTAGCGGACTTATAAATTTATTCTTGACGTTTGCACACAACGACTGTGCATCCATCAAAGGGCAACCATAATCAGTCCGGAGCTGAAAGGGGGCCGATGGCTTTTTGGGGAAAAGATCACAAAGCTCTCACCCACTCCCCTCCCCTCACATGGCCGGCGGCTTCAAGGAGGAAGTGACACATGGGGGGTCGGCTCTCCTCCCCTCCACCTCACCCCGGCGGCTTTCTCCTCCTCCACTCCTCCCTTGCCATGTGTCTTCTTCTCATCCACATCCATCTCCTCCCTTAGCCTATAAATAGAGCTCCCCTCCTCTCCTTGTAAATCCATCCCATTCCAAACCATCCTCCACCATTCCATAGTTAGTGAGAGAAGCTCTCTAGCTTGTGAGCACCATCCTTGTAATCACTTTACTTTGGAATCGAAGCTTGATCTTTAGCAATTTCAACGGTTTTCGTAAGTACTCTCGTCTTTACTTTACTATCTTTTCAATTCAACAACTTTACTTTCCTGTCTTTACTTTTGAAAACTTTATTTTCTGTCTTTCAAAACCTTTACTTTTCAAGCACTTAGCTATGATGTCCTGCTCCATGGATATTCGTAGCTAAACCCTTCATTTGGTTGAAGGGGTGTGCTTGTATAATACAATGTTTTAGGCCCTACTCTTAGTGCCTCTATGTGTTCAAAACTTGTTCTATGTGCCACATATTAGGTTAGAACTTCCAAGGTTGAGTGGATGCTTTAACAGGCAAAACTCTTCCGTGGGGTTCGTGAACATACTCGGGTAAGTGGATGCTTTAACGGGCAAAGCTTATCTGAGGAGTTCGACCTCTTTCAAAAACCATTTGGTTGATCGTAACTGAAGATTAAATGGATGCACATAAGGCTAAGATACTTCGAAAGGAGGAATTAGTCTAAATAGAACAAGTGTTCTAAATGATGTTGCAAGTCATGTGCTAGAAATAGCCTTGATTCATCTTTGAACACATAGTATGATCATTAGAGGTCAATGATAAACAGATTATGATACAAGGCCCCCTAAAACCGAATACCTTCCTTTAATTGTAATATCAACTGTTACTTTACTTTTCAGTAACTAAAAACCAAAAACAACCCCCCAACTGCTTTATTTAATCCCCCCTTTTCGAAAGAACAATTAATCAACTAATTCCCTTGGGTTCGACCCGTACTTACCACTGACTACCAAAAATAGTTAAGTCGCGAGTATCAGAGATATAAATTTATTTTTGCACAGAGAACATTGCACCTTAACGACAGTGCGGTGGGCTCCGTCAGTCAACTAGTTTGGTGCCATTATTCGGTTGAACAACAAGGCTAAGTGGATGCATCGAAAGGGCAAAGCTTAGCTGAGTGGTTCAATCTTGATTAGAAAACAAGGCTAAGTGGATGCATCAAAAGGGCAAAACTTAGCCGAGTAGTTTGATCTTCCTTAAGTCGCTTGGTTGACAGAAATGAGAGATCAAGTGGCTGCACTAAGAACTAGAAGTCTATGTCTTGATTTTGGAGTAGATTATGGTGTAAGTGCTGGAAATGGCCTTACTTTAGGGTTTAAGTCTTGAAAAGGAATAAACCCACACTTATGAACACAAAGTAAGATCATTTGACGTCTATGATGGTTGTCTCACAAGTAGAGACCCTAGACTGAATATCTTTCGTCCTTACTTATCTGTCATTTACTTTCTGCACTTTACTTTTCAGCACTTTACATTTCAGTCTTTACTTTTCTGTCATTTACATTTCAGCACTTTACTTTTCGCACTTTACTTTCAGTCTTTACTTTCAGCACTTTAAATTCAGTCATTTACTTTCTGTCATTTACTTTCTGTATAAAAAACCAACAAAAACCCAATCTGTCTTTACTTTCATTTTCTTTCTTTTTAAAGAACAACTAATCCACACTTACTCCCTTGGGTTCGACCCCTACTTACCGCTCTACTAATCCATAGTGAGCCACGAGTAGTGGACTATAAATGTAAATTTTGCAAAGCCTCAACGACGGGCTCTGTCAAATTTTGGCGCCGTTGTCGGGGAGTTGTGCATCGGAATAGTTATTCTATTTTGTTTTTCTTTATTTTTGTTTTATCCTGTAGATCACAATGTCTTCCTACTACGAAAGCGAGCCTTGGAACGATGAGGAGTTTTCCCCACCATCTTTCCAACTTGAAGTCTGCGAGAAGTTCATCAATCTTGAGCAATCCTGGGATGAAACATTGGACAAGTACTTATCGTACTTCGATTCCATTGTGATGAGCTGCCCGCACCATGGATTCACCAACTTCGATCTTCTTCAAAGGTTTCTCGGTGGGATGATATCACATGAGTGGAATTGGCTAAATGATGCAGCGGGAGGCTCGGTGAATAACTTAGACATGGATGATCTTTGGAACTTGATAGATTATTTGGCCAAGAGGTCAAGGCAAGATCCGGCCATGCGACTCGAAGAACTGGCCAACATGGTGCACCAATTCAAGACCAAAACTGAATTATGGGCGGCTCAAAATGAGGCTGCATATCAGGTCAATGAGATGCTCAACATGAAGCCAAGGGTCAGCGAGGAAGAGCTTACATTGGAGCCCATGGAGCCAGCGGCTGAGGAAATCAAGGCAGGCCCGGTCCTTGCGCTCGAAGCACCCGAGGAAGTCCCGGACCTCAATGTAGGGCTGGCTGAGACAAACAAGGACGCGCCCGCGCTGGTCGAAGCGCCCGAGCCAGCCGAGACATGCACGGACCTCATTACCGAGCTACCAAAAATAGACACGGTCCTCACGGACGGGCTGGTCGAGAAAGGCCCGGACCTTATAGCCGAGAAACCCGAACTTAACCCTTTATGTTTTATGCAGATCATAGCCACCGAAGAGCATGTAGTCAATAATGATGCGGTGCAAGGGGAGTTGGAGGCAAATCAAGGGCAAGAAAAGCCAATGATGGTGCGCTCATTCACCACAACTCAACAAAGCGGCTCGAAAAACTCACTTGTTCCAAGACAACCCATCTCCGCTGCCCCAAAGAAGAAGCTTGGCAGGGGCACATGCTTGATGTCGCCTACATTTGATGGCACAATACTGAACTTCCAAACTTGCAAAGGTGCCAACCATTTGAACATGAAGAAGCGACAAAGACGTGGCCCAAAAGAATGGAAGCCGGGATGGAGTAGCAAGAGACCACGGCTCAATGGACCAGCAGCTATGGTCAAGGGAGCCTCATCTTCTCGGCTGTATGTGGAAAAGAACCCGCCGGACCAATGGAGACTAGAACCGAGCACATCACTCCATGCGTTCTTTGGGCGGAGCAAAAGAGCAACCGTGAAGAAGTTCGACCTCAAGCACCCATGGGATCCCAACTTATGATCCATGAGTGAGGTATCGTCGAGCCAACGACGTTAAACAAAGGCACTTGCCGGGAGGTAACCCGGCATATTTTCTTCATTTGTTACAGTTTTTATGTTTCTGTCGTTTCTTTTCATACTCACCCCTTTGTATTTGGGAAAGGAATGTTTATCTTATGCAGGGAACATATGCTCAACATGCGAGCGCATGCTTTGTAACATACGAGCGCATGACCCGAGCATAACAGAGCCGCAACCGAGAATGACCGGGCTGCGCCCGAGAGAACCAGGTCCCAACCGGACCCCCTCAAACATCAACCGAATCTTGCCAGGCCAGGCCTTGTCATTTGCTCCTATGGCCTTGACTTAGCAACGACACCATAAAGGGAGTTCTCTTCGTTCCTTACTTTTCATGTCATTTCCTTTCCATCGTTAAAATTGTTTTTTTGTGTTTTGAACTAAGTCGTTCCGAGAGGAACGGTTTCGTTCAAAAGTGTGGGGGTAGTTATTGCACATAGTAGTCAACACTTTTTGAAAATACAAACTTTCATGATGTGAAATTAGATAAATCCGATTCATGCATTTCCTTGTGAAATCTTAATTGTGTAAGCACATGTGTATTTAACTTTCTACTTGTCCTTGTGTGCCAAGATAAATGTAGGATGTGGAGTTGAAAGAAATGCCCTAGAGAGGCTTGACAAGCACTCAAGGGATCGGATCCTTACTATGTGGTTATGTGAAGATTGTGGGGGTTAGCACTTCGTGGCTTCTTGGTGAAGAGTGGACTCCGCCGTGCAGCGTTTATGCAAGAGGCGGGACGGGAATCAAACCATCCTATCTCTAGTCCAAGTAGCCAGGAAAAGAGATGAGCGACCCTCATCTTGACCTGCGCGAAAAAGGCAAGGATGAGAAAGATCGGGGAGGTATTTCCATATGCTCTCGGGCGATGATTGGACCTCCCAAAAGGAAAAAAATGGACATGCAATTCTCATCAAAGGAGCAAAGCTCAGAGAAAGAAAAATCAGTCAAAATGGTGAAACCAAACCGAAGAAAAAAAAAGTGAAGTACTCAAAGAGTCAAATAAGGCCAAAGGCCAAAGTCACTACAAAAGGTTGTCCTTCCAAAGAAAATCAAAGTGCTCAACCCATTAGCCCGAATCAATCACGTGCTAGAAGAAGCAAGTAACATAACTATATAGTAAGATCGGATCCGAGAGTGCAGTTCAAAGGCCTAAAAAGGACTATCTCCCAATCATCCAAAATTAGTTTGCATCTCGGCTCAAAGGTAACAAGTATCTAGTTACTTTCATGTTAGAGCATAATTTCGTTTAGAAGCAAGTAAGTTTTGCATGCAAAGGTGAAATCTAGTTTTGCATCTCACATTCACATTTAGGAATTAGGGTATTGTCGTTCCTCTTTTGACTAGACTTGTTCGGGACGAACAAGATTAAGTGTGGGGGTATTTGATGGGACGTATTTATACGATTCATCAAGTACTACTAAACCCACCAAAAATGACATTTGGTGATACGAACATATGCTTGTTAATGTCATTTTGTGTATATAGGCAATTTTGGAGTCTAAAGAGGAATCAAGCCTAAAAAGGGAGATTTGTGCTGAAAAGCACGCTAAGTCATTTCTGGCCAAGCCGGGTCCGAAGAAATGATCACCCAGGCCGCGCCCAGGCATCGGCCAGGCCGCGCCCCGCGCACCAGCCGAGCTGTCTAGCACTGAATTCAACTTGCCCAGGCAAACGAGCTGATTTGACAAATCCGCCTGGAGAAAAGTGATCAAAATGGCAAATAAGGTGGACAATGTCGGAAAACCAAGGAGAATGCCTGAGCAGATTGGCAGTTGGCCCAATTCCAAAGGTCCCGCGCGCGCTGATAGGCACTGAAACAAGGTCTCTCAACCAAACCAGCTAATCTGGAAAATCTGGCTCGAACAAGTTGTTTGAAATGCCCAATAACTCGGACAATATCACTTCCCAGACAAAGCGCTCGAGTAGAACCAGCTCAAGCCCGATCAAGTCCAATCTAGGGCAATTCCGGCCGTTTTGGGATTCCGACCATGCTCCGGACAGAATCTGGCTTAGCACCCTTCTTGAGATCGGTTTATAATCACTTTGTCGTTCAGAATCCGTGGTCCAAAAGCCTAGGACCGCCAGCCAAGATTCCGGCCAGATTCCGGTGAACTCCAGCCAACCTGCGATCAAGCTCCAATCAAGCTCTGATCAAGCTCAGGCCAAGTACAACCAGGGTCCAACCAAGTTCCGGCTAAAGAACCAACCATGAAACCGAATTCCCTATATTCCGGTTGGTTTCTACTATTCATTTTGGTTTGGTTTTGGAGTCCGGTTGGCCTCAACCAAGCCAAGTCGGTTGGCCTCATCTAGTCCAAGTTAGTTGCCCTTTGGATGAAGCCAAGTTCATGTCGGTTGGGAGTGCAAGTGCAAGGCATGTGGATGGCTTTTGGCTAAATCAATCCAAATGAAGTGCTTTTGGGATATTTCTTCAAGCCAATGCATATCCTTAGCCCCCAAGTCTTCCTTGTCTATAAATAGAAGGGCATGCCCTTAGAATCAAGTGTCCTAGTGCTTGGAAGTCCCAAGTCCTTAGAGAGAATAGAGCTTAACTCTCTTCTCTTCATTTTCAATACAAACACAATTTGCTCTCTACTTTGTTCTTGAAAACCTTTACTTTCTTGCACTTGTTCTTGAGCTCCAAAGCTCTTACTTTCCAGCAAGCACTCTTTACTTTACTTGTCTTGATTTGGAGCTCCTCTCCCTTTACTTTCCTTGCACAAAAGCCAACGTTACTTGTAATCCTTGACATGAATACAAGTAGCTAAAAGCTTTCCTTTCATTTCCTTGTTCAAAGCCACGGCTACTTGTATTCCTTGACATGAATACAAGTAGCTAAAGCTTCCCTTTACTTTGTTGTCAAAGCCACGGCTTTCCCTTTACTTTTCTTGTTGTTCTCGGTTACAAAAAGCTCTCGGTTACTTGTCTTTACTTTTCTTGTTCTCCTTTACTTTTCTATGTATGGTGCTTGTATTCCTTGACATGAATACAAGTAGCTAAAGCAGATTCGGTCAAAGGGTGTTCATACTTGTGTATGCATCTTGAGACTAGAACTTAATGCTCTTTTGTGTGTCAACTAGTTCGGTGCCATTATTCGGTTGAACAACAAGGCAAGTGGATGCATCGAAAGAGCAAAGCTTAGCTGAGTGGTTCAATCTTGATTAGACAACAAGGCTAAGTGGATGCATCGAAAGGGCAAAACTTAGCCGAGTAGTTTGATCTTCCTTAAGTCGCTTGGTTGATCAGAAATGAGAGATCAAGTGGCTGCACTAAGAACTAGAAGTCTATGTCTTGATTTTGGAGTAGATTGTGGTGTAAGTGCTGGAAATGGCCTTACATTAGGGTTTAAGTCTTGAAAAGGAATAAACCCACACTTATGAACACAAAGTAAGATCATTTGACGTCTATGATGGTTGTCTCACAAGTAGAGACCCTAGACTGAATATCTTTCGTCCTTACTTATCTGTCATTTACTTTCTGCACTTTACTTTTCAGCACTTTACATTTCAGTCTTTACTTTTCTGTCATTTACATTTCAGCACTTTACTTTTCGCACTTTCCTTTCAGTCTTTACTTTCAGCACTTTAAATTCAGTCATTTACTTTCTGTCATTTACTTTCTGTATAAAAAACCAACAAAAACCCAATCTGTCTTTACCTTCATTTTCTTTCTTTTTAAAGAACAACTAATCCACACTGACTCCCTTGGGTTCGACCCCTACTTACCGCTCTACTAATTGACGGGCGTCGTTGTACCCATCAAAAACAATATTTTCTTTATCTCCGACTAGCAAGTGGTAAGTCGGGTCGTATCCACAGAGATCGGTATAAGAATCTGTTTCACTAAGTAAAAGCATGACAATGGGCGTGTGAATTCCAACAAGTAAATAAAAAAATGCAAGTAAGCAGTAATGATCAATTTTCACTAGAGCAATCGTCACACAAATGCAAGTATTAAATATTAAAGAGCAATGCAAGCTAGAACTTTTGACTGTGATGCAAGACTAAATCATTGACCTAACCGTTCTGAATTCTAATGTTCTACAACTTAGAGCTCCCCGCTAGGTTGTACTCCCCGTTCTTATTATAGTACTTAATCTCGCGCTAGCGATAATCAAGACCCTAACTCGCTAGAGTTGCATGAAGATTCAAACAAGTTGTCCTAGGGTTTTTAATCCTAGTGGTATATTACTCGTGTCCTAGTTTACTATCCCCGCTAGGTTGCTAGTAAACTTTCACAATTGGAATCAACAAACAAACAAAAGCTCCCTCGCTAGGGTTCCACTTATGCTAGCACATCAATTCCATAAACATTGCATAATAATATAACGCAAAACATAGAAATCAATATAGGTCTCAAGTCAAAACATCACAATGTCGAGTTCTAGCCTACACTTATAAGTTTAGCTACTCATCGTAATGGAATACATCATTAAGTATTTGAATATAATGAAACAAAATTACTAATGATGAATTCTCCACCAAGCTGCAGCTCAACTCTAACACTTGAAATCAGCACGTAACCAAGCTATCTTCTCCAAAATCGGGTCAAACCATAATTCTCCAAACTCTCGAACGTGTCTCTTTTTTTCTTCCAAAACGTGTCTCTTTTCCACACTGAAAATCGAGGTTCAGCCGCCTAGGGTTTGGCTCTTCTTATTCTACTTTTATTCTTCCCGAGATGCCAAAACCTAATTACGAAATTCGACTGCCAGCTGGCACGCGGACGTCTCCTGCATTTGTTCCCCGCGGACGTCTCTTGAATTACGGTAATTGTTCAGACGTCCGCGCCATTAATCCTTAGACGTCCGCGCTTTTTGCGCCCGCACAGATCAGACCAGTGGCACAAAAATAGTGTGCATTCACACAGTCCAAGAATGCGCTCACAAAACATCTTCTAACAGGCTCCCTTTAGTCGATATTCCTTCCATGGTCTCTGAATGCACCTGAGAATGAAAACTACACACAGGTAGTGAAATAATATACAGGCAATCACTAAGAGACGGGATTTTAACACATAAAATAGTCGTACAACTACGACTTATCAAACTACCCCACACTTGAACTTGTTCGTCTCGAACAAGAACAAAGCCATAAAAAGAATTAACAATGTACTAGTCATGCCAATCCTAACATCTCAATCCCAAATCCAGCCAATTATCTTATCATGCTTAAGATTCTAACAATGTGAGTATAGATAAATTTTTCGATACTTGTTACCTCGCGAGTTGCAATCCAAACGACTTTTGATGTTTGGGAGATAGTCCCCTATAGGTACCACGGACACTGCATTCTTTTCTGAGTTTTGGTCTTTTGATTGAGTCAGCGGCTTTCTTTGACACATGATTAATTCACTGCTTTCGTACCGTTGAGTCTTGAATTCTTTGAGTTGTATGGACCTTGATAAACGACACATCTTTTCTTGAATCAATCAGATTTCTATTTTTTTTTCTTTTTTTCTTTTTTTCTACTTGATGGTTTGCCTTTGGCTTTTGAATTTGTTTCTTGTTCTCATAATCATTTGCGCCCTTGAACCACTCCAATCATAGCCTCCGGATAACAGCATAGGAGTGCGTCCCGCTCTTTTCTCATCCTCGTCTTTTCTGCATGAGGCAAGGTAGGGGTTACCCACCCATTCCCAGCTACTACGACTAGAGATGGACAGTTCGTTTTCTCTGTCCCGCCACCACTTCGAACGCATGAATAAACTTGTATACTTGGTGATGGAGCTACTTTCAGGACTAGGCTAGTGAAGCGTCAACCTCCACCGCTTTTCTCAATCATCAGAACCAAAAACTCAGAACTTCCTGCAATTTGCCGTACCTTTCTAGGACATTTCTGTCAACTTCACATCCCTGCGTATTACAACTCACAAGAACAAAGCATCGAAATTTTTTTGAAATTTCGCATTTTTAGTCAAATGAGCACAATAGTCATACAACGCTGGAAATAAGATTTCGACATAGGGGAAAAGCACAGCAGTACACCATCAGTTCACCACAACTTCATTCAGATACAAAGCATGAAATAGACACGACACGCAACTGACTCAATAACATCCCACCCCACACTTAAATTGACCCGTGTCCTCATGGTACAACTCAATAGATAAGACGGACAAACAAAACAGACTCAAATAAAAAATAAAAGACAATAAATAAATAAATTAAAATGAAGGAACTGGTACTCCCCTAATAATCTGGTGGTGGTGGTGGCTGCGATTTTACCCTCTGCGGTGCACCGCGGACATCTTCTTCGTTTAATGCCGCGGACGTCTCTTGAATTAGCTTAATTGCTCAGGCGTCCGCGCAGATATTTGTTGAGACGTGCGCGAACTACACTGATGTAGAATTCCTTTCTTCATTTAATCACCTGAAACCACTAGAAATAGAAAAGAAATGCACTCGGGGCGCATTATCAGATTCTCAATTCCACTAATTAACCTACTCCTAACATGATTAAAATAAAAACAAACACCGGGTTGCCTCCCGGTAAGCGCCTTTGTTTTACATCCTTGGCTGGACATTACCTCTTTAGGGATCACAAGTTAGGATCCCAAGGCTGCTCCAAATCAAACTTAGTGCTCAGCGTGCTCCTCTCCTCAGCACTTCCACGAGTTAACCATTTCTCAATGCTCAGCCCGACATCAGGTGGCTTCGATCTCCAATTCTTTTCCGTAGGTGTCCACCGCTTCTGCGCAGCCACCCCACACTTTTGTTTCTTAACTCACTTTTCATCTGGTGGGTGTGTTTTCCTTGTCACCTTCAGCTGCTCACTGACACCCTGAATCACACACAGCGATTCAGCAGTTATAATATTAAAACAAGTCTTATCAGTTATCTTAGGTGGTTTTCCCGCACAAGGCTGGTGGTCATCCTCAAAGACACAAAACTCAGCCATCTTGCCACCATATTTGAGGATTATAATACCCTCAGCGACATCAATCTTCGCCTTCATAACAAACAAGATAGGTCGTCCTAGAATGAGTGTTGGCGACTCCTTAGTCTGGGTGTCCTCCATCTGCAAGACATAAAAATCTGCAGGCACAACAACTTCTCCAACATTCACGGTTAAATTCTCAAGAAAACCATAGGGATGAACACATGACTTGTTGCCTAACTCAATAGTTAACTTGATCGGTTTCACCGGTCCAAGTTTCAATGAACAATAAAGATCATAAGGCATCACATTAATAGACGCTCGCAAATCAATCAAACAGTGGGAAAAAAGCGTGTTACCAATGCCCAGGTCACCGTGAAGGCACCTGGGTCTCTATTCCGATTGGTCAATGCTCCTTGTTGCCCTTGCTCCAATTCTTGTATTTTTGCATTGGTCCTCGTGTCTTCACACTCCTTCCGTTGAATCCCATTATTTACAACTTCGTGGCGCTCAATAACCTGCATGGGAAATGGCAATTGCGCAAGAGGGTTAGAATTCAAAATTTGGGAATTGCTTATTGGGAATTCTGCGCACGTCTCCTTATTTTTATCCGCGGACGTCTCTAGTATTTGTAGAAATTCATCAGGCGTCCGCGCATTAATTGTTGAGACGTCCGCGTTCTCCACTAATGCTGAGTCCAAACCTCGCTCTTTTTCTTTTCCTCCAGCCTTCATCTCCTCTTCATCCTTTATCACGATCACACTCACATTTTGCCTTGGATTGGGGATCGTTTGCGAAGGCAGCTTCCCTTTGTCTTCTTGCTTTTCGTAAACATCTTTGGCAATTTGAGACACTTGCTTCTTCAGCTCATTAACGTCTCCAGCTTGTTGCACCATCTTTTCAGTGAGTTCTTTGAACATGCCTCTCACTTCATCCCTAAATTCCTTGATCGGGCTATCTTTTCCTTGTTTGATGTGCGGTGGTTTGTACGGCTGCTTTTGTGGGTACGAAGATTGCCCCACATCATAGTTGTTGTTCCTTTGCCAACCACCCTCATTTTGCCTAGGCTTCCATTTGTTGTTGCCTTGATATCCATCATACCTCCTTGGTGACAAATCTCCCTTGTTCATGTAGCCCACTATATTCACGCCTTCTATTCTTTCCTAAAAAACAGCGTTATCGTTATTCATTGAATTAAAAGTGGACTTGTTTACCTTACACTCCACTTGTTGATTTCTTTGTGGTTGTTGCGTCACTAATTGAGCCATCATATTCTTCAGTTCCTGCAATTCAGAATGTACATTCACGTTAGCAACTGGTGCAGGTTTATATGTTTCTTCTAAATACCTTGTGCTCTCGATAACTCTCCCAATCAACTCCCATATCTCCTCGGGGTACATGTCACGGATAGACCCCTGAGCGGAACCATCTAGCATTCTTCTTTCCATCAGAATCATCCCATCCATGAAGTATTTGAGCAACATCCTTTGTGGGATTCCATGATTCGGACAGCTCTCTTCCAGTTGCCTAAACCTCTCCAAATAATCGAACAACGTTTCTCCACGTCCTTGTCTAAGCATAGAGAGCTCCTTTCTTGTTTGAGCTGCCTTCGAATGGGAGTAATACTTGTCCATGAATTTTCTTTGCGTTTGATCCCATGAAGTAATCGAACCTGAAGGCAAAGACATTAACCAAGATTTAGCTTGACTTACTAAAGAAAAAGGGAATGTCTTTAATTTATAAATATTTTCCGGAACCGATGCCGTTTTCATGGACATGCAAACTCTATGAAATTCCTTTAAGTGCTTTAGGGGGTTCTCATTGGGCATTCCCCCAAACTTGGGCAAGTGGTGTATCACCCCACTCTTTATCTCGATATCTTCTGCGTCCTCATCCAACCTAATGCACCAAGGTGCCTCATCAATATACGGCGCACAAACTCCTCTCATTGTGCGTCCCAAATCCCGACGCCTAGCTAACTGTCCATATTGGTTTCCTCCACCGAGGTATTGTCGATCCAACTCATCCTCGTAATCCTCGTAATTCTCGTGTCTAGCTGCACGATGTCTAGCAAACTCATTCACAAATTGCTGATTTCTGGGGGGTGGTAATCTTTGATTAACAGCGGGCAGTCCTTGCCTCTGTTCCTGCATGTTATCTCCTAGTACACTTCCTCTCTCATCATCATCACGTTCAACACTTCTATGTGACATTGTTACTTAAACAAAAAATAATCAAGTGACAAAATAAAAGACAATAAAAATAAAAACTAAAAGGAAATAAATACATAGTGAGATTCTTCGTTACCAATCCCCGGCAACGGCGCCAAAATTTGACGGGCGTCGTTGTACCCGTCAAAAATAATATTTTCTTTATCTCCGACTAGCAAGTGGTAAGTCGGGTCGTATCCACAGAGATCGGTATAAGAATCTGTTTCACTAAGTAAAAGCGTGACAATGGGGGTGTGAATTCCAACAAGTAAATAAAAAACGCAAGTAAGCAGCAATGATCAATTTTAACTAGAGCAATCGTCACACAAATGCAAGTATTAATTATTAAAGAGCAGTGCAAGCTAGAACTTTTGACTGTGATGCAAGACTAAATCATTGACCAAACCGTTCTGAATTCTAATGTTCTACAACTTAGAGCTCCCCGCTAGGTTGTACTCCCCGTTCTTATTATAGTACTTAATCTCGCGCTAGCGATAATAAAGACCCTAACTCGCTAGAGTTGCATGAAGATTCAAACAAGTTGTCCTAGGGTTTTTAATCCTAGTGGTATATTACTCGTGTCCTAGTTTACTATCCCCGCTAGGTTGCTAGTAAACTTTCACAATTGGAATCAACAAACAAACAAAAGCTCCCCCGCTAGGGTTCCACTTATGCTAGCACATCAATTCCATAAACATTGCATAATAATATAACGCAAAACATAGAAATCAATATAGGTCTCAAGTCTAAACATCACAATGTCGAGTTCTAGCCTACACTTATAAGTTTAGCTACTCATCGTAATGGAATACATCATTAAGTATTGAATATAATGAAACAAAATTACTAATGATGAATTCTCCACCAAGCTGCAGCTCAACTCTAACACTTGAAATCAGCACGTAACCAAGCTATCTTCTCCAAAATCGGGTCAAACCCTAATTCTCCAAACTCTCGAACGTGTCTCTTGTTTTCTTCCAAAATGTGTCTCTTTTTCACACTAAAAATCGAGGTTCAGCCGCCTAGGGTTTGGCTCTTCTTATTCTGCTTTTATTCTTCCCGAGATGCCAAAATGAAATTATGAAATTCGACTGCCAGCTGGCATGCGGACGTCTCCTGCATTTGTTCCCCGCGGACGTCTCTTGAATTACGGTAATTGTTCAGACGTCCGCGCCATTAATCCTTAGACGTCTGTGCTTTTTGCGCTCGCACAGATCAGACCAGTGGCATGAAAATAGTGTGCGTTCGTACAGTCCAAAAACGGGCTCGCAAAACATCTTCTAACAGGCTCCCTTTAGCCGATATTCCTTCCATGGTCTCCGAATGCACCTGAGAATGAAAACTACACACAAGTAGTGAAATAATATACAGGCAATCACTAAGAGAGAGGTTTTAACACCTAAAATAGTCGTACAACTACGACTTATCACTAATCCATAGTGAGCCACGAGTAGTGGACTATAAATGTAAATTTTGCAAAGCCACAACGACGGGCTCTGTCATTCTCCAAGAGCGAATGCTTCATTAGAAATATCGAGAACCCTTGTATTGAAGTCAGCTATGGTCTTGTCCTCCTGCATTCTTAAATTTTTGAATTTTGATGTGACCATCTCCATTCTAGATATTTTAACTTTGGTTGTACCTTCATGAGCAGTTTGTAGTATGTCCCAAGCCTTCTTCACAATCTCACAGGTAGAAATCATCTTGAAATTCTTTCCATCAACTTCTGAGAATATAGAATTCATTGCTTTGGAGTTTGCAGCTTCAGCGTTCTTATGAGCCTCGGTCCACTTGTCTTTAGCTTGAAGGCTGACTTTGCCGGCTTTGGTGATCACTGGGTGTGTCCACCCATTTTCAACAGCTTCCCAAACTTATTCATCCTGAGACTTTAGGAAGGCCTTCATTCACACCCTCCAATAGCCATATTTGTTTCCTTCTAGCAGCGGTGGTCGAGTGATGTTCTGCCCTTCTCTTAAATCCATCTCAAACAACCTCTGGATCCTACTCTGTGTGTCGAGTATTTGCTCTGATACCAATTGGAATCTTCCCCTGGTAGATGAGATGTTGTTCTGGTCGGGTGCAGAACAATATCTGGAACAACTTATGCGAAATTTAAATGCAGTGCAAAAAATAAATGACACGCAAATTTGTTACCCAATTCGGCGTTAACGAGCCTACTCTGGGGGGGCGTCTCCTAGCCCGGTGGATAGCAATTCACTAGAATTGAGTATTGCGAGTAGAGGGTTTACCGTTTACAGACTCCCTCTTAAACAACCTGAGCCTCGAACACTAGCAATTGCACTCTAGGTCTCCCCCTAGATCTTTGCTTTCGCTCCGTATCCACCAATATGATTCTCCGTGAGAATCAGTGCCTTCTCCCGAATGCGCAAATCAGAACAGTAGTGCGTGCTCCTTCAGTGTTGTTCTACGATCAATCTGCCGAGCACCTGAACAGATTGAATCCGAGTGCCGTGAGTAATCAGTGACATTTAGTTCACCGGTCGTTTGCTTCCTCCTCCCTTCAGTGAGTATGAGCGTGAATTATTTCTCCGTAAGTGCTGACTAATACCTAAGCATGAGCCCTCCTTATATAGAGTGGTAGAAACCCTAAAACAATTAGGATTCCGAAACTAAACCGCATATAACCTTAGGAAATCTTTCCTAATCTTTTGCGCATATCTCTTGAAGATAATCCTTCATTTGAATCTTCAATCTCGATTAAGCAATCTTCGATTATCTTTTCGACTAAGATAGCTTCAAGCGCAAGCAACCGACTTCAAGGATATCTTCGATTATCCACATGCACCGACTTGTCAAAACTGCTCTCGGAAAAATCTCCAGGCGAAGTTGTGCTACGACGGTTGAAACAAGTTTTCAAATCTGAATTTGGAAACTTCAGACTTCTGTCCATTGATGTGCAACCGCCTTTCTCTTCTAACGGTCGACTGAGTTTCCTAATCTGAATTAGGAAACACTTCATCTGCTTCAACTTGTTCCAGGACAGTTGTCTCTTCAAATCTTGAACAACAACTTGAACAAATATACTAAGTTTTGCCAAACTACATGCCATAAAACTAACAAATACCATAACGGGTTCCAAATTTTCGAAGCCGATCTCTTCAAGCATGCAGACAGAAGCAATCCCTGCATTGTTCACCAGATGATCTACTGCAACATCATAACAAACAAAGCCAAATGTTTTCAAGTTAATGTCAACAACAAGCAGCAACATGTGCGTAAAAAACAAAATCTGGAAAGTTAATCGTCACCTTCCAAACTTACACTTGCCTAAATAGTTTACAGTCTCATTGATGAATCTCTGGCAATCGTCTGCCTTGGAGACGTCAGCCTGGATATATATAACCTCTGGCCCACCTAGAAAAAGAGCCCGATCGCAAATTACTCGAAGTCCTCTCTTCTGGCGATTAAGGCCAGAGAAGAACTAAATTAAAAATTAAAACAAAATATATTCACATGCCATCAAAAATAAAGTGTAGCAGTTTTTAAGACATAGCAATGAATAATGATTCAATCTTGTAATTTTATAATTAAAAAAAGCAAAAATGGTAACTATACATAAATGTAGTTAGTATAACATGAGTGCTCCAATGAGAATCCAACTATATTTCAAAACCTTGAAAAACCTATTGGTATTTTGAATGTGCATCAAAAAACTAGTGTTCTGCTGACACGTCTCTCAACTTGAATTTTCAAAGACACAGATAAAAAAATCAATGTTAGCAAGTTTGGCTTTACTAATGAGACACATGTCGTCGCACCAAAACGATCATGCAAATTTTAAAGTGCAGATAAGATATTTAGATTCGCGAAATATAAAGTGATTCTCAATTTTAACGTTTTCCATAGTGAGTAATCATATATATATAGAGGAGCGCTCAAATGAGGCAGTGAACAGTATGGGTTTTGAGTGCATGCAACATAATTTGTATAAAAGAACATCTTAATTATTTGGAGAGTATCGAAATAGCAGCAGCGTAATTGTACTTGTACCTCGCCAATGCCGGAAGAGGCTCCAGTGACGAGGATGACTTTTCCAGCAACGTTTTCTTTAAACATGGATTTGATGAAGGACATGTAGTAACAGTAGGGTATATAGATGGGTAAGAATAGTAGAGGATCCAGAGCTTCGTCTGAGGGGGCTTCCAAATTTTATTTTCGAATAACAAGGATATGAGTCGGATCAGGCAACAACAACAAAAAGTCCGCTAATGATCCGGCGATTTTTTTTCCGAACAACAATAACAACAAGGTCCGCTAATGATCAACCAACCTTCTGAAGCTCATAAAGGTGTCATCCGATGTCCTTTGAAGATGATCTATATATGGATCGAAAGCTAATTGAATGTTCTATAACTTTCATGTTTAACGCAAGATGGAATTTGGAGGTTAAGCCGATAAAAACAACGACCAAAGATAGATGATTAATTGAAATTTGCCGATATTGAGGGGGTCTGAGCCAATCTTCTAAAGCTTATAGAGGCGTCATCCGGTGTCCATTGAAGATGATCCATATATGTATAGAAATCTAATTGAATGCTCTACAACTTTCATATTTACATAAAGATGAAAATTGGTAGTTAAGCTGATACAAATAGTCACCAAAAATGGATGATTGATTGAAATTAGCCGAAATCGAGGGGGTCCGAGCCAACCTTCAAAAGCTCATAGAGGCATCATCCGGTGTTCGTTTAAGATGTTTTTTATATGGGTAGAAAGCTAATTGAGTGTTCTATAACTTTTATGTTTACTCCAAGATGAAATTCAGAGGATAAGCTTAATAAAACAGTGTCCAAATATAAATGTTTGATAAAAAAAATTAAGAAAATATATAAAATTTTATATGCAAGTTTTTTTTTCTTGGAAATTTGAGAGGGGTCCTGGGCCGAGATCATAAAAAAAGCTGATGTGGTCCGGTTTGGACCTACGTGGACCAAGTGGCGTACACATCAATGCCGGTTCCTCTAGAACCGGTATCATAATGATACCGGTTTTCAGGAAACTGGGAATATTGAAATTAAAACTCCAGGGTTTCTTCTCTTCTCCCTCATTCGATTCGAGCTCTCTCTTCTCTACCATACGTCCGCCGACCCCGACGACCCTCCGTCGACTCCGACAATTCCGATTCGCCAGCAGCCAGTATGTAGTCGATTTTAGTGTTAGTTGTTAATTTTAGGGTTAATTGTTTGTTGTTAATATAAGTTAGGGTTTTTGAAGAATATGGTTTTGTTAATTGTTGATTTTGATTGTTAATTGTTGATGTTAATAGTCGAATTTGATTGAATTGTTGATATTATTAGTCGAATTTGATTGTTAATCGTTCAATTCGGTTATTGATGAAATTGGTGATGAAATGGTGTAATTGTTGAAATATTTATGAAATTTTGATTTTTATGATGTAGATATGGACTCACAAAGACCATCATCTTGACAAAGACCATCGCAAGCTATATTGCATCAGAATATGGATCCGGATGACATAATTCATCCTGGTCCGATTGACGACTCAGTCCTCAGTCAGCAGAGTACTCATCGTAGCGAGGCGATTTGGAACCCACATATTAGTATGTTAAATTATGTTAATTATCATTCATAATTTAATATGTTACTAATGTTGAATTAAATTGTTGTTTCACAGTTGGATCCGAAAGGGAAGGCCAACATAGCCCTTAAGGTTCATAAAGGGGGTGCATTGCCAATTGATCCTCCCATACGCCCTTATATGGTAGCTGTTGGATTTTATCCGTGGACTCATGTGTGCGGTGTGAAGGCTGAACCGTCCCTATTGACAGCCGTGGTCGAGAGGTGGAGGCCAGAAACACACACCTTTCATTTTATTGATGGAGAGGCGACAATCACGTTACAGGACGTGTCACTACTTACGGGGGCTACCTGTAGATGGACAGCCCTTGACGGGCCAGTTGCAGATGAATTTTGAAGAGGTTTCTGTGAGATTGCTTGGAGTATACCCCGATAGCTTCGATAAATCACCCGCAATGGCGAAGAGAAGTTGGTTCACGAACCATTTGGTGACAAGAGCAGGTCAGACACTGAGGAGTTGTTGAAAAAATATGCTAGTCCTCAATCTGATAAGATCGACCTTGTTAGGTGACAAGAGCGGCAAGACGATCCCGCTCTACTTTCTTCCCTTGCTAGAGGATTTGGATAGGATCAAGAATTATAGTCGGGAAAGTGCTGTGTTGGCGTGTCTGTGTAGTAACATGTGTAGTGCATGTAAGATCAGACACTGTCAATTGGCCGGGGCGCCCTTGATTATTCAGTTTTGGTCATGGGACAGACTCTCTCATATCGGTGTGCCGACGGTCAGAGTTCCAGTCATGTTACCGCCATCGGATGCAGAGGGTGATCCAGCTTTGCGGGGAGCGTGGTCGTACGTGTGAGTTGACAGTTGTAATTTTGTATAGTAAAAAACAATTTATAATGATGACCGGTAAGACCGGTGTCGAACCCAACGGAGCAAATTTGATTATGCGCTAGGGGAATCAAGTTTTCAACTTGGTTATTCCTACAAATTAATTGATGAGATGGTTTTCAATTAAGAACTAGCAATGAGCTAGCTTCAAAGGGTTGAATATCAATCATAAGAGAGTTTCGAGGGGTTATGCCCCTCCTTGGCATTTCCCATAATCATGCATACAAGAATTAAACACATTCAAGGTGTTAGATAGTGTTGAACCTAGTTTACCCTAAGGTAGATCACATTTTTATCGAATTTATTCTTATTCAAGCTCTCTTATAGCTCGAACCTCAATCTTCCGAGGATATCGGTTCATTCCATGGCATTTTTTAGCATTGGAACATCTCCCCATGCAATAAATACCATGAACTCGAGTCCTAGTTCACTTCAAATCTGTAGATATGATCACATTTACTACATCTAAACCATCCCTAAGGTCGTTAGATACTTAGGTCAAGTTTTGGGATAAACAAGTATCTTAGGCATTTCATCAAACACCTAGGTGCATGCTATAATTAAGATCATAGCAAATGTAAATTTAACACCATAGATTAATCATCCAACATGCGTATACATGATCAAGAGTACCAAAGAGGGTAACAACACCCTCAAAACACAAGGGGGACTACTCACACGTCATGTAAGACAACATGGTGTGAGTATGTTATGAAGAAAACAACAAGTAAAATATGGAAGATGTAGAGAAATAGGATTGTTGATCCTTAAAATCCCTTTGATCCTCCTTCTTCTTCCTTGATCGGATTCCCCTTGATGACCTTGATTTGATCTCCTTTGATGAGTAATTTTGCCCAAAAAGCCAGCCCCCTAAGTCAACCATGCCACTTTCTATTTATAGCCTCGGGTAAAATAGCTGGTATTGTAGCAGTCCAACCAGTCGGGTGGCTTATGGAAGGAATCCAATAGACCGGTTGGGATTGTTCTTGGTGCACGGCTATCTGGAGTCTTTAGTCAGCCAGTCGACTGGTGAGTCCAACCAACCGACTCAAGTTGGCCGATTGCATCAAGTTTTGCTCCTTTAGTCAACCGGTCGGCTGGTAAGTCCAACCGACCGGTTGCAGAAAAACTCTTGTTGCAGGCCATCTTGTGCTTCCATTCAGCCGGTCAGTTGAGCGATGAACCGACCGATTGCGAGCGTGCTTGAGAGAGCTTCACTGGGCCTTTTAGTCACCCGGTCGGTTGGTTCATGGAAATTCTTGAACCAACCGGTTGAGATGCATTTCTACCCATATTCTGCTCCAAATCTCTGGTTTTTCCCGAGTTTTCATATTTTGGCTTTGACACTGAGAATATCTTGTTTTATACTTGAAACGTACGAAAAAGGATCAAATGACATCAAAATATCGTCGAAAACTAACTAAAGCAATAGTGAAAATGGCTATTAATAAGTTGAATTCTTAACGTATCAACACTCCACACTTAAGCTTTGTTCGTCCCGAACAAAGTATGAAAATATGTCAAGGTCATGCATATGTCGAAATGCTAGTGGTGCTATGTTTTTCATCTATTTGCCCAACTAGCTTTCACAAGGTCTCGATCATTATTCCTAACCATGTTATTTGAAAGTAAAATGAAAATATGTACAATCTAACTAGCTCCTTTTCGTATGCGTTACGAATGCATATAGCGTATGCATTAAGGCTTTAAACCCGTAGGCTACCCTAGTGGACGAGTTATAGTCTCGTGAGAGTTTTCAGAAAAGGGAATACTCACCAATCCCATATGCACCTATCCCATGAGAATGAATGCAAGAGTGCTCAACCAAGGCTAGGATTTCTCAAAACAAATCCTTCACCCCAAGCTAGGACTACCATCACATTATCATCAAAAGAACCTTTGAACCATTTGAGTACCCTTGAGGTTGTGCATTCAAGATCATCAATACTAGAGCTATCAAATGTCTAATCCAATGATCTACTCATTTTCAAAACAATACAATAGAGGCATAGTTTAGTTTGCACAAAATAATGTCAATCGCTCACCTATGCTAGCTAGGGCTAGTCCATAGGTTTGCGACAATGGACTCGTTCCCAAGTCTTAGGCGTTTAAGCCGTAATCCATAAGGGAAGAGGAGTTTGACACGACGGTTCTTATAAACCAATCATAGAATAAATGATAGTTCCCGTGCATGCACATGGATCGTCCAAGAGTTAATCTAACTAGCACACAAGGCAAATGATGAATCCCGCACAAAAGTAGAATGATGGAATAACACAAAGTCAAGTTTTCAATGCTTCTTATTTTCTTTTTCAAATGGCCTTTGGCCTACAAATGCTTTCGAGTGGGAACTTTTCTTCCTAACCCCGGCATTTGTATGTTTTGATCAAAACTTCTCTTGTACTTTGAGAAAGTTTTTAGTCCGGGCTTTGCCCTCTTTTGACCATGAAAATGAAACACTTTTTTTTGTTTGGGCCTATTTTTCGCCCTCTTCTGACTCCACACTTAAAACTTGACAATATGTTCAAGGAATGTATGGAATGCGCGGGAAATAATCATAAGTAAGGCACTAAGTTGGAAGAACTCGAGTCACCAAGGAACATTCAAGGTGTCTAAGTTTTTCGTGAAAATTTTAAAAGTGCTTGCTGAAACTTTTATCCAAGATATTTCAATGAAAATACTTAAAAAATTAGATAGACAAGGAATAGCAATGATATTGGTTCACAAGAATGCACATTCAAGGAACTAGGTCGATTCTAGGATCAAGTCCAATAAATGTGACAAGTAGGCTAGATGTGATCTATAGGGATTAAGATTTGATAGTCACAAGCCTATACGGTTGAAAACACTCTCATGTTAGGGATAGGGTTCAAAAGTTGCAAGTGTCCATCAAAAATGATATGCATGGCATGAAAGCATGTGAACTATGCGCATTAACCTACTCCACACTTAAGTCAAGCTTAGTCCCTAAGCGCAAAGAATGATAAAATAAGGCAAAAGGCGCATAGAAACTCCCCTCGTTTGTAGAATGTGTTGAAGAACCAATGACATAACTCTTGGGAATGAGATATATTCATTTGGTTGCATAAGTAGGTAAAGAAGGTGATTCTGGCATGAGAAGACCATGAGTATAAATATCCTGAAATTTCCACAATAAATAATGGTAAAACACCTTCAATAACATAAGAATATAGCATACAACCAAAGATAAGTCAAGAGTACATCATAAAGATGGCATACATCATCCAAAATTGCGCCAAAAGGCGACTTAACATCCAAGTACATGATCAAAGCAAGAAAGCATCAAAACATCGATACAATTATGATCAAAATGCAATACAAGCTCAAGATGTAGCCTTGTCGCCTCCTGGAGTGGCCTCTCTAGTAGTGGCTTCATCGACCTCCTCCATAGTATCAAGAAAAGGCGTACCCACCTCCTCGGATCTAGTAGATGGCGTGGAAGGCAAGGGGGAGGCGGCACGAGGGACAAAAGGCCCTGGATCAACTAGAGGGGCATCAACGGGAGCACTCAACCCACTGATCATGGACAGAAGTGTAGTACGAAGCCACTTCGACTCCAGGCGAGCTCTCGTAGCCTCTGCTCTGGTGAACTCTTCTAGTCGAGCCAAACCAGTCCTCAAATCAGCAATACCCGAGGAGATCCTCTCTTGCCACTTGGTCCACTCCCCACTAGCAGGGGGAGCACTCTCGACTGTCGGCTCCTCTCTAAGTGTCTCATCAGCAATGGGAGGAGAAAGAATGGGAGATGAAGGAGGGGAAGGGGTAAGATTGGCTGCGCAATACAAATGGTTCTTCATCTTGAAGCTCCTCTTCCTCCTCTCCGCCACATCTCTAAGATTCTGTTTGTGAGGCTTGTCGTCATCCTCCCAAGTCTTGCCATCCTTCTTAAGGAGGCGCATGTGGATGGCTTGGGGCATCCTTCATGGCCAAAGGTGAAGTTACACCTCATGGCAATAAGAGTGATCATGGACCCTCCTCTTAAAGCTAAATTCCTCAACGTCTTCTTTACAACGCTCTCAAAGCGGGAGAATAGGATGGCAATCCAATCAAGCGCATCGCCCCCATTTATGGCCATCATCAGCTCAAAATCAGGGGCTGTCACTACTCTAGCTTTATCCCCACGAGTGTTGATTCCAAAAGCAATGATGTGGTGATTGATCTTCCAAGTCGGAAGGGTGATGGCTGAGGCATTGTAGGAAGGGGCAAACCACTCATGCCTCCCTGAAATGTCTCTCCAAAATCTGCTCTGAATGTGCTCATTCCTACTGATCATCTCTCCTCCTATCAATGGAAAGCTGAGCCACTCTTGGATCATCCTCTTCCCAATCAAGAATTCCCTCCCACGAAGCATAAACCTCCAATGTGTGCCTCTCCTCCCCTCCCGTACAAACATCTAAAGAGCATAGGAACTCCTCCACAACTCTCTGATAAGTCCCCGATCATCCAATAAAAGGAAGCCTAGATCACTTCTATATAATAAATCTTGTACCTCTCCGCCGACGTGGGGGTGGTCAAGTACGTCCAAGGCCGGGTAGAGAGTGGGCATGACTTCCTTTCCCGGTCCAGTGACTACCCTGAGTCTCTCTGTGAATCTGGCATCACGGAATGCTAGAGGCTTGATGAAGGGGTAAGGTGTAGGCTCGGGCAGAGGTGACTCAATAGGTCCATCCCTCGGTAGAATGGGCACAAGTGCAATGGGAGGTGCACTAGGCGCAGCTGCAGGCTCTAATGGTGGAGAAGGAGCTCTAGGTGGTGGAGGTGCCAGAGTGGTCTTCTTCTTTGTCGGCTTCTTCGTCGCGGCACCCCTTGAAAATTTGCTCTTCTTCTTCGGTGGAGGGCTAGGACAGGGTGGCGGAGAGTCCATTTCCTTGCTGGAGGATGAGCTATCATCTCTTAATACCCTCCTCTTCCGTTGAGAAAGAGGAATGTCGTCCTCGTAACTCTCACAAATTGGTTCCCTTGGCACTTCTTGGGCTATTTCCTTGCCCTTGGACACTGATTTGGACGAGGAGGGACCTCGAGGCATGATTGTATAGGAGAGGGAAAAACTGATTTTACACTGAAACTGTACTCAATCGGTCGGTTGGATGGAGACCAACATCCCAACCGGTCGGTTGGGAGGCGACATGGAGGTCAAAAATTGGGGTTTTCTAGGAGGCTTTGGCGATAAGAATTGAGGCTTGGGGTTTGGAGGCGAGGTGATGGCAAGCGTATTGAGCGGTTGAGCGGGTGCTTTTGATGCCAGAGAGAGGAGATCGGCGAGGGGGAGTGTCTGGCAGTTTCGGTGAGTGCCGAACGGTCAGCGTGGGTGACGACGAGGCTGGGACGAGGCTGAGACGGCTAGAGTGAGGTCAACAGGTGAAGGTCGGATGGTGGCAACTGCTAGTCGGTCGGGTGAGGGTTTGAGGGGTCGGTTGAAATGATTTTGAAATGTAAAGAGGAGTTTTAGATAAGCAATTCCCAACCGGTCGGTTTGATATTTCCAACCGATCGGTTGGATGTCTTCAATTTGGGGGCAGTTTGAACATTTATTAAACCGGTCGGGTGAGTTAGTCAACCGGTCGCTTGGGGACAGGGCATTTAGCACCTTCCTGAGTGATTTGGTCAATCGGTCGGTCGGGATTAGGCATGGTCTCAACCGGTCGGATGGAGGTAGGGTTCCTGGACTGTTTTCAATGATTTGACATAAAATGTCTATCCATTCTTGCACAAATCCAACTCCACACTCATAAATTTTTACTCCACAAAATGAACTAGCATCACTCAATATTCAAACACAAGATCATTTCAAACTTAAGGCGTGCCTCAACATGAAATCACTACCATACACATGATTTTTAACAAATGAACGCAAACTAGGATTACACACTCCACACTTAGAATGTCACCACCGTTTAAATATTTCATGCAAAGCACCAAGTCCACACCAAGCACATCTATTCATGCATTTTCATCATCCTAGCATTCATGTTCACATTCAAAATTCAAGCTACGCATGCCAAACATATATATGAAATCAATTTTAAGTAGATGGGCAACTTACAAACCGGGCTAGCTCCCGTGAGGGCCTAGTTGAACATCTTTGCAAAGACCGAGCCAAATCTCCTTTTTAGAAACATAATTGAGGAGTCCTTTACTAGGATCCCTCCTCAAGCGGACTTGTATAATATTGGGAGACTCAATCCGGATTCTTTGAAGAGTTGCAAGCAACTTGTTTAATAGCCCTTTTCCAAAGTGATGGTAGCTTCTCACCCTTTGATGTTTTTGCTTTTCCATTCTTACTCATCTCATTAATGCATGATGATGAGTCAAGGTGATCAAAGGAAGGGTCTTCATCGGGTTCAAGTGTGTTGTGCAACTCCTTCTTATCAACTTTCTCGCCCTCAACAACTTCGGCTCCCTCCTTCTCTAGCCTTTTCTCAACATTAGCCACTTGTTCTCCTTTTACCCTTTCTATCTTTACCTTTTCTCCACCAGTTTTTAGGGTCAATATCCCTTTTCCAACATCAGCTTTAAAACTGGTGGTGGCGAAGAAAGGACTCCCAAGGATCAATGATGAAGTGAAGTTGTCCCCCATATCTATCAGCACAAAGTCGCATGGAATGTAGAATTTGTCGACTTTGATTGGGACATTCTCCACTAGCCCCCAAGGGCGCCTTGTAGTCCCATCCGCGAGTTGTAGTGTCATCTTAGTGTATTTCACCCCTTTCAATCCAAGCTTGTAGTAGGTGGCTAGGGGCATAACGCTCACACTAGCCCCAAGATCGGCTAGTGGACTTGTGAAGTTCATGTCACGTATCGAGCAAGGGATAGTGAACTTTCCGAGATCTTTTACATTTTGGGGAATTTGCTTTGAACAGAGGGCACTACATTCGTGGTTGAGGGGATGGGGATCATCTACTTCAATGGTCCTCTTGTTGGATAATATTTCCCTTAGGAACTTGTTGTAGAGAGGGGCTTTCTTTATGAGCTCACAAAACGGTAAGTGCGCATATAACCTTTTAAGCATTGTCACGAAGGTCCCAAACTCCTTATCCAACTTTGTGGGCTTTGCAAGTCTTCGAGGAAATGGAATAGGTGGAGAGTAAGGCTTCAATTCCTCTTTTCCCTTCTTGATTTCTTTAGCCTTGTCGGTTGAGGGGATAGCGACAACATCTTCAATTTCTTCTTCTTCGGCTCTAGCTTGGCCGGTAGGCTTTTAAGGTAACATAGTAGTTTTCTTTTTCCGAGTGTCCTCTAAAATTTTCCCACTTCTGAGGGTTACTGCCTCACAATGTTCCTCATGGGGAACCTTTGATAAAGCCTTCCCATCAAGCTCTTCCATTTCTAGCAATTCATCCTCAAATGACCCTCAATGTAGATGGTGTTGCAATATTCCTTTTTGTCATGCTTGGGTCGAGCCGGTAGCTTTCCTTGTGCTCTTGTAGAAGACTCGGCTTGTTGAGCTATTTGGTTCTCAAGCATCTTGTCATGGGTTTCCAACCTTTTAAATTGGGTTTGCAAACCTTGGTTGAATTGCAACACCTTCATCAATTTATCTTCGAGATCCCTACTTGCTCTTTCTTGGTTTGCAAGCATTTCTAGCCTGAGCTTCTCATGATGTTCAACAAGCGTAGCAATCATAGGGTCCAAATTTGAGAGGTCACTTGATGATTGAGGGGAATGGTTAGCTTATTGGTAGGGCCTTTGAGCTTGAGCTTGGTATTGTTGGCCTTGGTATTGGTTCCTTTGTTGGAATTGGTTCTTTGGTGGGAAAGCATTGTTATTTGAAGTTGGCTAGGGACCAAAGTCGGGAGGTGTAGGATTTGTGGTCTTGTATGAGAAGTTTGGATGATTTCTCTAAGCGGATGAAAACTTTGGGGTAGTGTAGTTGGATTGAGAATTTTGGCCTTGAAAAGCACTAGCATTATACTCTCTCCCTTGGTTTCCACCAACATAGTTCACTTCTTGGCATTGAATTAGTATCGTGCTCATAAACTTCACATATGTTGCACTGACAGGTGTCGTTGTACCTGTGCAAAAATAATATTTCTTTTTCCGACTAGCTAGTGGTAAGTTGGGTCGAATCCACAGAGATCGGTTGAGAATCTGTTTCACTAAGTAAAAACGTAACAATGGGGGGGGTTTGAATGCAAACAATTAAATAACGCAAGTAAGCAAGAATGGTCGCAAGAGCAATCGTCACACTAATTCGAGTATCAAATTTTAAAGAACAGTGCAAGCTAGAACTCTCGACTGTGATGCAAGACTAAATCATTAACCTAACCGTTTTGATTTCTAATGTTTTACAACTTATAGCTCCCCGCTAGGTTGCACTACAAGTTGTCCTAGGGTGTCAATCCTAGTAGTATATTACTCGTATCCTAGTTTGCTATCCCCGCTAGGTTGCTAGTAAACTGTGATAATCGGAATCAACAAACTAATAGAAGCTCCCCCGCTAGGGTTCCACTTATGCTAGCATATCAAATCCATAAACATTGCGTAGTAATATAACGCAAAACATAAAGATAAATATAGGTCTCAAGTCAAAACATCACAATGTCGAGTTCTGGCCTACACAGATGAGTTTAGCTACTCATCGCAATAGAATACATCATCAAGTTGTTTGAATGTAATGAAACGAAAATACTAATTATGAATTCTTCACCAAGCTGCAGCTCAACTCGAACATTTGAATCCGTGTCTCTTTTCTCTCTGAAATTTGATGCTGGTCGCCTAGGGTTTCGTGCTTCTAATTATCCTTTTATAATTCCCGAGATGCCAAAACGAAATTAGGAAATTTCGACTTGCCAGCTGTCCCCGCGGACGTCTTCTCCATTTTCTGTCCGTGGACGTCTCTTGTATTATGGTAATTGTTAAGACGTCCGCGCCCTTAAGTCTTCAGACCTCCGCGGTTTGCACTGACGAAAATTCCAAATGCCTCGGACTTCATTTCTTTCCGCGCCAAACATCTTCAAATAGGCTCCTTTTAGCCGGTATTCCTTCCATGGTCTCCGAGTGTACCTGAGAACGAAAACTACACACATGTAGTGAAATAGTATACAGGTAACACTAAGAGACGGGGTTTTAACATATAAAATAGTCGTACAACTACGACTCATCATGCACCCTTGGCTCATTGAGTGGCCCTTTGCCGAAATTTGCATTTTATCAAATTTCTCCGAGAGGTCTTCAAATTTCTAGCTAATGAATCATAGTCCCTTGTGCTTACAGCCTTTGCTTCATGTCTTTCTCCCTTCCTTCTTGGTTCCTCTTTCACTTGCCCACAAGAAGTAGGTATTGGTGATCTTCTCGATTACCGCATATCCTTCTTGAGGTTCAAGCTCCATGATAGCTCCTCCCGCGGTGGTATCAAGTGCAAGTCGCGAGGGACCATCAACACCTTGGTAGAAGGTATGGAACACGAGGAGGCAATCTAGGTTGTGATGTGGGCAAAGCTTTTGATACTCCTTGTATCTCTCCCAAGCTTCATAGTGCATCTCTTCATCCATTTGCTCAAAATTCATGATTTGACTCCTATAGTAGGCCGTCTTGGATGGAGGGAAATCCTTGTTGAGGAATGCAACGGCTAGCTCCTCCCAAGTGGTGAAACTATCCGGTGTTTGGCTCCTTAACCAATCCCTAGCTCTTCCCGTGAGTGAGAAAGGGAACAATCTCAAGAGTTTAGCATCCTCAGAGAATCCATTGATCTTGAAAGTATCACAAACCTCAAGAAATGTAGTCAAATGAGAGTTTGGGTCCTCATGGTCTCTCCCCGAGAATTGGTTGGATTGAACCATTTGGATTGTGGAGGTCTTCAAGTCGAAGTCTCGGTTGTCCACCGCGGGGACAAGGATTGGGGACCGGTAACCATAAGCATTGGGAGCCGCGTAATCTTTGAGGACCCTTCTATCTTGGGGCAATGGTTGAAGAGGGCCTTGGGGAAGTTGATGGGGAGGAGGTGGTGGTGATCTTCCTTCCATGGTTTGAGTAGTGGTTTCTTGAGTGTTCGAGGTTGATCCTTTAGCCTTGATTGTCTTACTCCTTGTGAGGTGGGGATCAACGATATCTCTTATGGGTTGATTCAAGTCTCTATCCACAATCTTGGTAAGTTTCTTTGTCTTAGGTGGCATAAAACAAATGCACCTACAAGGGGAAAACAAACAAGACAAGTGAGGATAGTGGAATGAACTCAAGAATCACAAGTAGCAAAACAATAAAAGAAAAACATGGAATAGTCGAAGTACTAAATGATTCGTCCTAGGGACAATCTAGCCATTGCTCCCCGGCAACGGCGCCATTTTGACAGTAGTAATTTTGTATAGTCAAAAACAATTTATAATGATGACCGATAAGACCGGTGTCGAATCCAAGGGAGCAAATTTGATTATGCGCTAGGGGAATCAAGTTTTCAACTTGGCTATTCCTACAAATTCAATGATGAGATGGTTTTCAATTAAGAACTAGCAATGAAATAGCTTCAAAGGGTTGAATATCAATCAAAAGAGAGTTTTGAGAGGTTATGCCCCTCCTTGGCATTTTCCATGATCATGCATACAAGAATTAAACACATTCAAGGTGTTAGATAGTGTTGAACCTAGCTTAGACTATGGTAGATCACATTTTTATCGAATCTATTCTTAGTCAAGCTCTCTTATAGCTCGAACCTCAATCTTCCGAGGATATCAGTTCATTCCATGGCATTATTAGCAATGGAACATCTCCCCACGCAATAAATACCATGAACTCGAGTCCTAGTTCACTTCAAATCCGTAGATATGATCACATTTATTACATCTAAACCATCCCTAAGGTCGTTAGATACTTAGGTGAAGTTTTGGGATAAACAAGTATCTTAGGCATTTCATCAAACACTTAGGTGCATGCAATAATGAAGATCGTAGCAAATATGAATTTAACACCATAGATTAATCATCCAACATGTGTATACATGATCAAGAGTACCAAAGAGGGTACACATCATGTAAGACAACATGGTGTGAGTAGGTTATGAAGAAAACAACAAGTAAAATAGGGAAGATGTAGAGAAAATAGGATTGTTGATCCTTAAACTCCCTTTGATCCTCCTTCTTCTTCCTTGATCGGATTCCCCTTGATGACCTTGTTTTGATCTCCTTTCGTGAGTATTTTTGCCCCAAAAGCCAGCCCCCTAGGTCAACCATGCCACTTTCTATTTATAGCCTCGGGTAAAATATCCGGTACTCTAGCAGTCCAACCGGTCGGTGGCTGATGGAAGGAATCCAACCGACCGGTTGGGATTGTTCTTGGTGCAGGGCTATCTAGAGTCTTTAGTCAGTCGGTCGGCTGGTGAATCCAACTGATCGACTCAAGTTGGCCGATTGCATCAAGTTTTGCTCCTTTAGTCAGCCGGTTGGCTGGTGAGTCCAGTCGACCGGTTGCTGAAAACTCTTGTTGGAGGCCATCTTGTGCTTCCATTCAGCCGGTTGGTTAAGCAATGAACCAACCGGTTGTGAGCGTGCTTGGGAGAGCTCCACTGGGCCTTTTAGTCAGCCGGTCGGTTGGTTCAGGGGAAATCCAGAACCGACCGATTGAGATGCATTTCTGCCCATATTCTGCTCCAAATCTCCGATTTTCCTGAGTTTCCGTATTTTGGCTTTGACACTGAGAATATCTTGTTTTGTACCTGAAACGTACAAAAAGGGATCAAATGACATCAAAATATCATCAGAAATGAACTAAAGCTATAGTGAAAATGGCTATTAATAAGTCGAATTCTCGACTTATCATAAGTGTTTGTTGTTTGAAAATAATATTTCATAAAATACTCATCATTTTATTGATATTTTACATTTATGTGTAGGAAATGGATTGGGCCCAAAAGTTTTATTGGGGTACCTCACGGCAGTTTATTGCAGTATTGAGATGCGATACAGAAAGATGCACACGCGAGATTTCATTTGGAGGCCGTATGAGGAGACCATGTTTGAGTCGCTGAACCCGACTTGTCTCGAGGGTCGTGATATCACTTGGAGAGCTGATGTGCCTCTTATCTGCTTCAATAATATTGAGTGGCATCATCCATAGCGTGTTTCGAGACAGTATGGTTTCAAACAGGGTGTCCCGCCGAATGCAATTGGACTGCTGATGTGCCTCTTATCTGCTTCAGACCGAGCCCACGGCATGGACAGGAAGAAGAATAAGGATTGGACTATTTTCCACAGCAGTTACATTGCTTTGTGGAACAGTCGACATGACAGATTGCTTGATGGAGATATGGCATGCCCGGATGGTGAGATCGATCTTCCCACTCTACAGTATTATCAGTGGTATTCCATGCACACTCGTCATTTATATCAGCCGAGGGTAGACGATGAGATGGAGGAGGTTGTGGACGACGATGCGCAGCAGACACGTCATATGCATGCTTATCGCCCAGATTCACATATGATACCCGAGAATGTAAGTAATCGGGACTTTTTAATTATTACTGAATATAAGTCAGTTATTGGTTCACTGACTAAAAATTCAATGTATTTTGGAAATACGTGGTTACGTCATTTGTGCACGTGATGCCAGTTCGTACTTCCTCAACTCCACGGATGATTATTCACGGATAGGGTTTCATAAAAACTTCCACGATACGTATACGGAAGTGGTGAAGCTTACGGATCCCATTATGGGTGTTGATCCAGAGACTATTACTCTCGATGTAGGTACTTTATATACACACTTAATTTATTCAGGAATAATTGACATCAATCATAAATTAATATGTTACTTCAGGCGATGGCGATGCAGTTGATGATGATAGCGGAGGAGAGGAGGCTAGTGATGATACACATGCTGAAGAGCAGATGAATGATAATCACCGATCATCTAGCTCTTCACAGCCAGTGCGCAGAAGCAAGCGGGAACGCCGGGATTCACGATATTCTTATGTACGTAACATTGGCATGCCCAAGAGGCCACGCAGAGGGTGAGGGGGTCGTGGATTAGAAGAATGATGCTTCTGTTATCATGTTTTGTCATGTGATTGATGGTTTGTCATGTGATAGATGTTTTTGTGAACCGGTATGAATGTTATTTTTGAAATGAATTTTTTTTGTTGGAAAACCCACGATGTAAGCTTTAATACATGATATTAATTAAAATTGAACTACTAAATAACATAGATATAATTCCAGTATTTAATTGACCGACCACATTTGTTGTGACCATCTTCGTAACTGCACGAGAACCGCTTTCCAGGGGAAACAAAATTTCAATGAATAAAAATACACTCTTTTTTTTATACTCAAACACCATATATGAACCAGGTGTCAGCTCAAGGTACATGTCGATGGTCTGACTTTGACATGTGCCTTGAGCTGCAACCTGGTTCATATATGATGTTTGAGTATCAAGAAAGAGTGTATTCCTTGTCGAGGTATTCGATTCCAGTATATGTGAGATCAAACTACAAGGGGAACGAAATTGGGGATGAGTTTGTAAGAATAGTAAGAGAGATGAGTGAAATTTTGTTTTGAAAATGAAGAAACTGAGGTTGGTTTTATAGTAGAATGATACCGGTTTACCAGGAACCGAGAACATTGTAGTACCGGCTTCCCAAAAATCGGGAACACTAAGTACAGATTTCCTAGAAACTGGAAAAACTAAGTCCCGGTTTCCCAGGAATCGGGACTTTCTCATCTAGTCAGTTCCCAACCGGGTCCGTCGTCTCTGAAAAGCCTGTCCATTGTTACAAAAGGTACCTGTTTCTTGTAAATCGGTATCCTTTTAGTTTAGTCACATCCCAACTGGGCCCGTAATGCCCCGACCAGTTCTGAAAAGCCTGTTCGATGAATTCTGGTGTCATAGGAACCGGTATTAAGATATTTCCGATTTCCCGAAAACCGGAATTCCACCTGGATGCCATCACGGCACGGAAGGGTCCACGTAGGTCCAAACCGGACCACATCAGCTTTTTTTATCGTCCCGGTTCCTATGCAACCGAGATAATAAAAAATGAGCATTATCGGTTTCTCTCCTATCGGGATTAAGCAAAATGAAGAGTACCAGTTTTCCCTCCGACCGGGATTAAGCAAATGAAGAGTACCGGTTCCTGAGGAATCGGTACTATAAAAAAAGGGGTACTCTGGTTATTTAAGTTTCAAATGGTGCAAAGGGGTAAATTGAGTTTGAACTAGGGTATTCTGGTGAATAACTCCCCGTTAAAGGCAGGCCAGAAAAAACTGCAACCATGGAGTTACTGATTTTGGTGCTGGTTTGTCATGAGTTGCTTTAATTTTCTGCTAAGATTTGAATTAAAACTTACAAGTAATTAATTTAAGGGTAAGCATTGAATAGTAATTTTGTTCTCCGGTGAACACTTAGGTAGCTGAGTTTGAGTCACTGACATAAGAACTAGTCGCATAAGTATATTTTAGTGACTAAGAATAATTGTACGTCACTTAAGGACCCTTAGGCGACTTGTCCTTAGGTAATGGACCAAAGTCTATGACATAAATGACCTTATGCGACTGTTTCTTACGTACTAGACCATAAGTCTGTTACATAAGAGTCCTTATGCGACATTGCTTGGTTTGCGCCTCGAAGTTAGTCGCATTAGTAAATATTGGAGATGCCTTGTAGCTAACAAAATTTAAAAAACATTGCTCATTTTATGATTGACTAAGTTATTGTTGCATTGAAGGCGACCGGTAACCAACTCATAACTTACTCGGCTAACATAGTGAAAGTATATCGCAAAAGGACAACATTTTAAATGAAAAAAACGTAAAGATCTTCATTCGCCTTTCTTCCTCCCCCTGCTGTTCTTATTCTCTTCCCCACGGATGAACACGAATTCCAGTAGCTCTTCCGCGACGAACAGGCCGGGTAAGACCTTTGATATATAATACTTTGATTTCCATGAAAAAATGGAGTTTTATATATGTGTATCCATTTGTGCTCTCTCTCTTGTATGTTACACATTACATTGTTAGTGAATGTTTTTCTTTGTAGCTCTCCGCACATTGCCCTCAAATAGTTCATGTGTGTGCATATTGTTTGTGAATTCGTAAAGTGTATAATTTGTTATATATCACGACTTCTAATGACTGAAGTATTTCGTTGATTTTTTTGGATTATAATCATTATAAGGTGAAGTTGACAATGAATAAAAGTTGGATGAAGTAAGAAACGACATCGGTTCATTTTCCATTATTGGGGCCATATCAAACACTTGAAAATAAAGATGAAGAACATCCGTTTTAGTCATCATGTTCACAAGAAATTATTCATTTTCTTTTCTGAAAAATTATGGACACATTAAAAAAAACTCATCGAACAAGTGCATATATCATGATTCCATATCATAATTTGACAGATCTTTCTGTTTAAATAAGCATAGTGAAAAACATCCTAATAAGGCAAACAGGACGTACTATTGGACCGTACTTGACCTCTTCTCACAATGCCAGTGTTGTGAAACCCGAACCGGCCGGTTCGACCGGTTGGATCGGGAACCGGTCACCAGACCGGTTTGGTTCTGTCATCGGATCGGAAATGCATTCAACCCGGTCAAGATTCGGTTGACCCGATTGACCTGGTTTTTCATTAAAATCATGATTTGATCGGTTCGATTTGGTCTGAAAAATTATTTATTTAATTTTAACTTGAACAAGACTCGAACCCAAGCTCCTCTTAATAGTTATTCTCTTTCTTTCCACTAGGCTAAAGATGATTGTTGTTTTATTATTTGTTTCAATAATATATATATTCATTTATCTAATCTATAAAAGTTATTACTTATTATCAATTTAACTAGAAATTCAATTAGTCTTATAAATCCCTTATTGTTGTCACTTGCAAATTAAGACTAAAATTGTTATTGTTGTATTATTGATTTGTACTTTATCAAATTCTAAATTTGTTATGGTATGTTGTTATAATCGGATCATAATCATGTAATATTTATTCAAGTCATAAATATGTTAAATTATAGAATCATATATAAATTTTTTTTAATATGTGCGGGTCAACCCGGTTCAACCCGGTTGAACCACTGACCCATTGACCCAGTCACTTGACCAGTTCGATCCACGGTTCGGTTTTAATAACACTGCACAATGCACATAAACATGTATATAATTTTGAACGGACGAGCTCTACTATTGAATATTGATCTAGAGCTCATTAAAATAAAATGTGTTTGTATATTCAATTATGGGAAAAGATCAGACACAGGTGCAAACTATATTTTTGGTGCAAATTGTAAAATTCATCAAAAGTGGATCATAATTCGTAGTCGAGAAATCATAAGTGCGAAATAGGTCGTTAAAAGTGATTTATAATTCGTCGCCGAAAAATCATCCATACGACAGGATTTAATCTCATTCGTCCAAATGACCAAACCAAATACTATTATTGGTTTGTATTTTGTGAGACGTCGATAGCCGGAGGAACGATCAGAATCGGCGTCAGAAACAATGGAGAAACGAGAGAGAAACGAATTATGGATTGAACACGCGAGAGCCGCTGGGAAGGTGCCAACTGTGATTTATAAAGTAGTTATAATGGTTCAACAATGAAAAGATACACATTGACCCCCTAGCTATCTAACCTAACAGTAGACAGTTGATTATAATACAAGACGACCCATTAAGTTTACACAATTACACATTATGACCCTAGGTCTTTATACCCCCCTTAAGCTGGAAGTTAGACGTGACGGAAGTTAGACACGCCCTACTTGGGAAGCGGGTGCATGAGGTCGGAGGGGACGACTTTGGTGAGAATATCAGCCGGTTAATCAGCACTACGCACAAATTGTGGCTGAAGAAAGAAATCAGTGACATATTTGCGCACCAAATGGCAGTCTAACTCCACATGTTTAGTCCGTTCGTGGAAGACCGGGTTGCGGGAGATGTGTAAAGCGCCTTCGCTATCACAAAACAGTTGAATGGGTGTGTAGATCGGCACTTGAAGGTCCTTCAAAATGCCAGAAATCCAGACGAGTTCACAAGTTGCATTGGCCATGGAGCCGTACTCGGACTCAGCCAAGGACCTGGAGATTGTGTGTTGTTTCTTGGTCTTCCAATTGACTAGAGCTTAACCCAATTGGACAAAGTAGCCTCAAACAAAATGCTTGGTAACCGGGCATGATGCCCAATCTGCATCACAATATGCCACAAGTTGTAAAGGAGTAGTGGAAGCAAAAAAAATACCTTGTCCAGGAGCATTTTTGACACATCGTAAAACCTTGATAGCAACATTGTAGTGGTTCTGGCGAGGAGCAGACATGAACTGACTTAGAACATGGACATGATATGATAAGTCTAGCCTTGTAACATTCAAATATATCAGTCTACCAACCAGCCTTCTATAAACAGTTGGGTCATGATAAATGTCACTCTTGGATAGGCTGAGTGTGTGCTTGGAGTCCGTGGGAATTTTCGAAGGTTTACACCCAAGCAGGCCAGTGTCCTCTAGTAATTCTGTGGCATATTTTCTTTTATTAATGAAAATGCCTTGATCAGTTCTGGAAACTTCCAGCCCCAAGAAATAATTCAAAGGTCCCAAGTCCTTTGTGCTGAAGCAATTATTGATGTAGTCCTTGACTGTTTTGATTGTTTCCTTCTATGTGCCAGTGAGAATAATGGCATCCACATAGACAAGTAGAGCTAGGAAGACACCATCCTTTGTATATGTAAACAATGAGTAGTTATTTAAGCTTTTATGAAAGCCAAACCTCAATAAATCTTCAGTAAATTTGCTGAACCACTACCTTGATGCTTGTTTGAGGCCATATAAACTCTTCAATTATCTGCATACTTTGCCATGTTGCTTGATGGACCACAATTGTATGAATCATAAACACAGTTAAACCCACCAAATTAGACTGTTTGTCTATCTAACTTCGATGTTTTAGTCCCGATACATTTCTACAGGGTATTTCAGAGCTTAGAGAGAATACACGCTAAGGAAGAGCTTTTAGCACAGAAAAGATATCAGGAGACAATCCAAGGTCAAGATCAGACGCTGAAAGAAGAAATCTAAAGATCCTGACATGGAATCATTCAAAACAAATCAAACCGAAGAGAAACCGAAGACAATCCGGAGCTGGAATACACCGATAGTTTTGTGCAAACTGCACAAAACACACAACCACTCTCCCCATGCCACATGACCGGCGGCTTTCTCCTCACATCCACCCCTCCTCCTCTCCCACACCACCACATGTCACATCCTCCTCCATCCACACCAAAAGCCGCCGGCGGCTTTGCCTTCTCCTCTCCCCTTGTGACACTTGTCTTCCTCTCCTCTTCCCCTCATCTCCACCCTTGGATGCACAAACACATGCCTCAATCCAAGCCATCCATTTCTCTCCTCCATGGCTATAAATACCAAGCCATCCTTCCCATTTCAAATCATCCACACAAAGCCATAAGCATCCACACAAAGCCATAAGCATTCACAAACACACTCCACTTCTCTCTCTAAGTTTGTTACTTTGTAAAGTTTGGTTTTGATATTAATAAAAGTTCAGTTTGTTCTCAAATACTTTAGTTCGATCTTGAGTACTCCTGTCGGTTCTTGAGTACTCAAGTTTTCAGTTACAGTTCAAGAGTTACTCCTGTTTGTTCTTGAGTAATCTCTTTCTCTTCTCTCTATACTCCTGTTTGTTCTTGAGTATTCTCTTCAATATCCTAGTTATGATGTCCAACTCCATGGATATTCGTAACTAAACTCTTCATTCGGTTGAAGGGGAGTTATTGTTTTATAAAATGTTTTACTTCGTTTAGTTTCTTTTCTATGTATTCAAAACTTGTTCTATGTGCCATTTATAAGGTCAGACTTTCCAAGGTTGAGTGGAAGCTACGAAAGGGCAAAACTCTTCTGTGGGAAGTCGTGAACATACTCGGGTAAGTGGATGCTACGAAAGGGCAAAGCTTATCTGAGGAGTTCGATCTATCTTTAAAACCATTTGGAAACTGGACCAAAGGGACCAAATGGATGCACAAAAGGCTAAGATACTTCGAAAGGAGGAATTAGTCTGAAGTAGAACAAGGGTTTACAAACAGTGTGGCAAATTGAGCGCTACGAAAGGGCCTCGATACACGTTTGAATACTTAGAAGGGTTACTAAAAGAATGAACAGGATATAATACAAGGCCCCCTAAGACCGAATACTTCTCTTGCAATCACAGAATCCCCTTTGTCTTTACTTTTACTGTTCGATCAACTACAACCATCAACTGCTCACAATCCGGAGGACTTACCAATCACGCATCACCCACTGTAAGTCTCCTTTGTATTTTCAGTATTTACTTTTCTGTAATTTACGTTTCAGCAATCAAATCCGCAACCAATCAAAAAGTCACGTAGTTGTTAGCACTAAAACCTCAACCAACTTAAAACACGCTCTCTCGCTAGACAAATCCCTTAAAAGAATAACCTATTCCCCTAATTCCCTTGGGTTCGACCCCTACTTACCAAGTACTACCTAGTAGTATAGTTGCGAGTAGCGGACTATTATAAATTTATTTGCACAAATCGCTTTAACGACGAGCGGTTCTGTCAAATTGGCACCGTTGCCGGGGAATTAGCCATCGGATAAGTTGTTCGAATCAATACGTACTTCAAAACAACCATGTCTCGCGAAGAAAGCCACCATGACTACCAGGATGACGAAGAAATAAACCTGTACGATCGAAATGATGAGGTTCCATTCGTCGATGATCCGGAACAACTCATCAGAAACAGAAGAGCTCGTGATAGAGAGGCTGCCCGAAGAAACCAAGAACCACCCGAGGACCGAAACCCAGCTGGTCCAGTACAGCCCCCTAGATACCCACCATACCCTCAACCCCGACAAATGCCTAGGCAAGAACCTGTCTTCGACAACTACTATGGGGACAACAACTACCGTGAACCTACTATGGGAGAATTAAATGCCCCTAATTTCGAAACACAGCCGTGGTGCATCTACGAGAACCCTGAATTAGAAAACATAACCATCAACGCGACAGTGGCCCACAGCTTGCCAAAATTCTCAGGAGCTCAAGGAGAATCCGCCACAACTCACCTCCAACGCCTGCATGGAATTTGCCAAAACCTAAAACCCAATCGAGTGAATATGGACGACTTTAAGTTAAAGGCGTTCTATTTTTCCCTCATAGACTCGGCAAACGACTGGTTCCTTTCATTGCCTTCCGGAAGCATCAGAACATGGGCTCAAATGCAGAAGAAATTCTTAGACAAATACTATCCGGAGGGAAGAGCAATGCAAGTAAGGAGGCAACTACAGGAAATCAAACAGGGTCCCAATGAAACCATGTACAATTACCTGGAAAAATTCAATTACCTAGAAAGGAGCTGCTGTACCCTTGGACTGCTTGAGAAACTCGTCATCGAATACCTCATTGATGGATTAAGACCCTTAGACAAAATGCTCTTGGATGCCTCAGCGGGAGGATCCATGATGAATCTATCATTGAGTGGCATAAGGAATCTCATCGCCAACGTTGCTGAAAATGCCCGATTTAGAGAAGAGACTGCTCGTCAAGATGAATTCTCTCGATCAAAAAAGGTAGCACAAGCCGAAACATCAGTAAACTCCATAACTGAAGAGATGAAACAATTAAAGGAGATGATGATTCAGATCATACGAAGACAACCAGTTCCTGTAAAACCCTGTGAATTTTGCGGTTCTACGGAGCACCAGACTGACACATGCCCGACATTAATAGAAGAGGAACCTGCAGAAGTAAATGTAGTGGGAGGATACCAAAGATACAACAACAGCAACAACAATGACAGAGCCGGACAAAACAGACAGAACGGTCAAGCAACCAACCCAAACTGGCGTAACAACAACTATCCTCAGAAAGAAACACAACCAGCTATCCCTCAACTAGCCCAGTCATTCTACCAACCCCCCCACCGGCAGTATAACCAGAACGCTCAACCAGCAGGCCAATATCAGCAAAAAAAGACCAAATCAGTACCAAGCCGGCACGAGCATTCAGCAAGAACCAAGCAAGTCGCTCAATGATACGATGAAGGAGCTCGCAGGAAACGTTAATCAGTTGGGAACTTCACTACACCAGTACCAAGCAAAAACTGACGGGGCAATTTCTGAATTAACTAAACAAATGTCCCAGCTCGCCACCGCAATGTCAACACTTACTCCTGAACCAGGCAGACTTCCTTCACAGACTATCCAAAACCCGAAAGCAAATATCAGCATGATAAGAAGGTCAAACATGAAGGATCCTCTGGGAAAAGTAGCACGGTCCCCAACCTACAGACTTACGAACAATCACTTTTTCCGTAGGCGTCGTCCTGATTGGAATCAAGAAGAAGATCGACCCAATAATGGCAAAACATGGGTCACGCATGCTGACAATGGACGGTACGCATTCACTGTTTGCATAACACCTCCGCCAATCATACACTCTGACATACCAGCATCTGGATGGGATGACGCACCAACTAATATTTATGCTTCGGGGCAAAATATTAAGGGGACCGATTATACAAACTCTAAGCCGTGGAATGGGCAGAATGACCAGACAATAGAAAAAGCCCTCACTACAAATCTTGAGTCACAACCGGAAAGAAACAAAGACCCAGGAGCCTTTACAGTCACTTGTGTTATCAATGAAACACAGATTCATAAATGCTTAATCGATCTTGGGGCTGCTGTCAACGCCATGCCTTCCTCCTTGTACTACTTACTAGGACTAGGTCCATTGAAACCACCCCGATCGAATATCGAGCTAGGAGATAAGTCGTGCATCCGTCCAATTGGAGAGTTGGAGGATGTAATACTCCATGTGGGAGAGCTCGCCGTCGCTTCAGATTTTTATATAATACCAACCGGAGAGACCAACGAAGACGACCCTCCAACAATAATATTGGGACGACCATTCCTCTACGCTACTAAAGCAAGAATCGATGTGGGCAAAGGCTCACTATCGCTTAAGTTCGGCGGAAAAATTGCATACTTCTACATTGATAAGAGCCGCATGGATACAAAGAAACCGCCAGACATTATACCTATCTCAGAACAGGATAAACAGATTTCCGACCTTCCAAAGGAGATCAAAAAAGCAACAAGACCAGCAGCTATGGTCAAAGTCCCCTCACCTTCTCAAAAGCAATGGAAAATGAAATCACTAAAACAATGGGAGCAAAACCCAAGCACAACATCCCCCAAGAACTCAGGAAAAGAGAAGGCTGAAACCAATGCAGGAACCGCGGCAAAATTCGACCTGAGCCGCCCATGGGATCCCAACTGGTGATCCCCTTTGTGTCGAGCCAACGACGTTAAACAAGTGCACTGGTCGGGAGGTAACCCGACACTATCTTACTTTTCTGCACTTTTAATTTCTGTCATTTAAATTTCCGATAAGCGCTCTCACCCACTTTTTGTATAGAAGGAATATCTTTCATGTAGGAATTAAGTTTGGAGCAAGACCGGATCAGACAGGCAGCTTCCGTGAATTTACCGGGCCTGCGCTGAGAGTTCGAGGCCCCAGCCAGACTCCCTCGATTATCCAGCCTCATGCCATGTCATTTCCACGACACAGTAAAAGGGAGTTCTGTTCTTCTTTTTTCTTAATGTCATTTCCTTCTTTTGTATATATTTGCATGACTTTTGAACTAAGGCACGCCTTCGTTCAAAAGTGTGGGGTGAGAACCGTCTGCATGTTTTTCTTTTCTTTTTAAATAGTATCTTTTTGAAAATATGAACTTAAGAATGTGAAAAAGATAGATCATAATTCATGCATCAACCTTGTGAAAATGCAAACTGTTTAAAAACTTAGAATGTAACTTCTCATTTGTCTTTTGTGCCGAGATAAACTAGGGATGTGGAGATGATAGAAATTGCCCTAGAGGGGCTTGGCAAGCACTTGAAGGATCAGATCAAACTATATGGTTTTCGAAGTCAGTGGAGGCTGCACTTCAGGTTTCAGTGAATAATTGAAGTCAACTCCGCCAGGAAGCATCTATGCAAAGGCGAGGACGGGAATCAGACCGTCCTCTCTCTAGTCAAAATAGCCGAGAAAATAGATGAGCGACCCTCATCTTGACCCGCGCAAAACGACGAAGACGAGAGGAGCGGGGAGGTATTTCCATATGCTCGCGGGCGATGATTGGACCTCCCAAGAAGGCTTGAGAAAATGGACTAGCAAGTCACAAAGACGCAAAAAGCTCGAAGAAGCAAATCAAGAGGCCTCAGGCCCAAAATTGTGAAGGTTTTAACCGAACAAAAGTGAAGAACTCAAAGCGTCAAATCTAAGGCCAAAGGCCAATTCACTACAAAAAGCAGTCCCTCGCCAAAAGTAATCAAAGTACTCAACTCACTGAAACCTGAATCGAATCACGTGCTAGAGAAAGCTACAAGAAAACCATATAGTGCGAGACGATCCCGAAGGTGTAGTCCAGGAGCCTGAAAAGGGCTATCTCCCGAAACATCCGAATTAATTTGCATCCCAGCACAAAGGTACAAGTATCAAGTTTCTTCTACTTATTTACACAGTTTAATTTAGTAACAAGTAGTAATGCATGAATTAGGAGAAATCGAGTACCATTATCTTACTTTCATATTTTAACCAACTTACTTAGTAACGCCCTTATAAAGCATTGTTCGGGACGAACAACTAAGAGTGTGGGGTTATCTGATGGACCACAATTGTATGAATCATAAACACAGTTAAACCCACCAAATTAGACTGTTTGTCTATCTAACTTCGATGTTTTAGTCCCGATACATTTCTACAGGGTATTTCAGAGCTTAGAGAGAATACACGCTAAGGAAGAGCTTTTAGCACAGAAAAGATATCAGGAGACAATCCAAGGTCAAGATCAGACGCTGAATGAAGAAATCTAAAGATCCTGACATGGAATCATTCAAAACAAATCAAACCGAAGAGAAACCGAAGACAATCCGGAGCTGGAATACACCGATAGTTTTGTGCAAACTGCACAAAACTCACAACCACTCTCCCCATGCCACATGGCCGGCGGCTTTCTCCTCACATCCACCCCTCCTCCTCTCCCACACCACCACATGTCACATCCTCCTCCATCCACACCAAAAGCCGCCGGCGGCTTTGCCTTCTCCTCTCCCCTTGTGACACTTGTCTTCCTCTCCTCTTCCCCTCATCTCCACCCTTGGATGCACAAACACATGCCTCAATCCAAGCCATCCATTTCTCTCCTCCATGGCTATAAATACCAAGCCATCCTTCCCATTTCAAATCATCCACACAAAGCCATAAGCATCCACACAAAGCCATAAGCATTCACAAACACACTCCACTTCTCTCTCTAAGTTTGTTACTTTGTAAAGTTTGGTTTTGATATTAATAAAAGTTCAGTTTGTTCTCAAATACTTTAGTTCGATCTTGAGTACTCCTGTCGGTTCTTGAGTACTCAAGTTTTCAGTTACAGTTCAAGAGTTACTCCTGTTTGTTCTTGAGTAATCTCTTTCTCTTCTCTCTATACTCCTGTTTGTTCTTGAGTATTCTCTTCAATATCCTAGTTATGATGTCCAACTCCATGGATATTCGTAACTAAACTCTTCATTCGGTTGAAGGGGAGTTATTGTTTTATAAAATGTTTTACTTCGTTTAGTTTCTTTTCTCTGTATTCAAAACTTGTTCTATGTGCCATTTATAAGGTCAGACTTTCCAAGGTTGAGTGGAAGCTACGAAAGGGCAAAACTCTTCTGTGGGAAGTCGTGAACATACTCGGGTAAGTGGATGCTACGAAAGGGCAAAGCTTATCTGAGGAGTTCGATCTATCTTTAAAACCATTTGGAAACTGGACCAAAGGGACCAAATGGATGCACAAAAGGCTAAGATACTTCGAAAGGAGGAATTAGTCTGAAGTAGAACAAGGGTTTACAAATAGTGTGGCAAATTGAGCGCTACGAAAGGGCCTCGATACACGTTTGAATACTTAGAAGGGTTACTAAAAGAATGAACAGGATATAATACAAGGCCCCCTAAGACCGAATACTTCTCTTGCAATCACAGAATCCCCTTTGTCTTTACTTTTACTGTTCGATCAACTACAACCATCAACTGCTCACAATCCGGAGGACTTACCAATCACGCATCACCCACTGTAAGTCTCCTTTGTATTTTCAGTATTTACTTTTCTGTAATTTACGTTTCAGCAATCAAATCCGCAACCAATCAAAAAGTCACGTAGTTGTTAGCACTAAAACCTCAACCAACTTAAAACACGCTCTCTCGCTAGACAAATCCCTTAAAAGAATAACCTATTCCCCTAATTCCCTTGGGTTCGACCCCTACTTACCAAGTACTATCTAGTAATATAGTTGCGAGTAGCGGACTATTATAAATTTATTTGCACAAATCGCTTTAACGACGAGCGGTTCTGTCATTGCTTCACAGACTTATTGTAACTAGGTGGAAGCTCTATAAATACCTCTTCATCTAATTTGCCATGAAAGAAAGCATTGTTTACATGCAGCTGGAAGATTGGCCAAGAATTTGATGCTGCAATGCTCAATAAGATCCTCACTGAAGTCATTTTAATGACTGGTGCAAATGTTTCATTGTAGTCCAAACCTACTTCTTGTGTAAAGCCTTTTACTACAAGACGAGCCTTGTATCTTTCAATAGAGCCATCTGACTTATGTTTGATCTTGAAGACCCATTTGTATCCAATGGCCTTTTTATGAGTAGGTAAATTACAAACTTCCCATGTATTGTTTGCTTCAAGGGCTGCCATTTCAGTATTCATGGCCTATGTAGCACGGAAACCTCTATATGGGTGCGGTACCGGTTTCGGAAACCTTCGGAAACCTCCGGAAACCTTAGTTGACTGTTTCGGAAATGGTCTACGAATCGAAACTTCTAGGACATGGCAAGAAACCTGTAGAAACCTTATTTTGCATTTTATTTTAGAAAATTTTCGAAAAAAATGAATTTAAATTGTAAATTAAATTATTTTAAACTAAATTCGATTATTTTAAAAAAATCATAAAATTATTTATATATTTAATATATATTAAGTATAGCGGTTTCTTTTTTCCTTATTTTTGAATTTATGATTTCACGATTTCTTGCGGTTTCCGTTTCGTGGTTTTTGTTTCCGTTTCCGTGCTACATAGTTCATGGCTTGAACCATTGGATATCTTTGAAGGCTTGCAAGAAAGTCTTAGGCTCCTTGACTGATGATATCTGAGAAGCAAATACTTTATGAGCATTAGAGCACATAGAGTAAGAAATGTAATTCTTAATGGGATATGGTGTACTGCATTTTTGTGATGTATTGCATAGATCTCTTAGTCTGACATGCAATTACTAATCTCTGGTAGATCTTCTGACACTAGGTTCAGTAGTATAAGGATGGAGAGAAGCCTGTGAAGCATTTTCAGATTGATTGCAGTGCAAGTGCTCATCTTCATCATCATCATCATCATCATCATCATCTGGTACAAAAAAAGGAACAAATGTTGGCACTGTTACTGTAGCTTTACATTTTTCTGTTTCTGTTGTTTTTGCAATAGGGAATATTTCCTCATCAAACTTCACGTGTTTACTGATGAGGAAATTATTAGACTGTATGTCAAGTAATTTGTAGCCCTTGCGACCATAAGGATACCCCATGAAGACACAAATTTTGGCTCTGGGATCAAATTTTGACCTCTGATCACTAGGGGTGCTTACATGGCAGAGGCAACCAAAGACCCTAAAGTGAGAATAATCTGGATCAGTGCCAAACAACCTGATGAGACGTATTTATACGACTCATTAAGTCATTAAATCCCACCATTTACGACATTTGATCATCAGAACATTTACTTGATAATGTCGTTTTGGATTTCAGGGCCTTTGGGAGTCTAAAGAGGAAACGAGCTTAAGAATGGCATTTTAGGCCATAAATGCATCACAAGGTGTTTTGGGAGTGAAAAGGGATCAAAGGACCTCATTCGGGTCCTAAGGACCTAAGTCCAAGGCGCCCGCTCGAAGGACCTGCCCAAGAGCCCGTGTCGCGCCGAGGCCTGTCCGAAGAAGTGCCGAGAACCTGCGCCCGAGAGCCCGTGTCGCGCTCGAGGCCCCGCCCGAAGAGTGCCGAGAACCTGCGTGTCGCGACCGAGGCCACCCTAGGTCCCCGACCGGACGCCCGAGCGCCTATGCGAGCGGCCACCCGTCCGGACCTCCGAGCTCCCAGGCGCAACTTCAAGACCCATCCGAGCGCACATCCGAGCGGGCAGCCGAGACCCATCCGACCGGGCGTGCGAGCGGGCATGCGACCGCACAGCCGAGTGCATCCGACCTCTCGCTCGAGGCCTGGCCGAAGAACTGAAGGCCTCGCTCGAGACCTAGCCGAAGAACTGAAGGTCCAGCTCGAGTCTCAGCCGAGTCCCAGGCGCAACTTCAAGGCCAAAGACCAAAGTCGAAAGTCAAGGTGTCCCTTGACTTTCTCGGCTCGTTACCCCATGTGCCACGTGTCATTCCTTGCACTAATCCCAAGACAAAGTTGCAATTGCCAAGTCACTCAAGGACCAAAAGGGAAAGTCGGCTATAGGAGTTCATTGTGCCAAGTTCCTTTTGCCAATCTAAGGTCTAGATCCTTCCTAGAGTTCCTATAAAAGGAGGGCCTTGGGTCATTGTAAAGCATTCAAAAATCACTCTAAATTTCATAGTTGTTGCTCTTGTCAATTGGCTTGAAGAAATCTCAACATCTCTCTACTCCTTCCCTTACTTGTTACGCATTTTACTCTTTGTTCTACGCATTTTGGGTTGAGCCTTCTTATTCCGATTATGCTCCTTAGCTCTCATATTCATTTCATGAATATGAGTAGCTAAAACCTCCATAATTCGGTTTGGGGTCCCCTAAATGTTGTAGCAAGGCTTTGAGACCTTGAATCTTCATACTATCTTGTATTCATTTGCTAGTTGTGACAATAGATTGGGAATGAGTACCTAGGCTAAACTAATGCTTGGAATGGCAAGGTTTAGCCGTGTGGTCTCTTCACAACTATTGAGTTTGTTTTCATTGGAACGTGGAACAAACCTTGCACCTAGTTTAGCATACCTTGGAATGGGGTGTTATTCTTTAGTACACTAGTGATTTGTTCTTGGAATGGAATGAATCATAGAACAAGTGCTTGGAGTGGCCTTGTTAGGGTGATCTCTTGGAATGGAGTAACCACACCTATGGATGCAAGATAGATCATTAGAAGGTCAATGATGAGTTGAGCTATAACAAAGGCCCCTAGACCGAATTCTATTCTATCAATCACAATCCCTTTGCATTTACTTTTAGTTTTACTTTACAAAACCACTTTCAAAACCCCAAAACTTGTATTTACCTTACTTACTTTCCCTTGCATAAGAACAACGAGTACGTGATCTATTTCCCTTGGGTTCGACCCCTACTTGCCGCTTTACTAATCTCATAGTAAGCTAAGGGTAGTGGACTATAAATTTAGGTTTGATTTGCACACTACGACATTGTGCCTGTCAAATTTTGGCGCCGTTGCCGGGGAATTAGTGAAATCATTGAAAGTTGTTTTTATTTTTACTTTCTCTTTGATTCTCGTGCTTGGCCTTTGTGAACCATGTCTCATCATAGTGTGAATTTTGATGAGGATGTGGTGAACAATGATATGGACCAAGGCGACGGGGCCCCTCTATTCTATGAGAACCCCGAGAATCAATTTTGTGAGATGAGGCGTAGGCATGCTGCCGAGAGGAACCATGGGCAGCCCGAGGACCAAGCCCGAAACGGTCCTAGGCAGCCGGTTCGTCCACACCCTAGACCTCATGCTCAACAACATGCCCCGAGGGCGCAATATGAGAACTTTGAGAATGTGTTCTATCAAGAACCCACCATGGGGGAACTTTCGGCTCCTAACTTTAGAAACCAATCTTGGTGTATCTATGAGAGCCCGGAACTAGAGGATATATTGGTTAGCACCGGAGTTGTGCACAATTTGCCTAAGTTCTCGGGTACTCAAGGAGAGTCCGCGGTTTCCCATCTCAAACGTTTTCATGGAACATGCCAAAATCTCAAGCCCCATGGAGTAGAAGTAGATGACTTCAAGTTGAAGGCATTCTACTTCTCTCTAATGGATTCGGCCATTGATTGGTTCCTCTTTTTGACTTCGGGTAGTATCCAAACTTGGGCTCAAATGCAAGCTAAATTTTTGGCCAAATACTACCCTATTGGCCGAGCCTCACTAGTGAGGAGGCAATTGCAAGAGTTGAAACAAGGGCCGAATGAGTCGATGTACGACTATCTTGAGAAGTTCAACCAACTCGAGGGGAGTTGTTGTAACTTAGGGCTTCCCGAGAAGCTCCTAATTGAGTATTTGTTTGATGGATTCAAGCCCTTAGACAAAATGCTCTTGAATGCCTCGGCCGGAGGATCAATGTCCACTCTTACATTAAGAGAAATAAGGGACTTGATCGGAAAGGTGGCCAAAAATGCTAGATTTGAGGAGGCTAATAGCCGTCAAGAAGAGTTCACAAGGACTAGAAGTGTTGCTAAGGCCGAGACCCCTATAAGCCATCTTTCCGAGGATATGAAACAAATGAAGGAAATGATGATGCATTTGATGATAAGGGAACCACCGGCCAAAACCAAGCCTTGTGAGTTTTGTGGGTCTATGGACCACAGAACGGATTCTTGCCCAACGTTGCTAGAAGAGGGCCATGAGGAAGTGAATGCCATGGGCAATTATCAAGGGTATCAAAACCGGGCCGGACCTAGTCGCCCCTATGGACAAGGACCGGCCGGTGAGACTTGGCGCCATGACATTCCTAAGGACTTCGCTCAACAATCTCACCATCAACAAGCCTCTCCTCAAGCTGCCCATGGTGTCTATAGGCCTCCCCAAAGGCAATTCCAACAAGGAGGACCTATGCAAAACCGACCTAGTCCTAATCACAATCAAGGTAGTCCAAGCCCGGTTGGACAAAACCGGTCCTTAGAGGACATGATGAAGGAGTTGGCCGATAACCAATTGCAAAATCAAGCCGAGAACAAGAGCCAAATAGCTGAGATCCAAAAGCAAGTGTCCCAACTTAATGCGACCGCGTCCCAACTTAATGCAACCGTGTCCGAAATGAAGAAGGAGACCGGTCGGCTTCCCTCCCAAACCGTTCAAAATCCGAGGGGCAATGTGAGTGCCATCACTCTAAGAAATGGCAAGAAGTTGATTGATGAGCTAGAAAATGAAGAAGAAGGTTCAAAGGAGAACAAGGAAGACCATCCCGGATTCAATCCTACGTCCAGACCTTTGGACGCGCCTCAGGCACTCGGCACTTCAGCGAGTCCAGTTCTTCAAGGGACATCCAAGGGACTTGAGACCCTATGCCGAGACTCGGCTCCTTCCGCGCTCCAGGCGCCCGGACGAGACCCGGTACCCTCAGCTCCCAAACCCGAGACCGAGGGACATGAACCGAGCCGGTACCTCCATCCAAGGCCAAAAACCATGATTTGAGCATTCCCTTGCCTTGCCCCGTTCCGACCCGTGCTCCCAAGAGATATGTGATGGATAAGGATGTTTGGGAGCTCTTTAGTAGAGTTGAGATCAACATTCCCCTATTAGAGGCCATCAAGCAAATTTCGAGGTATGCTAAGTTCTTAAAGGAACTATGCACCAACCGAAGGAGAGGGACTTGTGTTGATCAAGAGTTGATGAGTAGGAACGTTTCGGCGGTGATCCAAAGGACGGTGCCCCCAAAATGTGGTGATCCGGGCACTTACACCATCCCTTGCACTATAGGTAATATTCGGATCAAAAATTGCATGTTGGATCTTGGAGCCTTGATCAACGTCCTACCTTATTCCATCTATTCTAGCCTTCGGATTGGACCTTTTGAGGCCGCGGGACTCACCATCCAATTGGCAGACCGGTCATGTAAGCAACCCGAAGGAAAGATTGAGGACGTTCTAGTCCAAGTTGGAGAGCTAGTTTTCCCGGCGGACTTCTATGTGCTTAAAATGGAGAATTGTGGCCCTAACGATCATGCGCCTATCTTGCTTGGCCGACCCTTCCTCAAGACCTCCAAGATGAAAATTGATTGTGGAAGTGGAATGCTATCTATGGAGGTTGAGGGGGAGGTGTTTAGCTTTGATATCTTTCGGGCGATGAAGCACCCATTGGAATTCGAATCCGTGCATGCATTGGATACCTTGGACGACCTAGTCCAAGAGGCCCAACCGGAGCGAGACGTGGATCACCTTGAGCTTGTTATTGACCGGGCTTTGTACTCGGCCGAGAGTTCTTATGACTTGGCCGAATGAATGGAGAGCGCCCTATACCATTTGGACGTTTCTAGTTCACTCACACCGAGGTATGAAGTAAACCAAATCAGTCTTTTCAAGACTAACCCTTGTTTACCTTCTATTGTACAGGCGCCCGAGATAGAGCTCAAGCCATTGCCCGATCACTTGAAGTATGTGTTCTTGGGGGATAATGAGACATTTCCGGTCATCATCAAGAGTGGACTTGAGATGGACCAAGAGAGGAGATTGGTTGAGGTGTTGACCCAGCACAAGATGGTGATTGGTTGGACTTTGGGCGATTTGAGAGGTATTACCCCGGCCGTTTGTATGCACCGAATATTATTGGAGGATGGAGCTAGCCCATCGAGGGAGCCTCAGCGTCGCCTCAACCCGATTATGATGGAGGTGGTCCAGAAGGAGATCCAAAAGTTGCTAGATGCGGACGTGATCTACCCCATCTCAGATAGTCAGTGGGTGAGCCCAGTGCATGTTGTTCCGAAGAAGACAGGTATCACAGTTGAGGAGAATGCCGAGGGCAAGATGGTGGCTATGAGGGTTAAGAATGGGTGGAGGATGTGTATCGACTACCGGAAGTTGAATGCAGTCACGAGGAAGGACCACTTCCCTCTTCCCTTCATCGATCAGATGCTAGACCGATTGGCGGGCAAGCCTTATTTCTGCTTCTTGGATGGATTTTCGGGCTACAATCAGATTCCTATAGCCCCCGAGGACCAAGAGAAGACTACCTTCACATGCCCATTTGGCACGTTTGCTTTTCGGAGGATGTCGTTCGGTTTGTGCAATGCCCCGGGCGCATTTCAGAGAGTGGTGACTAGTATCTTCTTAGATATGATTGGGAGCTTTATTGAGGTATTCATGGATGACTTCACGGTGCATGGAGATTCTTTTGATACTTGCTTGGGGAATTTGAGCACAGTTCTAGAGCGTTGCGTCTCTATGAACTTGGTGCTCAATTATGAGAAGTGCCACTTTATGGTTACTCATGGAGTTGTTTTGGGGCATATCGTCTCAAGGGAGGGAGTGGAGGTCGACAAGGCCAAAATAGATGTGATTATGACTCTGCCCTACCCCTCCACTGTGCGAGACATCAAGTCTTTTCTTGGACATGCCGGTTTTTACCGAAGGTTCATTAAAGACTTTTCGAAGAAGGCGTTGCCCCTATCTACCCTCTTGCAGAAGGATGTCCCTTTTGAATTCACTAAGGAGTGCAAGGAGGCGTTTGATGAGTTGAAGAGGGCTCTCACTAGCACACCTATCATTCGTGCTCCAGATTGGAGCAAGGGTTTCGAGATTATGTGAGATGCTAGTGACTATGCGCTGGGAGCAGTCCTTGGGCAAAGAGATGAGAAAAAGCCCGTGGTGATCTACTATGCATCTAGGACATTGGATGCGGCCCAACGGAACTACTCCACCACTGAAAAGGAGCTCTTAGCCGTGGTCTTTGCTTTGGAGAAGTTTCGTTCTTACTTGCTCGGGACAAAAGTGACTGTCTTTTCGGACCATGTGGCTATTCGGTATTTGATGACCAAGAAAGAAGCCAAGCCGAGGTTGATTAGATGGATTCTATTGATGCAAGAGTTCGATGTTGAGATCAAGGACAAGAAGGGCATAGAAAATACGGTGGCGGATCACTTGAGCCGACTTGTCCGAGATGAGGAGCCCCGGGCCATAACCGAGACATTTCCTGACGAGCATCTCTTTGCTCTCTCGGCCAAGCTCCCTTGGTATGCTCCTATCGTCAACTACTTGGTTGGAGGTACATTTCCTCCCTCTTTCTCTAAAGCACAATGCATGAAACTTAGGCATGATGCTAGATTTTATGTGTGGGATGACCCTTACTTATGGAAAATAGGAGTTGATCAATTGCTTAGAAGGTGCATCCCCGATATTGAGATTGCCTCTGTTGTTAGTTTTTGTCATGAGCATGCTTGTGGTGGACACTTTGGGCCTAGGAGAACCGCTAGGAATATCCTAGATAGCGGTTTCTTTTGGCCTAGTGTCTTTAGAGATTCATATGAGCATTGTAGGAGATGTGATAGATGCCAAAGAGTTGGCAATATTTCGGCTAGAAATGAGATGCCCCAAGTGCCCATCTTGGTTAGTGATGTCTTTGACATATGGGGCATCGATTTCATGGGGCCTTTTCCTATTTCATGTGGATTTGCTTATATCCTTGTTGTGGTGGATTATGTTTCAAAGTGGGTAGAGGCTATAGCTACTAGATGTGATGATGCTAAAACTGTTGTGGATTTTTTGCGCGCTAACATCTTTTGTAGGTATGGGGTGCCTAAGGCCATCATAAGCGATCAAGGCACACACTTTTGCAATAGGATGATGGCCTCCACTTTGAAACACTATCACGTCCATCATAGGACCTCCACGGCTTACCACCCCCAAACAAATGGACAAGCGGAGATCTCCAACCGCGAGATTAAGGGGATTCTTGAGAAGATGGTAAAGCCAACAAGGAAGGATTGGAGCCAAAGGTTGAATGATGCCTTATGGGCATATAGGACGGCCTACAAGACGCCTATTGGGACCTCTCCCTTTAGGTTGGTCTATGGTAAGGCGTGTCACCTTCCGGTGGAGTTGGAGCACAAGGCTTTTTGGGCCTTGAAGCAATGTAATTGGGATCTTGGAGCGGCCGGGCTTGATAGGAAGATGCAATTGAATGAGCTAGAGGAGTTGCGCCTAGAGCCCTATGAAAGCCAAACCGACTACAAGGCGCGCACCAAGCTCTATCATGATAAGTTCATCCTTCGGCACTCGTTTGAGGTGGGGCAACAAGTCTTGGTTTTCTCTTCACGTCTTAAGTTGATGCCGGGCAAGTTGCGGTCTAGGTGGACCGGGCCTTTCAAGGTGACAAAGGTCTTCAACCATGGGGCACTTGAGTTAGAGAGCCCGGATGATGGAAAACGGTTCACCATCAATGGGCAAAGGGTTAAGCATTATTATGGAGAGGACAGTCCGCCCGCCCAAGAAGTTGACCTAGCCGTGCCACCACAACCTCCTTGAAGGAGGTACCGTCGAGCCAATGACGTTAAACAAAGGCGCTCACCGGGAGGCAGCCCGGCATTTTACAGTATTTTCTTGCATTTTATTTTCCTTGCATTTTGTACTAACCCTCACCCTATTATTGTTTGGAAAGAAGCATGCTTGTTTTGTAGGCCGGGTTCCCAAGTGCTACGCACTTTGTCGGTTCTACTACGCATTTTAAGCAGAACCGGGCGGCCGAAGGGAAACCGGACGCGTCCGAAACTTGGACCTTGTAGCCGAGCGCCGAACAAGCTCTGAATATTGCCGAGCAAGCTACGCATGATAGAGACCGAGACCTTAGGCCGGAGGAACCCAGCGACGGTCCTAGACTGGGACGCACTCAAAGCCAAGGCTCGCCCGACTGGGAAGACACTCTTGCTACGCACTTTGCCTTCTCGGCTACGCATTTTATGCAAGGCCCGAGTAGCACCACAAGCATCCGGACGTACCCGAGAGGAGCAGCCGAGCCCGACCTAGCTCCCCACGAGCTTCATCCGAGTCCACGCCTTGCCACTTCATGGCATACGAGGGGCGTTCCGTTTCACTCTTGTACCTTGTTTCTTTCCATTGATTATGTGCATGATTGTGTTGATTGAGTTGTGCCGTGAGGCGACGGCTCATTTCAAAAGTGTGGGGTGGGGTGTTTAGTAGTTTGTTGTGTCATCACGTTTATTTTATTGTACATGCATGAGTCAGCACGTTTCCCTTTGAAAATTTTAATTTTTTTGAATAAAATGCATGATTTGGTGAATAAAATGCATAGGAATGGGGATTTGAGCTTTCATGATACAAAATAGATGGATCTTAGTACATTCATGACTCTTATGAAATTATAATTGTGCGACTAACATGTGATCTAACTTCTTATGTGACCTCATGAGTTGGGATAAATAGGGGATGTGGAGTTGATAGAAATGTCCTAGTGAGGCTTGACAAAGCACTCAAGGATCGGGGATTCGAGTTACATGGTTATAAGGACTTGTGGAGGCTGCACTTCGAGATTCGTGGTTGTAGTTGACTCCACCATTGCAGCGTTTATGCAAGTGGTGGGACGGGAATCAAACCGTCCTATCTCTAGTCTTAGTAGTCGGGAAAATAGATGAGTGACCCTCATCTTGACTCGCACGAAATGACAAGGATGAGAAAGAGCGGAGAGGTATTTCCATATGCTTGAGGGCGATGATTGGACCTCCCAAGAAGAAATGGACAAGAAAATCACAAAAGGAGCAAAGCTCAAAAGAAAGAAAAATCATCTCATGTGAGAGCCTACCCGAAACAAAAAGTGAAGGATTATCAAAGTTATACAAAGGCCGAAGGCCAAGTTCACTACAAGAATGTCCAAGAAAAGTATCAAAAGGACTCAACCCTTGAGCTTGAATTCATCACGTGCTAGAAGAAGCAACAAGTATAACCATGTGACAAGATCCGAATCCAAGAGTGTAGATCATGTATGGGCCTAAAAAGGACTACCTCCCACTCATCCGAATTGGTTTGCATCTTCACTCAAGGGTACATGTATCAAGTTGAATCTCATGTTATAGCAAAATGCTTGAGTAATGATTGAGAATGCATGGAAAGGGGAAGTCTAGACTAGCATATTATCTAGTGGCCGAGAAGAGAGCTTGTGATGTTTGCATATGTGTTTTCCTCTTATGACTTAAGCCCTTGTTCGGGACGAACAAGTTCAAGTGTGGGGTGGTTTGATGAGACGTATTTATACGACTCGTTAAGTCATTAAATCCCACCATTTACGATATTTGATCATGAGAACATTTACTTGTTAATGTCGTTTTGGATTTCAGGGCCTTTGGGAGTCTAAAAAGGAAACGAGCTTAAGAATGGCATTTTAGGCCATAAATGCATCACAAGGTGTTTTGGGAGTGAAAAAGGATCAAAGGACCTCATTCGGGTCCTAAGGACCTAAGTCCAAGGCGCCCGCTCGAAGGACCTGCTCGAGAGCCCGTGTCGCGCCGAGGCCTGTCCGAAGAAGTGCCGAGAACCTGCGCCCGAGAGCCCGTGTCACGCTCGAGGCCCCGCCCGAAGAGTGCCGAGAACCTGCGTGTCGTGACCGAGGCCGCCCCAGGTCCCCGACCTGACGCCCGAGCGCCTATGCGAGCGGCCACCCGTCCGGACCTCCGAGATCCCAGGCGCAACTTCAAGACCCATCCGAGCGCACATCCGAGTGGGCAGCCGAGACCCATCCGACCGGGCGTGCGAGCGGGCATGCGACCACACAGCCGAGTGCATCCGACCTTTCGCTCGAGACCTGGCCGAAGAACTGAAGGCCTCGCTCGAGACCTAGCCGAAGAACTGAAGGTCCAGCTCGAGTCTCAGCCGAGTCCCAGGCGCAACTTCAAGGCCAAAGACCAAAGTCGAAAGTCAAGGTGTCCCTTGACTTTCTCGGCTCGTTACCCCATGTGCCACGTGTCATACCTTGCACGAATCCCGAGACAAAGTTGCAATTGCCAAGTCACTCAAGGACCAAAAGGGAAAGTCGGCTATAGGAGTTCATTGTGCCAAGTTCCTTTTGCCAATCCAAGGTCTAGATCCTTCCTAGAGTTCCTATAAAAGGAGGGCCTTGGGTCATTGTAAAGCATTCAAAAATCACTCTAAATTTCATAGTTGTTGCTCTTGTCAATTGGCTTGAAGAAATCTCAACATCTCTCTACTCCTTCCCTTACTTGTTACGCATTTTACTCTTTGTTCTACGCATTTTGGGTTGAGCCTTCTTATTCCGATTATGCTCCTTAGCTCTCATATTCATTTCATGAATATGAGTAGCTAAAACCTCCATAATTCGGTTTGGGGTCCCCTAAATGTTGTAGCAAGGCTTTGAGACCTTGAATCTTCATACTATCTTGTATTCATTTGCTAGTTGTGACAATAGATTGGGAATGAGTACCTAGGCTAAACTAATGCTTGTAATGGCAAGGTTTAGCCGTGTGGTCTCTTCACAACTATTGAATTTGTTTTCATTGGAACGTGGAACAAACCTTGCACCTAGTTTAGCATACCTTGAATGGGGTGTTATTCTTTAGTACACTAGTGATTTGTTCTTGGAATGGAATGAATCATGGAACAAGTGCTTGGAATGGCCTTGTTAGGGTGATCTCTTGGAATGGAGTAACCACACCTATGGATGCAAGATAGATCATTAGAAGGTCAATGATGAGTTGAGCTATAACAAAGGCCCCTAGACCGAATTCTATTCTATCAATCACAATCCCTTTGCATTTACTTTTAGTTTTACTTTACAAAACCACTTTCAAAACCCCAAAACTTGTATTTACCTTACTTACTTTCCCTTGCATAAGAACAACGAGTACGTGATCTATTTCCCTTGGGTTCGACCCCTACTTGCCGCTTTACTAATCTCATAGTAAGCTAAGGGTAGTGGACTATAAATTTAGGTTTGATTTGCACACTACGACATTGTGCTTGTCACAACCTAACAGTAGACAAGCTGAATATAATACAACACGACCCATTAAGTTTACACAATTACACATTATGACCCTAGGTCTTTATATACTTTTATAAAAATATGTTGTTTGCACTGAATCCTTTTTCCTCAATTATAATGTTCATTATTAATACTTTAAATGTTTTTTCAAATGATACTAAAAGAGTTAGGAATGGACAACTCAAATCTCAAGTCATAATATGCATATGGACTTTTTAGTGGTTTGTCCAAAACTATAACCGCTAGACTACTTCTCCATTTACTTATACTTTAAATTTTATAAGAAGATATGTGAACGTTGATAAGATAAATCGAAAAGATCCGCACTCCACCTAGTGGCGGCTCACGGATAGCAATATTCCAATGATCCAAGAATTGCACTACGCCATTCCAGCCCCTACCCATATTACTATATTTATCAACGTCCACTAACAGAAAATAAGTAGAAAAACATCTTCATAAACTTGTGTTTCTTCGAAAGATTGATTATCTATCACAGGAAAACGCTCGTTTAGGAATCCTTAAAAATTCGAGAACTCAAGAACCTAAATCTTACCATCAGACTATGATGCATCTTTAAATCTGCATGTGACACAGGTTCAAAAGGTAAAGTTAAACTTGATGGATTTGACTTTTCATTAAAAGTAACTTTAAATATGCACATGGACACGTCTCATGATCAGTCGATATTTCGACTAGTTAATTGCTCCATACAATGAAGGATAGCACTCATCCTCCCGGCAAATTGTTATTATTTGATGCTTTTCTTGAGCGTTTCAGGTTAAAAGCAGTTATCCATCAAAACCATGGCCTAAGACCAAGATTCGAAGAAAAGTCGCACTTTTGGGGTGAAAACGCGCATAAAGGAAATCCAGCCGACCGGCTGGACAAATTTGCTCAAAACCAGCCGACCGGTTGGGTGAGGATCATAGAAAGAGGAAGCAGTGAGGCCTGGAACCGGCCGGCTCACCCCCACAGTACAAAGCTCAACCTGCCGGCTCAAATGGTCAGAGAGTTCGAGTGTTTTGAGGCTTCTCCGAACCGGCCGGCTCACACCAAGCCAATATCTCAACCGGCCGGTTGAGAACCTCAAACTGAAGCAGACTTGCGGAGCACTTGATCCAGCCGACCGGCTGAGATTGCCTTACCAAGCCAGCCGACCGGCTGGCCGTCGGGGACAGATTTTTGGGAAGTTTCCTAATTTCAATTTTGGGCTTTTTGGCCCTTTTTCGTGAGTTATAAGAATGCAATCGGCTGATTGAAGGCAGTATGGATGATACGAGAGACGAGAGCTTCAATTGAGATTGAAGAACCCTAACTTGGGAGAGAAGACAGAGAACATCGCGAGAGATTGAGGATTCAACGAGCTACATCGTCACTATGGTTATCTCGTCCTTAATTTCTATTTCTATACTACTTGTGGTTAACTTACCATGAATAGTGAGTAGTCTTCTTTATTCTGGGATCCTACGGATCCCGTGCCATGTACCGAACTCTTCGTGTGATTAATTGAACGTTTTTCATTAATGCAATTCGAATATTCAATTTCATCGTGCTTAATTTTATCGTTCTTGCAAGTTTTACATTGAATGGGATGTTTGCATGCTAGAACGTATTTAGGTTAATTACTAGAAGATGAATGAGTCCTAGGTATTAACCGGATTGTGTGAAATTGATATTAGGGCATGGTAGCTACAATGGTAGTACATGAATTAATAGGAAAGTTGACTTTTCTCTAAAAAAACCCTAAGTTTAATAATCGAGATCGTTGATAATCCGTGGATAGGTGGCGTTCAACGATTGAGATTAATCTAGACAATAATCCGTGGATGGGCGGCTTGTCTAGTGTTATTTTGGTTTATTTCCATATTCGATAGCATGATGAATTTACGTGATATGATTGCATGATTAGTGGGGTTGGCACGGGTGAAGTTTGATCCTGGGATTCTTTCTCTGATCAAACCAAAACCTTTTATTTTTCTACATTTAATTTCTGTGTTTTTGTTCACACCAAAACCTCTTGTTAATCGGAATAGCTAAATAGGTCACTTGTTAGTTATTACTCACACACGTTGTTCCTTGGTTCGACCCTTGGTTTACCAAGGTTTATAAATTTTGTTTGACTGCAACTTGACCCCTAAAACATATAACTTGACAACTATAAAGGGTAAAAAATACGCTTGTCAAAATGGCGTCGTTGCCGGGGAACAGCGCTTAGTGTGATATTATATTTAACTTGTGTAGTTTAGACTATTTCCTTTTCTTTTTCTTTGCTCATCTCTGACTGCTTTTTCTTGCTACATTCACTCTTCCCTTGGCTTTTTGCAGGTACTGCTTTGTACATATCAATGAAAACACCTAAGAGCAAGAAGAAGGAGCGGGTAAATGATCAAAGCGACTCGGGGATCAATAGACACCTCGGGTAGACAGAGAAGATGTTCCCTTAACCCGGTTACGAGCTCGACAATTGGCGGAGCTAAAAATGAATCAAAACAACCCAGCATTACCTTGGCTGGTCGACGATGACCAGCAGCGTCCCGTACAGCAGCCAACTCGTAGGACCCTTAGAGACTACACTGCTCCACGTGTCTCAGGATTCCAGTCTGCCATTGCACCACCTAGTTTAGACAACAACAATTGGGAGCTCAAAACAGGACTCATTCAGATGGTGCAGAATAACCAGTTTTTGGGAGGATGAATGAAGACCCTCACCAACACCTTAAACGTTTCATTCAGATGTGCAACACGGCGAAAATTAATGGTGTTCCTCTAGAGTCCTACTACATGAGGTTATTTCCATTCTCACTCTCTGACAAGGCTACTAGGTGGCTAAACAGTCATGCAGAGGGCACTTTCACTACTTGGGACAAATTGGCTGAAGCATTTCTACAACAATACTTTCCACCATCAAAGACATCACATTTCAGGAACAAGATCATATCGTTCCGCTCTTTGGATGGTGAGACTCTCTATGAAGCTTGGGAGAGATACAAAGAGCTGATGAGGATGTGCCCCCACCACAACCTGGAGCTATGGCAGATAATGGACACTTTCTATCAGGGAATCGACCAGGGGATGCACACCTTGATAAATCAAACAGCTGGTGGGGGACTTACTGGAGTTCCCCTGGACGAGACCTATGCTATTGTGGAGAAAGCAGCTCAAGATTTCCACCTCTGGACGAGTGATCGAGGTAACCCTAAGGGCAACAAGAGTGTGAATGATCTCTACGTCGCTGATAGAACTAATGATATTGCTGAGTTGACTAACACAGTAAAGATACTTGCAGCTGAAATCAAAAACCTGAAGATTGAATCCTCTATGAAGTCATCAGTTGTTGCTAATGTGGCCGTCTATTGTCAGATATGTGGCTCTCCTTCTCACTTCGCAGATAGCTGTCCGGAGATGGGACAAGATAACAACGGTGGAAACCAGGAGGATGCCAATTATGTAGGGTAATATAATCAAGGATCGGGCATGAACCGATGAGATAACCCAAATAGGAATAATCCCAACCTCTCTTATAAGCCACAGAATCAGGTAGCACCACGTTTCCCTTATGACAGCAGCATGGCAATGCTCCCTACTAGCCGAGGAATTAGTACAACAGCCAATCTCAACAACAGCAGAATCAGGGCTCAGGGTAGTACAACAATCAGGGACAGCAATAACAAAATCAGCCATCCGGTGTCTCGTTAAATCTGGAATCCTTGCTGGCCAATTTCATAGTATCACAGGAGAAATGGAATAAAGATTAAGAGATGCGATTAGTGGAGCTAGAGAGGAGGTTTCATGGGGTTAAACAGTCAATAGAGCAGCTGGCTATTCAGAACAGAATGCTAGAAAAGAGAACATGGAAAACTCCCTTCAAAGCCAAATCTGAATCCTAGGGCATCAATGAATGTCATCACACTCCGAGGAGGAAAACACATTGAGATGCTGCCAGCTCAAGCCACTCGACCTCCAGCTGTAAAATCAGCATCTGATTCCACACCTGCTGAAGAGGAAACGTCGAAGGAGGCTGAAAACCGAGCTAAAAATTCTACGCAGACAGTGGAGCCAGCTCCTTATAGACCTCCAGTTCCATTCCCTCAGTGGCTAGTGGCTACAAGGAGTAGGGATGCACAAATCTGATACAGACCGGACCGGTTTTTTCTGGGTCGGTCCAGAACCGGACCGGTACCGGGTCGGTCCACGGTCCACATATTTTTTATAATCCAGGTTCCGGGTCGGTCCGGTCCTGGACCATATTTTTTTTGGGTCGGTTTGATCTGGACCGTAATTTTGCCGGGTCTGGACCGTACTGTTTAATACTCAATTTTTAATTTATTATTTTAATACTCAAATTGACAAAACACAAAACAGCCGAAGTCTGAACCCCAATTTCTTTTCTCCAATCTCAAATCGTCTCTCAAACATCCTCCCCTCCAGCCGTTGCAACTCACAATTACCAGCCGTCCAGCGTCGCAACTCGCAGCCGTCTAGCGCAACTCACAGCCGTCCAGGGTCCAGCGTCGCAACTCGGACTCACCTCATCCTCCAGCCGTCCAGCGTCGCAACTCGCAATTGGCGTCTCACAGTGCGACGAGTTTTCTCCTCGACTCGCAGCCGTCCTACGATTTCTCCTCGACTCGCAGTTAACACCTTAGGCCTCACGAGTTTTCGGCGTCTCCTCCTCCTCCTGAATTTTTTGGCCTCAGAACTTGTTGGTAATTTTAGGGTTTTCGGACTTAGTATAAATATTACAATATATTAGGGTAGCATACCCTAATGATATGAAAGGTTTGGGACTTCCGTTGAGCGAGTTTTGTGTATAAAACTAAGTGCGGATCGCGTTTTATCTTGACATTATGTGGGGCACGTTTTGACTGGACATTACGACAATGTCTTAACAAAATGCGGCCGATAATGTAAAGGGAAAACGCTCCTGGAATTGACCGCATTTTCAGTAAACATTAAGGGGCGCGTTTTCCTTAAGCATTAGCGTAATGCTGAAGGAAAAAGCGCCCACTAATGCTGAAGGAAAACGCGGCGACATTTGATAGACACAGCTGTTCTGTTCAGACACACCTGCTCTTTATCCCTTTTGATCTCCTATATATTGGAGGTCATGAACAGTATGAGGGCACGAAAAAATTCAATTACTCTCATAGAGAATCACTTCTTGATTCTAAACCTTGCTTGATTTCCATAAACACTCAAACTCAAGTTTGATTTCTAATTCTTTAGTCGATAATAGAAATTGTTCCAATTGATTATCCCCGTTCAAGTTTCGTGCAACCCTCGACTACAACACAGGGTCGAAATATTGAATTCGGAAAGCGACAACGCGATCGATTGTGATATCTAGTTCATACGATTCCTTAGTGAATCCTTATTACAACAAAGAAGAAGAAGCAGTCCAAGTTTTCTGCTCTACCATTGCTGATTTGAAGACTCTCTTGCAGCCAAATTCGAAGACAATCCCCAACAAACGAATTCAATAGTTTCTACTCAATGGAGAGCGTAAGAGAAATGCTACATCAATTCCAGAAGTTGGACAAATTTGAAGGAACCGATTTCCGGCGTTTGAGAAGGAAGATGCACTTCCTACTGACGAATCTGAAGGTGGTGTACGTGATGTCCACACCATGCCCTGAAGTTGGAGAGAACGCACCTGTGGGAGCTTTTCGTGATAGAAACAAATGGGAAAATGACGACTACATCGCTAGAGGACATATCCTCAATGGTATGTCCGATCCACTTTTCGATTTATATCAAAACGTTGAGTCTGCAAAAGAGTTATGGGACACTCTTAAAGCCAAGTATATGGCTGAGGACGCCTCGAGTGTGAAATTTCTTGTTAGTAATTTCAATAACTACAAGATGGTGGATGATGGACCACAATTGTATGAATCATAAACACAGTTAAACCCACCAAATTAGACTGTTTGTCTATCTAACTTTGATGTTTTAGTCCCGATACATTTCTACAGGGTATTTCAGAGCTTAGAGAGAATACACGCTAAGGAAGAGCTTTTAGCACAGAAAAGATATCAGGAGACAATCCAAGGTCAAGATCAGACGCTGAATGAAGAAATCTAAAGATCCTGACATGGAATCATTCAAAACAAATCAAACCGAAGAGAAACCGAAGACAATCCGGAGCTGGAATACACCGATAGTTTTGTGCAAACTGCACAAAACTCACAACCACTCTCCTCATGCCACATGGACCGGCGGCTTTCTCCTCACATCCACCCCTCCTCCTCTCCCACACCACCACATGTCACATCCTCCTCCATCCACACCAAAAGCCGCCGGCGGCTTTGCTCTCCTCCTCTCCCCTTGTGACACTTGCCCTCCTCTCCTTCTCCCCTCATCTCCACCCTTGGATGCACAAACACATGCCTCAATCCAAGCCATCCATTTCTCTCCTCCATGGCTATAAATACCAAGCCATCCTTCCCATTTCAAATCATCCACACAAAGCCATAAGCATTCACAAACACACTCCACTTCTCTCTCTAAGTTTGTTACTTTGTAAAGTTTGGTTTTGATATAAATAAAAGTTCAGTTTGTTCTCAAATACTTTAGTTCGATCTTGAGTACTCCTGTTGGTTCTTGAGTACTCAAGTTTTCAGTTACAGTTCAAGAGTTACTCCTGTTTGTTCTTGAGTAATCTCTTTCTCTTCTCTCTATACTCCTGTTTGTTCTTGAGTATTCTTTTCCAAATCCCCAAGTATTTAGTTATGATGTCCAACTCTATGGATATTCATAACTAAACTCTTCATTCGGTTGAAGGGGAGTTATTGTTTTATGAAATGTTTTACTTCGTTTAGTTTCTTTTCTCTGTATTCAAAACTTGTTCTATGTGCCATTTATAAGGTCAGACTTTCCAAGGTTGAGTGGAAGCTACGAAAGGGCAAAACTCTTCTGTGGGAAGTCGTGAACATACTCGGGTAAGTGGATGCTACGAAAGGGCAAAGCTTATCTGAGGAGTTCGATCTATCTTTAAAACCATTTGGAAACTGGACCAAAGGGACCAAATGGATGCACAAAAGGCTAAGATACTTCGAAAGGAGGAATTAGTCTGAAGTAGAACAAGGGTTTACAAACAGTGTGGCAAATTGAGCGCTACGAAAGGGCCTCGATACACGTTTGAATACTTAGAAGGGTTACTAAAAGAATGAACAGGATATAATACAAGGCCCCCTAAGACCGAATACTTCTCTTGCAATCACAGAATCCCCTTTGTCTTTACTTTTACTGTTCGATCAACTACAACCATCAACTGCTCACAATCCGGAGGACTTACCAATCACGCATCACCCACTGTAAGTCTCCTTTGTATTTTCAGTATTTACTTTTCTGTAATTTACGTTTCAGCAATCAAATCCGCAACCAATCAAAAAGTCACGTAGTTGTTAGCACTAAAACCTCAACCAACTTAAAACACGCTCTCTCGCTAGACAAATCCCTTAAAAGAATAACCTATTCCCCTAATTCCCTTGGGTTCGACCCCTACTTACCAAGTACTACCTAGTAGTATAGTTGCGAGTAGCGGACTATTATAAATTTATTTGCACAAATCGCTTTAACGACGAGCGGTTCTGTCATTGCTTCACAGACTTATTGTAACTAGGTGGAAGCTCTATAAATACCTCTTCATCTAATTTGCCATGAAAGAAAGCATTGTTTACATGCAGCTGGAAGATTGGCCAAGAATTTGATGCTGCAATGCTCAATAAGATCCTCACTGAAGTCATTTTAATGACTGGTGCAAATGTTTCATTGTAGTCCAAACCTACTTCTTGTGTAAAGCCTTTTACTACAAGACGAGCCTTGTATCTTTCAATAGAGCCATCTGACTTATGTTTGATCTTGAAGACCCATTTGTATCCAATGGCCTTTTTATGAGTAGGTAAATTACAAACTTCCCATGTATTGTTTGCTTCAAGGGCTGCCATTTCAGTATTCATGGCCTATGTAGCACGGAAACCTCTATATGGGTGCGGTACCGGTTTCGGAAACCTTCGGAAACCTCCGGAAACCTTAGTTGACTGTTTCGGAAATGGTCTACGAATCGAAACTTCTAGGACATGGCAAGAAACCTGTAGAAACCTTATTTTGCATTTTATTTTAGAAAATTTTCGAAAAAAATGAATTTAAATTGTAAATTAAATTATTTTAAACTAAATTCGATTATTTTAAAAAAATCATAAAATTATTTATATATTTAATATATATTAAGTATAGCGATTTCTTTTTTCCTTATTTTTGAATTTATGATTTCACGATTTCTTGCGGTTTCCGTTTCGTGGTTTTTGTTTCCGTTTCCGTGCTACATAGTTCATGGCTTGAACCATTGGATATCTTTGAAGGCTTGCAAGAAAGTCTTAGGCTCCTTGACTGATGATATCTGAGAAGCAAATACTTTATCAGCATTAGAGCACATAGAGTAAGAAATGTAATTCTTAATGGGATATGGTGTACTGCATTTTTGTGATGTATTGCATAGATCTCTTAGTCTGACATGCAATTACTAATCTCTGGTAGATCTTCTGACACTAGGTTCAGTAGTATAAGGATGGAGAGAAGCCTGTGAAGCATTTTCAGATTGATTGCAGTGCAAGTGCTCATCTTCATCATCATCATCATCATCATCATCATCATCATCATCATCTGGTACAAAAAAAGGAACAAATGTTGGCACTGTTACTGTAGCTTTACATTTTTCTGTTTCTGTTGTTTTTGCAATAGGGAATATTTCCTCATCAAACTTCACGTGTTTACTGATGAGGAAATTATTAGACTGTATGTCAAGTAATTTGTAGCCCTTGCGACCATAAGGATACCCCATGAAGACACAAATTTTGGCTCTGGGATCAAATTTTGACCTCTGATCACTAGGGGTGCTTACATGGCAGAGGCAACCAAAGACCCTAAAGTGAGAATAATCTGGATCAGTGCCAAACAACCTGATGAGACGTATTTATACGACTCATTAAGTCATTAAATCCCACCATTTACGACATTTGATCATCAGAACATTTACTTGTTAATGTCGTTTTGGATTTCAGGGCCTTTGGGAGTCTAAAGAGGAAACGAGCTTAAGAATGGCATTTTAGGCCATAAATGCATCACAAGGTGTTTTGGGAGTGAAAAGGGATCAAAGGACCTCATTCGGGTCCTAAGGACCTAAGTCCAAGGCGCCCGCTCGAAGGACCTGCCCAAGAGCCCGTGTCGCGCCGAGGCCTGTCCGAAGAAGTGCCGAGAACCTGCGCCCGAGAGCCCGTGTCGCGCTCGAGGCCCCGCCCGAAGAGTGCCGAGAACCTGCGTGTCGCGACCGAGGCCGCCCTAGGTCCCCGACCGGACGCCCGAGCGCCTATGCGAGCGGCCACCCGTCCGGACCTCCGAGCTCCCAGGCGCAACTTCAAGACCCATCCGAGCGCACATCCGAGCGGGCAGCCGAGACCCATCCGACCGGGCGTGCGAGCGGGCATGCGACCGCACAGCCGAGTGCATCCGACCTCTCGCTCGAGGCCTGGCCGAAGAACTGAAGGCCTCGCTCGAGACCTAGCCGAAGAACTAAAGGTCCAGCTCGAGTCTCAGCCGAGTCCCAGGCGCAACTTCAAGGCCAAAGACCAAAGTCGAAAGTCAAGGTGTCCCTTGACTTTCTCGGCTCGTTACCCCATGTGCCACGTGTCATTCCTTGCACTAATCCCAAGACAAAGTTGCAATTGCCAAGTCACTCAAGGACCAAAAGGGAAAGTCGGCTATAGGAGTTCATTGTGCCAAGTTCCTTTTGCCAATCTAAGGTCTAGATCCTTCCTAGAGTTCCTATAAAAGGAGGGCTTTGGGTCATTGTAAAGCATTCAAAAATCACTCTAAATTTCATAGTTGTTGCTCTTGTCAATTGGCTTGAAGAAATCTCAACATCTCTCTACTCCTTCCCTTACTTGTTACGCATTTTACTCTTTGTTCTACGCATTTTGGGTTGAGCCTTCTTATTCCGATTATGCTCCTTAGCTCTCATATTCATTTCATGAATATGAGTAGCTAAAACCTCCATAATTCGGTTTGGGGTCCCCTAAATGTTGTAGCAAGGCTTTGAGACCTTGAATCTTCATACTATCTTGTATTCATTTTCTAGTTGTGACAATAGATTGGGAATGAGTACCTAGGCTAAACTAATGCTTGGAATGGCAAGGTTTAGCCGTGTGGTCTCTTCACAACTATTGAGTTTGTTTTCATTGGAACGTGGAACAAACCTTGCACCTAGTTTAGCATACCTTGGAATGGGGTGTTATTCTTTAGTACACTAGTGATTTGTTCTTGGAATGGAATGAATCATAGAACAAGTGCTTGGAATGGCCTTGTTAGGGTGATCTCTTGGAATGGAGTAACCACACCTATGGATGCAAGATAGATCATTAGAAGGTCAATGATGAGTTGAGCTATAACAAAGGCCCCTAGACCGAATTCTATTCTATCAATCACAATCCCTTTGCATTTACTTTTAGTTTTACTTTACAAAACCACTTTCAAAACCCCAAAACTTGTATTTACCTTACTTACTTTCCCTTGCATAAGAACAACGAGTACGTGATCTATTTCCCTTGGGTTCGACCCCTACTTGCCGCTTTACTAATCTCATAGTAAGCTAAGGGTAGTGGACTATAAATTTAGGTTTGATTTGCACACTACGACATTGTGCCTGTCAAATTTTGGCGCCGTTGCCGGGGAATTAGTGAAATCATTGAAAGTTGTTTTTATTTTTACTTTCTCTTTGATTCTCGTGCTTGGCCTTTGTGAACCATGTCTCATCATAGTGTGAATTTTGATGAGGATGTGGTGAACAATGATATGGACCAAGGCGACGGGGCCCCTCTATTCTATGAGAACCCCGAGAATCAATTTTGTGAGATGAGGCGTAGGCATGCTGCCGAGAGGAACCATGGGCAGCCCGAGGACCAAGCCCGAAACGGTCCTAGGCAGCCGGTTCGGCCACACCCTAGACCTCATGCTCAACAACATGCCCCGAGGGCGCAATATGAGAACTTTGAGAATGTGTTCTATCAAGAACCCACCATGGGGGAACTTTCGGCTCCTAACTTTAGAAACCAATCTTGGTGTATCTATGAGAGCCCGGAACTAGAGGATATATTGGTTAGCACCGGAGTTGTGCACAATTTGCCTAAGTTCTCGGGTACTCAAGGAGAGTCCGCGGTTTCCCATCTCAAACGTTTTCATGGAACATGCCAAAATCTCAAGCCCCATGGAGTAGAAGTAGATGACTTCAAGTTGAAGGCATTCTACTTCTCTCTAATGGATTCGGCCATTGATTGGTTCCTCTTTTTGACTTCGGGTAGTATCCAAACTTGGGCTCAAATGCAAGCTAAATTTTTGGCCAAATACTACCCTATTGGCCGAGCCTCACTAGTGAGGAGGCAATTGCAAGAGTTGAAACAAGGGCCGAATGAGTCGATGTACGACTATCTTGAGAAGTTCTACCAACTCGAGGGGAGTTGTTGTAACTTAGGGCTTCCCGAGAAGCTCCTAATTGAGTATTTGTTTGATGGATTCAAGCCCTTAGACAAAATGCTCTTGAATGCCTCGGCCGGAGGATCAATGTCCACTCTTACATTAAGAGAAATAAGGGACTTGATCGGAAAGGTGGCCGAAAATGCTAGATTTGAGGAGGCTAATAGCCGTCAAGAAGAGTTCACAAGGACTAGAAGTGTCGCTAAGGCCGAGACCCCTATAAGCCATCTTTCCGAGGATATGAAACAAATGAAGGAAATGATGATGCATTTGATGATAAGGGAACCACCGGCCAAAACCAAGCCTTGTGAGTTTTGTGGGTCTATGGACCACAGAACGGATTCTTGCCCAACGTTGCTAGAAGAGGGCCATGAGGAAGTGAATGCCATGGGCAATTATCAAGGGTATCAAAACCGGGCCGGACCTAGTCGCCCCTATGGACAAGGACCGGCCGGTGAGACTTGGCGCCATGACATTCCTAAGGACTTCGCTCAACAATCTCACCATCAACAAGCCTCTCCTCAAGCTGCCCATGGTGTCTATAGGCCTCCCCAAAGGCAATTCCAACAAGGAGGACCTATGCAAAACCGACCTAGTCCTAATCACAATCAAGGTAGTCCAAGCCCGGTTGGACAAAACCGGTCCTTGGAGGACATGATGAAGGAGTTGGCCGATAACCAATTGCAAAATCAAGCCGAGAACAAGAGCCAAATAGCTGAGATCCAAAAGCAAGTGTCCCAACTTAATGCGACCGTGTCCCAACTTAATGCAACCGTGTCCGAAATGAAGAAGGAGACCGGTCGGCTTCCCTCCCAAACCGTTCAAAATCCGAGGGGCAATGTGAGTGCCATCACTCTAAGAAATGGCAAGAAGTTGATTGATGAGCTAGAAAATGAAGAAGAAGGTTCAAAGGAGAACAAGGAAGACCATCCCGGATTCGATCCTACGTCCAGACCTTTGGACGCGCCTCAGGCACTCGGCACTTCAGCGAGTCCAGTTCTTCAAGGGACATCCGAGGGACTTGAGACCCTATGCCAAGACTCGGCTCCTTCCGCGCTCCAGGCGCCCGGACGAGACCCGGTACCCTCAGCTCCCAAACCCGAGACCGAGGGACATGAACCGAGCTGGTACCTCCATCCAAGGCCAAAAACCATGATTTGAGCATTCCCTTGCCTTTCCCCGTTCCGACCCGTGCTCCCAAGAGATATGTGATGGATAAGGATGTTTGGGAGCTCTTTAGTAGAGTTGAGATCAACATTCCCCTATTAGAGGCCATCAAGCAAATTTCGAGGTATGCTAAGTTCTTAAAGGAACTATGCACCAACCGAAGGAGAGGGACTTGTGTTGATCAAGAGTTGATGAGTAGGAACGTTTCGGCGGTGATCCAAAGGACGGTGCCCCCAAAATGTGGTGATCCGGGCACTTACACCATCCCTTGCACTATAGGTAATATTCGGATCAAAAATTGCATGTTGGATCTTGGAGCCTTGATCAACGTCCTACCTTATTCCATCTATTCTAGCCTTTGGATTGGACCTCTTGAGCCCGCGGGACTCACCATCCAATTGGCGGACCGGTCATGTAAGCAACCCGAAGGAAAGATTGAGGACGTTCTAGTCCAAGTTGGAGAGCTAGTTTTCCCGGCGGACTTCTATGTGCTTAAAATGGAGAATTGTGGCCCTAACGATCATGCGCCTATCTTGCTTGGCCGACCCTTCCTCAAGACCTCCAAGATGAAAATTGATTGTGGAAGTGGAATGCTATCTATGGAGGTTGAGGGGGAGGTGTTTAGCTTTGATATCTTTCGGGCGATGAAGCACCCATTGGAATTCGAATCCGTGCATGCATTGGATACCTTGGACGACCTAGTCCAAGAGGCCCAACCGGAGCGAGACGTGGATCACCTTGAGCTTGTTATTGACCGGGCTTTGTACTCGGCCGAGAGTTCTTATGACTTGGCCGAAGGAATGGAGAGCGCCCTATACCATTTGGACGTTTCTAGTTCACTCACACCGAGGTATGAAGTAAACCAAATCAGTCTTTTCAAGACTAACCCTTGTTTACCTTCTATTGTACAGGCGCCCGAGATAGAGCTCAAGCCATTGCCCGATCACTTGAAGTATGTGTTCTTGGGGGATAATGAGACATTTCCGGTCATCATCAAGAGTGGACTTGAGATGGACCAAGAGAGGAGATTGGTTGAGGTGTTGACCCAGCACAAGATGGTGATTGGTTGGACTTTGGGCGATTTGAGAGGTATTACCCCGGCCGTTTGTATGCACCGAATATTATTGGAGGATGGAGCTAGACCATCGAGGGAGCCTCAGCGTCGCCTCAACCCGATTATGATGGAGGTGGTCCAGAAGGAGATCCAAAAGTTGCTAGATGCGGACGTGATCTACCCCATCTCAGATAGTCAGTGGGTGAGCCCAGTGCATGTTGTTCCGAAGAAGACAGGTATCACAGTTGAGGAGAATGCCGAGGGCAAGATGGTGGCTATGAGGGTTAAGAATGGGTGGAGGATGTGTATCGACTACCGGAAGTTGAATGCAGTCACGAGGAAGGACCACTTCCCTCTTCCCTTCATCGATCAGATGCTAGACCGATTGGCGGGCAAGCCTTATTTCTGCTTCTTGGATGGATTTTCGGGCTACAATCAGATTCCTATAGCCCCCGAGGACCAAGAGAAGACTACCTTCACATGCCCATTTGGCACGTTTGCTTTTCGGAGGATGTCGTTCGGTTTGTGCAATGCCCCGGGCACATTTCAGAGAGTGGTGACTAGTATCTTCTCAGATATGATTGGGAGCTTTATTGAGGTATTCATGGACGACTTCACGGTGCATGGAGATTCTTTTGATACTTTCTTGGGGAATTTGAGCACAGTTCTAGAGCGTTGCGTCTCTATGAACTTGGTGCTCAATTATGAGAAGTGCCACTTTATGGTTACTCATGGAGTTGTTTTGGGGCATATCGTCTCAAGGGAGGGAGTGGAGGTCGACAAGGCCAAAATAGATGTGATTATGACTCTGCCCTACCCCTCCACTGTGCGAGACATCAAGTCTTTTCTTGGACATGCCGGTTTTTACCGAAGGTTCATTAAAGACTTTTCGAAGAAGGCGTTGCCCCTATCTACCCTCTTGCAGAAGGATGTCCCTTTTGAATTCACTAAGGAGTGCAAGGAGGCGTTTGATGAGTTAAAGAGGGCTCTCACTAGCACACCTATCATTCGTGCTCCAGATTGGAGCAAGGGTTTCGAGATTATGTGAGATGCTAGTGACTATGCGCTGAGAGCAGTCCTTGGGCAAAGAGATGAGAAAAAGCCCGTGGTGATCTACTATGCATCTAGGACATTGGATGCGGCCCAACGGAACTACTCCACCACTGAAAAGGAGCTCTTAGCCGTGGTCTTTGCTTTGGAGAAGTTTCGTTCTTACTTGCTCGGGACAAAAGTGACTGTCTTTTCGGACCATGTGGCTATTCGGTATTTGATGACCAAGAAAGAAGCCAAGCCGAGGTTGATTAGATGGATTCTATTGATGCAAGAGTTCGATGTTGAGATCAAGGACAAGAAGGGCATAGAAAATACGGTGGCGGATCACTTGAGCCGACTTGTCCGAGATCAGGAGCCCCGGGCCATAACCGAGACATTTCCTGACGAGCATCTCTTTGCTCTCTCGGCCAAGCTCCCTTGGTATGCTCCTATCGTCAACTACTTGGTTGGAGGTACATTTCCTCCCTCTTTCTCTAAAGCACAATGCATGAAACTTAGGCATGATGCTAGATTTTATGTGTGGGATGACCCTTACTTATGGAAAATAGGAGTTGATCAATTGCTTAGAAGGTGCATCCCCGATATTGAGATTGCCTCTGTTGTTAGTTTTTGTCATGAGCATGCTTGTGGTGGACACTTTGGGCCTAGGAGAACCGCTAGGAATATCCTAGATAGCGGTTTCTTTTGGCCTAGTGTCTTTAGAGATTCATATGAGCATTGTAGGAGATGTGATAGATGCCAAAGAGTTGGCAATATTTCGGCTAGAAATGAGATGCCCCAAGTGCCCATCTTGGTTAGTGATGTCTTTGACATATGGGGCATCGATTTCATGGGGCCTTTTCCTATTTCATGTGGATTTGCTTATATCCTTGTTGCGGTGGATTATGTTTCAAAGTGGGTAGAGGCTATAGCTACTAGATGTGATGATGCTAAAACTGTTGTGGATTTTTTGCGCGCTAACATCTTTTGTAGGTATGGGGTGCCTAAGGCCATCATAAGCGATCAAGGCACACACTTTTGCAATAGGATGATGGCCTCCACTTTGAAACACTATCACGTCCATCATAGGACCTCCACGGCTTACCACCCCCAAACAAATGGACAAGCGGAGATCTCCAACCGCGAGATTAAGGGGATTCTTGAGAAGATGGTAAAGCCAACAAGGAAGGATTGGAGCCAAAGGTTGAATGATGCCTTATGGGCATATAGGACGGCCTACAAGACGCCTATTGGGACCTCTCCCTTTAGGTTGGTCTATGGTAAGGCGTGTCACCTTCCGGTGGAGTTGGAGCACAAGGCTTTTTGGGCCTTGAAGCAATGTAATTGGGATCTTGGAGCGGCCGGGCTTGATAGGAAGATGCAATTGAATGAGCTAGAGGAGTTGCGCCTAGAGCCCTATGAAAGCCAAACCGACTACAAGGCGCGCACCAAGCTCTATCATGATAAGTTCATCCTTCGGCACTCGTTTGAGGTGGGGCAACAAGTCTTGGTTTTCTCTTCACGTCTTAAGTTGATGCCGGACAAGTTGCGGTCTAGGTGGACCGGGCCTTTCAAGGTGACAAAGGTCTTCAACCATGGGGCACTTGAGTTAGAGAGCCCGGATGATGGAAAACGGTTCACCATCAACGGGCAAAGGGTTAAGCATTATTATGGAGAGGACAGTCCGCACGCCCAAGAAGTTGACCTAGCCGTGCCACCACAACCTCCTTTGAAGGAGGTACCGTCGAGCCAATGACGTTAAACAAAGGCGCTCACCGGGAGGCAGCCCGGCATTTTACAGTATTTTCTTGCATTTTATTTTCCTTGCATTTTGTACTAACCCTCACCCTATTATTGTTTGGAAAGAAGCATGCTTGTTTTGTAGGCCGGGTTCCCAAGTGCTACGCACTTTGTCGGTTCTACTACGCATTTTAAGCAGAACCGGGCGGCCGAAGGGAAACCGGACGCGTCCGAAACTTGGACCTTGTAGCCGAGCGCCGAACAAGCTCTGAATATTGCCGAGCAAGCTACGCATGATAGAGACCGAGACCTTAGGCCGGAGGAACCCAGCGACGGTCCTAGACTGGGACGCACTCAAAGCCAAGGCTCGCCCGACTGGGAAGACACTCTTGCTACGCACTTTGCCTTCTCGGCTACGCATTTTATGCAAGGCCCGAGTAGCACCACAAGCGTCCGGACGTACCCGAGAGGAGCAGCCGAGCCCGACCTAGCTCCCCACGAGCTTCATCCGAGTCCACGCCTTGCCACTTCATGGCATACGAGGGGCGTTCCGTTTCACTCTTGTACCTTGTTTCTTTCCATTGATTATGTGCATGATTGTGTTGATTGAGTTGTGCCGTGAGGCGACGGCTCATTTCAAAAGTGTGGGGTGGGGTGTTTAGTAGTTTGTTGTGTCATCACGTTTATTTTATTGTACATGCATGAGTCAGCACGTTTCCCTTTGAAAATTTTAATTTTTTTGAATAAAATGCATGATTTGGTGAATAAAATGCGTAGGAATGGGGATTTGAGCTTTCATGATACAAAATAGATGGATCTTAGTACATTCATGACTCTTATGAAATTATAATTGTGCGACTAACATGTGATCTAACTTCTTATGTGACCTCATGAGTTGGGATAAATAGGGGATGTGGAGTTGATAGAAATGTCCTAGTGAGGCTTGACAAAGCACTCAAGGATCGGGGATTCGAGTTACATGGTTATATGGACTTGTGGAGGCTGCACTTCGAGATTCGTGGTTGTAGTTGACTCCACCATTGCAGCGTTTATGCAAGTGGTGGGACGGGAATCAAACCGTCCTATCTCTAGTCTTAGTAGTCGGGAAAATAGATGAGTGACCCTCATCTTGACTCGCACGAAATGACAAGGATGAGAAAGAGCGGAGAGGTATTTCCATATGCTTGAGGGCGATGATTGGACCTCCCAAGAAGAAATGGACAAGAAAATCACAAAAGGAGCAAAGCTCAAAAGAAAGAAAAATCATCTCATGTGAGAGCCTACCCGAAACAAAAAGTGAAGGATTATCAAAGTTATACAAAGGCCGAAGGCCAAGTTCACTACAAGAATGTCCAAGAAAAGTATCAAAAGGACTCAACCCTTGAGCTTGAATTCATCACGTGCTAGAAGAAGCAACAAGTATAACCATGTGACAAGATCCGAATCCAAGAGTGTAGATCATGTATGGGCCTAAAAAGGACTACCTCCCACTCATCCGAATTGGTTTGCATCTTCACTCAAGGGTACATGTATCAAGTTGAATCTCATGTTATAGCAAAATGCTTGAGTAATGATTGAGAATGCATGGAAAGGGGAAGTCTAGACTAGCATATTATCTAGTGGCCGAGAAGAGAGCTTGTGATGTTTGCATATGTGTTTTCCTCTTATGACTTAAGCCCTTGTTCGGGACGAACAAGTTCAAGTGTGGGGTGGTTTGATGAGACGTATTTATACGACTCGTTAAGTCATTAAATCCCACCATTTACGATATTTGATCATGAGAACATTTACTTGTTAATGTCGTTTTGGATTTCAGGGCCTTTGGGAGTCTAAAAAGGAAACGAGCTTAAGAATGGCATTTTAGGCCATAAATGCATCACAAGGTGTTTTGGGAGTGAAAAGGGATCAAAGGACCTCATTCGGGTCCTAAGGACCTAAGTCCAAGGCGCCCGCTCGAAGGACCTGCTCGAGAGCCCGTGTCGCGCCGAGGCCTGTCCAAAGAAGTGCCGAGAACCTGCGTCCGAGAGCCCGTGTCACGCTCGAGGCCCCGCCCGAAGAGTGCCGAGAACCTGCGTGTCGCGACCGAGGCCGCCCCAGGTCCCCGACCTGACGCCCGAGCGCCTATGCGAGCGGCCACCCGTCCGGACCTCCGAGATCCAAGGCGCAACTTCAAGACCCATCCGAGCGCACATCCGAGTGGGCAACCGAGACCCATCCGACCGGGCATGCGACCGCACAGCCGAGTGCATCCGACCTTTCGCTCGAGACCTGGCCGAAGAACTGAAGGCCTCGCTCGAGACCTAGCCGAAGAACTGAAGGTCCACCTCGAGTCTCAGCCGAGTCCCAGGCTCAACTTCAAGGCCAAAGACCAAAGTTGAAAGTCAAGGTGTCCCTTGACTTTCTCGGCTCGTTACCCCATGTGCCACGTGTCATTCCTTGCACGAATCCCAAGACAAAGTTGCAATTGCCAAGTCACTCAAGGACCAAAAGGGAAAGTCGGCTATAGGAGTTCATTGTGCCAAGTTCCTTTTGCCAATCCAAGGTCTAGATCCTTCCTAGAGTTCCTATAAAAGGAGGGCCTTGGGTCATTGTAAAGCATTCAAAAATCACTCTAAATTTCATAGTTGTTGCTCTTGTCAATTGGCTTGAAGAAATCTCAACATCTTCTCTACTCCTTCCCTTACTTGTTACGCATTTTACTCTTTGTTCTACGCATTTTGGGTTGAGCCTTCTTATTCCGATTATGCTCCTTAGCTCTCATATTCATTTCATGAATATGAGTAGCTAAAACCTCCATAATTCGGTTTGGGGTCCCCTAAATGTTGTAGCAAGGCTTTGAGACCTTGAATCTTCATACTATCTTGTATTCATTTGCTAGTTGTGACAATAGATTGGGAATGAGTACCTAGGCTAAACTAATGCTTGTAATGGCAAGGTTTAGCCGTGTGGTCTCTTCACAACTATTGAATTTGTTTTCATTGGAACGTGGAACAAACCTTGCACCTAGTTTAGCATACCTTGGAATGGGGTGTTATTCTTTAGTACACTAGTGATTTGTTCTTGGAATGGAATGAATCATGGAACAAGTGCTTGGAATGGCCTTGTTAGGGTGATCTCTTGGAATGGAGTAACCACACCTATGGATGCAAGATAGATCATTAGAAGGTCAATGATGAGTTGAGCTATAACAAAAGGCCCCTAGACCGAATTCTATTCTATCAATCACAATCCCTTTGCATTTACTTTTAGTTTTACTTTACAAAACCACTTTCAAAACCCCAAAACTTGTATTTACCTTACTTACTTTCCCTTGCATAAGAACAACGAGTACGTGATCTATTTCCCTTGGGTTCGACCCCTACTTGCCGCTTTACTAATCTCATAGTAAGCTAAGGGTAGTGGACTATAAATTTAGGTTTGATTTGCACACTACGACATTGTGCTTGTCACAACCTAACAGTAGACAAGCTGAATATAATACAACACGACCCATTAAGTTTACACAATTACACATTATGACCCTAGGTCTTTATATACTTTTATAAAAATATGTTTTTGCACTGAATCCTTTTTCCTCAATTATAATGTTCATTATTAATACTTTAAATGTTTTTTCAAATGATACTAAAAGAGTTAGGAATGGACAACTCAAATCTCAAGTCATAATATGCATATGGACTTTTTAGTGGTTTGTCCAAAACTATAACCGCTAGGCTACTTCTCCATTTGCTTATACTTTAAATTTTATAAGAAGATATGTGAACGTTGATAAGATAAATCGAAAAGATCCGCACTCCACCTAGTGGCGGCTCACGGATAGCAATATTCCAATGATCCAAGAATTGCACTACGCCATTCCAGCCCCTACCCATATTACTATATTTATCAACGTCCACTAACAGAAAATAAGTAGAAAAACATCTTCATAAACTTGTGTTTCTTCGAAAGATTGATTATCTATCACAGGAAAACGCTCGTTTAGGAATCCTTAAAAATTCGAGAACTCAAGAACCTAAATCTTACCATCAGACTATGATGCATCTTTAAATCTGCATGTGACACAGGTTCAAAAGGTAAAGTTAAACTTGATGGATTTGACTTTTCATTAAAAGTAACTTTAAATATGCACATGGACACGTCTCATGATCAGTCGATATTTCGACTAGTTAATTGCTCCATACAATGAAGGATAGCACTCATCCTCCCGGCAAATTGTTATTATTTGATGCTTTTCTTGAGCGTTTCAGGTTAAAAGCAGTTATCCATCAAAACCATGGCCTAAGACCAAGATTCGAAGAAAAGTCGCACTTTTGGGGTGAAAACGCGCATAAAGGAAATCCAGCCGACCGGCTGGACAAATTTGCTCAAAACCAGCCGACCGGTTGGGTGAGGATCATAGAAAGAGGAAGCAGTGAGGCCTGGAACCGGCCGGCTCACCCCCACAGTACAAAGCTCAACCTGCCGGCTCAAATGGTCAGAGAGTTCGAGTGTTTTGAGGCTTCTCCGAACCGGCCGGCTCACACCAAGCCAATATCTCAACTGGCCGGTTGAGAACCTCAAACTGAAGCAGACTTGCGGAGCACTTGATCCAGCCGACCGGCTGAGATTGCCTTACAAAGCCAGCCGACCGGCTGGCCGTCGGGGACAGATTTTTGGGAAGTTTCCTAATTTCAACTTTGGGCTTTTTGGCCCTTTTTCGTGAGTTATAAGAATGCAATCGGCTGATTGAAGGCAGTGTGGATGATACGAGAGACGAGAGCTTCAATTGAGATTGAAGAACCCTAACTTGGGAGAGAAGACAGAGAACATCGCGAGAGATTGAGGATTCAACGAGCTACATCGTCACTATGGTTATCTCGTCCTTAATTTCTATTTCTATACTACTTGTGGTTAACTTACCATGAATAGTGAGTAGTCTTCTTTATTCTGGGATCCTACGGATCCCGTGCCATGTACCGAACTCTTCGTGTGATTAATTGAACGTTTTTCATTAATGCAATTCGAATATTCAATTTCATCGTGCTTAATTTTATCGTTCTTGCAAGTTTTACATTGAATGGGATGTTTGCATGCTAGAACGTATTTAGGTTAATTACTAGAAGATGAATGAGTCCTAGGTATTAACCGGATTGTGTGAAATTGATATTAGGGCATGGTAGCTACAATGGTAGTACATGAATTAATAGGAAAGTTGACTTTTCTCTAAAAAAACCCTAAGTTTAATAATCGAGATCGTTGATAATCCGTGGATAGGTGGCGTTCAACGATTGAGATTAATCTAGACAATAATCCGTGGATGGGCGGCTTGTCTAGTGTTATTTTGGTTTATTTCCATATTCGATAGCATGATGAATTTACGTGATATGATTGCATGATTAGTGGGGTTGGCACGGGTGAAGTTTGATCCTGGGATTCTTTCTCTGATCAAACCAAAACCTTTTATTTTTCTACATTTAATTTCTGTGTTTTTGTTCACACCAAAACCTCTTGTTAATCGGAATAGCTAAATAGGTCACTTGTTAGTTATTACTCACACACGTTGTTCCTTGGTTCGACCCTTGGTTTACCAAGGTTTATAAATTTTGTTTGACTGCAACTTGACCCCTAAAACATATAACTTGACAACTATAAAGGGTAAAAAATACGCTTGTCAAAATGGCGTCGTTGCCGGGGAACAGCGCTTAGTGTGATATTATATTTAACGTGTGTAGTTTAGACTATTTCCTTTTCTTTTTCTTTGCTCATCTCTGACTGCTTTTTCTTGCTACATTCACTCTTCCCTTGGCTTTTTGCAGGTACTGCTTTGTACATATCAATGAAAACACCTAAGAGCAAGAAGAAGGAGCGGGTAAATGATCAAAGCGACTCGGGGATCAATAGACACCTCGGGTAGACAGAGAAGATGTTCCCTTAACCCGGTTACGAGCTCGACAATTGGCGGAGCTAAAAATGAATCAAAACAACCCAGCATTACCTTGGCTGGTCGACGATGACCAGCAGCGTCCCGTACAGCAGCCAACTCGTAGGACCCTTAGAGACTACACTGCTCCACGTGTCTCAGGATTCCACTCTGCCATTGCACCACCTAGTTTAGACAACAACAATTGGGAGCTCAAAACAGGACTCATTCAGATGGTGCAGAATAACCAGTTTTTGGGAGGTTGAATGAAGACCCTCACCAACACCTTAAACGTTTCATTCAGATGTGCAACACGGCGAAAATTAATGGTGTTCCTCTAGAGTCCTACTACATGAGGTTATTTCCATTCTCACTCTCTGACAAGGCTACTAGGTGGCTAAACAGTCATGCAGAGGGCACTTTCACTACTTGGGACAAATTGGCTGAAGCATTTCTACAACAATACTTTCCACCATCAAAGACATCACATTTCAGGAACAAGATCATATCGTTCCGCTCTTTGGATGGTGAGACTCTCTATGAAGCTTGGGAGAGATACAAAGAGCTGATGAGGATGTGCCCCCACCACAACCTGGAGCTATGGCAGATAATGGACACTTTCTATCAGGGAATCGACCAGGGGATGCACACCTTGATAAATCAAACAGCTGGTGGGGGACTTACTGGAGTTCCCCTGGACGAGACCTATGCTATTGTGGAGAAAGCAGCTCAAGATTTCCACCTCTGGACGAGTGATCGAGGTAACCCTAAGGGCAACAAGAGTGTGAATGATCTCTACGTCGCTGATAGAACTAATGATATTGCTGAGTTGACTAACACAGTAAAGATACTTGCAGCTGAAATCAAAAACCTGAAGATTGAATCCTCTATGAAGTCATCAGTTGTTGCTAATGTGGCCGTCTATTGTCAGATATGTGGCTCTCCTTCTCACTTCGCAGATAGCTGTCCGGAGATGGGACAAGATAACAACGGTGGAAACCAGGAGGATGCCAATTATGTAGGGTAATATAATCAAGGATCGGGCATGAACCGATGAGATAACCCAAATAGGAATAATCCCAACCTCTCTTATAAGCCACAGAATCAGGTAGCACCACGTTTCCCTTATGACAGCAGCATGGCAATGCTCCCTACTAGCCGAGGAATTAGTACAACAGCCAATCTCAACAACAGCAGAATCAGGGCTCAGGGTAGTACAACAATCAGGGACAGCAATAACAAAATCAGCCATCCGGTGTCTCGTTAAATCTGGAATCCTTGCTGGTCAATTTCATAGTATCACAGGAGAAATGGAATAAAGATTAAGAGATGCGATTAGTGGAGCTAGAGAGGAGGTTTCATGGGGTTAAACAGTCAATAGAGCAGCTGGCTATTCAGAACAGAATGCTAGAAAAGAGAACATGGAAAACTCCCTTCAAAGCCAAATCTGAATCCTAGGGCATCAATGAATGTCATCACACTCCGAGGAGGAAAACACATTGAGATGCTGCCAGCTCAAGCCACTCGACCTCCAGCTGTAAAATCAGCATCTGATTCCACACCTGCTGAAGAGGAAACGTCGAAGGAGGCTGAAAACCGAGCTAAAAATTCTACGCAGACAGTGGAGCCAGCTCCTTATAGACCTCCAGTTCCATTCCCTCAGTGGCTAGTGGCTACAAGGAGTAGGGATGCACAAATCTGATACAGACCGGACCGGTTTTTTCTGGGTCGGTCCAGAACCGGATCGGTACCGGGTCGGTCCACGGTCCACATATTTTTTATAATCCAGGTTCCGGGTCGGTCCGGTCCTGGACCATATTTTTTTTGGGTCGGTTCGATCTGGACCGTAATTTTGCCGGGTCTGGACCGTACTGTTTAATACTCAATTTTTAATTTATTATTTTAATACTCAAATTGACAAAACACAAAACAGCCGAAGTCTGAACCCCAATTTCTTTTCTCCAATCTCAAATCGTCTCTCAAACATCCTCCCCTCCAGCCGTTGCAACTCACAATTACCAGCCGTCCAGCGTCGCAACTCGCAGCCGTCTAGCGCAACTCACAGCCGTCCAGGGTCCAGCGTCGCAACTCGGACTCGCCTCATCCTCCAGCCGTCCAGCGTCGCAACTCGCAATTGGCGTCTCACAGTGCGACGAGTTTTCTCCTCGACTCGCAGCCGTCCTACGATTTCTCCTCGACTCGCAGTTAACACCTTAGGCCTCACGAGTTTTCGGCGTCTCCTCCTCCTCCTGAATTTTTTGGCCTCAGAACTTGTTGGTAATTTTAGGGTTTTCGGACTTAGTATAAATATTACAATATATTAGGGTAGCATACCCTAATGATATGAAAGGTTTGGGACTTCCGTTGAGTGAGTTTTGTGTATAAAACTAAGTGCGGATCGCGTTTTATCTTGACATTATGTGGGGCACGTTTTGACTGGACATTACGACAATGTCTTAACAAAATGCGGCCGATAATGTAAAGGGAAAACGCTCCTGGAATTGACCGCATTTTCAGTAAACATTAAGGGGCGCGTTTTCCTTAAGCATTAGCGTAATGCTGAAGGAAAAAGCGCCCACTAATGCTGAAGGAAAACGCGGCGACATTTGATAGACACAGCTGTTCTGTTCAGACACACCTGCTCTTTATCCCTTTTGATCTCCTATATATTGGAGGTCATGAACAGTATGAGGGCACGAAAAAATTCAATTACTCTCATAGAGAATCACTTCTTGATTCTAAACCTTGCTTGATTTCCATAAACACTCAAACTCAAGTTTGATTTCTAATTCTTTAGTCGATAATAGAAATTGTTCCAATTGATTATCCCCGTTCAAGTTTCGTGCAACCCTCGACTACAACACAGGGTCGAAATATTGAATTCGGAAAGCGACAACGCGATCGATTGTGATATCTAGTTCATACGATTCCTTAGTGAATCCTTATTACAACAAAGAAGAAGAAGCAGTCCAAGTTTTCTGCTCTACCATTGCTGATTTGAAGACTCTCTTGCAGCCAAATTCGAAGACAATCCCCAACAAACGAATTCAATAGTTTCTACTCAATGGAGAGCGTAAGAGAAATGCTACATCAATTCCAGAAGTTGGACAAATTTGAAGGAACCGATTTCCGGCGTTTGAGAAGGAAGATGCACTTCCTACTGACGAATCTGAAGGTGGTGTACGTGATGTCCACACCATGCCCTGAAGTTGGAGAGAACGCACCTGTGGGAGCTTTTCGTGATAGAAACAAATGGGAAAATGACGACTACATCGCTAGAGGACATATCCTCAATGGTATGTCCGATCCTCTTTTCGATTTATATCAAAACGTTGAGTCTGCAAAAGAGTTATGGGACACTCTTAAAGCCAAGTATATGGCTGAGGACACCTCGAGTGTGAAATTTCTTGTTAGTAATTTCAATAACTACAAGATGGTGGATGATGGACCACAATTGTATGAATCATAAACACAGTTAAACCCACCAAATTAGACTGTTTGTCTATCTAACTTTGATGTTTTAGTCCCGATACATTTCTACAGGGTATTTCAGAGCTTAGAGAGAATACACGCTAAGGAAGAGCTTTTAGCACAGAAAAGATATCAGGAGACAATCCAAGGTCAAGATCAGACGCTGAATGAAGAAATCTAAAGATCCTGACATGGAATCATTCAAAACAAATCAAACCGAAGAGAAAGCGAAGACAATCCGGAGCTGGAATACACCGATAGTTTTGTGCAAACTGCACAAAACTCACAACCACTCTCCTCATGCCACATGGACCGGCGGCTTTCTCCTCACATCCATCCCTCCTCCTCTCCCACACCACCACATGTCACATCCTCCTCCATCCACACCAAAAGCCGCCGGCGGCTTTGCTCTCCTCCTCTCCCCTTGTGACACTTGCCCTCCTCTCCTTCTCCCCTCATCTCCACCCTTGGATGCACAAACACATGCCTCAATCCAAGCCATCCATTTCTCTCCTCCATGGCTATAAATACCAAGCCATCCTTCCCATTTCAAATCATCCACACAAATCCATAAGCATTCACAAACACACTCCACTTCTCTCTCTAAGTTTGTTACTTTGTAAAGTTTGGTTTTGATATAAATAAAAGTTCAGTTTGTTCTCAAATACTTTAGTTCGATCTTGAGTACTCCTGTTGGTTCTTGAGTACTCAAGTTTTCAGTTACAGTTCAAGAGTTACTCCTGTTTGTTCTTGAGTAATCTCTTTCTCTTCTCTCTATACTCCTGTTTGTTCTTGAGTATTCTTTTCCAAATCCCCAAGTATTTAGTTATGATGTCCAACTCTATGGATATTCATAACTAAACTCTTCATTCGGTTGAAGGGGAGTTATTGTTTTATAAAATGTTTTACTTCGTTTAGTTTCTTTTCTCTGTATTCAAAACTTGTTCTATGTGCCATTTATAAGGTCAGACTTTCCAAGGTTGAGTGGAAGCTACGAAAGGGCAAAACTCTTCTGTGGGAAGTCGTGAACATACTCGGGTAAGTGGATGCTACGAAAGGGCAAAGCTTATCTGAGGAGTTCGATCTATCTTTAAAACCATTTGGAAACTGGACCAAAGGGACCAAATGGATGCACAAAAGGCTAAGATACTTCGAAAGGAGGAATTAGTCTGAAGTAGAACAAGGGTTTACAAACAGTGTGGCAAATTGAGCGCTACGAAAGGGCCTCGATACACGTTTGAATACTTAGAAGGGTTACTAAAAGAATGAACAGGATATAATACAAGGCCCCCTAAGACCGAATACTTCTCTTGCAATCACAGAATCCCCTTTGTCTTTACTTTTACTGTTCGATCAACTACAACCATCAACTGCTCACAATCCGGAGGACTTACCAATCACGCATCACCCACTGTAAGTCTCCTTTGTATTTTTAGTATTTACTTTTCTGTAATTTACGTTTCAGCAATCAAATCCGCAACCAATCAAAAAGTCACGTAGTTGTTAGCACTAAAACCTCAACCAACTTAAAACACGCTCTCTCGCTAGACAAATCCCTTAAAAGAATAACCTATTCCCCTAATTCCCTTGGGTTCGACCCCTACTTACCAAGTACTACCTAGTAGTATAGTTGCGAGTAGCGGACTATTATAAATTTATTTGCACAAATCGCTTTAACGACGAGCGGTTCTGTCAGTGGACTCTCATCCTGTAATGGAACAGTTCCATGAGATACAACGTATCTTGGGGCAATTTGCTCAAAGAAATCTGAAGATGGATGAAGCCATCTCGGTGTCAAGTATCATTGACAAATTACCACCGGCATGGAAAGACTTCCGTCGTACCTTGAAGCACAAGAAGGAAGATATTTCTCTTGTGGAACTCGCAAAGGAATTGCGAATGGAGGAGGAACTTCGTGTGCGTGAAAAGGACGCGATGGAAGTGGATACAAATTTACCTAAGGTAAATGTATTGGAGACTAGTTCTCAAAAGGTGAACAAGAACAAAGGCAAGAAACAGCCTAATGAGTATGCTAGCAAAGGTCCAAACAAGAAGCATCCTACAAAAGGAAACGTGTGTTGGACTTGGGGGAAGGCAGGGCACTTCAAGCGAGACTGTCGCGTAGGAAAGGGGAAGAGCGAGAAGGCTCAAGTTAATGCTGTTGGTAATAAAAACCAAGAGCGGAAATCTCAAGGTCAGAAAAATCTGATTTCAAGTTTAGAAACTAAGTTAGATACATATTCTAACATAGATTATGTCTCTAATTTTTCTGAAATTTTTGCTATGCAGGATGATGAGATTTCGTGGTGGGTTGACTCCGGTGCTACGGCACATGTGTGTAGAGACAAAGAGATGTTCAAGTCCTTTGCCAATACAAGTGAAGGAAGAGTTCTTCACATGGGAGCCGAGTCGACCGCCCCTATCCTAGGAATAGGCCAAGTAGAAATTGAATTTTCTTCGGGAAAGAATATTGTTCTTGTGAATGTGTTGTATGTACCTAATATTAGGAAAAATATTGTATCGGGTACTATTTTGAATAAACAAGGTTATCGGCAAGTGTATGAAGCCGATAACTATGTGTTATCAAAGGGTGGTGTATTTGTTGGTAAAGGATACCTATGTAATGGAATGTTCAAGCTTAGTATAAATAAAGTTATTTGTTCTGTTTATATGAATTGTGAGCATGATATTACCATTAAAACTACAAATTTGAATGATGATGTCTCTACACTTTGGCATGCACGTTTAGGACATGTTCATTATAAAAGATTGCATGAAATGTCTAAACATGAGTTAATTCCCTCGTTTGATGTAAATATTAATAAGTGTAGAACATGCATGCTTACTAAGATTACTAGACAACCATTTCATAAAATTGAAAGAGAAAGCAATTTACTTGATTTAATACATAGCGACTTGTGTGATTTTCATGCATCACCTTCTCTAGGAAACAAGAAATATGTAGTGACTATATTGATGACTGTTCTAGATTTTGCTATGTCTATTTGTTGAACTCAAAAGATGAAGCTCTTGATAAATTCAAAATTTATAAGAGTGAAGTTGAACTTCAAAAGGGAACTTCTATTAAGAAGTTACGCACCGATAGAGGTGGGGAATACTTTAATCCTAGTTATTTCCAAAGTGTGGGAATCATTCATGAAACCACTGCTCCTTACACACCACAACAAAATGGTGTATCGGAGAGAAAGAATAGAGCATTGAAAGAGATGGTAAATGTCATGCTTTCTTACTCGGGATTAAATGATGGATTTTGGGGAGAAGCCATGTTAACGGCTTGCTATTTATTAAATAGGGTTCCTAATAAAAGGGGCAGGGTTACTCCTTATGAAATTTGGTATAACAAGAAACCAAATTTGAATCATATTCGAGTTTGGGGTTGTAGGGCGGTAGTAAGACTACCTATCCCTAAACATACAACTTTAGGAGAAAAGGGAGTTGAATGTATATTCATAGGATATGCTCATCACTCCTTGGCGTATAGGTTTTATGTCATAGAACCTAATAAGCATGTATCGATTCATACAATCATTGAATCGAGAGATGCCATATTTGATGAAAAGAGATTTTCATCAATTAGCATGCCTAAAGATTTGAATGTTGTGCCTAGTGCAAATCAAGTTTCAAATGACACCCAAATTTTTGAAATTAGAAGGAGTAAGAGAGCAAGAAAAGAAAAATCATTTGGAAATGATTTTCATATCTACCTAGTGGAAGGAGGAACTAGGGATGAAGTTAGCTCGCAATACATGTACTGTCATGTTATTGAAAGTGATCCCAAAACATTTGATGAAGCTATGAAATGTCAGTATGTATCATTTTGGAAAGAGGCCATAAATGATGAAATGGACTCTATAATAGGAAACAACACTTGGATTTTGGTGGATTTACCACCAGGACATAAAGCATTGGGAAATAAGTGGATCTTCAGAAAGAAGATGAAGGTAGATGGTACCATTGATAAATTTAAAGCAAGATTGGTAATCCAAGGCTTTAGACAGAAATATGGTATGGATTACTTTGACACGTATGCACCGGTTGCAAGAATTTCAACTATTAGGTTGTTGATAGCCGTAGCATCTATTCATAAGTTGCTAGTACATCAAACGGATGTAAAGACTGCTTTCCTCAATGGTGATTTAGAGGAAGAGATTTACATGAAACAACCGGAAGGTTTTATAATGTCAGGGCAAGAGCATAAGGTATGCAAGCTTGTTAAGTCACTATATGGACTCAAACAAGCACCTATGCAATGGCATCAAAAGTTTGATGAGGTGGTATTATCCGATGGATTCATATTGAATCAATTGGATAAATGTGTATATAGCAAATTTGACAACTCAGGGAATGGAGTTATCATTTGTCTATATGTAGATGACATGTTGATTTTTGGCACCAATTTAAAGTGCATAAATCAAACCAAAGAATTTCTGTCATCTAAGTTTTCCATGAAGGACATGGGAGAGGCGGAAGTTATCCTTGGGATAAGAATAAAGAAAGTTGAAGGAGGTCTTGCCTTAACACAATTTCATTACATTGAGAATGTGTTAAAGAAATTTAATTATATGGACTGTCATCCGTTGACTACTCCTTATAATTCCTCTACTCACTTGTATCCTAATAAGGGGAAGCCTCAGTCCCAATTGGAGTATGCTAAAGTCATAGGCAGTTTGATGTATGCCATGACTTGTACAAGACCAGATATCGCATTTGCGGTAGGGAAGCTTAGTCGATAAACTAGTAACCCTAGTATGCAACATTGGCAGGCAATTCATAGGGTCCTTAGGTATCTTAAGGGGACTATAAACCTTGGTCTTGTATATTCGGATTTTCCTTCGGTCATAGAAGGATATTCAGATGCAAGTTGGATCTCGAATGAGGAGGATCATTCCTCCACAAGTGGATGGGTATTTCTACTTGGGGGAGGTGCCATCTCATGGGCTTCCAAGAAGCAAACATGCATCTCAAGTTCCACTATGGAATCTGAATTTGTTGCTTTAGCCGCCGCTTCAAAGGAAGCTGAATGGCTAAAGAACTTGATACATGAGATTCCATTATGGGAAAAACTGATATCACCCATATCAATTCATTGTGATAGCGCTGCAACATTGGCTAAAGCTTATAGCCATGTATACAATGGGAAGTCTAGACACTTAGGTGTTAGAGATAGTGCGGTAAGAGAGCTCATTACGCATGGGGTGATATCAGTGGATTTTGTAAGGTCACAACAAAATTTAGCAGATCACTTGACGAAGGGATTAGCTAGAGATTTGGTATCAAAATCGGTAAAGGGGATGGGACTAAAACCCATATAATCAACTAGTCATGAGACACCCAATTCACATCTAACTAGCGTTAGAGCTGAATTCAATGTGGAAAGCTCATTCCTAGATTATTGATGAACACAAATATGCATCCCCAAGTATGTGTTCATGACCTACAAGTAATAGGTTGAAGAGGGACTCTTCTTAATAGGTTCTTTGACAAAGTGTTGTTTGTAGAAGCATAATCGGGTGGTGTTACCCTAAGGAATCTACCTATATGAATGTGAAGTTTCTGGTCGCTTCATGAGATTCGGGTTAAATCTCAATACGTTCATGAAGGGATTAGGACTCAAGGACCATCAAGAGTCAAGTTGAACTTAGAGTTTGTGAAGTAACTCATGTGTGTGTTATCTTGAGGTACCCAAATGGATCGATTGGTTCAAACGTTACGAGCACCATGATTTCTGGGTATTTTGAATGTGTAACTACACTAAGCAAAAATTCAATCGTTGCGACATTTTCGTTTATGCGTGACTTACTTAAAAACAAAGTTTTTATGGAAAACAAAGAAAATCCTAAAATGGGGGAGGATTGTTGGTAATTTTAGGGTTTTCGGAATTAGTATAAATATTACAATATATTAGGGTAGCATACCCTAATGATATGAAAGGTTTGGGACTTTCGTTGAGTGAGTTTTGTGTATAAAACTCAGTGCGGATCGCGTTTTATCTTGACATTATGTGGGCGCGTTTTGACTGGACATTACGACAATGTCTTAACGAAACACAGCTGATAATGTAAAGGGAAAACGCTCCTGAAATTGACCGCGTTTTCAGTAAACATTAAGGGGCGCGTTTTCCTTAAGCATTAGCGTAATGCTGAAGGAAAAAGCGCCTACTAATGCTGAAGGAAAACGTGGCGACGTTTGACAGACACAGCTGTTCTGTTCAGACACACCTGCTCTTTGTCCCTTTTGATCTCCTATATATTGGAGGTCATGGACAGTATGAGGGCACGAAAAAATTCAATTACTCTCATAGAGAATCACTTCTTGATTCTAAACCTTGCTTGATTTCCATAAACACTCAAACTCAAGTTTGATTTCTAATTCTTTAGTCGAGAATAGAAATTGTTCCAATTGATTATCCCCGTTCAAGTTTCGTGCAACCCTCGACTACAACACAGGGTCGAAATATTGAATTCGGAAAGCGACAACGCGATCGATTGTGATATCCAGTTCATACGATTCCTTAGTGAATCCTTATTACAACAAAGAAGAAGAAGCAGTCCAAATTTTCTGCTCTACCATTGCTGATTTGAAGACTCTCTTGCGGCCAAATTCGAAGACAATCCCCAACAGAACTCCTCCATCTGGTAATTTAATCAGCTTGCATCTTTATTTTTTTAATTTCATTAGTCTGTGTAATCTCCTTTGACAGTTTCTGTCACATCTCATTAGTCTGGCATTCAATGAAATTTTTATGGATTGAAATCGAATTTAATCAGTTTTCTGATTTTCTCAATGTTGTGATGTCTTGGTGTTCAGATTTTGATTTGAATTCTGTATTGAACTGTCCATGGATTGTTCAACGAAATTGTCATGCAACAAGACCCTGAACTCTTTAAGTTGGTGAGAGTTTCTTGCCAAGGCGATATTCACTCAGCTTGTCCTTGCAAGTGTTACTGAGGTAAGAAGACTGCTTGATTTAGTTTCAACATACAAGGATCAGCTAGGATTTGGTAAGATTGTGTGGATGGTAGCTGCTGTTGTTGTTGTTCGAGTTGTGTTTTCGCTGCCTTAAATGCTTGTTTCGCCATTGATATCAGATTACATGTGCTTCTTAGATTGAGTTTCTTGTGTTTGTTTTGAATTGTTGAATGTGACGGATGTGAAAGTGGTGTTTGTATTATAATGCTCCATTTATCAAGTGCTGAAAAAATTCAGTGTATGTGATCTTTTAGCTTAATGATCTTTTAGCTTAATGATCTTTTTGTGTCACTGCCATTAATCAGCTGCTCCTGCTTCCTTTATCACAGGGCATGAAAGAATGTGGAATGAGATTGAGGATTAGCTCCATGATAGATCAAGATCATAGAAGTGAAGCATCAAGATTCAAGCATGTTTAAGAAGACTTTGTTGCTAATTGCTTCTATTTTTCAGAACAAGTTCTCTGTTTTTTTTTGTATTTGTATCTCCATTCAAAGTAGTGCATGTGCATTACAACTCAGATAGACACAGACATGCATGAGACATACAGCAAAAACACATTGATTTGGCTGTTTTTTTTGTTGTTTCCGGTCCGGTCCTCGGTCCTCATTTCCACAAAAATCCGGTCCACCGGGTCGGTCCACGGTCCAATTTTCGGGAAAAACCCGGTCCAACGGTCCGACCCGTAGCGACTAAATCCGGTCCGGTCCGGTCCGACCCGGTTGCACATCCCTAACAAGGAGGGATAAAGAATTCAAGCAGTTCGTGGATAAGATTCGTACTCTTTACATCACTATGCCCTTCACCGACGCAATCACCCAGATTCCTACTTATGTCAAATTCATGAAGGAGATTCTGACTGGGAAAAGAAAAATTGACGAGACCGTGATAGTGGCCCTGACCGAGGAGTGTAGTGCAGCCATGCACCAGCCCATGCCGCCAAAACTTCAAGACTCATGGAGTTTTTCCATCCCTTGTGATATTGGTGGTATTACTATTCATCATGCTCTATGTGATCTAGGTGCTAGTGTGTCTATCATGCCATATTCTTTGTATGATAAACTGAATTTGGGTGATCTTTGTTCTACTAATGTCACTATTCACCTTGCGGATCGTTCTTGTACACTCCCGAGAGGGATTCTGAAGGATGTACCCGTCAAGGTGAAGCACATTTACATCCCTGTTGATTTTATAGTGCTGGAAATATCTGAGGACATAGATATCCCAATTATTCTTGGTAGGTCATTTCTTTACACGGCTAAGGCAGTCATTGACATGGATAGAGGTTCTTTAGCCTTGCGAGTGGGTAGTGAAAGAGTTGTCTTTAATTTGCCTGCCATGTGTAAGAGTCTTAGTCTGTTAGCTGACTGTGATGTATTGGACTCTGCTGATGTTGATGACTCTATTACACTGACCTTTATTGAGCCTTATAGAGTTGTGCCAGGCTATCCAATACCGATGAATATATGCGTAGCGAGCACTGAGGGAGCAGTTGAAGGTGAACAGACCACCGTCTCAGGTAAGGAACCTTGCAAGGTAGAGCTGAAACCTCTTCTTGACCCCGGTGGTATCTATAAGGAGAGGACGAAGAAGTGGCATGATAAGCGACCAGTGCGTAGAGAATTCAATAAAGGCGAGTGAGTCCTTCTCTTCAACTCCCGCTTTAGATTACTTCATGGGAAGCTGCGCACCAAGTGGAGTGGTTCATACACAGTGGAGAGAGCGTACCTAGATGGCCACGTGGAGCTTAACATTGAGGGAGGAAAGTCAATGGTGGTCGATGGGCAGCGCCTTAAGGATTACCACGTTCTGAAACACCGGACACCACCTGATGGCATTGATAATAACCTACTTCTCAGCAAGGGACTTCCCGAGAATGCTTCTAGTCCTACCTCCCTAGCTATGTCTCGCCAAGACGTTAAACTAGGCCTCTTTGGGGAGTAACCCGCGCTGTAAGTATTAGTTAGTTGCATTTTTCATTTGCATTGTGTGTGCACATTTCAGAGTTCTAAGTGTGGAGTGCCCTAGCCCCTCCACAATTTTCGATGCTAACCTATCACTCGTGCAACTTTATGTTTTTATCTATTTATCTACCAGCTCACGAGTCGCATTTCACTCCCCGAGCATCGCTTAATCTCCATGGATATCGAGTTTTCACACACAAGGGAAGTTCCTATGCGCCTTTTCTTATCTTTTGTTTCTTCGCTTAGGGACTAAGCTTATTTTTAAGTGTGGAGTGGGTAGCACATAGTCACATACATCACATGTCACACATTCACTCTTGCATATGCTCAATTGTCTATGTATTGTGATTGAAATCCTCGTTTTCTACGATACTCCTTAATTGATTGTCATTCTTTTGGATTCGAAGTCTAGGACTTGAAATAGTTTTATTCGCGTGTGTATTTTCTTGTATCATTATCATTGCTAGCATTTGCCTATCATGTGTTTTGCGTATTTCTTGAAGCATATTTGAGACTTGATATTAGTAGGCACCGGTACAAAATGTCAAAAACTTAAATTGCATCTCTTTTTTTAGATGACCTTAGTACTAGTATGTGTTTCTCTATACTTGTTGTGATTTGCATGCGCCCGCCTTTACTATGTCATACACTATGTCAAGTTTTCAGTGTGGAGTTAGAAAAAAATTAGTCAAAAGAGGGGCGAAAAATAGGCCCCCAATCAAGATTAAAGTTCTGAATTTTCAAATGAGGGTGAAAAATTGACCCTAAGCATAGTTATTTTACAGAAAAAATAATAATAATACCAAGGGAAAAGTGAGAAAAGTCACCCCTTTTGTATGAAAAAAATGAAATTTATGCCCCCTTTCGCTTGATGTAGTATATTTCCACCTTTTCATTGCGTGCAATCATGACTTGTCTTGAGAATTCATGTATTAAAAACTAAGGGACGATCCTCATGCCTGCACTGAAATTTTGATGTAATTTTCATACTATTTTTTAGAAATTCTTAAGCCAGGCTCCTCTTCTCTTACGGGTCATTGCCTAGTCCTTGGCACTTGAGAATGAGCTTTGCACCAAGAGCTCGTGGACTATCCCTAGATAGCATAGGTGAATGGCGAGCATGTTTTGTGTAACTATTCATGTTCTTATTGCGTTGTTATAGAACTATTTAGAACATGTGATTAGTCGCTTGCTAACCGTGTGTACTAACCGTTTGAATGCATAACTCGTTTAGTCTATGATTGTCTGACAACTTTGATGAAGATGTTTGACTTGAATTCGAGGTAACACGATGAATCTGAGGTATGACATGACTTAACTGTGACTCGTTGAGCATCATTTCATGCATACACGTTAGTGAGTTATACATGGGATTTATAGGTAGTCCCATTCCTGAAAACCTTCACGAGACTATACTCGTCCTATTAGGGCAGCCTAGAGGTTTAAAGGCCTGATGCATATGCTAAATTCATTCGTGTCCTCTACGACAGTGAGTTATCTTTTGTTTTAGTTAGAATTGATCACATGACACTTGAGTGGGTAGCTTAGAAACATATGGTTGTTGAGCCTCACATGGACTTGCATTTATTCTACCATTTGTTCGGGACGAACAAATCCTAAGTGTGGAGTGTTTTGATCAGTCGATATTTCGACTAGTTAATTGCTCCATACAATGAAGGATATCACTCGTTCTCCCAGCAAATTGTTATTATTTGATATTTTTCTTGAGCGTTTCATGTTAAAAGTAGTTATCCATCAAAACCATGGCCTAAGACCAAGACTCGAAGAAAATCCACACTTTTAGGGCGAGAACGCGCACAATGGAAGTCCGGCCGCCCGGCTGGACAAATTTGCCCAAAATCAGCAGACCGGCTGGGTTGAGGATCTAAGCGAGAGGAAGCACTGAGGCCTGGAACCGGCCAGCTCACCCCACAGCACAAAGCTCAACCGACCAGCTCAAATGGTTAGAGAGTTCGAGTGTTTTGAGGCTTTGTCAAACCGACTGGCTCACACCAAGCCAACAATCTTAACCGGTCGGTTGAGAACCTCAGACTGAAGCAGCCTTGCAGAGCACTTGATCCAGCGGGCTGGATGAGATTGCCTTGCCCAGCCAGCCGACCGGCTGGCCGTCGGGGATAAATTTTTGGGAAGTTTCCTAATTTTGTTTTTGGGCTTTTTGGCACTTTTTCGTGAGTTATAAGGCAATCGGCTGATTGAAGCCAGTGTGGATGATACGAGAGACGAGAGCTTTAATTGAGATTGAAGAACCCTAACTTGGGAGAGAAGACGGAGAACATCGCGAGAGATTGAGGATTCAGCAAGCTACATCGTCACTATAGTTATTCGTCCTTAATTTCTATTTCTACACTATTTGTGGTTAACTTACCATGAATAGTGAGTAGTCTTCTTTATTCTGGGATCCTACGGATCCTGTGCCAATACCCAACTCTTCGTGTGATCAACTACGTTTTTCATTAATGCAAGTCAAATATTCAATTTCATCGTGCTTAATTTTATCGTTCTTGCAAGTTTTACATTGAATGGGATGTTTGCATACTAGAACGTATTTAGGTTAATTACCAAAAGATGAATGGCTCCTAGGTATTAACCGGATTGTGTGAAATCGATATTAGGGCATGGTAGCTACAATGGTAGTACATGAATTAATAGGAAAATTGACTTTTGTCTAAAAAACCCTAAGTTTAATAATCGAGATTGAGATGAGCGACGTTCAACGATTGAGATTAATCTAGACAATGATCCGTGGATGTGCGGCTTGTCTAGTGTTATTTTGGTTTATTTCCATATTCGATAGCATGATGAATTTACGTGATATGATTGCATGATTAGTGGGGTTGGCACGGGTGAAGTTTGATCCTGAGATTCTTTCTCTGATCAAACCAAAACCTTTTATTTTTCTGCATTTAATTTCTGTGTTTTTGTTCACACCAAAACCTCATGTTAATCGGAATAGCTAAATAGGTCACTTGTTAGCTAGTACTCACACACGTTGTTCCTTGGATCGACCCTTGGCTTACCAAAGTTTATAAATTTTGTTTGACTGCAACTTGACCTCTAAAACATATAACTTGACAACTATAAATGGTTAAAAATACGCTTGTCATCTCACCACCACAATGACTTGATGATACACTTTTAAAGATGAAGCACTTTTAAAGATGAAGCTTGAGTTCTCAAGTTCTCGAGAAACAAAGGAGTTGTCTTTTGAGCGCTCCTTGCCTATCACATATAAGATATTTGAACTTTTACTAAATCAATTAGTCTCTAATGCAATTTCTAAAGAAAATCTATTAGGGGTGGTAGTTTGATAGTTAAGGAATTTGTCAAAAATTCTTAAATCACGAAATCGAATCGTCGCAGCAAGATTGTTTACATTTGCAACAAGATTGTTTACATTTTTGTGAGAATTTCTTCATTTTTTCCTCTTGCGTTCCTTCTTTCTCATCCCACTGTAGCGGTGATTCCTCTTTTGTGGAGGAGTTATTCGACCGTCGTAGACGTTTTACGCATCCAACCTGTTGAATCTTCGTCAAGTCAAGAAGCAGCAGAACCTTTTCTATTTCCATCCCTACAGTGGCGGATCCAGGACTGGATGAATGGGGAGGCGAACTTCAGGGCTGTCTCCGGCCATTGTGAGGCCTGAAACGAATTTTTTTTGGGCCTCTTAAACCCGTCTTTCGAAAACACATCAATTTTTTCATGAAAATGAGGCACTTTTTTTATAAAATTGGGGCATTTTCATGAAAATGAGATCTTTTTTTATAAAATTGGGGCCTTTTTTCATGAAAATTAGGCATTTTTTTATAAAATTAGGGCATTTTTCATGAAAATGAGGCCTTTTTTATATAAAATTTGAGCCTTTTTTATAATCAAAATAGCAATTTTATACTTATTTTTATTAATAAAAAATTGCAAATTTTGGGGCCTGAAGCGGATGCGTTCGCATGCTTGTGACCATGCGAGCGCACGATTTCTTGCAGGCTGGGAGTGTGAGCGCGCAGGGCCTTACGTGCGAACGCACGAGATTTCTATGCGTCTGGTCTGAATCAGTGTTACCCGGTACGGAATTCGATACGATACGAGGAACGGGAACGAAAACGGGGAACGCTACTTATAGCGATTTGGGTACGATGAGTATAGGTTCATTTTTGTTTTTATTTAATAAAATTCATATTTATTAAACTAAAAAAAGAAGAAAAAACAACTAATTATGCATGATCAAACGTGCACTGTTATAGAAATTTAAATATTTACTTCTATTTTATATATATATATTTCCTTAAAACTTTGTCTTAATATATTATAGAAGTTTGATTGTTTGAATGTATATATAATTTCTAATTTTATTGTATTTTCTTTGAAATAGATATGCTGTCATGATTCAGCAGATATTTGTAACAAAATATATCTTTTATTAATAAATGGGATACAAGTGTATTATTCTGAACTTCAAGGATTTATGTGTTATAAACCAAAACGACACTATTCATCATCATCAACTCAAAACCCTAATCAGCCGCTCTGCGTTTTCTCTACCGATTTGGGTCGCGATTTCCGGCGGGCTGGAAGCCTGGAACGGCGTTTGGGAACGTGGGGACGAACCAAGGGGCGGCGGGACAGACAAGGCATCATAGTGAACCTCCAACAAGGGATTTGCCGGCGAACGTGGGGGCGGCCGCCCCCCTGCATCCGCCACTGCATCCCTAGCTGCAGCTTCATTCATTTACTCCTAAATTAAACCACTATGCAATCTCCTTTTTCTCTCTCACTCACGGACTTTCAAACATAAATAAACAAACAACATAACATCTCGTGACATTTTCAAATCTGTGTTCCTATAATCTTCCATGATTGTATATCCACCTCCTCATCTCATCCATACACACATTGTTTTTTTCCTACTACACTTTAATCAAATATCATAAAGCAGAAGCATACCATACAACCATTTAAAATACATGTTTCTTCAATATCCAGCAGTTTTCACACAAATCAAAATGGCCGCCACTCTGAAATCTCCATACTCAATTTTCTTCTACTTCCTCATCATCTTTTCTTCAGCCAATGTGTTTGCACAACAACAGCGAATCAAAACTGTTGTGGTTCTGGTGTTGGAGAACAGATCATTTGATCACATGATTGGATGGATGAAAAACACCATAAATCCATCAATCAATGGAGTCACAGGAGATGAATGCAACACTGTCTCTACCAACGGCACCAAACAAGAGTCCATATGTTTCACTGACGACGCTGAGTTCATCGATCCAGATCCGGGGCATTCATTTGAAGATGTGGAGCAGCAAGTATTTGGATCAGGAACATTCCCTTCCATGTCTGGTTTCGTGCAGCAAGCTAGCTCTGTCTCGGATCACCTCTCAGAGGCTGTCATGAAAGGCTTTAAACCCGAATCAGTACCTGTCTACGCTCAACTCGTTAAAGAATTCGCCGTTTTTGATGGGTGGTTTTCTTCGATTCCAGGTCCAACCCAACCCAACAGGCTCTTTGCTTACTCTGCAACTTCTCATGGCTCTGTGAGTCATGTCTTGACCCAGTTAGCCACAGGGTATCCTCAAAAAACCATTTTCGATTCGCTTTACGACGATAATATAGACTTTGGGATATACTTTCAGCAAATTCCGACCACGTTTTTCTTCAGAAACATGAGGAAGTTGAAGTACATTTTGAACTATCATCAGTATGATTTGAAGTTCAAAAGAGATGCTAGGAACAGTAAGCTGCCGAGGCTATGCGTGATCGAGCCTAGGTACTTTGATGTGCTAGGATTTCCCGCAAATGACGATCATCCTTCGCATGATGTTGCGAATGGCCAGAAATTGGTCAAGGAAGTTTACGAGACATTAAGAGCTAGTCCACAGTGGAATGAAACCCTTCTGGTGATAACATATGATGAGCACGGCGGCTTCTTTGATCACGTCAAGACCCCTTTTATCAACGTTCCGAGCCCTGATGGGATTAATGGACCTGCACCTTATTACTTCAAGTTCGATAGGCTTGGGGTTCGCGTCCCAGCTATCATGGTCTCTCCTTGGATCAAAAAAGGCACCGGTAAGGGAAAAAAAACTCATATTCAATCACTCAGTTTTCCTGCAAAAATCTTAAAAGTTACTAATCTGTAAATGCTAATGGCTAGCTTGATGTGCAGTGGTCAGTCGAGCGATAGGACCTGCACCGAATTCTGAATATGAGCATTCGTCTATCCCAGCCACTATCAAGAAAATGTTCAATCTGTCTTCTAACTTCTTAACAAATCGAGATGCATGGGCTGGCACATTCGAGCACATTGTTAACGATTTAACCTCTCCAAGAACTGATTGTCCTGGTATACGTTTTGATCGACCTATTGAGTACAACATGCATTCTACATCATTGAGTTGAGTCTTTCTTATTTACACATTTTCGGTGCAGAGACGTTGCCTGATCCGGTGCCATTGAGGAGAAGAGAACCAAATGAGAGCAAGGCCTTATCTGAGTTTCAATGTGAGATGGTGCAATTAGCAGCTGTTCTCAACGGCGACCATTACATGACGAGCTTCTGGAATGAAAAGATCAAGAAACTGAGTGTCAAAGACGCTCACGAATACGTGAAAGGTGCTGTTTCGAGGTTCATAAGAGCGAGTACTGAGGCTATAAATTTGGGTGCAGACAAATCTGCCATTGTAGATATGAGGTCCTCTCTCAAAACAAGGTCAACCACAAATCAGCATTAAATCATCAGCCATTGTTGTTGGTCTGGATTCTGGAACACATCTTGGCAATGTTTTAAAAATCTAGTACTTAAATCAACCACAATCTTTGTGCAACACAGCCTGCATCTCGAGTCCGAAGAGCGACTTCAATAAGGATTAGGCAATCTGTGTTAGATTTCACTTTCCCACTATTGTATGAGCTATTACTATGTCAACAGGACCAATCTCCAGGAGTTGCAATCATGGTTCAGTGAAGTTATTTTTGATGTATGGAACATTTTCATGAACCAAATTTGGCAGTTGAGAAGAAAAATCCACTAAGTAAATTTTAACAAATATGACACGCAGGCCTCGCTGTTGCAGTAGATATGTCGCATAACACCTCTCGCAACACAACAAGGTCGTCCCTATTATGCATAGCTAGCGTTGCGTAAGTTCACTCGTGGAACACTCAGTATCAGTAACGCAGCGAACCAATGTACGTTGCACAAGTCTACACCACAGACCTAAGCAGCATCAAATGGTACGGTACTTTGAGCAGTGAATTTTATATGGTTTTTTTAGCACCATTTTTTATATATATTTTGAGCGTTCTTGAACGAAATCTGTAAAGTCTTTATTGAGTATTTTAACTTACATAACCGAAAGATGATCAAAATACAAAAACGAGCAAACATATATTGAAACTACACCAAAACTGGACTAGGCGCTGCCTGACAGAGAGTCAAAACAAAGCGTCAGGCAGACCAAGAGACAAGGCGCCACCTGTCTCTATGGTAGGCTTCGCATGTGGCCTATTCTGCGACTATAAAAGGAAAACTCAGGCACAACTTAAAATCCAACTTCGAATACGTTGATCAAGTTCCAGTAGACAAAGCCAAGCACTCAAGAGCATTGATGAACGTGCCCAGAATAGAAAGTAGTCTCAATAAAACGGTGGTGTTCACCTGATAAAAATTTGCATATTCAAGCTCTAGTCCAACCAACCAAGGCTGCTGGACCAAGAACAAGTACATTTGAGCAGAATTTTCGGGCTGAATGCACATAAAAACGTGAGGGACTTAAGGCACCAAAAGCCCACTCGGAAGAAGTATAAAGGACTTGGCCCAACTTCGGGTCCATCATGGCTGCCTCCATGTATTCGAATTTCAATATTCAGTAGTGAATACGCAGCATAAAAGCCGTCCGTTACACTTCTGATGTTCCCATGAATGGTATGACTTTGGCAAAACGGATTTAGACAGTTTGAGTAGGAGTTCAAGGAGAGTTCAACCTCAGACTGGAACAGAAGTACAGCGTGCAACAGACGTAGGAAGATTTGCGTATCCAGAAGATCGATGAGATTATCTGATTGGGATCAATTGACGAGTCATCATTAAAGATCAGATATTCAAATGAATATCTTCAGCTTGAATTCGAGAATATTGGATGGCTTGGTACGGAAGTAATCTCCAAAGATTGGATATGGAAGATATTGAATATCTATCAAATATTTAGGAGTATCTCCGAAATATTTGATAAGAATATTTCGATCTGAAATCGGCCAGCGAGGAATTCGAAGATTCAGATATTCAAACGAATATCTCCTGATCATATTTACAATTGGATTGGCTGACTTGTCGTGGAAGAATTATCAAGATCTTCCCAAAGATTGGATTGGAAATATCCATCGATATTTAGGAATATTTCCTAAATATATTTCCTAAATATTTGATGAGGATATTTGGAACAAATTTGGATCTCGCCCATGCATATAAATAGAAGGCTAGGGCGACCAGATCTGTATCGCTTCCTGAGTGAAAAGAAAACACGAGAGCATTCGTGAGATTGGAGGAGGAGCGACGGCCGGCTGAGTATTCCACACCGGAATATCAACAGCGAAGAAGCAGTCTGTTCAGGGTGATGTTCAGACTGTTCTTGAAGAACTACCTAGCGCACACACACGTGATTGATGGAGCATATTTATATGCTTCATAAAGTACTACAAAACCCACCAAATTAGACATTTGGTCATACGAACAAGTGCTTGTTAATGCCTTTTTGTGTATATATGTTATTTTAGGGTCTAAAGAGGAAACACGCCTTAAAAGGGAGATTTGTGCCAAAAAGCATGCCATGTCACTTCTGGCCAGCCAAGGCCCGAGGAAATTCGACCAAGGCCCGAGAAGACCCAGCCCGCGACCGAGAAAGACAGGTTCCCGACCAAGGCCTGCGCCCGAGCAAAACTTCAAATCTGGCCACGACCACTCTCAGAATGCGTTCCGGCAAATCTAGCTCGAGCATTCATCTTAAAATCACTTCAAAATGCTAGAACCATCGCCAAAAAGCTGAGAACGCAATGCCGAGGACTCAAGCCCGGTCAAGGCCAAACAAGGGCAATTTCGGCCGTTTTGGGAATTCGACCATGTTCCGGGCAGAATTTGGCTTAGCATCCTTCTTGAGATCATCTAAGAATGACTTTTTCATTCAGAATACACTCTCCAAAATCCAAGAAGCTCCGGCCAAAGCTCCGGTCAGATTCCGGCCATATTCCGGCCAACCTCCGGCCGAGCTCCGACCAAGCTCAGATCAAGTTCCGGCCAAAACCCAACCGAAGTCCCAATATTCCGATTACTTAATATTCATTCCGGTTGGCTTCTACTATTCATTTCGGTTGGCATTTGGAGTTCGGTTGTATTAGAATTCAACTAGAGGTGGCCTTTGGGGAGTGCCACCTGTGGCCGGCTGCTGCCCTTTGGAGAAAGCCGCCGGCGGCTTTGGGAGAGCCTTGCCAAGTGGTTGGCTTTGGTTGAGCCATGTGCAAGTGGTGGCCTTTGGAAGAACCAATCAAAATGAAGTGCTTTTGGGATATTTTTCAAGCCAAACTTAACCCCCAAGTCTTCCTCTTCTATAAATAGAGGCCTTAAGCCTTAGAAATCCTTGTCCCATAGTGCTTACATTAGGGAGAAGAGAGCTTATCTCTCTTCTCCACTTCACTTCAATACAAACACATTTCCTTTTGTTCTTCACTTGTTCTTGCTCTTGAGTTTGAATCCTCTTTACTTTTATTGTCAAGTTCTTTACTTTTCTTTGTTTTTTTCTTTTACTTTCATGTCTTGTTACCACAACCAAGGCTACTTGTATTCCTTGACATGAATACAAGTAGTCAAAGCTAAGTTCTTGCTACAAAAGCTCACAGTTCTTTTCACTTTCTTGTTGTGTTCCACAAAGCTCTCAGTTTTCCTTTTGTTTACCTTGTTCAAGTCACGGCTGCTTGTATTCCTTGACATGAATACAAGTAGCTAAGGCTTATATTCGGTTTAGGGGTTCTCTCATACTATGACCATGTTTTGAGACCCTTTTACTTAATGCTTTTTGTGTTCTACTAGTTCTTTGTGCCATTATTCGGTTGAACAACAAGGATAAGTGGATGCTCAAAAGAGCAAAGCTTAGCCGAGTAGTTCAACCTATCTTTAAAACCGCTTGGTTGGTCATAGAAATGTGAGATCAGGTGGCTGCACCTAGGCTAAGATACTTCGAAAGGAGGAATCAGTCTAGACAGAACTAGAAGTCTATGTCTTGTTTTTTGAGTAGTTTGTGGTGTAAGTGCTTCGAAATGGCCTTACCTTAGGGTTATATCTGGACCAAGGAATAACCCACACTTATGAACACAAGTAAGATCATTTGAAGTCAATGATGGATGTGTCACTAGTTGAGACCCTAGATTGAATATCTTTCTTCTGTAATTATCTGTCATCTTACTTTCAGTCTCGCTATCAACTGTTTACTTTCTGCAATTTACTTTCTGTCATTTACTTCCAGTAATTTACTTTCCGCACTTTACTTTCAGTACCTTTATTTTCAGTACTTACTTTCAGCACTTTACATTTCAGTCATTTACTTTTTAGTTATTTACTTTCTGTCATTTACTTTTCTGTTCATAAAACAACCCACAAAACCCAAATGTTTTTACTTTCATTTTTCTTTCTTTTTAATGAACAACTAATCCACACTGACTCTCTTGGGTTCGACCCCTACTTACCGCTTGCTATCCATAGTGAGCCACTAAAGTAGTGGAATTATAAATGTAAATTTTGCAGCGTATCAACGACGCGCTGTCAGTGATCAAGACACGTCTTCGAGAGAAGGCGACTGGGCTTCTGGGAGGTCCAAGACTAGGTCGAGAGGGAAGTCTCGTCCTACCCATAGGGGATCGAGGTGAGCTACGGTGAACCGAGATTGCAAATTCGAGAGACGGAGTGTTAGAGGCTAGGCTATTACAAACAAGGCGTTGTGTAAGTGTAAGTCCACGAATAGCTCTAAACTCATAATAAGATTTGTGTCCCTTTTAGGGTGTGGGAAGCCCCCCAGAGTAGGCAAGGCCGAACTGGGTATCATATCGTGTGTGCTCCTATTTGTTCTGTTTACGGTACTGTCTGCTAAGGTGTTCCAGTCTCTGTTTGAACTAAACCTGAAACTGTCCAACAAGTATTCGAGACGCATTTCGAACACCATCTGGAACTCGTCTTGACTAAGACAAGTAGATTTCAATTTCGGATGTCAAGGTTCAAGGGGCTTGAAGGATCTCATTGAATGTGCCTTTAATGCGCGCTGGTTACACAATTTGAATTCAAATCAAGGCAGCTATATAAGGAGGTGTGCAGCTCACCTAGTAGTAGTATAGATGGCTTAAACCTTGGTGACAAGTTCAACCTTTGATACAAGGGTTCTTCGGAGCATTATTTCCCTATTGTATCAAGCTCTTGGAAGCCTTCTATCCTTCCTTTCATTTTTATTCAGTAATACAAGCTTCTGCAACGTTTTAAAATATAAGGTCTCTATCATTTTGCCTCTGAGCAGTTCGATCTCGGTGACAAATTTAATGCAAAAATCCAATGTGGGGATACCGAGAAATCTTTTGGGTATTTTGCACCAGCAAGAGAAATGGAGATCTTTGCACGATGATCACTACCATGGTCATAAGAGTGGGAGGTGGGGAGATTAAAGATGCACAATCTGTTACTATGAAGATTATGAAGCGGATTGGTGCGAGCGGATAAAATATCGAGTCTATACATTTACTACTTTGATCGGCTTTATATACATAATGGGTGAGGATGTGTTAGTGTGAAAGATGGAGCTCATCCAAAGCAACACTACTTGGATGAAAATGAAGCCGCTGAACGGAGGTATCAATACGAGGCAAGGTAGCGTTACCCGAACAGTGACAAAATAGCAAAAACTACATGGAAAACCACCAATGCCAAGATTGATGAGAAGATATCACGAACGGTGAAGTTTATTGATAGAAAGCTTTAAAACCTGCCAGATCTCATTTGCAAAATGTTGCAAGAAAATCCCAACAAAGCGAGTCCAAAGGAGCACACTGAGGAAGTCTCAAATATCGACGACGAGGTAAAAGATTTAGATTTCACATTTTCCGAAGTTTCTAACAATGTCAAGGGGACCTTAGACGAAGGTGAACAACACATTGAGGCATCATTGAGCAACAACCAAGTGCCAAAATATGGAATTAAGCGCTCCCTAGATCTGCCACAATCCCAGATGGAGCAGATCTCGTTGCATGTCAAGGGGACCTTGGGCGAAGGTCAGCAACACATTTAGGCATCGTTGAGCAACAAACGAGTGCCAAAATAAGGAATTAAGCACTTCCTAGATCTGCCACAATCCCAGAAAGAGCAGATCTCATCGCAAGCTCCATTGTCTCCCGAGAAGAAGCAATCCCATCTTGAAGCGGGAAATCCTTTTTGACCAAGCAATAGTCAGAGTCGATTGATGCTCAAGGGTAGTGAGAGACAAGGCCAGCAACTCAAAATGAAGTTTAGAGAGCCATTGGTGGACAAACAATTCATTGGAGCAAAGCGTGAGGATTCCTATATCGTATGGGATCTGGGTCCGAATTCTTTACAGGAATCTAATACACATAGAAGAATGATCTTATCCAGTCACTCCTTGAGTCAAGTGATGAGAATCTACAACCCTCAAGTCCACAAGTTGGAGGTGACAGTCGTTGAGGGTGAAAGAGGACCCGATTGAATGCACCGTGCCGAGCAATACTTATTGAAGAATGGGCTAGGCAAAACCAAAAACCTAAGAGCTGTCATAGTAAGCTGGGATGGCAAGACGATGCCTGAGATCATTTTGCACAATGGACATGAGCTTTCAAAGGCATTGGGGCGAGAGGGAGAGGTGAAGAAGGCCTTACACCAATTCTGCCACCTAGGCTTGAATTTTGGCAATTTCGGTGAACGAGGTAAGGAGGTTTTCCACTTTTGGCAGCAAGAGAAGGTGATATCCTTGCCGACATTGCGAGACCAACAAGGTCAAATTTTTCAAAATCTAGGCCACTTATCACGTTCAGATTGTATTCCAAGGCCATATTAGGCAAACTTTTTTGTAAGGCAACTTGAGCTTTATTCCTTTCGACCCGGCATACAAGAGTGGCTTTACTAAGGACAAGGAGGGCAGCAACAAAGCCACTACCATAATTTACAGCAAGGTCATCTACCGCGAGGCGAGGTTGGCCAGATTCGGGCACAATGCCATTTTGGCCAAAATCATCCGCAAGGCCACTTCGGTCTTATTCCATTAGATCGAGGGAGACATGAAAACACTGCTTGGGCCAAGGAGATCAACGTCTGAGCGGAGAAAATAAAGGTCAAGGAGGACAGCAGCCAAGCCCCGGCCATATTATGCAACAAGGCCAAATTTTACACCGAGGCGAGGTTGGCCAGATTTGTGCACAAGGCGATTTCGATCGAAACTATTCACAATGTAACTTTGGCCTTATTCCTTTTAATCTGGGCAAACGTAAACATTATTACTTGAGCCAAGGAGCGCAAAACTACTTGCACCTAGCAGCGCCACTGAATGATGAAGGAGACAAGTCGAGCGACAAGATGTTGTGCCAAGAGGGCAACTTTCTAAAGGGATTAACGCAAACCTTGCAATCACTCATGAATTAGGTAATCACCTTATTGACGAAAGTTTGGATAATTTGTTTATATCGTGGTCTATTAGCATAGTCTCAAGGAGAATGCGTGTAAGCACATATATTGGCAAGCCATCTTGGGTGGCGAGTATAAGGCGGAATGGAAGGAACTCACCCAGGAGCGGGACAAGAGCTGGGAATATGGGCAACTCAGTGCCTTAAAGAACTACGTTGCTGCCATCAAAGACCCAAAGGAGGAGCCTTGGCCAAAGCACAACAAGGACCACTTGGGGGAGGTTATCAGCCCAAGACAGTATCACCTCGACTATGGGGATGATCGAAGGAATATGCTCAAGCCGCTGAGTTTGACAAGTCAAATGTTGGTGTGGCACTTGGGAGTCAAGATGCGCGAGTACTTAAGATAGACCAAATTTATAAGCAAGCACAGCCGAGGTCCAAGGAAATTTTTGCATCAAGAGCAGGGATATGACTTAACAAATACTCGGTGGAAAAAATGTGGATAGCCACTCTTCTGCGTCTCGAAGTCCCAACATGACTTTAGTCCCCAAATTCCATCCAAGGCGCTGCCACTAGAGCACACTATCGAAATCATGGACGAGAAGTATCCAAAATCGTATATTGATCGAGAGTCCCATTAGATACGAAATGAATCTTTAATTTTTGAAACATGAATTGAGATTCCATGAGAAGCTTAGTTTAGGTGAGAAATGAGAAATTATCTCACTCATCCATTTTAATATATCTAGGGATAAGATTAAAAGAGATTTATTTCAAAGGGAAAAGTACTTGGGGGTGCCTCGAACTATCACCGTTTTCCATTTGAAGGTCCGAACTATAAATGTTTCCAATCAGGGGACAAATTCAAAAAAAAATTAACGATTTAGTAATTTAATCTAACAGAGTTAAACCAAAGCTAAACTCTGTTTAATCATGATTTAACCGCGACTAATAAATTAATTAAAAGTATTATTAACACTATTATTTGATGTCATAGTCCGTGTTTTTTTTCAAATTAAGCTGCAAACCCTAACTACAAAATTATCTGAGACCACGACGTTCTGATGGGAGATTACGTAGGCTCGTTTCTCATCTTTCAAAATGCGGATGAATAGTCGATTGATTTCGAATTAGCCGAGCCGCATAGTTAGCTTGGTCGGAGAGTTGGGTTCAGGTATTGTTCTATTTGCGAAGTTTTTTGTGCGAATGAGGGGTGGTGTATAATATTGAAATAGTGAATCAATTTCTCATGTGTATAAAATCGATTGAACTACTGTCATATATGCTCTTTGATTTTCATTGTGTGAAAAATATGTGGATGTTTTCGGTTCTTGTTGTGTCATTACAGTGGTTTAGCTCTTGACTTTTGTCAAGTATAATTGTAAGAATTTATTTTTGAATTATTTGTTCAGTGTGCATCAACTTTATTGTTTCATTATTGCATTGTAGGCTTTGGTAGAATAATGGAAAAGAGGGTGAATTTTGAGATAAGTTATGGTGGTAAAATTCATAGAAGATTCTGATCTTCAATACGTGGGAGGTGTAAGAGGGCTATTGAAAGGTGTTGATCCAGATTATATTACCATCATAGAATTAAAGGATGTGGTAGTGAGTGCTGGCTATACTGATATTGCGGCTGAATGTGATGAGCGAACTTTTACGGTTGATATTGCAGATAAGGCAAGAGATAAATGCGCAGTGAATGAGGCTGAAAATGTAGAGGCTTTTGATATTGTTGGCAGCAGTACGTCTTGCGATATAAGTGATAAAATTGACGGTGAACTAACTGATTTTTCTGATCCTGAAATGGAACACGACAAGGAAGACTTATTTTGTGAGCGCATGATGAGAAAATTGAACATGCTAGAATCTACATTAGTAAATTGTTGAACGAAATCTTTTCTACAAGTGCTTCGATGTCTGGGCAAATTGATGATGATGTCGACTATCAACAATTGGATGATCTTGTTTCTGATTTTAGCGAGGATGAAAATGGTCAAAGAGAGTGTTCGTTTTTTAACGAGAAAACAGATTTTGGAAAAAATATTTCATTGACTGTTGGAATGCAATTTCAAAATAAAGAAGTATTTAGAACTGTGCTGAAAGAGTTTTTGATATGGAAATGATTTGATTTTGACTACATCAACAATAAGAAGGATAGAATCAGTGCACCCGTGGCGAAATCATGCATCACACCAAGTTGATGAAACGGGAGATATTTATTTTCAATTAAATCAATGTGCCCTCATGATGACTTGAATTGTGGTAGAGATTGTACAGGCTCAACGTTATCTTCTTCGTATTTGGCTGAATACTATTTGGAGGCTTTTCGAGATAATCTAAATTGGGATATGAAGGCTTTCCAACTACATGTCAAAAGAGAGTTCGCTGTTGAAGTTACGTATAAGAAATGTTGGAGGGCAAAGAACAAAGCATTGGCAATTATTAAAAGATTTGTTGGTGAGCAATATAAGTTGCTCAAGGATTATTGCGCACCTTTCATGTTTAATTTCTCATTTTGTATGAGCCTGAAAGAAACCAAACCATGTACTCTTTTCTAGCTCTTTTGATTTTGTTCTAGAATTGAACATGTCTTAGAGAATTGGATGAAGTCTGAATGCTTTTAGTTTGTAAAATAGGGATAGTCATAATGTCAAAATTTGTACTTCATGTAGTTTGTATAATCTGAACATCACTTTATTTTTTTCAACTTAAACAACAAAGCTGGTACACAACACAGCTAAATGGAAGAAAAAACCCAAGATGTCTGAATCAAAGAATAGGGCATGCGTAGAGCTAAGTCCATGGCCAAACTCGGATCGCCCTATGGCTCATTTTGGCCTTGGGCCAAATGTTAAGGGCTACTCTATTTGATATATTACTATTTTGTTTATAAATAATAGTGTTAATAGTACTTTTAATTGATTTATTAGTCGTTGTTAAATCAGGATTAAACGGAATTTAACTCTATTAGGTTAAATTACTAAATCGTTAATTTTTTTGAATTTGCTCCCTAATTGTAAAATTGATAGTTCGGGCTTTCAATTAGAAAATGATGGTAGTTCGAGGCACACCAGTGTACTTTTCCCTATTTCAAAATTCGTAATTATTTCATGACTAATACGTCATTAAGGGCCTATTAGGCAAATAAAAAAAATTAGAATTAAACAAAAATCCCTATATTCTCTCCCTCGTCCCATGACATAACAACCTCCCACAAATTGTTCTATGAATTTGATCCAACGAAGTTGCGAGATAACTCTCGATGACTCTCTCCAAAGTTGATTTTCAAATAGTTTAGTAGAATTAGTGTTTGGTGGGTTTGGTTATCGGTAACATGATAAAATGCGTAGCATCCTTAATAACAATTTGTAGCCCGCATTCGTACCAAAATGGATAGATTATAAAATGTGTAGCATCCTCAATCACAATGCGTAGCATCCACCACATTCGTTACCAAAATGCGTAGGTTATTAAATGCGTAATATCCTCAATCACAATGCAATGCATTCTCAATAATAAGTCGTTGCTGCATTCGTACCAAAATGCTTAGGTTACAAAAAGTCGAATTCTTCACTACCAATTGATTTCCTAAATTGTAGCGGTAACAATTTCAAATCCAATCCTTATCGTAATTCTTCCCGATAAAATCATACCAAAAAGTATTTGAAAGCGATCTCGATTTCTCAATTTGTAGCGATTAGGATGCGATTTGAAATAAATCAAATTAAATTAAAGAAACCAATCGAACGTGGGGCGACAAAACAGAATCGAAGAATATTTCATTGAGCTAAATGACAAATCTACCCTTCAATTCATATTTGATGAGTAAATATGTGCATATTATTTCGATACTTAAGGTCGGTTCGATCTTCAATCTTATGGCCCAAATAATTACTCATTTGTCACCAAGTCATCGTAGAATGTCGAAAAGTCATCACTTATATATTTGAGCGATGCCTTTTAAAGTTGTCGCATGCCGTTGCAGTAGGTTCCCTCGCAGAAAGGTTTTGTGATGACTTTCTAATGTTATCACATTTAGTATTTTATGCGATGACGATGAAGTTATTACAAAAGAGTTCGGTGACCACTTAAGTTATTACAAAAAGAAATTTCCGCGACCACTTAAGATGTCACAAAATCATTTAAAAATCACTTAAGTCATTGCAAAAAGGTATTTTGCAACCACCAAGGACGTCACAATTAAACTCTTCATGAACACCAAGGTCATCACAAAAAGTCATTTTTGCAACCACTAACGTTGTCACATTAAATTTTTTTGCGATCACTTAAGTCATTAAAAAAATATTTTTCTGCAACCATCAAGAACGTCGTAATAGAATTCATTTTTGACCATCAAGGTCATTGCTAAAGGACATTTTGGCGACAACTAAAGTTGTCACGATTAAAGTTTTTGCGACAACTAAGATCATTGTTAAAAGATATTTTGGCAAGCATTAAAAATGTCAAATTTAATTTTTTGCAACCACATTAATCATTTTAATCTTTTAAAAAGTAACATCCAAAACCTATTACCAATATACTATAATTTATCAATTCATATAACAAAACATTAACCTTAAGTAAAAAATATTATGATTGAATACAAATTTATTCTTCCATTGCTGGTTCATAAAAAACCTAATATTCATAGAAACATAAACATGAGATAAGAAAAACTTAAATAACAAAATTGAATCCTACATTTTTTCATCATATTAGCTTTATATGCTCAATCCTCTTCCAAGTCGTCCAAACTTTCACCGTCACTATCTTTTTCTCCATTCACTTCAACTTGGACCTTTTCAAAAAAAAATATATCAATATCAATGGTTCAAACTAAAGATTCTTCACAGACGGACAAAAGAATTGCAGACCACTTATAATCAAACAAATATAAAGCATGTATGCCTCAGAGGCATCTAAAGTTACAAATCACACTCACTTTAGCAATGTACTTCGGCAAATACTACTCGGCTAGTTCAAGCTTCATTTGGGTTCATCAAATACCTGCAATATTTTTCCTTGAGCCCAAAAATTGACAAAAATGTAATACTTCAGGAATCATGACTAAATATTTGAAATTGTGATGGATACAGTGGCGGATCCAGGACTGGATGAATGGGGGGTGAACTTCAGGGCTGTCTCCGGCCATTGTGAGGCCTGAAACGAATTTTTTTTGGGCCTCTTAAACCCGTCTTTCGAAAACACATCAATTTTTTTCATGAAAATGAGGCACTTTTTTTTATAAAATTGGGGCATTTTCATGAAAATGAGATCTTTTTTTATAAAATTGGGGCCTTTTTCATGAAAATTAGGCATTTTTTTTATAAAATTAGGGCATTTTTCATGAAAATGAGGCCTTTTTTATATAAAATTTGAACCTTTTTTATAATCAAAATAGCAATTTTATACTTATTTTTATTAATAAAAAATTGCAAATTTTGGGGCCTGAAGCGGATGCGTTCGCATGCTTGTGACCATGCGAGCGCACGATTTCTTGCAGGCTGGGAGTGTGAGCACGCAGGGCCTTACGTGCGAACGCACGAGATTTCTATGCGTCTGGTCTGAATCAGTGTTATCCGGTACGGAATTCGATACGATACGAGGAACGGGAACGAAAACGGGGAACGCTACTTATAGCGATTTGGGTATGATGAGTATAGGTTCATTTTTGTTTTTATTTAATAAAATTCATATTTATTAAACTAAAAAAAAGAAGAAAAAACAACTAATTATGCATGATCAAACGTGCACTATTATAGAAATTTAAATATTTACTTCTATTTTATATATATATATTTCCTTAAAACTTTGTCTTAATATATTATAGAAGTTTGATTGTTTGAATGTATATATAATTTCTAATTTTATTGTATTTTCTTTGAGATAGATATGCTGTCATGATTCAGCAGATATTTGTAACAAAATATATCTTTTATTAATAAATGGGATACACGTGTATTATTCTGAACTTCAAGGATTTATGTGTTATAAACCAAAACGACACTATTCATCATCATCAACTCAAAACCCTAATCAGCCGCTCTGCGTTTTCTCTACCGATTTGGGTCGCGATTTCCGACGGGCTGGAAGCCTGGAACGGCGTTTGGGAACGTGGGGGCGAACCAAGGGGCGGCGGGGCAGACAAGGCATCATAGTGAACCTCCAACAAGGGATTTGCCGGCGAACGTGGGGGCGGCCGCCAGCATCCGCCACTGGATGGATACCTGGAGAAATTGAAAGAGAACATGTGTTGTATGTGGACAGTAATGTAATGCAGTCCTTAACAAGGCCTTTGAAGTTTATCCTTCTTGTACTCTGCATTGCAATCGAATTAAGCTACTGTAAATATCCTTCAAATTGGTAAATTTACTATAATTGTTCAGAGATTGATGCAGCTAAAATACATTGAATGATATAAGTTGATACAAATATCCATACCAGAATTCAATTTAGCAGAGAGTCCCTTACAATGGCCAGTTGAATCTATTACCAAAGAAGATTAATAAAAAACATAATCAGACTGAATTTGTTACCCATTTGATGAAGAAGAAAGGAAGACTAAAAAATGTAGTCATGCTACATTTATATGAGTCTGTGTGTGGTAAGAAACCACCCTCGAGCACATTAACCAGATAATCATGGAGTAGCATGTTTCCAACGGACTGTTCCAAATTCATTACCAACATTGAACTTGGTGCTTAAGAAATGAAGTAATACTCGCATTGAAAAAAAATGTTTCCTAACAAGTCTACCATTATCCATTTGTTGCTTCTGTGTTACCCTCTTATACCAAATTTTCTCTGAGTTGACAGAATTCCTGTCATTTGATATTGAATTTTTGGTTAGCTCATGCATAAGAAAACACAACAACTTTTTCTCAAGTTGTATAGTTGCACCGATTTCTTTTGCAATCCAGTAAAATTTCTCAACTGTCATGTAATGGCATGCTACTAGATGCACAAGTCAACAACCTGCTTTTGAGTTTTCCTCTATTGCAATGATATTGTAACATGGAGCTAACAAATAGAGCCCACAAGTAAACTCACACAGGAATCAATGAGCTTGTTGCAGTTTTCACTACTTTCACCTCTAGTACTTGCAGGAATGTCTAAGCCACGGGCGAAACGACACCAAGCCTGAATGAGATACGCACAATCATCAACTCCAAATTAGAGCAAAATATTAACAGACATGGCTGGATACTACAACAGCAATGGAAAATAGAACACATTAGGGCTGCCCTTTACAAGGTGAATTGTACTTGGACACAACATGTGACAATCATAAAAAAGTCAAGCAATCTGCCTTAATCACTCTCAATTCGCTACCAGATGTAAAAGACCAGTGCAATACTTAGGCACTACATGTAAAAGACATAACAAAATTGCAACATGAAAATACCTTCTACTTCGTTGCGACAAGAGTGCTGATTAAAATTGGGTTGCATCGTGAGCGACTGCCGTTACGCAAGGATAAAGTAGCGTCTCATGCTAGGGTTCTTAAAATCGATATGAGCTTTCAACTTCGTTGAACTGCTCAGGTACTGCGTATGGATTAATTTGACAAATTCCTAATCCAGCGCAAATTAGTTTGACGAAGGTTTCTATTTGGGCGCGTTGATGAAAAAGTTTTCGTTCGGCGCCAACTATTGGATAGAAATTTCACCCTAAAATTTGTGTACAGATCCGTTCATTTGTTTAAATTTAAATTTTTGTTTATTCTGATTATTTCAAAGTTGAATTCTTGGGAAATACTTGTCTTACAAGTTACAAACCCTCTATATTTAATTCTTATCAATTTCCAAACCTCGCTCCATTCTTTCATATTGATATCTAAATATAATATATAATTGGTTTTAATAAATTATTTTATTTTGTTTAATCGACGGCCAACTACACTTGTGACGACTTGATAGTAATACTTTAATGAAAAAAACACACACCCAGCAGACACTAAATAATATCCATAAATGATGTGTATAACATTTTACTATATCGTTTGTAACCAAATATTGTAACATTAATTATATATGTATATAAACTTTTTAAATGCAGGAAAATATGATTCACATTCATTCACGGCATAAATTAGAAGGGCTAATTTTGAATGTCAAAGTTCCATTAAAATTTTGAGTATGAAATATTCTTGAATTTGCATGACTTTTTAGTAATTGGAAAAGTAGAGAACTTGTAGTTGTGGGCCTTTGGCCAGTGACTATAGTAGAGTAAGCGCAAGCTGCTGACATTGTTGTGGTGTGATGTTGTGAGGAAATGACCATTGCAGGTCATCTGAATTTCTTGAAATTTGTAGTGTTGAGTTACCTTTAGTTTGAGTATAATAATTTACTCACCAGCTAGGCAAAGATAACTTGTTAGCCGTTGATTTTACTTGTTAGTAAAGCTTAATATTTGTATATGCACAGTTTGAACTGTTAAATTTATTTGGATCATTTTGGATATGTTGAAACTTAAACAGATCATTTTGAAGAGAAAAAAACTCCAATTTTCAAAAAAAAAAGAAGAACATTGAGCAAGGTGAAGATGCTTGTTACTCCATCATGACATCTCTTTGTTTTGGTAGAAATTACAGATTTCCAGCACATGCATACATCCCCCGGTATCAATGTAAACTAAGGGGCCGTTCTTTTGCACTTCGATACAGTTTTATTAAGTTCAGTACAGTTAAGTTAAACTCGATACAGTTTAATTAAGTTCAGTACAGTAAAGTTAAACTCGATACAGTTTAATTAAGTTCAGTACAGTAAAGTAAAACTCGATACAGTTTAATTAAGTTCAGTACAGTTAAGTTAAACTCGATATAGTTTAATTAAGTTCAGTACAGTTAAATTAAGTTTAGTACAGTTTTTTAATAAGTTTTGTACAGTTAAATATACTTTAAATTAATTTAATTTATAAATGTAATATAATTTTTTCAAGACAATTCAAATTTTATAGTTTTCAACCCTATTATTCAAACTTTTTTTTTAAAATTTTTAAAATTTGTATCCACACTTCTTCGGGAACTATTACATACGTTTTAAAATGGAAGTAAACTTTGTTGCACTTCATATGAATTTAAAAAACATGTGAAAATAAACATATGAATACAATATATGTTTTACATAGAAACGTCTAATGACATTCAAGTACAGTACAAATGGAAACATTTACATATCATCATCTTCATCCATTTCCACTACATCATCTGGAAAATCCTCAATAATTTGAAACGCTATCATTTCGCGTTCTTGATTCATCTGCTCTTTTCGCTGGTTATCAAATAAATTTGAATCAGCTCTTCCCAGCACGGGCTCATTAGCTAAAATGGGTATTGAAAAATTATGCATGCGAATGAAGTTGTGCAAAGTGAAGGTAGCTATAATTATATCATTCTGGCGCTCATCTGACACTTGAGGCATGACTTCAAGTATCTTCCACGAATTTTTTAAGATGCCAAATGCTCTTTCAATGGTTGTTCGTAAAGATGAATGTCGGTAATTAAATTTTTCATATACTCCGGTAGGTTGATCACCGTCACGAAAAGTTCGTAAAGATGAATGTCGGTAATTAAATTTTTCATATACTCTTTCAATTGGAAAATTCCATTTTTAATGACATATAATGTTATATACATTCAATTATAATCAATTCTTGGGAAGCTCTAATTTGATGAGATTTTATAGTGATATTGAAATGTGTTAACTTTTGTTTTATTACAATTTATTTTCTTTTCAACACTGGGCCGTTCTTTTGCACTTCGATACAGTTTTATTAAGTTCAGTACAGTTAAGTTAAACTCGATACAGTTTAATTAAGTTCATTACAGTAAAGTTAAACTCGATACAGTTTAATTAAGTTCAGTACAGTAAAGTAAAACTCGATACAGTTTAATTAAGTTCAGTACAGTTAAATTAAACTCGATACAGTTTAATTAAGTTCAGTACAGTAAAATTCCAGTACAATAAAGCTCAAAAGAACAACCCCTAAATAGCTGTATTGGTTCAATAATAGGAGAAGCGCGCAGAAAGAATTCGAAATATTTGGGACTACTGGTACTTTTCACTTTTTCGGTAGGGGACTGTAAATTTTTCTGTTCGTCTGTACTCCAATATTGAACAAGGTGAAGACCTGTCTTCTCATACTGGAAGTCCCTCAACAAGATTGAAACATAAAAATTAATATTTTAAGTAGATGCATGATATACCTCGTTCATTACTTCAACAACGGAGCTACCAAAGACTATTAGTTACAAAAATTGGATCCAAAAGTAAGCAGGGAGACCATCCAGATTATGCATAAAAAAGCAGAGAAAAGGTGGGCTTCTGAGAGGACTATAGAAACAAGGGAGCCGTTTATTAACGTCATATATGACTGTGATCCACTGAAAATGAATTACCCTCGATTGGTGACGCAACCCATCCAAAAACCTCTCATGGACTGAGAAGTACAAACGTAATGTCCGTAGATGAACTAAACAAGGCTTACCACTTCTGGATTGTGGTCCTCTTGATCCTCGGACAGCTTGCAAGGAGAATGGACAACAGCTACAACAAAAAAATATATGCATGTGAGCATATCCACAGATTGCAAAATATCATGTGTACCAGCAATGTCAAATAAAAGAAATCAGATTGCTTCTGAATAAAAATATGTATAAAATACAGCAAACATGGTAGCAATCATATGACCAATGAGCACACTAAAACACAGATTCAAAATGAAGCACATATCCAATAACCCAGATGGTGTAAAAAAAGAACTTGTGAAATTTACCAGTCTAGTTTTCGTCGTAATCATAGAAATTTTTGGGCTTGTTTTGAATCACATAATGCCAATTTGGATCAACTATCTTATGCACGTAGAAGACTTGCTCTGTGGGTAGTTTTCAAGCACATAAAAATGTGCCAGATCAAGTTCCTCCACCGTGAGTACATGTGCATTCGATGCTCCCAAAGGTCGACCATGTATTTGAAAAATTGATAACTTTCCCATCTGTTCAGTCACAGGTTCGTCGAAATTTCTCTCCTCTCGATTGAAATGTGTCTCAACACCACTGAGATAACGAGAACAAAAAGTGAGGCACTCCTCGGCAACATATCTTTCAGCAATCGATCCCTCCGGTTTAGCCTTGTTATTCACATAAGATTTTAAATTTCGTAAGTATCTGAAAAACATAAATGTAACCCAAATTACAAATTACTTGTAGTAAAGAATGCAAAAGGAGACAGAGTTATCACTTGAAAAAATCATGCATAAGTAGATGCTTAAATCACTTTAACACCTAGCTGCTGAACCAAGTTAGTCACAATTCACAAATGCAACACTACTATATTCCTGAGATATGTCTAGCTTTCAAAAAATTCAATCAAGTACAATTTCTCGGTTTAAGCAACTGAAAATAGCCAAAGGCCATACACCAGACACTACCTGCTTCAATTCAAAATCATGGAATCTTAAACTCACCACCACATTTCAATTTGATCCTATATTTCAGTACGAGCTGGAGGTGAACCAAAAACTGTGAAAATTTAAACAAAATGATATCAATTGGATAAATTATAAAATCACCGAAACCATGAACTGCTGCCACAAAAATAACTTCTTTTTTATAAAAAAAAATAGAATCAATAGTATTCAATAGAAACAATAATGTCTTGTGCTTCAACAAAAAAAAACATTCGAAAAGATCACCATGAAAAAGCACCCAATTTCCTGCTCATCATTTATCTATTGAGGACCTCAATCAACACTACTAAGTACTAACAATTGAAAGATGAATGTGAATCTGCTATGAACAATCAACCGCCTAGCTCCAGAATAAGCTCTAAACTTATTTTTGTCAGTTGAACTAGCACAAAATAACTCACTGCTGATGTCTTTTCACTCAACCTTTGTGCAGAGTTGTTGAATGGTGTCAGGCAATGTAGGCGTGATGTTGCTGGGTTGAGATTGTTTACAGGACTTTAGTCTATTTTATTATTTATGGGTTGAGTTGTTGTTTTGTTTAGTTGAGGGTTCTCATTGTTTTTTTTTTGGCTTCTAGAGCTTTTCCCAGAATTTGATTTTCAGTCCCGATTCTCTCGGCAGCAGACTAGCGATTCATACGGAAGTTGCTCCTATCATCAATTTCTTCATGGTATCAAAGCCGGCGCAGCTCCGGTGAGTTGTCTCCAGTTTTGTTGTTTGGTTGATTTGGATTTTGTGCCCTAGTTTGTTTTCGTTGATTTAATGGCTGCTGAAAATCAACTCTCATCTACACCTGGTTCTGGTAGTTCAAATGTTAGTGTAGCTGTTGCGGATGATCCGTATGCTGTTCGTAACAGTGAGATTACAGGGAACTCACTGGTTAGTGAAGTTTTGGTTGGAAAACAAAATTTTATTAATTGGAAGAAGTCCATGGAAATTGCTTTGTCGGCTAGAAACAAACTAGGTTTTGTGTGTGGGAAGTTTCCCAAGCCTACTGAAGGTATTTTGATTGATCGATGGCAGAGGTGTAATGATGCCATCATGTCTTGGTTGCTTGCTTCGGTTTCTCCTATTGTTCATGGCCAAATCCTTCATGCTAAGGATGTTGCCACTGCCTGGAGAATTTTACATACCAGATATGCTGGAAGTAATGTATCTAGAAAGTTTCCTTTAAAGAGAGATTTAAGCAATTTGAGACAAGGAGATTTGGATCTAGCTCATTATTATGCTAAGCTTGCTAAGTATTGGGAGGAATTAGAGGCCATAAGCAGTGTTAGATTTCTTCACTGTAGTGGACAAGAAAACTGTGAAAAATGTAAGGAGATGGATGTTGAGAAAGATGAGGATAAGGTCATTCAATTCCTGATGGGATTAAATGACTCTCATGCTCAAGTGAGAACTAATATTTTGGCCTTAAGAGTTATCCCTGACATGGACGTTGTCTACGACATGGTCACTGAGGATGAGTCACAGCAGAATGTCACTAAGTCTCCTTGTGAGGGGATGTCGGCTATGTATGTGCAGAGTCAAAATGCCAGTCCTAATTCTGGAAACAAGCAGCCAGCAAGCAACACTAGTGGAAATAGGCAATATCAGGGTAACAAAGGTCCATTAAATAGGCAAACATTGTATTGTACTCACTGCCATAGGACTGGGCACACAAAAGAATTTTGCTACAAACTGGTTGGATTTCCCCAAAATCCTATGTTTACAAAAGGAAATAGAAATGCCTCAGGGTACAGGGGCACCATGAGTAATGCTGTTAGTACAATACCTATTGATTCAACAAGTAACAGTGTTGATAAACCTTCTCATGCTGTTAAGGAGTCCTCAGTTCCTCAACTTTCTCAGAAGCAGTGGGATCAATTGTTAGACTTGATCAAGCAGCCCACAAGAGAGAAGGAGAATGTTGAAAACAAAGTATACATGGCAGGTATTTGTGCAAGTGTCTTTTCTGAATTTGATTCTTATTCTTGGATTGTTGACAGTGGAGCTACAAATCATTTTGTATCTAATGCTGACTTGATAACTGATTTGTATAAAATTCCTCAAGAATGCAAAGTTCAATTGCCAAATGGTGAAGTGATTGGAATTACTTATGCTGGAAAATGTGTGTTGAGCAATGAATTGGTTCTTGAAGATGTCTTATTAGTGCCAAGTTTTAAGATCAATTTGATTTCAGTCAGCAAACTGATTTTGGATTCAAAGTATTCAGTTGTATTTACTGGTTCTTCTTGCAAAATTCAGGACCTAACATTCAAGAATACCCTGCTGATTGGTGAGGCTTTTGAAGGCTTATACTATCTGAAAGATAAAGGATTCGGAAGGAAGGAACAGAAGCCTGAAGTCTGTGGTGTGGCATTTAAAAGCAAAGGCATTCCCTTGGATGTCTGGCATGATAGATTGGGACATATGTCTCTAAACAATATGTATCACCTTTTGAATTTCAGTGATTTTCAGAAACAAAGTGATAAATTTCAGTGTTGTACTTGTCCTTTGGCAAAACAAGTAAGGCTGAGCTTTGGCTTAAGTCAGTCTAATACAAAGCATCCTTTTGAGTTAATTCACTGTGACATATGGGGACCTTTTAGTGTCCAGACTATGGCAGGTTGCCAGCACTTCTTGACTATTGTTGATGATTTTACTAGATGTACTTGGGTATTTCTATTGAAGTTAAAGTCTGAAGTTCCTGATCTGATAATGAAGTTTTGCAGAATGGTTAAGAATCAGTTTCAGCATACAGTGAAAATTATGCGATCAGATAATGGGAAAGAATTTCTCAGTTTAACCTTGCAAAATTTTGTCAGAAAATGGTTGTATACACCAAACAAGCTGTGTTTATACACCTCAACAAAATGGAATTGTTGAGAGAAAGCATAGACATTTGCTTGAGGTTGCAAGAGCCTTAAGGTTAAAATCAAATCTCCCTAAATGTTTTTGGGGTGATTGCATTTTAACAGCAACATACCTTATAAACAGAACTCCTTCAAGAATTCTTCAGGGCAAAACTCCATATGAGCTTTTATTTAGAAGGAAATCAGAAATTCAGCATTTGAGAGTTTTTGGTTGTTTATGTTTTGCAAGCACCATCAAAGGAACTAGAGACAAATTTGATCCAAGAGCAACGCCTTGTATTTTCCTCGGGTATCCCTATGCACAAAAGGGTTACAAAGTATATTGTTTGACCACTCACAAAATTTTTATTAGTAGAGATGTAGTTTTTCATGAAACTAGTTTCCCCTATCAAAAGGAAAACACTGCAGCAGAGGGGATTTCCTCAGTTTTTCCTAAAAAGACCAAAGTTGATTTACCAGTGTTACAAGAAGGTTTATTTGATGATGATATGGTTGATAAAGTAGTTCAGGGGACTGCAACAATTCCAGAATCTGAGATACGTATCAATGAATCACCTCTTGTAAATAGTGAAGATCAACATATGACATCTCCTGTGAAAAGAAGAAGTGTCAGGGCCACTAAGCCACCTGCTTGGCATAAGGACTATGTTTGTGGAACTGTTAAGTCCTCTCCTCATTCTTTAAACAAAGTTATCACTTATGGAAAATGTGCACCTCAGTACCAGTGTTTCCTTGCCCAAGTCACTGCATTAAAGGAGCCTTCTACCTATTTGCAAGCATCTCAAAATCTCAAGTGGCAAGAAGCTATGAGCTTGGAGATCCAGGCCCTTGAAAAGAATAAAACTTGGCTTTTAACTAATTTGCCAGAAGGGAAAACTATGGTGGACTGCAAATGGGTATATAAAATCAAATTGAAGTCAAATGGTTCTATTGAGAGATATAAGGCACGTCTTGTAGCTAAAGGGTTTACTCAAGTTGAAGGACTTGACTATCATGACACCTTTGCACCTGTGGCAAAAATGAACACTGTTAGATGTTTGTTGGCTGTTGCATCTTCTAAAGATTGGCCTATTTTCCAGTTGGATGTTAATAATGCTTTCTTGCATGGGCAATTAGATGAAGAAGTGTATATGAAAATCCCGCCTGGTTTTTATGAGACAGCCAAGTCTGAGAAGAAAGTATGCAAACTGTTGAAAAGCTTGTATGGTTTGAAACAAGCCTCCAGGCAATGGTTTGCCAAGCTTAGTGAAGCATTGATAAGTTTTGGGTTTTGGCAAAGTTTGCACGATTATTCACTGTTTATCTTACAGAAACATGGGCACTTAATTCTTTTGTTAGTCTATGTTGATGACATTGTCATCACTGGGACTTCATCTGAAGTCATCAAGGAGGTTAAGGAATTTATCAATGCCAAATTTCAGTTTAAAGACTTGGGTTTACTCAGATATTTCTTAGGCTTGGAAGTTGCAAGAGGACCAAAAGGCATTTTCCTTAATCAACGCAAATATGCCATTGATTTGTTAGAAGATCAACATATGACTGATTGCAGGCCAGTGACTACACCTATGGATACAAAGCAATCATTGGGCCTCTCCAAGGCGGATCTCCTTCCTGAACCCATGGTTTATCGCAGATTGGTTGGCAAGCTTATATATTTGACCATTACTAGGCCTGATTTGGCCTATGCTGTCCATGTTCTTAGTCAATTTATGCAAGAACCAACCATTGAACACCTGCAAGCAGCTTATCGTGTGTTGCGATATATCAAGTCTGCGCCTGCTCAGGGCCTCCTTTTTCCTGCTGGTGCTGCTCTTGATATCATGGCTTTTTGTGATGCGGACTGGGGGGCTTGTCCAGTCACACGCAGATCTGTCACAGGGTATTACATTTTGCTTGGCGGTTGTGTGGTTTCATGGAAAACCAAGAAGCAAGCCGTTGTGTCCCGTTCGTCTGCTGAATCTGAATATCGGGCAATGGCGGTCACTTGTTGCGAGCTGGTGTGGTTGGCTGGCTTGTTGCACGATTTGGATGTCCCAGTGCTCACTCCCATTCCTTTGTTTTGTGACAATCAAGCTGCCCTCCATATTTCTCGTAATCCAGTGTTTCACGAGCGGACAAAACACATTGAAATGGACTGTCACTTTGTCCGGCAGCATGTGCTTAACAAATTCGTTCTTCCGTGCCACATTTCGACGTTGCATCAACCGGCAGATTTGCTCACAAAGGCCTTGCCTGCTGATCGAATATCCAAGCTCAGTTCCAATATGGGAGTCTCGAATTATCTCCACTCTCCATCTTGAGAGGGGGTGTTGAATGGTGTCAGGCAATGTAGGCGTGATGTTGCTGGGTTGAGATTGTTTACAGGACTTTAGTCTATTTTATTATTTATGGGTTGAGTTGTTGTTTTGTTTAGTTGAGGGTTCTCATTGTTTTTTTTGGCTTCTATATAAGCCTTTCCTGCTGTGCAAAATCAATAAGAGCTTTTCCCAGAATTTGATTTTCAGTCCCGATTCTCTCTGCAGCAGACTAGCGATTCATACGGAAGTTGCTCCTATCATCAATTTCTTCAAGAGTATTGAATCATAAATTGGATTTCAAGAAAAACAGAAACCCAAATTTCCTAAATCTTACCTCAGAGCCAAAGGAGGGCTCGGGCGATAGCATAGGCGGGACGTGGCAACGGATGAGGGCTCCAGCGTGGGGCGACCAGTGATGGCAGTGGAGGGCGGTGGCGCGGAGGAGAGACAGGGCCGGGACACAGGCGGAGCAGATAGCGTACGAGGGGCCGTAGATTTCCTGGGTTCAATTGTGCGAAATAACCTTCACGAGTTGATGAATATTTTATTTTGTTTATATTCTTAATATATCTCGAGTGATACTAAAAAAATTTTGGTGGGAGTTCAATTAAGTTGGAAAGCTTTTTTTGTTAGAATTTGTAATCACTATTTTTCGTTACAAAATATATATTCAGCTAGTGCTGGGTTCGGTTAATAAACCGAACCGAACCGACTGTTACCGAACCGAACCGACTGTTACCGAACCGAACCGACATTTCGGTTTTGCCAAAATCGGAACCGAAAACCGAACCGAAATGTCGGTTTATCGATTGTCGGTAAACCGAATTTTCGGTAAACCAACATTTCGGTTTTGGTTTTTGTTTTTTTCCGACTTTTTCACCACCTGTACGGTTAACTAATGGAACAAAAGGTTTGGGAAGCATTACAATGGAACAAAAGCATTGTATTTTGGATACAAAAACAACAAACATTACATAGGAACAAAAGGTTTGGGAAGACATCTTTTTTAGATCGAATGGAGGGAAGAAACCATAGATCTTCATGACTCGCCCATGAAATTTCAGTGCTGAAATCCTGGAAAAAAAAACCACGCAAAGCGTTAGCATTTACCATTTAGCATGATGACTGAAGATAAAATTCAGTGCTGCCAAATGAAAGATAAAACAATTACCATTTAGCATTAGCAAATAGCATTTACCATTTAGCATGAAAATTCAGTGCTGCCAAATGAAGTAATGAACAATATCATATCACAGTATGATCAAATTGATCATACTGTGATATGATATTGTTCATTACTTCATTTGGCAGCAGATCAATGATGGAATGGATGCATACATTTGACTATTTGAGCACATTCATATATGATATATCACAGTAATACAGTATGATGGAATAGACAATAGAGAATAGACGCATACATTTGAGGACATTCATATATCACAAATCATAGTATGATGGAATATGGATGCATACATTTGAGATTTAACTTTGAGGACATTCAATAATAACTTGAAGCATATAAAGACAATCATATAAAGGTACATACCTCGACCTCGACCTCGACCTCTACCTCTAGTACTAGAATCCATTGTTGATGGTCTTGGAGGAGGAAGGGGAGGCAAATTCATTGATGAAGTAAGACTCATTGAGGAACTACTCATTGAGAAACTAGTCATTGTTGAAGTACTTGCAACCGAAGAAGGTGTAGGAGGAAATGTAGGCAATTGAGTATAGTTCACATCTACAAAAAAATGGAAAACATTAGTAAAATTTAGAAACATAAATTCTGCAGAAACTTACTTGTTTCAATTTCTGCAGAAACATAAATTCTGCAGAAAACATTAGTAGAAACTTACTTGTTTCAATTTCTTCAAGTTCCTTGTACATTTCGAACTCCTCATCCGTTGGCTCCTTGAAAAAATCAAATTCTGCAGCCCTAAGCCAATCACTAGTGCAAACTAGTGCCTCAACCATGAGTGGAGTCAAAGAAGCTCTAAACGGATCAACAACCCTCTTGCCCAAGCTAAATGCCGCCTCACTAGCAACGGTGGAAGATGGTATTGCAAAGATATCCTTGGCAATCTTTGAAACGATTGGATATTTAAATTGGTTTACCTTCCACCATTCCATTAGTTTGAACTCTTTAATCAAAGCGGCCTCGGGAGCATCGGCAAAGTAAGAATCCAAGTCATTAGTTATCTCATCGGTTTACATAGCATGCCTTTGCCTATCAAGTTGTCTCAACAAATCATTAGCACAATCATCATCATCATCATCAATGATGGCCACACTGCCAAAATGTTGGGTAGTATCGGGAACACCTCCTTTGTAGGCTTTATATAAATCTTGCAAGCTTACTTTCACCATGCTAATAACACCTTCAACTTTGGTCCTTGATTGACCAAGACTAGACAAAGTCATCTTAAGCATTGCAAGTTTGAACCTTGGGTCAAGTACATTGGCAATAAACACGATCAAGTTTATTTTATGGCCATTTCCTTCTCCATTGCTTTGTCCCCAATATTTGTTAAACTTTGTCTTCATTGATCGAGCCACCTTCCTCAAAATGGGATTACTCCAATCACGTATCTTCTTCTCAATAAGTTGTTGCAATGCCACCATTTCATTGAATATCAAATTTGAAGTAGGAGTTTTACTTGCACTAAGCTTTATGGTAGAATCATAAAACCTCTTAAGAAAAAGAGTAAAAGCTTGTGCATCCAACCAATCTTCCTCCATTGGTGGCCCTACCCTTTTGGCAAACACCCCATCCTTCTTAACCTCTTCATTAAAATAAGCTCGAAAATTCACATCTTCCTCATCCATCCTACTGAACACCACCTTATACTTAAATGCACCTTCAAGAATTTTATAAGTTGAATTCCATCTTGTAGGCACGTCCATGGGAATGTTTGACATTCTATCCATATTCTCCAAGATCGCTACATTTCTAAATGCATCTAACCTTGCCAATGAAGAATGAATGTACTTGACAGAATTCCGAATACCCTCAATTGCCTTCTCTAGTTCACCCAATCCATCCTTCACAATTAGATTGAGGATGTGACAAGTACATCTCAAATGCAAGTACTCCCCACTAAGTATTAGATTTCCTTGTCTATCAAGCTTCTTCTTCATATGTGCAACCGCCCCTTCATTTGCCGAAGCATTATCAACGGTAATGCTAAACACTTTCTCAACTCCCCAATCACGTAGACAACGCTCAAGGCACATGCCTATGTCATCACCTTTGTGACTTGTGATTTTAGTGAAGTTGATGATCCTCTTGTGCAAGTTCCAAGAATCATCTACAAAATGGGCGGTGATCACCATATAGTTGATGTTTTGGATAGATGTCCAAGTATCCGTTGTGATACTCACCCTCTTATCACATATTACCGACTTTATTTTGCCCTTCTCAAGCATGTAAAATTCCCAAACTCCACGAGCAACCTTTTTTCTATCAGGGATCTTAAACCTAGGTTGAAGCCCATGAAGCAAGTTCACACAACCAGCTCCTTCAACCGCCCTAAATGGTTGCTCATCTCTTATGACGAACTCCACCGTCAACAACTCACATCTCTTCTGATTAAAAGCATGTGGGACTAAAGCTCCACCCATGGTCACATTAGTCAAGCTTGGTTGAGAAGATTTAGCTCCATCTCCTTCATAAAGAGGGCAAATTACACATTTTTCAAGTGATTGAGCAACCCTCTTGTCCCATTTCTTTTAGAATGAGCCGGCATCTCCAAATGGCAATAGTTGCATATCCCGGTAACCTCTACTTCGCCTTCACTATTTTTCTTTTCTTTTTTCGAACAATTCTCCCAAGCCGGTGAAGGTTTCTTCCTCTTCATACCTCATCTCGTCCCTATGGCTACCTCCTCCTCGCCCTCCTCACCGCCATCCTCACCACCCACTACACCAGCCTCACCACCTGCCGCAATCTCCGCATCTACATGATCCTCTACCAACATCTCATAGTCATGCGCTGCTTGGTCCATCTTTATATTTATACTACAATTGAAAAAAAAACAAAGAACTATCACATATCCGAATATTCAGTATTGAATATACAATCATCAAATCATCAATGCGTCCAACATTGACATTTCATAGTTCAAAATCAAGCAATCAAACTTCAAACCTATGCTGTCCAATTTCAAAATCAAATGATTCAAAGTTAATTCAAACATCAAACCTATGCCAGAAGCGGATGGTTGAAGGTTGAAGTTGAACCGTTGAAGCGGCTGTTGACTGGGAAGTCGATTAGGGCAGGAGCCGATGCAGTCGTTTGCGATGTGAGCAAGCGTCGTTCGCGGATGTGGGCTGCGGAAGCGAAAGCGAATTGAGCAAGCGTCGGATGCAGTCGTTCGAGTCGAGATGGGGAAGCGGAATCGGATGCGAATTGAGTAAGCGTCGTTCGCGTCGTTCGCAAGCGTCGGATGAGGGAGAAATTGAGTCAATAATTGGGTGGTTGGCTTCGGTTCGGTGTAAAATTGAAGACAAAAAATTAATGTCGGTTCGGTTCGGTAAACCGATCAATTGCAAAATAAAAACCGAAACCGAACCGAAATAAGTCGGTTCGGTAAGAAAAACCGAAATTCGGTTCGGTTTTGGTCGGTTCGGTTTCGGTTCGGTTCGGTTTTTCGGTACAAAAACCCAGCCCTATATTCAGCAATGCTTATTTTTTATCATCGCAATAAATTATAAAGTGACAATTATAAATTAGTTATCACATTTTTTAATATTATGTGATGACTTTTTTAAGTCATCACTATGTCTGGTCGCAAAATATGATATTCAGTGATAATTAATTCTAGTCATCACATTAACTGATAATCAGTGACAACTTCGTATTAGTCATCGCATTTGTTAATATTATGTGATAACTTAAGTCATCATTATTTTTGGTCGCAGATTAACATTTTTTTGTAGTGGCTACAGGTGGACTTACGCTTACACAACTCCTCGTTTGTAATTGTCTAGCCTCTAACACTCCGTCTCTCGGATTTACAATCTCGATTCACCGCAGCTCACCGTCGATCCCCTATGGGTAGGACGAGTCTTTCTCTCGGCCTAGTCTTGGACCTCTCAAAAGTCCAGTCGCCTTCGCTCGAAGACGTGTCTTGATCACCGTGTGTGTGTGCTTGATTGTTTAATGAGAACAGTCTGAACAGCACACTGAACAGACTGCTTCTTCGCCGTTGATATTTCTGTGTGGAATAGTCAGCCGGCCATCGCTCCTCCTCCTCCTCCTCTTCTTAAGATCACTTGCGTGTATTCTATTTCTCCAACAGCGATACTGATCAAGGTAACCCTAGCCTTGTATTTATAGTACTCGGCTGGTTCCTAAATCAATTGATTCTTTTCCTCTGCTCCTGTTCGACCTCCAGTGTGATCTCCACCTCCTTTAGCAGCTGTCCGCGTTCAGCTCGGGACTTCTTCTCACCAACAGCTCTCCTTATGGAAGACTCAGGTGCGTCCTTCCTCTTCAGCCTGCGGTCCTTCAGATCATTCTTATGTTGACCCTTGAACAGTTTGTGATCAACTACCAACTTCAATGGAGCACTCGATAGTCTGTCCTAGTCAGTCTTCATATCTAGATGCTGGTTGATTATCAGCTCATAGATAAGCGATGAAAGGATTATCTGGTGCAGAGACTTTGTAGATATGGCGTGTTCTGCAATCTGGTCGAACATATTTCTTCCCATGTTAATGAGCATCCTGTTTGCAATCTGGTAGAGCAGCTGTCTCATCTCCTTGCTGACTGTGGTTCTATGATATGTAGGCTTCCAGTTGACTATGGTGATGAAGAACAACATCGAGTAGAATGTAGTCAGATCTGCTACTGGGATGGAACTATCTTCCCAGAATGGGTACGATCCCGCAGTTAAGCAGCTATCGATCTTATCATAGTCCTCCTCTGTCTCATCCACAGCTAGGTCATGCATTGCAAAATAGACGTTTATGATCTCCGGGTCCAGCATAACCTTCTTTCCTCGCACATAAAACACTCCATTGTCTTTGTAGCCAATGATGCCAAAATGTTCTGGCGTGTTAGCAATAGCTTCTCGTACCAACTGTTCATTGAATGGCGTACACCTTGTCAGCATCTAGAACACACTTGTTTCTTTCAACAAATGCACTACCTCCTTGTCATTGTACTTCTTCTCATCAAGCAGCCTTTCAGGGATGATCTTTCTTTTCTGCACTACCTTCCACTTGGCTGCTGCTTCTGTACTGGCAAACCACACTCCATTTTTCACAAGCCAAGTTGGAACATTGGTAGGAACTCCTCTAGAACATTCCTTTTCCTTTTCTTTTATGCACTTACTCCCCTTACATTTGAGTTCCCACCCTCCTTCGTGGTAGTTGCCTTAGTCGAGCATTCTTGGATATTCACTTTCTTCCTTGGTTTCTTCTTTTCAGACTTCTTGAGCTCGACTAGTGGTACCAAGTCCTGATCAACTTCCAGCTCATTCTCAGCCTCAGGCACTGCCTGATTAGTCTCCTGCATCTCCACAGCTCGACTCACTGGCTGTTCAAGATCCCTCGGGACATCTATTTCAATAGACACTTTCTCAGCAGCCTTGTTGATCTCTGACTTCTCTGCAGACTTACCAGCCACATCTCCTTCTTGATGTGTAGTTGCTTTCTTCTGCAACTCCTACGCCACTTCATCAATGTCCTTGAACATTTCACCAAGCTCATCATCTTTCTCAGAGGGGTCTGAATCTTCTGATCCATCATCTTTTAGCTGATATTGCTTCTGTTTCTCAGCTAACATTGGCACACCTTCAACATCTGAATTCTTTTCTCCTTCCATAGACTCATCACTTGTTTTAGGAAGAGGTTCTGCAGCTTTCACCTTTTCTATGTTCATTACCTCAGTTTCATCAGTCTCCTTCATGGTTTCTTTGTCTGACATAGCAATCATCCTTCCCCTTACGGGACTAATCCGTGCAGCGTATTTCCTGGGAGAATCGATCCTTCGAATTACGACCTTCCTGTGAAGCCTCGACTTCTTTAACACGAAACCGGTGGCATGCACTTTTGCATTCAATAATTTCTTCTTATCTGAAACACCAATCTTAGCCCTACGAGCTTCACTCATTGTCACAGCTTCAGACACATTCAACTTACCAATCTCACCCTTATCAACCACTGAATCTTTACCAACCTCCTTCACTTTCTTACTCATAGAATTGAGAACAGTAATTTGAGATTGAGTACTAGGAATTACCTCTTTGAGGGATGGTTCAGCCGACATCTTGCTTTCCTTTGTAATCTGCTTGACTTCTTCAGTTGGATTAGGATCAGCCTTTGATGCCTTCGAAGCAACTTTTCTCTATTTTGACACAGTCGCCTCTTCTCCCTTCTTTTTCCCTTCTCCGATCTTAGGGTTCGCTGATAATGTATCCTCATCCGACTTCGATTCAATTGCTTTCTTTGATTTCTCACTTTCAATTGCAGTCGTCTTCTTCTCTTTCACCACCTTAGGCTTTGTTCTCTTAGTTATCGTTGGATTTTCTGTCGGAACTCTGGAAGCAACACTTTCTAATGATTCTTTGTTTTCTCTCTTCGATTCAGGTGAGGCTTTGACAACAATCTTGGCAGTCTTTTGTGTGTTCACCATCGACGTCGATTTGCCGTTGTTTGGAAGAGTCTCGAAAGGATTGTCAAGCTAGGGTTTTCGGGAACTTTAGTGAGGGCAAGCAACTGACGGAGATTTTGATTTTCAAATATTTGGACTCCTCAACTACCCAAAAATTGTCATGCATATATCTCTTGAGATATTTGTTCAATCACCTCTCTCCTCCTTGATATGCTCCAACGGTTCATAATACTGCAAATATTTTGAGTTGAATAAATAGTTCCGGCCACGTACCATCTGTTCCATCCCTCTTCTTTGGTAGGTCAGCCCAACGAATTTGATGGGGTTCTGCTCTTGGCTGACCTCCTTCTGGAACACTTAGTTGGTGATAACACGCAGACCCAGATAGAATCTAAGTGTTTCGATCTGAGTGGTGAGTATGTCAGCTATGGTTGTCATGTGTTTAGAAGTGATGACCTTCTTCTCCACTAGCTCTCTAATGAAGTGATATCTGATGTCAGTGTGCTTCGTCATGGAGTGTTGTACTGGGTTCTTGGACCGAAACTTCTACATCAGTTCCACTCTGTGTTTAGACAGATTCTGCTTCATCCTTAGGAACTGAGTGCTGTAGCTCCCTGCAGCGATGCTCTCCTACTCTCCCAGCATCTGGTCGACATGTGTTCCAGGAAGGTGTTTCATCTCTCCCAACATGGTTAACTGGATCTCTTTTTGCTTCCGTCTCACGAACTGGCCTACCAGCTTCTGTGTACTCGTGTACTTGACAAACATAGACTTCTCTACTCCCCCTCGCACATAGCCATGGTCGATGAGGAACGTCGTGGAATGCTTGTACCATGCTATGGGTGCTTGTGTGAGTCCGTACATAATCTTCTTCAGTTTGTGACTATGCGCAAGATGATATAACTTCCATGCTTCATATCTGGTGAACTCTCCCAGTTCCACCTGAATGGCCACCACCAGATCTCATCAATAACTGCTTTGTCAATAGTTTTCGTGATTGGATGATACTTGTCAATTCTCCAAGAGGGTCGCAGCGCAGGTGCATTGTCAAGTGTCACAGCTGGAGTACGTGTGGCTTCATCAGCTGGACCTCCCTCTGGAACTTCATCTTCTGTAGACTTGGTCTGAATGGGTGTTTCAGACGATGTCCCACCTCTAACTTTATCATCTTCTGAACCTGATTTCAGGGTACCTTTAACCTACACCTTTACATTAGAAGACACCGTACCTGTGCCTCCCAACTTCATTTCATTGGTTTGGCTCGTCAGCCAGACAGAGGCAGCTCCTGTTCCATCAGTGCATAAAAAGTAGCTTTTGTTTGTTGACCTGCTACCTTCCATCAGTATATCACCATTCTTATTTAGTACTTGACAGGAGTCACGAGTGAATATAACAAGTTGTCCTCCATCACACAATTGACTAATACTGATTAGGTTCACCATTAACCCATCGACCAGGAGGATATCCTTGAGCTCAGGTAGATCCAGAACCTTCAATGTCCCAAAGCCGATCACCTGGCTCTTCCCTCCATCTCCAAATGTAATGTACTGACGCTTGCAAATAGGTCTAACATTGATGAGATATTGAGGATTACCTATCATGTGAGCCGAGCATCTACTATCAAGAAACCAACGGTCTTCCTTTATGCGACTGGAGGAGCTAAAAGCAACCAAGCATACTTCCTTCCTCGCTTTTGGTTTCCAGACTTGTCTCATTCGAGAGGTGACTCTGGATTCCATTGCCTTTCGCTCAGCCAGAAATAGCCGGCACCTTGGTTTGATGTGCCCCATCTTATAATAGTACCAACATGTACAATTGTCTCTCCTCCATTCAGAACTAGGTCTGACATGGTTGGCCATGAGCTGCTTCTTCCCTTGACTCCCAGACTACTTCTCATGGAAGTGGTCCGCTCTCTGTTCAGGTCTCAGTGCAGGTTTCAATTTTGCTTTAACAAATGTAGTCTTACATGAGCCACTTTCGCCGTTAAACCCGAGACCTCTATGTCCATGTATGGACTCCAAGTTCTTTGAGCCTGAGTTCAGCATCTTCACCGATCTTTTAAACTTGCTCAATTCATCCAAGGTAGCAGCATGACTATCTCTCTCCATCTCGATGTGTAACTCCAGGGATTCTACCTTGTTCAGAAGATGAACTTTTTTGCGGCTCAAGTTACCATTTATCCTTCTTAGCTCCACCATGCATGTTGGGTGTGTTTCTCTATTTTTCTCCATTTCAACTTTCAGAAAAGATATGGCGCCTAAGAGTTCCACCTTCTGAGCAAGGAGTGACGAGCGTTCTTGATTCATCCCAATCATCTCTTGCTTTAACGCACAAACATCCTCCTGATGTTCCACCTTCTGAGCGACTAGAAGTTCAACCTCCTGCCATATTTTATCTTTTTCTTCCGTCAGGCCAGTCACAGTTTCTGTGAGCTTCTTGTTCAGACCAATCACCATCAGCCACTTCTCGTAAAGTTCCTTGCATGACTCGGCTAGGGCCTCATGAGTAAGTTCTTCATCGTCACTCCTTGATGCATTGTCAACAGGCTGTTCAGACAGTGTACTGAAGTACTGACTTCTACTTGCTTCACTGCAGTCTTTAATAGTGGCTATGAATGCAACGAAGTTGGTGGTCTCATCCTCTTCCTCCTCGTCGTTACACTCAGTGTCACTACGGTTGGCAGCTAGCACCTTCTTTTTCTTAAGGGTGTTAGCGCATTCAGCTTGAATGTGACATAGCCTTTGAATTCATGGCATTGAATCTCTTTGCCTTTATTACTGAAGTATTCCTGTCTGTTTTCACCGGCCTTTCCTTTACCGTTCTTCCAGTTTCGAAAGTTGGTCGGAGATGATTGACCTTGTTCTGGTCCACGTCTGCTGATCCTTGTCACCATTCTGCCTAAGTTCTGGGCCATCATTGCCAGCTGCCCAGTCTAGCAACCAGACTCATATTTATCTTCAGACACTTTAGCTTTCAGGGCAATTCCCTTACCTCCTCTTGGTTGAGCATCTTGAAGCTGATTCATCTCGTGTGCTCTCAGAGACCCCATAAGGTCTTCTAGCTTCAATTTGGTGATGTCATGCATTTCTTCAATTGCGGTCACCTTCATAGCGAACCTTGGGGGTAGAGACCTCAGCACCTTGCTCGCCATTCTTTCTTCCTCTATGGGTTTTCCATATGCATCAGCCTCTTTGGACAGATGTAGAACTCTTGCATTGTACTCAGCAATGGTTTGTTCTTCCTTCATTCTCAGATCCTCGAACATTGTTGTGACCATCTGCATTCGTGAGTTTCTAACTTTATCTGTCCCTTCATGGGCTGTTTTGAGAGTGTCACGTGCCTCTTTTGTAACTTCACAGTTTGCGATCAGTTTGAACACATTCTCATCCACTCCTGAGAAAATTGCATTCATGGCCTTTGAGTTTCCAACAGCAGCTTTTTCATCTACATTAGTCCATAGAGCTTCAGGTTTTGGCACAGCTACTCCTTCAGGGTTGGCCATCATAGGTTCTGTCCATCCTACCAAAATAGCTCTCCAAGCCTTTTCATCGAGAGATTTCAGAATAGGCATATTTCGGCCCTTCAAGCAATGGTGATCGGTTAGTGCTCTGTCCTTCCTTCAAACTCATCTTGAAAAGTCACCGGATCACACTATGTATGTCGAGTGTCTGCTCTGATACCAATTAAAATCTACTTGTCTTATACAAGACGAGTTCCAGAAGGTGTTCGAACTGCGTCTTGAACACTAACTAACAGATACCGTAAACAGAAGAAAATAGGAGCACACACGATATGATACCCAGTTCGACCTTGCCTACTCTGGGGGGCTTCCCACACCCTAAAGGGTCACAAATCTTTATTACGAGTTTAGAGCTACAAGTGGACTTATGCTTACACAACTCCTCGTTTGTAATTGCCTAGCATCTAATATACTCCGTCTCTCGAATTTGTAATCTTGGTTCACAGCAGCTCACCGTCGATCCCCTATGGGTAGGACGAGTCTTTCTCTCGGCCTAGTCTTAGACCTCTCGGAAGTCCAGTCGCCTTCTCTCGAAGACGTGTCCTGATCACCGTGTGTGTGCGCTTGATTGTTTAACAAGAACAATCTGAACAGCACACTGAACAGACTACTTCTTCGCCGTTGATATTTCGGTGTGGAATAATCAGCCGACCGTCGCTCCTCCTCCTCTTCTTAAGATCACTAGCGTGTATTCTGTTTCTCCAACATCGATACTGATCAAGGTAACCCTAGCCTTGTATTTATAGTACTCGGCTAGTTCTTAAATCAGTTAGGATATTCAATGTCTAGTATTTAGGAAATCTTTCCTAAATATTCGCAAGCTTCCAAATCTTCTATTCTTCAATTATCTTTTGAATATCCCTTGATTATCTTTGGCAACTTGATAATGTAGCTCAAATATCTTGCCAACCAATCTGATCTTCAACCGACTCCAGCCTATAACCGACTCCAATCATCATATATTCGATATTAAGAAATTCCCAGATTAGGAAACTTCCGTGCGTCTGTTCCACGATGTGTGCGAGATTAGGAAACTTCCATGCGGCTGTTCCACGCTGTATGCGAGTTCCAATCTTTGGTTGAACATCTGCTTGACACCTGCTGGAACACTCTGAAGACGTTTTGCCAAAAGCCATGCCGAACGAAGGAACAACACATACTCATATAACCTTACCAATGAAAAAATAAATTATTTAAACATACATCAAAATATGACACTATGGATGTCTATTTGCAGATATCAATAAATTATGGATGTTGGTTTTTTTAAATTTATTTTTGACTCTTTAATTTTCAAGATAAATGAGTTACAAGATCAGCATTTAATCTGAAATAGTTTTAATACATGACATGTGTCAAATGTGGTTGGTTGTTTCTCATGACCAAATTTTTTTTGGTCATCTTGTGATTTTTTGTGTGTTCAGTCATGATCAACTTTATGATCAAAAAAATCATGAGGGGGGACTCATGTTTTTTTCAATCATCATTGATGACCAAATCATATGATTGAAAAAATTATGGTGGGAATGCTCTATACTTTACATTTTTAACTTTTGAATAAATGCTTCTTTAATTTTCTGTGATAATTTTATAAAGAGCTGAGCTACGAATGTGGCCATTTTGAAAAATGAATTTGGAAATTGGCTACACCGAAACGAATAATCAATTTTGTTAAATTAGAAATTTATTTCTACAATTGTTAACGCTCTTCTACCTCACCTTTATCACTCTGAGCAGGGACCAATAATAAAATGTCCATTGATTCCTGGCTTTCAATTTCTAACATGAAAACAACGAAATATAACTCATTAGATTAAGACAAGACAGTAACCACACTGGTGTCATGTTACAAATGTTTACACTGTCGTAGACTAAGAAGTAAGAACCTCTCAAATTCCGAATAACAACAAACACAAAATTATAAATGCAGGACTGTTCGGTCTCGACAGGTATAACGATGCTATCAAAAACATTGTCATTGAGAGGAGATAAAGATTTTTTAATAAGGGAAAAGTACAGTTTGGGTACCGAAACTATCACCATTTTTCAATTTGTGGGCTAAACTATCACCATTTTTCAATGTGTGGCTAAACTATAAAAATTTTCAGATAGGGGGCGAACTATCAAATAATTTTCCAGACAATGGACGAACTATCAAATAATTTCCAAAAAAGGTGTACCTATTTGTAATAAATTAATATAAAATTTTAAAAAACTCAAAAAATTTATAAAAATACAATTTTTAATAAAAAGGAATATAAATTATTTGATAAATAAAAAATAGAAACTTTACGAAAAATTAAACACAAATTGAAAAATTTTTTTAAATTTTTTTGCAACTTTCCCCTACAATTTAATAATTGTCAAGGTTTGGTTTGGTTTGGTTAAATAAATGTCAATTCTTAAATTTTTTTGCAAATTTCCCCTACAGACAGTCTTAACTTTATTTGGTTTCACTTTTACATAAAATGAAGTTTTTTCATCAATTATTAGGTAGAATTGACAATGAATTGAATGTTTGAAAATATTTTAATTTAATAGTTTTTAAATATTTAATTTGAAACAGAACTTTTTAAAAACTTTCAAAACATATTTTACAATTTGTGTTTAATATTTTTCTAAAGTTTCTAATTTTTTTACAAAAATTGTAGGGGAAATTTACAAAAAAAAATTAATTTTTTTTCATTTTGTGTTTAATTTTTCTTAAAGTTTCTAATTTTTATTTATCAAATAATTTATATTCCTTTTTATTAAAAATTGGATTTTTATAAATTTTTTGAGGTTTTTGAATTTTTATATTAATTTTTTATAAATAGGTACACATTTTTTGGCAAATTATTTGATAGTTCGCCCACTGTTTGGAAAATTATTTGATAGTTCGCCCCCTGTTTGGAAATTTTTATAGTTCAGCCCACACGTTGAAAAATGGTGATAGTTCCGATACCCAAACTGTACTTTTCCCTTTTAATAATGGTTCAGAATCAATAATAGTTTCAATCCAATCCCAAACATGATGAGGAAAATGAATCTTCTTTCCGTGAGTTGATCCAAGACATCAAACATGGGTAGTGGAGGTTGGTTTTCTGGCTAGCAGAATAATACAAGTGGGGTGGATATGAATATGAACAAGGCTTTTTAGCTGAACTTGTTTGTTTGATTTGCTTTTTTGTTGTGTTTCACTTACACTTTTCTATTCTCAAAATCAGTGCTTCAACTTCAGTTGCTTGTTTTTTTCTCTGCCTTTTACCTCCACCTTTCTCCCATGTTCACCCCTCCCCTTTTTTAGTTCCTTTCCTATTGCATGTCTTACTTTTTTTTATCACACCTCTCTTGCACTACCATATTCTACATATATTTATCAAAAATAAAAAACTAGTGGTACATAGAGGAACGGTGGGTTAAGAACCTCTAAAAATAAGAGAACCTGAGAATTCAAATCTCACCATTAGATCAAGTTGCATCTTTCAATCTGGTCAAGGACGGACCCAGGAATTGTGGTAGGAGGTGACACACGAAAATAACTTGTAGCAGTCAGGGACGGACCCAGACTGACGCAGTCTGGGCTGTAGCCATAGTTGATTTGGGCTCAAATTTTTTTTGATTTTCAAACCGTATTCGTAAAATTGGCTGCAGCCCTAGCGATAGATGAAGCACGGGAAGAGTCGAAGGAACTACAGCGAACCACTTCAATCTTCAACGATTTAGACCAGCTGCTGCTTCTTGGATTATTGATTCTTGTTGATGGCTTTCATTAACTAAATCGCCAGGTTCCGACGGCGAGGATGGTAAGATTAGGGGACTCGGAGATGACGATGGATATCATGAGCTAGACGGGCATTTGATGCCGAAGAGGAGAATTTGTTTTGTATTTCTCCAGTTTCTCGTCTAATTTCTTTAACCAAGGCAGCAGGTAGCAATTAAGGTTAGGGTAAGATGCTTCAGCCATTTCTTAAACAAGTTAATGGAACTAAATTTGAGAACCTGATAATCTTAGTGTTTCTGCTCGAATTAAGTTCTATGGTGAAGGTGTGCCTGTGAGGTGCAAATCAAACTTGGTAGCATTTTTAGTGTTTGGTGGTACAAATTCTATTGGTCGAAGCAAAAATCAAAATCATCTGATTATCTAATTAGATGCATATATTGTTTTTTGACAGGTGAATGTATTTTGAATTTGTTTGTTTGATGTTCAATGGCTTTTCATTTGTTTGGCTCGTTATATCAGGTATTCCAACCATCCATTTCACAGAATATGGGAACAGACACAGTAAAGACGGCTATAATTACGAATTAGCTTGTTGATAATGCTTATTGAACTGAAAAAAAACTCATCATACCAGCCTAACAAGGATGAGAGGCCTTCTGTAAAGGTGATGCAAACCGTTGTAGTGCGAGGAAATGACTCATTGATGAACCACCTCAAAAAAAAATTTAGCCCTACAAAGTTTTCTATCCTGGCTCCGTCCCTGGTAGCAGTAAAGAAAATAATGTGATTAAAAATTATTTAATTATAATAAATAGCATCTTCCATATTACGAAAAATCATATGTTATTGATTTTAGTTATTTGTTTCCCAATGTCCACAACTAAGCATCAGACAAGTATCTTCCATTTTATTACAAAGTACGCTCTTCATTTTATTCATTCTTATAAAAGAGCATGCGGTAATAGCAGTAGAAACTGAAAAAGTCAGAATAAGAGATATCATGTTGTATAACAAAGGAAACATGTTAAAGTTCTTGTTCTAGCTTATCATAGATATAGTTAAGAAATCAGCTGGTAATTTAGAAATCCAATCTGATTTCCCCACCGCAACTTGACATGCTGGGGGGCCGAATCCTAAAATATTCCTCGGAGTGGCCTGATTTTCAAGGGAGCTCCTCAGGAGACTCCTCCGGCCAAAAAAAAAAAGTTAAGAAATATAGGTCTAGTTAAAACTTAGAAATTGTCGAACTAGCTCAGTGTATTGTTAATGCTCGTCGATGTCCTTTCGTCTTCATCAATGTCTTTTAGATACAATTTTATTGGGTAAAATTATGTTTGAATCTAAATTTATTGTTAATAGATTACAAATCTTAAATTACTATTACATTAATTTTATTATATAAAATTTATATTATTCACATTAAACAAATTTTGAAAAAACCTGGTGTCACCCCGGACAATGGTGCTTTCGTCCCTGAATTTGGTGATGCCACGTGTCCTACTAATTTTTTTCCTTCATTATGCACGTTCGACGTAAGTTTTGCCTAGATACACTTTCATTGTTCCGAAACTGGTTTTAGACAAAAATCGGTACAGTTTAAAAAAGTGCATAATGAATATGAAAGTGTATAACGAAGGGATTCTCAAAGTGTGAAAAAAAAAGAAGAGGAATTCTTATTTGAGCGCTTCTCGAAGTAGTACACAGCTAATAAGGCCACCTCGGAGAAGATCCCAAGTTCTTGATTCAATCTTTGTCAATTGTATCCCAAATGTAAGTTTTAGTCCTGTCCGCCACTCATCGGTCTAATTTAGTAAAAAGGATCCATATTTCAGATATCACAAAGAAATCAGTGGCTGATCAAGTTCCTTTGGATGGATCTGAATTTTGTTTTAAAAATTCAGATGAAATGCATGTCAACAAAGTTTGGCTGTCATTAGTTTTAATTTTGGGATCCTTTTTCTAATAGCATTTCTACACATCATTAATTTCCATTTATGCATTACAAAACTACACCAGGGCTCAACGCGGTTTAAAGCCTTGTTCATCAAATGCATAATTTGTAGCAAACGCGCGCTGTAATAATTAATCAATCTCAATGATCTGTTGGGCGAACAAACCTCTGCCTGCAGCAATGGCAAGTGATCTCAATGCAAGTACCTTCAGCCACCACTGAGCGAGTCGCCTGCTCCTTCAACATCTCAGCCCTCCCAACTTCCTCCCTTGCCCTCTCCCACACATGACTGGCACGTGACAGCTCATTATGCGCCAGCTCCATTTCTTTCCTAGCGAGCTCTCTCACTCTCTCCGCATATGCCTTCTCCATCGCCGCAAGCCTTATCTGCTCCGTCCCATCAGCCTTCGTATTTCCTCCTCCTTGTCGGCCTCTTGTGGTGTACTTGAACTTTCCTTTAGCAGGTGCTCTTCCTGTTGTTGTTGTTGTTTGACCTCGGAGGCAGATGGAGAGCTGCAAGTCGAGTGAGGTAGGCGGGTCGAGAGAGAGCAGAGATTTGTGAGATGGGATCTGGCAGCCGGACGAGGGAAGTAACTGAAGCTCGTGAAGAGGTCGTCGTTGTATTTCCTGCTCCATTAATAATTAAAGCATGTGAGATATGTTAGTTCAGAGCAGCAAGTGTATATATATTATATAATTAGAGCTCAAAATGAGAATCCGTTTAAAATTTAAGAATTTGAGATCCCTATTTTCACATTTCAAAATATAAGATATATTTTTCAAGATGCATTTTGGTGGTGACACGTGTCCCATGTGCATTTTTCAAGATGCATGTGTCACATGCAGATTCAAAGATACATCATGATCTAATGATGAGATTTGAATTCTCAAGTTCTCAAAATTTTAAGGGTTCTCAAACCGAGTACTCGCCTATATAGTTAGATGAGGGCTTAAATATGAACACCATTTTTTTTGAGAACTTAGAGAACCAACTATATAATAATTATATAACTCTTCTCTCACGATCTTATCTGCTTCTAGAGAGATTCTCTCTGGAAGTCGGTGGAAATTAGGCGAAGGCGGTAGAAGGTCTTAACGGCGGTTTCTTCGGGTCAACGAGGGGCTTCATCCATCTACTCTTCCCCATCTCGCCGAATCGGCGGTGTCCGTCCGCAGATCGATTTTTGGTCTCACTAGATTGGGTGCTTCCGATGGGATTTGGTTCGTCAGGGGTCTCGGGTGCGCGGTTTGGGGTGGAGCATGGTGGGAGAAGTCGATGATTTTGTGTGTAGGAGGTAGCTCGGGCCGGCTGGTTTGGTCGCCGGCTGATGAAGCTTGGCTGTAGCCAGGCTGATCGGCGGTGGCTGTTTCAGGGCCGGCGGTTTTGATGCGGGCTGGCGTTGCTATTCTCCGTGGGATGCCTCTCTAGGTGGCTCATGGTGGAGGTTCCGCCGGCGGGTGGAGGAGGGGCGTCTTCGTTCGGTTTTTGTATACAATTTAGTCTAGGTTTTAGTGTGCACGGCTGAGGCCAGTTTTTAGGCCGAATGGACGCTGCAAGAATGCTTTCCAGAGTGTTCTGGCCGTTTTACAGTTGTGAATGATGAGATGATGTGCCCACGCCAAGGCGAATGGAGCTGCGGACTCTCATTTTTTCACGTTTTATGTTTTTCTTGTCTGTATAGTTCCCGGCTGGTTAACTATTTCTAACTTTAAGACCTCGGCTTGCCGTTGTCTTTATAATTCACAGCTTATATCGGAAAAAAAAACTATATAATAATTATAGATGATAATATCCCCATTTATCAGTCTGAATAATATATGTGCAACACATCTGAAATCTAGCCCAGGTATAACTTCGTAGAAATAAACTAGGGCTGGGTTTTTGTACAGAAAACCGAAACCGAACCGAAACCGAACCGACTGAAACCAAACCGACCTCAAACCGAACCGAATTTCAATTTATCATACCGTACCGATTTATATCGGTTCGGTTTCGATTTTCATTTTGAGAACCGACAAAAACCGAACCGACAAAAACCGACAAAAACCAACAAAACCGACAAACCAAACCGAAAAAAACTGACAAAAACCGACAAAATCGACAAACCGAACCGACAAAAACCAACAATGTCAGTAAAACCAAGCCGAAACCGAATGTCGGTTTACCAAAAAATCGATTCGGTTTTCGGTTTCATTTTCCATTAAACCGACAAATCGGTTCGGTTCGGTTTATGTCGGTTCGGTTCGGTTCGGTTTTTGAACCGAACCCAGCACTAAAATAAACACAATGAGTATGACTACTGACAAGGGGCCCGGAGTCAATTACCAATTTGGAACCTTATAAACAAGGTTGTGAGCTTTTACACTACTACCGACAGGACTTTATGCAACGGTTCAAATTTATCATTATGCAACGGTTATAGTTTAGGCACCGGTTTTCCGAGAAAACGTTGCGTAACGTGCACTTTACGCAAAGTTCACTTAGGGAACAGTTTATAAGAACCGTAGCATAAGGTTCACTTTACGCAATAGTTTTTATAAAACCGATGCTTAAATATTCACTTTATGTAACTATTTTTTAAGAACCGATGCATAAACTCAAACCTAAAATTGAAAAACATAAGTCGTTAGTCTTCTTCCAATCCCGCTTGAACTTTTGTTGCGCAGTCCATCGCCCTCCTCCGCTCACACTCCTCTCAGCCCAGTCCGTCGCCCTCCTCTCACCCAGTCCGTCGCCCTCATCCGCTTGAACTTTCATCCAGTCCGTCGCCCTCCTCCACTCACTCCTTTCAGCCCAGTCCGTCGGCCTCCTCTCGCCCAGTCTGTTGCCCTCATCTCGCCCAGTCCGTCGCCCTCATCCGCCCTCCACCGGCTACGCTAACTGTTGCTCTCAGCCCAATCGACCCTCCGCGCCAGTCGTCCGCGTCTTCCTCTACCAATCCTTAATATATCAGGTTGTTCCCAATATGCGCAATCACTCATGTTTTTCAATTAGTGTACTAGTTTGTTTCAATTGCTTGTTTATTGATAAGTTCTCTTAGGGTTTTAATTGACCCATTATTTGGTTGATTTAACAGCGTAATTGAATTTTGTTCCGAGTCGGCGATTGTTTAGTCTTTCTTCATTATTTTGTTCCCTAAAGAACTTTTTTCAAAATTTGTTTTGCTCCTATCGGCATGTTTTTTGGCATTCTGATTGTTTGGATATATGAGGGTGTATTTATAGTAACATGTTATTGAATCGATTTGTTCTTAATTTCTTACTTGTAATCGTTCACTACTTGTAGTCCTTGTTAGTCGATTTACAAGAGGAGGCTTCTCTTCTCTAACTTGAATTCGTTAGGCGAATCTCTTTTGGATACTCGGCTTGGTTAGAGAAGTTTGTGACCCTTCCAACTTATTTTGGCATTGTGATGTTTGGATATATGAAGATGTATTTATAGCAACATCTGACTTATTTGTGACCGATTAAACTAGTTTACTACTTATGTTTCCATTCATATTGGATATTTGATATTTCTTCGTGAACTAACTTATTTGTTGTTGTTTATAACTTTAGAGTCGACGCTGCATCCAACCTTTGACTGTTTTCCACGAGAGATTCTACTCAAAGGTTAAATGCACTATGAAACTCATTTACAACTTTTTTAATTGTTGAAGTGTGCTTTATGTTGTGGATTTATATGATCTCTTTCTAGTATTAAGTATATCAACCATAATATGATCTCTTTCTAACTATAAGTATATGATGCTTTATGTAGTGGATTTATAATGAATCAAAACTGAGTGTCCGATAGTAAATTAAGTATACATTACAAAAAAGGGATTATGGATTTTTATGCATTTGCATCTTCGTATGCGTTCAGAAACAACGTTGGATGTGTCTATTGTCCATGTATAGGTTGCTGGAATAACAAAAGGTCAAACCGAAGAAATTGGATAAACACCTTTTGTTAAAGGGAATTGACCCACAGTATAAGGTGTGGTATATGCATGGCGAGGTTGAACCACAAAACGTTGAACCTCAGCACGTAGAAAGTTTGTCGGAGGATAATGATGATTGGGAGGAAGATAATTTAATTGACATGGTCAACAATGTTGTCGATGAGTTTTTTGCTAGACCTCAAGTTTTGGAGTCGTTGAGGAATGACTCGGAATTACAATTATACGAAGGGCGCTCCAAATACACAAGGATATCTGCAACTTTGAAGTTATTCAACTTGAAAGTGAAAAATGGATGGAGTGATTTAAGTTTCACTGAATTGTTAACTCTGGTGAAAGACATGCTTCCAGAGGAAAACACCCTACCTAACCGTTCTTACGAGGCTAAAAAGGTTGTGTCCTATGGGTATCAAGTATAAGAAGATATATGCTTGTCCCAATGATTGTATATTGTATCAGAATACCTATAAAGATATGGATGAATGTCCGGTGTGCAAGTCTCCTCGCTATATGTTAAACAAAGAACCGAAAAATGGTTCAAAAGGCACTCCTTCTAAAGTACTATAGTATCTTCCACCGATCCCCAGGTTTCAGAGATTGTTTGCTAACTCGGAATATTCTGATAATATCCGTTGGCATGCTGAGAAATGTGTTGTTGATACAAAAATGCATCATCCTGCTGATTCACTACAATGGGCAAAGGTAGACAACACCCGACATTTGGAGCAGAGTCTAGAAATTTACGCTTGCGATTGAATGGTATAAAATCCCATGACTGTCATACATTAATTCAACAGTTATTGCCTATTGCAATTAGAGGTGTACTATCTCCTAAAGCGAGAGCTGCTGTACAAAGACTCTGCATCATTTTTAGCTTTTTGAGTGCTAAGGTTGTTGATTCATCAAAGCTTGATAAACTGCAGGACTAGATTGTTGTTACACTATGCTAACTAGAGATGTTTTTCCCACCAAGCTTTTTTGATATAATGGTGCATCTTACTGTTCATTTGGTGCGCGAGATTCAAATTCTTGGACCAGTATATATGAGATAGATGTACCCTTTTGAGAGGTACATGAAGATTCTAAAGAGCTATGTGAGAAATAGGCATCGTCCCTAAGGGTGTATAGTGGAAGGATATATAACTGAAGAGGTTGTTGAATTTTGCACTACTTTTTTGGGAAATACAGCCGTAGTTGGGATTCCAAGGCCACGTTATTTTGATCGATTTAATGGAAAGGGCACAAGTGGTCAGAATTTCAAGACCCCATTATTTGATGAGTTGACGAAAGCTCATTTCTATGTATTGCAACATATACCTGATATCACGCCTTTCATATAGCAGCACCTAAACACATTAAGGAGTGCATTTTCCAAAAAGTTCGAGCAGTGGTTGCAAAAAGAACACAGTCGGTCATTTTGTAAGTGGTTGAGACGTAATGAGGTTTTAAATAATCAGGCCAACTCTGAAGAAGAGTCTGACGACTTGGTAAAATGGCTTATGCCAGGTCCAATGCCAACAGTATACACGTGGATAGCTTATGACATTAACGGATTTTGTTTCCACACAAAAGATCAAGATGACCACAGTGTTGTGCAAAATAGTGGTGTCACACTTGTTGCCGAAACCACTCTTGTTTCTAGCGCTAGAGATCAGAATCCGATAAATGCTCCTATTAATTATTTTGGAGTTATCGAGGAAATATGGGAGTTGGATTACGTAAAGTTTCGAGTACCTGTTTTTAAATGTAAATGGGTTAACAATTCGGCGGTTCGTACTGGTGAATATGGAATGACGTTTATGGATTTTTGTAGAGAAGGGTCTAAGAATGAGCTATTCATTATGGCCGAACAACCAAGACAAGTATTTTACGTCAGGGACCTTTCTGATAATAACAAATTTGTTGTCCTCCACGGAAAACAACAAGTAATCAGTGATACATCTGAGGATCTAGCTGAGGAATGCATGCACGTTTGTACGATAGTTCCCGTGGAGAACGACGATAGCGAAGCTGATGATGAAATACTGTTACGAGAAGATCACGGAGAATGAATATGGATTGATAAAGAAATTTAATTTGTGTATGTTATTTATTTATTACTTGTGTAGTTATTTATTTATTTCATCAATTTGCTTATTGATTAATTAATCTGACGTTTAATTTCATGTTTATAGGATCATGGTCAGCAGCAGCAGCAATGAGGATGGCCATACTGTCACTTCAGACATAGTTAGAAAGAAGAAAGACCTTGTATATATGAGCAAGTTCATTAACAGACAAAAGGAGGCTGGTACCAAGGCCACGGTCACATTCGATAGAAGAGGGAACCTGATGGGGAAGACTGCAGACAATTGGAGGAGTCACCTGGGTATGTTGGTTCGTTGTCGTGTTCCTATCACCTACACTGATTGGAGGAAGGTCCCTAAACATTTGAAGGACATTGTGTGGAGAGATGCAACTGTAAGAGCTTCTTTAACTCTAACATTGTATTTGTTTCTAAATTGGTAACTAACTTTTGTATTAATTACAACTTGTTATATATATTTTCAGGCAATTTTTGATGGAATCGAGGAGCGTAAAAATAGAGAGCTTAGCTGTGCTTGCAACATGTGGAAACAATTTAAGACACGACTCACAAATGATTACATCTACGGTGATGGAACAGCCGAAGGTGCTTTGAAAATGTATCCGTATATTGACTCCGATCAATGGAAGATATTTAAGGAGCAGAGGCTCTCCGAAGCTACAAAGAAATTAAGGGACACAAACAAGAATCTGGTCAAGAAGAATATATATAAGCACGCCCTACGTCGAGGAGGATATAGAAAACTGGAAGATGTCATGACAAAAGAGAAAACAACTGAGTTAATTTTGCAGGGGGCAATTGAAGAGGACCAAGCTTCTAATGTCTCTATAGAGAGGCATGATTTGTGGAAGAGGGGACGAATCAGAAAAAATGCAGAGTTCGTCTCTGAGGCATCTCAAGGAGTGGCTACAAAGATTGTAAGTTCCTTATATGTGTTTTAAGAGTTAATTTTTTTAATTATACACTAACTATTGGTAATTTTCTGAAATAATAGGATGATTTAGTGGAAAGGGCCGCTCAAGCAGATTTTTCTACTCAAGGCCGACGTGACATATTGACGGAGGCTATTGGCACGGATGAGCACCCTGGACGTACCCGAGGACTCGAGGCACACATTCCATGGAGGATTGGGTTACCTAGCTCTACCTCTTTGAGGGTGACACCCAGTTCAAGTACTATTTGCATAGAGCCGTCTGATCGACAGAGTCGATGCTGCCCCACTGATGCTCCCACGGATATGGACCCGTGGAAGAATATACCAAAGGTACTTAGAGATTTTTAAATTCATTTTTTACTTACTAGTTGGTTTATTTATCTTACAAATGTAAATAACATGAATTTGTTTACAGTGACAGATTGGGCTAAGAAGCCTATTATATATCGAAGATAGACTTAATGATGAGAGACGACTAGTGACTATCGGTCGAGTCATGAATGGTCGATTGCTTCATTCTATTCCACTACCCGATGATATGGTGAAGGTGAAGGTCGATAGTGCACTTGGTCAAAATGTTGGACTGCTAATTCCATATGGAGAGACATTAAAGACAACACGAGATGCAGAGGGGAAATCAAATTTGGTGGCATGGCCGAAGCACTTGGTTGAAAACAACATAAGAGTAATAAAATCAAATATTTGAACCATATTTCCATAATTTAATTTATAAGATTTTACTTGAATTATTTACTAACATTCGAAATTCAGGAATATACCATACAACTATACTACTATTTGCCACCGGCTGCAAATGATGAAGTAGACAATTTTTCCGCCGATTGTCGATTTCTGCATGACATGTGATCTAACTTGGGCAGAATTATTGTTAGAGTACACATCGACGATGAAGTGTTCGGTGACGACTACACTTCCATAGTGGGCGGAGATGAAGTCAGTGATATATATGCAGTAAAACCGTTGTCAAACTCACATTTCGATTTATATATAAGGTAATATTCTTGTATTTAGTTGTTCATCATTTGCTGCAGAAGGTCTAACTATACCAGTTTTTTGAAATATGGGTTGTATAAATTTAGTTCGTTGATGTAGGTTACACTGGATGTTGTGTGTTATCTTCCCCAAACAAGGTGTAGTCCATTGGTTTAACTCCTCAAAATACGCCACTGTTATACACAGCGATGCGAAAGCTTTAGTGGACTTGTAAGTTTCAAAGTCACTATTGTTTTGTAACTTGTATTGACAGTCACTAATTGCGTATTGTTATTTAGTTTAGGGGATTGCAACGATACTATCAAGGATGTAACTCGAGGATTACTCGTCGAATCGAGTGGAAGATAGTGACTGTATTCATAGACGAAACATTCCTTTAATATTCTTGTACTTTTCATTAATAAAGTGTTAAATGAAATTATTTATCGTGCAGTGTCCAAAACAACGCGAGGAAAGTAATTTATGCGGTTATTATGTTCTGAGATTTATGCGGGACATAATCGAATTTTTTAGTGCAAATAACGGGGCATATGTGGAAGACTTTGACCAAGTAAGCATGCTAGCCTCGTCCTACTCTATTAGAATGATGACAAATGTAAAGCAATAATCTCAACCTCGTGTGTCCACTCAATCAACACACACTTGTCTATTTCCCATACACATTCAAGGGTGATCATTTTCTTGTGTTTTGGGTAGGATTCTCTAAAAACCTACACCATTTGACATTACAACAGTCTCTATAAATTGCATACATGGGGTAAAGACAACTTGGTCAGTGAAACAAAAGAAGTGGAGATATTAATTAATTGTATGTAACTAAATGTACAATCTCTACACTTGCAAAGTTGATCTTTTTGTTCTAAATCCATGTTCTAGGTTTGTTCTATTGTTCTAAATCCATGTTCCAATGCATGTTCTAGGTTTGTTCTAAATACATGTTGTAGGTTTGTTCTAAATACATGTTGTAGGTTTGTTCTAAATACATGTAATCGTCTTCTTATTTGTTCTAGGTTTTTCCTAATTGGAGAGAAGCTTATGAGTTGGGAAAGATACAAGACGTGCGTGATGAGATTGCCGTCTACTTGTACAACTACTTGTTCGAACATAGTGTCTACATGTGAATTGTTTATGTGATGTTGTATAAATCAGTGTATGAATGGTTGTGCATAATGACTTGTACGAATGATTGTATTTTGAGTGAAATGCAAGTATTTTGAAGTTTGGAAATGTGTAACAGCAGGGTATTAAATTTTGTTTAGCATTTGTATTCAATTTTTCAGGTGGATTTGAGCTATAAAATAGCCAAAATCCGTCAGATTTTTTTCTTATTTTACGCAACAGTTATTTGCTAGAACCGTTGCCTAATGTCATGACATTATGCAACGTTCGTTGCCCAAAACCGTTGCATAATGTCATAACATTATGCAACAGTTTACTTTGAACCGTTGCATAATGTCATGACATTACGCAACGGTTTTCTTTGAACCGTTGCATAATATCATGACATTACACAACGGTTTTCATTAAACCGTTGCAGAATGTCATGACATTATGCAACGGTAGCTTATGCAACGGATGAGGAACCGTTGCATAATGGTCATCAGAACCGTTGCGTAATGTGTTGTCTGTAGTAGTGTTACTTTCACTCGTTTTGTCAATGTAAACTCGAATCGTAAATTCGGCCTTATATTAAAATAATATTATATATTATATAAATGATATTTAAATGTAGGAAAAAGATCAGGTACAAAGTTGATTTTTTAGTAGAAATTCAAACAAATCATAGCAGTTGATCTTGTGATTTGGATGGATGAGATTAAATCCTGATTTTTTGTGCATTTTCTCATTGACGAATTATATGGAAAAGAGACGAACTATGTCGTCTTTTTCATTTTTCGGCGACGAACTATGTGTCGATTTTAACGAACTTTATCGTTTGTACTAAAAATCAACTTTGTATCGAATCTTAACCCTTAAATATACTTTTAATCTTTCATAATACTGTAAATATAAAAAATTAGATATCTTAATTTTAATTTAATTATATAGATATAACTAATCAAATTAACGTGTGATGTGGAAACGAACTTCAAAAAAAATTACAATCTTACTTTTACAATTTTCTAAAATTGCAAAAAATAAAATTTGGAATTGTGGGCCCAAAGTTTTCTGAAACGAACCTCCAAAACCATATTCTTTTACCACATTCAAATTTTATTATGATTAGTTAAAAGAAATAAATTGGACTTTGACAGACTGAGATTTTAGGGAAAATGATAAAAATGGGATATGAACTAGAGGTGACAATTATACCTAAACTCGTCAATCTGCCCATTAACAGCTCGTTAAAATGAGCTCGTTAACCGCCTTATTAGTAAATGGGTTTAACAACCCCGTGTCCGTTAACAACTCTTTTATAAACGGGTTATCCGGAAAAAACTCAGATAACCCGTTTAACTTAACAATTAACAATTATTATTATTTTTTGATTTTGATCGAGCAAACAAGCTTCTTTTTTATTTTGATGCGCGGAGAAATGAATGTAGTTATCAAAATGAATCAGACAAAACTTTAATAAAAAACAAGGGTTAAGATCACATAGGAAGTGATATTATGGTAGGAAATAAGAATTAATCTCGTCCATTGATCTTTATTAATCAACAGCCCAGATTAGACTCAAAATCACGCTAATTATCCCGCTAATCTACGTTTAAGGGTAATTTAGTCATAACCAATTCTGATCGACGACATCCATGGAAGAGCGGTGTGTTTCCCAATCGATCGACGACAGCCAACTTCGGATCAATTGAACCCCTACGGACAAGCAACTTCGGATCGACGACGGCCAACTTCCGATTTGTGTTTTGGGGAAGATGATGAACAGTGATCTGGGTCGTCGCGCGGCATGCCTTGACATTACGGCCGCGCCTAGCGTTGACATTAAGTTGTTAAGGCATGTCGCGCGGTTGTGCTACGAATAATGCTTTAAAAGCTACGGATTATGATCTATAATCCGTAGCTTTCAAATCATTATCAGTAGCAATTATCTACATAATACGTAGCTTTCAACGCATTATTCGTAACAATTATATACATAATCCGTAGCTTTCAAAGCATTATTCGTAGCACGACCGCGTGGCATGCCTTGACATTAAATAAGCCTCGGCATGCCTTGCCATTAACAACTTAATGTCAACGCTAGGCGCGGTCGTAATGTAAAGGCTTGGCGCGCGGCGACCCAGATCAATGTTCATCATCTTCCCAAAACTAAAAACGTCGACTGGTGTTAATTACGAACTTGCACCACCGACTATACGGGTGGCGATTGATCGACGACGACTGGTGGCGATCGATCGACGACGACGACGGAAGAGGAGGTAAGTTCATTTGTGAAAAAAACTCAGTCAATTACGCATCGATTCCGATTCTACCCTTTAATCATAATTATTGTTTAATTAAAACCCTAATCTATTGATTATTATAAAGCGTTGGATATTAAATCTAATTGCTGAGTTTAATTCTTATTTCTTACCAAAACACCCACTTCATACGTGATTTTTACCCAAAAAACAATGCCTGATATGTGGTAAAACTTTTGTTATCAAAAATAAATTTCTCTACAATTATTTTATGAGCTAAAAGTGTTCTAATGTTTTTTAAATATATTTCTGATCAAGACTTATCATTGTATTTTTATTGGTTGACATTGAAACAAATAAGATTTTTTTGAGACTAAACAATTAAACGACCTAACGGGCTAATCATCTAAACAGGTTAAACGGAAACGAATTGAACTGGTTAACCCTCTTACATCCAACATTTGTTTATTCATGTCACTTGCATCATTTAACAATGACTTGGTTCAATGATGATGCATGTATCAGTCTCATACATTGTGGAATCTCTCGCATTATAATTTTATTGTTTGATAATAAAATAAATATAATATTTTTTTAGATTAACAGGTCTCTAAACAAGTTAAACGGGTTACATGAGTTAACCGGATTAAATGGGTTTACCGGGAAAATTCGCTTAACCCGCTACCCGTTAAATACCCGCCCGTTAAACCCGCTAACATTAAACGGGTTTTAAAAGGTTTGACCTGCTTAACCCGCTAACCATTTACAACCCACCCAATACCCGCCCGACCGCCCGTTAAACCCTCTAACGTTAAACGGGTTTTAACAGGTTTGACCTGCTTAACCCGCTAACCATTTACAACCCGCCCAATACCCGCCCGACCGCCCGTTAGGCCACCCTAGTATGAACTATCATCCATTGACAAATCACCGACCGAACTAAGGGAATTTCAAAATCTTTTTATTTGGCATCTAACGATTAACAACAGGAAATTTTCCAAAATGCTCAAAATTTAAGATTGAGTTCCAATTGTACTCAACCTGCCAGATTGGTTTCTCAATTTACTCACGTTTCTCAAGACGTCGTGGGTAACGGCGTCTTAGCTATAAGACGCTCTAAACAACGACGGCTTAAGCTGCATGGCCTTCTTTATGGATACTAAGATGAGTCAGCAGGTTGATGTACCTAAAACGCTGTCCAAGACAGCGGCTTAGTCCTGGACAGGGAAATGCATGTGAGTATGCGCATGGTGTGTTTGAGAGCTGGCTTCATCCCGCTCAATACAGAACCCGTCTTTGCAAGGATGTGGTAGGATGTGGAAGAAAAGTATGCTTCTTTGCTCACAAGTCTGACGAATTAAGACTTGTTTATGCATCCACTAGTTCTGCCATGCCGTCACACCGAAGTCTCTATCAAATTATATGGACATGGGAGCACTCAGTTCTTCGCCCCATGGGCCATTGAACTCGATGATGTGATAGGAAAGTCTGATACTTTGGTTCAGTATTAAGTTCGTTTTAATTTGTAACTCGGTTTGAATCTGATCAAACCAATATCGGTTCAGTTTCCTTATGTAAGCACCAGAGGTGTGCGTAAGAAAAAAACAAGAAGATATTTTCTCTGCTAAATCTCATCATCTCTCTCCTTTTGGTTATCTGAATCCAGGTGTCCTCGAGGTGATTTCTCCTCTCGCCATCACTCTCTGGACTGGATTTCTCCTGTCTTCGACCTCTCGGTGAGTTCTAGATAGGTATTCGTCATCGGAGTTAAGAACCCGGTCACATTGGTATCAGATTCACCGTCCTCGTGCCCTAAACCCATGGCTGAACCGCAAACTCGTGCTCAATCGATGATCGAGATGAATCGACAACTTGAGGAAGTCCGCAAACAATCTGAGGATCGAGCTCAGGAAATGAAGGAGGAACTAGCAGGAATCAAGGAACTCCTACAAGGATTCATCTCTCAGAGACTAGCCCAAACCGATCCCTCACTTCTGATAGACCCTGGTAGCTCCATCTCTGGAGCTTCGAACCTGACCAATAGACGAACGGATCCTCCCGATTTAGCTGGGGTTGGTTACCCATCCAACACCATGCAACCACCAGATACTCAGCGTGCTCCACCCCTACCTGGTGGTCTCGCTACACGAATCTCTAAAGTCGAATTCCCAAAGTTTGACGGTACTCTTCTCAAGGAATGGATCTACCGATGCGAGCAGTTTTTCCTCTTGGATAGCACAGCTCCTGAACTCAAAGTTCGTCTCGCATCACTGCACATGGAAGGTAAGGCTTTACAATGGCATCATAACTACATGACCACTCGTTTTGACCAATTTCCTTCTTGGCCTGAATATATTATTGATGTGTCAACCCGTTTCTGAAGACTATTTGATGATCCATTGGTAGATTTGGTTAGTCCGAAATAGTCTAATGAGTCCGTAGAAGACTATCTAGATAAATTTGAATGTGCTCTTACACGTATGTCATTATCAGTTCCTCATGCCCTGAGTATTTTTCTGACTAACTTGAATCCTCACTTGGCACTACATGTTAGACAGTTTAACCCTACTACAGTTGCAGAGGCTGCCAGGATCGCTCGCCTACATGAATCATCCCTCCAACAGACCCCCCCAGAAATACTCAAGAGCCCCCTTCAATCCATACCAAAAATCCCAAACACCAAGCACCTATAAAAACCCACCACCACCCCTCCTGCCTACACCAGATATTACCAAATCATTCCAACCTCGACCCACCTTCACTGCTGCCAACCTCCCCAAGCCTAACAGTGAAAGACCTGCTAGGAAGTTCTCATACGAGGAAATGCAAGAAAGAAGGATAAAAGGCCTCTGTATATTCTGTGACGAGCCTTATTCACCAGGCCATCATTTAAAGCACAAACGCTCACAGATTTATATTATGGAATGTGATGTTAATGGAGACTCAGATGATGATGATGAACTGGCACAAGTACAGGACCCATCAGGGGAGATTATGGATAATTCTCCGACTATATCTGTCAATGCTTTGGATGGTTCAACTACCTTTAATTGCATGAGAGTAGTGAGACAGCATGGGAAAAGAAAGTTATATATATTGATTGATCCAGGCAGCACACATAATTTCATCGATCTGAAAACTGTGAAAGACCTTGGTTGTTTGCTTGAGGCAGTTAGGCCTATGCCCGTTGCAGCGGCTAATGGAAACAGTATGATATCCGCTTATCAGTGCACCGACTTTTCATGGAAGTTGCAAGGCTATACCTTCATAGCCGATGTCAGAACTCTGCCTTTAGGCTGCTGTGACTTAGTTTTGGGAGTTCAATGGCTCACTACCTTGGGTCCTATCTGGTGGGATTTTTCTAACCTTCGAATGGAATTTTCTATAGGAGGTCAAAAACACGTATTAAGAGGGGTCACTATATCCAGTTGCAAGGTAATCAAAGGAAGCAGTCTCAACAAACTAGTGGTACATGGCCCTCAAATCGCATTATTACACATTAGAGAACCCCCAGAGAACACAACAGATGACTTCCAATTGGCACCAAAGGGATTTCTTTCACATATATCTGTTACTGGAGCTAATATGAGCAGAGACATGCAACTACAGGATATTTTATCTTCATATTCTGATTTATTTGTGGAACCAGAAGCGTTGCCTCCATTCCGAGAAGGTTTTAACCACCAAATCCCTGTGGTGGAAGGGGCCAATCCCATTAACCAACGACCATATAGATACTCCACATTGCAAAAGACTGTTATTGATAAACTCATCCAAGAGATGTTAAATCAAGGCATCATTCAGTATAGCTCCAGCCCATACGCTTCACCAGTGGTTTTGGTAAAAAAGAAGGATGGTTCTTGGAGATTATGTGTTGACTATAGAGGCTTAAATAAGCAGACCATTAAAGACAAATACCCAATCCCTTTATTAGAGGACCTGCTTGATGAACTAGGAGGATCGAAATACTTCTCCAAACTGGACCTTAGAGCAGGCTTCCACCAATTGCGAATGGCTCCGCAAGATGTTTACAAAACGGCATTCAAAACACACTCCGGCCACTACGAGTATCTGGTAATGCCATTCGGCTTAACGATCGCTCCATGTACCTTTCAAGGATTGATGAACCATGTATTCCGAGATGTGGCTCGGAAATTTCTACTGGTATTTTTCGATGATATATTGATCTACAGTCCCACCTGGAAGGATCACATTCAACACCTTCATTCGGTATTTTCTATTCTCCGGAAGTAGCAACTATATCTCAAATTCTCTAAATGCACCTTTGGAGAACCAGTGGTAGAATATTTGGGCCACTTTATTTCTGCTGAAGGCGTTAGCACTGACCCTGCAAAAATTAAGGTAATACAACAATGGCCGACCCCTATTAATCAAAAACAGCTTCGAAGCTTTCTTGGTTTGGCTAATTATTACCGCAGATTTATTAGACACTACAGTGTTATAGCTCGGCCTTTAACTAATCTTCTTAAGAAGGATGGATTTTTATGGGACACTGAAGCTGCTGAAGCATTCAATAACCTCAAAACTGCTCTGTCCTCTACACCAGTCTTGGCATTACCTGATTTTGATAAAGAATTTGTGGTCGAAACAGATGCTTCTAACACATGCATAGGAGCTGTACTTATGCAGGAACATCACCCTATCTGCTATATAAGTCGAGCACTTGGCCTTCGACATCAGTCACTTTCGGTTTATGAAAAAGAACTTCTGGCAGTGGTACATGCAGTCCAGACATGGAGTTCTTATCTCACACACCGGCCTTTTATTATCAAGACTGATCAAAAGAGCCTCAAATATCTTCTGGAACAGAAAGTTACTACTCCATTTCAGCATATGTGGCTATCTAAACTCATGGGGTATTCCTTCGAAATACAATATAAACAGGGCAAAGAAAATTATGACGCTGATGCACTGTCTCGAGTTACAGGTTCCCAACTACTGCAGATTACTCTTTCACAAGCACACCAAGGATTTTATGACTCTATCAAGCTTCTTTGGCAGACTGATCCTCACCTCCACAAATTAATTTCAGAGTTACAAGTTGATCCCACAACTCACCCTTGGTTCACTTATACAAATGATGAACTACGGTACAAAGGGAAGTTGGTTATTGGCAATGACACTGCAACCAAACTTCATATCTTCAAATGGCTCCACGATTCAGCTTTAGGAGGTCATTCAGGTAGAGACGCTTCTCTCCACCGGATCAAATCGCTATTTTACTGGCCTAAACTGAGCACTGAAGTTCAAAATTATGTGCGAAACTGCACTACTTGCCAGAAGAATAAATATGACTTATCTGCTAAACATGGGCTATTACAACCTCTACCAGTGCCAGAGGGTGTTTGGCAGTCCATAAGCATGGATTTCATTGAAGGTCTACCACCCTCCCTGAACAAGCATTGCATCTTGGTAGTTATTGACCGACTGAGTAAAAATGCCCACTTCTTGGCACTTTCTCATCCCTACACTGCTATAGAAGTTGCTCAAGTCTACATGGATAATATTTTCAAATTGCATGGTATGCCACAGTCGATTATAAGCGATCGTGACCCTATTTTCTTTAGCCAGGTTTGGAAAGAATTAAACAGAGTTCATGGAGTCGATCTGAATTTTTCCACCGCTTACCATCCCCAAACCGACGGGCAAACTGAAGTCACTAATAAGACGCTAAAAACTTATCTTCGGTGCATGACATCTGATGCTCCCCACACATGGAGCAAGTGGCTTCCATTGGCCGAATGGTGGTACAATACTACATTTCACACCGCCATCCGCAGCACCCCTTATGAGATTATGTACGGACAACCACCACCTATTCATTTACCCTACCTTCCAGGTGAAAGTTCTTGCAAACTAGTTGATCGCAGCTTGCAGAAAAGAGAGGAAATTATCTCCATGCTGAAATTTCATCTCTTTCGGGCCCAAAACAGAATGAAGCAATATGCAGATTTGCATCGCTCTGCTCGGGAATTCAAAGTGGGAGACTACGTTTACCTTAAGCTGCAACCGTATAGACAACACTCACTGAAAACCAGAATCCCGCACAAGCTGTCACCCCGTTTCTATGGACCATTCTACATAGTTGATCGCATCGGCCCAGTGGCATACAAGCTTGACTTACCTCCTACAGCTGATATCCATGATGTTTTCCATGTCAGTCAACTGAAGTTGTGCCCTACGCCTCCTACTAAACCACCTGAATTGCCCCAGTACCTGCTTGACTTGGGAAAGACCAAAGAACCGGAGACCATTCTTGACAGAAAAGTTGTCAAACGTTGTAATGCAGCTGCCACAAAGATCCTTGTCAAGTGGAAAGGCTTTCCGACAGAGCAAGCAACTTGGGAATTTTACCAGGACTTCATTGGCAAGTACCCTGAGTTTCATCCTTGAGGACAAGGATGTTGTCGACAGGGGAGTATTGTGATAGGAAAGTCTGATACTTTGGTTCAGTATTAAGTTCATTTTAATTTGTAACTCGGTTTGAATCTGATCAAACCAATATCGTTGCAGTTTCCTTATGAGAGGTGTGCGTAAGAAAAAAACAAGAAGATATTTTCTCTGCTAAATCTCATCATCTCTCTCCTTTCGGTTATCTGAATCCAGGTGTCCTCGAGGTGATTTCTCCTCTCGCCATCACTCTCTGGACTGGATTTCTCCTGTCTTCGACCTCTCGGTGAGTTCTAGATAGGTATTTGTCATCGGAGTTAAGAACCCGGTCACAGATGATGCCTCCCACATCGACCCCCACCCATGTCACCAGCTGCTGCGACTGCATCTCCCCTAGAGTGCGAACCTGTGGCAAAACAATCTTCACTTTACTCCTCCCATGCTGTAGCTCCCTGGTAGCAGGCTTAAGACTGCTTCTTCAGCTAGGGATATGAAGTTCGAGATGGAAATGATTGGGCTTGAGAATCAACATAGACAGCAGCAACAACGTTTCACTCGAGTAACAGGAGTACAGGACTAAGTCGCTGTCCTGGATAGCGTCTTAACTTTTGACTTAAAGCCGTTGTCCTAGACAGCGTTTTAGGTACATCAACCTGCTGATTCACCTTAGTATTTAGAAAGAAGGCCACGCGGCTTAAGCCACCGTTGTTTGGAGCGTTTTACAGCTAAGATGCCGATACCCACGACGTCTTAAGAAACGTGAGTAAATTGGGAAACTAATCTGGCAGGTTGAGTATAATTGGAACTCAATCTTGAATTTTGTGCATTTTAGAAAATTTTCCATTAACAACGCCGTTACTTTTTTTTATTGTAGATTCTTACATCTCGTACATTTCAAGCAACAAATACATCTTTCACACATTTGAAAACTTCATCGGGTACATCTTAACTCTTCGAGCACAGGCTACTCTTGGCACTAACTCGGATTTGATACTTAATTTGTGTCCACTTAAGCACATGCCATAAGGCACCTCTTAACTTGAACCCCACGAGCGTCATCTTAAAAACTCAGCACCTCCACGCGTCCATGGACGGAAGAGACAAAGCAGCACCAGCAACGCATCCGCAACACGTCCACAAGGGACGAATAATACCTCCGCGAGAGAGAACTAACACGTCCACGCCGAGGCAGGACAAACAACACCTCGACAAAGGAGGAACAATGCGTCCACGCCAAGGTGGGATGAAAAGCACTTCCCCACAAAACTGAAGAAAATTATGCTACTCAAGAGAGTCGAACCCTTGACCTCTTGACATAATGCCAAGGGTACAAGCCACTCGACTAAACCCTTTTTCGCAACAATGCCATTACTTAAAAACTACTAAACAGATAAAAACATTTTATATTGTGGGTTTTTACATCTCATACATATCAAACAGTATACAGATACATCTTTTGCATATTGCATGATAACTTCATCGGGTACATATCAATATCTAGACTCTTGGAGCACATGCCACTCTATACACCAATCCGGATTTGATACTTGAATTGCGTCCACTGAAGACTATGCAACACGTCCATAATGGACGAACAACATAATGAAGGGTACAAGCCATTTGACTAAACCTTTTTAAGCTAGTAAACAGATAAATTTAAAAAAAAACAATTTATAGAAATCTTCTGGAGTAGTCGACGACCGACTTGTCATCTACCTTGCTCACTGCACACGGTTTGAGTTTCTGATTTGCCGGTCTTTCTTCATTTCGCTTACCGATCGATTGTTCCTTGGGTAAGACTTCAAAGAGTTTGGAATTGGGATTAGGGTTTGATGGTTGATGGATTAGGGATTAGGGTAAGACTTCCTCGGGTTTGACCGATTGTTACTGGGGCAAGACTTCAAAGAGCTTAGGATTATTCACATTGTAGTATTTTCCCTTCGCAACAAATACATCTTTTGTGAGTACTTAGACTGCATAAACTATTTAAGTCGCAATAATACACATTGTAGTATTTTCCCTTCGCAGGTTGTTGCAGTTGTACATCGTCCAACTATCTGGTATTTCCTATAGGTACTTTGGTGTTGCAATTGTCAAGGGCAGGCAGGCAGGCTGCTAAAACGGAAATTGAAAAGTTGAAGCTTTTAGATGAAGCTATAGCTGCATTGCTGGCTGCTCTAAAAGAAATGGAGGCAGACAATTAGAATCAAGTTAAACTATCTTCATATTGGTTCTTGTTATGATAGTATCAGTATCACTTGAATTGTTATAAACTAATTACCTCTATAAAGTTCACACTGTCCAAACTTTTAATTTGTTGTAATTTAAACCCCATGAGCAGTATAGTCTTTTTGGTTTTCATAATTAATTTTAATTTAATTTAGACCTTCACTGCTTTAAAAGAGTGCTGGGGATAGATGAAAAATTCGATGGAGGCAAGCTATATATCGTTGCGTAGCTAACCCAAAGCTCTACAACTCTCTAGTTCACACCGAGAGCAGACGAGGTCGTTTAGAAGGTCGAAACACGAGTGAAAACCTAATGATCAAATTTAATTGGCATCACAAATGGCATATTAGACCTTTGTTATTTCAATCGAGTGTTGTGAGTAAATGAAAAATCCGATATATGCAAGCTATATATCGTTGTGTAGCTAACTCAAAGTTCTACAACTCTCTAGTTCACACCGAGAGCAGACGAGGTCCTTAAGAAGGTCGAAACACGAGTGAAAGCTTAATGATCAGACTTAATCGGCACCACAAATGACATATTAGACCTTTGTTATTTCAATTGAGTGTTGGGAGCAAATGAAAAATCCAATAGATGCAAGCTATATATCGTTGCGTAGCTAACTCAAAGCTCTACAACTCTCTAGTTCAACCCAGAGAAGACGAGGTTGTTTGAAGGTCGAAACTTGAGTGAAAGCTTAATGATCAGACTTGATTCATAAATGACCATACTTAATTGGCACCACAAATGACATATTAGACCTTTGTTATTTCAATTGAGTACTGGGAGTAAATGAAAAATTCGATTGAGGCAAGCTATATATCGTTGCGTAGCTAACTCAAAGCTCTACAACTCTCTAGTAACATCCAGAGCAAACAAGGTCATTTAGAAGGTCAAAACTTGAGTGAAAGCTTAATGTTCAGACTTAATTGGTACCACAAATAGCATATTAGATCTTTGTTATATCAATTGAGTGTTGGGAGCAAATGAAAAATCCGATAGATGCAAGCTATATATCGCTGCGTAGCAAAATAAAAGTTCTACAACTCTCTAGTTTACACCCAGAACAGACGAGGTCGTTTAGAAAGTCGAAACTTGAGTGAAAATTTAATGATTAGACTTAATTCATAAATGATAAGACATAATTGGCACCACAAATGACATATTAGACTTGGTTATTTCAATTAAGTTCTGGGAGTAGTGTTCAAGAATCGGTTGCTTAGCCCGCCTAGGCGGCGTCTAGGCGGCCATTTTCGTGCTACGATCCTAATTTTTTCAAAACGGTCTAATTAATTAATGATTGGGCGATTGAACAAATTTATGACAAATGTACAAGCGTTTTAGCCAAATTCTCGCTCGAAATGAATGTTTAAAGACAAAAAGATTGCTTGCATGACAAATGCCTTCAATGGTGGTTGACTGTGTTAGAGTTTTTTTGGGGTGAGATGATGAACAGTAACATTTTATTTATTTTATTTCAATCCTTCAAGTTTTGAATATTACAATTAGACCCTATAATTTAGAAGAATATACTAAACCGTTTGTCTAAAGTATTGAATTCAAATTAAAGTCCAATTAGTCAAATATATTAATACATTTATATGGAAAAATACACAATTGTCAAACCGATTAATCCCCGCCTAGGCCCTAATTAATCTTCGATTAATCTTCAAGGATCTTTTTCGCCCAACTAGCGCCTAGCGTTTTTTACAACCTTAGCTGGGAGCAAATGAAAAATTCAATAGAGGCAAGCTATATATCGTTTCGTAACTAATTCAAAGCTCTACAACTCTCTAGTTCACTCACAAAGCAGACGAGGTCGTTTAGAAGGTCGAAACACGAGTGAAAATTTAATAATCAGACTTAATTCATAAATGATCAGACTTCAATGGCACCACAAATGACATATTAGACCTTTGTTATATCAATTAAATGTAGGGAGCAAATGAAAATCTGATAGAGGCAAGCTATATATCGTTACGTAGCTAACTCAAAGCTCTACAACTTTCCAGTTCACATCGAGAGTAGACGAGGTTGTTTAAAAGGTCAAATTTTGAGTGAAAACTTAATGATTAGACTTAATTCTTACATGATCGGACTTAATTAGCACCACAAATGACATATTAACTAGACCTTTATTCTTTCAATTAAGTGATAGAAGCAAATGAAAAAAATCTAATACAGGCAAGCTATATATCGTTGCGTAGCTAACTCAAAGCTCTATAACTCTCTAGTTCACACCGAGAGTAGGCGATGTCGATTAAAAGATTGAAACACGGGTGAAATATTAATGATTAGACTTAACTCATAAATGATCAGACTTAATTGGCACACCAAACGACATATTAGACATTTATTCCTTCAATTAAGTGCTGGGAGCAAATGAAAAATCTGATAGAGACAAGCTATATATTGTTGCGTAGCTAGCTCAAAACTCTACAACTCTGTAGTTCACACCGAGAGCAGAAGAGGTCGTTTAGACTATCAAAACACGAATGAAAACATAATGAACACACTTAATTCATAAATGATTAGACTTAATTGGCATCACAAATGGCATATTAGATCTTTGTTATATCAATTGAGTGCTAGGAGCAAATGAAAAATCTAACAGTAGCAAGCTATATATCGTTACGTAGCTAACTCAAAGCTCTAAAACTCTCTAGTTCACACCGAGAGCGGGTGAGGTCATTTAATAGGTCAAAAAACTTGTGGAAGGCAGAATATAGTGTAATCCGCTACGAATTCTGCAGTTGCGCTCAGTTTAACTCGTGTTTCGATCTTGTAAATAATATTTACTGCTTTTGGCATGAACTAAAGAGTTGTAGAACTTTGAATTAGCTACGCAACGACGTATAGCTCGTCTCTATCGGATCTTTAGTCTGTTCCCGATATTTGTTTGAAGCATCAAAGGTCTAATATGCCGTTAACGTCGTTATTTTTTTAGGGTGTTTATACCCTCACATCTGTTACGTATTTTTAAATAAAATTTTTTTAATTTTTTTTATTTACAAAAAGCACCCTAAATTATGATTGGTCGAGAGTGCCACGTGTCGAATTCTTATGTGGTTTATAGTTTTTATATTTAAATGTGATTTTTATTTGATCCAAAACCTTCAAATAATATATTAACCACCTGCTTTGCTTAATCAACCAACCTTATCATAAACAAATAATTTTACACCAAATCAAAACAAACAAGTACCTGACTAGCCTTTCGTTTGTGCTATCATCAGAGTTTGCTGAACCTCCTTGTTCAGAATCTTCGTCATTCATAAATTCAGCGAGTATGTATTCCTTTAAACATATCATCTCCTACATTTTTAGAGCCACTAACGTATGTTCTATTCTCTCTATCTTCATCTTGTCCTTTCACCATTAACACTCATATGTGCACCTTCATTTGGTAACACCAGAGAAATAGGCACATCAACTATACCGCTGGCCAAAATCAAACTACCTTCTTCCCCATTTTTTTTCATAGAGCTCCAATATTTTGCTCTACATATATGCACTACGCCAATTTACATCCTACGCGACATTTTTTTTATGTCGCAACAACTGCTAAATTTGTCGCATAAACTTTATGTGACATTTAGTGTGTCGCGTAAATTCAGTCGCGTAATCGGAGTAGCGAAAGGTTTACGCGACAATCGAATTTTGCGATAGTCGCGATATGTTAAACTTTTATGTGACGATTGACTATGTTTGTCGCATAAAACTGAGATGATAAATGTTAAATTTAACCATATGATTGTCGCATAAAACCTTTTTATTTTTTTTATTTCAATGCTACAAATATGATAAATATTAAATAAAACTTTGTATTTGAATTTACTTTTACATTAATCATTAAATAAAACTTATATTCAAATTAAAATTTACATTATTATAAATAAATGTACTAACAATACAAAAATTCAACCCAAAAAACTAGACAAACATTACAAATACATCATCATCCCTTGCACTACTTCATTGCTCCTTGCAGCTTAGCAAATTAACAGCTTGAGGTCATCTATCTTCCTTATGTCCACCACTCGTAGTCTGTTCCATGGATGTGTAATGTTTTATGGCTTCAGGACTTTCACTCATTACCTGGGAAGCACAGAACATTTTGTTTGTTTGTTTAGTTTACCATTAAATTTACATACTGCTCATTCCACAAGTGCTAGAACTCGAAACCACATAACAGTGTCACAACATATGAAAGATACAAGGTATGGAAAATACCAGAGAATCTGTATCCTGTAGAGGAGCCTGACTTCACTATATCCATACTCCTATCTTCTTGATCCATACTACCAGCACAACAAATGAGTACATATCATCCGCAACTTCTTCAGAGAAACAATGAAAATTCAAAGAAATAATGTTTCTTTCAAAAAAAGAAAGAAATGCATAGTTTCAGAAATGTACCCAATTGCTAGGAATGCGACCCAAAACACCAATAGGGAGAACTCGATCAAAGCTCTTCATCCAAATCATCAGCATCAAAATCTTCAATGTCCTCATAATCATCATCCTCGTCTGTTTCACTGCCCTCATCTTCACTTTCCATCATCCTCGTACATGGTCGTAAATACCATCGTCGTTCGGCTAGTACGGCTGGCGTTGGGATAAGGATGCGTGGTCGGTGGTCGGGAGGCTTCGGTTACTGACGCCTTCACCTTCGTCGGTGGGTCGCCTAAATCGCAATCAGACGGCATCATTTCGGCTTTGAAGTCTGTCTCGGCATCGCCTCCGGTCAGGAAAATTTGAATTCGAATGTGAAGCTGGCGATGTAGATGACAGAGTGCAGAGGGTTGAGAGAAATGTTAGTCGGCAACTCGGCATCGCCTCCTGTGGTGAAAACTGATAAGCGGCTAGGGTTTTTGCTTTAACTTTGGTAAAAAATAATTGGGCGGCTGTTTTCCCTCCTGGACTTTGGGCCCAAATGAGAGAAACAAATTAAATTTTTTTTGATACAGAGAAACAAATTAAAATTAGAATGAGAAAATTGGCTTTAAAATTGGCGGCTTTTCATCCATAAGTGGATAAAATTGATAGATAAGTTTATATAAAAAAGTGTCGATAAAATTTGCTTTGAAATTTGGTAGATAAATCCTGATAATTGGTTTTGAAAATTTGGTAGATAGCTAGCATCAATTTATTACAAGTCAAATTTTGACATCCATTAAACATGAGAGAATCACCATTACTCTTAAATGTACATCATCATCAACTTCATATTCATCTTCTTCACATCCCAAACTAATTTCATAACCGTCATCTCCATCATCCATGGCATCATCATCATCATAGTCTTTGTGAAATGTTAGGGTGCATATCACGATCATATTCATCTTCTTGATATATTTCTTCATCTTGAGATAACATGTGAGCCGCTCTAGAATTTTTATCTCGACAACTGAAAAATCACTATATATTCCTCTATGTGAAACAACATTAACAATTTCATTTTCCCTCCAACGATATGTTTGTGCCTTAATCCATCATCATGTGTACTTAGCAAAAACGCCCAAACACTTTTCCACCCTTGCTGTTGTTAATTTTCAACTCATATCCACCTCCAAACACTATGACAGAGTATTAACTTGAACAAAACTTTGAAAATTTGAAGGATGCAAAAATGACAAGTACACATATATATGAGAGTATATATGAGTGTATATACCTTCAAAAAGTGAGCCTTTCACATGAAGATCTTCCAAAAACCTTAAAAAACACTTCCTGGAGCTGCCAGAGGATGTTCTCCGACATATGGGGTCGTTTGCATTTCAGTTTCAGAGGATTAAGGTGGTTAGAAGAAGAAGGCGGAATAAATTTGGAGTTCTGTTCTGCATTTAATATTTACGTTTAAGCGACTTACTTTGGATAAAAATGTCGCTTAATCCAAACACGGTAGGTCACCTCTCTTTAATGCACAGAAATATTGAAACATTGAAGGGTTGTCATGCCAGCACCTGCTTCGGGGATTTAATTTGTACTATTATGCGACATATTTTCAGTTGTCGCGAAAATTAAGTCACATAATAGGTTTAACGTGACAAACTTTTCGTGTCGCTTAAAATAATGTCGCAATACCCATATTACGTGACAAACTTTTCGTGTCGCTTAAAATAATGTCGCTTCATCCTCTTTATGTGACAACATGTTTTGCGTCGCGTAAAATAATGTCGCATATTTGTGTTATTGCGACAAACACATCAAACGTCGTATAAACCGTTTAATGCAACAAATCTTTTGCGACGGCGTTCAAAATTTATTGCGTAGGATGTAAAATGGTGTAGTGATGTCAACTGTATCACTATCGCGCAACACCTCTAACAATTCTTCTTTAGAATTGTAATTCCTGTATGTATACAAAAACAATCATTACAAATTCGAAAGAAACAAAAATGCCGATTTCAATCAAAATCAACATACAGTTGATGCCCTAATATTTTGTTCTTCAGAAAACTGAGAGTCAAAAAGAAAACGTCTACAGACTACAATTAGCAAATACAACAACAAAAATGTCAGACTAGTAAACACCCAGCTTGATACACTGGTCGGAAACGATAATTGGTTTGTCGCCAAATCACCTCTGACACATATCCCGACAACAATCAAACCCTAACCCAATTCCAAACTCTTTGAAGTCTTACCCGAGGAACAATCGATCAGTAAGCGAAATGAAGAAAGACCTGCGAATCAGAAACTCAAACCGTGTGCAGTGAGCGAGGTAGATGACAAGTCGGTCTCGACTACTCCAGAAGAGATTTCTGTAAATTGTTTTTTATTTATCTGTTTATTAGTTTTTAAGTAACGCCGTTGTTAATAGAGGTGGCAAATTTATCCGTTATCCATTATCCGTCCATTATCCATCCATGAAAATCCATCCGTTATCCATCCATTTAGTTAATGGATTGAAACAATCCATTAGTTAACGGATTAAATGGTTGAATCCATTAATCCATTAAGCAACCATTAATCCATTAAGCAATTATTAATCCATCAAAAAAATTTATCATTAATCCATCAAACAGATTTTTATATTTTATCTTTTCAATTAAATTATTAAAAGACATATGTAATAATATTATTATAATAACACCGTTAACGGCAGATTAGGCTTTTGATGTTTCAAATGAGTGCTGAAAATAGACGAAAGATCGGATCGAGACGAGATATACGTCGTTGCGTAGCTAATTCAAAGCTTTACAACTCTCTAGTTTACATCGAGCGCAGAAAATGTCGTTTAAAATATTGAAACACAAGCCAAATTCGGCGCAACAGCAGAATTCGTAGCGATACACACTTCTGTATGACTTCAGCTTGTGTTTCGACCTTCTAAATGACCTCTTCTGCTTTCGGTGCAAACTAAAGAGTTGTAGAGATTTGCGTTATCTACGCAACGATATGTAGCTTGTTTTCATCATATTTTTCATTTGCTCCCAGCGCTGTTTTTAAGAAACGAATGTCTAAATTGAATTAAAATTAATTAGAAAAATACGACAATTTGATCGTGTGTGTGTAGTTTCAATAAATATGTGTTTATACATATCAAAAAATGACACACGTGAAAGAATGATCTTTATACATCCTACCATTCATAAAAAGTTTTAATACACATTTAAAATAAGTGGATTAAATGAGTAAATGCAATAAATAGATTAAAATGGTTAATGGATGAAACGGATTAAATGGATTCATCCGCTAATCCGCCAACCGTTAGTGATCCATCCGTTTAATCCATTAACACTAATGGATCTAACGGATTAAATCCATTTCATCCGTGAACCATTTAATCCATCCATGAATCCATCCATCCATCCATTTTGCCACATCTAGTTGTTAATAGTTATATCCAAAATTAAAAGATTTTGAAGTTATCCTGAATTATTATTTTTTATAGTTTAGACTATGATTTATTAATTGATGGTAGTTCATATCCTCTCTTAGGTATTTTTCCTAGATTTTATCACGATTTTAGCGATTTTAAATCGTCAAAATCGGAGTAAAATCGTTCAGACATTTGATTTCACGCCAAACCGAGTTTACCATCGATTTGACATAGACGATTTTACGTTTTGAAACGCAATTTTAACAATCTTGCTCATAAGAGCATCCCCCACCATGCTTTTTTGAATCATAGAAAGTGATCATGGAAGATGATAAAAAAACCATACACCCCCACCATGATTTTTTTTATCATAAAAAAGATTATCCCATTGTTTTTTCTAAAAAAGATCATCCCATAATCTTTTTTTGTGTTTTGATCATGAGAATGAGCCAATCGCAACGCGACACGTGTCCTGTGTAAGAAACAGTACAGTTTTTATTTTGATCTTGCAACGAATATATCTTCTAAATTACAAATTAAAAAAATCAAAATAAATACCAATATTCATAATTTTTTGAGCTCTATAAAACGAGATACACTTTGATATATTTTTATTAATCTTAACATTTATGAGGTATAATTTATGTAGTGATGAGAGAGATTGTTGATAAACTTTTTTTTTGGATCATGAGTGAGGTGCATGTGATTGAAAAAACCATGAGGGATGATTAGATGAGAGAGAAAAAAGATGAGAGAAATGTATGATATGATTTTTTTGATAATAGTGGAGGATGCTCTAAAGAGACCCAATTATAAAATGTGGTCTTTCTTACTAATATTTATTCATTAATGGGGTATATATATATAGGAGCGTTCAAATGAGGTAAGCCTCCTAAGAATGAGGTAACGTGAGGTACGATCTCAACCATCCATCAACCCCCCCTGTGCATTGTGGGCGCGTCACGTGTCCAAATAGTAAAACCCACTACCAACAGTAAAAAGCAAAAATACTATTCTGGTACTATTCCTTGCCACATATACAAAATGAGTGACTCAAAATGTGCCTCACTTGCCTCATTCTACCAACTTTGTCTCAACCGAGTGCTCCCCTATACATATATATATAAAGAGAAGCGCTCAAATGAGAACACCCTCTTAGGCAAAGAACGTGTGAACCAATCTGGACCATTGGATCTTGAGATCCAATGGCTCCACAATGCGCCACGTGTCCCACTACCTCCCAAAGCACATGCAACTCACATGTTCAAATGGGCCCCGTGCTTTGGGAGGTAGTGGGACACGTGGCGCGTTCTGGCGCCATTGAATCTCAAGATCCAATGGTGCAAAATGGTTCACACGTTCTTTGCCTAAGATGAGTTCTCAAATATATATATATATAGGGGGCGTTCAAATGAGGATATCTCCAGAAATGAGGACGTGAGTAAACCAATCACAACGCGCCACGTATGTAGAATATGGTAGTGGATTTTACTTTTTGAATAGTACAGGATTTTGATAGTGGGACACGTGGCGCACCCACAAAGCACGGGGGGTTAGATGGATGATGATCTAATGGATGAGATTTGGCCCTACGTCCTTACAAATTTTGGTTGTCCTCATTTGAACGCTCCTCTATATATATATATATATATGGGTGTTCTTTTGAGGACATGTGTTTTTGGTGAGGGTGTAGGGACAATTTTTGACCATTTGATCAAATGATCCAAAGGTGCATAACAAATCTAAAAAGTTAAAGTTGTTTGTCATTTTGCACTTTTGTCTTTTACCTAAAAGACAAAAGTGCATAACTCCAAAAAAGCACTTTTTCACTCATTATGCACCTTTGGATCATTTGATCTAATGGTTTTAGATTTGTCCCCACGACCTCATTTCTGGAGGTGTCCTCAAAAGAACGCCCCATATATATAGGGTCAAATGTTACGTGTTGTTAGAGTGTTACGTGTTACATGATTCTGATTGATTGATGAAAAGAAGGAACCAATCAGAAGCGAGGAACACGGGACTTACGGTGCACCTCACAAGCACGGGGGTTGTGTGGGTGAGGTTCCACCGTAGTTACGGTGTTCCTCGCTTCTGATTGTTCCTTGATTTTCAATAACCAATCAGAATCTCCGTAAGACGTAACACAATAAGAAGCTTGTAACATTTGAACGCTCCTCTATATATATATATAGGGGCACTCGATTGAGGCAGAGTTATAAGAATGAGGCAGTGAGGCACAACCACTACTACAGAGAAGAGATTAGGCAACGGTTCATATTTTTCATTACGCAACGGTTCGATGTTTAGGCAACGGTTTGTCTGAGAACCGTCGCATAAGAGTACTCTTATGCGACGGTTCTTGAGTACCGTTGCATAAGTGCATGATTATGCAACGGTTTACCTTGAACCGTCGCATAAGAATACTCTTATGCGACGGTTCAAGGTAAACCGTTGCATAATCATGCACTTATGCAACGGTTCATTTAGAAACCGTGGCCTACATGTTGATATTATGCAACGGTTTGATAAAAACCGTCGCATAAACTCGAACCTAAAATTAAAAAACATAAGTTTTCTGTCTTTCTTCCAATCCCGCTCTCGAGTTTTGTCGCCCAGTCCGTCGCCCCCCAATCCGCAAGTCACCGTCTTTGCCCACACGTCGCCGCCCTCGTCAACCAGTTCGTCGACCCGCACCGTCCGTCGTCCCGCGCCGCTCGCCCAGCCGTCGCCACTCGCCCGTCGCCACTCGTCCCGTTGCCACTCGTCCCGCGCCACTCTTTACCCAATCTGAAATCGGTTTGTTCCCAATCGTTCATGTACTAGTTTGTTTCAATGGCTTGTTTATTGATAAGTTTTATTAGGGTTTTACTTGACCCATTGTTGATAGAGATTTTGGTTGATTTTAACAATGTATTTGAATTTTGTTCCAGAGTCAGTGATTGTTTGTTTTTGGTTCTCTTCATGTATTCACTCAGATAGGCAGGTCGAGGACAGCATTTTTTACATTCAAAGGTCGTAAAGAACTTCCTTCAAAATTTGTTTTGCTCATATCGGTATGTTTATTGCCATTGTGATTGTTTGGGTATATGATATTGCATACTACAAAACTAGTTTACTACTTACGTCTCCAATCATATTGGTTATTTGATATTTCTTCGTTTACTAACCTTATTTGTTGTTGTTTATAACTTTATAGAGTCGACGCTGCATCCAACCTTTGGCTATTTTCTCCGAGAGATTCTACTCTAAGGTAAAATACACTATGTAACTCATTTAAAACTTTTTTAATTGTTAGAGTGTGCTTCATGGAGTGGATTTATATGGTCTATTTCTACTAATAATTATATCAACCATATATAACAATATATCTTTCTAACTATGAGTATATAATGCTTTATGTAGTTATGATGAATCGAGATTGGGTATCCGGTAGTAGGTTAAGTGTACAGTACGACCAAGGGATTATCGATTTTTGTGCATTTGCATCTTCGTATGCGTCCAGAAACAACATTGAACGTGTTTATTGTCCATGTATGGGTTGCTGGAATAACAAAAAGGTCAAACCAAAGAAATTACGGAAACATCTTTTGTTAAAGGGAATTGACCCACAGTACAAGTTTTGGTATATGCATGGCGAGGTTGAACCGCAAAATGTTCAACCTCAGCCCGTTGAAAGTTTACCGGTGGATGATGATGATTGGGAGGAGGACAATATAATTGACATGGTCAACAATGTTGCCGATGATTTTGTCGCTAGACCTCAAGTTTTGGAGTCATTGAGGAACGATTCAGAATTACCATTGTACGAAGGGTGCTCCAAATACACAAGGCTATCTGCAACTTTGAAAATATTCAACTTGAAAGCAAAAAATGGATGGAGTGATGTAAGTTTCACTGAATTGTTGACTCTAGTGAAAGATATGCTTCCAGAGGATAACACCCTACCTAACCGTTGTTACGAGGCTAAAAAAGTTATGTGTCCGATGGGTATCGATTACGAGAAGATACATGCTTGTCCTAATGATTGTATATTATATCGGAATTCCTATAAAGATATGGTTGAATGTCCGGTGTGCAAGTCTCCTCGTTATAAGTTAAACAAAGAACCAAAAAATGGTTCCAAAGGCACTCCTTCTAAAGTACTATGGTATCTTCCACCGATCCCCAGGTTTCAGAGATTATTTGCTAGCTCGGAGGATTCTGATAATATGCGTTGGCATGCTGAGAAACGTGTTATTGATACAAAAATGCGTCATCCTGCTGATTCACTACAATGGGCAAAAGTAGATAACACATTCCCGACATTTGGAGCAGAGTGTAGAAATTTACGCATTGGCCTTTCTACTGATGGGGTGAATCCACATGGAAACCTCAGTACTCAGCATAGTACATGGCCTGTGATATTGGTTATCTACAATCTTCCTCCCAGGTTAACCATGAAGCGTAAGTATATGATGCTTTCTCTATTGATATCGGGTCCGCGACAACCCGGAAATGATATTGATGTATACTTAGCTCCATTGATAGAAGATTTGAAGCTTTTATGGAACGAAGGAGTACGGACGTTTGACGCGTCAAGGCAGGAATATTTTAATATGCGTGCCATGCTAATGTGTACCATCAATGACTTCCTAGCTTATGGTAACTTATCGGGGTACAGTATTAAAGGGTACAAAGCTTGTCCAATTTGCGGGGAAGAGACACATGCACGCCATCTAAAGAATTGTCAAAAAATGGTTTACATGGGACATCGACGGTTTTTATCGAGGCATCATCCTTACAGGCGGAAAAAAGCTGCATTTAATGGTGAGACCGAACATGGAATAGAACCTCGACCCGCTTCTAGAGATGAAATACTTCAAAAAATTCAAAATATTACAAATTGATTTGGGAAGCCCAATGCACGCACTGAAGGTACTCCATGGAAGAAGCGATCAATATTTTTTGATCTCCCTTATTGGCATACACTTGACGTTAGACACTGCATTGATGTGATGCATGTTGAAAAGAATATATGTGACAGTCTTATTGGTACTTTATTAAACATTCCCGGAAAAACAAAGGATGGATTGAAAGCTAGACTGGATATGTTGGATATGAACATTCGTACCAAATTAGCACCTCAAACTGAAGGAAAGCGTACATATTTGCCTCCATCATGCACAACTCTTTCTAAGAATGAAAAAACAATTTTGTGTGGATGTCTGAAAGGAGTTAAAGTTCCGTATGGGTATTCTTCGAATATTGCCAGCTTGGTTTCAATGAAGGATCTGCGGTTGAATGGATTAAAATCTCATGACTATCATGTATTGATTCAACAGTTGTTGCCTATTGCAATTAGAGGTGTATTGTCTTCTAAAGTGAGATCCGCTGTACAAAGACTCTGTGCCATTTTTAGCTCTTTGTCTGCTAAGGTTGTTGATTCATCTGAGCTTGATAAACTACAAGACCAGATTGTTGTTACACTATGCCAATTAGAGATGTTTTTTCCACCTAGCTTTTTTGATGTAATGGTGCATCTTACTGTTCATTTGGTGCGCGAGATTCGCATTCTTGGACCAGTTCATATGAGATGGATGTATCCTTTTGAGAGGTACATGAAGATTCTAAAGAGCTACGTGAGAAATAGACATCGTCCAGAAGGGTGTAAAGTGGAAGGATACATAACTGAAGAGGCTGTCGAGTTTTGCACTAACTTTTTAGGAAATACAGCCGCAGTTGGGATTCCCAGGCCACGTCATATTGATCGATTTAATGGAAAGGGCATAAGTGGTCAGAAATATAAGAACCCATCATTTGATGAGTTGATGATTGCTCATTTCTATGTATTGCAACATATGCCTGATATCACGCCTTTCATAGAGCAGCACCTAAACATATTAAGGAGTGCATTCCCAAGAAAATCCGAGCAGTGGTTACAAAAAGAACATAGTCGGTCATTTTGTAACTACCTGAGATGTAATGAGATTTTAAATAATCAGGCCAACTCTGAAGAAGAGTCTGATGACTTAGTAAAGTGGCTCCTGTCGGGTCCTACGCCAACTGTATACTTGTGGAACGCTTACGACATTAACGGATTTTGTTTCCACACAAAAGCTCAAGATGACCAAACCGTTGTGCAAAATAGTGGTGTCACACTTGTTGCTGAAACCACTCTTGTTTCTAGTGCTAGAGATCAGAATCCAATATATGCTCCTATAAATTATTTTGGCCTCATCGAAGAAATATGGGAGTTGGATTACGTAAAGTTTTGAGTGCCTGTGTTTAAATGTAAATGGGTTAATAATTCGGCGGTTCGTACTGATGAATATGGAATGACGTTTGTGGATTTTCGAAGAGAAGGGTCCAAGGATGAGCCATTCATTATGGCCGAACAAGCGAGACAAGTATTTTACGTCAGTGACCCTGCTGATAACCACCATTTTGTTGTCCTCCACGGAAAACAACAGCTAACCAGTGATGCATCTGAAGATCTAGCTGAGGAATGCATGCCCGTTTATACGATAGTTCCCGTGGAGAACGATGATAGTGAAGGTGATAATGAAATTCAACTACGAGAAGATCATGGAGAAGGAATATGGATTGATAAAGAAATTTAACTTATGTATGTTATATATTTATGACTTGTGTAGTTATTTATAACTTGTGTAGTTATTTATTTATGACTTGTGTAGTTATTTATTTATTTCTGAGAATTGGTTTATTGATGAATTAATTTCATGTTTACAGGATCATGGCTATTTCACACAGCAGTAGTAGCAGCAGTGAGGATGACCATAATGACACTTCTGGTAAAGTTCCAAAGAAGAGAGGTCTTGTATATATGAGCAGATTCGTTAAGAGACACAAGAACGCTGGTACCAAGGCCACAGTTGAATGGGATAGAAGAGGGAATCCAATAGGGAAGGCTGGAGACAATTGGAGGAGCTACTTGGGAACGTTAGTTCGATGTCGTGTTCCTATCGTACACTCTGATTGGAGGAAGGTCCCTAAACATTTTAAAGACAATGTGTGGAGAGAGGCAACTGTAAGAGCTTGTTTAATTCTAACATTGTATTTGTTTTAAACACGGTAACTAACTTTTGTATTAATTAAAAACTTGTTTTATATATTTTCAGGCAGTTTTTGATGGAGTCGAGGATCATAAAAATCAGGAGCTTAGCGCTGCGTGCAAGATGTGGAAACAATTTAAGCCACGCCTCGCAAAATATTACATCTACGGTGACGGAACAGATGAAGATGCTTTGAAAAAGTATTCGTACATTGACTCTGATCATTGGAAGACTTTTAAGGAGCAGAGGCTCTCCGAAGCTGCAAAGAAGTTAAGGGACACAAACAAGGATCTGGTCAAGAAAAATGTATATCAGCACGTCTTGGGTCGAGGAGGGTATAGAAAATTAGAAGAAGCAATGGCAAAAGAAAAAAGAGATGAGTTAATTTCTCAGGGGGCAATTCAAGAGGAACAAGCTTCTAATGTCTCTATAGAGAGGCATGATTTGTGGAAGAGGGGACGAATGAGAAAAACGGATGAGTTCGTCTCTGAGGCATCTCGAGGAGTAGCTACAAAGATTGTAAGTTCGTTATGTGTGGTTTAATAGCTAAGTTTTTTTAAATTATACACTAACTATTGGTAATTTTTTGAAATAATAGGATGATTTAGTGGATAAGGCCGCTCGAGGAGAATTTTCATCACAAGGCCGACGTGACATATTGACGGAGGCTATTGGCACGGATGAGCACCCTGGACGCACTCGTGGACTCGGGTCACACATTCCATGGAGGATTGGATTACCTAGCTCTAACTCTTCGAGGGTGACACCCAGTGCTAGTGCTATTCGCAATATTCAGCCGTCTGACCGACAGAGTCAATACTGCTTCCACGGTGCTCCCACAGATACGGACCCTTGGAAGAGTATACCAAAGGTACTTGGAGATTTTTAAAGTCATTATCTCCTTACTGTTTGGTTTATATTTTTCTTACAAATGTAAACATCCGTTTGAATTATTTACGTTGACAGATTGGGCTAAGAAGCCTATTATATATCGAAGAGGACCTTAATAATGAGAGACGAGTAGTGGCTGTCGGTCGAGTCATGAACGGTCGTTTGCTACGTGCTATACCACTGCCCGATGAAATGGTGAAGGTGAAGGTCGATAGTTCTCTTGGTCAGATTAATGGACTACCCATTCCCCATGGAGAGAAATTAAAGACAACACGAGATGCAGAAGAGAAAGCAGACTTGGTTGCATGGCCGAAGCACTTGATTGAAATCAACCCAAGGGTAATAATATCAACTATTTGAACCATCTTTCCATTATTTAATTTATCAAATTTTATATGAATTATTTACTAACATTCGAGATTCAGGAATATACCATGCGACTATACTACCACTTGCCACCGGCCTCAAATGATGAAGTAGAGAATTATTCCATCGACTGTCGATTTCTACACGACATGTACTCTAACTTGGGCAGAGACGTTGTTAGAGTACGCATTGCTGACGAATTGTTCGGTGACGACTACACTTCCATAGTGGGCCCAGATGATGTCCGTGATATATTCGCATTGAAACCGTTGTCGAACTCACATTGTGATTTGTATATAAGGTAATACTCTTGTCATTAATTATTCATCATTTCTTGCAGAAGGTCTAACTTTACATCTTTTTCATGTTGTAGTTCTTTATACGATCAAATGCTTGAATCAGATGTTTGATTCGGGTTCTTCAATCACACGGCCGTGAGCCCTTCCAATGACGTAGATGAGAGGATTGAGTCGTTTGTATCAAGACTCAATATGCCAGACAAGGATCGCAATTATTGCTATTGTATGCCTTATATAAATGCTACGGAGTAAGTACATAAATTACTTGTACCATATTACCTATTGTTTGAAATATGGGTTTATGAATTTAGTGTGTTGATGTAGGTTTCATTGGATGTTGTGCGTTATCTTCCCCAACCAAGGTGTAGTCCATTGGTTCAACTCCTCAATAGGCGCCACCGTTATACACCGCGATGCAAAAGCTTTAGTGGACTCGTAAGTTTCGAACTTACTATTAGTTTGTAACTTGCATTGACATTCACTAATTACGTATTGTTATTTATTTTAGGGGGTTGCAACGATACTATCAAGGATGTAATCTGAGGATTGATCGTCAAGTCGAATGGAAGATAGTGAAGGTACTATTTATAGAAAAGCATTCCTTTACTATACTTGTAATTTTCATTAATAAAGTGTTAACTGAGATTACTTAATAATGCAGAGTCCGAAACAACCCCCAAAGTCTAATTTATGCGGTTATTATGTTCTGAGAAATATTCGGGACATAATGGAATTTGTTCGTGCTAATAACGGTGCATATGTGGAGAACTTTGACCAAGTAAGAATGCTAGTCTCGTCTTACTCTATTAGAATGTTGACAAATGTAGCTAGGTTGTGTGTTCTCTTATTTATTTTTGTTCTAAATCCATGTTCTACTTTTGTTTGTTCTAAATCCATGTTCTAGCTAAGTGTGTTCTAAATCCATGTTCTAGCTACGTTTGTTTCTAAATCCATGTTCTAGTTAGGCAAATTTGTTCTAACTCTATTTTTTTTATATATTCATGTTTATTGTATTCTTATTTGTTATAGGTTTTTCCTAATGGGACACAAGCATATGAGTTGGGGAAGGTACAAGACGTGCGAGATGAGATCGCCGCCTACTTGTACAACTACTTATTCGAACATAGTGTTTACATGTGAATATTATTTATATATGTGACGTTTGTATAAATCAATGTATATATGGATGGACTTGTATGAATGGTTGTATTTTGAGTAAAATGGAAGTGTTTCCATGTTTGGAAATGTGTAAAAGCAGGGTACTAAATTTGGTTTAGAATTTGTATTCAATTTTCAGGGGGATTTTGAGCTAAAACAGCTGAAACCTGCCAAATTTTTTCATATTTAGTGCAACGGTTCCACAAAAACCGTCGCATAAGAGCTACACTTATGCAACGGTTTGAGCACTAAAACAGTTGTATAATGGTTCATCTTATGTGACGGTTCTAACAACAAACCGTTGCATAAGTGTTGCTTGTATGCGACGACGGTTCTAACAATAAACCGTTGCATAAGTTCTGATCTTATGCGACGGTTCTAACAACAAACCGTTGCATATATATATATATAGGGGCGCGCTCAAATGTTATGGATGCTTAGAGTGTTATGTGTTATGAGTTTCTGATTGGTTGATGAAAATCAAGGAACCAATCAGAGGTGAGGAACACGGGCTTACGACGCACCCTCACAAGCACGGGGGTTGTGTGGGTGAGGGTGCACCATAGTTACGGTGTTCCTCGCTTCTGATTGGTTCCTTGATTTTCAATAACCAATCAGAAGCTCCGTAACACATAACACTCTAAGGAGGCCATAACATTTGAGCGCTCCTCTATATATATATATATATATATATATATATATATATATAATTTTTGAATGTTCAGCTGAGGCCTGGAACGAAGGCTTCATTGGCCTCACGGTTGAGAAGGCATTGACCGCAGATGATCCTTTGAATCAAGAAACAGGTGACGAGAGATGACAAAAATAAAACCATGCACAGTACTAATGATTTTTTGGGTGTCATCATCTAATTTTCCGTTTTAAGACATTAAATTCGTAAGAATTGTTTATTTTTTCATCACGATTTTTAAAATCGCTAACACGAACAACAATTTTCACTCGATTCAAATTAAAAAAAAAATTAGTCAACACTGACATAGCATGACGACTACTTACTTGACACAAACCGCTGAACCAATTAACCATTATTGAATTAAAATTAGCTCATAACAATAATTATGGGTTGAAGACCTGACTTGGCGACAAGCTTTGAGGACTTGGTTTTCCAGCGTTTGCTCGAAGTAAAGCTCGATCGAGACGACATCGCCATAAAGCTTCCAACAATGGATCTCATTTTTAGTCATTTGTGGAAAGTGAGTTATGGACACACCCAAATAAAAACGAAGTAAAATTAACAAATCGAAATTTAACCAAACCAAGCAGACAATTTGACGCTAAAAACCCCTAAATTAGCTCTTCAACCAAGATTATTGTTCTGAACTAATTTTAATTCAGTAACCGCTGACCAGCCAATAATTTTGATGAAATTTGCCGCTCTCGTCAGTGATTTTGTCACGTCAGTAATCGTCCTATCACATTTGTGATGATTGGTTTTAGTTGAGTGAAAACTGTTGTTCATGTCGGCATTTTCAAAATTATGGTACAAACCAAATAATTCCTGCGATCGTAGAATTGAAGGAATTGTGTCCTTTAATTTAATGTGCAATGACTAAACTTGGAACAGGACAATTATCTGAGATAATTCAATCCGATTAATTTTAGGAGTCGTAGTGCTTTGCTAGAAGCCAACTACGATTAATGAGGTTAAACAAGTTAAACTCATAGCTATTATAATCGGGTCCTATGAGGTCACACACTTAGAGTTGACGGACTAGATCAACGGGAAAGATGGTTAATTATTAATAGATATGTGATATTATTAATAATAAGACTTATTATTTATTTAGGAAATAAATGATAAATTAGTGAGTCAATTAGAGATTAATGGGGAAAATGAATGCCTAATATATGGCTTGTCATATCCCATTATACAGCCAATCAATTACTCATAATCATAAAAGGAATAATTATGAGCATTGAATTGGGGAATTTGATTCGTTGACATGAATTCACTTTGGTTGAGGCGTGAAACAAAACAAGTGAGAGGAAGTAAAAATGTTTTGGAGGACTCGGCAAAAACGTGAGAGACAGAAAAAGAAGAGAAAAACGTTTTCCTCCTTTTTCTTTTGAAATCTTCACACACCTTTCACCATCATTCCCAAAAAGCAATTTGATTGCTTCGCTTTCGTCTTTTCGTCCTAGCAGTCGAAGGCAAAGAGATCTAGACGAGCTCGTGTGGACTAACTAGAGGAGCAACACGTGGAGCTCTCATCGCTTTCAATCCTAACCGATCAGATCCGGTTCACGCATCAAAGGTATTCTCATGATCTATCAATTATGCGTAGATCCGATTATTAGATGTTAGATATGATCTGAAATTCCGCTTAACGCATCTAATAATAACCAACAATGGTATCAGAGCCAGATTGCATAGATTGATATGATCAATATTTTGATGCGGATCTTGATTGAAATTAGTGGTGAATTTTATATGGATAAAAATGTAAAATTGAAATGGAGATTTTGATGAATTGCGATATGAAATTGTATGAATTGATATGAAAATTGACATCAACCGAGTCGGATTCGATTCGATTCGGTGATGGAAAAATCACAAAATTAAGATGGATAATATTATGATATTATTTATTTTAATTGTTTTCTAAAAGTTAGAAAATCCCACTTAAGATTAAATATTTGATATTATATCTTTTTCATACAATTTAATCCAATTATTACATTTAATGGTTAATATTGATTAATGCCATATACGGATTTAATTTTAAATTGAGTTTTTTTTTTTTGCTTGTTTTATATTATGATATATTGCTTGCATAAAGTGACTAGTATGGCCCATAAATACGATCTGTGTATCGTTATGTTTTCTTGTACACGATCTGCGCATCGTTTATTTTATTGTAATTTAATTTCTGAAATTAGAGTAATTCAAAATTGTAATACAAGAAGAAGTACAAGACATAAGAAGGTCAAGGATGGAGATCCATGCAGGATACAAGATGAAGATATTATGAAGATTAGATCTTTATTTTATGCATCGTAGGGGCCATACTAGGATCATAATTATTGCATTTTGAATGCTTTACTTTAAGTCTTTATATTGTTTTTATTTATGACATTTTTTCACTTATAAATAAAAGACAAATAAAAGACTTATGTCCCAACGGTAAATTGGGGCAATGCCTTTCCATATCATAACCCATTAAGTTCTGGATTGTGGTTGGATGGGCTTCACAAAAGTGAGGGTGTTCTTCCATAATCTTGGACTGAGTGAGGGTGAATCTATACGGGGGTTCATAAACCTTGATATGGTAGTACCCAACGAGAGACCAAAAGGCAAAGTTTTGGATCTTGAGGCATGGGATGATTTTACATTGGATGTGGATCATCAACCAAGAATTATAAGGAGTTATAATTAGTAATTGTTACTTACCTTGAACACATATGACTTAAGGCAGTGCAAAAGTACGTTGAGTCTTGTCTGGGATGGGATCTTGGAATATTTTATTCAAAGGGACAACAACAACTGAATAAAATGTGCTTTTACTTATTTTAAATTGTTTAAATATAAGTATTTGCAATTTCAAACATATACTGATTTGTATGTCATTGATATTTTGTAGATAATGTCGAATGATAATTTGAAATTCTCTCTGTGCTCAATTGTTGAGAAAAACAAGCTCAATGGAACAAACTTCCTTGATTGGGAAAGGAATCTGAGAAACATTCTCGAGTCCGAGGGACGTGAGGACGTCCTAGCTACTCCTATCCCTTCTTTGACTGACACCTCATCAGATGAGGAGAAGGCAACAGAAACTAGGGTTAGGACTGAAGCAAATATTATTGATGACAAGAAGAAGGAAGTTCTGAATGTCAACAATAGCAAGGGTTTTAAGAAGGTGGCTAAGAGTAAGAGCAATAACCAAGGGAAAGGCAAGCAAGTTGCCAAACCCAAGGGTGGTGAGAAGCCAAAGGTGGCTGTTGATCATGATTGTTTTTACTGCAAGGCCAAGGGACACTGGAAGAGGAACTGTCCCAAGTACCTGGAAGACAAGAAGAATGGAACTGTGAGTTCCGGCACTTCGGGTATTTATGTTATTGATATAATGACAACAAATGTTCTCACATTAGAATATGATCCCACTTGGGTATTAGATACCGCTTGTGGTGCTCACATTATTTCTTATGTGCAAGAATTAAGAAATAGAAGGCAAGTGGGGAAGGGAGAGATAGACCTGCGCGTTGGAAATGGAGCAAGTGTTGCTGCACTTACCGTGGGTGATTTTAGTCTGTCTTTACCTTCTGGTTTCGTATTAGAACTGAATAATTATTATTTTGTTCCATGCATTACCAAGAACCTTATTTCGGTTGCATTATTACATTCTGAGGGATATGATTTTAGCATTAAAGATGGATTTATGTCTGTTTTTAGAAACAATATTTTCTATGCTAATGCACCAATGAGTAATGGACTTTTTGTGTTGGATCTCAAATCAGATGTATATAACATAAATAACAAAAGGCAAAAACCAAATAGTTTGAGTGAGGCCTACCTATGGCATTGTCGATTGGGCCATATTAGTGTGAATCGCATGAAGAAGCTCCATAAAGATGGACTTTTAAAAGACATGGATTATGAATCCATTAACACATGTGAATCATGTCTAATGGGCAAAATGACAAGGTCACCTTTCAAAGGAACAAATGAAAGGGCTACTGAATTGTTGGGCATAATACATACTGATGTATGTGGGCCAATGACCACAGAAGCTAGAGGTGGCTACAGATACTTCATTACGTTTACTGATGACATGAGTAGATATGGATATATTTACTTAATGTCACATAAATCAGAATCCTTTGAAAAGTTCAAGGAATTCCAGAATGAAGTAGAGACTCAAAGTGGCAAGAAAATAAAAGCACTTCGATCTGATCGTGGTGGTGAGTACTTGAGCCACGAATTTGAACATCATTTGAAAAACTGTGGGATAGTAACACAGTTGTCTACCCCAGGAACACCACAGCTCAACGGTGTGTCTGAAAGGAGAAACAGGACCTTGTTAGACATGGTTCGATCAATGATGAGTTTTGCCGATCTTCCGGTATCCTTCTGGGGATATGCCCTCACTACTGCTGTACTTACATTAAACAGGACTCCGTCAAGAACTGTAGACAAAACTCCCTATGAGATATGGACTGGAAAGGTTCCAAAGTTGTCTTTTCTGAAAATATGGGGATGTGAAGCTTATGTAAAGCGTTTACAAACAGAGAAGCTTGCCCCAAAATCAGATAAATGCTTTTTTATAGGGTATCCAAAAGGAAGTTTTGGATATTACTTCTACAATCCAACTCAGCAAAAGGTGTTTGTTGCGAGGGATAGTGTCTTTTTGGAAAGAGAGTTCCTTTCCAACAAGTCAAGTGGGAGAAATATTCATCTTGAAACAGTTCAAGATGATGAAGAGCAACAAACTCAACAATAAGATGACATGGATGATGTCGATGATGAGATGATTACTTTTGAAGGCTTAGGGCCTCAGATCATCCAAGAGCCGGAACAAGAGAATCTACAAACAGTTGTGGATCATGTTCCGGATTCAGTTGTTGAACAAGTTGAACCCACTCGTAGATCGGAAAGGCCAAGGGTACAACCAAGACGTTATGATGATTTCATCTTGAATGTAAGCCTTGATATTCTTATGTTAGAACATAGTGAGCCTTCTACATATAAGCAAGCAATGACGGGTCCAGACTCCAAGAAATGGCTTGAGGCCATGAGGTCCGAAATGGATACGATGTTTGAAAATCAAGTATGGGACTTGATAGATTTGCCAAATGGGGTAAAACCCATAGGAAGCAAATGGATTTTCAAACTCAAAACTGACAAGGATGGAAATGTATCTGTTTACAAGGCAAGACTAGTTGCCAAAGGTTTTAGACAGATTCATGGTATAGACTATGACGAGACTTTTTCACCAGTTGTCATGATTAGATCCATTAGGATAATCCTAGCTATTGCCGCATATTATGACTATGAGATATGGCAAATGGATGTCAAAACCGCCTTTCTAAATGGTTTTTTGGAAGAGGATGTGTACATGACACAACCTGAAGGTTTTGAAGATCCAAATGATGCTGGGAAGGTATGCAAGCTTAAGAAGTCCATTTATGGACTTAAGCAAGCATCCAGGAGTTGGAACTTTCGATTTGATGAAAAGATCAAAGAGTTTGGTTTCATTAGATGTGAAGAGGATCCTTGTGTTTACAAGAAGTTTAGTGGGAGTAAGGTAGCCCTATTAGTCTTGTATGTGGATGACATACTACTGATTGGGAATGACATTCCGATGCTAGATTCCGTAAAGGAATGGCTGAAGCAATGTTTCTCAATAAAAGACTTAGGAAAGGCCGAGTACATACTTGGAATTAAGATCTACAGAGATAGATCTAAGAGGCTTCTTGGATTGAGTCAAGGAACTTATATTGATAAGATTCTTGATAGATTCAAGATGCAGGATTCCAAGAAGGGGTTTTTACCCATGCAACATGGTGTATATCTCAGCAAGACGCAGTGTCCTAAAACACCTGCTGAGCTTGAGAAGATGAACAAGATCCCATATGCTTCTGCTATAGGATCTATCATGTATGCCATGGTATGTACACGTCCTGATGTTGCATATGCTTTGAGCATGTGTAGCAGATACCAATCGAGTCCTGGAGAAGCACACTGGAGTGCAGCTAAGAATATCCTGAAGTACTTGAGAAGGACCAAGGATGATTTCTTAGTATATGGGGGAGATGAAAAATTGATCGTACAAGGCTATACTGATGCAAGCTTTCAGACTGACCGAGATGGCTTTGAGTCTCAATCAGGTTATGTCTTCATCCTTAACGGAGGAGCTGTGAGCTGGAAGAGCTCCAAGCAAGATACAGTAGCAGATTCTACAACAGAGGCTGAGTACATTGCTGCTTGTGAAGCAGCAAAGGAGGCCGTTTGGATAAGGAAGTTCCTGGATGAACTCGGTATAGTTCCTAGCATTTCAGTGCCTATCGACATCTATTGTGACAACAATGGTGCCATAGCCCAGGCAAAGGAACCGAGTTCGAGCTCCAAATCCAGACACGTTATGAGGAAGTATCACCTTATTCGACGCATCATCACTGAGGGTGACATTAGGATGTGTAAGGTGCATACTAATGACAACATCGCAGATCCATTGACCAAGCCTATGCCTAGGCCCAAGCATGAGAGTCACACTAGGGCTAAGGGTCTCAAGCACATTGGAGAATGGCTTTGAGTTTGCTTTTATAGTACGTTATATAATTATGAGTGTTGGACACTAGTGTTATGTTTGACTTGATGATCTTATGATATATGATATTTCATCCTTATTTAAATATTGTTTTGATCACTATTGAATAATGTGTCCAAATAATTCATTATTAACAAATGGGATCACATTAAGTGTTATGGTGAATGAAACCCCATTAAGTGAAATGAAGTTTTGAATTATTAAAAGTCTATAGTTTGAAATCATCAAATGGACATGGATGATTTCATTAGTGACTATATTGTAAGTTGACTGATAGCGCCAGGTTTCATGGGCTATAGGGACATGGAGATGTCTAGTCATTTACATATACGTGTATGGATGATACATGTAAGACTGACCCACCTTAAGACTCTACAAAAGAGATTGTAAAGTTTTAAGTTAAACTAGGATTAGTAGATTCCTCAGACATGAGTATGTTGTGGTCTCGCTTGATGATTGGTATTTCTTTGACACTGTTAAACGCTTTCCGTAAAAGGGAGTTATAAAGGCAGTTGTTAGGATTGCAAAAAGTTGAGTGGGAGCCATAGCCATACAAGATTGGAGAAGTCCTCCTGGTTCATGTATATTGTGATATATTGAACAGGATTGGTGTCTCGGCCACTTGAAGAGTAAGAACTGAAAATGCATGGCCATGCTCGGATGATTATTTGAAATCATCTGTTTAATTGACAGTTCAAACTCGGAGTTCAAGAAACACATTTGACATTAGATATGAATGTCACCATATCGTCAAATAAGACATTAAGAGACAAAGGTATCTTATATTGCACACTTGTTTAAGGACAAGTGGGAGATTGAAGGAATTGTGTCCTTTAATTTAATGTGCAATGACTAAACTTGGAACAGGACAATTATCTGAGATAATTCAATCCGATTAATTTTAGGAGTCGTAGTGCTTTGCTAGAAGCCAACTACGATTAATGAGGTTAAACAAGTTAAACTCATAGCTATTATAATCGGGTCCTATGAGGTCACACACTTAGAGTTGACGGACTAGATCAACGGGAAAGATGGTTAATTATTAATAGATATGTGATATTATTAATAATAAGACTTATTATTTATTTAGGAAATAAATGATAAATTAGTGAGTCAATTAGAGATTAATGGGGAAAATGAATGCCTAATATATGGCTTGTCATATCCCATTATACAGCCAATCAATTACTCATAATCATAAAAGGAATAATTATGAGCATTGAATTGGGGAATTTGATTCGTTGACATGAATTCACTTTGGTTGAGGCGTGAAACAAAACAAGTGAGAGGAAGTAAAAATGTTTTGGAGGACTCGGCAAAAACGTGAGAGACAGAAAAAGAAGAGAAAAACGTTTTCCTCCTTTTTCTTTTGAAATCTTCACACACCTTTCACCATCATTCCCAAAAAGCAATTTGATTGCTTCGCTTTCGTCTTTTCGTCCTAGCAGTCGAAGGCAAAGAGATCTAGACGAGCTCGTGTGGACTAACTAGAGGAGCAACACGTGGAGCTCTCATCGCTTTCAATCCTAACCGATCAGATCCGGTTCACGCATCAAAGGTATTCTCATGATCTATCAATTATGCGTAGATCCGATTATTAGATGTTAGATATGATCTGAAATTCCGCTTAACGCATCTAATAATAACCAACAAGAATATCCCAAAACGAATAGTTAAATGGTAACACTTTTTTAGGGTCATTAAGTGGGTCATTCGAGGACTAAACTAAAGTTTGGTCACAATAATTTTAACTAGTTTGACATATTTAAACAGCTAACCGCGTCAATTTCCATTAACAATCCAAATCCAAAATGTTTCCCATAAAAAACACTTTGAATTTATAGAACGAAGTGAAATGACCCAGTAATTGACGTTGCCACCTGACACAAAAAGTACTTGTTTTCAAGTCTCTCTACTCCCTAACACCTAACACCCAAACAAAAAAAACACTTTGAATTTATATCAAGATGGCCCTGCCCGTTTAGTTGATCTTTATCAATTCGGCCCAAAAAAGCCCAATACTCGACAAATCTCGGCGTATTTAAACAAAACCCTAACGCTTTACTTGCGTTCAGTTTTAGGGGTTCAGCAGAAGCAGCAGCCATGGTCAAGTATTCGCAGGAACCCGACAATGCTACCAAGTGTAAGTACAAAGCGATTATAAATTTTGTTTTGGTTTATCGCTTACAGTGTTTAGGCTTATAGATTTAGGTGTTGAAATAATTTGATTTTCATTTTTTGATCTGGTTTCCCGTTTTCAGCTTGCAAGGCTCAGGGTGAGGGTCTCCGAGTTCATTTCAAGGTATATCATTTATCTTCTATTTACTGTCTTTCTTACTTTTTTTTGTTACTGTCCAATTTGTTCTGTATAGTAGATTGTTTAATCAAAAGCTGGTTTGTAAAACTCGTCTTGTTTAGTTCGTATTTTTAATTGACTGCATATTTATATGCGTGATATGAATATGAGTAATAATAGTTCTGTTTGCCTCAACATGATAATTTATCTTTTTGTAGTAATTGGTTTTGTAAGTTAAGTGACCCAACATTTATAAGTGATTTAATTTCTCCATTTCTTTGTGTGAATTAGAATTGAATTTCATCGAAAAATAATATGGTTTTTGATTTTTCCATAGAGCTTTGTCGGTGCTTTGCCTGTTCAAACTGGGTTTTATTTTTTCTGTTATAGAACACAAGAGAGACAGCACACGCCATCCGGAAGCTACCCTTACTGAAAGCCAAAAGATATCTTGAGGATGTTTTGGCTCACAAACAAGCCATTCCGTTCACCCGTTTCTGTCGCGGAGTAGGGCGCACTGCTCAGGCAAAGAACCGGCATTCCAATGGTCAGGGAAGGTGGCCAGCGAAATCAGCCAAGTTCATTCTTGATTTGCTCAAGAATGCTGAGAGCAATGCCGAAGTACGTCCTTTTCTATCACCAGTTGAGCTTAGCTTAATGCCATTAATGCAAGCTAATTTTTATGTGTGTGATTCAGGTTAAAGGATTGGATGTGGATGCATTATTCATATCTCACATTCAAGTGAATCAAGCGCAGAAACAGAGGCGTAGGACATACCGTGCTCATGGGAGAATTAATCGTGAGTTCATTAAAATGATTCTTAGGTACTATTTTCATTATCGATTTTGAATTAAACATCTAGTACTCACTATTCATTATTGCAGCTTACATGTCTTCCCCGTGCCACATTGAGTTGATCTTGTCTGAGAAAGAAGAGTCTGTCAAGAAAGAGGTAATTGATTTCTCTTTATGTGTAAAAGCCTTTCATACCAAGCGGTAGAGCTTGTTCTTATCCAATTTTGAAACTTATTTTCATGACGTAACCGACCTGGATGTTAGCAGTATTGTCCATTTTTTTAGCATGGGTATTTCCACCATGCTAACCTGGATTACAATTTCTTTGCATGTTCACTCAGCCTGAGACTCAACTAGCTGCTGGAAAAACCAAGAAGGGTCAAGCTTTTCGTAGTGGTGCATCCTCTTGAACCAATCAACATCTTTAGAGGAGGGTGCTGGAACAGTTTTCTAGTTTTGATCATTTTGGTCGAAAGTGTTTGCAAATTCCTTGAGTTTTTTAATTTATAAGAACTTGATAAGCTCTGTGAACTGGTTTGAGTTATGAAATGTTGGTTACATGGTATCCTAAATGTTGCTGGTTCCTACTTCCTAGTATTAGTAATGAGCTTTGACTGACATAGTTTTTGTGACTATAGACCACCCTATTGTAAGCAATTTACTAGGAAAGTTGGAAAGGAATATCTTTCGTGGTTTTGTCCCAGGATTTCCACCATCAGCAAACCCAATTTTTTTACTTATGCCCTAATCTACACTAAAGTGAGTGAGTGAGATGAGACTCCTCTGATGTATTTCTAGATGATTAGAATGTAGCTTAGTGTTGTGCACTATGCTCTTTAATGACCCTCGTTGGTGAAGGCCTCAAATGGCTTGGGGCCTTGACTAGCCTCGAGTAATGTACCAGTTTTGCGCATTCATTACATGAGGACTGTCATTTAGATCAGGTGGGATGCAAGAAAGGACCTCATATGGATGAAGATCTAACGCGCATCATCGTAAGTGTCAATAAGCAGGGTCGATCCCCCGATCCCACGAGGAATTGGTTAGGAAAGTTGTTTATCTGCAAGAATGAGTAAAACAGGGGGTTGTGAGTGAACTATGTAAATAGAAGAGAACGTGAAAGTTGTTTGTTTAGTTCAAGGCTACTCCTTGATACTAACAATCACAAATCATGGTTCAATGGGGCTACTCCCACAAAGATAGTAAACTAAAATGTCCCCACACGGGTAATGTACCCACAAATACACTCCAACCAAATCGAGTATCTCTAGTTCTTCTAAGCACATGTATTTCGACAAAGGTAATGCTAAGCCCAGATGTTACTATCTACCTTTACGATAAAGTATCCAGTATATTTTAATGATATGAATTGAATTATGTAGAGTAAACTTGACGGAAAAGTTTCTACTCAAACTACCTATACAATTTAAACAATCATGTACAAGAACTAAAATTAAAATGAAAAATTATGCATAAAACTCAAGACTCAAAACATAATGACATTCAACCCATAAATCGAATTAGAGGTTTAGTTACAAATCGTCATGTGAATACACACTATCGAAAAGGAAAATAAATGGAGTAGCGGAGGAGTCGTCGATTTGGGTGACGTCATCTTGAACCACTCTTCGTTCAGTCTTTTCGCTGATTTATTCTGGGAAAGTGGCAGTCGACACTCACCTTAAAAATATCACTTTTAAATTTCCAAATCGCACCTGCTGACATCATCATGCGTTCTATATGCAAGCTATGGTCACACGTTGCTTGTAAGTTAACGTCCGCGTTGTCACCGAATTAGAGTATGAATACTAAGTGGTGAGGCATATAGCTAAACTTTCGTTCGAAGTTGCTTAGCTAAGTAAGCTTTCTCCCCGAATATTCTTGATGCGACTAGACTAACGAAGACTTGAGAACTCAAAGAGAACTCTAAGAACACAAAGAAACTTAGAGAGGAAATAATTTGTATTGAAAATGATGGTTTAAAGCAAATGGTTCCTTAAATCCATACCCTTCAAGAACATTCTGAATATCGGGCTTTGGGTCTCCATCTTTGGGCTCTTCAACTTAGTCTTGATCGGCCCATATGTCGGGTCTTTTCCTTAGGTTTCTTTGGGCTAAGTGTTGAGTTTTCTCATTTGAACTCCTTTGAGCTAAGTATCAAGCCCTCCCAATTTGGATCACTAACACTAAAGTATTGGATCAATGTACTTAGTTTTTTTAGTCATGGTCTAAAAATCCTCCTTTCTTTGGTCCGAAGATTTTTGTCGTGACATCCTCCCTCACCTATTTTGCCACATGATGTTTTCACGATGTCTTGGTCAGTGTTTCCTCGGATCCTCTACTCTAAGACTTTGTCTTTTTGAAACTCAAAGTACTCTCCTTTTTGAAAATCGAAGTACACTCCTTTTGTGCTCCTAGTTTTGTGAGTTTCAGGGGTTGGGGGCTTACCTGTGGCTTTCTACTCTTGCGATCCTCTTCCCTTTAGAAAGATAGATTATTAGATGACTCGGCGGATCCCCCATCCTTTGTCGTGATCGTCTTTGTACCTTGCATCATGTCATGATGCATTTGCATCGCGGACAAATACAGTGAGTCCAAATTGGCCTTGGTCGTAGTAGGTACCGTGTGTGGTCCTTCTTCCCAGATTAGTATCATGTTTCACTTTGACCAAATTTGTATGCCGCACTTGCAATGGAACTACATTCCTAATTTTTTTTAAAGTCATCAATATGTGCGATTGAAAAGTTCACTTTATCTTTCCAAGTTCCGAGTTAAAGTTCCACATCCTTCGCTATCTTGTCCAATGCAGTTGTTGACATGCTATTTTTTGTTTAACCTCCTAATAGCGTAACTAAAAGATGGTCGATAGTATCAAAATATTTATAAACCCTTAAAGTATTGGGTCGAAACCAAGTGAGCAAGGAGACTATGCACTAAGAGATATCGTATTTTTAGTTTATCTACTCTAATCGAATTGGTTTTTGAGTTTAGAATTGCAATTAAATTATACTAGGCAAGTTATTAGAGATTGAAATACTGATTGAGGGAGTTTCGATGGCTATTTCCCTCCCTAGCAAACTCTTATGATCAAACACATTTCATTCGTGAGATTTAATGATTTGTTTTATGACCTAGCCTAAGACTTATGAAAATCAACTTTTGTTGACATTTCCTCAAGTCTTAGACCATCAAAAGTGAAGTCTTACTCTTTCAAGACTATTGACTCACTCTATTCACCAATTTAATTCATAACTTTCATTACAGACTAAATTCAATGAATTAGGAAATTAGTTCTAGTCAAACATCCATGTCTTAGAATCCACTTTCATGACAATCTAATGGATCATCTTCACCAATCAAAAACTATTCCCTAGCTCTTTTGAGTCTTAGGTTCAAGTTTTAAGTCATTTAGTCACTTAGGCATTTCATCAAACACCAAGCAACCATATGAAAATTGAAGTTCTTAGTGAAAATGAAATCATCAATCATCAATCATCAACATGAACATGAACATGAACATGAACATCTATCTGTTTAGATGATCATAAAGTGCCAAGGAGGGTCAGAAGACCCTCAAAACAATAGAACTACTCACACATCATTTGACAATATGTTTTCAATACAAAACTACAACGAGAGGATAAATGAATAGAGAAAGCCCAAGTAGGAGATGATCTAAGCGCTAGATTCCTTCATTGATGATGTTGAGTCTTCCATATCCCTTTTTTTGATACCTTTTCTCTTAAAATCCCCACTTCTAAACAGTCCTCCTTAGTCAAAACTCTCATTTGCTATTTATAGGCTCGGGTCAAAAGATTTGGGTTTTTGGGTGCTATCTGATCGGGTACAAAATAGGTCCTTTCGCTACTCTGGCGGGTAGCAAGCGCCGAGAGGAAGGCTTGGCGAGCTAAGGCACTACTCGGTCGGGTACCAAATATGTCCTTTCACTACCTGGCCTGACCTCGTGTGGCTTGTACGGGGTCTTAATGTCCGAATTCGGTCTCTGCTCAAACTAGAGAGTTGTAGCCCTTTGCGTTAACTTTCCAACAAGCTGCCCATTTGGACACCATATGTGCTCCGTGCATGCAAAATAAGTTAGAAGGTCAGTTTGCCCTATTTTCGTACCGAAACTTCAAATTTCTCCCGATTTTGATCTTTTGAGGTTTTGATGTCGATAAAATAAATATAATGACCTAAAGGTCAAGAAGAGGATTAAATGACATTATAATAATCAAGAAACAAACAAAAATTTGTTAATAATGAAGCAAAAAATAAGGCGAGAGTTCGACATATCAACACTCCACACTTAAGCTTTGTTTGTCCCGAACAAAGTAATAGCACATGCCAAGAAAGGGAAAATGGCGAAAAGCTAGTGACGCTATGTTTTGTCACCCATTTTCTCTAGGTGTTTATTTTAATGTCTCAATCATTGTTCCTAACTAAACTAACAAGAAAACAAAAACTAAAGATCAAAACTACACTAGCTAGCTGCTTTTCATAGGCGTTACGAGTGCATTTAGCGCATGCACTAAGCCTTTAAATCCCTAGGCTACCCTAGTAGAAAAGTTATTTTCTCGTGAGAGTTTTCATAAAAGGGAATACTCACAAATCCGAAATGCATCTATTCCATGCGAATGAATGCAAGAGTGTTCCATTAAGGCAAGGATTTCCCAAAAGAAATTCTTCATCCCGATTTAACGCTACAATCACCATACTGTCATAAGAACCTTGGAACCATTCAAGCTCCTATGAAATTGCACATTCAAGATTACTAATACTAGAGCAATCAAATGTGTAACCTAGGCATTCATTCATTTTCATGGCAATACGAATGAACCAAGCTAGTAGTGTACATAAAAAATGATCAACCGCTTGCCTATGCTAGCTATGGCTAGTCCACTGGCTTACGATAAGTAACTCATTCACAAGTCTTAGGCGCTAAAGCCATAATCCATAAGGGAAGAAGAGTTTGACACTAAGTTATAAGAAAACAAGCATAGACCAAACGAAACTTCCGTGCAAGCACAAGGATCATCCTAGAGTTTCACCCAACTAGCACACAACACAAATAATGAATCTCGCACAGACGTAGGATGGTGAAAAAATGTAGAGTCAAGTTACATTTGGCCTACAAATGCTTTCGAGAGGGAACTCTTCTTCGTAACCTTTTGACATATGCATCTTTTAAGAATGAAACTTCCCTTTTCGAGAGAGTTTTAGTCGGGACATCTTTTTTTGTACCTTCTTTGACCATAAAATTTTATGTTGGGACCTATTTTTTGCCCTCTTTTGACTCAATACTTATAACTTGACAATACATTAGGAAAAAGTATCAAATGTGCGAGAAACAACCACAAGCAAGACACCAATCGGGAAAACTAAAGTCACTTAGAAGCAATCAAGAGGTCTAAGTTTTACATGAGGATTTTTGGGTGTGCTAGCTAAGAACTAGCTTCAATGTGTGCGAGGAAAATAACTAGATACCTAGATAAACAAAAGATAGCAATGATATTGACTCACAAGAATGTGCTCTCAAGTGAACTAATTCGGTTCTAGATCCTAGATCAAGCAAAACTGAAGAGTAGGCTTGATGTGACATACATATATTTGAGAATCGACAATCACAGGCCTTACTAGTGAAAACACTCTCATGTTAGGTATAGAGTGCAAAGAATGCTAGCGCCCATCTAGAAATCTAGAAATGATATGCATGACATGAAAGCATGTGAACTATGCGCCTAACCACTCCACACTTAAGTTCTAGCTAAGTCCCTAAGCGCAAAGAATGAAAAAAATGAAATAAGGCACATAGGGAACTCACCCCGTTTGAAGTGTGCAACCCATCCAACTAGCTTGACCTCTTTGAAACGTAAATTGGTCCTTGTTTATAAGAGAAGACAAAGAGAGCTCAATTTGCACAAGTGCTGAATTTTTATAAGCATGGTCAATAATTAAATCACAAGTGACAAACACAACTTCATTGTCATAAGAGTTCAAAGTTGAAACAAGGACAAAGATAGGTCAATCATCTAAAATGCACCCGATGGGAAGGGTTGAGGCTAGGGGTGAGCTTGGGCAAGCTTTTATTTTTTTAGAGGGTAGCTACCCGAGCGCGTAGTAGTGGTACTTGGACGGGTACCAATCACCGAGAAGCAATATTATTATTTTTGGTTAGGGGATGCTACCCGAGCGGGTACTTCGATTTTTTTTCTTAGCGTTCACCCCTTGAATGTTAAAGCTCATAAACCACACTCCACACTTAGGATCATGTCATACTCAAGACACACATTATCATGCCAAACATTAGGAATTTAAGTGCTAATTTGACAACTTATAAAGGGTTACCTTTTGAGAGGGCCTAGTTTTTACGTCTTGGAAAAGACGTGGCAAAGCGCCCCATAAAATCACTCCTGAGAAGTCCTTTGCTAGGATCCCTTCTCACGGTGCCTTAGACATTTAAAATGTCAATCCACCTTCAAGTTCCATTTAAGTATTCGTCCATCAAGCCTACGATGGACTTTCAGTTGTAAGTTTTAACCCTCATAAATGTGGAGCCCTTTAGAGTTGAGGGGTCATGAGAGCTCCTTTCAAATAATCTTGCAAAATATAGTTAGAAGCGCCAAAAATTATCTCGATGTGTTATGACAAAGAATGGGTCTTCAACACTAGCCTCTAGCCTGATGGACACACCCTCCTTTTCAATAATGTTCTTGGGTGGCCAATCCTCATACTCCCTTATTAGAATAGTGCTCTCTTGCGTGCGAGGTTGCTCTCTAGTCACATCCATATATACCTCTCAACAAAGTCTTCATATTCTTAGAATCCTCATGGCTCTATATGCTCTTCCTTTATATCATTCTCAATAAGAGATTCACGCTCACGGTCAAGCTCACTTATAGCGGGAGGGAGGAAGTGTTCTTCATTTAGAAAATATATTTTATGTATACAATAGTCATCATCGTTGAAGAATTCCTCGTTCGAGAGCCATGGCGTTGATGGAATGGTGGACTCTTGTATGTCCTCATCCGAATTATTTTGAAACGTGCTAGTAGTGAAGGTGATGCACTTTGATGGGACGTATTTATACGATTCATCAAGTACACAAAACCCACCAAATAAGACATTTGGTCATACGAACATGTGCTTGTTGATGTCGTTTTATGTATACAGGCAATTTTGAAGTCTAAAGAGGAATCACACTTAAAAAGGGAGATTTGTGCCAAAAAGCATGCCAAGTCTTTTTTGGACGAGCCAAGGACCGAGAAAAGTCAGCCAGGGCCGAGAAACCCAAGCCGGGCCCGAGCATCGCACAGGCCCCGTCCGAGCATCGCCCAGGCCGCGCCCAGGCATCGCCCAGGCCGCGCCCGAGCATCGCCCAGGCCCCCGTCCGAGAATGCCCAGGTATCGCCCAGGCCACGCCCGAGCTGTCTAGCACTAAATTCAAGTTGCCCGGGAAAACGAGCTGATTTGACCAATCCACCTCAAGCAAAGTGATCAAAATGGAAAATAAGGTGGACAATGTCGGAAAACCAAGGAGAATGCTCGGGCAGATTGGCAGTTGGCCCAATTCCAAAGCAAAGGCCCCGCGCGCATAGGCATCGAAACCAAGTTGCTCGACCAAACCATGGAATCTGGAAAATCTGGCTCGGCCAAAGTGTTTTAAATACCTAATAACTCGGACAATTTCACTTCCTAGACAAAACGCCCGAGTGGAACCAGCTCAAGCCCGCTCAAAGCCAAACTAGGGCAATTTTGGCCGTTTTGGAATTTTGACCATGTTCCAGGCAGAATCTGGCTTAGAACCCTTCTTGAGATCGTCTTAGAATAACTTTGTCGTTCCAGATCAGCTGTCCAAAAGCCAAGAAGCTCCGGCCAAAGCTCCGGCCAGATTCCGGCCAACCTCCGACCAAGCTCCGATCAAGCTCAGGCCAAGCACAACCAAGTCCAACCAAGTTCCGGCCAAGAAGTTCCAACCAAAAACCAAATTCCCTATATTCCGGTTAACTTCTACTATTCATTTCGGTTTGGGTTTTGGATTTCGGTTGGCCTCAACCAAACCAAGCTAGTTGCCCTTTGAGTTGAGCCAAGTGCAAGGCATGTGGATGGCTTTTGGCTAAACCAATCAAAATGAAGTGCTTTTGGGATATTTTTTCAAAGCCAATCCTTATCTTCTTATCCAATTGTTTTGGGATATTTCCAATCTAAACTTAGCCTCCAAGTTTCCCTTGCCTATAAATAGAGGGCTTGCCTCATGTAATACACATTAGGAAGTTGAGAGCTTATCTCTCTTATTCACACTTCAATACACAAACATATTTCCTCACAATTGCTCTCTACTTGTTCTTGCTTTGTTCTTGTGATCTTCTTTACTTTACTTGCACTTGTTCTTGAGCTCCGAAGCTCTTTGCCTTCCTTTGTCAAAACCTTTACTTTCCCTTGTCTTGATTTGGAGCTCCTCTCCCTTTACTTTCTTGCACAAAAGCCACGGCTACTTGTATTACTTGACATGAATACAAGTAGCTAAAGCTTTCTTTACTTTCCTTGTCAAAGCCACGGCTTTCGTTCTTTCCTTTACTTGCTCACGGTTTTAGTTACAAAAAGCTCTCGGTTACATGCTCTCGTTCTTTCCTTGTCAAAGCCACGGCTTTCGTTCTTTCCTTTACTTGCTCACGGTTTGGGACAAACAAAGCTTAAGTGTGGAGTGTTGATGAGTCGAGTTTTCGACTCATTAATAGCCATTTTTCACTATAGCTTTGAGTCATTTCCGACTTTATTTGATGTCATTTGACACTTGCCTTTCACATTTCAGGTATAAAATGATACCTTATTGAATTCAAGACCTCAATATCAAGATTGCATGAAATCTTGAAAATTCGGCGCAAAACAAGGAGTTTTGGGGCAAAACTGGGCAGATTGACATTTCCGACTTATTTGTCATGCCCAGGGCGCATACGATGTCTGAATTTATTGATCTATAGCTTGTTGGAAATCTAACTCAAGGGGCTACAACTTTCTAGTTTATGCCAAGACCAAATTCGGACGTTAAGACCACGAAAAGACCAGGGAAGTGTCAGCCGACTGACTGAAATCAGTCAGCCGACCAGCTGACTAAAGATATCAGAAGGGTCAACCCAAGCGCCAATCCCGCCAACCAGCTGGCACTTTCCAGCTGACCAACTGGGCCAAAAACCCAGTAATTTAAGTTTCGGAGCTATAAATAGAAGGAGAGGTTTTTGACCAAAGGGGGTGGTTTTTAGAGAGAAAAAGTGTGAGAAAAAGGCTAAGGAAGGCTCACCATCATCAAAGGGTTGCTTGGAGGAGAAGGGAGAAGATCAATGAAGGAATCTAGAGCTTGCTCAACAACTCCAACTTGGGTTTTCTCTACTCATCTTTTCTCCCTCTTGTTGTTTTGTATTGAAAACATGTAACATGATGATGTGTGAGTAGTTCTTGTGTTTTGAGGGTCTTACAACCCTCCTTGGTACTCTTTGATCACAAATATACATTGATATTCATATGGATGATTGTTGATTTCATTTTCTCTTGTGTTATGAAATGTTATGCACTTTCGGTGTTTGTTGAAATGCCTAAGTGACAAATTAGACTAAAACTTGAACCTATGACTTGAGAGAGCTAGAGAATAGTTCTAGGATGGAGAAAATGATACATAACTTAATCATGAAAGTGAACCTTAGGATATGGATGCTTGACTAGGATTGAATGTTTGATTCATTGAAGTTTGTCATTTAGCAAATCATTAATCTATCCCATCGAATGGTGCTAAATTCATGTTCACTATGCTCTTCATTAAGACATGCTACCAAGTGTTTGATGAAATGCGTAAGTGACATGTTGATCTTAAAACTCTACCTAAGTATCGATGGACCTTAGGAAACGTTTGGATGTAGTGAATATGATCATTTCTACGGAATTGAAGTGAACTAGTGCTTATGTCTATTGCATTTATCACTTTGGGAGATGTTTCAAGGATGATAAATGCTATAGAATGAACCAACAATCTCGATGGAGTGAGGTTCGAGTTAAGAAGGTTTGGCTAAGAATAGATTCACACGAAAGTTGGTCTACCTTAGTCTAAACTAGGTTCAAAACTATTTGACTACCATGAAATGTTTGAATATTGTGTATGTGATCATTGAGAAATTGCCAAGGAGGGGAGTAACCCCTCAAAACACCTCCTATCTATCTTTTATCCTTAATTACTCGCCACATAGGATTTAGAATATACACACTCTTATACATTTTTGGTTTAGAATAGCCGAATGGAAACACGATCTTACATAGTGTATGTACTTGGCTTGCTCCCTTGCGTTCGACCCGGTACTTTACCTGTCTATATGTTGTTTTGACCTACTACATTCGATCCTCTCTTAATTGATACTATTTAGAGGTGAAAAAGAATAGTTCATCAAATGGTGCCGTTGCTGAGGAGCAATGGCTAGATTGTCCCTAGGACGAATCATTTAGTACTTCGACTATTCCATGTTTTTCTTTTATTGTTTCGCTACTTGTGATTCTTGAGTTCATTCCACTATCCTCACTTGCCTTGTTTTCCCCTTGTAGGGGCAATCCGTATATGCCCTCTAAGGCTAAGAAATCTAGCAACATTGTTGACAAAGATTTGAACCCACACCTCACAAGGAGTAAAACAACCACTACTCAAGACATGGGAGATAGACTTCCTCCTCCTCCCCCTCCGTTTCCTCAAGGCCCTCATGCTAGAAGAGTCCTCAAAGACTACGCCTCTTCTAATGCTTATGGTTACCGATCCCCAATCCTTGTCCCCGCGGTGGACAACCGAGACTTCGATTTGAAGACCTCGACAATCCAAATTGTTCAGTCCAACCAATTCTTGGGGAGTGACCATGAGGACCTGAAATTGCATTTGACTACATTTCTTGAGGTTTGTGATACTTTCAAGATCAATGGGTTCTCCAAGGATGCTAAACTCTTGAGATTGTTCCCTTTCTCACTCACGGGAAGAGTCAGGGATTGGTTAAGGAGTCAAACACCGGCTAGCTTTACCACTTGGGAGGAGCTTGCCATTGCATTCCTCAACAAGTATTTCCCTCTAGCCAAGACGGCCTACTATAGGAGTCAAATCACAAATTTTGCACAAATGGATGGAGAGACGCTCTATGAGGCTTGGGAGAGATACAAGGAGTATTATAGGCTTTGCCCACATCACAACTTAGATAACCTACTCGTGTTCCATACCTTCTATCATGGTGTTGATGGTCCCTCGCGGCTTTCGCTTGATACCGCCACGGGAGGAGCTATCATGGAGCTTAAACCTCATGAAGGATATGCGGTAATCGAGAAGATCACAAATAACTACTTTATGTAGGGAAGTGAAAGAGGAAACCCAAGAAGGAAGGGAGAAAGACATAAAGTGAAGGCCGTAAGCATAAGTGACTATGATGCCTTAAAAAGGAGTTTGAGAACCTCTCGGATGAAGTATTTAAATTGAAACATGCAGAGAGAGACCACTCAACGAGCCAAGGTTGCGACATTTGTGAAGTCTATAGCATGACACCAACTCTTGCCCTTTGGTTGAGAGGGATGGGAATAGAAATGGATATGATGTTCCCTTAAGTGGCATGTATTTGGCAAAACGTAGCTTAGACAGTTCGAGCAGGTGTTCAGGGGGAGTTCGAACATATCCTGGTACTCATGTACAGCGTAGAACTAACGCAAGGATATCTTCCGGATGGATATTGGACAACGAAGATTTCGTCAAGTTGAAGTCGGCCAGCGACTTAATCGAGCATGCGATATTCGAATGAATATCTACATTGAAGGCGGCAAAACTCTCTTGGGCAAGAAGACGACTTCGGATATTCTTCCAACCGATTCAAAAGATATACATCAAATATCTAAGAATATTTCCTAAATATTTGATGGGATTATCTTGTACGAATTAGGGTTTCGTCCAAGCATATAAATACAATGCTAGGACGCCCTTATTCAGTATCACTTTCAAAGATCAAATACACACGAGCATACCCTGCTGATTGGAGAAGAGGAAAGCGATGCCCGGTTGTGTTTTCTCATTGGAATTACATCGGTGCAAGTGCAGTCTGCTCAAGTGCAACACAGACTGCCTGAAGCGTATCAACTGCCGCACACAACAAAGGTGAACAACCTTTCGAGAGAAAGCATCCGAGCTTCTGGAGAAAGTCGAGAACGTTCAGACTACAGGTTCTGAACGAAGGGGATCGAGGGGAATTGCGGTGAACCTCGGTTGCAAATCTGAGAGACGGAGTATTGAGGTTAGGCAATTACAAGGTGTAAGTGTAAGTCCCTGTGTAAACCCTATACTCGTAATAAAGATTTGCTGTCCCTTTTTCGGGTGTGGGAAACCCCCCAGAGTAGGCGGAGCCGAACTGGGTTATCAGTCTGTACGTTCTACTGCTTTTGTCTGCTTGCTGAACTGTTGTGATACGAGTTCAAGATCTGTCGCAACTGAACCTTGAACTATCAGCTGAATTATTGTGCAAAGAGTTCAAGGTCTGTTGCAACAGTACCCTGGACACAAGCTTGAACAGGGGATATAATTTCAATTGGTATCAGATCCGACACTCGAACCACTGAGTGGGATCCTGAACTGTTCAAGATGACTCTGAAGGAAGGACAAAGCATCACCAGACCCCCGCTACTCGAAGGATCGAACTATGCCACCTGGAAGCCCATGATGAGATCCTTTCTGAAATCTCTAGATGTAAAGGCATGGAAGGCTGTTCTGAAAGGGTGGACGGAACCCATGATGAACAATCTCACTGGAGAACCGATCGCAAAACCAGAAGCACTGTGGACAGAAGAGGAGGACAAAGCTTCTATGGGAAACTCAAAGGCTATGAACGCAATTTTCTCGGCCGTAGATGAAAACGTCATGAAGCTAATCATCAACTGTGAAGTGGCCAAGGAAGCATGGGATATCCTCCAAACAACCTTTGAAGGTATAGACAAAGTTCGCAACTCTCGCATGCAGACTGTCACAACCAGGTTCGAAGAGATGAAGATGAAGGAGAGTGAAACCATCACTGAGTACAACACCAGAGTTCTGGAACTGTCCAACGAGGCGTCTGCACTAGGGAAACCCATCGATGAAGAAAGATTGGCCATTAAGGTCATGAGGTCACTCCCTCCAAGATTTGCCATGAAAGTCACAGCCATTGAGGAAATGCATGACATCACCAAACTGAAGCTGGACAAGCTAATAGGTTCTCTTAGAACTTACGAGATCAATCATGACTTCCAAACCGGAGAAGAAAAGGGAATCGCCCTCAAAGCAGACATGACGGAACACAAACTGGACGCTGCACCACTGAGCAACTGGCTATGATGGCACAGAACTTTGGAAGAATGGTGCGGAAAATCAATAGACGTGGTCCAGAACAAGGTCAGTCTTCATCAATTGGTTACCGAAACTGGAAATCCGGCAAGCCAAGGTCTAGTGATTCGAGGCAAGACTTGTCCGACAAAGGAAAAGAAGAGATCCAGTGTCATGAATGCAAGGGTTTTGGTCATATTGCTTCCCAGTGTGCAAACACTCTCATGAAGAAGAAGGCAATGGTGGCTAGCTTCAGCGACAGTGAGTCAGACGAAGAAAAAGAAGGTGAAACCACCAACTTTGTGGCCTTCGTCACAACTCTGGATGAGTGAAGCAGCACCAGTGAAACTGTTCCATCTCAGTTGGAACTCCCAAGTGAAGACCTCTCGGACAGTGACAATGAAGAACTCACGCAGGATTCTCTGGCTCAGACATATAAAGATCTGTATGAGAAGTGGTTGCTTCTGATCAAGATCAACAAGAAGTTGAATGACATAGTTGCAAGCGTCACTATGGAAAAGGACAAGGTATGGCAGGAGGTCGAGATACTGCTTACACTAAGGTGGAACTGGAAGGTATAATTGACTCACTGAATTCTCAACTGGCTGAGATAAAATAGGAAAGGTTGGATCTTCTTGCTCAGAAAACAGAACTCCTGGGTACTGTCTCCTCACTGAAAGTCGAAATGGAGAAGAATCGTGACACTCATCCTGTAGGCATGGCGGGTCTAAGAAAAACCATCACAGATCTGAAGCGCAAAGAGGTGTTCCAACTGAGGAGGGTAGAACAGCTGGAACTTCCGCTAGAATCTGAGAAGATGGATCACTCTGACACTAAGGAGGAACTCAATCGCCTCAAACAGTCGGTAAGAATGCTTAACTCTGGCACTAAAGACTTAAATGATATTCTCAGATCTCAGAGAATGGAGTCTGGACATAGAGGATTGGGGTTCACAGGAGAAGGCAACTCAAAAGGTACAACGTTTGTTAAAACGAGACTCGCGTCTGAACAGAAGCCAGAACAGAAGGTGAGACAGCACCCCAGACAGAAAGTAGATTTGTCCCAAGAACAACCCAATGGTGGTCAAAGAAGGGCTCGTACGGTGCACTTCAGCTCTGCTTCAACGAAAAGGAAAGATCGGCGCACTTGCTGGTATTGTAACCAGATGGGACACATTAAGATGAAGTGTCGCCTATTTATTACCGAACGATGTGCGTTCCAACAACGGACCATACCGCGACAGAAACAAGTCTGGGTTCAAAAGGCAGACCAAACCGTTTGCATGGTGGCCTGCTACTCCTCAAGCTACATAGCGCAAGATAGTTGGCACTTCGACAGCGGATGCTCCACCCACATGACATGTAACTCTCAATATCTTACCCATATTAGACCTGTTGAGCAGATGTGGTTTGTCACCTTCGGGGATGGTGGAAAGGGTCAGGTGATCGGCTGTGGGACATTGATGGTTCCGGATCTCCCTGCACTCAAGAACACCCTCCTTGTCAAAGGACTGACTAGGAATCTTATCAGCATCAGTCAACTGTGCGACGATGGACATTATGTGTCATTCTCGAGCTACTCATGTCTTGTCCTAGATAAGAATGGTGATACACTGATGAAAGGAAAAAGGGATGCCAACAACTGTTACACCATTGGGATGGGTCTAAGAGGATCAAGGGACGTCGAACATCGATTTCTGCGAGGGGGAGTGGACAAGACCTTGCACACAAGATCTGATTGGAGATGCGCACAAATCCATGTTGACAACTGTCCCAGGAAACTGTTGTAACAGAGGGTGTCACAGCTACGGAAGGAGTTCGTACTATGCCCACAGAAATATGCCTGGAGCCGAACAAGAAAATATGAATATGGAGGGCACCAGAAGATGATAACTCTGAGGCATACCAAGATCTTGGTCAACCCCCATGACATGATACAGAGTGAAACACCCAGACCCTCAGTGGGTCTATGTGGTGTCAACCACTGAAAGCATCCAACGGTGGTCAGTCATAGTCGAATCTCCAGCTGAACAGTTGGACTGACCACCTAATAAAGAGAGCTGGAACAGAAGGCACAGCACGTGAAAATCTACATTTTTTGAATATTCTCGAAGATTTTTCCTGCCGTTATTTGAATCAAGGGTTGTCTAATTTGGGAAGTTGAAAAGGCCGGAGGATATTTTTTTGAAACACAAAACAGTTGAGTGTGTTCAATCGTCTTCTCTCTCTCGTCCCCAAAACCCTAAGAACGGCAACTTCTCTCTCAATCGCTTCCCCCTCCACAGCGATGGTAAACACTAGAAAGTCAGCGAAATCCGGCATCAAATCCGCTGAGAAGAATAAAGAGAGCATGCAGTCTTCAAAAGCTCTGGCGGCGAAATCCAAAAATCCGAAATCGAAAGCTCCGACGGTGAAAAAGGCGTCGCCTTTACAATCCGCCACCGAATCTTTGGCCCAAGCGAAGAAGTCTACCGCTGAAATCCCTCAGTCAACCGCGGTGGACTCGTCTGTCACATTAAATGTTGGTTCGTCTCAAGAAGTTCGTCCCCAATCTGAGGTATTTCCAACTGTTTCTGCAAATATTCCTATTATTGAAAAGATTCTGGAGGTTGAGAAGGTTGCTAAGTCTGTTGACGGTAATGAAGCCAGTAGGGCTGTAATTGGTGATAATGGTGGTAAGGATGTTAGTGGTGTTAGGGCTGTTGGTGTTGAAACCAGTAGGGCGGTGCTTGGTGGTGATGATGGTAGAAATCTTGAGAGTAGTAGGGCTGTTGCGGTTGACAAAGCCAGTAGTGCTGTTATTGAAAAGTATTCTGTCAAGATTATGGAAGAAGAGGAACCCAGCAAGGCGGCTGGAGGCTCAGGAACATGGAGGGAAAAGATCTTTGCCACAGGATACATTCCTCCAAAGGCTGGTCGCAGAAAGAAGACTAAGCGGGCTCGTGACTCTCCCAGAAAATACCTAGCTCAGATATATGCCACTAGAGGTCGGAAGATTGCAATGTCCGATGAAGAAACTGAGAAGTTTATTAAGTCCTCGGGGAGAAGAAATTTGGTGATTAATGATATTGATCCGTCTGAGAATCAAGGAGGAATCACTGAAGAAGGTTCCGGTATGCATGCTGAGGCTATGGCAGAGGAGATTAATCCGTAAGGGAAGACAGATGTGTTGAAAGAATCCATACCAGAAGAATCAGTCCCAGCAGAAAAGGATGAGGAGTTGGATGAGTTGTACAAAGACATTGATGATGTCATGGAAAATCTGGAAAAGGAAAAGGATAGAAGAGTGACAAGTTCAGAGGAAGATCAGCGTGATCAGGCTGTTGGGGCAAAAGAATCTGATGCCAAAAAAGCTACAAGTGGTTCAACTGTGGAACCATCTGTTCAGACTGAAGCTCAAACTGCACCAGCGCCAGAGGAAGGTCTGCGTAACCAGGCTGCAAGAGAGTCTGCTGCTGAAAAAGGCACAAGTGTTCCAACTGTAAAACAAAGTGTTCAGACTGAAGTTGAGACTGGAGTTGTTCCCGAGACAGTGATGTGTGAAGAGATAGTGGCAGTTCAAGATGATCGTCGGAGGGATCATTTGGAGGAAGATGGTTCATCCATTCGTAAGGATGCTTCTATGTCAGCAGCAAAAGGCGTTACTCTTTCAGAAGATGACCAAGACAGTGTTCCCCTTGTCAATCTCAAAAGGTCAACGAAGGGCAAGGAAAAGAAAAAGGTAGTCTTTGCTAAGACTACAAAGGAACCAGTTTAGAAGGTTGCTGAAGTCAGCAGTGGTGCAGGGGGGAGCTGGCTCTTCCAAGAAAAGGAAGCGCGTTGCTGCAGTTCCCATCTCTGAAGATGCTGAGAGATGTGAAGTCCCAGCCCCTGAGTCTCAGACTGTGCCAGTGGGTAAGGTCAAGAAAGGAGTGTGGTTCGTGACTAAAGAAGCTGCGTTGAAATGGGATTGTGTGCTGAAAAGGAAAATTATACCTGAGAGGCTGCTGGATGCATCCAGTTACAAAGGGAAGGAAGTGGTTGAGGTGCTTAAAGAGACGGATCTGTTCTGGATGTTGCACAGATGCAAGCCGTTCAACGAACAGCTGGTGCGTGAGGCCATGGCAAACTTGCCTCCAAAGTTTGGGGTCATTGGAGAGGCAGAGTATGGGGTCTTCAATGTTAGAGGAAGGAGGATCAAGATTGATCCTGAGCTGATCAATGTGTACTTCTCCATGGACGACCCAGCTGTTGATGAAGAAGAATCAAGCTTTGAGAAGATAGTGAGCACCATCACTGCAGGCTCTGTTTGGTGGAGGCCTGAGTCAGTTGTGCATACAGCGGATCTGTCTACGTTCTATTCAATGCTGTTTTTCATAGCTGTCTTCAACTGGAGGCCGTCTACTCATCGCTCTACTGTCAACAAGGACATGGTCCAACTAATTTATCAGATAGGAAATAAGCTGAAGTTCAACCTGGGCAGAATAATGTTCAAACAGATTGCTGAACATACTACATCGATGAGAACTCTGCACCAGATCTGCTTCCCGTCTCTGATTTATGAGCTGATCATCCATCAAGCTCCAGATTTCAAGGCCTCGCCTGACCATCTCACAAAGGCACCCAGCAAGTTCATCGTCGATCACAAGTTGTTCAAAGGGCGTCACGTGAACGATCTCAAGGAAGAGAAACAGAAAGGAAAGGGTGTTGCGGAGTCTAGTCGAGGGGGAGCCAGGATGGGCCGGGATGAGAGGAGTCAGCTGCTCAGGGACCTGAATGTAATCATTGAAGTGGACAAGGAGCAACGCAGGCGGATCAACAAGCTTGCTCGTGCCCTCAGCTTTCCAAATGACGATGAGTCCGAGACTACAGCTTCTGAGGATGACTCAATTGAAGAGACGTCTGCATGAAGGTCCTCTAAAAAACTATCTCCCTGAACTATCTGTTTAAAACTTTCGTACTTAGTGCTTGTTTTGGCACTTTTTGATTGACTGTTCAAACTTGGATCGCACCCCTTGCCAGTTTCTGGCAAAAAGGGGGAGTATTTTGGAGGAGACAATTCTTGTTTCCCTCAAAGTTGTTTACTGTCTAGATAGTTAGATAGACTTAGTTATCTAGTAGATCTGGTTTTGCCAAAATGCCAAGGGGGAGATTGATGTTCCCTTAAGTGGCATGTATTTGGCAAAACGTAGCTTAGACAGTTCAAGCAGGTGTTCAGGGGGAGTTCGAACATATCCTGGTACTCATGTACAGCGTAGAACTAACGCAAGGATATCTTTCGGAAGGATATTGGACAGCGAAGATTTCGTCAAGTTGAAATCGGCCAGCGACTTAATCGAGCATGAGATATTCGAATGAATATCTACATTGAAGGCGGCAAAACTCTCTTGGGCAAGAAGACGACTTCGGATATTCTTCCAACCGATTCAAAAGATATACATCAAATATCTAGGAATATTTCCTAAATATTTGATGTGATTATCTTGTACGAATTAGGGTTTCGTCCAAGCATATAAATACACTGCTAGGACGCCCTTATTCAGTATCGCTTTCAAAGATCAAATACACACGAGCATACCCTGCTGATTGGAGAAGAGGAAAGCGACGACCGGTTGTGTTTTCTCATTGGAAATACATCGGTGCAAGTGCAGTCTGCTCAAGTGCAACACAAACTGCCTGAAGCGTATCAACTGCCGCACACAACAAAGGTGAACAAGCTTTCGAGAGAAAGCATCCGAGCTTCTGGAGAAGGTCGAGAACGTTCAGACTGCAGGTTCTGAACGAAGGGGATCGAGGGGAATCGCGATGAACCTCGGTTGCAAATCTGAGAGACAGAGTATTGAGGTTAGGCAATTACAAGGTGTAAGTGTAAGTCCCTGTGTAAACCCTATACTCGTAATAAAGATTTGCTGTCCCTTTTTCGGGTGTGGGAAACCCCCCAGAGTAGGCGAAGCCGAACTGGGTTATCAGTCTGTGAGTTCTACTACTTTTGTCTGCTTGCTGAACTGTTGTGATACGAGTTCAAGATCTGTCGCAACTGAACCTTGAACTATCTGCTGAACTGTTGTGCAAAGAGTTCAAGGTCTGTTGCAACAGTACCCTGGACACAAGCTTGAATAGGGGATATAATTTCAGGGTATGAAGAAGCAAATTATGTTGGTGGAAACCAAGGGAGGGAGTATAACACTAGTGCCCCTCAAGGCCAAAGCTCCCAATCCAATCACGCCACGCCAAGGTTTTCATCGGCTTGGAAGGATCATCCAAACTTCTCATACAAAACCACAAATCCCACACGTCCCGAATTTGGTCCTAAACCACCTTCTAACAATCAAGCTTTCCAACCGAGGACTCAATTCCAACCAAAGGATCAATACCAAAGCCAAAAGATGACCTTGCTTCAAAGAAACCAAACCCAAGGGCAACAATATCAAACCCAAGCTCAAAAGCCTTACCAACAAGTAGACCATCCTCCACAAACATCAAATGAGCTTTCCGGCGGAGAAGCAATGCTCGCTAAAATCCTAGCTAACCAAGATGAGATGAGACAAGAATTAAAAGAAGTGAAACAATCAAACCAAAGCTTGCAAACGCAATTTGAGAGGATGGAAACCCACAATAAGATGCTCGAGGACCAAATAGCTTAACAAGCTGAATCATCTTCAAGAGCACAAAGGAAGTTACCGACTCGACTCGAGCAAGGGCAAAGAGAGCATTGTAATGCGGTTACATTAAGGAGTGGCAAAGAGTTAGAGGATGAGCAACCAAAGAAGAAGAAAGTTTCTTTTGATCTTGGAGGCCAAGCTAGTGCCGAAATTGAAGAGTTAGATGAAGAGGTCCCTAATCCGCAAACCCAAAAGGAAAAAGAAGTGGAAAAAGGGAAAGATGAACTAAAGCCATACACCCCTCCTATACCCTTCCCACAAAGGCTAAAGAAAAAGAACAATGACAAGCAATTCTCTAAGTTTGCCGAGATGATGAGGAAGCTTTATGTTACTATGCCCTTCACCGAGGTAATCACTGAAGCCCCAACTTATGCAAGGTTTCTAAAAGATGTTATTACTTGCAGGAGGATGATTGAAGATGTTGACACGGTGTCCCTCAATGGAGAATGTAGTGCCATACTCCAACCACGCATGCCACCCAAACTTTGAGGATCCCGGTAGTTTCTCCATTTCATGCTATATAATTGATGTTAAAATTGAACGTGCTATGTGTGACTTGGGTGCTAGTATATCTTTAATGCCGTATTCCTTGTGCAAGAAATTGAATAGGGGGAACACTAGGAAGGAGAAGGCTAGGGCGTTAACCATCCCGGATATGGAGATTATGATGGCCATTGATCATGGGGATGTCCTCAATTGGCTATCCATCTTTGCCTCGCGCTTTGAGAGCATTGTTAAGGAGACCATGTAGAATCTAGCCTTAGGAGGAGGGTCCTTGATCACATTGATAGCCATAAGGTGTAACTTCACCTTTGGCCATGAGGGATGCCCCAAGCCATCCAAGAGTGTCCTTGATGTGCCAACCATGAAACATATGCACCTTCTCAAGGCGGATGGAAAGACTTGGGAGGACGACAAGAAGACTCACAAGAAGGAGCTTCGGGATAATGCAGTGTATAGGAGGCAGTTGTTCAAGCAATAGAACCCACTCTATTGCATAGCCAACCTCACACCATCCCCTCCATCCTCACCTGTACCCTCTCCTCCTTCTGCCACCGAGCCTTCAGTTGATCCAGGGCCTTATGTCCCTCGTGCCGCCTCCCCCTTGCCTTCCACACCATCTACTAGACACGAGGAGGCGGACACGCCTTTTCTTGATGCTATGGAGGAGGTTGATGGAACCATCACTAGAGAGGCCACTCCAGGAGGCGATGATGCTACATCTTGAGTTTGTATTGCATTTTGATCATACTTGTGTCGATGTTTTGATGCTTTCTTGCTTAGATCATGTACTTGGATGCTAAGTCGCCTTTTGGCGCAATTTTGGATGATGTATGCCATCTTTATGATGTACTCTTGACTTATCTTTGGTTGTATGCTATATTCTTATGTTATTGAAGGTGCTTTACCATTATTGATCGTGAAAATTACAGGATATTTATACTCATGCTCTTCTCATGCCAAGATCACCTTCTTTACCTACATATGCAACCAAAAGAATATTTCTCATTCCCAAGAGTAATGTCATCGGTTCCTCAACACATTCTACAAACGAGGGAGTTCCTATGCGCCGTTGCCTTTATTTTATCATTCTTTGCGCTTAGGGACTAAGCTTGAATTAAGTGTGGAGTGGGTTAATGCGCAAAGTTCACATGCTTTCATAATATACATATCATTCTTAGATGGACACTTACATCATTTGCACCTTATCCCTAACATGAGAGTGTTTTTAACCACATAGGCTAGTGACTATCAAATCTAAATTCCTATAAATCACATCTAGCCTATTTGTCACATATATTGGATCTTGAATTTAGAACCGACCTAGTCCCTTGAATGTGCATTCTTGTGATTCAATGTCATTGCTATCCCTTGTCTATTTAATTCTCTAAGTATTTTCGTTGAAATACCTTGGATTAAGCTTTAGCAAGCACTTTTAAAAAATTTCACGAAAAACTTAGACCCTTTGAATGCTCATTGGTGACTTGAGTTTCTCTAATATAGTGCCTTGTTCATGTTTGTTCCCGCACATTCCATACACTTTTTGAACATATTGTCAAGTTTTAAGTGTGGAGTCAAAAGAGGACAAAAAATAGGCCCCAACAAAAAAATTTGTGGTCAAAGAGGGCAAAGCCCTGACTTAAAACTTACTCAAAGCTATAGAAGTTTTGCTTCAAAAAATGATACAAATGTCGGGGGTTAGGAAGAAAAGTTCCCCCTCGAAAGCATTTGTAGGCCAAATGCCATTTTAAAAAAAAGGGCACTTAAAACTTGACTCTATGTTTTCCTCCATTCTTCACTTGTGCGGGATTCATCATTTGCATTGTGTGCTAGTTGGACTATCTCTTGGACGATCCATGTGCTTGCACGGGAGCTCTCAATTGGTCTATACCCGTTTTCTAAGAACTCATAAGTATCGAACTCCTCTTCCCTTATGGATTATGGCTTAAACGCCTAAAACTAGGGATTGAGTTTCATGTCGCAAACCCATAGGGTAGCCCTAGCAAGCATAGGTGAGCGATTGCCACTTCTTTTGTGCAAACTAAAAACTTTGCTTCTATGGTATTGCCTTGAAAATGAGTAGATCATTGGATTAGACATTTGATAGCTCTAGTATTGATGATCTTGAATGCACAACCTCATGGGTACTCAAATGGTTCAATAGTTCTTTTGATGATAACGTGACGATATTCCTAGCTTGGGGTGAGGGATTTGTTTTGAGAAATTCTCGCCTTGGTTAAGCACTCTTGAACTCATTCTCATGGGATAGGTGCATATGGGATTTGTGAGTATTCCCTTTTCTAAAAACTCTCACGAGACTACAACTCGCCCACTATGGTAGCCTAGGGGTTTAAAGGCTTAATGCATATTCTACATGCATTCGTAACGCCTACGAAAAGGAGCTAGTTAGATTGTACATATTCTTCATTTCCCTTTGACTAACATGGTTAGGAATAATGATTGAGACCCTGTGAAAGCTAGTGAGGCAAATAGATGAAAAATATAGCACCACCAGCATTTCGCCATTTGCACGACCTTGACATATTTGCATACTTTGTTCGGGACGAACAAAGCTTAAGTGGGGAGTGTTGATGAGTCAAGTTTTTGACTCATTAATAGCCATTTGCTTTAGTTCATTTTTGATGATTTTTTGATGTCATTTGACCTCTTTACCTACATTTCAGGTAGAAAACAAGATCCTCTCAGTGTCAAAGCCTAATTATGAAAACTCGGGAAAAATGGGAGAATTGGAGAAAAAGATCCCAGCCCTCCCCTGTACCAGCCGGGTGGCTGGATAATGGGAGCAGGCTCAGCAGCATCCTCGCAAAGTCGAGCCGGTCGGCTATGCCATCAAGCCGATCGACTGAGAAGAGCCTCAAGAGTGAGCATCAACAAAGATATCCTCAACCAGTCGGGTGGACTCACCAGTCGATCGGCTGAATAAACTCTCAGATTGGTCTGCACCAAGGATATCTGACGGAGCCCACTGCACTGTCGTTAAGGTGCAATGTTCTCTGTGCAAAATAAATTTATATCTCCGCTACTCGTACTCTACTAGTGGGTAGTAAAGGGTAAGTAGGGGTCGAACCCAAGGGAGTCAGGTGAATAGTTGTTCTTTAAGTAGGACAGTTGGGGGTTGGTTGTGATTTTAGTACTGAGAGTAGCGTGGGTTGATTGTGATTTTAGTACTGAAAGGTAAGGTAACAGTTGATATTATAATTAAAGAAAAGCATTCGGTTTTAGGGGCCTTGTATCATAGTCTGTTTATCATTGACCTCTAATGATCATACTAAGTGTTCAAAAGTGTATCAAGGCCATTTCAAGCACTTGATTTGCCACACTGTCTAGCCCATTTCAAGGTCATAGAGCACTTGTTCTATTTATACTAGCACCCCATTTCAAGGTATACTAGCCTATGTGCATCCATTTGATCAATCATTTCCGATCAATCCAAATGGTGTTTTAAAGAGGTCAAACTCCTCAGATAAGCTTTGCCATTTCAAGCATCCACTTACCCGAGTATGTTCACGAACCCCACGGAAGAGTTTTGCCATTTCAAGCATCCACTCAACCTTGGAAGTTCTAACCTAATATGTGGCACATAGAACAAGTTTTGAACACATAGAGGCATTAAGAGTAGGGCCTAAAACATTGTATGATACAAGCACACCCCTTCAACCGAATGAAGGGTTTAGCTACGAATATCCATGGAATAGGACATCATAGCTAAGTGCGTTGAAAAGTAAAGGTTTTTGGAAGACAGTAAAGTAAAGTTTTCGAAAGTAAAGACAGGAAAGTAAAGTTACTGAATTGAAAAGACAGTAAAGTAAAGAAGTGAGTACTTACAAAAACATTGAGAGTGCTAAAGATCAAGCTTCGATTCCAAAGTAAAGCGATTACAAGATTGTGCCCACAAAAGTTAGAGAGATAAGTGACTTGTGACTTGTGCTTCTTGCACACAAAATGGGATGAGGATGGGATGTTGGAATGAGATTGGGATGATTTACAAAGGAGGGAAGCATGGGTATTTATAGGCTAAGGGAGGCAAGGAGATGAAGACACATGGCTCAAGATGGGAGGGGAGCACAAAAGCCGCCGGGACACTTGTCTTCTCAACCTTGGAGCCGCCGGCCTTGTGAGGAGGAGGAGAGGAGAAGAGAGGGGAGCTGCCCCCCCCCTTAGGTGTCAATTCCTCACTCAAAGCTGCCGGTCCTTATGTGGAAGGAGTGGTTGAGTGTGTGTTTTTGTGATCTTTCACAAAAGCCATCGGTTCTTTCAGCTCCGGACTGACTCTGGTTGCCCTTCGGTTGGACTTGTTTTGAGTGATTCCATGTCAGGTTCTTGAAAGTCAGAATTTGGTCGTGACCTAGAATGACTCATAATTCATTTTCAGCTTTAAAATTCCTCCTTAGCCTGTATTCTCTCTAGACTTCAAAATACCCTGTAGATAAATATCGGAACTAACAAGCAAAAGTTAAATAGACAAAGCGTCTAATTTGGTGGGTTTAACTGTGTTTATGATTCATACAATTATGGTCCATCAGATCACCCCACACTTTTAGTTGTTCGTCCCGAACAATGCTTTTTAAAGGGCGGCACACAATCTAAGTAAATACTTTTAAATATGAAAGTGAGACTGTGGGACTAGATTTATCTTAATTCATGCATTACTTACTTATTACTAAACTAAACCGTGTAAATACTTAGAAGAAACTTGACACTTGTACCTTCGCGCCGAGAGGCAAATTAATTTGGATGTTTCGGGAGATAGCCCTTTTTAAGCTCCTGGACTGCATTCTCGGGATCGACTCGTACTATATGGTTTCCTTGTAGCTTTCTCTAGCACGTGATTCGGTTCGGGTTTCACTGAGTTGAGCTCTTTGATTTCTTTTTTGGCGAGGGGCAGCTTTTGTAGTGAATCGGCCTTTGGCCTTTGGCCTTTGATGTTGAATTGGAGTTTCTTCACTTTTGTTTTGGTTAAAACCTTCACAATTTTGGCCTTTGGCCTTTGATTAGCTTCTTTGAGCTTTCGCTTCTTTGTGACTTGCTAGTCCATTTTCTCAGCCTTTGTTGGGAGGTCCAATCATTGCCCGCGAGCATATGAAAATACCTCCCCGCTCTTTCTCATCCTCGCTGTTTCACGCGGGTCAAGATGAGGGTCGCTCATCTATTTTCCCGGCTACTAGGACTAGAGATAGGACGGCCTGATTCCCTTCCCGCCTCTTGCATAAACGCTGCACGGCGGAGATGACTTCAATCTTCACTGAAACCCAAAGTGCAACCTCTACTGACTTCGAAAACCATATAGTTAGATTCGATCCTTCGAGTGCTTGCCAAGCCTCTCTAGGGCAGTTTATGTCAACTCCACATCCCCTGTATATCTCAGCACAAAGGGACAAATGAGAAGTTACATTCTAAGTTTTTATACAGTTGAGATTTCACAAGGTACATGCATGAATTTAGATTTATCTTTTTCACATTCTCAAGTTCATATTTTCAAAAAGATAATATTAAGGGAAAAGGAAAAGAAGAACATGTTAATTAACTATGTACACAGGCGGTTCTCACCCCACACTTTTGAACGAAGGCGTGCCTTTCAACATGACTTAGTTCAAAAGTCATGCAAATATATACAAGAGAAGGAAATGACATTAAGGAAAAGAGAAGAACTGAACTCCCTTTTACTGTGTCGTGTCGTGGAACGACATGCCTCGGAGCTGGATAATCGAGGGAGTTCGGCTGGGGCCTTGAACTCTCAGCGCAGGCCCGGTAATTCTCGGAAGCTGCCTGGCTGATCTGATCTTGCTCCAAAAACCAATTCCTGCAAGGAGTCATTTCTTCTATACAAAAAATGGGTGAGAGCGACTGTTAAGGTAAAAACTAAATGACAGAAAAGAAAATTACTGAAAGTAAGATAGGTGTCGGGTTACCTCCCGACCAGTGCCTTTGTTTAACGTCGTTGTCTCGATGCATGGGGATCACAGGTTTGGATCCCATGGGCGGCTCAGGTCATAGTGTTGTGGAGTGCCTACTTTCATTTTTGCATTGCCTTTCCCCGATTTCTTGTGAGATGATGTGCTTGGGTTAGAACTCCATGGTTTTGGTGGTTTCTCCTTCCATTGTTTCTGAGGAGGCGAGGGACCTTTGACCATAGCTGCTGGTCTTGTCACTCTCTCGGTCTCTCTTGGCAGGTCAGAAATCTGTGTTCTGAGATCCGAGATAGGTACAATGTCTGGTGGTTTCCTTGTCCTTGGGCGACCATCATAATCATCGATGTAGAAATCTGAAATTTTGCTGCCAAATGCAAGTGATAACAAGCCCTTTCCCATGTCGATCCATGCTTTGGTGGCGTAGAGAAAAGGTCGTCCCAAAATAAGTGTTGGAGGGTCGTCTTTGCTGGTCTCTCCCGTTTGTATTACATAAAAGTCTGCAGCAACGACGAGCTCTCCCACATGGAGTATTAGATCTTCAAGCACTCCAACCGGTCTAATACATGATTTATCTCCCAACTCGATATTTGACCTTGGTGGTTTCAATGGGCCAAGCCCCAATAAGTAATATAAGGAGTAAGGCATGGCATTGACGGCAGCCCCAAGATCGATTAAGCACTTGTGAATGTGGGCTTCACCAATACCACATGTGACTGTGAAGGCCCCTGGGTCCTTATCCCTTTCCGGTTGTGACTCCTGATCTGAAGTGAGGGATCTTTCCATTATCGGGCCATTCTGCTCATCCTTTGGTTCTGGGTTTGTATGATCGAGCCCTTTTAACTCCTGATCTTCTAGGTAAATGTTTTGCTCTGATGCATAGATGTTAGTTGGGGAATCCCATCTGAGACCATTAGAGTCATTGTCATCCCAGCCAGATGCCGGTATGTCAAAGTGTGTACTCGGTGGAGGTGTCATTCTGACCGTGAATGCATAACGTCTATTGTCAGCATGCGTGACCCATGTTCTGCCATCATTGGGTCGGTCTTCTTCTTGATTCCAATCAGGACGGTGCCTACGGGTGAAGTACTTGACCGTAGGTTTGTAAGTTGTGGATCGTGCTGGTTCTTCCAGTGCTACCTTCATGTTTGACTTACTTATCATGCTGACATTTGCCTTTGGGTTTTGGATGGTTTGTGAAGAAAGTCTGCCAGGTCCATTAATGAGTGCGGACATTGAGGTAGCGAGCTGGGATATTTGTTTGGTTAAATCTGAAATTGCCTGTCAGTTTTTGCCTGGAATTGGTTAAACGAATGACCCAATTGATTCACGCTTCCTGCGAGTTCCTTCATTATGTCTTCAAGCGACTTGTTCGGTCCTTTCTGTTGATATTGACTCGTTGGATACTGATTTGGTCCTCTTTGCTGATACTATCCTGCTGATGGGGCGTTCTGGTTATACTGCCGGTGGTGAGGTTGATAAAATGACTGAGCTAGTTGAGGGGCAGCTTGTTGTGTCTCCCTCGGAGGGTGTTTATCATTCCGCCAGCTGGATTGGTCGCTTGATTATACTGCCGAATTGGTCCTGCTCTATTGTTGCTGTTGTGGTTGTTGTATCCTTGGTATCCTACTACTGCAGTTACTTCTTCCGGTTCCTCTTCTATCAGTGTTGGGCATGCGTCAGTCTTGTGGTCCGTAGAACTACAAAACTCGCAAGGCTTTACTTGAACTGGCTGCCTTCGCAGGATTTGCATCATCATTTCTTTCATTTGTTTCATCTCTTCTGTCATGGAGTTTTCTGACGTCTCGGCTCGTGCTACGTTTTTTGTTCAGGAGAACTCATCTTGCCGAGTGGTCTCCTCTGTAAACCGAGCATTTTCAGCAACGTCAGAGATGAGTCGCCTTATGCCACTTAATGATAGTCTCATCACGGATCCTCCAGCTGAAGCATTAAGGAGCTTTTTATCTAAGGGAGTCAATCCATTAATCAGGTATTCGATGATGAGCTTCTCGGGTAGTCCAAGAGTGCAGCAGCTTCTCTTCAGGTGGTTGAATTTCTCCAGGTAGTCGTACATGGTTTCATTAGGTCCCTGCCTTATGTCCTGCAGTTGCCTGGAGAAATTCAACCACCTGGAGAGAAGCTGCTGCACTCTTGGTGGGTAGTATTTATCTAGGAACTTCTTTTGCATCTGAACCCATGTTCTGATGCTTCCCTAAGGCAATGAAAGGAACCAGTCGTTTGCCGAGTCAATGAGGGAAAAATAGAACGCTTTCAACTTGAAGTTGTCTATATTCACTCGATTGGGCTTTAGATTTTGGCAAATGCCATGTAGGCGTTGGAGGTGAGTTGTGGCAGATTCTCCATGAGCTCCTGAGAATTTTGGCAAGCTGTGGGCCACTGACGCGTTGATGGTAATGTATTCTAGTTCAGGGCCCTCATAAATGCACCATGGTTGTGTTTCGAAATCTGGGGCATTGAGTTCTCCCATAGTAGGTTCACGGAAGTTGTTATCCCCATAGTAATCATCGAAGGCGGGTTCTTGCCTTGGCACTTATCGAGGTTGAGGGGGTGGGGGATATCTAGGGGGCTGTACTGGACCAACTCCATTTCGGTCCTCAGGTGGTCCTTGGTTTCTTCGAATGGCCTCCCTATTACGAGCTCTATGGTTTCGCTTGAGTTGTTCCGGATCGTCAACAAATTGAGGCGGTGCTTCATTATTTCGATCGAACAGATTCATGTCGTCATCATCCTGATAGTCATGGTGGCTTTCTTCATGAGACATGGTTGCGTAGAAGTGATTTCGAGAATCGAGAGAGAGAAAGAAAGAAAAGAACAACTACTCGGAGGCTAACTCCCCGGCAACGGCGCCAATTTTGACGGAGCCCACCGCACTGTCGTTTGTTCTCTGTGCAAAATAAATTTATATCTCCGCTACTCGTACTCTACTAGTGGGTAGTAAAGGGTAAGTAGGGGTCGAACCCAAGGGAGTCAGGTGAATAGTTGTTCTTTAAGTAGGACAGTTGGGGGTTGGTTGTGATTTTAGTACTGAGAGTAGCGTGGGTTGGTTGTGATTTTAGTACTGAAAGGTAAGGTAACAGTTGATATTACAATTAAAGGAAAGCATTCGGTTTTAGGGGCCTTGTATCATAGTCTGTTTATCATTGACCTCTAATGATCATACTAAGTGTTCAAAAGTGTATCAAGGCCATTTCATGCACTTGATTTGCCACACTGTCTAGCCCATTTCAAGGTCATAGAGCACTTGTTCTATTTACAAAGGAGGGAAGCATGGGTATTTATAGGCTAAGGGAGGCAAGGAGATGAAGACACATGGCTCAAGATGGAAGGGGAGCTCAAAAGCCACCGGGACACTTGTCTTCTCAACCTTGGAGCCGTCGGCCTTGTGAGGAGGAGGAGAGGAGAAGAGAGGGGAGCCGCCCCCCTTAGGTGTCAATTCCTCACTCAAAGCCGCCGGTCCTTATGTGGAAGGAGTGGTTGAGTGTGTGTTTTTGTGATCTTTCACAAAAGCCATCGGTTCTTTCAGCTCCGGACTGACTCTGGTTGCCCTTCGGTTGGACTTGTTTTGAGTGATTCCATGTCAGGTTCTTGAAAGTCAGAATTTGGTCGTGACCTGGAATGACTCGTAATTCATTTTCAGCTTTAAAATTCCTCCTTAGCCTGTATTCTCTCTAGACTTCAAAATACCCTGTAGATAAATATCGGAACTAACAAGCAAAAGTTAAATAGACAAAGCGTCTAATTTGGTGGGTTTAACAGTGTTTATGATTCATACAATTATGGTCCATCAATATCCTCAACCGACCAGCTAGACTCACCAGCCGACCGACTGGATAAGGTTCCCAGACTGCCTGCATCAAGAAAATATCCAACCGGTCGACCCATAGACTCAACCAGTCGGCTGGAGGAAGATCTCAAATTGCCTCCCCAAGGACATTCCCAGCCGACCGGCTGGATCAGAAGGCATGCCAGCTAACCGGCTGGGCCTGTTACAGCAGAATTTTTACCCGAGGCTATAAATAGAAAGTGACATGTTTGACCTAGAGAGCTTGCATCTTGGGGGAAAATTTCCAGAAAAAGAGGGTGAATTAAGGTCATCAATCAACATCCAACAAAGGAGAAGTGAAGATCGAAGGGAGACATTAGAATTAACCATCCTACTTCTATCCATTTTCTATTCTCTTTTTTGTTGCTATGAACCCTACTCTCACCATGTTGTCTTACATGATGTGTGAGTAGTCTTACATGATGTGTGAGTAGTCCCCTTGTGTTTTGAGGGTTTTACAGCTCTCCTTGGTACTCTATGATCATGTACACATATTGAATATACAATCTATGGAGTTGATTTTATTTTCACTAAATGCTCTATTTATGACATGTTACCAAGTAGTTGATAAAATGCCTAAGTGACATGCTAGTCTTAGAATTTGATCTATGTATTGAAAAAGCTTAGTGATGATTTGGATATGGTGGAAATGAGGGGTGTTCTTTTGAGGACATGTGTTTTTGGCGAGGGTGTATGGACAAATTTGGACCATTTGATCAAATGATCCAAAGATGCATAACAAATCCAAAAAGTTAAAGTTATTTGTCATTTTGCACTTTTGTCTTTTACCTAAAAGACAAAAGTGCATAACTCCAAAAAAGTACTTTTTGACTCATTATGCACATTTGGATCATTTGATCTAATGGTTTTAGATTTGTCCCCACGACCTCACTTCTAGTGGTGTCCTCAAAAGAACGCCCCCTGGTGGAAATGATCACATCTAGTGTTTATGAGAGTAAATGCATGGATGTGAGGTTGACTAGAGCTTAATGTCTATATCATTTATTACCTTGGGAGATGTTCCAAGGATAATAGTACTATAGAGTGAATCAATATCTTGATAAAGTGAGGTTCTAATTAGGATGACTTGACTATGATTAGATTCACATGAGAGAATTGGTATATCTTAGTCTAAGCTAGGTTCCAAACCAATTAACACCTAAAACTGTTTGAATATTGTGTATGTGATCATTGGGAAATGTCAAGGAGGGGTGTAACCCCTCGAAACTCTCTTTGAATCGAATTAAAACCCCTTTGAAGCCATTTCATTGCTAGTTCTTAATTGAAAACCATCTCATCATTGAATTGTAGGAATATCCAAGTTGAAAACTTGATTCTCTTAGCGCATAATCTAATTGCTTCCTTAGGTTCGACTCCGGTCTTACCGATTAATCTATAAATTGTTTTTTGACTATACAAAATTACAACTGTCAAAAGGGCCCATGTGCTTTCTAACACTTGGCGTTGAGCAACGAGTTCATCCTTGCAGCGGTTCAAAGCTTGGAGACCTTCTAGCTTGTTTAGATTGTCTCGAGCATTCTTCGCATTTAGAGCTACTTGATTAGCTAGGATGATGGTTAGCATTTCCATATTGGAGAGTCCACCATTAGATTGAGGTTCCAAGGGATATTGGGGGTAGGATTCTTCTACGAATGATTATTAGCTATGATCTTCCCAGTAAGAAGAGTACATTCATATGAAGAGACTTCCTGGTTGTGTGGGTACATTCTTGCAAAACAAGATAATCAAAAGTTAGCAAAGGATATGGCTATAAAGAATGTACTAAATAAAAGAAAGGATGTAATGGAGTAGTCTTAACGTCATACAATTCATCCTTAGGATAATATAATCATTGCTCCCCGACAACGACGCCATTTTGACTTTGTAGTTTTGTGTACACTTTAAATTTATGTAATCCCAAGTGCACTAAACTAGTCAAAAAAAATTTATAGACAGTGAGATCGGGTCGAACCCAAGGGAGCAAAAGATTATACGCTAGTCAATGATGTATTTGTTACTTATCCACTCTTATGGAATTGGTTTTTGAAGTGCTTAGAACTAGATTCTATCAAGCAAGTATTTAGCGATTGAAAGATTTCGATTAAAAGGCGTTTCGAGGGGCTACTCCCCCCCTTGGCAGTTCTCAATGATCAAACATATGAATTCCAAGAGTTTTAAAGTGATGAATTGCTTAAAACCTAGCTCAAACTTAGGGCATATCCATGAGTGAGGAAGTACTAGGAGAGGACTTCCTCATCTAGCATTTCCTCCAAACAAAGCACAAAACTAAGTAGGAAGTTCTCTCACACATGCTCCTTAAGGATGTGTGAGAGAACTTCCTACCCAATTTTGTGCTTTGTTTGGAGAAAATACTAGGTGAGGAAGTCTTCTCCTAGCATTTTCTACTCATGGGTGCGGATGCCCTTAGATGGACCAACTTCCATTAGTACCTAACCTAAGTTCAAACTATCTAAAATCGAATCTCACTCTTTCAAGATGTCGATTCACTCTATAACACTTTATTAGCCTTACACTTTTGTTATACGGTCAACCAAAGTAGAAATAGACATTAAAATCAATTTAGTATCCATTCCATATATCCTCTTTCATGGAATACAAGGTATATATCATTTCCACTACATACAAACTATCACTCAGCTCTTTCAAGTCTCAGGTTCAAGTTTAAAGTTATTTAGTCACTTTGGCATTTCGTCAAACACCTAGCAAGCATATGAAAATTGAAGTTCTTATTGAAAATGAAAATCATCAATCATTGACATGAGCATCTATGTGTTTACATGATCATAGAGTTCCAATGAGGGTCATATGACCCTCAAAATAAAAGAAATACTCACACATCTTTGACAATATGTTTTCTATACAAAACTACAATGGGAAGAGAAATGAAGAGAACACCCGAGTAGGAGATGATCCAAGCTCTGGATTCCTTCATGATCTTCTCAATTCTCCCCCAAGAAGTCCTTGATGATGTTGAGTCTTCCCTAGTCCCTTTTGATACATTTTTTCTAAAAACCCCCCACTCCTAAATAGTTTTCCTTAGTCAAAACCCTCATTTGCTATTTATAGGCTCGGGTCAAAAATCTGGATTTTCGAGTTCTACCCGGCTGAGTACCAAATAGGTCCTTTCGCTAATCGAGCGGGTAGCAAGCGCCAAGAGGAAGAGTTCGCGAGCTGAGGCGCAACCTGGTCGGGTACCAAATAGGTCATTTCGCTACCCGGTTTGACCTTTTGTGGGGGGGGGGGGGGGGGGGGGGGGGGTTTCACGGTCTTAACGTGCAAATTGTGTCTCGGCTTAAACTAGGGAGTTGTAGCTCTTTGCGTTAGCTTTCTAACAAGGTACAACTCGACCCATACCATAAGTGCTCTGTGCATGCAAAATAAGTAGAATAAAATAACTCTCATTTAAGAGGCCAAGAACCAAATAACTCTCATTTAAGAGATGTAGTTTATGTTCGAATTTCTCCGCTCTAACGTACTAAAATGGGATCTCGACGAAGATTGGGGATTTTCGTTGATTTGAATCTCCCTCGATTATTGAAATTTTGAAACTTAAGATATGTGAGATAATTTAAAAGGCACGATTTTTCGCTTGTTAGTTTGGTGAGACAAATTTTACCTATATTAGAAGGAGATAAAAAAATTAAGTCTGAAAAAGAATAAGTTTATCAAGAAGACTGATTTCGCAAGGAGCATTGACAATTGTACGTGTGACTATGTCACTGTCTTAACATTTGTAAAAGCAGCTGACAATGTGTTTATGATCTTTTACAAGTGGATAATCTTTTGAACTTCTAGTTCATATTGAATTTTACGAGGATCTAAATGAGGCAATGATTCCGCATTTCAAAATAAGTAGAATAAAATGCGGAATCGAGAGGGAGTCTCGAAACTACCCACAGGGGATCGAGGGGGAGCCGAGATCGCAAATCAAAGAAAAGTGTTAAAGGCTAGGCAGATACAAACGGGAGTTGTGTAAGTGTAAGTCCGCATTTAGCTCTAAACTTTTAATAAAGATTTTCTACCCTTTAGGGTCTGAGAAGCCCCCCCCCCACAGAGTAGGCTGGTTGCCGAACTGGGAAATACATTACGCGTGCTCGTGTTATTTAGTTTCAGATACTGTCTGCTGAGGTGTTCTAGCATTGTTAGAACACACCCAGGATCTGGTCTTGAACAGACAATATGATTTCAGAAAGGTTCAAGATAATCATATTAATGCATCAACCACTAGTCCAAAAGAAATGGATGTGATAATTGAAGATACATCTTCGAAAGATAACTTGATGAGACGACTGCATATTTAAAAAAGTGTATTTGAAATGAAGGACTTTAGAAAAATAAAATCTTGCATTGGCCTACAAATTGAGCATTTATCAAAAGACATATTTATTCATCGGTCATTATATGTTGAAAGAACAATTTAACATGGATAAATCATATCCTATGAGTTCACCCAAGGCTGTATGATCACTTGATGTGACGAAAGATCTATTTCATCCTCGATAAAAGGAGGAAGAACTTCTTGGTCTTGAAGTATCATATCTTAGTGTCATTGAAGCGCTAAGGCACCTTGCTAATTATCCATGACCCGATATTGCATTCTCAGGTAATTTACTAGCAAGATACAGTTCTTCTCTAATTCAAAGACATTCGACTGATGTTAAGAAAATTTTAAGATATCTTTGAGGAACAGCTGATATGGGCCCATTTATTCAAATGGCTCAAAATTAGAATTAATTAGATATGCTGATATCAAGTGTTTATCTGGCTCTCATAAAACACACTCACAAATATGTTATGTGTTTGCATATGGTGATACTGCTATATATCTTGGCGTTGTACGAAATAGACCCTTATAACTACTTCTTCAAATCATCCTACCTTATTAGCAATTCATGAAGTAAGTCGTGAATGTGTGTGGCTGAAATCTTTAATCCATCATATCAGAGAATCATGTGACCTTTCAGGTGACAAAGAAAACCAAACTGTCTTATTTGAAGATTTTGCTGCTTGTATAGCTCAAATAAAAGGAGTCTAAATAAAAGGAGACAGGAAGAAGCACATCTCACCAAAGTTCTACTTTACACTTGAACTTCATAAAAAGACAGAAATTGATATTTGTCAGATTCTTTCTTGTGATTAGACCTGCACAAAACCGGGACAGCCCGACCGGATCGACAAGCTCGCCTGATCTTTGAAACGGGTTTGGACAAGTATAATAGCCCGACCCGGTCCGTATATCTATTAGGGCCGGGCTTGGACACATATTTTAGCCCGACCGGGCTTATTGGTCTGCTCATTAACCCGCTATAAATTAATCCATTATTTTTATTATCTTTAATTTTAAAAGAAAATAATAAATTAAGCAATACGTCATGAAGAAGTATTTTAATGTAGCATTCCTTAAATAGTGTCTTAGAGCACATATATGTTTTCAAATAATTGTAGTTTTATTCAAGATATGGAAGAAAAATAAAATGTATCAATTTAAAATTGTAGCCGGTGGGCCCAATGGGTAACCCGACCCGATAAATGGGACGGTCTTGGACACGATTTTTAGGCCGAATTGATCGGACGAATTTGGCCCGATCCGGTTATATGGGTTATGAAATGACAAATAGCCCGCCGCGAACCCGAGTTGTTCACACTTGTTTGAATTTGTCATTTCACATACACATTTTCACAATAGTTTGTTCATTTTTTTCATTATTAATATCAAATTTGGATGCTTGGCAGTTTTCTTTCATTTGCCTTTTAATCAGTGTTATAAAACCGACTCATGAATCAACCCGGTCAAGTCACTAAGTCAATGAGTCAGTGGTTCAACCGGGTAGATCCGGATTGACCCGCACAAATTAAAAAAATAAAAAAAATAAATTTATATATGATATTATAATTTAACATATTTATGAATTGAATAAATATTACATGTTTATGATCCGATTACAACAACATACCATAACAAATTTAAATTTTAATAAAGTACAAATCAATAATACAACAATAGTATAACAACAATAACAATTTTAGTCTTAATTTGCAAGTCACAACAATAAGGAATTTCTAAGATTAATTGAATTTCCAATTAAATTGATAATAACAATAAGTAATAAATTTTATTGATTTGATAAATGAATATACATTATTGAAACAAATAATAAAACAATAATCATCTTTAACCTAGTTGAAGGAAAGAGAATAACTATTAAGAGGGGGTTGGGCTCGAGTCTTGTCCAAGTCAAAATTAAATAAATAAATTTTCAGACCAAATCGATCCGATCAAATCACAATTTTAATGAAAAACCGGGTCAACCAACCGGGTCTTGACCGGGTCAATTGCATACATGTCCGATGATAAATCGAACCGATCCGGTGATCGGTTCCTGTGCAATCGATCGAACCGGCCGGTTCGGTCCGAGTTTAATAACTATGCGTCTAATAATAATAATACAGTCAAGATCAGGTACAAAGTTAATTTTTGGAACAAAATACAAAGTTCGTCAAAATCAACCTATAATTCGTCACTTTTCGAGCTGAAAAATGAAAAAGACGACATAGTTCGTAAGTTTCATTTTATAATTCATCACCAAAAAATTTAGGATTTTATCTCATCCATTCAAATTACAAGATCAAGGTCTATGATTAATTTATATTTTGTACAAAAAAATTAACTTTATACCCTATCATTTTTCATAATAATAATAATAATAATAATAAAAGGTATGGTAGTAATGATTATTGTTTTATTAATTTGAGTGTATTTGTATTTTGGAGAGTGTGGTGAAGGAAAGGCGAGAGACGAGAAAACGAAGGAGCTATGGTTTCAACCAGACGAAGTGGATCTCTCTCCGGCAACGGCAACGGCAACACCGACAACAACGGAAAGAACAACACATCCTCGTCCACCTCCGACGACAAGCCTCCTTCACCCAAGCGCCAAAAGGTGTCCTCCAATTCAAACTTATACTTGCAATTCGCCAAGTCAAAGAAACTCAATCTCGCTCCGCAATACTCATCTTCCTTTGCCTTTTCAGTTGTTTCGCGATTTGATTGTTGCGATCCATTTCAGGCTGCTAATGGAGACACGTCCGATAAACCAACCACTCCGTCCCCTGCCTCACCGGCCGCAGATCCAGTGGAATGTCATACGCCGGCAGCCGTTAAAGATGCTTTGAATTCTGCTCCCGCGGATGCTACTGCGTCCACTCCCGTTGCTCAAGGTTTGGCTGCATGTTTCATGTTTGAAATCGGACTTCGTTTTTTCAGATTGTGACGTTTTCAGTTTGTTCAGGTTCTTAATTGACTTTTTCCTTTCCTCTGAATTACTTGTCATGGTTGAAGGATTTCCGCCCACTGTACCGGACAAGACAAGCTCGCTCAGTACATGGAGTGCATTCACTAAGAACGTGGCATTCGATGCACCTTGGTGCAAGCTTTTATCACAACATCCCCAGGTTAGTGTACCTCCTATCTATGTGTTGAGAATTCGATTTTTTTTATATCTAATTAGGTTAAGTAAGGTTGTATTTTGGTTGCTGTTTTTTTTGTCGCAGAACCCTAACGTACTTATATGCACATCACATTTCACAATCGGGTCAAGTAAACAGTGTGGCCTTTATTTGAAGGATCCAACTGTTAGTACAATGCTGTGCAAGATTAAGCATACACAGGTATGTCGATGTTGTAGGACATGTTCGTCACTTTGTGTGGAGTATGTAAAAGGATAATATTTGCTTGTATGTATTCACATTCTGATCATGTGCGCCCAAGGAAGATATATGGTAGTTTTCATCTTTATACATCTTACTGTGGTTCAGCTCCAAATATTCACAATCATTATGAGTTCTCACCTGTTGTTGACATGATCAGCGAGATGGCAATGTAGTAGCTACTCTAGAAATTACTGGAAGCAAACAAACCGTGCAAGTGAACAGCATGCTTATGAAGAGAAGCACCAGCTGTGCTCTAAACTCTGGGGATGAAATCAGCTTTGGCTTGTTGGGAAACTATTCATATGTATCCTTTTCTTCTGCACTTTGGTTCTTGATAGAGTCATATTATTAACTTCAGAGAATTTACTCCGCCGGCTTCTTTATACGTCCTTTATAAGTGTCATTTATGCAGTAAATCCTTAGCTCTTTTCCTTTGCAAAGATCTTTCAGCAAATCGTTAGCGAGGTTTCTACTAGGATACCTGTTGGGAATTCTGACATTCATAACAAAGCAGGAAAGGTTCTGCAGCTTGAAAAAAAATCAAGGGATTCTGCCCTTGCTGGGGCATCAATACTGGCCTCCCTGTCAAATTTGAAGCACGACTTATCTCGCATCAAGGCCTCGATGCCAACTACCAGTAAAACACAAAAGGGGGCTGATTTGTCCTCTTCAGCAGTATACCTGGATGGTTCTCAGGTTGAGGCCGATGGATTAGAAAGCAATTTGACTTCAACCATGGAAAACAATAAAGAAGCCGACAGTACGGAGGCTCGAAAAGATCATCGCAACGCTGTCATGAGTGCAGAGGCATGCATTTAGAACCCTTTCCAATATAATTAGCTTGACAACAATCATATTGTATCTCAACGCAAATAATGGTCCTGAATGATGAACTTTTAACCAAATAGTCCTCCCTGCAGGTATTGGAGGAAAGAAATGATATTATTGAAGATTTGGTTCCCGCTTCCACATCTTCTTCGTCTCTGCGAAGCACTGTATTCAGAGAAGACATAAAAACAGGAATACTTGACTCCGCTGATATAGATGTATCATTTGATGACTTCCCATATTATTTGAGGTGTGCCTGGGCCCTGGGCTCTTCTTTTTACATAATATGTATTAGATCCATTTCGTTGACTTTAGGCCTGTTTTTGTTCTATTTTGCTACATCTCATATAATTGGCTACATTATTACCCTGCTCTCGTTTGTTGAAAGGGAAAGATAATTAACAAGAGAGGTTGTTATAGTCCTTACTTCTTATATCGAGTGCTGAGATATTGATGAAGTTACTTTTATTTCTGATCCATTTTCTTGTTGTTTTTCCTCTTTAAGAATCTGAACGCTCTTGTTACTATTTATAGATGCACTTCACATATTTGATTTGTTTTGACTGAATGGAGCGACACTTAGTTCACCTTCTTTTCAGAATGTCACATGCACATCTGTTACTCTGCATGATATATTAGATGCTTGTGTTCTTAACTAAGAACACCTTTTCTTATGTATCTCTAACTTTTGCAGTGAGTACACAAAGAGTGTACTTGTTGCGGCTTCATGCATACACCTGAAGCATAGAGAACAAGTAAAGTATACTACCGAGCTTCTTACTGTCAACCCTAGAATCTTGCTTTCTGGCCCTGCGGGTTTGTTTAAGCCTTTACCCTCTAGCTTGGTATCAACTGTCTGTTTTATATTCTTTGTCTGAACAACTTGACTACTTATAAAAATGACAGGTTCTGATATTTACCAAGAGATGCTTGTCAAGGCACTTGCAAAGCATTTTGGGGCCAAACTTCTTATATTTGATAGCCAGGCATACTTGGGAGTAAGACATAATTTCAGTCACCTGGATAATGTTAGGAAAATACTTGATCCAAAATAAAAGATTGCTTTATATGTTAATTCCATGGCGTAGCTAGAGGCTTCTTCTCTTTTTATAATAACGGTCAGAACTAAAACTTTATGCAGAGATTATCAATCAAGGAGGCTGAGCTTCTGAAAGAGGGACTGAATGGTGATAAATTGTGTACTACAAGCAAGGAAAGTTCTGAACAAGGCGACTTGAATAGTGGCGCAGATCCTTCAGGTGGTGAAGTAGATGCCCCTTGCTCGTCTAACATTCCTTCTTATGGCCAGGAGTTCCAACCAAAGCTAGGAACTGAGTACAAATCCCCATCTACAGCATCTAAGAACTATTCCTTTAAATACGGTGCGTCCATATGCTATATAGGGTCAGCCGTTGCTCTCAGAGTTCAGATTACTATATAGATAAGCAAATGGAACTGGCTGCCGCTCACTGCATTTCTGTCAATGTTCAGGTGACAAGGTTAGATTTATTGGTTCGACTCCCAGTGGTCTTTATTCAGCTGGTTCATCACTTGCCAGGTAAAGTTTTCATCAGAACTTTCTATATATCTCCCGGAAAACAATTCTTGCATAATACATGTACTTGACAATGTGAATGTGAATGTGAATGTGAATGTGAATGTGAATGTGAATGTGAATGTGAATGTGAATGTGAATGTGAATGTGAATGTGAATGTGAAAATTTGAATCGTTATGCAGCTGGCATTGGTTACTCAGTCGGTATACATCTTGTAGAATTTGCATTTTACACCTGCAGTTAGCTATAAATTCATTTAACCTGCTTTTGTGCCAATTCATTCAACCCTAATTACAACTAGGTGATCGTTGAGTGAATTGCACAAACATTACGAATCAACATAAATGTATAGGTGACAGCAAAGTGTTTGTAAAGCTACTCCATATTTGGCTTCTTATTTTATCCATTCCTACTGAGATTGCTGAATGCTAGAGTGTTTTGTGGGAGTACAATACCCGTAGTATGGACATCATTACTTATGGTGTGTTCTTTCGAAGAAAACTGTATGGAATTGAACTGAACAAAAATGTACATGATTTGTGAGATACGAAAGACCTTCTGAAACTATGTAAAGAATTCATATCACTATAAGTAGAAAAGGGCGCACTTTTATTGATACAAAAAACAGCACATGTGTCTTGTGTTGGTTTCGTATCATTGGTAGAGCTAAGTATTTATCCCACTTGCTTTGGCTTCGTCTTATACTCCCCTCGTCACTGTATCAATGGGAGAGCTAAATATTTTCCCTGCTTGCCTTGGCTTCGTCTTATACCTCCCCCCGTCACTTCAACTGCTTATCTTGTGTGTTTGAATGTGATCAGGACCTTTCAGTTTTTGGAAATCCTCTACTGTTCATGTAATCTTCTTGATTGATGGCTTTAATTTGTAGGGGCCCAGCATATGGAGCCCGCGGGAAGGTGCTCTTACCCTTTGAAGATAATCCATCATCAAAAATCGGTGCACGATTTGATAAACCTCTAATCGATGGTGTTGACCTTGGTGGTCTCTGTGAACCAGGTCATGGTTGTTTCTGCAATGGTAAGTTCCTAGATGTTTCAGTGGGTCTATCTGTGCTTGTAGTATGTGTCTGATAGTCTGGTTGGTTAATACTTGTCTCCATGTTTATGCTAGCTAGTGATCTTCGTTTGGAGAGCAGTGCAGCTGATGATTTGGACAAATTGCTTATTAACACATTATTTGAGGTATCTTTTCATGATTGGTCAGTTTTTGTAACTCGTTTGTTCTAGGGCCATCTATAAATGTTTGTTTTTCTTCGGCCAGACTGTATACTCTGAGAGCAGAAGTTCCCCTTTCATCTTGTTCATGAAGGATGCTGAGAAGTCTATTGTTGGCAATAGTGACTCGTACAACACATTTAAAAGCAAACTTGAAAAGCTCCCAGATAATATTGTTGTTATCGGTTCACATAGTCAAAACGACAGCCGTAAGGAAAAGGTAACAACCATTGTTTATCTGTGTGCTTATAGTAGTACACTTTGAATGTCATATATTTAGGGCGACAACTATTTTGCAAAGAAGTCACAGAGGCTATGCTTGCCCATACATTTATTTTTGAATTCTGTGTTTTTAGCTTAATGACAGCAGTGCTCCTTTAATGTAGTTAATAGTAATAGAGGATGGAAAAACTAGATTTGGTGAGATGTAGACTAAGCTTATGAAATGATGGGTTTGCATGTCAGAAACAAGAAAATGTCATAGATTTCATATTCCAAACGTTTACTTATATGTAATCAAGAAGTACTCTATCCATGTAAGGTATCAGCATTAAGCAAAGATCGTATTTTGTCATCTTATTGGTTGAAAAATAAACCTGGTTGGGACTAGAATCATTGTGAAACATTGATGTGCAAAAAAAAAAGCAGAGACTATATTAAAAAGCAATGAAATAATTTGAAGTCTGATGGACTAACCCCTCTTTCCAACAGCTATGATATTGGAAATGTTAGAAGTTTCAATCTCGTAGTAATCTTTTCCAAAGCCTTTACCTTTTAAGAATTATCGTTTTAACTACTATCACTCGCCACCTTTTCATTTTTTTTCTTTTACATGCATATTTGATTTTAATATCATGATCTGCAGACGCATCCTGGTGGTCTGCTTTTTACAAAACTTGGAAGTAACCAGACAGCCCTCCTTGACTTGGCTTTCCCGGTAGCTAATCATTTCTTGAAAAATGGTTTCTGTACACTCGTTTACTTTTCTTAAGGTTGATTGTCATCTTCAATAATCATATCAGGATAGTTTTGGAAAGCTACATGACAGAGGTAAGGAGGTTCCGAAGGCAACAAAGCTTTTGACAAAGCTGTTCCCCAATAAAGTAGCAATTCATGTTCCACAGGTCCGGACAGTTTTAATACTCATTTTTTTATATATAACAAAATCTTGACAAAATGTAATATGATAAACGTATTCTCTGTATGCTCGGCTTTATTACATATGCCATGGCTGATTGCAGGATGAAGCTCTACTTGCAAGCTGGAAGCAACACCTGGATAGAGATGCTGAGACTCTGAAAATTAAAGGAAACCTGAATTATCTGCGCTCTGTAAGATTTGAATAGAAAAGAAATTTAAATATGCTATTATTCTTAAATGCCGCGTTACTTCGTAAATGGTCTCGTGCATTGAACTTGGTTCTATAACATGCAGCGTGTCATGAAAAGTATCTCATATAATGTGTTTTTTTTTCTATTTTATTGACAACTTTATTTAAGATGTAGCATCTGAAAGATCCATTATTCTATAGGTCTTAAATCGTATTGGTTTGGAATGTGATGGACTGGAGACTTTATGTATCAAGGATCAAACTTTGACCGCTGAAAGTATGTGTTCCTACCTTGGCTAAATGGCTTTTGATATTATGAGTTTGATGGTCAGTGTTTTCTTTGTTCATGCAGCTGCAGAGAAGGTGGTTGGTTGGGCCTTAAGCAACCACTTGATGTTGAGTCCCAATGCTGATTCCAACTCAAAGATTGTTATGTCATGTCAGAGGTAACAGAGATCTGTCACTTACCTCAGTGGTAAAACATTCTGCAGTTATGGTCTAGAGGGATGACCTAGTTCCCTTGGTGCACTTATATTTTTTTGCAGCGTTCTTAATGGTATTGGGATTCTAAATGCTGTACAGAACGAGTCTAAGAGCTTGAAGAAGTCTCTTAAAGTAATTGCTCCTAGGCATTTCCAATTTCAAATACTCAAGTCTGTTTGTAAGTGTTATTGATGGGTATAAATAATAATTATCTACATATCCGCTGTTGGCCCTTGTCAGGATGTTGTCACTGAAAATGAATTCGAGAAGAAGCTATTAGCTGATGTGATCCCTCCAAGCGATATTGGAGTCACCTTTGATGATATTGGGGCACTTGAAAAGGTGAAGGATACCTTGAAGGAATTGGTGATGCTACCTTTACAAAGACCGGAACTATTTTGCAAGGGACAATTGACAAAGGTAACGTGGTTGATAGTATCTGACTCTACTTATTGTTAAATATGTCTGAATGAGTATTTAATGTGACTTTCATGCCTTTTTTGTATAATCTGTCTTAGGTCAAGTGAATGTAGATTTTTTCAGTGATTAGAAGTTTGCTAGATGCTTGTTACTGACGTTGCAATAAATTGTGTAGTCAAAAGATATTTATACTTGACCGGTAAGACCGGTGTCGAACCCAAGGGAGCAAACGGATTATACGCTAGGTCTATCAATTTCTAACTCGGCTATTCCTTCAATTCAAGTGTGATGATGATTATCAATGATGAAAATAAGTAATGAAATGGTTTAAGGGGAATTAATTCAATTAAAGCGAGTTTCGAGGGGTTAATCCCCTCCTTGGCAATTTTCCAATGATCATGTATACAAGAATTTAATCATTTAAGAGTTGATAGGTTTAAAACCTAGCTTAGGTTAAAATTAGACAAACTATCATGCAAGTCTAATCTTAGTCAAGCCTTCTTACATAGAATCTCACTAATTAAAGATATTGATTCACTATATAGCACCTATTTTCACAAATGTTATATGCATAAAGTCTTGGTTAGCCTCTCACCCATGCATTTACTCTCATAAATGCTTGATAAGTTCATTTTTACTATATCCAAACCATCACTAAGCTCTCTCAATACTTAGATCATAGTTCTAACACAAACATGTCACTTAGGCATTTTATCAAACACTTAGCAACATGTCTAAAATGAAAACCATAGTAAAATGAAATCAACTTCATAAATTGCATGTTAATGTGTATACAATGATCATTGAGTACCAAGGAAGATCATAAGACCCTCAAAATACAAGAGGACTACTCACACATCATGTAAGACAACATGATGTGAGTAGGGTTTCTAACAAAATCTAAGAGGAGAAGAGAATAGGAATAGAGTAGGATGATTAGTCCTAATGAACTCCCTTGATCTTCAATCCTCCTTGATTAGATGATGATGGATCCCTTGATTGAGCTCACTTTCCTTGTCTTTTTCCCCAAAGAAGCCAAGATGCTAGGTCAAACTTATCACTTTCTATTTATAGCCTCGCTAAAAATCCGGAACTGTAGCAGTCCAGTCGGTCGACTGGCGGAAGCTTGTTGTCCAGTCGGTGACGGCGAAGAAGCTGTCTCGTGAAGTGAACGCCCAGTCGGTCGACTGAAGGTCCAGTCGACCGATTCGATTGACGAGTTTGGAGGGCCTCCCTGAGCTTCTTCTCAGTCGATCGACTGGAGGTCCCAGTCGACCGACTCGCGCCTTGTGCTCTGCTAAGCTTCTCCTCAGTCGATCGACTGGAGGTGCCAGTCGACCGACTCGATGGGCGAGTTTGGAGGACCTCCCTGAGTTTTCATCCAGTCGGTCGACTGGTGCAGGGGAATATTCCCAGTCGACCGATTCGAGCTCCTTCCAGTCCAAACTTCGCTCAAGTCTCCGTTTTTCCCGAGTTCTCGTAAATAAGCTTTGACACTGAGATATCCATCTTTGTACCTGAAACGTACGAAAAAGGGATCAAATGACATCAAATAATCGCCGGAAACGAACAAAAGCTATAGTGAGATACGGGTATTATTAAGTCGAAAACTCGACTTATCAGTTACTACAATGATTTTGTTGCCATTGCCAATAAGAAAACCAGAGCATCATGCATTTTAATCATTTGAATAAAGAACTGAAGTTTTGATTACATATAATTTGGCCTTAATTACAGTGAACGACATCATGTTAAAAAGGTCTGCCACTGGTTCATTATCTAAAAGCTGGTTTTGGTGTAATATTGTATACTTTTTGTAAATTGCAACCTGGTATGTGTTCTTAATTTCTTGCAAAACCCTTATTTTCCCCTTTTGATCTAATGTCAAGCCCTGCAAAGGAATTCTGTTATTTGGCCCTCCTGGAACTGGGAAAACGATGCTTGCAAAGGCTGTAGCTACTGAAGCCGGGGCAAACTTCATAAATATATCCATGTCAAGCATCACGTCAAAGGTGACAAATGCTAAGTATTGATTCTGTTGTGTCCTTGTTTGGACCTTGAAGTCTGATCCATGGCATCAAATATTTTATTACAGTTGATTGTTTTGATCCACAGTGGTTTGGTGAGGGTGAGAAATATGTGAAGGCTGTATTTTCTCTTGCAAGTAAGATCGCACCTAGTGTTGTTTTTGTTGATGAGGTAAGTCAAATGGAATTTAGTGCACACACTGTCTTCATAAAGGATGACAGTTATAACTGCAATATTGAGTATTCTTGTGAAGGTTGACAGCATGTTGGGTCGAAGGGAGAATCCTGGAGAGCATGAGGCCATGCGGAAGATGAAAAATGAATTTATGGTGAACTGGGATGGTTTGCGGACAAAAGACACAGAACGTGTTCTAGTTCTTGCAGCGACAAATAGACCCTTTGATCTAGACGAGGCTGTTATACGAAGACTCCCACGCAGGTGTGTGAATTTGATGAAAATGATAGCAATCATTCCCTCATCTTATATTCATTTCAATACAATGAAGTTGAAGAATCATACTTGTTGCTCATTGTCATTGAAATTGTTGAAACTGTTTGTATGTAGATTGATGGTCGATCTGCCAGATGTAGCAAACAGGGCTAAAATTCTTAGAGTTATATTAGCAAAAGAGGAATTATCCCCCACCGTAGACTTGGATGCAATTGCAAGTATGACAGACGGATATTCTGGAAGTGATCTTAAGGCGAGTCTATGTGCCTGCTTTACTCTGCACATTTATGGCCTTGCTTTACAACTTGTATTTGTAATTATCTTCTCTACTATGTTGCAGAATCTGTGTGTAACTGCTGCTCATGGCCCAATTAGAGAGATACTAGAGATGGAAAAGAAGGTCTGCTTCCATAATTGTCGATATAACCTTTTTGTCCACTTTCGATACAACAAATATACAGATGAATATGTTTAACTCCTATACAAGTTACCTTTTCCAAAATATGTTGTGCTTATAACAGGAGCATGCTGCGGCAGCAGCAGAAGGTAGAGCACTCCCAGCGTTGAGTGGAGGTGAGGATGTGCGACCCCTAAATATGGAAGACTTCAAAAAGGCCCATGAACGGGTAATGAAGAACAGAGTTCTGTTTTTTTCTTTTACATGTAATATTTATGTTCCATGTACAGTACTCTTATCTATTCGTGATATTCAGGTGTGCGCGAGTGTTTCATCCCAGTCAGTTAACATGTCTGAGCTAGTACAATGGAATGAGCAGTACGGCGAAGGCGGATCAAGGCGGAAAAAGCCCCTTAGTTACTTCATGTGAAGCCCTAGAAATTGTAACCTACTCCTGCAATTCAATCAAGCCTCTGTGCAAGTACTGTTTTTGTCTCTAAGCTGCGACAGTGGCTTCACTGGTGAGCTCGTTTTGGTATGCTACGATTTGGTGACTAGCCATCCTTCCCTTGCCATTTTGATTTTCAAGCCACATTTTGATCCTTACAGTCATAGGTTTTCCAGTTTTTTCCTTGGCGAATAATGACTACTGTAACTGATGTAACAAGAGCGATGTGATTTCGAATTGTTTCTGAAGAAAGAAAAAATATAGAAATGGAATTTGTAAGATACTACGGCATCCCTCTTTTAGGATTGGTCTTGTAAGATTTATGTCCGGTCTGGTTTGTGCGAAAGTAAAATTGGAGTTAAATCAAAAGCTAGAAGAAAATGAAGTTTTATGTTTAGTTTGTCATTGAAGAATCAAAGGAAATAAAAAGAATTGATGTAAACTCTTTCTTGTCATTTTTGATTTCATTTTTTTCAACACATTTTCCATGGGGCTAGTGTATTCATAATTTGAAGAAAAAAAATTGGACTTTATTTTTCTTTGAATGAAAACCAAGCCTGTAATGTAAGGCAATACAAAGACACGAAAATACAATTAAAGACAGAGATACTGATTATATGGGCACAACTCTCGGCATATGTCTTGGGATAGCTTCGGAAGTGCTCCATGTCCATCGTTCATTGCGTGCTTTTTTGGTCAGCCATTCCGCAACTGCATTGTCCGTTCTCGTGATACTTTCTATAGTCCAGCTCGGATGGTCGTCCAGCTCCCTTAATGCAATGGTTGATGTCTCCCAATCTTGCTCCAGGACGCCAACAGCCAATATTCAAAGCCCACAATGCCTCCCTCGAGTCTGTCAAGAATTTGGCCTTGGTCAGCCCCTTCCTCTGCGCCAAAACCATCCCCAGCTTGATGGCTTTACACTCTGCTTCTAAGACTGCCTCCACCCACTCTGACCAGCTTGCCAAAACCTCCATCACATTCCCATTTGACATGAACGCCGCTCCCATTCCTCCCAACATCAAGCTTGGGTCAAAGGATGCATCGCACCAAATAACTGAATCCTCACCATGGTAATCCTTGACACTCAACCTCGGCCTCGGCCTTTGCTCCCTGAAATCTGTCATACTCCCTTTAAACTCCTTGAGCATGAGACTCAACCTTATTTTCAGCTCCTCAATGCATCTGCCCTCTTTCCCATGGACCATTTCATTCCTGTCTTTCCAACCACACCACAAGCCACATATAAGTGAAGTAAATTGTTCCTCGCTGCACAGTTTTGCACACAGCCAAAGCCAGTATCCCGTACTATCACACTGGTTATTCCATATATCCTCTGGCAGGTGCAACTCCTGCAGTAAGCATCTCATCCACCAACAATCCTTAAACACATGTAGAGCCTTTTCGGACCTAAGGCCGCAATGACTGCATTTATCTTCCACACTGCAGCCTCTCTTTGCTAAGTCGTACATCGTTGGTAGACTGTCATGGTATAGCCTCCATGTAAATAGTTTTATTCTGTTGGGTATCCTCAACTTCCACAGGCTCCTCCAAAATTTCTGTACTTCCCTTATATCTAATTGCTCACCTTGGGCTGGACTTTTGAGCCTTTCCACATCCACTGCGCACCAGTATGCACCTTTTACTGTTAGCGCTACTGATCCATCCTTCGTCCATACATATTTATTGTCACTATCATCCCACTCCACTCCCAGTTTAACAATTTCCAGTCCTTCAAAAATACCCCTCCATGCAAATGAGGGCCTATAACCCAAAGAGGAGTTAAGAATATCGGACTCAGGGAAGTATTTGGCTTTTAATATTTTGCACACCAACAACTCTGGCCTCGTCAAAATCATCCACCCCTGCTTAGCCAATAGTGCCTTATTCATGAGCTCAAACCTCCAAAATCCCATTCCTCCATTTATTTTCTCCTTATACAAGTTATCCGCCTTAATCCAGTGTATTCCCCTGTCTTCCCCCATTATGCCACCAATATTTCATCACATCTCCAGCCAGCCTTCTACAAACAGACAAAGGAACTTTAAAGGTCAACATTGCATATATAGGAATTGACTGTAAAATAGATTTAATAAGTACTTCCCTTCCTGCCCCGGAGAGAAGTTTGTGTTTCTAGTCACCTATTTTCCTCAATATCTTTTCCTCAATGCTTCTGAATAGCGCCACTTTTTGTTACCAAATATAAGCGGAAGTCCTATGTAATTTGAATGTGCTTCTACTATGTTGATGCCCAGTCTTTGTACTACCATAGTCCTTATCCTTTCATCCACATTCCTACTGCAGACAACCTCTGATTTTGTATAATTTACCTTTTGACCTGAGACAGTTTCATAGCTCCGCAAAATGTTCTCCAGCCAGCTTACTGTGTCATCTTTTGCCTTAAGAAATATCAAGCAATCATCAGCGAACATTAGGTGATTTATCATAGGAGAATTCTTGCATATTTTAATACCTCCAATCAGACCCCTCTCCTGATGTTTTAACAAGGCATATGATAACCATTCAGCGCAGATCAGGAATAAGTACGGTGAGATGGGATCTCCTTGTCTCAATCCCCGCTTTGGCGTAATCACATCCGTTATATTATCATTAACTTTGACTCTATACGTAACTGACTGAACACAGAGCATTACCTTCCTGATCCATTCAGCCGCAAAGCCCAAGGTAAGCATCATCTTTTCCAAGAAATTCCATTCAATACGGTCGTATGCCTTGCTCATGTCGAATTTGAGGGACATACAACCTGTCTTTTGTCTGCTAGCACACTGGATGAAATGTGATATCTCATCGACGATCAATATATTGTCAGTAATTAATCTTCCACTAATGAAGGCACTTTGGCTCTGCGAAATAATACTTGGTAGAATTTCTTTTAACCTATTAGCTAACGCCTTGGTTATGAATTTCATAACCACATTACATAAGCTAATAGGCTTAAGATCTTCTACTCTTTCGACCTTTTTCACCTTAGGGATCAAGACTATTAGAGTTTCATTTAGGCCAGATTCAAGCACTTCACCATTCAGACAATTCAGAGCTACCCTCGTAATATCATTTCCAACAACCTCCCAGTTACTCTGATAAAAGAGGGCAGAGAATCCATCCAAACCTGGCGCCTTTATTGGGTGCATCTGAAACAATGCTCTTTTGACCTCCCCTTCCGTGAATGGAGCTAGTAGCATATTGTTCATTTGTTCTGAGACCACTTTGGGGATGTCCTCGAATTCCTGATCTCACCTCCCTCCGTGTAAGCTTGCCTGAGAATAAAAAATGTTCATGAAATAGTTAGTGATAATTGATATAATATCTGGTTCAGATTCATAGGTCACCCCTGAGTGATTCTTTAGTCGGTCGATGTGGTTCCTTTTCCTTCTCTGGGTTGCTTTGGCATGAAAATACGATGTGTTTCTGTCTCCATTCTTTAGACACTCAGCCCTTGATCTCTGTCTCCAGAACAGCTCCTCCCTCTTCAACCATTCGTCTAGTTCGTTTGATAATTGTACTTCCTCTGTGGCTATTTCTTCTGATCTCAGCCTCTCCCTCAAGTATTGTATTCTTTCCTTCAGAATAGTAATCCTCATCTTGACATCTCCAAACTCCTTTCCACTCCACTGGGTTAGTTTTGCCATACAGTCCTTCAGCCTCAACGAGATCGGGATACCGCTGCACGGTGAGGTCCAAGCATCCTTCACCACCTCCTTAAACTTGCTATGCCTAAGCCACATTGGCTCAAATTTCTTCACACTTCCTTTCCCTCCACCTTTAGTCCCCTCTGTGTGAAGAATTAGCGGCACATGGTCGGATGAATCTAAGCTATGTCTCACAGCTGCTTTGCCAAATGCCTCTCTTCATGCCTGGTTTGCAACCACTCTATCTAGTTTTGCCTAAACTCCATCGTCCAAAGCACATAGCTGATCTCATCGATCTCGCATACCATTTGGATTACCGCCGTGAACTTCTGACCTCGATTAAGATGGCTTTAACTGGAGGAGCACCGCCAAGAGGAAGTGCAGCAGCTGCTGCAGGAATGCGCAGGAGGAGGACAACCAGCGAGGGAGCCACATCCGGAAATGCTAGTGGAACAATGCTTCAATTTTACACCGATGAAGCTCCCAGATTGAAGATTTCCCCGAATGTTGTTCTTATCATGAGCATAGGTTTCATTGCATTTGTAGCCATCCTTCATGTGATGGGTAAGCTATACTTCGTCCGCAAAGAGGCCTAAATGACCCATCGCAACTGCAACTATTTTCTTAACCACCTTAAACAACATACCTTAGATCTTGTGGTTTTAAAAAAAAAGTTTTGCCTAAACTTCACATTCTCCCTTAGGCTTATTTGAGAAGGCGAATATGTCCCCAGAGAAGCCTAAGTCAGATAACCCACACTCTTCTAAACAAGTACGGAAATTCCTCATCTGCCAAGGCTGCCTGATTCTTCTACTGTTTAGATTCACGATTGAAAGCAATTCGTTAAAATCGCCTAATACTACCCAAGGCTCCTCTGGTTCCCTCTTCAACTTTTGTAACAATTCCCAGCTTTTCCATCTGTCTTGGGCCCTCGGTTCACCATAGAATAACGTGAGAAAGAACGCACCAACAACTCCAAGCTTCAGTCAAGCCTCCAGTGATCAATCGAATCACGCTCGACGCTTACGCAACTTGAATCGCTCTTGAATCGCTCCAAAAGACAACAATCTCGCACTCGCTCTTGGAGAATCGCTTGAATTGAAAATGCAATTTGGATTTCTGGATAAACCCTAATTCCCAATTCAGCTTGCCTTTTATTCCAGCTGCAGTTGAAGCTAAACGCTGCGTTTTTCCAAAGTCCGAATCATCCAATCCGTGCCTTGACGTTACGCCATCGTTCCGCTTACTCCTCCTTTTAGTTGGACGACGTCGCTTGCTTGTAACGGCTCCAACAACTTCTCGCGCCTCGCCTAAACACTGCCATCTCATTAAACGCAGCTCCTGCTTCATTGAAACGCAGTCGTTTTTAACGAGCTTGCCCTTCCTCCAGAAATGGCCAAGTCCTGAGCCAAGGCTTCTACTGCTACCTTTGTGCTTGCTTAAGTCCTATCTAGTCCTAATGATTTGTGCTTGAAATGTACCAATCAAGTAGAGTATAAGTGTTACAAATTGTCCTCCTAATCTACTTGAGCTTGTACGTATTGGTTCAATCTCTCTTTGGTCTGCAACATCAGCACTCCATCAGTCACCACTTCATTCACCTTGACCAGACTCAACTTCAAGTCATCTTGCCCATATTAAGGGCATTCCTGTAATACTCAAACTTAACATAAGGCACAACTTTAGTGCCAAAATCAGCAGGATTTATGTCACCAAGAATCTTCTCAACCCTTTTAACACCTTTGTCAACAATATCCCTAATGAAATGAAGCCTAACATCTATATGTTTACTTCTTTCATGATAAAAAGGATCTCTACAAAGATGCAAGGCACTCATGCTATCAGAATAGATCAAAGGCACATAAGAACATTGTTCAATTTCAGATAACAGACCCTTAAGCCACATAGCTTCCTTAGCTGCTTCAGTGGCTGCAATAAACTCTGCTTCAGTGGAGGACAAGACCACCACTGATTGCAGCTGGGATTTCCATGACACATAGTTACCATGCCAAGTAAAAAATAGTCCAGTTATAGACTTTCTAGTATCCCTATTGCTAGCATAGTCTAAGTCAACATATCCTACTAGATCAGATTTGTTTCCATAAGCAGCAAAAACAAGTCCTAAGTTCTTAGTATGATTCAAATATTTCAGCAAATATTTCATCGCATTCCAATGTCTTTCCCCTGGATTAGACATGAATCTACTCAAAACACTTATCCCAAAAGCAAGATCAGGCCTAGTACAAAGCATGCAATACATCACACTTCCAACTGCAACATCGTAAGGAATCAAACTCATTTTCTTCCTAGCAGTTTCATCTTTAGGGCAATCTTCTTTACTAAGGACTAAGTGCCCTCCTAAGGGTATCATGGCAGGTTTGCTATCATCAATACTAAACTTTTTAAGGACTTTATCAGTATACTCAGCGTGAGACAAATACATCTTTCTTTTCGGTCAGTCTCTAACAATGTTAATGGCTAAGATTCTCTTAGCAGTCCCTAAATCCTTCATGTCAAAGTTTGAGCTCAGTTGCTTTTTAATCTTAGATATCTCAGATTCAGAATTCCTCATAATCAATATGTCATCAACATACAATAGCAAATAAAGAATCAGACTAGACTTGGGCATGTTCAAGTACAAACAAGTATCGTATTTGCTTCTAGCAAAACCAAGAGATATCATGCATTCATTAAACTTAATGTTCCACTGTCTAGGTGATTGTTTCAAGCCATAAATGGATTTTCTTAACAGACAAACATGATCAGGCATTCTGTGATCTACATAACCTATAGCTTGAGACATGTAAATTGTTTCATTAAGGTTACTATGTAGAAAAGCAGTTTTATAATCCATTTGTTGTAAATGCCAATCATAAACAATTGTCATAGCAAGAAAGAAGAAGTCTCAATGTTTTGTATTTCACCACAGGAGTAAAAATCTCATTATAATCTATGCCCTCCCTTTGTGAAAAACCTTGTGCACAAAAAGCCTAGCCTTAAATCTAGGGGGCTCAGTTGGGGAATTAGCATCGTTAATCCTAAAAACCCATTTACTACCAAGCCCCATTGTTAAACATGGACTCAATCTCTTCACTCATAGCTAGTTTCCATTTATCACTATCCTTACTTTTCATGGCTTCATCATAAGTCTCAGGAACAACATGTTTAACCTTTTCAGCAACATTAATAGCATATTCAGCAATGTTAGCAAACTCAGCTACATTAGCATATCTCTTGCTAGCATATAATCAGTTAAATCATCATGAACATTATCACTAGCAATGTCATCAGTCATGGCAGCATTCTCAGCAGAATCACACACATCATGATCATAAATAACAACATTGGTGCCTCCACCACTGTTGCTTAGGGAGGCACCCTGCACATTATCAGTATTGTGACTAACAGACAAATGACTAGCATTTATATTAATAATAGAACTGGAAGAACTTAGTTGTTCCCCATCTGTTTGATGGGTAAGTTACTCCCACTGTCCTCAGCTTGATCACTCCCTCCTTCCCCTTGGTTTCCCAAACTTACCTGAGGAGGGGTGTGCAGGTCTAAATGCCCTCCTGATCCTTGTGAGTTTGCTGGTCCAGCCTCCCCTGCAACATCACCATCAAGCCTTCCCTGGTTTTCCAGGAAATAACCAGATGGATGAAGCTTGTGGTGTCTTGGGCAGTGCCTGAAACAGGTGGAGCAGAGGTTATTAGACTTTTGAAATGGAAGTCCTTCTCTTTGAAGGTAACAGGCCAAGCTCTATTAACTTTATATCCACCAGGTTGTATAACAAGCAACTTATATCCCTTACATCCACTAGGATAGCCTAACATGACAGTCTTTATGGCCCTAGGTTCTAGTTTTCCATCTGATACTTTAGCATATGCAGTGCACCCAAATGGTCTCAAATGATCTAAGTGTATTTTCTTATTCAACCACATCTCTAGAGGAGCTTTAAAATCAATAGCAGAACTGGGTGATCTGTTAATCAACTATGCAGCAGTCATCGCAGCTTCACCCCACATAGAACTCTTAAGACCTGATCTAAATAACATACATCTAGCCTTCTCTGAAAGTGTTCTATTCATTCTTTCAGCTACTCCATTCTGTTGTGGTATTCCAGGAACAGTTAAATGTCTTTTAATGCCATTTTCAGCACAGAAATCATCAAACAATTTGTTACAAAACTCAAGGCTATTATCAGTTCTCAAGCATTTAACTTTTAGGTCACACTCACTTTTAACAGATAATTTCCAGGACTTAAAGCAATCAAGCACCTCATTTTTTGATTTCAACAAATAAATCCACACCCTTCTAGAGTAATGATCAACAAAAGAGACAAAATAACTCCTACCACCAACAGTTGATACTTGGGCAGGGCCCCAAAGATCACTATGCATATATACAAGCTTTTCATTAACAGCCATCTTAGATTTACTGAAAGCATGTGTAGTTTTCTTCCCAAGTATGCAGATTTCACAAAATTCAATGTCACACGGCTTTTTCTTAATCAGTCCATTTTTAAACAGATGAAACAAGCCTTTATTACCAATGTGTCCAAGCCTAGCATGCCATAACTTAGTTTCATCAAGATTCTTATCATTAGCATGCACAATATTCAGTTCAAGGACAAAGAAACATGATACAATCCACCCAGCCTCATGCTTCTAATCACAACATGGTCATTTCTTAAGACATCCCTAGTTCCATTCTTAAAAATTATTTGACAGCCTTTATCTTCTAAAGCAGATTCAGAAATCAGATTTCTTCTCAACTTAGGCATCCAAGCAACATTCTGCAAAATTCTTATTTTACCATCAAACATTTTCAATGGAACAGTCCCAATTCCCATGATTTTCAGAGTAGTATCTTCTAACTTAACCTCACCACCATCACAAAGTTTAATATCATCAAACGCAGATTTATGAGGTGTAGCATGCATAGTACAACCAGAATCAAGAATCCAAGTATTTATACTTTCAGAGTTAGCAATAACAAGAATTTCATGTTGATATTGAGTCTCACACACATTAGTGTAATCTGTCCTATTAGGTTCATTCTTCTTAAAATCCTTTTTCTTCCTCTTAGGACAACCATTCATGTAATGACACATCTCTCCACAGTGAAAACATTTGACATTCTCAAGCTTTTTATCAGATTCTTTGCTATGGGTTTTAGGCTTTTGGTATTTGTTGGATTTGAGATTAAACTTAGGTTTTGTCTTAGCAAACATCACCTCATTTTTTAACCTCCTGCTTAGTACCATTTTTCTGCTTAAAGACTCTTAAGGATTCATTTTTCTGAGTGATGATCTCAGTGATCTTGGCTAGGGTCAAATCCTCTCTTCCAAACTGAATTACATCAATAAGGGTATCAAACTGATGGGGCAAGGAACTAAGGAGAATCACAGCTTGGTGTTCCTCTTTAATGGCATTCTCACACCTCTCTAAGTCTTGGGTCATCCTAAAGAAAATATCTAGATTTTCTTGGATGCTAAGGGATAGGTCCATCTTAAAGGTGAATAGCTTCTTAAGAAGGAATATCCTAATGGGTAGAGACTTGGTTTCATAGGTGGTTTTAAGGGTATCCCATAAAACCTTAGGATTAGTAATCTTCATCAGGGGTCTAGCTACATCATCTGTTAACCTCATCATAATCTTTGCTAAGGCTACTTCCTTAAGGTCTCTTTTCACTTGGTCTGAGGTTGGACACAACCACTCCTCACTAACAGCTCTCTAACATTTCTCCTTAATCAAAATACCCTTCATTCTCATATTCCACATAGCAAAATCCATCTGCCCATCAAAGAGCTTAAGCCTAATATCAGTCATCAGGGAGAAGGACAAACAGCAAGAGAAGGCACTCAATATCAATATTCAAGAAGCAATAACTCAGCCACAGCACCACAGGTCGCAAGAAACACAATCCAAGATCACAGGTATGCAAGATAGTACACAAAATGAGGTCTAGTGCCAGTCCGGGCTACTACTGCTATAGGCGGAGTCGATAATGACACCAAACTCAGTTTTTGATCAAGGATCACACCTATGTCCACAAAGATCAATAATGATTGATGAACACGGGCTCTAATACCACTATGTTACGATAATGTATAGAGGAATTAGGTGTTTTATAGATTGAATAAAAAAGATACAAGCAATGGAGTAAATCCTCCAATGTTCAACAAGCACAAACCACCAATTCGTCTATACACAAACACTTAAGCAAGCAATCAACGGAATGCAGTAGAAACGAGAATGGAGGGTTTAGAGCCCCTTCCGATAACCCCTGTGAACAGAAGACCGGTGACGCTCCGGCTCAGTCTCGTCCGATGGCTACCAACAACTCCAAGCTTCATCCAAGCTTCAGTCAAGCCTCCAGTGATCAGTCGAATCACGCTCGACGCTTACGCAACTTGAATCGCTCTTGAATCGCTCCGCAAGACAGCAATCTCACACTCGCTCTTGGAGAATCGCTCGATTGAAAATGCAATCGGGATTTCTGGATAAACCCTAATTCCCAATTCAGCTTGCCTTTTATTCCAGCTGCAGTCGAAGCTAAACGCTGCGTTTTTCCAAAGTCCGAATTATCCAATCCGCGCCTTGACGTTACGACATCGTTCCGCTTACTCCTCCTTTTAGTTGGACGACGTCGCTTGCTTGTAACGGCTCCAACGACTTCTCGCGCCTTGCCTAAACGCTACCATCTCATTAAACGCAGCTCCCGCTTCATTGAAACGTGGTCGTTTCGAACGAGCTTGCCCTTCCTCCAGAAATGGCCTAGTTCTGAGCCAAGGCTTCTACTGCTACCTTTGTGCTTGCTTAAGTCCTATCTAGTCCTAATGATTTGTGCTTGAAATGTACCAATCAAGTAGAGTATAAGTCTTACACCGTTGTCCCCATACACCGCCACGGCCCTCCGTCTTTGATCCTTATTAGATCGCATTCATAATCGAACTTCACCAAAGCCATATTATTTGCCAGTTCTGCAAACTTCGCCTTGTCTTCCACATTCCATATTTTAGTTAGCACTTTTGTCAATCCCGTGAGGTTGAAGGACCTTCCATTCGCCAATTTCAGCACCTGAGCCCATTTGAACTCCTCATTCATTTTCCTCCAGTCTTCCTCTTCTAACGACACTGCTACTTTCCCTTTGAATGTATCAGTAATGTCCTCAATCTGTTTCTCCAGGCTTCCGTGCTCCTTTTTCTCCATAGATGATACTTCACCACTGATTCGCGAATTGATTCTCAGAGATATGTAGAAAGCAAAATGAAATTGAAAAGACACGATGAGAACACTTCTATGACTAGAAAAAAACACTTCTAAGTTTAACTCAGAAAAAAGCACTCCTCTAGCTTACGCTAGAGAGAGAAAGCTTGACAATTTTTTTTTAAAAAAAATTGGACTTTATGACAAAGGGTAATCCTCTGTTAGGATCATGCAATATCCTCTTTTTGGATCATGCAATATGTGGTGGAAATAAAATGAAATAGACAAATAATGGGAAAGTCTTTTCCAAGGAAAGTTTTTATTGGATCTTTTATTTTTGTTGTATTTCATGACAAATCAAACATTTCCTTTAAAATTTCTTTCTATCCTAAAAATTTTCCATGTTCTAAACAAGGTATACAATTCTTTAAACCGCTTATCAATGTGCCTGATTTGCAAATCCAAGTTTGACATTATGGTTGTTCCTTGTTCATTTACCTGTTGAGGTTACTGTTCCTCTACCCCCATTGTGTAAATAATGATACCAATTTTGCTACTGAATTTCTGACTCCTCAAGCACCTCTATCAATAGAATCTTCCGCAGTTCTTAATCATCAAGAGTCCACCCCTACTCAAAATCACTCACTCAAAAAAACTGTAAGAGTTCCTAGGCCAAATGTGACTTTAAGGGATTATGTTTGCAATACAGTTTTGGCGTCCAAAACTGAATATGCCATTCACAATTATGTAAAATATTCAAAGTGTTCTTCTGATCTTCAACACTATGCTCTTCAAGTTCTATCAGATACTGAACCTACATGCTATACTAAGGCCTGCAATGATAAAAAATATAAGGATGCTATGCTGGCAGAACTCAAAGCTCTTCAAAACAATAACACTTTGGAAATTACTGATCTTGATAGCAAATGGGTGTACAGAATCAAAGGCACTCAGATGAATCCGTTGAGAGATATAAAGCCAGATTGGTTGCCAAATGCTTCACTCAGATGGAAGGGTTGGATAACCATGAAGCTTTTTCCCCTTTGGTAAAGATGAACACTATTAGAACTTTACTTGCTATTGTTGTTTCCAAAGGTTGGCCTTTATTTCTGTTGGATGTTAACAATGCATTTTTATATGGAAAACTAGATGATGAGGCGTATATGACTCTTCCACTTGGTTGCTATAAAAATGAAAAGGCTCAAGGGAAGGTGTGTAAGCTGCTCAGAAGTCTGTATCGCTTAAAGCAGGCTCCAAAGCAATTGTTCTCCAGGTTTAGTGACTCCTTGATCGATTTTGGCTTTTACTCAAAGTCTCAATGAATATTCACTTTTCACTTAGAACAAAGATGGTGAAATTTTGGCTCTTCTTGTCTATTTAAATCATTCTTACTGGATCTTCATCTACACTTATTCAGACTTTCAAGACATTTAGACATGACCTGTTAAAAATAAAGGATCTTGGATAGTTGAGGTATTTCCTTGGATTTGAATTAGCTAAATCATCTGATGAACTATTTTTAAATAAAAGGAAATATGTTCTAGATCTTATTTCAGAAGTTGGTTTACTTGCATGCAAGCCATCAACTCTACCTATAAATTGGGTCCATCTACAGCTCCTTTGCTCTCTGATCCAAGTTCCTATAGAAGACTTGTTGGCCGACTGATTCATCTCACCAATACCAGACCTGGTCTTGCTTATTCTGTCCACATTCTAAGTTAATTTATTAACCAGCCAACTCAAGACCATCTGAATGCTGCTCATACTCAAATACTTAAAAGTGCCCCAACTTAAGGCATTTTTATCCCAGTGGACAGCAGTTGCATCTATCAGCTTACCGTGATGCTGATTGAGGAGTTTGTCCCTTAACTAGAAAGTTTGTTATTGGCTATGAAGTATTGCTTGGTGGTGCACATGTATCATGGAAAACTAAGAGACACTCAATTGTCTCAAGATCTTATGTTGAGGCCGAATACAGAGTCATGGCTCATGCTTGCTGTGAAATCTCATGGCTTGTCAGACTTCTCTCGGATCTTCATGTGCAAATCCCTACTCATGTGCCCTTGTACTGTGACAGTAATGTAGCCATGCACATAGCAAAGAATCTAGTTTTCGATGAACGCAAAAAATATGTGAAACTTGACTGTCATGTCATGAGGCAGCATCTAACTTCTGGTTTCATCAATCCTCATATTGTTCCCACTAACGACTAGCCAGCCGATCTGCTCACCAAGGCGCTACCAGCTGATCAACTTCTTAACCTTTGCCACAAACTCAATGTTATAAACAAGCTCCACACGTCGAGCTTAAGGGGGAGGGGTTTTGAAGCTACTTGATTATGATCAAGCTCAAAACAGCTAGGCGCCATTTTGTTTATTTTTGAATCTGGGTTCCAAGTGTACTTGTTCAAAGTTTAGGAGTCTGTATGTATTTTTGTGTGTACTTTAGACTAGTTTTGGGTCTTATGTGTACATTGTAAAACTTGCAAAAGTCTGTTATGACAGACTTTTTCCCCATTTGTTTTTGTTTAATGAAATTCTTAGCGCTAGATACAAATCGCTTTGATATTCGCTTTCTTTAAGCTCAGATATGCTTCATCGAACTCTGACGACCTTGATCGGTTCTCTCTTTACAAATCCCAATCATCAAGTTTAACTTCACCAATATGATGCTGACTATCAACGAAACTGACGACAAACTCTCTAACCGTCAGTTACTGCTCCCACTGCGATATTTGCTTGTTGCTCTGCTCGAATAGCTTCTCAATCAGTTTTGTGTTTGCCTCGTAGTCGGCATTCCCAATCTCAAAGTTGTTGCGCTCAGCATCGTCGTGTGGTTATTTACGTAACATATTATTAGTGAGAGATGGGAAGGAGAGGAACAATGGGTGCGATCTAGAGGGGAAGATAAGAGGAGTTGGAGAGACTCCAATTTCAAGGTCCAATTTGGGTTTTAGTTTTATATTCTTTATTTGATAGTTGATTTATTAAAGTAAGACTTTGGATCAAATAAAAATCACTTTTAAATATAAAAACTATAAACCACTGAAGAATTCGAAACGTGACACTTTCGACAATCATAATTTGGGATGCTTTTGTAAATAAAAAAATTATAGCGGACTTATTTAAAAATACATAACAGATGCGAGGGTATAAACGTCCTACAAATTATCCAGACTTAACAGATGCATAAGTTAAGTCTGGATATTATTGTATAAGTTTGTTTTTAAGTCTGATAATTACCAATTTAAGTCTGATAATTACCAATTTAAGTCTGGATATTAATTCAAGTGTATTTTTCATTTTGGATATTACTAATTTAAGTCTGGACATTACTAATTTAAGTGTGGACATTACTAATTTGAGTCTGATCATTACTAAGTTAAGTCTGGACAGTATTTGAGTCTGTTTTAAGTCTGGACATTATCAATTTAAGTGTGTTTTTAAGTCTGGACATTACTAATTTAAGTGTGGACATTACTAATTTGAGTCTGATCGTTACCAAGTTAAGTCTGGATAGTATTTGAGTCTATTTTTAAGTCTGGACATTATAAGTTTAAGTCTAATCAATACCAAGATAAGTCTGATCATTACCAATTTAAGTCTGGACATTACCAATTTAAGTCTGATAATTACCAATTAAAATCTGGACAGTATTGAGTCTGTTTTTAAGTCTGGGCATTATCAATTTAAGTCTGATCATTACCATGTTAAGTCTGATCATTACCAATTTAAGTCTGGACATTACCAATTTAAGTCTTATCATTACCAATTTAAGTGTGGATATCAATTTAAGTGTGTTTTTAAGTCTGAACATGACTAATTTAAGTCTGGACATTACTGATTTAAGTCTGATCATTACCAAGTTAAGTCTGGATAGTATTTGAGTCTATTTTTAAGTATGGACATTATTAATTTAAGTCTGATCATTACCAAGTCAAGTCTGATCATTACCAATTTAAGTCTAGACATTACCAATTTAAGTTTGGACATTATGTCTGATCATTCCAAGTTAAGTTTGATCATTCCAAGTTAAGTATGATCATTCCACATTAAGTCTGATCATTCCAAGTCAAGTCTGATCATTTCAAGGTAAGTTTGATCATTTTAAGTCTAATCATTCCAAGTTAAGTTTGATCATTCAAAGTTAAGTGTGATTTGAAATCTGGGATATGTGGCATGACTGCAATGCCCCTCCGTGTTATATCCGAGATTTCAAAGAAACTGGACATGTGTCAGCTTGAAATCCGGTTTTTAGTTTTCATATATAATCATGGTTTTTACCTGAACCGCACTCTTAAAGTAAATCTTAAAACATGGATTCGTTATTTTAAATATTGTTATATACATGTATGGGTAAGGTTCACGTAAAACCCAACATTTTTAATATAAACTAGGTTCACGTAAAACCAACATTTTTAATACAAACTATAAACCTCCATAAAGTTGACACGTGTCTAAACTTTTCAGTTTTTGTAATTTAACCCTCAGGGGCAATATAGTCTTTTTGGTTTTTCATAATTAGTTTTTATTCAATTTAGACCTTCACTACTTTAAAAGAGTGATGGGAACAAATAAAAATCTGATGGAGGTGAGCTATATATCGTTGCGTTGCTAACTCAAATATCTACAACTATCTAGTTCACACCTAGAGAAGACGAGATCGTTTAGAAGGTCGAAACACGAGTTGAAGTCATTTACACCATAATGGCATATTCAACCTTCACTATTTCAAATGAGTGCAGGGTTCAAATGAAAAATCTGATGGATGCGAACTATATATCATTTCGTAGGCAACTCAAAGCCCTACAACTCTCTAGTTCACACCAAGAGCAGGAAAAGTCATTTAGAAGGACGAAACACGAGTGAAAGTCATTTTCACCATAATGACTTATTGGACTTTCACTGTTTCAAATGAGTGCTGGGAGCAAATGAAAACTCCGATGAAAGTGAACTATATATCGCTGCGTAGCTAACTCAAAGTCCTACAACTCTCTAGTTCACACCAAGAGCAGAAGAGGTCGTTTAGAAGGTCAAAACACGAGTGAAGGTATATTGATCAGACTTAATGCATAATGTTCAGAATTAATTGGCACCACAAATGACATATTTGACCTTCATTCCTTTAAAGGTGTGCTGGGAGCAAACGAAAATTCGATGGATGCGACCTATATATCGTTGCGTAGCTAACACAATGTCCTACAACTCTCTAGTTTGCCTTGAGAGCAGACGAGGTCATTTAGAACGTCGAAACACGAGTGAAGACATAATATTCAGACTTGATGCATAATGACTTACACCACACATGGCATATTAGACCTTTGTTGTTTCAAATGAATACTGGTAGCAAATGAAAAATGTGGTGGAGGCGAGTTTTATATCGTTGCGTAGATAACTCAACACCCTACAACTCTAGTTCACACCAAGAGTAGACGAGATTGTTTAGAAGGTCGAAACACGAGTGAAGACATAATGTTCAGACTTACTACATAATGTTCAAACTTAATTGGCATCATAAATGACATATTACACCTTTGTTGTTTCAATTTAGTGTTGGGAGCAAATGAAAAATCCGATGGAGGCAAGCTATATATCGTTGCGTATTTATTTAAAACTCCCACAACTCTCTAGTTCACACCGAGAGTGGACGAGGTCGTTTAGAATGTCGAAACACGAGTTAAGGCACAATGCTCAGACTTAATTGGCACCATAAATGACATATTAAACCTTTGTTGTTTCCAATGAGTGCTTGGAGCAAATGAAAAATCTGATGTAGGCGAGCAATATATCGGTGCGTAGCTATTTACAATTCCTACAACTCTCTAGTTCACACCAAGAGTAGACGAGATTGTTTAGAAGGAAGAACCACGAGTAAAGGCATAATGTTCAGACTTAATGCATAACGTTCAGACGTAATTTACACCACAAATGGCAATTACACTTTTGTTGTTTCAAATGTATGCTGGGAACAAATGAAAAATTTGGTGGAGGCGAGCTATATATTTTTTGCGTAGCTAACTCAATGCACTACAAATCTCTAATTCACACCGAGAGCAGACAAGGTCGATTAAAAGGTTGAAACATGAGTGAAAGCCTAATGTTCAGACTTAATGCATATTGTTCAGACTATATTGGCACCACAAATGAAATTTAGAGTTTTGTTGTTTCAATTAAGTGCTGGGAGCAAATGAAAAATCCGACAGAGGCGAGCTTTATATCGTTACGTAGCTAACTCAATGTCCTACAACTCTCTAGTTAACACTAAGAGAAGAAGAGACTGTTTAGAGGGTTGAAACACGGGTGAAGGCACAATGTTCAGCCTTAATGCATAATATTCAAACTTAATTGGCACAATAAATGACATATTAGACCTTTGTTGTTTCATATAAGTGCTTGGAGCAAATGAAAAATCCAATGGAGGCGAGATATATATCGTTGCGTAGCTATTTCAAAATCCTACAACTCTCTAGTTCACAATGAGAGCAGACAATGTCGTTTAGAAGGTCGAAACACGAGTAAAGGCATAATGTTCAGACTTAATGCATAATGTTCAGACTTAATTTACACCACAAATGACATATTAGACCTTTGTTGTTTCAAATGAGTGCTGGGAGAAAATTAAAAATCCAGTGGAGGCGAACTTTATAATGTTGCGAGCGAACTCAATGCCCTACAACTCTCTAGTTCACACCAGAAGCAGGCGAGGTCATTTAAAAGATCGAAAAACTTGCGGAAGGCAGACACCAGTGTAACCCGCTACGATTTTTGCAACTGCGTTCACTTCGACTAGTGTTTCGACCTTGTGAATGACCTTTTCTGCTCTTTGTATAAACTAGAGAGTGTTAGATTTGTGAGTTTTCTACGCAACGACGTATAGCTCGTCTCCATCGGATCTTTAATCTTTTCCCAACACTCGTACGAAGCATCAAATGTCTAATATGCCGTTAACGACATTATTTTTTTACGACGTTTATAACCTCGCATCTGTTATGTATCAAGTAAGTCCGTTTTAATTTTTTTTATTTAAAAAAGTGCCTCAATTATAATTTGGTTATGATTGCCACATGTGGAGTTTTTTGGTGGTTTATAATTTTTATAATTAAATGTGGTTTGTATTTGATACAAAACCTACATGTATAACTAAGAAAATAATTAGATAATTCACATTAGTTCTGAATTCTCATACAGATGAGGTTTTTACCTGAACAACTCTTGCTTTTAACATCCAAATATTGTTTTGAATTGTTATGCATGAATTTATTGATATGTTCAAATTGAACAAAGAATATGGAACAAAATTTTATGTTAAATTAATTGTTTTGTTAAATGGAACAATCAATACAGTAGCAATCCACTTTTTTAGAATAAGATCCGGTGCAGCACAGTCAAATGATGTGAGCACGAAAAAAAACGTCGTTGCAATTAAAACGACGTTGTTTTGACATATTTACAAACATATTCTAGACAAAATGATGCCGTTATGATTGAAACGACGTCATTTTCGTGCTCGCACCATTTGACTGCGCACTACCGGATTTTTATTTTTGATGGAGTGTTGATTCTAATGCGGTGTTAATGTATGATAATAAATTTTATCCAAAACTAAATTTAATATCATGTTTTTTGTCACTATAAATATCATTTTATCGATATTCAATTGCTAACTCAACAATCAGAAGACACTTATTACAAGTTCATTTCCACATCATGGCAAAACTTTTGCTCAAAGTCACATTATGCTGGGCAGCAATCTTTGCCTATTGTTTAGGTTAAGTTTTGTTTAATTAAAGTAACTAGCAGGGTTACCCAGCTGGAAAATCAAATGCAAAGAATTGCAATGGATGATCAAAATTTGATTTGATTTTTGATGTTGTTATTATGGATTTTATCATTAATATATTTTTTTTTTTCAGTTTCAAGTCGAGGTGTATTAAGGCGTGCTCCAGGATCTTGCATCTTTCTACTGCAATAAGAGATGTATTCATGGGGCCTGTGGATGTTTTTGTTAATATTCGACAAATACAGAAATACACCTTGTCTTTAATAAAGAAAAATTAGTGAATAATGTAATAATGCCCTTATAAAACTAATTTTGAATCATTGAATAAAATATTTAATTAATTATTTTTTGCTAATTTGGCTACTGTCGACACACACAATGCTCCTTAAATTTTGAATAATCTCAAATTCAAGATGCATTTATTTGAAATAATTTGGCATATACCACATTTTGAAAAGTTTGTTGGGAAAATGCCACTATGCTAAATTTTATTTGGGGTTTGCCATAAACCGCTAATAAGGATGGCGGTTTGTGGTGGAGTCAAACCTAATGCTTACGTGAAGTTCACCTGACGCCTACGCGGAGTGACACGTCAAACCGCTGACCATATTGGCGATTTGTTCTAAAGGAGCCCGAAGAAACAGATCTGCGATTATTATTTCACAAGAAACCGCTACTAGGGATAGCGGTTTATTCTAATGTAAAAAATTCCTACGTGGATGCCACATAGGAGCCACGTTGGCACTAAGTTTAATTTTGAAACAAACCGCTAATAGGATTAATGGTTTGTGGCAAAACCCAAATAAACATAAACTAGGTGGCGTTTTCCCAAAAAACTCTTCAAAATGTGGCATATCCCAAAATATTTCCATTTATTTCTTCTTCAATACGCTAATACTTATGATCATTATATATAATTGAAAACTTTGCTACATTGACTATTTTAAAAAGTAAATATTCATTATTCATAATGTAGCATATGGAATAATGTAGTTGGGCAATACGGTAGTGGTTGATGCGGGGTGAAGTTCAGGTATAAACCTCATCTTTTTATATAAATTATAAATCTCTTTAAAAGTTGTCACGTGACAGCTTCTATGAACCAGAGTCGTGGACGTTGTAATTGAACAGTTTAAAATTTTGGTTCAAATAATACATAAAAACTACTTTAAGGATAAAACAATCGTAATAATTAACAACGTTACTTTTCGCTTATACTTCATCGATAATCACTGAACATTTAACCTTTCACTGAATATTTAGGTTTTTCGCTGAACATTTACAAAATATGTGGACAATTTCAAATTCTTTACTAGATAATGTCTAGTAAAATGGAACCCATACATTGTAATCGACCATTCAATATTAAACACCGAGAATGGTCGTTTAAAATGACTGAACATTTAGCCATTGACTGAACAATTAGCTAAATCACTTAATATTTACAAAAATACGTGGACAATTTGAAAAAATTTACTGGATATTGTCAAGTAACATGGAACTGATACATTGTAATAGAAGATTCAACATTAAACACCGAGAATTGCCATTTATAATGACTGAACGTTTAGCTTTTTCACTGAATATTTAGTTTTTTCATTATACATTTAGCTTTTTAACTGAACATTTACAAAATATGTGGACAATTTGGAAAATTAGCTAAAATGACGGAACATTAGTACGGAAATTGGAAAAGAATAAATCTGATGCTTTTCAAAAATTGGGAGAATAGAAATTGCTAGTTGAAAACTTAAGTGGAAAACATGTTAAGGCTCTTAGAACTAATAATGGCTTGGAACTTTGTAATGAACCTTTGATCTTTTTTGCCAAAATTAAGGTGTATTAAGCTTAGGACTGTTAGAGCTACTCTACAACAAAATGGAGTGGTTGGGTGCATGAATAGGACTTTGCTTGAACGTGTTAGAAACTTGTTGATTACTTCTTGTGATCGTAAAGGATTTTGGGGTGAAGCTTTACATATTGCTGCCTATTTGATTAATAATAGTCCTTCTAAAGTTGCTGATTCTAAATTTCCATTTGAAATATGATTTGGTTGCAAGGGTGATTTGTCTAATCTGAGGGTGTATGGTTGTGCTGCTTATGTACATTAATAGGGAGGGCAAACTAGATCCTAGATTTCTTAAGGGTGTCTTATTAGTAGGCAATTAAAATCCCTTGATAACTAAGAGTAATAGAATATGGGTCAAGGGGAGAGGTGGAGTGAAGATAGTTGATAGTGGGGATGTCACATGTAATGAGAACAATTTTCCTTATAAAATTGACATTGATAGGCCTAATTCAGTAGAAAGTGATGCTGCTCTTGATAGTGTTGATGCTCATTTCATGCTAGAGCCTAGACACACTTTCCTCATGTAGAAAATACCACTGATTCCTCTGTTGCTGATAAAGCTCTAGAAAATACTACTAACGTAGATGAGGAACCTGACAATACGGAGAACCTTGCCCCTTCAAATCAGCAAGCCTTAAAAGATTACATGTTGTCTAGATATAGAATTAGGAGAACCACCCGAACTCTTGCGAAATACTCTTCATATGATTAACTAATTTACACTTCCCTTTTAGCCTCGTGTGATATAACTAGATCTGAGCCTGAGGCATATAGGGAAGATATGAACTGCAAGGAAAGAGGCAAGTGGCAGAAGGCCATTGACGAAGAGATGGAATCTTTACATGTTAATAAGATATGGATTTTGGTAGGACAGACCTATGAATCAGAAGCCGATGGAATGTAGGTGGTTATACAAGCTTCAAGAAGTTCTAGATTATTCTTTTTTTTTTCTTTTTTTTGAAAGAGCTAAGCTGTAAAACAGAGCCAAGAGACCTAAACAACCAGACCCCCTAACTAAGAGAACAACAAAGCTAAACAACAACAACACGAGACTCAGCTCGGCTACAACTAAGGAAAGCTTCAGGAACTCTAGGCAAAGCATTTGTCGACCTCCAGCTCCAATTTCTTTCCTTCACAAACCTTGCCAGGGCATCCGCTACTCTGTTAGCCTCTCTATGACACAGAGCTAATCTCCAGTGCTCCTTGGAATTCAGCAGGGTGATGCAATCTCTGGCCCATTCTGGAAGTTGACTGAGCCTTAGCCTACGGAGAGAGATAGTTGAGAAAGCTTCTGCACAATCTGTCTCGAAGATACAGTGAGGAAGATTCTGCTCATCTGCCCATTGCATCGCCTTTAAGATAGCTACACCTTCAGCCTCGAAAGGGGAGTGGATGTTCATAATGGGCTCTGCTAAAACCGCCAAGACAGCTCCCTCTCCGTCTCTGCACACACAGCTACTTCCAGAAACTCCACGGACATCCTCCCATGCCCCATCACAGTTGATCTTCACATAAGGGTGCTCCGGGGCGATCCATCCGCTATTTCCTTCAAAATCTGATATGGAGAACTTGTAATTTGGCTTATTGTAACGGCTTGCTATGGCCTTAGTTGATAAATATGCTGCCTCTAAGTCAAGACCTTGTTTCCCATGGGAGCATAGGTTCCTGTTGTACCAGATAAGTCTAGCGCCATAGCATAGCAAAATTAGCTTCTCCATACTCATTGTGCTGAAATTATGCCATATCCAATCTGTGATACTCCCCTGATGCATCTCCAGAATAAAACCTTCAATGTTCAGTTTATTCCAGAAAGCCCTCGCCCACCAACAATCTAAAAATATATGTGTGGTAGTCTCTATCTCATAGCCACACACACTACATCTGGGATCAGTCTGACATCCTCTCTTTAGCAGGTTAACAGCAGACGGTAGATAGTCGTGAAACACCCTCTATATGAATACCTTGACTTTCCCCTGGACCTTAAGCCTCCAAACCTTCTTCCAGAAAGCTTCTTGTTTACTTCTGTCCGACGACTCACCCTGCTCTGTTCTGATCGTCTGCATTTGTAACTCCTTTAACTTTTTGTACGCCGACTTCGTGCTATAGTTCCCATCCGCTTCCAACTCCCACACCGGGTTGCCTGTGGTTACGTCCCATCTAATCCAATTTTTAACTCTCACTCCAGCCCTCCATATTCCCCTCCAGGCCAAAGAGCATGGTTCGCTCAAATGGGAGTCTATCAGGCTGCTGTTTCTGAAATATTTTGCCTTTAGTGTTCTTGCGATGATTGTATTCGGCTTTTGTAATAATCTCCAATATTGTTTTCCCAGCAGGGCATCATTGAATATTGCAAGATCTCTGAAATTCAGGCCACCCTCAGTCTTAGGGTACGTCAGTTTCATTTGGTTAGCCCAATGAACACCTTTGCTATCTCCATCTGGTGCCCACCAGAACCTCCCAATGATCCCGGAAAGCCTCTTACACAAAGAAACTGGCAGTTTGAAGCACATCATTGCGTATGTTGGCAGGGCTTGTAGCACCGATTTTACCATAATTTCTTTTCCTGCTGCCGATAAATGTGTCTCCCTCCACCCTATAACTCTCTTCCAAGTGCTATCCACAATGTTCTTGAACACCTCTGTCTTGTTATGGCTGAAAGTTATAGGAAGGCCCAGATATTTAGAATGAGCACCAACCACCTGAACTCTGAAGGTATCCACAATTCGAAATTTCACCGCTTCTGCCACATTCCTGCTGAAAACAATCTCTGATTTGGCCAAGTTTATTCTCTGTCCTGATATAGACTCATACCTTTCCATCACAGCCTTTAATCTACCAGCATTTTGCAATGTAGCTTTCATAAAGAATATGCAATCGTCTGCGAAGAAGAGGTGGGAAATTACTGGCGCACCGTGACACACCTTCACACCCTTGAGTCTTTGTGAATGTACCTCCCTAGAGATCTTCAACGATAGCCACTCCGCACATAGCAGAAACAGATAGGGAGACAAAGGGTCCCCTTGCCTTAAACCGCGCTGTGGCGGTGGAATCTCAATCACCATATTGTTCACTTTTACCTTATACCTGACTGACCTTATACACTCCATCACCAATCTGGTCCAGGGAATCGGGAAACCCAGTTTGATAAGCATTAGCTCCAAGAATCTCCACTCCATACGGTCATAGGCCTTGCTCATATCCGTCTTGATTGAGAAAAAACCCACCTTTTGATTCTTCCTGGATTTGATGTAATGCAACACCTCGTGAGCCAGCAAAATATTGTCCGATATTAATCTCCCTGGAACAAAAGCACTCTGGAAATCCGAAACGATCTCAGGAAGAATGTTCTTCAGCCTGTTAGCGAGAATTTTCATCACTATCTTCGCAGCCACATTGCATAGTGAGATGGGCCTGAAATCTTCCACTAGATACAAAGCCAGATTGGTTGCTGATGAGTCGTATTTATACGATTCATCGAGTCAACAAAACCCACCAAATACGACATTTGATCATAAGAACATATGCTTGTTAATGTCGTTTTACATTTCAGGGCCTTTTGGAGTCTAAAGAAGAATCGGGCTTAAAAGATGGCATTTAAGGCCAAAATCACCACAAGACATTATTGGCCCACACGTGAGCCCAAGCCAAACATAGTCCACTTGCAAAATCTTGATGATTCTAGAAGCATCTCATCATTGGCTCATGCCAATCCATTTTGACTACTTCCAGAGCAAGAGTGCCTTGATGATTCTAGAAGCATCTCTTCATTGGCTCATGCCAATCCACTTGTGCCACTCGAAATTTGGGGTCCAAGACAAGAGAAACCCTAGCTCATGCTTATAAATACAACCTATTGGAACAAGGAAAAGACATCAAAAAATCCACTCTCAAATTGCTAGTCGAAACACTCTTGGATCAAGGCTTGAATTCTCTCAACTTCTCTCTACCCTTCTCTCGGCATTTTAGCTTGAAACCTTGTAATTTGCTTGTTGAATGCCTTTGGCTATTGTATTCTACACCATGAATACAAGTAGCTAAGTTTCTTATTCGGTTTAGGGTTTTATCTCTTATGCTTACATTTTGAGGCACTTGTACTTAATTTCATTCTACATTCCACTAGTCCTTGGATCTCATTCCACGGATCAAAGGCTCGGCTAAGTGGATGTCTTGCCACTAAGCTTAGTCAAGCTAATGATCCTTATTGTAACATCCATTTGATGCTTTGCGGCAATAATGGGTAGTACACATAGATAGAACAATACCCTTGCCGGATTGTTCAATCTAATAAGGACTAGATTAGGAAGCTTAGACCGTGCCTAGTGAGGTAGTGGGGTTGCAATACCTTGGGTTGCCTACGGCACCACGCTACTACCTAGCTCGGTTGAGGCCGTGGTGTACTACCCTTGCCGGAGTACGTTGGGTGATTTCCTTTGTCGGAAATTCCACACTCTATGGGATGTAGAATGACTATATGGTTGCCTATGATAAGTGTTGCATAAGAGAGGCCCTAAACTGAATATTCCCTCTCTTGATCACAAACCCTTTCCCTTACTTTTGCATGCACCTACGTTCAAACCAATTCCAAAACCCCCTTGTCTTTACTTACTTTACTTTCCTTGTACTTGCACTAAGAACAACGAGTAGTTGATTTAATAATTCCCTTGGATTTGACCCCTACTTACCGCTTTACTATCTTTTTAGTGAGCCTAAAGTAGTGGACTTTATAAATTTAGATTTGATTTGGCCTCACGACAAGGACTTATCAAAATTTTGGCGCCGTTGCCGGGGAATTAGTTCAATCGGTGAAAGTTGTTCTTATTTTTGTTTTTCCTTTCTTTGATCCTTGTGCTTGACCATTGTGAACCATGTCTCATCATGGTAGTAATTTTGATGAGGATATGGTGAACAATGATATGGGCCAAGGCGACGGGGTACCTCTATTCTATGAGAACATCGAGGATTGGTTCCGAGAGATGAGGCGTAGGCATGCGGCCGAGCGTAACCAAGGGCAGCCCGAGGACCAAGCCCGAAACGGTCCGAGGCAGCCGGTTAGGCCTCCGCCTAGGCCCCATCCTCATCAATATGCCCCGAGAGCACAACATGCCCGGGAGGAAAACTTCGATGATGATGTCTTTCAAGAGCCCACCATGGGTGAACTCTCGGCTCCTAACTTTAGAAACCAAACTTGGTGTATCTATGAGAGCCCGGAACTAGAGGATATATTGGTTAGCACGGGTGTCGTGCACAATTTGCCCAAGTTCTCGGGTACTCAAGGAGAGTCCGCGACCTCTCATCTCAAACGTTTTCATGGCACTTGCCAAAACTTAAAACCCCATGGAGTAGACGTAGAGGACTTCAAATTGAAGGCCTTTTACTTCTCTCTAATGGATGCGGCTAATGATTGGTTCCTTGCCTTACCTTCAGAAGTATTCGGTCTTGGGCACAAATGCAAGCGAAATTTTTGGCCAAATACTATCCTGCTGGCCGTGCTGCACAAGTGAGGAAACAGTTGCAAGAGTTGAGGCAAGGGCCGAATGAATCAATGTATGATTACTTGGAGAAGTTCAACCGGCTAGAAGGAAGTTGTTGCAATCTAGGGCTTACCGAGAAGCTCCTTTTGGAGTACTTGATGGATGGGTTTAAACCATTGGATAAAATGCTCTTGAATGCCTCAGCTGGAGGATCAATGTCAAGCTTTACATTGAGGGAAATAAGAGAGCTAATTTCGAAGGTGGCCGAGAATGCCCGGTTCGAAGAAGAGAATAGTCGACAAGAGGAGTTAATCCAGACAAAGAGTGTGGCTAAGGCCGAGACCCCTTCGAACCGTTTGACTGAGGACGTGAAGCAAATGAAAGAGATGATGATGCACTTGATGAGAAGGGAACCGGCTAAGGTCAAGCCGTGTGAGTTTTGTGGAGCTGTGGACCATAGGACAGATTCTTGCCCAACATTGCTGAAAGAGGACCATGAAGAAGTAAATGCGGTTGGGGACTACCAAGCATACCCTAACCGGGCCGGGCCTAGTCGGCCTTATGGACAAGGACCGTCCGGGAACACTTGGAGAAACGATGGGCCTCCTCCTAGGGACTCCGCTCATCACGCTCAACAAGTCGCTCCTCAAGCAAATCAGTAGTTCTACCGGCCTCCCCAACGACAATATCTGTAGAATGTACCGGGATCCTATCAAAGGGGACCAAGCCAAAATCAGTCGGGACCAAGCCCGATAGGACCAAACCGGTCATTAGAAGACATGATGAAGGAATTGGCCGCTAGCAATGTGCAAATGAATGGTACAATTCAGCAAAACTAAGCCGAAACAAGGGGAGCAATAGCCGAAATCAACAAACAGTTGTCCCAACTTGCTACCACAGTATCCGAGCTCAAGAAAGAGTCCGGTCGGCTTCCTTCGCAAACCGTCCAAAATCCGAAGGGAAATGTTAGCATGATGGAGGTGATTATGATTAATGATGACAAGCTAGATAGATTGGAGGAGTTGCCCAAGCAGAACGGACCCATGATAGAGCGTTCCCTCACTACAAGCCACAAGTCACCGCCGGGAAAGGGTAAAGACCCAGAGGCTTTCACAGTCACCTGCGGTATAGGTGAGGCCCAAATTCCCCATTGCTTGATCGATCTTGGTGCTGCCATTAACTCCATGCCCTACTCCTTATACTACTTGTTGGGGCTTGGTCCATTGAGCCCGCCTAAATTGTTGATTGAGTTGGGGGACAAGTCATGTATTCGTCCGGTTGGATTGCTTGAGGATCTAACACTCCAAGTAGGAGACCTTGCTATTCCTGCAGATTTTTATGTCTTGCAGATGGGCAATGCTAGAGACGATGAGCCTCCTACACTTATATTGGGATGGCCATTCCTCTACGCCACCAAGGCTAGGATCGACATGGGCGTGGGTTTATTGTCACTTTCATTCGGCGGCAGAACTTCAGACTTCTACATCTATGATAATGATGGCCGTCCGGGCACAAAGAAACCGCCGGACATCGTGAACACCTCGGATCTCGGTGCCCTAGTCCCTGACCTACCAAGAGAGACCGTGTGCGCGACTGGGGCAGCACCTATGGTTAAGACTTCCTCGCCAACTTGTGAGGGTATGAAGGCAAGCCCGCCCGACCAGTGGAGACCAGACCCGGGCACATCATTCCACGGGGACTTGGGGCGGATCAAGGGAAGAGCTTAGGTGAAATTCGACCTCACCCACCCATGGGATCCCAATTTATGATCCCTAAGAGGTACTGTCAAGCCAACGACGTTAAACAAAGGCGCTCGCCGGGAGGCAGCCCAGCATATTTTAGTATTTTCTGCATTGCATTTACTTATACTAACCCTCACCCCATTGTATTTGGAAAGGAAAAAAGTTGGCTTTTGTAGGAACGGTACCGGGTCGAGTACGCATGATGCCGGGTGTGCTACGCATTTTAGGATTTCGGGCTGGCACACTACCGGACCCGACTTCAATTCCCCATCTTCAACCGATTGGTACCAGTTCATGCCTTGTCGTTTCACGACATGCAAGGACATCATAAGGGGAGTACCGTTCTCACCTTCTCTCTATTGCCATTTTCCTTTCCTTGATATTGTGCATATTTGTCTTGAAATTGAGTTGTTCCGTGAGGACACGGCTTGTTTCAAAAGTGTGGGGTGGGTGGCTAGTCGTTTGTTATGTCAGCACGTCTATTTTCTTGCACATGCATGAGTCAGCACGTTTCCTTTGAAAATTTTAAATTTTGTTGAATAAAAGGTTTCTTTCTATGCCCTAGATATGAGGTTTTGAGCCTTAATGATGTGAAATAGATAGAACCGAGTACATGCATTCCTCTTATGAAATCTGAATTGTGTGATGACTTATGATACTAACCCATGTTCCTATGAGTCGGGATAAAAAGGGATGTGGAGTTGATAGAAAAGGTCCTAGTGAAGCTTGACAAAAGCACTTAAGGGACCGGGTTCGACTATATGGTTATATGGATTCCGTGGAGGCTAGCACTTCGAGCTTGAGGGTTTGGAGTAGGCTCCACCATGCAGTGTTTATGCAAGGGGCGGGACGGAGAATCAACCGTCCTATCTCTAGTCCAAGTAGCCGGGAAAAGAGGTGAGTGACCCTCATCTTGACCCGCGCCGAAAGGACAAGGATGAGAAAGAGCGGGGAGGTATTTCCATATGCTTTCGGGCTATGATTGGACCTCTCAAGGAAAAGGAAGAAAGACAAGCAATTCACATCAAGGAGCAAAGCTCAAAAGAAAGAAAATTAGCCAACGTGTGAAAATCCACTGCACCAAGAGTGAAATCCATCACTGTCTTATCAAAGGTCGAAGGCCAACTCTCTACCAAAGCTGTCCTTCCAAGAAGTTAGAACACTCGACCCTTAAGCTTGAATGAATCATGTGCTAGAGAAAGCAAAGAAATATAACCATATGGCAAGAACCCGAGACCAAGAATGTAGATCATGGGCTTGAAAAGGACTATCTCCCACTCATCCGAATTGGTTTGCATTTCGGCTCCAAGGTAACAAGTAGCAAGTTAAATCTATGTCTCAGCATGATGCTTTGAGTATTAGTTGAGTTATGCATGGAAAGGTAAAATCTAGACTAGCACTCTTATCCATATCTAGGATGCCGAGAAGGACTTGTGGTGTTTGTATTTGTTTTCCTCTTGTGACTTAAGGCCTTGTTCGGGACGAACAAGTTCAAGTGTGGGGTGGTTTGATGAGTCGTATTTATACGATTCATCGAGTCAACAAAACCCACCAAATACGATATTTGATCATAAGAACATATGCTTGTTAATGTCGGTTTGCATTTCAGGGCCTTTTGGAGTCTAAAGAAGAATCGGGCTTAAGAGATGGCATTTAAGGCCAAAATCACCACAAGACATTATTGGCCCACACGTGAGCCCAAGCCAAACATAGTCCACTTGCAAAATCTTGATGATTCTAGAAGCATCTCATCATTGGCTCATGCCAATCCATTTTGACTACTTCCAGAGCAAGAGTGCCTTGATGATTCTAGAAGCATCTCATCATTGGCTCATGCCAATCCACTTGTGCCACTCCAAACTTGGGGTCCAAGACAAGAGAAACCCTAGCTCATGCTTATAAATACAACCTATTGGAGCAAGGAAAAGACATCAAAAAATCCACTCTCAAATTGCTAGTCGAAACTCTCTTGGATCAAGGCTTGAATTCTCTCAACTTCTCTCTACCCTTCTCTCGGCATTTTAGCGTGAAACCTTGTAATTTGCTTGTTGAATGCCTTTGGCTATTGTATTCTACACCATGAATACAAGTAGCTAAGTTTCTTATTCGGTTTAGGGTTTTATCTCTTATGCTTACATTTTAAGGCACTTGTACTTAATTTCATTCAACATTCCACTAGTCCTTGGATCTCATTCCACGGATCAAAGGCTCGGCTAAGTGGATGTCTTGCCACTAAGCTTAGTCAAGCTAATGATCCTTATTGTAACATCCATTTGATGCTTTGCGGCAATAATGGGTAGTACACATAGATAGAACAATACCCTTGCCGGATTGTTCAATCTAATAAGGACTAGATTAGGAAGCTTAGACCGTACCTAGTGAGGTAGTGGGGTTGCAATACCTTGGGTTGCCTACGGCACCACGCTACTACCTAGCTCGGTTGAGGCCTTGGTGTACTACCCTTGCCGGAGTACTTTGGGTGATTTTCTTTGTCGGAAATTCCACACTCTATGGGATGTAGAATGACTATATGGTTGCCTATGATAAGTGTTGCATAAGAGAGGCCCTAAACTGAATATTCCCTCTCTTGATCACAAACCCTTTCCCTTACTTTTGCATGCACTTACGTTCAAACCAATTCCAAAACCCCCTTGTCTTTACTTACTTTACTTTCCTTGTACTTGCACTAAGAACAACGAGTAGTTGATTTAATTCCCTTGGGTTCGACCCCTAGTTACCGCTTTACTATCTTTTTAGTGAGCCTAAAGTAGTGGACTTTATAAATTTAGATTTGATTTGGCCTCACGACAAGGATTTATCAGTTGCCAAAGGATATATACTCAAAAGAAAGGCATATACTACAATGAGATATCCTCCCCTGTTATAAAATTTAGGACAATTAGGATACTTTTAGCCCTTCTAGCTAGATTAGACCTTGAGGTAAAGCAAATGGATATCAAAACAGCCTTCCAACATGGTGAGTTAAATGTGAGGACTTTCTGATGGTGGGTTCATAGGCCCCCCCCTTTACCTGGTCGAATAATCAAAGCGGGGCTGGGCGCATCTGGGAGAGGTTGGATCACACGCTTGTTAATGGTCTTGCAATGTCAGACTTTCCCATGTTACAAGTTTCTCACCTGGAGCGAGTCTTCTCGTCATTGTCAAGGAGCATCTCGCCTTCTTCCACTATCAAAAAGCTTGGGAGACTCATCCAGGGTTTCTCTAGTTTGTTTCTAATAGTTGGATGGGTGGCATGCATCATGACCCGTTGGTTAACTTTGGGTTAAAGCTCAAAAGGTTGCGTGGCCTTCTCAAGAAGTGGAACTGGGAGGTTTTTGGAAATACTACGGTTAAGCTGTGTGGCCTCCTCCTTAAGGTGGGCGTTTTAGAGGCTCGGTTGCAACAGGGCAGGGATGCTGCTCTAGCTAATGAGGTGGCTGTGTGTAAAGGGCAATACCAAGATTTAGCAGATGTTCAATGTGACATGCTCAAAGCTAAAGCCAAGTTTCAATGGCTGGAATATGGTGACCATATTTTCAAGCTCTTACATGCGGCTATCAAAGTGAGAAGACTGATGAACAGAATGCACCTTGGCTTGGGGGATGGGTCCTATACGGATGATCATGAAGTCATAGGGAATGTTGCAGTGGACTTTTACTCTGAGCTGTTTGGGGGCAGGCTATTTGAAATTATATTTCCTATTCAAGCTTGTGTCCAGGGTACTGTTGCAATAGACCTTGAGCTTCTTTGCACAACAGTTTAGCTAACAGTTCAAGACAGAGTTTGAACTCGTATCACAACAGTTCAGGAAGCAGACAAAAGCAATATAACACACAGACTGATAACCCAGTTCGGCTCCGCCTACTCTGGGGGGTTTCCCACACCCGAAAAAGGGACAGCAAATCTTTATTACGAGTATAGGGTTTCCATAGGGACTTACACTTACACCTTGTAATAGCCTAACCTCAATACTCCGTCTCTCAAATTTGCAACCGAGGTTCACCGCAATTCCCCTCGATCCCCTTCGTTCAGAACCTGCAGTCCGAACGTTCTCGACCTTCTCCGGAAGCTCGGATGCTTTCTCTCGAAAGCTTGTTTACCTTTGTTGTGTGCGGCAGTTGATACGCTTCAGGCAGTCTGTGTTGCACTTGAACAGACTGCACTTGCACCGATGTATTTCCAATGAGAAAACACAAACGGCCGTCGCTTTCTTCTTCTCCAATCAGCAGGATATGCTCGTGTGTAGTTGATCTTTGAAAGCGATGGTGAATAAGGGTGCCCTAGCATTGTATTTATATGCTTGGACGAAACCCTAATTCGCACAAGATAATCCCATCAAATATTTAGGAAATATTCCTAGATATTTGATGTATATCTTTTGAATCGGTTGGAAGAATATACAAAGTCGTCTTCTTGGCCAAGTATGACTTGTCGCCTTCAATGAAGATATCTGAATATCTCATGCTCGATAAAGTCGCTGGCCGACTTCAGCTTGACGAAAACTTTGCTGCTCAATATCCTTCCGGGAAATATCCTTGCGTCTTATCCACGCTGAGTATGAGTACTAAGATATGTTCGAACTCCCCCAGAACACCTGCTCGAACTGTCTAAACTACGTTTTGCCAAATACATGCCACTTAAGGGAACATCAATCTCCCCCTTGGCATTTTGGCAAAACCAAATCTACTAGATAACTAAGTCTATCTAACTATTTAGACAGTAGACAACTTTGAGGGAAACAAGAATTGTCTCCTCCAAAATACTCCCCCTTTTTGCCACAAACTGGCAAGGGGTGCGATCCGAGTTCGAACAGTCAATCAAAGTGTGCCAGAACAAGCACTAAGTACGAAAGTTTTAAACAAAGTTCAGGGAGATAGATTGTAAAGGACCTTTAATCAGAAGCTTCTTCAATGGAATCATCTTCAGAGGGTGTAGCTTCAGATTCATCATCACTGGGATAGCTGAGGGCTCGAGCAAGCCTGTTGATCCGTCGGCGCTGTTCCTTATCCACAGCAATGATAGCATGGAGGTCCTTCAGTAGCTTGCTCCTTTCATCCAAACCCATCCTTGCTCCCCCTCGATTGGGCTCCGCAACATCTGTACCTTTCTTGCCCCCTCCTTTGAGATCATTCACATGACGTCCCTTGTATAGCTTGTGGTCCACTGTGAATTTGCTGGGTGCTTTTGAAAGATGTTTGGACGAGGCCTTCAGATCAGAGGCTTGATGAATTATCAGCTCGTAAATCAGGGATGGAAAACATATTTGGTGCAGAGATCTCTTAGAAGTAGCATGTTCAGCGATATGTCTGAACATTACCCTACCCATGTTGAACTTTAGCTTGTTCCCTATCTGATAAATAAGTTGAGCCATGTCCCGATTGACTGTAGAGCGATGAGTGGATGGCCTCCAGTTGAAGACAGCTATGAAGAACAGCATGGAATAGAACGTTGAGAGATCTGCTGTATGCACAACTGACTCAGCTCTCCATTGAACAGAGCCTGCAGTGATGGTGCTCACTATCTTCTCAAAGCAGGGCTCCTCTTCATCAATAGCTGGGTCGTCCATGGAGAAGTATACATTAATCAGCTCAGGATCAATATTGATCCTTCTTCCTCTGATGTAAAAGACCCCATACTCACCTTCTCCAACAGTCCCAAACCCAGGGGGCAGATTGACAACGGCCTCACGCACTAACTGTTCGTTGAAAGGTTTGCACCTGTTCAACGTCCAAAACAAATCTGATTCTTTCAACAATTCTACCACCTCCTTCCCTTTGTAGCTAGCCTCTTCGAGTACTCTCTCAGGAATAATTTTCCTTTTTAGCATAAGACTCCACTTCAAAGCAGCCTCACTGTTGGCAAACCAAATGCCTTTCTTCACCACTCCATCTGGAACAGTTTCAGACTCAGGAGACGGGACCTTACAACTCCCAGCATCTTCCGAGATAGGAACTGCTGCACTGCGCTTTCTTTTCTTAGAAGAGCCAACTCCCCCTGCCCGGATGCCCTTCTGAACTGGTTCCTTTGTGGTTTCAGCAAAAACTACCTTTCTCTTTTCCTTTTTCTTTGTTGCCTTCTTAAGCTTGACAAGAGGAACAAGATCTTGGTCCTCTTCTGGATTAGAGTCCTCCCTTGAGGCTGGCTTCACTGCATCTTTACGAACGGATGCATAATCTCCCTTCAACTGATCGCTACAGCAATCACCTTGGACAGCTACCAACTCTTCGACAACAACCGCTTCTGAGGCTGCCCCTGTCTCAGATTCTGCTAGAACAATATGTTCCACAGTTGGAACACTTGCAGTTTTCTCAACAACGACCTCTTCTGCCCCATCACCCTGGGCATCCAGAGCTTCCTCTGATCTCTTCTCTTCCTGACCCTTCTTCAAATCCTCCATGATATCATCAATGTCCTTGTACATCTTTTCTAGTTCTTTATATTTCTCAGTGGGATCTGCTTCTTTGACTAGGTCTTCTTTTGATGCATTACCTTCTTCTGATGTGTTTACTACCTTTGCTACAGTCTCCTTTGGCTTGCTGCGGTTTTCACTTTCTGATCCTCCAGGAATTTTTGTGAGCTCACCATTAGAACCTTCATCAATGACTAAATTCCTCTTCCCCGAGGAAACCAGGAGCTTTTCAGACTCCTCACCTGACATTGCACTAACCTTTTCTCTTACCGAGCTAATCTTGGCTAGACACTGTCTTGGAGAGACAACTCGACGAGTCCCCTTGTTTCTCCAAAGCCCATTCGACCGCACATACCCAGACGCATGGATTTTATCTCTCCATACTCCTGAAAAGACAGAGCCTTTCTTCCTGACCTCAGAGCTGTCTTTACAGACATCATCCATGCTGGCTTTATTCCTAACAGCATCCCCTTTACCAACCTCATCCTTACTCTTGTCACTACCAATCTCAGCCCTACTGGCTTTACCATCCATACTTACAACTTTCTCAACACCCACAGGCACTTCTTCATTTAACACAAATTTTTCAACAGCGAAGAAATTTGTAGAATCAGGAGGAATAACTGAAATTACCTCAGATTGCGGACTAACTAGTGGAGATGAATCCGATGTGACCGGCTGAGGAATTTTAGCGGTTACTCCTTCGGCAGACTTCTCTTTGGCCAAAGATTCGGTGACGGAGTGTAAAGGCGACGCCTTTTTCACCTTCGCCGCTTTTGATTTAGGAATTTTGGATTTCGCCGCCAACGCCTTTGTAGTCTGCATGCTTTCTCTTTTCTTCTCAGTGGATTTGTTGCTGGATTTTACCATTTTCATTGAGGGAGGAGCAGTTGAGAGAGAAGTTTCTGTTCTAGGGTTTTGAGGACGAGAGTGAAGAAACGATACTCAGAGCTATTTGTTTGTTTTTCAAAAACCACAATATTCCTATATGACGCTTCAGCTTTCCAAAACTGGTCAAGCCCTGTTTCCAAATAACGCCATAAAAAATCTTTGAGAATATTCAAAAATTATTGACCTTTACGAGCCTTGCCGTCTGTTCCAGCTCTCTTCATTAGGTGGTCAGTCCAACTGTTCAGCTGGAGATTCGACTATGACTGACCACCGTTGGATGCTTTCAGTGGTTGACATCACACAGACCCACTGAGGGTCTGGGTGTTCCAATCCTTATCCTGTCATGGGGGTTGACCAAGATCTTGGTATGCCTCAGAGTTATCATCTTCTGTGAGCAGTGTACGAACTCCTTCCGTAACTGTGGCACCTTCTGATTCAACAGTTTCTTGGGACACCCGGCAACATGGATTTGTGCGCATCTCCAATCAGATCTTGTGTGCAAGGTCTTATCCACTCCCCCCTCGCAGAAAACTATGTTGAGTGTTTGCACAGGTAAGAGCAACCGGTTGTTGGCCATGGTTCTCGTCGTTCATTGATATCGTCAGACCCATCCTGATAGTGTAACAGTTGTTGGCATCCCTTTTTCCTTTCATCAGTGTGTCACCATTCTTGTCTAGGACAAGACATGAGTAGCTAGAGAATGACACATAGTGTCCATCGTCACTTAGTTGACTGATGCTGATAAGATTCCTTGTCAGACCATCGACAAGGAGGGTGTTCTTGAGTGCAGGGAGATCCGGAACCATCAATGTCCCACAGCCGATCACCTGACCCTTTCCACCATCCCCGAAGGTGACAAACCTCATCTGCTCAACAGGTCTAATATGGGTAAGATATTGAGAGTTACCTGTCATGTGGGTGGAACATCCGCTGTCGAAGAGCCAATTGTCTTGCGCTATGTAGCTTGAGGAGTAGCAGGCCACCATGCAAACGGTCTTATCTACCTTTTGAACCCAGACTTGTTTCTGTCGAGGTGTGGTCCGTTGTAGGAAAGCACATCGTTCAGCAAGAAACAGGCAACACTTCATCTTGATGTGTCCCATCTGATTGCAGTACCAGCAAGTGCGGCGATCTGTCCTGTGAGTCACTGGCGAATAGTCACGGTTTTGGACGGGTGGTCTGCGGGTCTTTCCACCACCGAGTGTTCCATGCGTCTCCTTGTGACCAGCTCGGTTTTTTCCTTTGGACTGATCTTGGGACAAGTCTATTTTCTATCTAGGATGCTGTCTCACCTTCTGTTCTGGCTTCTGTTCAGGTACTGGTCTTGCTTTAGTAAACATAGTGCCTTTGGAGCTGCCTTCTCCTGTGAACCCCAATCCTCTATGTCCGGACTCCATTCTCTGAGATCTGAGAATATCATTTAAGTCTTTAGTCCCAGAGTTAAGCATTCTTACCGACTGTTTGAGGTGATTGAGTTCCTCCTTCGTGTCAGAGTGATCCATCTTCTCAGATTCTAGCTAAAGTTCCAGCTGTTCTACCCTCCTCAGTTGGAACACCTCTTTTCGCTTCAGATCTGTGATGGTTTTTCTTAGACCCATCATGCCTACAGGATGAGTGTCTCGATCTTTCTCTATTTTGACTTTCAGTGAGGAGACAGTCCCCAAGAGTTCCGTTCTCTGAGCAAGAAGACCCAATCTTTCCTGTTTCATTTCAGCTAGTTGAGAATTCAGAGAGACAATTGTACCTTCCAGTTCTACCTTCAGTGTAAGCAGTATCTCAACCTCCTGCCAGACCTTGTCCTTTTCCATAGTGACACTGGCAACTGTGTCAGTTAGCTTCTTATTGATCTTGATCAGAAGCAACCATTTCTCATACAGATCTTTATATGTCTGAGCCAGAGAATCCTGCGTGAGTTCTTCATTGTCACTGTCTGAGAGGTCTTCTCTTGGGAGTTCCAACTGTGGTGGAACTGTTTCACTGGTGTCGCTGCACTCTCCCAGAGTAGTGACAAAGGCCACAAAATTTGTGGTCTCACCTTTTTCTTCGTCTGACTCACTGTCGCTGAAGCTAGCGACTATTGCCTTCTTCTTCATGAGTGTATTCGCACATTGGGAGGCAATATGTCCAAACCCCTTGCATTCATGGCACTGAATTTCTTCCTTTCCTTTGTCAGAAGAGTCTTGTCTCATGTCTCTGGATCTTGACCTGTCAGGTTTCCAGTTTCGGAAGCTACTTGATGAAGGCTGGCCCTGTTCTGGTCCACGTCTGTTGATTTTCCGCACCATTCTGCCAAAATTCTGAGCCATCATGGCCAGTTGTTCAGTAGTGCAGCCACCATCATGTTTGTCTTCAGACATGTCTACTTTGAGGGCGATTCCCTTCACTTCCCCAGTTTGAAAATCATGATTGATCTCATAGGTTCTGAGAGATCCCATCAGCTCGTCCAGTTTCAGTTTGGCAATGTCGTGCATTTCTTCTATGGCCGTGACCTTCATGGAAAACCTCGGAGGGAGTGATCTCAGGACTTTACTGGCCAATCTTTCTTCATCAATGGGTTTTCCGAGAGCAGACGCCTCGTTGGACAGTTCCAGAACTCTGGTGTTGTACTTAGTGATGGTTTCACTCTCCTTCATCTTCATTTCTTCGAACCTGGTTGTGACAGCCTGCATGCGAGAGTTGTGAACTTTATCTGTACCTTCAAAAGCTGTTTGGAGGATGTCCCATGCTTCCTTGGCTACTTCACAGTTGATGATTAGCTTCATGACGTTTTCATCTATTGCCGAAAAGATTGCGTTCATAGCCTTTGAGTTTCCCATAGAAGCTTTGTCCTCCTCTTCTGTCCACAGAGCTTCTGGTTTTGCGATCGGTTCTCCAGTGAGATTGTTCATCATGGGTTCCGTCCACCCTTTCAGAATAGCCTTCCATGCTTTTTCATCCAGAGATTTCAGAAAGGACCTCATCACGGGCTTCCAGGTGCCATAGTTTGATCCTTCGAGTAGCGGGGGTCTGGTGATGCTTTGTCCTTCTTTCAGAGTCATCTTGAACAGTTCAGGATCCCACTCAGTGTGTCGAGTGTCTCCTCTGATACCAATTGAAATTATATCCCCTGTTCAAGCTTGTGTCCAGGGTACTGTTGCAACAAACATTGAGCTTCTTTGCACAACAGTTCAGCTAATAGTTCAAGACATAGTTTGAACTCGTATCACAACAGTTCAGGAAGCAGACAAAAGCAATAGAACACACAGAGTGATAACCCAGTTCGGCTCCGCCTACTCTGGGGGGTTTCCCACACCCGAAAAAGGGACAGCAAATCTTTATTACAAGTATAGGGTTTCCACAGGGACTTACACTTATACCTTGTAATATCCTAACCTCAATACTCCGTCTCTCATATTCGCAACCGAGGTTCACCGCAATTCCCCTCGATCCCCTTCGTTCAGAACCTGCAGTCCGAACGTTCTCGACCTTCTCCGGAAGCTTGAATGCTTTCTCACGAAAGCTTGTTTACCTTTGTTGTGTGCGGCAGTTGATACGCTTCAGGCAGTCTGTGTTGCACTTGAACAGACTGCACTTGCACCGATGTATTTCCAATGAGAAAATACAAACGGCCGTCGCTTTCTTCTTCTCCAATCAGCAGGATATGCTCGTGTGTAGTTGATCTTTGAAAGCGATGGTGAATAAGGGTGCCCTAGCATTGTATTTATATGCTTGGACGAAACCCTAATTCGCACAAGATAATCCCATCAAATATTTAGGAAATATTCCTAGATATTTGATGTATATCTTTTGAATCGGTTGGAAGAATATACGAAGTCGTCTTCTTGGCCAAGTATGACTTGCCGCCTTCAATGAAGATATTCATCTGAATATCATCTGAATATCTCATGCTCGATAAAGTCGCTGGCCGACTTCAACCTGATGAAAACTTCGCTGCTCAATATCCTTCTGGGAAATATCCTTGCGTCTTATCCACGCTGAGTATGAGTACTAGGATATGTTCGAACTCCCCCTGCACACCTGCTCGAACTGTCTAAACTACGTTTTTCCAAATACATGCCACTTAAGGGAACATCACTATTCCTCCACCCAGTGAGGTGTTTGATATCATCCTGAGCGTGGTATCTCCTGTTGAGAATGCTGATCTGTGTCGGAGGCCTAGCATGGAGGAAATTTGTGTTGAGATCAATGATATGGCTTTGGATAGCTCGCTTGGGCTGATAGTTTCATTGCGGTTCTATGTCCATTGTTGGGATGTAATCAAAGGGGACTTGGTGATTGCGGTCGAAGGCTTCTTTGGGGGCCTGCACCTTCCTCTTAGTTTTACCTCTATGTACCTCACTTTGATTCCTAAGGTGGCCCATGTGATGGACCATAATTATACGAATCATAAACACAGTTAAACCCACCAAATTAGAAACTTTGTCTAGTTAACTTTTGCTTGTTAGTTCCGATATATTTCTACATGGTATTTTAGAGCTTAGAGAGAATACATGCTAAAGAGGAGCTTTTAAAGCAGAAAAGAAGTTACGAGTCAATCCAAGGTCAGGATCATATGCCGACTGAAGAAATATCAAGGATCCTGACATTGAATCACTCATAACAAATTATACAGAAGAGGAATCAAGACAGCCCGGGACAAAACACACTGACAGTTTTGTGAAAAGACTGCACAAAACTGTACAATACTCACATATGGGCAAAGTGACCGGCCACTTGATGAGAAGGTTGCCAAGGGAGGAGCTCCTCCCCTTTCCACCACCCACCACCGGCGGCTTTTGGCCACCATGACCGGCGGCTCCTCCTTGCTCCTCCTCCTCCTCCATGTGTTTCCATCCAAGCCACACATCTCCAAAACTTGCTCTCCACTCCTCCTCCATGGATGATTGCCATGTGGTGGCTCCTCCTTCCTCCTCCTTGGATGATGCCATGTGCTTCCATCTCCACCACCCATGGCTATAAATACAAACCTCCCCTTCACTTGTAATACACACCAAAATATGGAGAGCTTCTCTCTCTACAAAATCTCTCTAGATTTTGGGCACTAATCATGTAATTTTACTTTGGAATCAAAGCATGATCCTTGGCGCTTCAACGGTTGTAAGTCTTTTTATTTATTTAAATTGTATTTATAAACTCGTGTTTATTTCCAAGTTCATAGTTATGATAACCACTGCCATGATTAGTAGCTAAATTAATTATTCGGTTTAAGGGTGTGTACTTGTATTATAAATGTTTTAGACGTTACTCTTAGTATACCTTTATGTTCGATACTTGTTCTATGTGCCATATTTCAAGTCAGAGTTTCCAAGGTTGAGTGCCTGGCAAGCAATAAGCTCTTCCATGGGAATTCGTGAACATACTCGATAAGTGGAAGCCGTAACAAAGCAAAACTTATCGAGGAGTTCGGCTTATCTTAAAAACCATTTAGAAACTGGACCAAAGGGACCAAATGGATGCACTTACGGCTAAGATACTTCGAAAGGAGGAATTAGTTTTGCTTAGAACAAGTGTTTTAAATGATGTTGCAAGTCTTGTGCTAGGAATAGCCTCGATTCATCTTTGAACATTTAGCATGATCATTTCAAGTGTTCTACACGACGTTGCAAGTCTTGTGCTAGGAATAGCCTCGATTTTGAATGCTTGGTATGGTCATTAGCGGTCAATGATAAACAAATATGATACAAGGCCCCTAAAACCGAATACTTTCCTCACAGTCCATTATCAATTATTGTAATTTACTTTCAGTTCTCAAATCACACTCAAACCCAACCCCAATTGCATTTAATTTCTGCATAAGCTTCATTAAAGAACAATTAATCCACACTGACTCCCTTGGGTTCGACCCCTACTTATCACTTGCTACCCAGTAGTAAAGTCGCGAGTAGCGGTATTATAAATTTATTTGCACAAATCGCTTTAACGACGAGCGGTCTGTCAAATTGGCGCCGTTGCCGGGGAGTTGTGCATAGGAATAGTTGTTCTATTTTCTTTTTTTTATCATGCAATTCACCAAGTCATACTACTACGGAATGGAACCTTGGAACAATACGGAGTTTTCCCCACCACCCTTCAAACTTGAAATCCGCGAGAAGATCAACAAAATAACGCAATCCCGGGACGAAACATTGGATGAGTACTTATGGTACTTCGATTCCATTGTGACGAGCTGCCCGCACCATGGATTTACCAACTCCGATCTTCATATAAAATTTCTCTGTGGAATGTTGCCACATGAGTGGGACCAGCTGAATAATGCAGCAGGAGGATCAATGTGGGACTTAACCGTGGATGATCTTTGGATATTAATCAATGATTTGGCCGCAAGGTCAAGACCGAGCCAAGATCAGGCCGAGCCACTCAAGGACGGTATAACGGAGCTGGAATCTAGCATCCAGCAGTTGGAAAACACAATGCAACAAATCAGAGCTAAAACTGAATTATGGGCGGCAGAAAAGGAGCTGGCAGCTAACACCCAACAATTGGCCGCAAACATGCAGCAATTGAGTGCCGCGATGCACCAATTCACGGCTGAAACCGATTCAGGAGCAACAGAAAGGACGGCTGAACCCGAGGAACCGACTGAGGATGAGGACCCGCAAATAACCGAAGAAGAACCACCCCAATCAGACCCGGTCCTTATCACCAATCCATCCGAGGAAATCACTGTCCTAATTATCGAACCAACAGAAATCCCGAACCTCACTGCTGAAGCGGCCGAAGAAATCAAGCCAGGCCCGGTCCTTGCGCTCGGAGCACCCGAGGAAGTCTCGGACCTCATTGCCGAACTGTCTAAGAAAGCCCCGGTCCCACTCACCACGACTCAACAAGGAAAACCGCCTGAAAACTCACTCGTTCCAAGAAAACCATCCATCACTGCCACAATAAAGAGAATTGGCAGAGGCGCATGCTTGATGTCGCCTACATGTAATGGCACAAAACCAAATTTCCAAACTCACAAAGGTGCCAACTATTCCAACATGAAGAGGCGGCAAAGACATGGGCCGAAAGAATGGAAACCCGGAAGGAGTAATAAACAAGCACGACTCATTGGACCAGCAGCTATGGTAAAAAAAAACCTCACCCTCTCGGAGCAAAAGGATAGCCGAGAAGAAATTCGACCTCACTCACCCTTTGGATCCGACCTTATGATCCATGATTGAGGTATCGTCGAGCCAACGACATAAAACAAGTGCACTGGTCGGGAGGTAACCCGACACTATCTTACTTTCCGCACTTTTAATTTCTGTCATTTAAATTCAGTATTTAGTTTTAAGCTTGCATGACTTTTGAACTAAGGCACGCCTTCGTTCAAAAGTGGGGGGTGAGAACCACCTGTGTACATAAATAACATGCTTGCTATTTTCTCTTTTTTAGTAATAGTATCTTTTTGAAAATATGAACTTAAGAATGTGAAAAAGATAGATCACAATTCATGCATTAACCTTGTGAAAATTCAACTGTTTAAAAACTTAGAATGTAACTTTCCATTTGTCCTTTGTGCTGAGATAACTAGGGATGTGGAGTTGACATAAACTGCCCTAGAGAGGCTTGGCAAACAATCAAAGGATCAGATCAAACTATATGGTTTTCGAAGTCAGTGGAGGCTGCACTTCGGGTTTTCAATGAAGATTGAAGTCATCTCCGCCATGCAGTGTTTATGCAAAAGGCGAGGACGGGAATCAGACCGTTCTATCTCCGGTCAAAGTAGCCGAGAAAATAGATGAGCGACCCTCATCTTGACCCGCACGAAACGACAGTCAAAGTAGTCGAGAAAATAGATGAGCGACCCTCACCTTGACCCGCGCGAAACGGCAAAAACGAGAGGAGTGGGGAGGTATTTCCATAGGCTTGTGGGCGATGATTGGACCTCCCAAAAAGGCTTGAGAAAATGGACTAGCAGCCACAAAAAGGCGAAAAGCTCAAAGAAGCAAATCAAGAGGCCAAAGACCCAAAATTGTGAAGGTTTTAACCGAACAAAAAGTGAAGAACTCAAAGAGTCAAATCAAAGGCCAAAGGCCGATTCACTACAAAAAGCAGTCCCTCACCAAAAGAAAATCAAAGTACTCAAACCATTGAAACCCGAACCGAATCACGTGCTAGAGAAAGCTTCCAGAAAACCATATAGTGCGAGACGATCCTGAGATTGCAGTCCAGGAGCCTAAAAAGGGCTATCTCCCGAGACATCCAATATAATTTGCATCTCAGCACGGAGGTACAAGTATTAAGTTTCTTCTATTTATTTATACAGTTTAATTTGGTAATAAGTAGTAATGCATGAGTTAGGATAAATCTAGTTCATATTCTCACTTTCATATTCAAAGTTTTTACATGGATTGTGTGCACGCCCTTGAATAGCATTGTTCGGGACGAACAACTAAAAGTGCGGGGTGATCTGATGGACCATAATTATACGAATCATAAACACAGTTAAACCCACCAAATTAGACACTTTGTCTAGTTAACTTTTGCTTGTTAGTTCCGATATATTTCTACAGGGTATTATAGAGCTTAGAGAGAATACATGCTAAAGAGGAGCTTTTAAAGCAGAAAAGAAGTTACGAGTCAATCCAAGGTCAGGATCATATGCCGACTGAAGAAATATCAAGGATCCTGACGTTGAATCACTCATAACAAATTATACAGAAGAGGAATCAAGATAGCCCGGGACAAAACACACTGACAGTTTTGTGAAAAGACTGCACAAAACTGTACAATACTCACATATGGGCAAAGTGACCGGCCACTTGATGAGAAGGTTGCCAAGGGAGGAGCTCCTCCCCTTTCCACCACCCACCACCGGCGGCTTTTGGCCACCATGACCGGCGGCTTTTGGCCACCATGACCGGCGGCTCCTCCTTGCTCCTCCTCCTCCTCCTCCATGTGTTTCCATCCAAGCCACACATCTCCAAAACTTGCTCTCCACTCCTCCTCCATGGATGATTGCCATGTGGTGGCTCCTCCTTCCTCCTCCTTGGATGATGCCATGTGCTTCCATCTCCACCACCCATCTCCTCCTCCCATGGCTATAAATACAAACCTCCCCTTCACTTGTAATACACACCAAAATATGGAGAGCTTCTCTCTCTACAAAATCTCTCTAGATTTTGGGCACTAATCATGTAATTTTACTTTGGAATCAAAGCATGATCCTTGGCGCTTCAACGGTTGTAAGTCTTTTTATTTATTTAAATTGTATTTATAAACTCGTGTTTATTTCCAAGTTCATAGTTATGATAACCACTGCCATGATTAGTAGCTAAATTAATTATTCGGTTTAAGGGTGTGTACTTGTATTATAAATGTTTTAGACCTTACTCTTAGTATACCTTTATGTTCGATACTTGTTCTATGTGCCATATTTCAAGTCAGAGTTTCCAAGGTTGAGTGCCTGACAAGCAATAAGCTCTTCCGTGGGAATTCGTGAACATACTCGATAAGTGGAAGCCGTAACAAAGCAAAACTTATCGAGGAGTTCGGATTATCTTAAAAACCATTTAGAAACTGGACCAAAGGGACCAAATGGATGCACTTACGGCTAAGATACTTCGAAAGGAGGAATTAGTTTTGCTTAGAACAAGTGTTTTAAATGATGTTGCAAGTCTTGTGCTAGGAATAGCCTCGATTCATCTTTGAACATTTAGCATGATCATTTCAAGTGTTCTACACGACGTTGCAAGTCTTGTGCTAGGAATATCCTCGATTTTGAATGCTTGGTATGGTCATTAGCGGTCAATGATAAACAAATATGATACAAGGCCCCTAAAACCGAATACTTTCCTCACAGTCCATTATCAATTATTGTAATTTACTTTCAGTTCTCAAATCACACTCAAACCCAACCCCAATTGCATTTAATTTCTGCATAAGCTTCATTAAAGAACAATTAATCCACACTGACTCCCTTGGGTTCGACCCCTACTTACCACTTGCTACCCAGTAGTAAAGTCGCGAGTAGCGGTATTATAAATTTATTTGCACAAATCGCTTTAACGACGAACGGTCTGTCACCATGCAACATCAATATCTCAACTTCGGCCAATAAGCATGTGGAACTTCTGCCATAAGATCATCTCCCGGATTCTCACTTCCAGACTCACCGCTTGGCTCCCCCGTGTAATCAGCGAGGAGTAAGTGGGGTTCATCAAGGGACGTGGGATTCATGAGAACATAGCCCTCGCGCATGACCTTACGCATGACTTGAATCACAAGACCTTTGGTGGGAATATTATCATCAAACTCGATATGGCCAAGGCCTATGATAGGGTATTGTGGCCTTTCATTCTTGGTGTTCTTCATCGGATGGGGTTTGATGAGAAGTGGTGTGATATGATCTCGAGGTGTATCTCCAATTGCTATTACTCGGTTAAATGGGATGGTCAGTTGTTCGGGTACTTCAAGTCTATTCGTGGGGTTCGTCAAGGGGATCCCCTTTCCCTGAGCATCATTGTGATTGCCATGGAGTGGTTTAGTAGGGTTCTTAACGCCAGGGTAGAGCATGGCGTGGTGCTGCCGTATACACTTAAGCATCGCTCGGTTCAAGTTAATCATCTTCTTTTTGCAGATGATCTCCTCATAATTACCAATGGTGCTAAGAACTCCGTTCGCAGTCTTTTGGAAATCATAAAAGATTTTTGTGCAATGTCAGGCCAACGTCTTAATCTTGATAAGAGCTCTATTTTTTTCCCTTCCTGTTTTCTGGCTAGACGGAAGGCGGACATCATTCAAATGACTGGTTTTGTTCTAGGTGACCTTCCAGCCTCGTACCTAGGAGCCATACTGTTCAGGGGGGTGCGTGTTGTTATGTTCTCGGCGTTGGTTGAAAAGGTGCATAGCCGCATCGGTGGTTGGATGAAGAGGTTCTTGAGCATGGACGGTAGGGTTACTCTTGTCAACTCTGTTCTGAACACGATTGGCATTCATAGCATGATAGTCCTTCCCGTTCCTATCACTATTATTAACAGGATTATATCCTTAATGGCAAACTTCGTTATGGACAGTGGTGGCTCTGTTGACACTGGAATAGCTGGATGGACTTGTGCCGCTCCAAGAATTGTGGAGGCTTGGGCATTCGAGACCCCAAATCAAGCATGGTGGCGTTGTATGCAAAGTTGGCCTAGAGTTTTCTAGAGCAACAAACCCTTTGTTCTAGATTCGCTAAATCCAGATTCCGAGTTTACGAATCGGGTTCAAGTGTGTGGAATGCGTGTAACCATCTTATTCCAGCCATTCAGAAGAACTGCACTTGGAGGCTGGGGTGCGGGAGCACTTCGGTGGAAGCCTATTGCTGTCATCTGGGGGTGGATAGCCCTCGGCGTCTTAAGGGTCTCAGTATCAAGGAGGCCACTTCCCATGGTGGTATGAAGCAGGAGTTAATGGAGGTTTTACCCGTCCGGGAGGCGCAGGCTCTCTCTCTCTCTCTCTATTCTGTTGGTCTGGGGAGGGACCAGTGCATCTGGCCGGGTAATGGCTAGCAAGGCTTTTCTGTGCAGAGATTTTGGTAGTATGGCCAAACCAGGTTTCCAAAGATGGGTTGGGCTGCTCATTTGTGGCAGCGGTGGTTGCCTCCCAAAATTTCCTATTTTATATGGAAGCTGTTTCAGCATGCTCTATCCACAGACGATGCAGTCTCGAAGCTCAGCATTCCCCTTGTCTCGCACTGTGTCTGTTGTTTGAACCCCTAGCAGGAGACTGCCGTGCACCTATTCTTTGGGGGTGAGTGGAGTTTTCAATTTTGGAGATGGATGGCCTAGTTGTTCAATAAGCCTAGGGTGCATGGTTTGAAAGGGTTGGAACTCGACTGGTTGGTGAGAAAACTAGGTGACTTTATGACCTGCTTGGCCATGGGTCTGGCTTGCTGCAGCTTGTGGGAGGTGTGGAAAGCTCGTAATGCCCTAGTTTTTAAAGGGGAAGCGAGAGACTGGAAGCGCTGCATGCTTGCATGGGTTCCGAAGTTAGCTCGGCTCATCCATAAACCTCTCAGCATGAGGCCAGAGGATTTTGATCTGCTCCATTTCTTAGGTATTCATGGGCCGAGACCGAGGTGGCTTGGGCATTGGGGTCACTGGAAACCAGGAGTTGGCAGTGGTACTCTGAACGCCACCATTGTCACCAGAGGGTCTCTAGTTTGGGGTGGTGCGGTTGCAAGAACTAGGGCAGGGGAGTTCCTATTCGGGGGCGCCTTCAAGGTTCCTTCTAATGTCAGGTTTGTGCTTCCTTGGCTCATTTCTAAATGCCTGCATGGGCAGGCTGTAGGTGCCTGGTCAGTCCAGAGCTCCCACCCTTCCATCCGGGGCCTGGCTCGATCAGACTGGGAGGAACCGCCCGCGGGTTTGGTCTACCTGGGAAGATCATTGGAGCATAGCTTCGGTATCATTTCCTTCCAGAAGATTTGTGCCTCAGCTAATGAGGTTGCCCTCGCCCTTGCATTCCAGGCCACTCGTGAAGGGTCCTTCGTTTCCTCCCAGCTCCTGGGGGTGCTCCGCAGTGCCCTTTCTGGTGATTTGCTTCATCTTCCTCAGCTCTGTCGGGGTAACTGTGATGGCGGTCCAGCTGTAGCCTCTAAGTTGGTTCGAGACGATGCCAGTATCCCGTCAAGTTATATTCATCCCCTCTTCCAAGATGATACGCTTGTGGGGCGTAGGTGTGCTCATTAGGGGGTGGTTTTTTCTAGCCTGTTAGGTGTTTTAGGTCCTGGCGGATTATTAGCTCTGACCGGCACTTGAGGGCCTTTGTTTTCCTGGTGCTTTTCTGCTGTACTCGGCCCAGTCCAGGTCTTTTTGGTCTCATTAATAAAATATTCCTGGCACCGCCCAACTTATTAAAAAAATGTGAGGACCTATATATTAGGTAACCTGAGGACTATATAGACTCTAATCACCCTGATAAAGTCTACATGCTTAAGAAGTCTTTGTTTGAGCTCAAACAAAGTCCAAGGCAATGGTATTTAAGGATTGACTATTTTTTCTTTGTACTTGGTTTTAATAGAAGCGCATATGATAGTCGCTTTTACTATATGAGCACTGCTAATGAGACTATAATCATTTTATTGTATGTTGATGACATGCTGTTAGTGTGTAAATCTATTGCTAAGATAAATTATTTTAAATCTGTCTTGGGGAATGAATATGATATGAAAGACTTGGGTTGTGCAAAAGAAAATTCTTGGAATGATTATTGGAATGGATAGAAGTCGTGAATGGTTAAATATATTCACACCAAAAATCATATGTAAACGTCTGGGTTTGGTAACCTGTCTGCCAATAGGGCTGCAAATGAGACGATGTACTCGTGAGCAACTCGTGAGACTACTCGGTCAAAACTCGGTCAAAGCTCGACTCGATTATAAATGAGTCGAGCACGATCACGATATTTGAGCTCGATTATTAAACGAGTCGATCACGAACAAAGTGATACTCGACTCGTTTAAACTCGTGAACAACTCGATTAAGTACTCGAATAATACTCGAATAAATACTCGAATATTCCACATATATCTTGAAAATTACAATTGTAATTTTAACTAGATTAGGTAGAATGAGTATATTAAATTTTGGATAGAGTGTTCATCTATATATATTCTCATCTTATTTGTTTTGTAATAAACATTCAATGTGGGACAAAAGTAAACATTATAAAGAAGCATGGAAGAAATCAAAAGGCAAGTGAATGTCCTTGTATCCCACATTGCTTGGTGTCAAAGAGTTTGATGCACAAGTGATTATAAAAGAAGAGAGTAAAACCCAATCCATCTACAACACCAAAATCCTAATTTTTGGGCTAGACTAATCTTGGGCCTTGGGGTCCTTGAGTTGCCCTTTGGATTTTAGTGTAAAATGTTTAATATTTTCCTATGTAAACAAGCTTTGAAATTGAGGCTTGTCATTGGGGAATTGAAATTTGAGTTTTAATACTCGAGTATCGAGTCGAGCTCGAGTATCATTAAAACATTTCGAGTCGAGTTCGAACAAAATTTTTGAAGCTCGTCGAGTTTCGAGTCGAGTTCGAGTTCGATACATATTCAGTCGAGTCGAGTTCGAGCAGCTTAATACTCGACTCGACTCGGCTCGTTTGCAGCCCTATCTGCCAAATCTGTGAGCATGCCATTGTCTGCCCATTTTATTTTAAATAAAAGTTAAGTGTTCAAAAACAAAATTTGAGTTGGCTGAAATGGAAAATATGCAAATGTCATAGGGTCTGTGGCCTGATCTTGCTCATTCCATACCTATTTGGAGCAGATTCATGTCTCAGCCTTTTTATGAATATTGGAATGCATTGATACATGTTCTAACGTATATTTAGAGCATTGTTGATATTGGCTTTGTGCTATGAGAATAGACCTTCTGTGACTGATTTGATTTGGTATGTGGATGCTGGTTTTGCTGGTGATAGGGATATTAGAAAGTCCACTAGCTACTTCCACTTCTTCACCTTTGCAAATAATTATCTGTCATGGAAATTAAATTTGCAAATTTATTTTGACTTTTTCTACAACAGAATCTGAGTATATTGCTGAGTCGGAGGTTGTTAAAGAGTCGTTGTGGTTATCCGGTTTCCTGAATGAGATATAAATGTGTAGCAGTGTTCCTTTGATTTATTTTGATATGAAATCTGCTATTCACTTGTGTAAGAACCCAATTTACCACGAACATTCCAAATATGTTGATGTAAAATATTACTTTATGCTTGACTTTGTAGCTGTTGGTAGTATTAAATTGTTAAAGATTGATACCAGTGAAAACTGGCGCTAAAATTTTTGACGTGAAGTATTTTGAGCGTCAAAAATAATTTGTAATGTTAGTAAGAACCGGATCGTTCAATGGAGCAAGTTTAAACTTATGCAATATGTAAAGTTTATTTATTCTAGTCCAAAACGAGTGTTTGTTTTGTTTTAAGAATCTAATCAATCTAAATATGCAAGAAAATGATTTGACAAATTACCAGAACTATCTCAAGGAACTACTTCACTTACACAACATTAGAATCGAGTTTATTAAGTAGCATGCAAGGATTTGCTTATATTGATTAGAAAACAGCTGCCCAATCCAAGTAAGAACCTCACCCTTTCGGCTCTATTGGTTCAAAGTAGAATTGTCTCTTAAACTACGAACTTCAACCTTTCTGCTCTATTGGTTCGAATCAAGTAATTCGATGATGTTTACAAGGTATGTGTCAAAGGGTGCCTGTGGTCGATTCCCACCACCAACATCCATTCTACCAAAATGGTTGGGGTGTACGGCCTGGAGGCCAGATATGGAAGGGATTTAATGGGGGCCCAGTTGAGGGGCGGGAGCGGCGCGGGCCAAAATGCCCAGAGTTCAGAGTCCCAGAGCCCAATAGCACCGCCTAGCCTAACCCAATGGTATAATAAAAGTGCACTTTTATGATACGAGGGGACTATGGGACTCTGGCACACTGGCCGCTCTCGCTCCCTGTGGACTCTGGGACTCTGAGACTCTAGGATTATGGGGATTTTTCCCCGCTCCCGCTCCGGTCACTGTATCAGGCCTGCAGGCCGTACACCCCAACCATTTTAGTAGAATGGATGTTGGTGTTGGGAATCGACCCCATGCACCCTTTAACAAAGACCTTGTGAGGTCTTTGTCACCAATTGAGCCAACTCTCGTTGCATAAACATGGGGAGTCCTTCTCGTAGAACATGTCTTTCCAATTATAAACTTGGCCTACTCTCGTAGTCACCAAGTGCGTAACGTGTATCATATTTAATAGTTCGACGTTTAGCCTCACCCTTTGGGCGTTATTGGTTTAACTTCTCAAAGCTATATGCACTTGGGCATTTTCTTTAGCACCTATTATGCATCGCAGGGAGTTTAATTTATTAAACTATTCATAGTCGAGTAAGATTCGTAGGACCCCAAAATATGGGTCACTACTCACTATCCACCGTCATGGAAATACAAGTCATGTCCATGAACTGGACTAGAATTACAAAACAACAAAAAGGAATTACTACACTCTTCAAATTGATGTTTATAACTCCCTTCAATCTCAATCCTCGATCTGATCGTAAATCCTTGCATTTTTATGCCCCTTCTCTCCTTTGGCCGTCCCCCTTCTCTCCTTTTTTACAGCTCTAAGTGTGTAGAATGTATGTAGGGAATAGGTTGGTGGCTGCTATGCCCTTCTACTTTGTTCATTTTTCTTTTTTACATTTCCCCCCAAAAACTTAGCGGAAATTGGGGTTTTGGCCCATTTAGCCTGTGTCACCTAGGTGACACAATCGGCATGGCAAACACAAGAGAGCTTCATTTCCTTAGTTTTGCCTGCCTGTGTCAACTAATTTTGGGTGATACGGGCAACATTTAGCGCATAGTGAGATGGCCTCTTGAGCACAAATTTTGACATCCTTAAAGGCTGAATTCGCTCTAGGCGCATACTACGAAGTTGTAGCCCTTCATCTCAACTTTCCAACAAGTCCTTTATCGATAAATTCGGACAATGTAGGAGAGCTCTAGGCGTGCGCGACAAGTATGGAGGTCAATCCACCTATTTCTGTCATATTTTTGCTCAAATCTCCACAAAACACTTTGTTTTGCCTTGGATTCGTTTTTCACCTACAAAGCACCAAAATTTAAAGGGAAAATTTTCCAAATTGCTAACAAGTGAACATTACTTTCCATTTTACTCAATCTCCTGATTGGTTTCCCAATTTACACTAGTTTTCTAAGACGTCGTTGTCAAGGGCGTCTTAACATTAAAATGCTCCTGCCAACAGCGGCTTATGCCTCGTGGCATTTTTGCGCCAAAATAAGCAGTCGTGTAGCATAATATTACCAAACAAGTGTAAGGTGCAGTTGGAGACAACGTCTCACCTTAAAACGCTGTTGGTAGGAGCGTTCTAATAGAAATTGTGAGGAAAGCGATGGCGACACAGGCGTAGGATGACGGCATGGAGATCGGAGATGGGGCGGCGGATGGACGACGCGCAGCGTGGTGGAGTACCGAATGGGAGAATACTGAGGTCTGATTTTTGGGCGATTTGTTAGAACGAAACGATGAAGAGAAAACCAAGGGCTCGAAACTTAAGCTGCTATTACGGAAGGCATTTTAATAAAAAAAATATTTAAACGATCCACATCAGCTGCTGACTCACATATTTTGGCGCAAAAATGCCACGAGGCTTAAGTCGCTGTTGGCAGGAGCGTCTTAATGTTAAGACGCCCTTGGCAACGACGTCTTAGAAAACTAGTGTAAATTGGGAAACCAATTTGGAGATTGAGTAAAATTGGAAAGCAATGTTCATTTTTTAGCAATTTGGAAAATATTCCAATATAAAGTGAGAGGTCTTAGGAATAAAGAAAATGATCGAAAATCAACTAAATGTGGAGCATAAATATAGTAAACTCATCTGATATGTGGACTAAGATTGTATCTGCAGACAAATTTAAGCTTTGTGTGGACCTACTACATATTAAGTGTTGGAGATTTTAGGGTATATGAATGTCTTAGGATGTGTATACCCATTAGGGTAATCAACCCTAATGAATTAAGGCATTTCGGATGATGTTTGAGTTGAAATCAAATCCTTGAACCAGAGTGATTCGCGGTCTGTGCACACATTAACGAGCCATGTCCGTTTCATACATTAATATTTAATGTGTGAGCCGAGAGCGACGTGTAAAGTCGTCTGTGGACGCGCGTGATTTCAAGCTGTTTGGTTGCGGGTGTTCAAATTAAATTTGAACACTGTTTTGATTTTGATCATACGATGAATCAATGCCTTATCCAAAAAAAACTGCCTTTTTTCAAAATTGTGAATATCTATCGATGGAAATCAGAATGGAAAGAGGTGAGAAAATCGAAAGTCAGAAAAAAAGCGACTGGGTTCTGGTGTTAGACTCCATCAATCGTGATCGAATCTGTTCGATTGATTTACTCGCTGTTTCTTATTCCAGTACAAAATCACTTGTTTTATCCCAATTCTTATTTCGGATTTCCTAACCGGAAGAAATATAAAATTTGGAAAGTGACAATTTGTTCGTGACGCAAGCAGAATCCAAGTCCCTACTGATTGATGCATCGACAGGAGGAATCCCGGGAACTACAATCAAATTCTATATATTCTATTAATCAATGGAAGCTTTGGGCTTGAGATGACGACAAGTTTTGATTTATGGATTTTGAAGATGGTTGCGAGTGATGGTTTGGCGTTTTGGAGGTGCCGACTGCCGTAGAGATGTCGGGTGTGGATTCGATCATTCGAGGGTTTCCCTTTCCGTCGAAATCATGATACAAGAGCAGGCTATGCGCAACTGCAAGGATGTGCTTGGTGCTTGGGAGAGTCGTGCAGATGATGGTGATGATTACGACTGGAGAAAGACTTTAAAACTCAGATCGAGAGGACTGATGATATCAATTCTCTGAGGCGATGAAATATCACCACAACTCAACGCATATTAAGTAGCCATCTGAAATTTCAATTGGTGGAATCCGCCATCAGATGACGAATGCTGCCAAGATGAATGATTAGGTTACTGAGCTTTGCCCACCAAAGACCTAGAGGCGTGTAATTGCTCAGATTGATATGAGATTGAGTTGGGCGATGCCACACCAAGTGCTCTGTTGACCGGTGGATTACCAAGATGATACATCAAAGCTACCACTTGTTTTGTTGAAATATTCGACATGGAATCTTCTCAGTATCATTGGGAGTAAGTCACTGATTTGGCGCATCAAACTCAGGTTTGGTAGTTTCAATTCTTTTGAAGAATACGAGTTTGTGAAGCATGCATATGATTAGTAAGTTTACAATTATCAGTTGGATTTTCTGATAATGTATATGGCTTCTGAAACATGCATGATTAATTATGATGAGTGAATTCATATAATCGGTCAGCTTTTGATGGTGTGTATACCTTGTGAAGCATGTATTGATAGTAAATTCATAATCAGTAAGCCTTAGATGAAATCAATGTATGAATACTTTCGGCTGATACCATGATAAAAATTTCATAGAACATGTGTTGTAAGGTTTTCAACCAGAATATATCAGATAGTTTTTCTGATGTATAAACTCCAGTCAATGTGCTTGTAAGTTTACCGAGTTGGTAAAACTTGATTGATGGAGATTATGGTTTGAAATAATCAAAGTTTATGTAATTATTTCGGGGTTTTCTGGTTTGAAATAATTTTAGTGTTCATGGTGATGTTGAGCAATGATGTTCTATTGGTAGCCTGTAAAAATTGTTAGTAAAGCATGTATAAGTTTACTAGTGCAAGTTCTAATTTGATTATGATTTTACGGATTGTGACTTGCATGTTAGTAGAGTACATGTAATTGTATAACTCTATGTTTCGCAAGTCACATGATTTATTTTGCATGTATTAATGCATAATTAATGTGGGTTACTCACCAAATTGAAGCTCATTGACAATGCAATTTGTCAAGATTGTGTGATGAATTATTCACATAATGAGGTCTCCTAAATGGAGATGGATATTGATATCTTCTAAGTGAAGAAGAGAATTAAATATGAATAATGCTTCAAGGCAAATTTGGTGGTTAAAGGCAAGTTAATATGGCTGTACAAGTAAAGCTTGTTGTTGACCAAGATTAAGAACCGATAGAGGTGGGGAATAATACAATTATGTATATTTCTAGTTGAATGGTATCATTCATGAGACTACAGCTGTTTATACACCACAATAAAATGATGTAGCTGAAAGCAAGAATAGAATCCTAAAGCCTTGTAATCATACTCTGTTTTGAGTGATGGATTTGGGGTAAATCCATGTTGATGGCTTGTTATTTACTTAACAGAGTTCCTAACGAAAAGAAACAAGGTTACCCCATATGAGCTTTGACACAAAAGAAACCAAATCTAAAATGTCTCCGAGTTTGGGGATGTAGAGCGGTAGTGAGACTACCGGCTCTGAAAATAAAGATTTTGGGAGAAAGAGGTGTTGATTGCATCGTTAATAGATATGCTTGATTCCAAAGCATATAGGTTCTATGTGACTAGAACGAATGATTCTATTTTGGCTCACACCGTAATTGAATCAAGAGATGCAATATTTGATGAGAACCGTTTCTCATCAATACCTTGACCCCAAGATTTGATTTCTAGCTCCACAAGAGCTGAGTTGTAAGCTGATGTGAGCACATCTTCTAAAAGTACTTCGTCTGAGCCTCGTAGAAGCAAACGGGTAAGGATTGTAAAATCCTTTGGACTGGATTATCAAGTTTACTTGATTATGGGTTCTAAAGATGATATTGAGTATCAATACTCATATTGTTATCATATTGATGATGATCCTAGAACTTGTGATGAGGCTATGAGGTCTCAAAAAGTGTTCTTCTGAAAAGAGGCAATAAACGATGAAAGGGATTCTATCATGGGGAATAATACTTTGGTATTATTGGATCTCCCACCAGGTTGCAAGCTATTGGGCTGCAAGTTATTTTCTAAAACAAAATGAAGGTTGATGAATCGGTATATATGTTTAAAGCTCGATAGGTTATCCAAGGCTTTAGACAAAAGAAGGGTATTGATTTTTCGATACATATGCTCCTGTTGCTATGATTTCCACTATTAGATTGTTAATTACTCTTGGTGCATTTAAAATCTAGTTGTACACCAAATGGATGTCAAGACGGTGTTCTTGAATGGTTATTTGGAAGAGAAAATCTGTGTGTAGCAACCGAAAGGATTCATTATGCCTAGAAATGAAAAACAAGGTTTATAAGTTAGTCAAATCACTGTTTGGGTTGAAACTAGCACTGAAGCAGTGACATCAAAAGGTTGATGAGGAAATCTTGTCTAGGGGATTCAAATTGAATCAAGGAGACAAGTGTAGTTACAGCAAGTTTGATAACTCTGGTAATTGAGTAATCATTTGCCTGTATATTGATGATATGCTGGTTTTGGTACTGACCAAAATAAAACTTTTATCATCAAGTTTTGCTATGAAAGATATGGGAGACGCAGTTGTGATTCTTGGTATTAGAATCAAGTGTGAGAACAAAGGCTTAGCACTGTAACAGTCTCACTACGTTGAGAAAGTGCTTAAGGAATTCAATTGTTTGAATTGTTCTCCGGTAAGTACTCCCATGGATTCAAGTGTGAAGCTTTTACGTAATACGGTTGAAGCTGTTTCACAACTTGATAGTACTATCAAGTCATTGGTTGCTTAATGTATGCAATGATGAGTACAAGGCCTGATATAGCTTATGCAGTGGGCAAATTGAGTTGATATACTAGTAATTCTAGTACTCATCACTGGGAAGCTGTTAGGAGGGTATTCAAATACCTTAAGGGAATCATGAATTATGGCTTGACTTAGGCTGGGTTTTCCCTCGGGCTTGGAGGGATGTACCGATGCGAGTTGAATTACTAGTTTAGAAGATGATGCTTCTAAAAGTAATTGAATATTCTTGCTTGGGGGAGGTGCCATCTATTGGGCCTCAAATTTGCATCACCAGCTCTACTATGGAATTCGGGTTCATGGTTCTAGATGTTGCCGGTAAAGGGGCAAAAGGCTAAGAAATTTGAACATGAGATTTCTTTGTGGCCGAAACCAAAAGATGTCTATGCATTGGGATAGTAAGCAAATTTGGCTAAGGTTTATACCAAATGTACTATGATAAATTGAGACACCTGGACGTTAGACATAGCGCGGTTCTTTAACTGATCACTCACGAGGTAATTTCAATTGATTATGTCCGGACACAGTGAAATCTAGCTAATCATTTGACAAAATGGATTAGCTAGGCTTAAAGCACATCTAAGTCGCTTATCGTACGACACCTTAATTCCCTCTTAGTATGACGTTAAGAGCTGAGTTAAGTACAAGCCTATTCTGAGAGACTTGAAGCACATGGTTATATCCATCCCAAAGTTGTGCTTGTTTCCTGCAGAGAAAGGGAGGTTGAAGTTTATCTTCTTAATGGATCTTTTGGAAAAGTGCATTGCAGGTGCATGCGAAAAGAATCCACCTATGTAAGTGTGAAGTGAGCCGCTTAATTAGCTTGTGCTTGGCTAAGTATACACTTATGAATGGATAGGGACACATGGCTGAAATAGTGTCAAGTTGTACTTAGAATAGTAGTAAACTTGTGTGTGTTTTATTTTCCCGTACTCAAATGGGTTGAAGGGTACATATCGTAGAACACCCCGATTCTCGAGTATTGGAAGATACTACACTATGTGAAGTTCAAACCTAATGGACACTTCACTTATGCGCAATGTTTTGTTCGGTTTGAATGCTATTAGTATTCATGAGTATATCCCTAAAATGGGGGAGGATTGTTGGAGATTTTAGGGTATATGAATGTCTTAGGATGTGTATACCCATTAGGGTAATCAACCCTAACGAATTAAGGCATTTCGGATGATGTTTGAGCTGAAATCAAATCCTTGAACCAGAGTGATTCGCGGTCTTTGCACACATTAACGAGCCGCGTTCGTTTCATACATTAATATTTAATGTGTGAGCCGAGGGCGACGTGTAAAGTCGTCTGTGGACGCGCGTGATTTCAAGCTGTTTGGTTGCGGGTGTTCAAATCAAATTTGAACACTGTTTTGATTTTGATCATACGATGAATCGATGCCTTGTCCAAAAGAAAACTGCCTTTTTTCAAAATTCTCAATATCTATCTATGGAAATCAGAATGGAAGGAGGTGAGAAAATCGAAAGTCAGAAAAAAGGTGACTGAGTTCTGGTGTTAGACTCCATCAATCGTGATCGAATCCGTTCGATTGATTTACTCAACGTTTCTTATTCCAGTACAAAATCACTTGTTTTATCCCAGTTCTTATTTCGGATTTCCTAACCGGAAGAAATATAGAATTTGGAAAGTGACAATTTGTTCGTGACTCAAGCAGAATCCAAGTCCCAACTGATTGATGCATCGACAGGAGAAATCCGGGGAACTACATTAAGTGTGTTGTTTTGCAGGTACTGGTATAGTCTACCAGTGGTACACCTGGGATGGTGTGGACCTGAAACCTATGAATACGTGCTTATAAGAGTAGTTCCCAAAAATAGGAGGAGATTTGTAGTATTTTTTGTCCTACTTGTTCTTTTCTTTCCTGCTCAATTGTGTTGCATATAACCAGCTGCTCTTGTGGTCTTGTGATCCTTCCTTAGGTCTATCATTTTGTTCTCTTGAGCTGAATTTATTTCAGCATTCCCTTGTGCCACCGAAAGGTAACTAACTTAGGATCAGGTCTCTTTGTTATTTTAGTTTAGCTTCCCTTTATGTGAGTCTTCAGATCTATTTTTGATGGCTGAGATTAAAGTAGCTTCGGTTTTAATGGAATTACGACGTTTTGGCTGGGCGGGTGAGGTTAAGTTTGGTTTGTTTGAAGCTGCGTCGTTTCGTCTAGTGTGTCTGGTGACTGGTATTTAAGTTGGGCACAGGCTTGTTTCTTCCCCAATTCAGAAATCCCAAAATTTAAGCGCGCCCTTTATTTTGACTGTGTTGATTCCAGAAGACAATTGAGCGACTGAGGCTACATCGATGCTCTGCCAATCTGTTTGATGTGAGACCGTGCTCCTGTGTGCGTAATTGCAGCTCTAAGCCCTGAGAAGCAGGTGCATTGATGCGATTTAGCTGTGTAAGTAGTTGATTCGATTGTTGTATTTGTAAGGTTGTTCTTGATTTGATTCGTGCATTGATATTGTATGTTTAGTTAGGATTGCTTGTGACCTCACATGGATTAGGGCTCTCACTTGAGCTTCAAAGAGTTAGCATCTCATTATATAGTGATATTGATATATAGAGGAGCGTTCAAATGAGGACATGTGTTTTTTGTGAGGACGTAGGGACAAATTTGGACCATTTGATCAAATGATCCAAATGTGCAAAACAAATCCAAAAAGTTAAAGTTGTTTGTCATTATGCACTTTTGTCTTTTACCTAAAAGACAAAAGTGCATAACTCCAAAAAAGCACTTTTTGACTCATATTGCACCTTTGGATCATTTGATCTAAAGGTTTTAGATTTGTCCCCACGACCTCATTTCTGGAGGTGTCCTCAATTGAACCCCTGCTTGATATATATATGACAAATATAAAAACTACTAAAGACAGATTATGGCAAGTTGACAACAATGGAATATAGTAAGCTACTAAAGACGTCATATAACCGCTTGCCAATAATATTATAAAATAATTTACTAGAATTAAGATCATATGAGAAGTGCCATCTTTCGTGAGAAATGAGAAGCGTTCATGACCATTAGATTATTAATCTAATGGCCGACAATCAACCAAAAATTATTCGCACAGTCGCAATTTAATAACGATTAAAGGGCAAATTAGTAATTGATTAACCTTAATCGCTAATCAATTTCGAGTCATCGTTCACCGAGTCGCCGGTCAGCCGTTGTTCGCTAATCAATTTCTCTGTCATTCGCCGATTGGATTAACAGCTGTCGACGTTTGCATTTTTGGGGAAGATGAACAGTGATCGAGGTCGCCGCACGCCCAGCGTTTACATTAAATTGTTAATGTCAAGGCTGGGCGTTCGGTCGTGGTACGAATAATGATTTGAAAAGCTACGAATTATGATTTATAATTCGTAGTAATTACATACAAAATTCGTAGTATTCTAGTTAGTTGCTTTTCAAAGGATAATTCGTACCTTTTCAAAGGATAATTCGTACCTTTTCAAATGATAATTCGTACCTTTTAAAATGATACTCGTAGCAATCATGTTTTGGTCTGATTAAAGGATAATTCGTACATTTTTAAAAGATAATTCGTAGCTTTTCAAAGGATTATTCGTAGCATTTACACAGTGATCCCCGCGCCCAGCCTTGAAATTAGATGAGCCGCGCCCAAAGTAGACATTAACAAGTGAATGTAAACGCTGGGCGCGGCCTTAATGTAAAGGCTGGGCGCGCGGCGACCCCGATCACTGTTCATCTTCCCCAAAAACGCAATTGCGATTTCGACAGAGACGCGGAGGTTGAGTGTGAGGTTGACGGAGTCGCGTGATCGATGGATGAAAGCAATCGGAGGTCGAGTCGCTTGGTTGACTGAGTGGCGAGTCGCCGTTCACGACGCTATGTCGGGGATTACTATTTTGCCCTGAATACCAATCGCGATCGAGAAATTAGCGTGTTTTTTTGAAATTAATCATATTTAGTCCTAACTATTTATTAACAAAAATGTACGGATGATATCAGTTCTCATTTCTCACCAATTTATCGCTTCTCACAGGAACCGGACTCTAATATACTAATATATGTTTAATATTCCTATAATCATGATATTCCTATAATCATGATATTCCTAATACGTTTGTCTAATAAGACCCTTGCATAGTTGATTAACATTCAAAGATCAAGATAAATCAGAATACAGATTTATAAGGTTAAATTTCAGATTAAGGGAATTGACTATTTGAGCTAAAGAATTGAAATTCAGAATCAAGAACTTGCTTAAATCAATCCTATAAAATTTTAATAACAAATAGAAATCGATGGGCTCGTGAACGATTTCTTGGTCACATCTCAGCGTAAACTTGTTATTTACCCTCGTGGATGTGCCTTGAAGCAGGACTTACAAATGCTCCTGACAGAACCGCTCGTCGTCAAAGCGATTGTGCAAATAAATTTATAATAGTCCGCTACTCGCAACTATACTACTGGGTAGTACTTGGTAAGTAGGGGTCGAACCCAAGGGAACTAGGGGAATAATTGTTCTTCGGGGGGAATTACACAGCGTGGGAACGTGTTTAAGGTCGGTTGGTTGGTTTTAAAGCTACCAGCTATTTTGATTGATTGATTGGTTGGTTGGTTGATTTTAATACTGGAAAGTAAATTACTATTTTAAAGATTAAGAGAAATGTTCGGTTTCAGGGGACTTGTATTATATCCTGTTTATCATTGACCATTAGTGAATCATCTAAGTATTCAAACGGTGAATCGATGCTAGTTACAGCTCAAGACTTGCAACACCGGTTTAAAGCAACTCCTGTTCTATTTCAGTCTAGCGCCAATACCCTAAGGTATGCTAGCCTGGGTGCATCCACCTGATCTCACAGTTACGCTCGACCAGATGGGATTTAGGATGAGTCGAACTCCTCATATAGCTTTGCTTGTTACAGCTTCCACTACCTGAGTATGATCACGAATTCCCACAGAAGAGCTTTGCTTGTTACAGCATCCACTCAACCTTGGAAACTCTGACTATATATGGCACATAGAACAAGTTTTGAATACTAAGACTAAACACTAAGTTAATAGTCTTAAAACATTTTATAATACAAGTGCGCCCCTTAGACCGAACTACAAGTTTAGCTACTATTCATCGCGCTAAACATTATACTAAGGAATTAAAGACAACAGTTAAATAAATACTGAAAATAATACTTACAACCGTTGAAGCGCCAAGGGAGCTTTCCTTTATTTCCAAAGCAAAATTACAACATTACAAATATTACAACTTCTAGAGAGAGAAGTGAATTTGAGTTGAGGTGTGTTGAAATGAGGAGGAGGAGGCTTGTATTTATAGCCAAAATGGGAGGAGATGGGTGGTGGAGATGGTGGACATGTGCATTTGATCCAAGGGAGGAGAAGGGAGGAGGAGGTGACAAGTGGCGGAATAGTAAAGCCGCCGGTCCCTCCTCCCTTAGCCACTGGTTGCCGGTGGCCCAAGGGGGAGGAGCTCCTCCCTTGGCCACCTCCTTGAGTGGTGGCCGGTCATCTTGCCCAAATGTGAGTTTTGTACAGTTTTGTGCAGTCTTTTCACAAAACTGTCAATGTATTTCTTTCCCGGGCTGTCTTGTCTCCACTCCTGATTCCTCTGATTAATTTGTTCTGGTCAATTCAACGTCAGGATCCTTGATATCTCTTCAGTCGGCATATGATCTTGACCTTGGATTGACTCTTGTTATCTTTTCAGCTTAAAATCCTCTCCTTTGCGTGTTTTCACTTCAGTCTCTAAAATGCCCTGTGGAAATATATCGGGACTAACACGTAGAAGTTAGATAGACAAACAGTCTAATTAAGGGGGTTTTACTGTGTTTCTGACTCATATAACTTTGGTCCATCAGATTACCCCCCACTTTTAGTTGTTCGTCCCGAACAATGCTATTAAAGGGCGTAAGTTCTAATTTTTGCTTTGGAATATGAAAATTAGACTGTGGTACTCGATCTATCCTAATTCATGCATTGCTTACTTATTACCAAATTAAACTGCGTAAATAAATAGAAGAAACTTAATACTTGTACCTCCGTGCTGAGATGCAAATTATATTGGATGTCTCGGGAGATAGCCCTTTTTAGGCTCCTGGACTGCAATCTTGGGATCGTCCCTTACTATATGGTTTTCTTGTAGCTTTCTCTAGCACGTGATTCGATTCGGGTTTCAGTGAGTTGAGCCTTTTTGATTTTCTTCTTTGGCGAGGGACTGCTTTTTTGTTGTTGTAGTGAATCGGCCTTTGGCCTTTGATTTGACTTTTTTGAGTGCTTCACTTTTGCTCGGTTAAAACCTTCACAATTTTGGGTCTTTGGCCTCTTTTGATTTGCTTCATTGAGCTTTTCGCCTTTTTGTGATTGCTAGTCCATTTTCTCGAGCCTTTTTGGGAGGTCCAATCATCGCCCGCAAGCCTATGGAAATACCTCCCCGCTCCTCTCGTCTTTGTCGTTTTGCGCGGGTCAAGATGAGGGTCGCCCATCTATTTTCTCGGCTATTTTGACTAGAGAGAGGACGGTTTGATTCCCGTCCTCGCCTTTGCATAGATGCTTCTTGGCGGAGTTGACTTCAATTATTCACTGAAAACCCGAAGTGCAGCCTCCACTGACTTCGAAAACCATAATGTTTGATCTGATCCTTTGATTGCTTGCCAAGCCTCTCTAGGGCAGTTTATATCAACTCCACATCCCTAGTTATCTCAGCACAAAGGACAAATGAAAAGTTACATTCTAAGTTTTTAAACAGTTGAATTTTCACAAGGTTAATGCATGAATTATGATTTATCTTTTTCACATTCTTAAGTTCATATTTTCAAAAAGGTACTTATTAAAAAAGAAAAATAGCTGCATGTTATTTATGTACACAGGTGGTTCTCACCCCCCACTTTTGAACGAAGGCGTGCCTTAGTTCAAAAGTCATGCAAGCTTAAAACTAAATACTGAATTTAAATGACAGAAATTAAAGTGCGGAAAAGTAAGATAGTGTCGGGTTACCTCCCGACCAGTGCACTTGTTTAACGCCGTTGGCTCGACGATGCCTCGTTTGTGGCTCATTGGTTTGGGTCCCATGGGTGGCTGAGGTCAAACTTTGCCACCGTTCCAGTGTTGTTTTTCGCCTTGCTTTTTCCTGATTTCTTGTTTAGGTTGGAACTCCACGGTTTTGGTGCTTTTTCTTTCCATAGTTTCTGAGAAGGCTGGGGACCTTTTACCATAACTGCTGGTTCAATGAGCCATGCTCTCTTGTTTTTCCTTCCGGGCTTCCATTGCACCGGGCCATGTCTTTGTCGCTTCTTAGTGTATGGCCGGTTGGCATCTTTGTAGTTTTGGAAGTTTAGTCTTTTGCCAAGCGAACTTAAGCATGCGCCCTTGCTAACCCTCTTCTTTGTGGCAGAGATGAATTGCCATCCTAGAACGAGTGAGTTTTCAGCCGGCTTTTCTTGGCTCATGACGAGAGAGTGCTCCATTGTTGGCTTTTCTTGCCTTTGTCCCGCTTCCAACTCGCCTTGCACCTCCTTATTGATCACTTTATCTTCAGGGGCTGTGATCTGTATACAAACCGAGGGGACAAGTTGGGGGACTTTCACCACAAGGGCTAGGTCTTTCTTGAGCAGTTCTTCAGTGAGGGCCGGGCCTAATTTGGCCGATTCCTCTTCGATTATTTGTGAGTCCTCATCCTCAGTTGGCTCCGTGGGCTCCAATGTTGGCTCCTTTAGAGCCGCCTCCACGTCCATTACTGCCCCTGTACTGGTGTCTTCTTCCAGGTTTGTTGCGGGCAAGCTCGCAATGGGTGTGGTGTTGGGCTCGTTTTGCACTGAGTCTACTTCCATCGTCGGTGCCTTATCTTCAGTTTGGTGCCACTGACCCTGTTTTGTGTTCTTTGCCAAATCATTTATGAGGCGCCAGGCTTCACCTATGGTTAACTTCCTGAGTGAACTCCCCGTTACATCATTAAATCTTTTCCGCTCAAGTGGCATCATTCCACCGAGAAATATTTGAAGAAGATTGAGTCTGGTGAATCCATGGTGCGGGTAGCTCTCTATCATGGAGTCAAAGCACGCTAAGTACTCGTCCAAAGTTTCATCCCGCGATTGCTTAGTGTCGATGATCTCTTCGCGGAGTAGCGAAACATATGCCTCATTGTTCCAAGGCTCGTGATCGTAGTAGAAAGGCATGGCGAAATTTTAAAAGAACAACTATCCATTAACTAGTTCCCCGGCAACGGCGCCAATTTGACAGAACCGCTCGTCGTCAAAGCGATTGTGCAAATAAATTTATAATAGTCCGCTACTCACAACTATACTACTGGGTAGTACTTGGTAAGTAGGGGTCGAACCCAAGGGAACTAGGGGAATAATTGTTCTTCGGGGGGGAATTACGCAGCGTGGGAACGTGTTTAAGGTCGGTTGGTTGGTTTTAAAGCTACCAGCTATTTTGATTGATTGATTGGTTGGTTGGTTGATTTTAATACTGGAAAGTAAATTACTATTTTAAAGATTAAGAGAAATGTTCGGTTTCAGGGGACTTGTATTATATCCTGTTTATCATTGACCATTAGTGAATCATCTAAGTATTCAAACGGTGAATCGAGGCTAGTTACAGCTCAAGACTTGCAACACCGGTTTAAAGCAACTCCTGTTCTATTTCAGTCTAGCGCCAATACCCTAAGGTATGCTAGCCTGGGTGCATCCACCTGATCTCACAGTTACGCTCGACCAGATGGGATTTAGGATGAGTCGAACTCCTCAGATAGCTTTGCTTGTTACAGCTTCCACTACCTGAGTATGATCACGAATTCCCACAGAAGAGCTTTGCTTGTTACAGCATCCACTCAACCTTGGAAACTCTGACTATATATGGCACATAGAACAAGTTTTGAATACTAAGACTAAACACTAAGTTAATAGTCTTAAAACATTTTATAATACAAGTGCGCCCCTTAGATCGAACTACAAGTTCAGCTACTATTCATCGCGCTAAACATTATACTAAGGAATTAAAGACAACAGTTAAATAAATACTGAAAATAATACTTACAACCGTTGAAGCGCCAAGGGAGCTTTCCTTTATTTCCAAAGCAAAATTAAAACATTACAAATATTACAACTTCTAGAGAGAGAAGTGAATTTGAGTTGAGGTGTGTTGAAATGAGGAGGAGGAGGCTTGTATTTATAGCCAAAATGGGAGGAGATGGGTGGTGGAGATGGTGGACATGTGCATTTGATCCAAGGGAGGAGAAGGGAGGAGGAGGAGGAGGTGACAAGTGGCGGAATAGTAAAGCCGCCGGTCCCTCCTCCCTTAGCCGTCGGTTGCCGGTGGCCCAAGGGGGAGGAGCTCCTCCCTTGGCCACCTCCTTGAGTGGTGGCCGGTCATCTTGCCCAAATGTGAGTTTTGTACAGTTTTGTGCAGTCTTTTCACAAAACTGTCAATGTATTTCTTTCCCGGGCTGTCTTGTCTCCACTCCTGATTCCTCTGATTAATTTGTTCTGGTCAATTCAACGTCAGGATCCTTGATATCTCTTCAGTCGGCATATGATCTTGACCTTGGATTGACTCTTGTTATCTTTTCAGCTTAAAATCTTCTCCTTTGCGTGTTTTCACTTCAGTCTCTAAAATGCCCTGTGGAAATATATCGGGACTAACACGTAGAAGTTAGATAGACAAACAGTCTAATTAAGGGGGTTTTACTGTGTTTCTGACTCGTATAACTTTGGTCCATCAGCTCCTCCAGCCAATCCCCTCCATGAAGGAGGTGTGTGTGTGTTCGTGGGTTTCAAGTTAGAGGCGACATATGACATATGCTTTCGATGGATAATTCCAAAGTATCAAATCTTGATTGCGTTGGCTTTTGCGTGGCCTATCTCAGTAGTCATAAATACATACTTACCCGATAAGTACTCATCTAATATATATAAGATGCATAGTTGAGATCCTATGTGAAGGCCTTTTTAGGTGAGAAATGAGAAATTATCTCATCCCTTCATCCTAATACATCAAGAGACATGATTAAAGTAGATTTATTTTAAATTCGTAATTATCTCAAGATTAATTAGTCATAAAAGGCAAATTAGGTAAAAAAATTTTTATCAAAAACTGTAATCCCGTTATTCTCGTCAAATCCTACGACCCAATCTCTAAACCCACAAATCACTAAGTTGAGTACTTCTCTGCCGAATGCAATTGTCTCAAAAAGAAAAAGAATGGTCTGAGGAGCTGTCGGTCGTTCTCTGTCACGGTCCACCATAAGAAAATCACTGCTGAGATGCGATCCACTGTCTGTAACACGGGTCGAGTTCCTGAAGACTGATACTGGGTACATCGATTAAAGTGATGCCCTGCACTTTTTTTTGATAATGGGTGGGTACAACAACTCAGAACATTACAATGCAAATGACACATTATCATCTAGTACATAAATATTGATCTATGTAGCTCTAGCAAGGCATCTTGATCGGATCTGAAATCATCGGGTACATTTTTCTACACTTCTAAAGCGCATGCCAGATTTGGCACCTTTTACCATGTATATGGATCCGCACATCCACCCCAAATCACCGGTACATTCTTCGACATTTGGAGCTCAGTCCACCTTGGGCACCTTTACCGTTGTAAGACTCGGCACGTCCTTCTTGACAGCCGCACCTCCATGAGAGAGGAAGCATCACACATGAGGCGTGAAGAGGAAAGAATCCACAGGGAATGTAGAAAGCATCCACGCGCAAGGCGGGACGAGAAAGAGAAAGGGGAAAAGGAAGAGAAAAATTATAAGAAAATTGGTGGCCCCAGGATTCGAACCTAGGGCATAAGAATCCAACCATTTCAGGGTGAACTCAACCAACAGGCCACCACCCCTGTTGGTAAGTGATGACATGCACTTGTTTGATGAAATTATTTTTTCCTTAGAAAAAAAAAATCAAAATTCGTAACATTTAAATAACAAGATTCATGATAAAATTTGTAGTCACATAATTAAAAGTAGTAGCTTTTGTTGATCTACATTGGTTCTGAATTCATGATAAAATTTGTAGTTAATATATCAAAATTCGTAGTTTTTGCTGAACAACATTGATTCTGGATTTATGATAAAATTCGTAATTACTAAAGCCAAATTTCGTAGCATATTTCTCACCAATTGTGTGTTGCATAATTCGTAACAGTTACAAACAAAATTCGTAGTCGTCAATGACTAAAATTCGTAATAGTTACGAACACAATTTGTAGTTATCATTGTGACCAAAATTTGTAATACAAGGAATCAAAATGCGTAGTTTCTGAATATATGATAAAATTGGTAGTACATCTATTTGATAGTTGTACTTTTTTTCCTAAAAACTTGGAATACAAGACTCGTAAACTCATTTGTTCTGTTACACGATAATACTTCAAAATGAAGAATACACCAAAACTACAGACCTAATGTAATATGGATACTAAATCAAATGGCATCATTCTTATCACTGAAACCATGTGCGCATAGTAAGATGCCAAGTAGGGCCTCATCCAACTATGACTTACCTCAAGCCATTTCATCTGCTAGAATGTGGGCGTTGGAACAGCAGTCGTGACTCGTGTACCAACAACTAATCAATCTTCGCAGATGAGTAGATGAGCCTGGTGAACCACAAACAAGCATAAAAGCCAATTGTACCAGTCAACACAATGAAGGCGTATGAAGCAACTCCCATTTGATAGTACTCAAAATGTATTTCATGACAATTCGAGTGTGTCCCATAAGAAAATCATGCCCTGAATCTCTTAACATAGTTGGTCAAGTCAGCATTTCTTTGCGCTGAGCTAGCAGTCCATTGAAGGTGAGATGATCTTCCACCCAACATCAAAGTGATCACACATTTTATCACTACACCATTTGGCCCCTTATGTGTCTGTGTTTGCGTCAGTCATATAAGCAACAGTCACATAAGTGACCTTAGACGACTGAGAAATGAAAGTTAGCCGATTAAGGGTACTTATGCGACTGATACTTATGTGTCTGACCGAAGTGAGCGACATAAGTAAACTTATGTAACTGAACCTTATGTGACTGACATAAATCCGCCGTATAAGTACACTTATATGACTGAACCTTATGTGACTGGCATAAATACGCCGTATAAGTACACTTATATGACTGAACCTTATGTGACTGTCTCAATATCGGTCAGATAAGAGTACTTATGTGACAGTTGTTGGTATGACCTTGTTAGCTAGTCGCATAAGCAATATTTGAGAAGTCTGGTCAACATGCGATATTTGAAAAACGTTGACTATTTACCGGTTGACCAACTTTTTGTTGCATTGAAGGCGGCATGTGGGGAAAGGCTTACTTATGTGACAATGTATACTCAAAGTCAGTCGCATAAGGACTCGTCATTAAATGAAAAAACATAAAGACTTCACCCACCTATATCATCTTCCCCACTCTCCTTCTGATTTCTCCCCATGACTGAACGGCCGAAATACGATTTTCATCATCTCCAACACCGTGAAGAGCAAGGGCGCCAGTAAGAACTTTGAAATGCTTTTAATGAGTTAAAACGAACTTATGCGGCCCAAAGTGGTCAGTCACATAAGAGGCCAAATGGTGTAGTAAATGACGACACTGCAATAACAATAATCCATTCGTTGACCGCCTCCCGCGCCAAGACGAGCGTGATCCGCCATTCTACCAATCCGACCGCGATTAGTTCCTTATCAATGTTACCAACTAAGCAGCGCTATCCATCGCCCGCCTAATGTTCGATTTCAACCATCCAACCCTTAACAATGATTTCAACCAATTGCATGTCTCTTGTGAAGGACGCCGCAAATCTCACCCTCAGCACACTGACCAAATTCACTAAGTAGCAAACTTTATGGATTACAGAAATTAGAAATTTCAAGAGAGAAGAAATTGAAGAGGGCAGGCGACGGCGATGACGGAGAAGCGGTGATTTTTTATTGAGGAGTTTAGGGTTTTTGTTCATGAAGTTTTAATCTTAATGAAACTAATTGACCAATATGTCCTTAATACCTTATAAAATTGATTTTTTTCACTACTACAAACAGAGGATTATGCATCGGTTTTCGAAGGGATTATGCATCGGTTCAAACCGATGCATAATCGAGCGATGCGTAAGGGTCGGACCTTATGCATCGGTTCAAAATAACCGATGCATAATGTATGACTTTATGCATCGGTTCTGGCGCAGACCCGATGCATAATCCCATACATTATGCATCAGTTTTTTGACAGAACCGATGCATAAGGTAGACATTATGCATCTGTTTTTCATAGAACCGATGCATAATGTATGATTTTTTTTGCTATTTTTTGCCAGTAAATTACTCAAATTAATCTGAAAAATTTGTAAATAAATTTCATAAATATAATTGATCACATCCAAATTTTGAAATACTTTTTATTCGCCAAAAATACAATATTTCATACATGATGTCACTATATACACCATTTATCTATACAACAAAAATTTCATACATTTTTTTTTCTAATAACGGAGAACCTTCTTTGACTTCACTAAATATATCCTTCTGCTTCTTCTTCCATGAAGTTTTAAGAAAATTTTTGTCACCCCATTCCAAATCAGAATGTCTGCAGCAGTAGTGACTAATTTTGTCACCCATTCCATTTCTTTGACAAGTGATTCAAGTATTCAACTAGTCTGCAAGCATTCCAATCTCTAAGCTAAATGCAGCAAAAACAATAAAAGTAAAACAAGTTATAGAGGCTTTAGATCATCAAGAAAAAACAAATGCGATTCATGTAAAAATAAGAATTCATACACTTTGAAATGAAACTGTATATCAATGGACAAGCATGGCTAGCAATTGAGCTCGGTCCGTAGAAACCTACAAACCAAATCATCCTCTTACAAATCTCAAGAATCCTATCAAATAAAATGCAGAAGGATTTAGATCACGAACCTGCATTTGGCTACCTCTCATGGACAGTTGTCTTTCTTTCGCACTATATGAAATCAAATAAGCACGTTTGCTTGAATCTATTACTGAGACGCAAAGACGTAAGCAAAGCAAAATCAAGCTTATCGAGACAGCGCTTAAGTGTAAAAGTGGTGTGTATGCTTGGACTAAAAATAGAGTAAACAGAACCTCAACAACCTCCAACTCAATATCTCCTCCACTGAACCAGATAATTTCACAGCTTTCTTCGTTTGCCTTTTAGATCCAGCATTGTTCTGCAACAAACATCAACAACACTAAAATAAATTAATAAATAAAAATACCAATTTCAACTGAGTTGTTAGAAAATGAGAAGGCTACTGATTCATCAGAGACGTCTCCCCAACCCTGACATCAACAAACCAAAACACGGCAATCAGCAAACACAAACAGCCTCCTCGAATCACGAAAGCAGATTGAAACTTATGAGCATAATCGGAAGTTAAATAAATTGAAACCCTAGCTAGACATCTTACCCGCTGTCGCCAAGGACGATGACTTTGAGCAGCGTCCTCTTACGCATAGCCATCGCAACTGATGATGATATGAGTAGTTGCAGTTGAAATTGGCGCCTTTCTTTGTCAGAGCAATCTGATTTTGCTGGAGATCAAACACCGATCTACCTTCAAACGACCCATAGAACTTGAATCGAGACTCATGGAACTTGAATCGAAACTCATAGAATCCAATCGCCGTCGACGAGGAAGACGACAGTGTTGCTGCAGCTAGCGTCGCCATCGAGCTCGGACGGAGGGAGCAGATGGGATTTTCGGCACAGAATGAACCTTAGATTGCTAATTCTAAAATATAATAAATCTTACGCTTATGCATCGTTTCAGAATAAACCGATGCATAATGTCAAGCTTATGTACCGGTTCTATTAAACCGATGCATAAGCTTCAATATTATGCATCAGTTATAGATCGAACCGATGCGTAATGTCAAAAACGATGCATAAGCTCAAACACGGAACCGATGCATAATGTCTCGTTTGTAGTAGTGTTTGTTCTAAATATATAGTAATTATTAGGGTCATTGATATTAAGATCGTGCGATTAAGATTAATTCTCATTTCTCATGAAATATACCACTTCTCATTTGATCCTAACTCATAAGATGCATTCATGTATTACTTGATCTGAGTGAAATGTAAACCCATTCAAACATGAAGGAGAAAGCATATGGAAAGACACGGCCAAACCTTGTTGTTCATCTGCAAATGCACTTCCTAGACTTTTAGGTGTTTTTGGCATAGGCTCTGTTTTCGAGTTTTTGCTCATTGTGTTGTACTTTCTGTCAGAAAAATACTATATATAGGGGAGCGCTCTGTTGAGGACTTCTAAAAATTTGAAAACTTTAGATTTCAAATCTCATCGTTAGATCATGATGTATCTTTAAATCTGCATGTGACACATTTTTAAAATCAAAGTCAAACTTGATGGCTTTGACTTTGCATTAAATTTAATTTTAAATATGCACATGAAACACTTATTGCCATTACCACATTGACTTGATGATGCATTTTCAAATACTGTCTATTATCTTTCCAATTAACTAAATATTCACGGTTTGGGATTTAGATTCGCAGTACATTGAACAAACAATGCAGGAGAAGGGTGCGTACATTGAGATTGGAGACATGGAATCAGTGACGGAGCCACTAAGTAGGCATCATGGGCTTTAGCCCTTGGCAGATTTTGATTTTTTTTTTTAAATTTTAAGTGTATTTTTTTTAATTTTTAGACAAATTTCAGAAAAAAAAATTTAGCCTTGATTTTATTTTCTACCTCCGTCACTGCATCACTGCATGGAATGTGTGTGGAACTGCAAAGCTTGTGCAAATGTGTGTGGATGAGGAGGCGGATGTGGCTTGGTGTCTTGTGTGGAGCTTTGTAAAAACAGTGCAAGTACAAAAGCCATGAGAGTTGCGAGTTTGAGATTGCTATTTGCTGCATAATTATTTATTAAATATTTGTTTCTCAGTGCATGATAATCATTTCATCAACAATTATCACCACTGGTTTCATATGGCATTGACTTTGTACTATCATCATCTCAGATTGTGATGGAATGAATGGACGTCGAAACTTGAAAAGTATGGAACTTTATCTTGATTGAATCATTAGGAGTTCTCAATTTCATTGTTATCGAATTAAAGTTGTTGGCACTCGTACTGTTTCGTTATGCTGAACCCGAAACTTGTTTACTGATTTAGAGTCCGGATCCTGTGAGAAGTGCAGTTACGGTGAGAAATGAGAACAGATCTGAACATCTCATTTAATCAGATCTGTGGCTGATATAAATCCAAATATAATCATAATTCGTAATTAAAATACGGTTAAATAACATGTTAAGGGTAATTTCGGAACCATAATATGATTAAGAAACCTAATTCCGTTAATTTCGCAAGACAAATAACCGTGTATTCTCTCTCTTCTCGAAGGCTCGCGAAATCTCCCTAGTTTCTGATCAAATTCGAAGCTTCCCGGTCCAAATCTGCCGGCTGCGGGACGAGGCTGCGGATTTCGACCTAATGTTCGGCCTGTGCCGTCGCTGCGGATGTCGACCTGACAATCCAATAAAAATCTCGTTCGCTTCGCTCTCTCCTTCCAGCATCCCTGCGCATTGCCGTCGTTGCTGCATCTCATTCTATCTCCCGAGGTAATAATTAGTTAATAACGACTGACTTTTTTCCTTATCTCCAGTGCTTGTTTAGATCTGGCCTCCGTTTATGTCGAATTTGATTTGAGTTACAAGATCCGGGATTCGTCCCTCGATCTGACGCCTTTTTGGATCCGGGACCCAATATATACTTTGTTATAAATCGTAGTATGACACACATCATTCGTAGTTGTTGTCGCTTTTGATTCAATTTCTACTTCATTATTATTCGTAGTATGACACACATCTTTCATAGCTGGTGTTTCAAAGGGGTTACCCTTTGATTCAATTTCTACTTATTATTATTCGTAGTATGACATATATCATTCGTAGCTGGTGTTCATGATAACTGAGATGTTCATTTTGTTCGTAGTGAAGGACACATTATTCGTAGTGTAGGATGCCTTATTCGTAGTGAAGGACACATTATTCGTAGTGTAATGTTCGTAGTGAAGGACACATTATTCGTAGTGAAGGAAACATTATTCGTAGTGTAGGATGCCTTATTCGTAGTGAAACGTAGTTCATTCCTTATTTGTTCGTAGCGAAGGACACATTATTCGTAGTGAAACGAAGTTCATTCCTTATTTGTTCGTAGTGAAGGACACATTATTCGTAGTATAGGATGCCTTATTTATTCGCAGTGTAGCACACTTAATTCGTAGTCTCTATCGACTGAACATGGCTTATCTTCGTATATGAGACATCGATCGTATGTGATTCAAATCCTTGTTTATTATTGTTTGTAGTGAAACGTAGTTCATTCCTTATTTGTTCGTAGTGAAGGACACATTATTCGTAGTGTAGCGATCATAATATATTTTGCGGCATAGCAACTGTTGTTGTTATATTTGGTTTCAGGGTGAATCTGGGACCACAACCAACATCTGATTTTGATGGCTGAGGAGGACGAGGAACAGAGTCCGGTGGCATCAGTGAAGGCCAGGAAGGAAGAGAAGATGATGGAACAGGAAAAGACATTGTTGTGCCAAATTGGAGGTTTGGGTATCTCCATGAGTATCTGTCAATTAAATCAATATGAATCATATTGATTTAAGTCTAATTTTGACAGTAATAAATCAGCATATATTCATTGAAATTAGACAGATGGTCATAAACTTTCAAACACAATTTTGAAAAATATCATGAAGATTAATGGTACATTTATGTTTAGAAAGTGGTGTATACTGTATAAGCAAATCCGATTGTGTTCCATTTATGCAATAAAAATTTATTTGTAGGGATTTTTGGGTATAAGTGTCATTGACTTTCACATATTTATTCCATTCTAGGAACAGAATAATGTACTCGTGCAAGGAGGTGAAGAAACCCAGATCTAAACTAGCAAGAGCAACTCTATCGGTCAAAGGTGATGGCATCATAATCAGCTCAGATCAATATCATCATTATGAATAAAGATTGATCGCTCCTTTACATAGTTATGGTCTGAGAACAACATAGCCAATAGCGAAGAAGTTGCAGTTTTTTTAATCAAGGTTGAGCATGGGGGACGAGCTGGAAAATCTAACGGTTCTTTTAGGTTTGATTGAAGGAAGAAGACACTTATTGTGCAGACATAATCAGGCTCATAGTAGTTGAAGAGAGGGTTAGGAATGCAGTCTTTGAATACATATATGTGTCTGCTGTTTTTTATAATACGAATTATGTATTACAGGGTACGAATCATGTGTAAGGTTACAAATTATGTATTACAGGGATACAAATTATGTATTACAGTGTACGAATTATGTATTAGATTACGAATTACATGTTACAAATTATGTATTAAAGGGTACTCACCTGAAAGATTGTAATGAATGTCAAGTTCACATAAATTGTTATTACGAAAGATAAAACTGGTACTACAAATTATAAATCTGGTAATACAAATTATAAATCTATTATTACGAAAGATAAATCTGTTACTACAAATTATAAATCTGGTAATACAAATAATAAATCTGGTACTACAAATTATAAATCTGGCTACAATTTTAAAAACCAAAATTCGTAGTTCGACAAGTCTTTACAGAATTGGCACCAATTGGAATTTGAAAGATCCACGTCTTCCCCACAAATAATCTCAAGCTTCAACCAATTAACCAACTCTTCCGAGAATATCAGCCAGAATCTGACCTTCGATTTTAAACAAGCAGATGATAGCTCTTCCGGGCACAAAGGGAAATTTATTGCTTCATTAGTAAACCGCAGCATCCTGCGTCTCTTAGCTTGTGAAGATTTACATTCTTCATCAGATCATCTGAAACAGTCTTCTACATCAGAAAAGTAAGTTGTATCTGTCTAAAAACCTCAGAAGTACATGAGAAGGAAGTACTTGCCACAATCAGAAATTTTGCAAGCAACATCTAAACAGGCTTTAACAGGGGTTGTATTGTCGATCATGTAGGACATATCCTCTTGATTTGTAGTCACCTCAGTCCAAGGAGAAATCTCTGGAAGAAACAATAGAACACGATTGTTTCAGAACCTTTTCATATTCTGCAATACATACTTGTAAAAAGAGTAAATGCGCATATAAGCAACATACCATAACTAGGTCCCTCGGCGAGACGACAATCCATGTCTTGCCAATCCCAGGTCCCCCCACTAGCAAAATGAGAGCACTCATTAATTTTTGCAACAGAAATTACCAACAACATATGATATAATAGATGCAATCATCAGCTATGACCGAAAGATTGAGAAGGTGAAAAAAGGGATAAGCTGGAAGTGACATAAAACTAAGTCGACAATACAACAGCGAAACAAATTCCTACATCAGTGATTTCTCCCCTACAACAATCAACTACAGAAGCACTGGAATCTAACAAAATTAGATACAAATGTGACCATATAGCACCTTACCAATTTCAAACTATGCATACAATCAACATATACACATACAGCCCCCAATGCGCATGTAAACACATAGCAAGCAGGGCCCATATTTATAATACAGATTGAATTAGATACTACAAACAATCTGCAGATCAAACTCAATCTAAGAAAACAATGTTTAAGCAGTTGAATCAAAAACATTGCAGGAAGTGAACAAAACCCACTAACTCAACCACTCCCAAAAAAGCCCCCAAATTTACACAATCAACCTAAAACAAACAATAACCCATCTCCAATCAGACCTTCAAATCACTTAATTCACACCAAACTGAAACAATGAACAACATAAACCAAGTAGAAATGAATACGAAATGGGCATAGAAAAGCGCAGCAGCCCAGAACAGTGCCGAAGTTGAGTCTCAATCAAATTTATATAAAACATTACCTCTCAGCACGGCTCCACAACCGCCGCACAGGTAAAAAAAAGTAACCGGCGAGCTCCGGCAGAACATTCTCGCACTTAGGGCACCGAACAAGACGGACTATTTCTGAGGGGCGGGTGAACCGGTTGAGGAAACCCTAACTCGAGTTCGAGGTGCTCTCGGTTGTGAGGGCTCAGCCGCGACTACCTTTTCTCGAACCATGGTGGTGTTGAACGGTGGCCGGATCGGCTGAGAGGAGCGGGTGGCGGATTGTCCATTGATTTGGGAAGATGAAATTGAAATCGAGATTCCTGCGCACGAGAGCCGATCGAATACGAGAAAATCGGATAGTAACTGACAATTGATACTTACTATGACTGATTTACCCTTTAATTCATAATTAAAACAGGATTGTGCAATTAAATTATTGTTAATTATCAATCATTAGATTGATAATTTAATAGTCATGATTTGTTCTCATTTCTCATGGTAACTAACTATTCTCATGTGATCTTTTCTCTACTGATTTATATGTCGTAATTTTTAGCTCAAAGAAGTGGGAGACATTTTTATAAAAACGGAAAATCTAAAATATTAATACTTCAAAAAAAAGAGTCAAATTAAGAATAAAAATTAAAATTTTAATGAAATTCTATCATCTAAGTGGAAATCAATTGAATGCTTCATGTTCTCATCCCGTGGATGTGGACCGTCAAATATGTAACGCCTTTTTAATACTGATGATTCACTTTTTGAGCAGCAAAACAAGACAAGTGCAGTGCACACAAAAATTATCACACAAAAAAAACGAAAATTTTTCCAATTTAGCAAAAATTGGAATTTCATTTCCCTCTCTAGCCAATTTTCAAATTGAATTTTTGAAATAGACACTTTCTCTTAGGCGCTGTCAACAACGGCGCCTAATATATTAGGCGATGTTCACAACAGCCCCTAATGCCCAGTGTCTTGTTTACATCGATATCATGCTGAGTCACGTGCGTATGTAACAATTTAAATTAAGGCGCTCTTGAAGACAGCACCTAAAAAATCAGTACAAAATTTAGGCGCTGTCAAACATGGAGATAATGAACTCGATGTTGCATGGGCTGACATGGAGGACGTGGCGCGGAGTCGACGTTGCACAGTCTCTCAATATCAAACCTGAAAGCGACGTTGCAGCATGCGAAACTGAACTCGGCGTTGCATTGGACTATTAGTGTATGTTAAAGCTGTCCTCTTGTCAGTTGGGTTGAATGGCAGAAAATGGAAGAGTTCAGCTTGGTACATGGACGCCATAAAGGTAGCCTTGAGAAACCATCTTCATGTTGCAAAAAAACCTGGAGTTGCTGCTGTCTTTGTAGCTGCAAGAGTTTGTCTTGCTGTTGCTCAAGTTCCGGCTCCTGCTGTTCAATACCAAAATGGATCCTGCTGTTCAAGTTGCTGTCCAAGTTGCAGTAACTGTTCCAAGGCAAAGTTGATGGCCATCCTCCAAGGATTAAAGATGTCAGAATCTCAAGCGTTTGAGGATGTCGTGATATTTTCAGACTCCATTGAAGCCATCACATCAGTGTCGAAGGGGATAGGGGGATGACTCAGCACTAACTCCATACAAGATCAACCTATAAAGCGTTGTTAAATCCTGGAGCTGTTCTATACAATCATGCTATAAATCCTGGAGCTGTTTTATACAATCATGCTGTAAATCCTGGAGTTGTTGGTCCAAGGGAACATGTTGTGGAAGTTGGAATTGTTGCTCTAAGGGAACTTGTTGCAGAAGCTGGAAGGTGTTGTTCCAAGCAGGGATCCTGCTGCAAAAGCTGGAACTGTTAAGCTGCAAGAGTTGGAGTTGCTGCACAACTTCCCGCAGGAACTTGTTGGTCGACGTTGCATGGACGCTTCAGTCATTCCATTGCGTGTTAATCTCCTCCATGTCAGCCCATGCAACATCGAGTTCATTATCTCCATGTTTAGGTAAATTTTGTGCTGATTTTTTGGGCACTGTCGTCAAGGCGCCTTAATTTAAGCTGTCATATAGGCACGTGACTCAGCATGATATCAATATAAACAAAACACTGGGCATTAGGCGCTGTTGTGAACAGAGCCTAATATATTATGCGCTGTTGGTGACAACACCTAAGAGAAAATGTCTATTTCAGAAATTCAATTTGGAAATTGGCTGGAGAGGGAAATGAAATTCCAATTTTTGCTAAATTGCAAATTTTTTCAAAAAAAAACGTACACTTAATTATTCATATAATTATTTAATTGTTTCATTTCTGAATGAATTTCTTTTCTTCTTTTCAATTTGAATTATCTCCTTTAACAGAAGTCAAAAATGTATAAAAGTTAAAACTATAAAGATAGTTGAAATTATTTTCTCCAAAATCTGCTTTTTGGAAGAAATAAACATTTTTAAAATGGAGCTAAACATTCAAATAATTACTCAAACTCTCTATCAAAAATAAATATTATTATTCAAACATTTTGCAAAAGGGATAATGATCTAACGGTCATATTCTTAGTCAAGTGACCAGAAAGTCGACGGTTCGAACCCCCGGATGCATCTTTTTTGTTTTTTGATGAAGAGGTACAACGATTCAATATATTTCAATACTCATCATCTAGTACATATTTTATCGCATCTCAATCAGATCCTGAAATCATTGGTACATATATATCTGCCGCTTCAAGCACAAGCCACATCATTGGTACATATATATCCAGTCAAATCCTGAAATCATTTTTTACCATGGATCTGTCGTTCACATCTATACCGTAATCTTTGGTACATTTTTCGACATCTGAAGCACAGGCCACATTGGCACCTTGACCATTGCAAGCACGTCCATCATACATCGGCACCTTTACCATTGCAAGCACGCCCATCATACATCGGCACCTTTACCATTGCAAGCACGTCCATCATGACGGACGCATAGTACATCCACAAGGGATGAACAACATCCACGCACGAGGTGTGAAGAGGAAGAGGAAAAGATAAAGGAAGGAAGAAAGTTATAAGAAAATTGGTGACCCCTAGATTCGAACACAGTGCGTATGGATCCAACCATCTCAGAATGAACTCCTTAACCAATACGTCACCATCCCTGTCGGCAAGAGTCTGTGTTATCAATTTCTTACCTATCATGATAGTAAAATTTAATTTAAAAAATATTATATAATACTTAAAATGTAAAATGGTTCAATATTTAATTATTCAGTAAATATTGAAGCATTTCCATTTAATTATTGAAGTAACAGCTGTTGTTACGTTTTTAACCCTCTTATTGTTGTACCATCGTCCATCATCATGAAAGCAGCAGCGCATCGCCACGCGCTGATCGCCGTGGTCGCGTTTTCTTTCTTTTGTTCGTGACTCGTCGGGTCTCTCTTTCTCTCTGCAAAATTAGGGCTTGTAATGTGGAGCAGCAATGGAGGTCTCTGAGCCGATTTCTACTCTCCCACCACCCGACATTTCACAATCCCCTCCGTCCGATCGTTTAGATCAGCCACCCCTGACTGAAAGGTTTCAGGCGATCGTCAATTTGAAGGATGGAGACGAAAACGCCCCACCCACGGATGCTGTTGATTCTGGACATCTCAACGAGGTTGAGGAGGAGGAGGATGTGGTACGGAATGAAACTCGGAAAGATGGAGAGGATGAGACGGTGAAGGAGGACGATGAGATTTTGAAGGATGGATGGAGTGATGATGGATATGGGCGAGTTGATGGTGGTGTGGATTATCAGAATAGGTATAAGGTGGATGGATGGAATGATGGGAATGGTGTTGAGGAGCCAGAGTGGAAGGAGGAGGAGGTGCAAGGGACAGACATGCAGGTTCAGTTTCCTTTGAGGCCTGGTGCTGAAGATTGTAACTTTTATATGAAGACCGGAAGTTGCAAATTTGGTTTCAGTTGCAAGTTCAATCATCCACCAAGGATGAGAAATCAAGTAGGATTTTGCTTGTCTATGTGATCCATGGCTTGTCCTTAAATAGAACATGTTTTTCTTCAATGCATTTACTAAGTTGTATATTCAATGTTTTGCCTTTTGCAGACCATAAAGCCCAGGTTGAAGGAGAGGGAAGACAGTTCTGAGAGTTCAATGCAGATTGAGTGCAAGGTTTTGTTATTCACTACAATCATAAAGACGGTTACTATATGCTGCAAAATAATTTATTTTAGCATGTTTTTTGTCGTTGATGTTGTACGTTTCTGTCATTTTCATCAGCTATCGTCGACTTTTATTTATCTCTTTATTTTACATGATTAGAACTAAATAAATGTTCAATGGGGGCAACAATAACCACACTTGGAATTTAATCCATCTCGGTCTTCTTAAATTTTCAATTACTTGAAAGTATTGAGTATTCTTTCTAAATTCTTTGTGTTGATTAATTTATTGAAAATTTGGTTTTGAGAATTAAATAGTTTGACATTGTTAGGTAGGTAACTTCACGGATTTGTAATGTTTATATACATATGACATGAAATTAGCCATCAGTTTAGCTGAAAGAAAAAAAGATAAAGAACAAAAGGCAATATATGTAGGCAAATTAACACTGGCAAGAAAGTATCATTTAAGGCTTCGACAAAGAACATCCAACAATTTGTGGTACTAGTTAGATGGCCTTTTGGATTCTGAATCTTTTCATTCTATGAAAGTAACATTTGTTTTAAGAAACTAGTACACGTGTTTTTCTGTTGTTTTTCACTTTGATTTGCTGCTAACCTCGCCATGCCTGGTTGTCATGTGATCTATGAGGAAGCTTGCTTTGTTTGCTTCGGTTTTCGGTCATATGATGATTAAGTTTTTCATTTTATTGCTGAAAGGTTTTTTTGGGGTATTGTGTAGTATTACATGTCTGCCGGAGGGTGCAAGTATGGGAAGGCTTGCAGATTCAATCATTACAGAGAGAGACCTACAGTGGTTCCAGTTTTTGAATACAATTTCTTGGGACTGCCAAAACGTCCGGTAATACTTTGTTTGAATCGCCCTTTGTTAAATTATGTGACTAAACATTTGGGGTTAAAGTTCATAAGGATTGCTATTGCAGGGAGAGAAAGAGTGCCCTTACTATATGCGCAATGGTTCATGCAAATATGCAGCCAACTGCAGGTTTAATCATCCTGACCCTACTGCTGCATCTGATTCTCCAGATGGATATGCTAATGGTGAGCAAGCACCCTCATGGCCATTAAACGGCGCTGTCTCATTTCCACCAATACCATTTTCATCATCCCAAGGGATACATTCACAGAATTCTGAGTGGACCCAGGTTAGTTGCAAGGCATTACTATCAATGAAATTAAAATTATATGCACGAGGAGCATTCTGGTTTAACGAGTTAGTCCTTCGCATGACGCATCATGCTATTCGAGTTATTGTTAGATATTTGCTTCATTTTGATTCTTTTTGTGTTTCATGTCACGGTTAAGGGTCCACTATTTGCACCAGAAAGGAGTTTCCGTCCATCTCCTGCATTTGGATCAAACATACATCCAATGGCCAAGAGTGCATATTCTCACTTTCAGCCTCAGTTGGCAAATGAAGAATTTCCAGAACGGCCTGGCCAACCTGAATGCACTTATTTTCTCAAAACTGGAGATTGTAAATTCAGGTCTGGATGTAAGTTTCATCATCCAAAGGGTCGAATAGTACAGCCATCATGTGCCATGACAGACAAAGGCCTGCCACTGAGACCGGTGAGTTTTCATTTCTCTCATTTAAATTCTCACGTCAAGAAAAAAAATAGCATTCTTTAATCTGCAGGCTTGTCCCTTTGATTGGATGACCACTTTTCTACATTTAAGATTCAAAATGCCATTTGAAACTATGTTTTGTTGTTTTCCTAAGGTAGGAAATAGTATTTAGCTTATTTCAATTTTCAATTGAATGATTCAATGGATGTTGAAGTCATGTATATCTCAGCTACCCTAGTGCTATGATTTATGTGCATGACTTTTAACTGAATATATTTATCTTATCTGCTTTGCATACTGAGTGAAAATCTCTGTTTAGACACCTTGGATATTCTGTCTAAAAATTGCCTTATACCCACAGAAGTGTTGGTCACGTATCCGTGGATGGGATGAATATGAGTTATCATTCCTCTGATGTAATAGTAGATGAGATGGAAACTCTTCAACCTGGGCGTATCTTGCTCTATTTGCCAACTAAGCCATTTTGTCATTGAGTCTTAAATCAGGCATTCAGTGTACCTGACATTTCAACCACAGTAGCATGTGCGACATTTCCATTTTTTTTGTTGGATTTTGGCTCAGTAATAACTCCGAATTTTTGTTTTGTGTTTGATTTTTATTTAAATGAAAAGTATCTTGTTTTGCATTTCAGGGTCAAAGCATATGTACGCACTACAGTAGCTATGGCATTTGCAAGTTTGGACCTAAGTGCAGATACGATCATCCACTGAACATTCAGCACACAGCTCCCTCAGTTATGATTGGACTAGATCAACCACATCATTCGTTCAGCAACTTTGCGTCTCCAGAAGATGCATCTAGATTAAGCAGCATAGGAGAGGGCACAATTACATTATGAATTATATAGGAGAGAGAACAGCATATAGCTTTTGCTTCTCATGGGCAGACTCAACACCTTGAGTAATGCAGACGGGTTGCTCGGTGACTTGTAGAAACCGGATTTGAAACTACCTTAAAATCTCCTGTTGTTTTATATAAATTAAGATAATGACCTTATATGAGTTGCACATCCTTTGATTTTCGTCACTAATCCGTAGCCAGTGGTTACTTTTTCTAGTCGTGGCTGGTGTTGTTTGGTTGGTCTTTGCCTCTGGCAAATTCGACTCAGCAAACTACCTACTAAAGAGAATCATGCGCAGCTGTTCTGAGGAACAAATTTACAATCAGAAATCCTGTGCAGTGTACACCTATAACTAACTTCTGAAGGCGTAAATGCTTAGGACAGTATTGAAGCTTATACAGAAATGGAAGCTGGTTGAGCTGTGGTTCATTAAGTGCTAAGCCAGCTCGTGAGTCGGGTATTGAAAAAACCGTTGTACCCCGTCTCAGCTGCAATTCAACTACTTATGGACAAGTTGGGTGAATCTCAAGTTGGCTTATGGATTGAGCGCGCGAGTTGAGCTTAGAGCATCTGCACCAATTTAGCACCTCCTCAAATGGAGAAGGTGCTCAATCAGCACATACTAGACAATCAGCACCTCTTTGATCTACAATTTATGCACTTCCTCAAATAGAGAAGGTGTTCAATCAGCACCTTCTAGACAATCAGCACCTCTTTGATCTGCAATTTATACACCAGTTTAATTTTGAACACCTCCTTGCACTATTCATCAAATAAAATATTATTATTTCATATTTTAAAAATAAATTAGAACTTGATAAATTTATTGAGATATCCGATCACATTTTTACCTAATCGGCGAGTGACATGTGTTTACATTTAGATTGTGACATTAGATTAGATTTTTGATAATATTGAACGAATCGTTATGTGACACGTGTATTCAATCGTTTGAATTATTGGATTAGATTTTTGATAATATTTTAGACCACTCGTTATGTGACAAGTGTATTTGATTAGATTTTCTAAAATCCAAAAATTCCTATTTATGATAAACCTACAAGTTCTATATTCACATCATCTCCCAACACAATCCACATTATTTCATCCTCTTCCCATTCACTCATCAACAACAATATGGATTCATTTGATTTCGATGGAAATAAAAGGTGGTACGAACAACAAAGAAGAGAAAGTGATACAATTACTAATTCTTTCATCATGGATGTGGCCGTGTTAGCAACAATCGGTGATGAAGACGATTCTTCCCCTAGTCGTCAACCAAATTGCAATACTAAATTATTCTAATCGTCAAAGTTAAGATTACGATTTAGACGATAACAATCATCAAATTCACCTGAAGTTCTTGGCCTCGTCTGTATCATCATATTGTTGCATGATCATGGCTTTTCTTTTGAAGAAATACTTTTTTGATAGAGGAGTCATAAATTCCGTGTTAGTTTCCATGATTTGTTTCTCGTCGTCCATCCTCTTCAAATGCATAGCTTCTTTTTGAATTGCTACTTCTTTATCTCCCTTTTTAATATGACATTCTATGTAATTTGCTTGGTTAATCGCCATGGTTTCCAAAGCATTATCTCGGCGTTTACTCGCGGATTATGTCCCTTTTTTTCTTGTTTCTTTGGCCGCCTTTACTCCGCTCGGTCTAACCGGACTTGATGAATTTCTAGGATGACTTTTGGGAGTAGAAAAATTGAGATCTTCAATGCTCACATTCTTCATTGGCGGCAGGACTAGCTTAACATGTGTAAGTCGGTGGAATACTTTCAATGGGAGCAAAAGTTTGATGATCCTTCACTACTTCTCAACATGGAAAATGTATGAATTGCTTCTTCTTCTTTGAAACATAAATAATTTGCGCTTTTCTTATTTGTCAATCAAATAATTAAACATAAATTATATAATGCAATTAAAATTATAAAATTCAATACATATAAATATTTATATACTTCATCTTGCAAATTGCATCCGGATTCCCTACTTCTTTGTGCATAGGGAATAAAGAACCCCAATAAATCAAATTTGACTTCAATTTGCAAAATTGAGAAGCAAGCGATACTTGCACTCTCGAATCCATCTTAGGTTTGTTGCCATTCAAAATCTAGTTTTCATGAAAATCGACATGAATTTTTTCCCACAACTTATCAATCTTTTGCCTGTTGCCAGAAATTGGATCAATGGATTGCCGACAATATGAGACGCTGATCAGTCGTATTTATACGACTCATCGAATCAATTAATCCCATGTATTTCGACACTTTATTATGCGAACGTTTACTTTTTAGTATAGTTTTGCATTTCAGGTATTTCAGAAGCTTTAGGACGAAACGCGCATAAAAGATGGCATTTCGTGCCAAAAACATCACAATGACAGATTAGACCTTTGGAGCTTCAACGGAGTGCTGGTAATGGACCGCTGATCTGAAAAATACGAGCCACATGCCGCTACACTAGCTTTTTAGCAGGAGAAATATAAATATTAAATTTGACACGTCAGACGACGCGCGTCAAATTTTGGCGCCGTTGCCGGGCAGCTGCGCTTCGGTGAAGTTGTTTCTTTTTTTGTTTTTGTTTTGTGATTCATTATGTCATCTTATTATAGTGGAGCAGCTTGTGATGACGAAGACGATGAGGAAGATGATGGCAGCGCGGTTAAGAGTTGGATGATTGACCGTCTCCTGAAATTTAGAGGTGTCGTTGGAGAAAACCATGTGACACATATAAAGAAGTTTCACTCCACATGTGGCGCCATGAAGCCCAAAGGAGAATCATTGGATATGTTTGAGCTAACGATTTTTTTCTTTTCTTTAACTGACTCTGCTAGATCTTGGTATTATTCATCATCTGCAGATCGTGAAAGTACTTGGTCGAATCTTCGAGCCCGATTTCTAAAAAAGTTTTCTCCGCCATCCTTTCGATTTGAAATCCGCGAGAAAATTTCTACCATTAAGCAATTCCAGGGCGAAACATTATATGAGTAATATTTGCGTTCGATGACCTTGAGGGAAGCTGTCCACACCATGGATTAACAGATTTATTTCTTCTTGAGAGCTTTCTTAATGAGATGATTCCACTAGAGCGTTATATGCTTGATGCTGCAGCAGGAGGTTCAGTAATTAATTTACACATTTATGATATATGGGACCTGATAGATGATATGGCACACAGATCGAGACTGGGTCAGATGCACAAAACAAATGATAAGTCACAGACAATGGAAGCAGATTCAGTGCAGAACGTGCCCAACATCACATGCAACACCACCATCACAACCTTACTCACAACAGAGACTCAAGCTTCAGATGAAGAGGATAATTCCACCACTACAAGAGAGTTGCACACGGAGGAAGAAATAATCATGTCTGCGGTAATCTCCGAACCACCTCAAATTATACAAAATTTTGATACACCTCTTTCACTTCTTGTGCAAGATAACATTATCCAAGATGATCATAAAGAGCCAGAAGAAGAAGCAGGAGAAGAAGAAGATGAGAATAAATTCAGCCGAATAGTGCTAGTCATATACGAGGAGGAAATATGTTCTAGCAAAGAAAACTCCACTCCTTACCTTTGCACAGACTTGATTACTAAAAATTCGGAGGTAAGCGCTGAATTTAATATGGAATTATGTATGGCTCATATGCCTCTTGTGTTGTACTTGCAGGATGGTGAACCTAAAAAATTACAAGAAAAGACATTTGGTTCACTTTATATTGTGGCTGCTAGTATCTCATTGTGCAGGACTAGAAACTGGATCACCAACTACAAACTGTGATTCAAAAACACATTCGTGAGTTTGAATCATCATAAGGATAAAAAAACAAGCTAGGTCTTGCAAGCATGTATCTACAGTAGTTTCAGTCGACCTACCGAGACATGACACATGTGGATGGAAACCAGGATGGACACACATGAGAGCACCACTCGATGAGGGCTATGAGCATCACAAAGGAGTGGAGAAGTTTGACCTCACACGCCCATGGGATCCTAACTTGTAATCCCTAATGAGGTATCATCGAGCCAACTACGTAAAACAAAGGCGCTCGCAGGGAGGCAGCCCGGCAAATTTTTGTGTTTTTTGTTTTTTTATGTCGTTTATGTGTGTTTGAGTCTTCAGTCATGTTTTTTCATTGTCTTTTGGGAAAAGAGATGTTTTTCATGTAGGAAACAGGTGCAACTCATTGCGTATCGCGCCGAGCATACACATTAGCACCGCGCCCACAGGTAACATTAGTGTCGCGCCGAAAGATGACATTAAGCGCCGATAAAGTCTACACTGGGCGCGGTTGACCATTGACAAGTGTTGACTGACTCGTTTGACCAGAATTCTCATCATCACACGACGAAACGAGGGGAGTGCATGTTCACTTTTATTCTCTATTTGCTTTTTCCCTATGTTTGTGTGTCTTGCATTGTTGCGTCTTCGAATTTAAGTCGTATCGTGAGGAAACGGCTCTGTTCAATAGTGTGGGGTGGGAGAGTGAGTCAGTATGTTGTGTCAGCACATTTATTTTTCTTGCATATGTACTGTGTCAGCACGTTTCCTTGAATTTTTTTTTTGAAAAGTAGAAAGTTTCTCTCTATTTCCTTGATATGCAGTATTGAATTTTGATGATGTGAAGTAGATGATGCTGATTAGATGTGTTCCTCTCGTGAAATTTGAATTGTGCTTTTACATGTGAATTTAACCTACTACGTGTTCTTTTGAGTTGAGACAAACAGGGATGTGGAGTTGATAGAAATGTCTTAGAGAGACATGACGAAGCATTCAAAGGATCGAATTTCCAGTTATATGGTTATGTGTATTTCGTGGAGGCTAGCACTTCGAGACATATTGGTTCAAAGTTTGCTCCGCCGCCGCAGCGTTTATGTGAGTAGGCGGGATGGAAAAATAGACCGTCCTATCTCTAGTCTGAAGTAACCGGGAAAATAGGTGGAGGCCTGACAAGCGTATTTTTAACCCTTTATAGTCGTCAAATTATGCATTTTAGGGGTCAAATTGCAGTCAAACAAAATTTATAAACCTTGGTAAGACAAGGGTCGATCCAAGGAACAGGTGTGTGAATACTAGTTAACTAGTGAGCTATTTGGCTATTCCGATTGATGAAAGGTTTTGTTGTGACGAATAACAGAAATTAAATTACAGAAAAATAAATGTTTGTACTTATCAGAGAAAGAATTCCAGGACCATACTTCACCCGTGCTAACCCCACTAATCATGCAATCATTATTATGTAATTCATCATGCAAACGAATATCAAAATAAACCAAAATAACACTAGATAAGTCGCCCATCCACGGATCATTATCTAGATTAATCTCAATCGTTGAACGCCGCCCATCCACGGATTATCAACGATCTCGATTTATTAAAATAAAGGTTTTCATACAATTTCATACCATCCGGTTAAAACCTAGGACCCATCCATCTTTTGGTAAATAACCTAAATACGTTCTAGCATGCAAACATCCCATTCAATGTAAATACATGCAAGAACGATAAATTAAGCACGATGAAATTGAATATTCGATTTGCATTCATGGAAAACATTCATATGATCACATGAAGAGTTGGGTACAATGCACGGGATCCGTAGGATCTCAGAATAAAGAAGACTACTCGCTATTCATGACGATTAAACGACAAATAGTGTAGTAAGAGAGTATTAAGGACGAGTTAATCGTAGATGATGTAGCTCGATGATCTATCTCTCGCGATGGTCTCCGTCTTCTCTCCCAAGTTAGGGGTTTTCTTCTCCAAATAGCACACCACTCTCATCTATTCATCCACCTGCCCTCTTTATAGCTTTACAAAAGGCCAAAAAGCCTAAAACTGAAATTAGGAAATAAGTCCAAAAAGCCCAAAAATCGATTTTGGAAATTGTCTTCGATGGGGCCGTGACTACCGTGACATTTAGACATGTCACGGCATGCTCGGCATGCTCCAAAAGTGCTCTGGGACAAAAGGGGGCCGTGACTACCGTGACGTTGTGTTTTGGTCATGGCAGTCACGGCCATGCTAAATGGCAGAGACTTCGGGCTAATTTTTTCATAGTCTTAACCTCCGAATTCAATCTTAGCGTAAACTACAAAGTTGTAGGCCTTTGAATTAGCTTTCCAACAAGCTTTGAATCAACCAATTTGGACATCATATGCGATCTGTGCGTGCAAAACAAGTCGGAAAGGTCAATCTGCCCTGTTTTTACCCAAATCTCTACTAAATGCTTTGTTTTGCTTCAGATCGATCCAAAAGTATTAGGAGTGTGATATATGACCTGAAACACTAGAAAAGAGGTTAAATGATAACAAAATGTCCAGAAAACAAACCTAATCCATCTTCGAATGAAGTGAATAATAGGATAAGAATTCGACCGATCAAAACACTCTACACTTAGGATTTGTTCGTCCCGAACAAACATTAAGCACAAGTCAATAAATCGCAGTATAGTTACCCACTCAAGTATGATGTGATCAATCCTAACTAAAATTAAAAAATTAAAAAAAGATAACTCACTGTCGTAGAGGACACGAATGCATTTAGCATATGCATCAAGCCTTTAAACCTTTAGGCTGCCCTGGTAGGACGAGTATAGTCTCGTGAAGGTTTTCAGGAATGGGACTACCTACAAATCCCCTATACAACTAACTAACGTGTATGCATGAAATGATGCTCTACGAGTCACAGTAAAGTGATGTCATACCTTGGATTCATCGTGTTACCTCAACTTCAAGTCAAACATCTTCATCAAAGTTGTCAGACAATCATAGATTAAACGAGTTATGCATTCAAACGGTCAGTACACGCGGATAGCAAGCGACTAATCACATGTTCTAAATAGTTCTATAGCAACGTGGTAAGAACATGAATAGTTACACAAAACATGCTCACCATTCACCTATGCTATCTAGGGATAGTCCACGGGTTCTTGGCGCAAAGCTCATTCTCAAGTGCCAAGGACTAGGCAATGACCCGTAAGAGAAGAGGAGCCTGGCTTAAGAATTTTTCTGTAAAATAGTACAAAAATTTGCATCAAAATTTCAGTGCAAGCACGAGGATCGTCCCTTAGACTCTAGTACATGAATTCTCAAGACAAGTCATGATCACATGCAATGAAAAGGTGGAATTACACTACATCAAGCAAAAGGGGGCATCAAATGCAAGTAAGGGTTTTTGAAAGACAGGAAAGTAAAGGTTTTTGAAAGACAGGAAAGTAAAGGGGAGAATACTCAAGAACCAACAGGAGTAAACTCAAGAACAACGAAAAGTAAAGGAAATGCTTGAGTACTTCAAGAACCGACAAGAGTACTCAAGAACAAACTTGGAGCTTCAGTATCAAAGTGGTGTGTTTACATGGATTGTGCCCAAACTCTAGAGAGATAAGTAACAAGTGACTATGGACTTGTGGTGTGTGATGGATTGAGGATGATTTACAAAGGAGAAGGAGCTTGGTATTTATAGGCAAGGAGGAGGAGAGGGAGGCCAACACATGGCAAGAGGGGAGTGGATGACCTTAAAGCCGCCGGCCATGAGGTGGCAAGGCTCAAAGCCGCCGGCCTAGGTGGCAAGAGGGGAGAGGAGGAGGGGATAGCCGCCGGTGGTGAGGTGGAGGAGGGGTGAGTGTGAGTGGAACGAGATCTTTCCCTCCCAAAAGCCATCGGTTACATCCCAACTCCGGTTAGACTTTGGTTGCCCTTTGGTTGCTTCTTGGTTGCTTCTTAGTTGACATCAAAAGGTGAGGAACTTAGACTTGGCATTTCACTTGTGTTCTTGATCTTTGTTGGAATAAGTCATTGGGACTTAGTTGTGGCTTGATCGGAATATTGTCGGAGTATGGCCAGTTCTGACTTGTAATCCACTTTTAGCGTTAAGAACTCCATTTTAGCTCGTTTCATCTTTACTCCTTGAAATAGCCTGTAGAACAAAAGTGAAACTAACAAGTAAAAGTTGTCAAGATAAAGCGTCTAATTTGGTGGGTTTAACTATCTTAACGAATCATATAAATATGGTTCATCAGATCACCCCAAACTTTTTGTTGTTCGTCCCGAACAATGCTATTTAAGAGATGCACACACAATCCAAGTAAAAACTTCAAATAGGAAATTGAGAATATGGAACTAGATTTATCCTATTCATGCATTACTTACTTATTACCAAACTAAACCGTGTAAATACTTAGAAGAAACTTGATACTTGTACCTTCGAGCTGAGATGCAATTTAATTTGGATGTTTCGGGAGATAGCCCTTTTCAGGCTCCTGGACTGCATTCTCTGGACCGACTCGCACTATATGGTTAACTTGTCGCTTTCTCTAGCACATGATTCGGTTCAGGTTTCAATGAGTTGAGCACTTTGATTTCCTTTTGGTGAGGGACAGCTTCTGAAGTGAATTGGCCTTTGGCCTTTGATGTTGAATTGGAGTTTCTTCACTTTTGTTTCGGTTAAAACCTTCACAATTTTGGCTTTCGGCCTTTGATTAGCTTCTTCGAGCTTTTGCTTCTTTGTGACTTGCTTGTCCATTTTCTCAACCTTCTTGGAAGGTCCAATCATCGCCCGAGAGCATAAGGAAATACCTCCCCGCTCTTTATCATCCTCGCCGTTTCGCGCGGGTCAAGATGGGGGTCGCTCATCTATTTTCTCGGCTACTCGGGCTAGAGATAGGATGGTTTGATTCCCGTCCCGCCTGTTGCATAAACGCTGCACGGCGGAGATGACTCTGATCTTCTTTGAAACCCGAAGTGCAGCCTCCACTGACTTCGTAAACCATATAGTGAAATTCAGTCCTTCGATTGCTTGCCAAGCCTCTCTAGGGCAATTTATATCAACTCCACATCCCCTGTATATCTCAACACAAAGGGACAAATGAGAAGTTACATCCTAAGTCTCTACACAGTTGAATTTTCACAAGGTAATTGCATGAATTTAGATCTATCTTTTTCACATTCTCAAGTTTATATTTTCAAAAAGATAATATTAAGGGAAAAGGAAAAGAAAATGCATGTTAACTAACTATGTACAAAGGCATTTTCTCACCCCACACTTTTGAACGAAGGCGTGCCTCACAGCACGACTTAGTTCAAAAGTTATGCTAGGAAATATATACAAGAGAAGGAAATGACATTAAGGAAAAGGGAAGAACTGAACTCCCTTTACGGTGTCGTTACATGTCGAGGACATGTGAGCGAACGACATGGCTCAAAGCTGGATAATCGAGGGAGTTCGGCTGGGGCCTTGAACTCTCGGCGCAGGCCCGGTATTTCTCGGAAGCTGCCTGGCTGATCTGATCTTACTCCAAAATCCCATTCCTACATGTTAGACATTCCTTCTATACAAAATGGGTGAGAGCGACTGACAAGGTAAAAACTAAATGACAGGAAATAAATGACTGAAAATAAGATAAGTGTCGGGTTACCTCCCGACCAGTGCCTTTGGTTAACGTCGTTAGCTCGACGCGTGGGGATCACAAGTTCGGATCCCATGGGTGGCTCAGGTCGTAGTGTTGTGTTGTCAAGTTGACCTCGCCATGGTAGTGTTTGACTCGCTGTCCATTCACATTGAATCGGCTCCCATTCTCCATGCTTTCCAACTCAAGCATTCCATGGTTGAATACCTTAGTCACAGTATAAGGGCCGGTCCATCTTGATTTTAGTTTGCCAGGCATCAACTTAAACCGTGAGGAGAAGAGTAGTACTTGTTGTCCTTCCCCAAATGAGCGTCGGAGGATGAATTTGTCATAATACAATTTGGTCCGCGCTTTGTAGTCCGTTTGCCCTTCATAGGCCTCAAGCCGCAACTCCCCAAGCTCACATAGATTAAGCTTCCTATCCAGTCCGACAGCCTTTAAATCCAGATTGCAATGCTTGAGCGCCCAATAGGCTTTATGTTCTAATTCCACTGGAAGGTGGCATGCCTTCCCATAAACAAGCCGAAAGGGGGAGGTTCCAATTGGCGTCTTGTATGCCGTCCGATAAGCCCAAAGAGCTTCATCTAGCCTCTGACTCCAATCTTTCCTACCCGGCTTCACCATTTTTTCTAGAATACCTTTGATTTCGCGGTTGGAGATCTCCGCTTAACCATTGGTTTGGGGATGATATGCCGTGGACGTTCTGTGGTGGACATGGTAGCGTTTTAAGGTGGCAGCCATCATGCGGTTGCAGAAATGAGTTCCTTGGTTGCTGATTATGGCCTTGGGTACCCCGTATCTACAAAACAGGTTAGTGCGCAAAAAATCTATGATAGTTTTTGCATCGTCGCACTTTGTGGCCTTAGCTTCTACCCATTTCGATACATAATCTACAGCAACTAAAATGTAAGTATAACCGCATGAAACTGGGAATGGTCCCATAAAATCAATACCCCAAATGTCGAAAACATCGTTGACTAATATGGGTACTTGAGGCATCTCATTTCTAGCTGACACATTTCCTACTCTTTGACACCTATCGCATTTTTTACATTTCTCATAGGCATCTCTAAATATACTTGGCCAAAAGAAGCCACTATCTAGGATTTTCCTAGCGGTTCTCCTAGGCCCGAAATGTCCTCCACATGCAAACTCATGGCAAAAGCTAATAACTGAAGCTATTTCATTATCGGGGATGCATCTCCTAAGTATTTGATCTGCTCCTATTTTCCATAAATAAGGATCATCCCATAAGTAGTGTCTAGCATCATGCCTAAGTTTCATGCATTGTGCTTTAGTAAAAGAAGGAGGAAATGTACCTCCTACAAGGTAGTTGACGATTGAGGCATACCACGGCACCTTGGTTGAGACTGCATAGAGGTGCTCGTCTGGAAATGACTCGGTTATGTGCCCCTCTTCTTCCTTTCAGACAATCCTGCTTAGGTGGTCGGCCACAGTATTCTCGATCCCCTTTTTGTCCCTTATTTCCACATCGAATTCTTGCAGTAGTAATATCCACCGAATGAGCCTTGGCTTGGCCTCCTTCTTCTTTATTAGGTAACGGATGGCAGCATGGTCAGAATAAACTATCACTTTTTCTCCAAGCAAATAGGATCTGAATTTTTCCAGAGCGAATACCACTGCCAGGAGTTCCTTCTCGGTGGTGGAGTAGTTTCGTTGGGTAGAATCTAGGGTTCGTGAGGCGTAGTAGATCACACCTGCCTTCTTATCAACCTTTTGGCCGAGAACTGCTCCCACAGCAAAGTCGCTCGCGTCGCACATGATTTTGAATGGTAGTTCCCAATTTGGCGTTTGGATGATAGGTGTGCTAGTGAGGGCTTTCTTTAGATCATCAAAGGCCTCCTTGCATGCATTGGTGAATTCAAAAGGAACTTCTTTTTGGAGAAGAGTGGATAGAGGCAACGCCTTTTTGGAGAAGTCTTTGATGAATCGTCGGTAGAATCCTGCATGGCCAAGGAATGATTGGATGTCTCGGACCGTGGATGGGTATGGTAGAGTCATGATCAAATCGATCTTTGCTTTGTCCACTTCCATGCCTTCTTGTGAGACGATATGTCCCAAGACTATTTCGTGTGTTACCATGAAGTGGCACTTCTCGTAATTGAGCACTAAGTTCATGGACACACATCGTGCCAAAACTGTGCTCAAATTGCTTAGGCAAGCGTCGAATGTGTCTCCATAGATGGTGAAGTTGTCCATGAAGACTTCAATGAATTCTCCTATCATGTCTGAAAAGATGCTGGTCACTACCCTTTGAAAAGTCCCCGGGGCATTGCATAGGCCGAATGACATCCTTCTGAAGGTGAATGTACCGAATGGGCAGGTGAATGTAGTATTCTCTTGGTCCTCAGGCGCTATGGGGATCTGGTTGTAGCCTGAGAACCCGTCCAGGAAGCAAAAATATGGTTTGCCCGCCAGTCGGTCTAGCATTTGATCGATGAATGGTAGAGGGAAATGGTATTTTCTTGTGACGGCGTTCAATTTTCTGTAGTCGATGCACATTCTCCAGCCGTTCTTAACCCTTGATGTCACCATCTTTCCTTCGGAATCTTCCTCGACCGTGATTCCACTTTTCTTCGGGGCCACGTGGACAGGACTCACCCATTGGCTATCCGATATGGGATAGATAACGTCCGCATCTAGTAGCTTCTGTATTTCCTTTTGGACGATCTCCATCATGATTGGGTTGAGTCGTTGTTGAGGCTCTCTTGATGGCTTTGCTCCATCCTCTAGTAGAATACGGTGCATGCATACAGCCGGGCTGACTCCTCTTAAGTCGGCTAGAGTCCATCCAATAGCCAACTTGTGTTGTCTCAGCACTTTTATCAAACTTCGTTCCTGGCCTGCTTCCAAGCCACTCTTGATGATCACTGGAAGTGTGTTATTATCCCCTAGGAAGGCGTACTTCAGATGCCCGGGCAGGGGCTTCAATTCTATTTTGAGAGCTTGCATCACTTAGGGCAGCAAAGTATTTGATTTGAATAATTTTAACTCGTTGACTTCATATTCTGGTGTGAGAGGCTCCGAGATTGTTAAGTGGGCCACCGTTTCATGCAAGCTTTCGGCCAATTCGTAGGAGCTTTCGGCTCCATTGAGTATGGCTTCTAAGGGATCTGCTCTTGGTTCTGGCTGAATTTCTTAGACCAGGTCGTCCAAAGTATCGAGAGCGTGTACTTCCTCGAATTCCATGGGGTGCTTCATTGCTCGGAATATGTCCAAGCTGAAGACCTCTCCTTCTACCTCCATTGAGAGTATTCCACTTCCACAGTCTATCTTCATTTTTGATGTTTTGAGAAATGGACGGCCGAGAAGGATGGGTGCATGGTCTGTAGGTCCGCCATTCTCCATTTTTAAGACGTAGAAGTCTGCTGGAAACACCAATTCGCCTACTTGAACCAGGACGTCTTCTATTTTGCCCTCGGGCTGTTTGCACGACCGATCTGCCAGTTGAATAGTGAGACCGGTGGGTTCGAGCGGTCCAATACTAAGGCATGAGTAGATAGAGAAGGGAAGAACGTTGATTGATGCTCCAAGGTCTAGCATGCAGTTCTCGATCCGGATGTTGCCAATTGTGCATGGAATGGTGTAAGTTCCCGGATCACCACATTTGGGGGGCACTTTTCGTTGTATGACGGCCGACACATTCCTACTCATCAGCTCTTGATCATATCTAGTACTCCTCCTCATGTTGGTGCAAAGTTCTTTTAAAAACTTAGCATATCGAGGAATTTGCTTGATGGCTTCCAAGAGGGGGATGTTGATTTCGAATTTGCTGAACAACTCAAACACGTCCTCATCCATGACATGTTGTTTTTGCATACGAGCAGGTACTGGAAATGGAAGTGTTGTGCTAATTTTGGGGGTTTCGGTTCTGCGTACCGGGCGCTCCTTGTGCTCTTCGGACACTGGAACCGAGCTGGCCGCTGGTACCGGGCCAGGCCTGCGTTCCTCGGACGCGTTCCCTTCTTCTTCTTCAGTTGTGTCCCGCTCTTCCTCGGACGCGTCCTCATTTTTCTCGGCAGTGTCTTGCTCAAGAGTTCCGAGAGCCTCTGGCCTCATTTTTTCTTCTCCGGGCAACCTCGGGCTTTTGTCCTCCTCTTGCTTCATGGGTTTGATGGCAAGTTTTCTCCCACTCCTAAGGGTTACGGCATTGACATTTCCCTTCGGGTTTTGGATGTTTTGTGAAGGAAGTCTGCCAGGTTCATTAATGAGTGCGGACATTGAGGTGGCGAGCTGGGACATTTGTTTGGTTAAATCTGAAATTGCCCCGTCAGTTTTCGCCTGGAATTGGTGTAGCAAAGTACCCAATTGATTTACGCTTCCTGCGAGTTCCTTCATTGTGTCTTCAAGCGACTTGTTTGGTCCTTGCTGATTGCTCGAGTTGGCTTAGTACTGATTTTGTCCCTTCTGTTGATATTGTCCTGTCGGGTACTGGTTTGGTCCTCTGTGCTGATATTGGCCTGCTGATGGAGCGTTCTGGTTGTACTACCGGTGGGGAGGTTGGTAGAATGACTGAGCTAATTGCGGTGCGGCTTGTTGTGTCTCCCTCGGAGGATGGTTGTCGTTCCGCCAGCTTGGATTGGTCGCTTGATTATACTGCCGGTTTGGTCGGCTCTGTCGTTGCTGCTGCTGTTGTTGTTGTATCCTTGGTATCCTACCACTGCATTCACTTCTTCCGGTTCCTCTACTATTAACGTTGGGCATGCGTCGGTCTTGTGGTCCGTAGAACTGCAGAATTCGCAAGGCTTTACTGGAACTGGCTGCCTTCGTAGGATCTGAACCATCATCTCCTTCATTTGTTTCATCTCCTCTGGCATAAAGTTCATCGGTGTTTCTTCAGCCTTTGCCACATTCTTTGTTCGGGAAAATTCTTCCTGCCGAGTTGTCTCTTCTCTGAATCGGGCATTTTCAGCAACGTCGGTGATGAGATTCCTTATGCCACTCAGTGATAGATTCATCATGGATCCTCTAGCTGAGGCATCCAGAAGCATTTTGTCTAAGGGTCTTAATCCATCAATGAGGTACTCGATGATGAGTTTCTCAGGCAGTCCAAGGGTGCAGCAGCTTCTCTCCAGGCGGTTGAATTTTTCTAGGTAGTCGTACATGGTTTCATTGGGCCCTTGCTTGATGTCCTGCAGTTGCCTTTTTACTTGCATTGCCCTTCCTGCTGGGTAGTATTTGTCCAGGAATTTCCTCTGCATCTGAGCCCATGTTCTGATGCTACCGGAAGGTAATGAAAGGAACCAGTCGTTTGCCGAGTCAATGAGGGAAAAGTAGAACGCCTTTAACTTGAAGTCGTCTACGTTCACGCCATTGGGTTTTAGATTTTGGCAAATGCCATGTAAGCGTTGGAGATGAGTCGTTGCTGATTCTCCACGAGTTCCTGAGAACTTGGGCAAGTTGTGGACCACTGATGTGTTGATGGCAATGTTTTCCAGTTCAGGGCCCTCGTAGATGCACCACGGCTGATTTCTGAAATCTGGTGCCGACAGTTCTCCCATAGTAGGTTCGTGATAGTTGTTATCCCCATAGTAGTCATCAAAGACGGGTTCTCGTCTTGGCTCTTGTCAATATTGCGGGGGTGGTGGGTGTCTAGGGGGTTGTTGTGCTGGACCAGCTTCATTTCGGTCCTCGGGCGGGCCTTGGTTTCTCCGGATGGCCTCCCTATCACGAGCTATTCGGTTTCGGATGAGTTGCTCTGGATCCTCGAGAATTGGAAATGGAGGCAGCGCCTCATTATTTCGATCGAACAGATTCACCTCGTCGTCATCTTGATAGTCATGGTGGCTTCCTTCGCGAGACATGGTTATGCAGAAGCGAGTGTGAAATTTAAGAGAAGAAGAAAAAAAAGAACAATTATCCTATTGTTAACTCTAATTCCCCGGCAACGGCGCCAATTTTGACGGAGCACACCACACCGTCGTTAATGTGCGATGGCTCTGTGCAAAAATAAATTTATAAGTCCGCTACTCGTTACTCTACTATTGGGTAGTAAAGCGGTAAGTAGGGGTCGAACCCAAGGGAATTAGTGGATAGTTGTTCTTTCGAAAATGGAAAATTAGACAGTGAGGGGTTGGTTATGATTTTAGTACTGAAAGTAAATAACTGAAAAGTAAAGTGCTAGAACAGTCAAGTTCAATATCAACCGCAAACACACTTTTGGTTTGTCGAACGCTGTGTCTCAAGCGTGTTGCGCGCCAAAGTTGTGATGGATTAATGTTGAACAGGTCTGTAGTAAAAGTAAAGTGCGGAAAGTAAATACTGAAAGTAAATGCTTGAAGGACAAGACTTGTGGAAAGTAAATGCTTGAAGGACAAGACTTGCGGAAAGTAAGCAGTTGATATAGAACTGAAAGTAAAGTGACAGGTGATGTTTTAATTAAAGGAAAGGATTCGGTTTTAGGGGCCTTGTATCATAAATCTGTTTATCATCGACCTCTAATAATCATACTAAGTGTTCAAAGATGTATCAAGGCTATTTCTAGCACATGCCTTGCCACATCGTTTAGAACACTTGTTCTATTTGGGCTAATTCCTCCTTTCGAATTATCTTAGCTTATGTGCATCCATTTGATCTTCAGTTACGATCAACCAAATGGTGTTTTAAAGAGGTTGAACTCCACAGTTAAGTTGTGCCCTTTCGAGCCTCCACTTAACCACGAAGGTTCACGAACCCATGGAAGAGCTTTGCTCTTTCGAGCATCCACTCAACCAATAGTGTTCTGACCTAATATATGGCACATAGAACAAGTTTTGAACACAAAGAGGCACTAAGCGAAGGGTCCAAAACATTTTATGATACAAGCACATCCCTTCAACCGAATGAAGGGTTTAGCTACGAATATCCATAGATATGGATATCATAGCTAAGTACTTGGAAAAGTAAGGGTTTTTGAAAGACAGGAAAGTAAAGGTTTTTGAAAGACAGGAAAGTAAAGGTTTTTGAAAGACAGGAAAGTAAAGGGGAGAATACTCAAGAACCAACAGGAGTAAACTCAAGAACAACGAAAAGTAAAGGAAATGCTTGAGTACTTCAAGAACCGACAAGAGTACTCAAGAACAAACTTGGAGCTTCAGTATCAAAGTGGTGTGTTTACATGGATTGTGCCCAAACTCTAGAGAGATAAGTAACAAGTGACTATGGACTTGTGGTGTGTGATGGATTGAGGATGATTTACAAAGGAGAAGGAGCTTGGTATTTATAGGCAAAAAGGAGGAGAGGGAGGCCAACACATGGCAAGAGGGGAGTGGAGGACCTCAAAGTCGCCGGCCATGAGGTGGCAAGGCTCAAAGCCGCCGGCCTAGGTGGCAAGAGGGGAGAGGAGGAGGGGATAGCCGCCGGTGGTGAGGTGGAGGAGGGGTGAGTGTGAGTGGAATGAGATCTTTCCCTCCCAAAAGCCATCGGTTACATCCCAACTCCGGTTAGACTTTGGTTGCCCTTTGGTTGCTTCTTGGTTGCTTCTTATTTGACATCAAAAGGTGAGGAACTTAGACTTGGCATTTCACTTGTGTTCTTGATCTTTGTTGGAATAAGTCATTGGGACTTAGTTGTGGCTTGATCGGAGTATTGTCGGAGTATGGCCAGTTCTGACTTGTAATCCACTTTTAGCGTTAAGAACTCCATTTTAGCTCGTTTCATCTTTACTCCTTGAAATAGCCTGTAGAACAAAAGTGAAACTAACAAGTAAAAGTTGTCAAGATAAAGCGTCTAATTTGGTGGGTTTAACTGTCTTAACGAATCATATAAATATGGTCCATCACTCTTCCCTTGGGTAAGCGTATTGATGACCAAAAGAGAACATCCTCGCAACATTCAAAATAAAAGTGATTAGTGAAGGTCAGAAGTATACAGAGTATGTACAAATAAGTAATAAAAAAATGGGATAGTCTAAACTACACACGTTAAATCTAATATCACACTAAATGTTGCTCCCCGGCAACGGCGCCATTTTGACAAGCGTATTTTTAACCCTTTATAGTTGTCAAATTATGAGTTTTAGGGGTCAAATTACAGTCAAACAAAATTTATAAACCTTGGTAAGCCAAGGGTCGATGATGGGGCGTATTTATACGACTCATCAAGTACACTAAACCCACCAAAAATGACATTTGGTGATACGAACATATGCTTGTTAATGTCGTTTTGTGTATACAGGCAATTTTGGAGTCTAAAGAGGAATCACACTTAAAAAGGGAGATTTGCGCCAAAAAGCATGCCAAGTCAATTCTGGCCCAACCATGGACCGAGAAAACCAGGCCGCGCCCAGGCATCGCTGAGGCCCGCGTCCGAGAAACCAGGCATCGAAACCAAGTCGCTCGACCAAACCAGCTAATCTGGAAAATCTGGCTCGACCAAGTTGTTTGAAATGCCCAACAACTCGGACAATCTCACTTCTTAGACAAAACGCCCGAGTGGAACCAGCTCAAGCCCGATTAAGGCCAAACTAGGGCAATTCCGGCCATTTTGGGATTCCGACCAGGTTCCGGGAAGATTCCGGCAAAACGACTTCGACCATTAGGCTTATAATTGCCTCAGCATTCCAAATCCACGGTCCAAATGCCAAAGACCTCCGACCAAAATTCCGGCCAGATTCCGGCCAACTCCGGCCAAACTCCGATCGAGCTCCGATCAAGCTCCGGCCAAGTACAACCAAGTCCAACCAAGTTCCGGCCAAGAACCAACCAAAGTCCCAATATTCTGGTTGGCTTCTACTATTCATTTCGGTTGGCATTTGGAGTTCGGTTTCCTTGGAATTCAACTAGAGGCGGCTTTGGGGAGTGCCACCTATGGCCGACGGCTTTGGAGAAGACATGTGCAAGTGGGCAAGTCGGTTGGAGGAGATGCATGTGCTCAAATGGATGGCTTGGATGAACACCAAGTGTGTTCCAATCCAATGGTTGCTTTGGGATATTTCAATTGCAATACTTAGCCTCCAAGTCTTCCTTTGCCTATAAATAGAAGGGCATGCCCTTAGAAACCAATGTCACAAATGCTCACATTAGGGAGTTGAGAGCTTATCTCTCTTCTCCAAAACAACCTATGCTACACATATGTTTCAATACAAACACTCTCTACTTTTGTTCTTTTTCTTCGAAGCTCTCTTTACTTTCATGTCTTGTTCTTGATTTGGAGCTCCTCTCCTTTACTTTCCTTGTCAAGCCACGACTTTTTTACTTTTTCTTATCAAAACCGAGTCCTTTCCTTTACAAGTTCTTGTTTTCTTATTTTCCTTTACTTTCATAAGTATGGTGCTTGTATTCCTTGACATGAATACAAGTAGCTAAAGCATATTCGGTCAAAGGGTGTTCATACTTGTGTATGCATCTTGAGACTAGAACTTAATGCTATTTTGTGTGTCAACTAGTTCGGTGCCATTACTCGGTTGAACAACAAGGCTAAGTGGATGCATCGAAAGGGCAAAGCTTAGCTGAGTGATTCAATCTTGATTAGACAACAAGGCTAAGTGGATGCATCGAAAGGGCAAAACTTAGCCAAGTAGTTTAATCTTCCTTAAGTCGCTTGGTTGATCAGAAATGAGAGATCAAGTGGCTGCACTTAGAATTAGAAGTCTATGTCTTGATTTTGGAGTAGATTGTGGTGTAAGTGCTAGAAATGGCCTTACTTTAGGGTTTAAGTCTTGAAAAGGAATAAACCCACACTTATGAACACAAAGTAAGATCATTTGACGTCTATGATGGTTGTCTCACAAGAAGAGACCCTAGACTGAATATCGTTCGTCCTTACTTATCTGTCATTTACTTTCAGCACTTTACATTTCAGCACTTTACTTTTCGCACTTTACTTTCAGTCTTTACTTTCAGCACTTTATTTTCAGTCATTTACTTTTCAGTCATTTACTTTCAGTCTAAACCACTCAAACCCAACCTGTATTTACTTTCATTTTCTTTCTTTTCAAAGAACAACTATTCCACACTGACTCTCTTGGGTTCGACCCCTACTTACCGCTTACTAATCCAATAGTGAGCCACGGGTAGTGGAACTATAAATGTAAATTTTGCAGTGCCTCAACGACGGCTCTGTCAGTCGATCCAAGGAACAGGTGTGTGAATACTAGTTAACTAGTGACCTATTTAGCTATTCCGATTGATGAAAGGTTTTGTTGTGAAGAATAACAGAAATTAAATTGCAGAAAAATAAATGTTTGTACTTATCAAAGAAAGAATTCCAGGACCATACTTCACCCGTGCTAACCCCACTAATCATGCAATCATTATTATGTAATTCATCATGCAAACGAATACCGAAATAAACCAAAATAACACTAGATAAGCCGCCCAACCACGGATCATTATCTAGATTAATCGCAATCGTTGAACGCCGCCCATCCACGGATTATCAACGATCTCGATTTATTAAACTAAAGGTTTTCATACAATTTCATACCATCCGGTTAAAACCTAGGACCCATCCATCTTTCGGTAAATAACCTAAATACGTTCTAGCATGCAAACATCCCATTCAATGTAAATACTTGCAAGAATGATAAATTAAGCACGATGAAATTGAATATTCGATTTGCATTAATGGAAAACATTCATATGATCACATGAAGAGTGCTAGGAATGGACCGCTGATCAGAAAAATACGAGCCAAATACCGCTACACTAGCTTTTAGCAGGAGAAATATAAATATTAAATTTGACGCGTCAGACGACGCGCGTCAAACGCATAATTGTACATCTTCAATCATAGACCAAGAATGAGACATTTTAAGAAAATGAAACTTTCAAATTTATGAAATTATTAGAAGTAGAGAGATGATCGAGAGAAATGTAAATGATTTTGTATGAGTTATGAATCAAAATAAGTATGTATTTATAGACTTGATGTAGAAAATTTTTAAAGTAAAATTTTAAGATTTTTTTATTTTTTCCGAATTTTTGAAATATTTCAGTTATTAATTAATTTAGACCATTGGATTGGATCTTGGTTGAGATGAACGGAACCGATTAACGAACCATTATATTATTCCCATTAGGATTGAACCACAATTGACCAAAGTCAAACTGGTCAAATGCTTATAAATAATAGAAAAAAGAAATAATTAACCAATTGGGCCAAAAATAGGCCCAACACCAACCAACCTATTCTCTAAACCCTAATCACTGCACATATCCGTACGTGCTTCAGCAGCTGCTCGCCGAACAGCTGCTCTGGCACTTCCTCTTCTCCAAGCACTCTAATTTCTCTACTGCACAACTTCACTCTCAAGCACCTGTGCTACATCAGCTCGCACCTCCTCAATTTGACTACCTGTGCAGATGCTTTTATAGGTTGAACTCGCGGGTTGGTCCTTCGAGTTGAACTTAAAGTTAGATATTATTTTAATAAAAAATTGAAAATGAATTCTTATAAATAATAACATTAAAAAATGAAATTATTCAAATTTTATTTTAAAAAATTCGTAATTTATTATTAAGAACCAAATTTCATGGCTCGAGAGAATTACAAACCCAGGGTAAAAGACCAACACAAACTCTAAGTCGAACTTTATAAATAGTTCAACCTTACACTAACCTAGGACCAATTAGTCACGAAAGATGTAAATATTAAAATTGTTGGGGCAAAGTTAAAAAATGTATGGAACATTGACCTAATTGATATAATATTAAAATACCTTTTCAAAAATTATCGGCCGCACCCATCCTCAACCCTTGCATTCCCCGTGGTGATCCACAAAAGCACTTGGATAAGAGATCGATACCCACCAGATCGATCTCATTAAGTGCTATAATTGAGAAATCATAACTTAAATCAGAGTTTTTCTACAATTTTCCTCCTTTTGAAATTCTTGTTTCCAAATTAGATCGCTTGAAATCGGAATATCCAGATTGTCCAAAATCGGTATTATGCATTTTTGGCAAATATCGGTTCGCGAAGAACCGATTAATTACATTTCCATTAATCTTGATTCCGGAGGAACCATTATGATGTGAAAATACATACGTGGCTCTTCTCGGGGCTTCTCTTTTCTAAAATTCTTCTCTTCTTGCTTATCACCGACTTTCCGAGTGTAGTCTGTAGTGGGGAGGTCCATTCTCACAGGAGTTGGAGTAGGAACATGACAAACTCTTATAATGCATTCTCGCATTTAGTAGCATACTCATGTTGTCTGCTGTCGTTCCTTTCGTCTCGAAGGCCGGTTCGATAAAAGTTCAAATCCTTCTATTTACTAGACTATACTAAAAGGTTAGTGTGTCATATGCACCAATAGAAGAAGTAAGGTAAGATTAGTATCGTGAGGTAGAGGAGAGACTCAAGGAGAAACAAGTAACGCATAAGACTCTAAAACCAAGGTTAGGGTAAGAGCTCGACCATTAGGGAGAGGAAGAAGCAAGTCAGGTAAGATACATGTTAGAGAGAAACAGGAGAGTTAGTTTTTCCGTTTAGTCTCTTCAATTAGTAAGTCATTCTCTTATGTAGTCTCTTACTTAGATTGCTAACTAATCTGCCTCTTCCTTGCTCTTTAGTGTTGTATCTGACTTCCCTTGGTAACTAACTCCTCTTCCTTCTTACTCTTCCTTAAGTGTGGTTGAGTCTCTTAGATAAACAACTTGTCTTCTTTCACCCTATGTATGAGAGGAAGAGACATCTTCAATTCCTAACGCTTCTTCCTCTTGTTGTTCTCTTATCCTACCATTCGTGTAAACCGGTTTTCTCTCCGGCTTTGAGTTCGCGTTGCTGATATGATATAAGAGTGAGAACCAGAGAAGATCGAAAGGTCGTCAACGGCAAAGACCGTCATATTATATGGTTAAGAGTCACAAGATCGGTGTACTTCACCTTCATAGAGAGGGCTAGGATGCTGAAGCCATTGTTACGGAGCCGGAGCATGGCATCTCTGAGCATCAGGCGCATGATAGCAGGCTGCACCGATCCGAAAGTCTGGATATGTTGACCAGAATGATGATCTGGATGGAACGGGAATGAGAGCAAGAGCGAGGTCATCCTCTCCACGTCGAAAGAAAACATAGAGAGTGGAGAGACCTTGAAGGGCCATGAATAACCACCATGCCGTTGTTGAAGAGATCAGGTTTAGTGATCTCCACCACTTCGATAAACACCTTAGCACTAGCAGTTGTGCTGGTCTTTCTATTGACCGAATCAGAGGTGAGGGTGATGCAACGGCCTGAATATTTAGGTCCTCCGTAAATCAACTGAACCCATTATACGACATCTTGTCAATTCGCGTCAAATGTCGATCCTAGGGGAATCGGTATTCTGACAACCCTAAATCCAAACATGTGCCTCTCGTCCTCACTCTCTCCCTCACTCATCTAGTGCACTTCCATCACTCCCACCGCTTTCCCAAACATCAAATGCAACAACTTCTTTTCCTTCTCCTTCTCATTCGATTTCTCTTTTCGCTTCTTCACCTTTACCTTCGCCATCTCTTTCTCCGTCTTCACCTTCCATTCACGTTCCTTGTCACAATGGTTTGATAACTTGAGGGGACATTGTCTAATTAGTATAAACTCGGTAAAATGAAAATGCTGATTTTTCAAAGAAACACAATGATGTATCGTTTAGGGTTTTCAGAATACCGGTTCCCATAGAACCAGCATTCGACGTGGATTGACAAGATGTCGTATAATTGGTTTAATTGGTCCACGTACAACTCAAACAAACCACGTATGTATTTTTACATCATACCGGTTCCAGGGAAATCGGTATTTGTCGAAAATGCATAATACTGATTCCCCTAGTACCAGTATGATTAAAAATAGGGCAATCTGAACATTCTAGTTTCAAACAAACTATTTTGAAAACATGGGTTTCGAAAGGGGGCGAACTGTAGAAAAGAAAAACACAAAATTGTTCACATAATTTGAAGATAATTAAATTTAAACCAACTCCACTTAAAATAAAAAAAGCCAGTGTTATTAAAACCGGACCAGACCGGCCGATTCGACCAGGAACCGATCACCGGACCGGTTCTGTAATGAGACCGTTCTGCAATCGAACCGGTCAAAACTCGATCAAGACCCGATTGAACCGTTGGTTGAACCGGACGGATGAACCGGTTGACCCGCTGATTGACTCAATTTTGCATTAAAATGGTGATTTGATCGGTTCAATCGGTTCGTTTTGGTCTGAAAAAATATTTATTTATTTTGACTTGGACAAGACTCGAACCTAGTCTTCCTCTATAATTATCACTTCTCATTCCACCAAGCTAAACATGAATTTTGTTTTATTATTTGTTTCATTAATATATATTCATTTATCAAATCTATAAATATTTTTACTTATTATCAATTTAACTAGAAATTCAATTAGTCTTAGAAATCTCTTATTGTCGTGATTTGCAAATTAAGACTAAAATTGTTATTGGTGTTCTATTATTGTTGTATTATTGATTTGTACTTTATCAAATCGGTTCGACCCGATTGAACCACTGATTCATTGACCCAGTGACTTGACCAGTTCGATAACCGGTCCGATTTTAATAACACTGCAAAAACTAATGAAACCACAATCAGGAAAAGAAAAGAAAAAAAGCTAATGAAACAACATCAATTCAAAACTCAGCGGGTGAAAAATGAAGATGAAAATTGGGAGAAAGAAACGCGGCGTAATTGGGACAACAAGATGATGTGAGGCTGCGTTTTGTTGTGCAAACAGATGAGGAGATAACAACACACACTGCACTGCTCACTCTCTCCTCCTCGACTCCCAAAATTCAATCCTCAGCTCATCTCCTCCTCTTCCCAAGTTTCATTCATGGCCATCTCAGTAGCAGCTGCGGCCACCATCACCTCCTCCAAGCTCGCATACGCTGCTTCTACCCCATCCCCCTCCTCATCTCCCTCCCCCATCCGCCCCAACGTTTCACTCTCTTCCTCATCTTTCTTATCCAACGCCTCCTCAATTTTCGTCCGCACGCCGGCAGTCTCCAAAACCCTAATTCGCCCTTTCACTGTCCGCGCAGCCAGAGGCAAGTTCGAGCGGAAGAAGCCTCATGTCAACATCGGAACAATCGGACACGTTGACCACGGCAAGACCACGCTCACCGCTGCCTTGACTATGGCCCTAGCTGTTAACGGAGGCGGCGCTCCCAAGAAATACGATGAGATTGACTCCGCTCCCGAGGAGAGGAATCGTGGAATCACCATTAACACCGCCACAGTCGAGTACGAGACTGAGAACAGACACTACGCCCATGTCGATTGTCCTGGACATGCTGATTATGTTAAGAACATGATTACCGGAGCTGCTCAGATGGACGGAGCTATTCTGGTGTGCTCTGGTGCTGATGGTCCTATGCCCCAGACTAAGGAGCACATTCTTCTGGCCAAGCAGGTTGGTGTGCCCAACATGGTTGTTTTTCTTAATAAGCAAGACCAGGTTGATGATGAGGAGTTGTTGCAGCTTGTTGACTTAGAAATTCGTGATCTTTTGTCATCTTATGAGTTTCCTGGCGATGATGTGCCTATTATTTCCGGCTCCGCATTATTGGCTTTAGAAGCTTTGACAGCAAATCCCAAGATAAAGCGCGGTGATAATGAATGGGTTGATAAGATTTACCAGTTGATGGATGCTGTGGACGACTACATTCCCGTTCCCCAGCGTCAAACCGAGCTCCCGTTTTTGCTAGCTGTTGAAGATGTGTTTTCCATCACTGGTCGTGGTACTGTCGCCACTGGCCGTGTCGAGAGAGGCACAGCTAGAGTTGGAGAAACAGTGGAAATTGTCGGGCTTAAGGATACCAGGACAACAACTATCACTGGGGTTGAAATGTTTCAGAAGATTCTTGATGAGGCTTTAGCTGGTGACAATGTTGGTATCTTGCTTAGGGGTATTCAGAAGACCGATATTCAAAGAGGCATGGTTATTGCCAAGCCAGGAACCATCACGCCACACACCAAATTTTCTGCCGTTGTCTATGTGCTGAAGAAGGAAGAGGGTGGAAGACATTCACCATTTTTTGCTGGATACAGACCTCAGTTCTACATGAGAACTACAGATGTGACTGGAAAAGTGTCATCCATTATGAACGACAAAGATGAGGAGTCGAAAATGGTTATGCCTGGTGATCGTGTGAAGATGATTGTTGAGCTGATTATGCCCGTAGCGTGTGAGCAAGGTATGAGGTTTGCCATCAGAGAAGGGGGAAAGACTGTCGGTGCTGGAGTTATTCAAGAGATTATTGAATGAGATAGCGCGTATTGATGGTGTGAGGTCTTTGAAGAAGCTTTTAGCATATGGAAAAAGGAAACGATTGTGTCTGGCTTTTTTTACATAAGTTTTGAACTTCACATCGTTAACTTCTTGCGTTTTGCTTCCTCTTACCTCTTTTTGTAACATTTTGAATTCAAACTCTATATTTTGCATATTTTGCTCATCAGTTTAGCTCTATATCCCCTTTACAGATTGTGGACACTACTGCATCCTCCATCTTTGTTGATTCTTTTTTATAACAATAATGTTGCCTTGCTCGCATAAATATTGGCAACTGGTGATCATTTGGATGAAAAATGAAGGTACGACTTTTACTGCTTCTCATTATTTCCATCAAATTGTTCTTTCATTATTTTTTGAATAGTATTATCTTTCAGTATTATACCAATTATGCATACATGATTGGGGTGAATTTTATCGATATTTTTTATTACAATATGCATTTAATATGAATCAGATTATACTAACGTACAAAACCTGTTTGGACTTGGACATATCAGATTTTGCAGGTATCTCTTATACCAACCTTGGCTAAAATGCTCAAAATTGTGGCACAAGCAGCAGTAATAACAACACGGCTCCTCTGACAAAGCAGAACCTCAACAAACTGCAAAGCAACATCAATTGTGATCTTCTTCCCATCCAGTACCAAACTGTGGCGGCGCTTCCCTGAACATGCCAATAGCACCAACACAGTGATCCACATTACCATAGTAGCTCTTGCGGCTAGTATGATCAATGAGGCTGCAAGGAGGATTCCAGCGAGGGAAAAGATAGATGGGTAGAAAAAACTTGACCAACTCGTAAAAGCAAAGGCATCTATGTGTGATGCTAGCCCACAAACGCAAAGGGAGAGCAATAGGAAATACTTGACGCGGCATGAGGTAGGCTTGCTTGTTTGTTTCATAAGTTGGGTCAAGTGAAATGATGGAGATTGATAGATTTGAGTGTGGAAGATTAGGGGAGATGATGAGTCTTGAGGAAGGAGAAAATTGAGGTGCAAACTGGGGTCTAATAATAAGGTTGTGAATTTAGGGTGGAATCTAGTTTATGTGAGAATTTGAAAGCCATGTGCTCACATGGGAGATTGTTGGTGTACAATGGGGCAACCTACCTTACTGATTAGAGGTATATCATTATAAGTATGTTTTGTTAGCTAAACAAATACAATTTAAGTTTGAAGGACTACAAGTGATCTCTTTGGGGGCTATTTGTCTCCTGAAGTATGAATGGGCAAAAAAACTCCACTTGAAATTTTACAGTTCTATAATCTCAATTGTCAGAAGGGATAAAAGAAGTGAAGGGTGTAATCACAGGTGCCTTTATGTTTGGTGCTAAACATGCTCCACTTCCGCACATGTAGTGATTAACGACATATCTCTTCTGTTTCTACTAGACCTTTCATTTTGGTTCAATCTGAATCATCTATTTTTTTAATCTATATTTTCCTCTCCTACTGAATAATTGTTGTTTTCTCAGTCCTATTGTCTCAATATTTGATGAATAAGGGATAAGTTTTCAAGCCTAAAGTTATGACACCGTCAGGTCAAATATTGAGAATGCGTCAATATTGTATATTACAAAGGGCCTCGGTGAAAGGGACGAGTCTGTCTCAAATGCCAAGAGATGATTGATTCTGTTGTGCTTGTAATCCTATCTTGTTCAAGCAAATGGCTGTGTTGTGTAAAAGGCCAGTTTGAAGTTTCCAGGTGCAAGGCCTTGTGTAGAAATTCTGATTTTTTACTTTCATTTGATTATGATACAAGGTATATATACAAAGCCTATACCTGTGTAAATACACAATATATGCCTTAATTGTTGCTAATGATAAGGCTAGTGATATATGATGAGATATGCTATTCATTGGAGATTTGATTCAGATAGGATTCTCTGCTTGATTGAGATCTTGAGTGAATATTTCTAACACCCCTTGCAAACTAGAGAGTCCTTGACGTACTAGTTTGGAACAAAGAATCTGGTGACGATGATGATGCAATGCCTTAGTAAGTCTGCGGGTTGATCGGCTGAGGGTATAAAACGAACCAAATGACTTCCGACAGTAACTTTTTCGTGTACAAAGTGATAATCTAACTCAATGTGTTTGGTGCGAGTATGAAAGACTGGATTTGTCGCCATGTAAGTGGCACTCAAGTTATCGCAATATAGGACAATAGGGTACTGAATATTGGCACCAAGTTCGGATAATAGAAGAGCTAACCAAGTCGTTTCGACACAGGCATGGGCAAGGGCCCTATACTCAGATTCAACGCTGGAACAAGCAACGGTTGGTTGCTTTTTAGAACACCAAGACATTAAGTTGCTGCCAAGATAAATAAGGTATCCAGATTGAGAGCGACGAGATGTAGGACAACCAGCCCAATCGGCGTCCGAATAAGCGGATAGAGTGACCGGATGATGTTGAGGTGTTAAGGAGAGCCCATGATCAATTGTGCCCTTGACATAACGAAGAATCCGCTTCGCAACGACAAGATGAGTAGTGCGTGGTTGTCATGAACTGAGAGATGAAGTTTACAACATAAGCGATGTCTGACCGAGTAATGGTTAGGTATTGTAAGGAACCAACGATTTCACGAAATAGTGTAGGATTCTCTATAAGGGAACCGTCTGTGAGGTTGAGAGGAGCTTTTGGTGTCATTAGAGTGCTTACTGGTTGACTGTGTAAAAGCCCATATTTCTCCAGCATGTCGTGAGCATACTTCAATTGATTTATATGAAGACCATCAGGCTGTGAAGTCACTTGAAGACCCAGGAAATAATGAAGTGGTCCTAAATCCTTGATATCGAAAGTTTTAGGATTGTTAGTTAGCTGTACTTGTCAAGTATCGATACGCGTCAAGTATAGTATGCAGCGGAAATAAGTAAAAGCGTAAAAGTAAGATCGAGACAGCAATATAGAGTGGAAACCTAGATACTGGAATCAGTACCTAAGAAAAACCACTACCTTCTAGTTTCCTAGAAGGATTTCGAAGTAATCCCTTGTATTGTAGTGTTCTCGGTTACAATTGAATAGATCACTCACCCAACCTCACTCAGTGGTGTACCGCCATACTTTCAGACGCACTTTAGTTCGTGATCTATCTTCGTTGTCCCCGCACAACAAGTGGATACTTCACTTCTGGCTCAGATCGAAGTACTGCTCCCTCCGAGGCTCACCGTTGAATACCGGATTCAAAACTTCCTCAAACATGAACTCTGAACCGTGCTACTTCCGTGAACACGCAGCCAAGGATTCCCTTTCTCAAAAACCGCACCTTGAAAGGCAGCCGTAGCATCCTTTATATAGAGGGTATCAATCCGGGTAGCCCTAAATTTTTTTGCTCAAAAATCTCTCATCTTGATCCACAAGTCAGGCCAAGATCTCCAAGCTGATTCGTCCATCCCATCCTGGATTTATCAGCCTTCCAATAAGATCGTCCCATTCCGATCTAATTGGATATGCGATTGAGATAAAGTTTCCTAAAATCTCTCACGCAATATTCCCAAATCTAACCAATTCCAAATCTCATTACAAGCATCTCGAACTGATCTTGGAAATATATCAGCATAAATATATTCTATAACCAATCTTGGGAGCAAAGATCCATCGAGAATATTTATGAAAATATTCTCGTCCTCAATCCGAGGTACTGCTACTTCTCAGAGATCAGCGCAAAGCCTTGCACACTCAAGTAGCCGTTATTTCCAGAGTACATATACTTAAACCTGCGCACTCAAGTAACACATCAGCAGGATATTTGTCTCATCAAAACACACCGGAGTACACGTCCTCCAGACGTACTCCAACAAAAAGCACGGCTCAGGGTGTCAATAAGTTGATCAAGTAGAGAGTCACTGTCAGATGTGATGATGATATCATCTACGTAGAGTAAGAAGAGAATTGTGTGACCACCATGCTGGAAAATGAATAGCGATGGATCGGCTTTGCTGAGATAGAAATCGGTAGCTAATAAAAATTACTCATACGATGAAACCATACCCTCGGTGCCTGTTTGAGACCATAAATAGATTTAAGGAGTTTGCAGACGTGAGTGGGCCGAGAAGGCTCAATGAAGCCTGGGGGTTGCCCCATATAAATGTCATCTTGTAGAGAACTGTATAAGAAAGCATTCTTCACATCAAGTTACGAAGAGGCCAATTTCTTAACACCGCAATACATAGGATATTACGAATGGTGGCAGGTTTGATCACAGGGCTAAAGGTTTCACCATAATCAATGCCGTACTGCTGATGAAATCCCTTTGCAACTAATCGTCCTTTGTAGTGCTCCACTTATCCGTTTGGTTTCCTCTTGATTCTAAATATCCATTTGCTGCCTACAACGTGTTGTGAAGGAGAAGGTGGCACAAGTATCCATGTCTGATTCTTTAATAAAGCATTGATTTCATCGGTCATTGCGGACGCCAAAGTGGATCCTTAGAGGCTTGACTGAAGCATGCGGGTTCAAGAGAGTTGACAATAGAAACCAATGCCTTAGGTATAGGATATTGAACAGTCCCATCAGTACGAATTCGACGTTTGATAATGCCATCTTGAAGACGAGTGCGAACACGAGCGTCATTTGCTGGCACAGGTTCAGATGCGGCTGCCGGAGCAAGATCATAATCTGAAGTTGAAGCTAGATCAGATGCTGGATTGAGAGCAGAGGATAGTGTAGGAACAACAATCGACGAGTCCGGGGCAGCTGTTGTGATAGATCCTTGAGTACGACGGCGATAATACTGAATTAGTGGCTGTGCAGGAGGTATCGGCACTGTTGGTATAGTGGCAGTAGCATTTGTGACAACTCCTTGATGAGGCTGTGGAGTAGTGGAAGGCTCGCCATGGCAATAGATGATTCTGGAGCATTAGCTCCTGAAGTTGAAAATGTCAGTGGACCATCATCATTAGACGCCAATGTGGAACTTGGATGTGAGCCCAGAGAAGGTGGGCTGTGTGACGGGGCTTCTATGGAAGCTGTTGGATTTGATGTTGTCGTAAGACGTAGGTTAAATTTCACAAAGGATGGCGGAGATGGTGCCTGCAATTTCTTAAAATCATCAAATAAGACATGGCGGGAGGTAGTGACGTGACCAGTTTTGGGATTAAGACACCGGTAACCTTTATGTTTAGGAGAATATCCAATGAAAACACACTCGACACTTTGACTAGACAATTTGGTGGAGGATTTAGAGTGGAGGTGAGGAAAACAAGCACAACCTAAAACACGAAGGGATGAATATGAGGGAGAATGACCATACAAGATCTTATGTAATGTATCCCAAGATAGAGCTGATGTGGGGAGAATGTTGATGAGATAGACAAAGGTGATGACAGCTTCGACCCAAAGATTGGTGGGAGCACCAGAAGTGAGAAGAAGAGTACGTGTCATGGAAGCAATGTGACGGTGTTTGCGCTCCGCAAGACCGTTTTGTTTCGGTGTGTACGGACAAGAGAAACACTGAATAATACCAAGTGAGGCACAGTAGTTAGTGAAATCTTGATTCACATATTCCGTGCCATTATCACTTTGAAGGTACTTAACTGATCCATGAAAAATATTTTTGATCATTTGGAAAAAGATTTTGAAGTGAGAAAGAACCTCATTTTTCCTCCTCGTTGGATATAGCCAAGTATAACGAGAACACTCATATGTGAATAAAACATAATAGCGAAATTCGCTAACAGACATGACAGGGGACATCCACACATCACTATGAATAATCTCAACTAATGAAGATGAAAATGTATTATTGAAAACAAAGGGGAGTTTATGAGATTTACTAAGTGCGCAAATATTGCAAAAAGAATTGAAGGAGACTTTGTGACCAAGACGAGAGAGAATAGAGGAGGATGGATGACCAAGTCGATTGTGCCAGATGGAAGAATGAACTGTGACAAGAGCTTGAGGAATATCAGATTCAGAATGAAAGGAGAGAGGATACAAACCATCCTTACAAGGGCCCTGAAACAACAATCGACCAGTGAGTAAACAATATATTTGATAAAAGATGGGAGCAAAAAGAAAGAAAACAAGATTATCTTTGGTGAAACGAGCTACGGAGAGTAAGTTTTTGCGAAGGGAGGGTACTCGAAAAACATTATAAAGATTGAAGTTGGAGGAATCCAAAGAAATAGGAATGTTACTGATGTGAGAAATGGGTAAAGAATCACCATTTCCCATGAAGACATTATGTGGACCATTGTGGTTGAGAGTTTGGGATATAAGCCGAAGTCATGTGATGAGTGGCTCCTGTATCTGGATACCAATTAGGATCCATAGCAATATGAGCACCCGCAAATGGCACAGTCGAGGATGGCTCAGAATAACGATGAGGACACTGAGTCATGTCATGTTGATTGATGTGACAATTGTTGCACCAATTAGGAGATGGTCCAAGTAAGCCTTGAGACCAAGGAGCACGACCATTCCAAGGAGTATAAGAGGATTGTTGCTGAGAAAATCACTGGCCACCATATGGAGGGCGAGAATTACGACGGTTTGCTCCACGACTACCATAGCCACCACGAGATCGGCCTCGCTGATCTCTTCGATTGTTGTCACGACGATCAGATTCAATACGGTCAAATTCATGGCGTTCAGAGTCTCGCTGGGTACGACCTTGATTGAAGAGAGCGGTGACCGGAAGTGAAGATGAATTTGTGTCAGAACGTTGGGCATCAAAGGCAAAGATGCGAGCCCGGAGGTCAGAGAATGTTGGAAGAGAAGGGCTTTGCGTTAAGGCTGTGCGAAGCATCAAATAGTCAGATCCGAGACCGTGGCGAGTAGATAAGATCAAATCCTCTTCCGGAACTGGTTTGCCAATAGAAGAAAGTGCATCTGCGATTGACTTGGCATGACGAATGTACTCATCAACAGTTTTGGACCCTTTTTGCTGTTCCAACAGTTGAAGCTTTAGGCTGGCTGCACTTGCTGTAGATTGTTGAGAAAAGTGACGAATAGACAATCCCAAACATCTTTGGAAGTGTCGAAGCCGATGGTGAGTTGGGACATCGGTGAGAGATGTAGTAATTAAGCTGACAATTTGCTGATCGATTGTGAACCATTCCTCATGTGCAGGGTTAGGTATTTCTGTGGTAGGAGAGGTTTCTATTGCAGCAATGGTGATTATAGCTTTGGGTTCCGGAATAGAACCAGAAATATAACCCCATAGCCTCTGTCCATGTAGGTAAGGCTTAATTTGTCAAAGCCAAGATAATTTGTTTCAGTAAGCTTGGTAAATTGAGCAGTATTCTGAGATGGGGTGGTAGTGGAAATAGAAAGGGCCATGAGGAAGAGACTGAGCAAAAGAATGGAGAGAAAGGATGTGTGGAGGAGAAAGTAAAATTAACAGGCAGGAAGGAGGATGTCTGATACCATGTAGAAATTCTGATTTCTTACTTTCATTTGATTATGATACAAGGTATATATACAAAGCCTACACCTGTGTGTAGGGGTGATCGTGGGACGGGTTAGGACGGGTTAGGTTTGTCCTTAACCCGACCCGAAACAACGACCGGGTCATTGAGGTCAACCCGAACCCGTCACTAAATATTGACCGGGTCGCATTTGATAACCTGAACCCGTCGTAACGATAGACTTATAACATATCAAGTAGCTAAAAGCCTAAAACAAAATAATCTACGAAAAAAAGTGAGCTTCAACATGTTAACCGCCCAACATTGTTGTAACAAAATGACGTGAAGCTCATATTGAAACAAAATTCAAGACAAAACGATAGACTTTTGTATTGATGTTAAATTATTTTATTCTATATTAATATAGTTATAGGACCGGGTCACCCGAGGAGCAACCGAACCCGACTTATTTAGTACTGGGTCGGGTTCAAGTTTGTCCAAAATGTCAACCGGGTCGGGACGGGTCATACTCACCCCTACCTGTGTGAATACACAATATATGCCTTAATTGTTGCTAATGATAAAGATAGTGATATATGATGAGAGGGGAGCACTCGGTTGATGCATGGTTGGTAGAATGAGGCACGTGAGGCACGATCTGGGCCAATCATTCTGATGACGTGGCAGAGATAGTGTCAGGAATAGTTTTTGTTGTGTTCACACTAATGTTGGTAGTGGGATTACTATTTACCACGTGGCGCCCACAATGCACGAGAGGTTGATGGATAGTTGAGATCGTGCCTCACTTACCTCATTCTAATTTTGGTGCCTCATTTGATCGTTCCTCTATGATGAGATATGCTATTAATTGGAGATTTGATTCAGATAGGATTCTCGGCTTGATTGAGATCTTGAGTGAATATTTCTAACACCTTGTGCCAAAACTTGCAGATTTGTTTTTTTTGTAACAATAAGGCTTTAAGCGTTGTGCTGGTCGTGCTAATAATGACTAATTTCTTGGATAATAGAAATTAAATGCAGGAATAATTGACCTAAATATATTGAAATTAACAGCGCAGATTGAAAGGAATTGTTAAGACTCGTCAGACGATAGAGCTTTGAAGCTCACAACTGCCCTCCATTGGATGTTGGAGTTGTTCGGTAATAACTTCACACAATGAGTTGGACGATGCACTATCATGTGCTTTTCACTACCACCACACTGGAAGAATTCTAACATAATAGTTGGGATCAGGTGCCATAAAAAAATTTCAGGCTCTGATGCAGACTAGGCTTCACCCTTACCTCGCAAGGCTTTATGGGTACCCTCCGTATCAGGTCTGCAGGCCAAACACCCCAACCCTGCAAATTCATTAGCCGGAGGCCCACTCCCTATGGAGCTACCTCTGCTAATTAACTCAAGGATGTTGGTAGTGGGACTTGAACACAAGATGCCCACCACCCTTTAACATGAGTTTTAGTATGCACTTTTATGATGCAGACCAGGCTTCACCCCTACCTCGCAAGGCTTTATGGGTACCCTCCGTATCAGGCCTGCATGCCATACACCCCAACCCTGCAAGTCCATTAGCCGGAGGCCCACTCCCCTATGAAGCTACCTCTGCTAATTAACTCAAGGATGTTGGTAGTGGGACTTGAACACAAGATGTCATCACCCTTTAACATGAGCATACTAAAACTCATAGTAGAGTGAGTCTCTGACTAATGGACTTGCAGGATTGAGGTGTATTGTCTACAGACTTGATACAGAGAATACCCATAAACCCTTGCGAGGTAAGGGTGAAGCCTGATCCGCATCAGGTTCACAGTCATTTCTTAAATAAATAGAATAATCCCCATTTGTCAAAGGCATGATAATGGGCATCGATAACAGGTTGGAGGCAAACTTGAATTGGGGTTTTATCTTGATCTTTATTAATATGCAGTGTTTAATAGCCTTCTATTGACTTGTGTTGCCTCATCCAAAAAAAAAAATCCCCGCTTGTCATCTAACAAATTTCCTTTCGTTGAATCATCGACGGCTTAAATACGTTTCACGAACTATTCGGTCCACTCGTATATAATAAAAATTTCAAGCCCATTTAGCCCAAAAGAAAAATGTGGCAAATATGTAAAAAGTTAGAAGCCAGAAAACCCTAATCTTATATATTCATATCATCCTCCTACGGCCGGATTGTACTTTGGGTAGGCGAGTCGGAGACATGACAACGAGACTTCGCAAGAATAGAAAGAAGAGAGGTCACGTGAGCGCCGGCCATGGGCGTATCGGGAAACACAGGAAGCATCCAGGAGGTCGTGGTAACGCCGGAGGTTTGCACCATCATCGGATCCTCTTCGACAAGTACCATCCAGGTTACTTCGGGAAAGTCGGTATGAGGTACTTCCACAAGCTCAGAAACAAATTCTACTGCCCGATCGTCAACGTCGACAAGCTCTGGTCGCTGGTGCCGCAGGAGGTCAAGGATAAGGCCTCCAAGGACAATGTTCCTGTCATCGATGTCACTCAGTTCGGCTACTTTAAGGTCTTGGGGAAGGGAATGCTGCCGGATTCCAAGCCTGTGGTCGTGAAGGCTAAGCTCATTTCGAAGACTGCCGAGAAGAAGATTAAGGAGGCTGGAGGTGCTGTTCTTCTTACTGCTTAGGTTTTGTTCACCCATCACATCTTAAGTTTTTACCAGTACTTATGTCCGTTGGTTTTCGATTTTTACGTTTTCAACTTGATCAGTTTTTATTTCAAATCTATTTGGACTTTTGTTTAATTTGTTCTCTTGGTTGCTATTTTTGTGTTTTTATTTCAACTTGAATTAGTTTCCGTGCTGCCTTTGTTAGGCTGTTTGTTTGCATCCTTCTTGATTCACATTTTGCCACTTTGAAGCTTGATTCAGGCTCCATCAGATACGTTGGAGGTTTTTATTTTTGAAAACTGTGATACACATCAACCTGTTTATTTGACTTAGAGATCGATTCTTGTTTGTGGGATATCAATTTATGATTGCAGTGGGCTAGTAGATATTTTGCTCCTTACAATGGTTTCACCGACCCTAGGTTTACAATGTTTTCTCTCTGCAACTAACGCCTCATTTATGCCACTGTTATGATGTCCAAAGACCGAGTGACTGATCATGTTTATTAGTGCATATCTCTAATATCCTACCATTGTGTTTTCCAAAAAACTATGTCTTAAAACATTTTTAGTCTGTCTTCTTTTGTCCTGACTACCTTGCATCTATTTTTTTCGACTTAAGGGACATCATCTCCTATGTATTATTCTTTGTGTTGTGAGGGATGGTAACTTTTCCCGATAGCAAGCTCAACTTTGGTAGAGCTGGTCCATTTTTCAGGGTTGCTCAATCATTCACTACCATTTGTTTGTGGATGTATTTCTTTATTGGCTGAATTGTATTGATGGTGCTTGACGGAAAGTTGAACTTCTATATTCGTTGTTCCTTATTTGTTATATTATTGTTCTGAGAATGCTTGCTTTCTATCTATCTCTGTGGATCATTATTATAACCAGATTTGTGTAGGTTGTATTGATTTCACTGATGTCTGAAGGACTGAGTGCATGTATTTTGACAAATGTGTTTGGCCCGAGTGCTGTATGCACAAAAACCTACTGAAAGAAAGGAAAGCATGAAAACGAAAATATTTTAGTGCTTCAGTCATGATCATTGAGCTCTAGCATCGTCTGTAATTCACTATATGAGGTGATGTTTACAACACGGAACACGGTTACAAACCTTGCAAATTTACTCTGCCTTGACCTTTTCTTTGACTTGAACCTTAAAGTACAGGTTGTTGCCGGCGGTTGATGCTTCTTGCTCGTTGTTGGCTAGCGTTTCTCTTATTGTGGCCAACTGCTCGCTAATTATCCCTTCTTCCCTCGGGAATGATCCTATTCTTTCTGGTTTTTTATTCTCTGTTGTTAATAGACATAGAGATCATATTTCATGTGTTTTTATGTCACTCACTCATATTGAGTTTTGTTGGAAAGTCTGCCTGTTCATCTTTGTTTCTATTGTCTGCCTGAGCTGTGCATATTTAAGTTATGGTTTGCTGTCATGCTGAGTTTTAAGTCAATGAAAGCTGTAATATTATGTTCAAGGAAATCAGGGAAATCCACATTGACAATTAATTTTCATTTATGTGAAATGTGGATTTGCGGATGAATGGCTGAGAGTAGAAGATGTTTATTTGGTGAGAAGATGACATTTTTTTCTGAAAATTCTATACGTTTTGTATAAACAGCTACTCTAGGAGGAATGTTTTTATGCAATGTTAATGAATTAATAACTATTTTGGTAGCTCTGGAATGTTTTAGTCTCCTACCTATTAATTTGAAAAACCAAGAAAGATGTATTGTCTAACGAGGCTCCTATGAAATATTTACTTACGATGACAACTTTGTGAAGACAAAAATTCGAGATGCCACTCTTGGAGTGTTCAGTGAAGTTCAATCTTGCGGATTGAAACAAATTGAAAGCGCAACTAGTGCCATGGTGTGAGTTGTAGTTTGACTCTGTGTAGTGAGTTGGAAGTCTAACAGATTATCTCCCTGAAACGGAGTTTTTTTTTTAAAAATTGATCCAAACAAGTTTTCCAATTTCGAAATTGACTCATGCGAGTTTCACATTTTAAAAATGACCCACTTTTAATGAAATCGGATTCACAGGATCCGGTTTGTTACGATTTTCAGAAGATCGGATCCTGAGAATTCGGTTAGTTGCGTTTTGTAACTCAGAAGATCGGATCCGGTTTTTTGGATATGTGGATGATGTGGACGACGGTCAAATACATGGCTTTCACGTAAGACCATAGTGTGGAGATTCGGATTTTGGAAAAATAAATTTCGGCCGCAGCTTCTTCTCCCCCATTCTTCTCCGAACCCTAGTAGCAATTTCTCCTCCGATTCGTCGTCGATTTGTCCGTATTTCCCATTCCGAGCAACTCCGTCCATTCCTCATCCGATTTCGTCCCATTCCTCATTCGATTCCTCCCCATTCGATTTCGTCCGCAAAAACCCAAAGTTCTCCGAAATTGATAGGTAAAAAAACTCAATTGTGTAATTAGTGTTGTTGATTTGTTTGTTTTTGAAGGATTGTTGTTGTAAATTTTGTTATTAGTATAGTTGAATTGTTTGTATTTAATATTAGTTCGGTTAATTGTATGAATATTTTGAATTTTGTGAATTGTGTGGTTTGATATTAGTCTGTTTAATAGTTGTTGTTGAATTATTATCGTTGAATTAATGACGTTGAATTGGTGGTTGATCACATTGGTTTGCTATTGTCCATGGATTATGGTTTTATATTCGTAAAAAGAATATTGTGGAATGTCATAGTTTTTGAATTACTATATTTGTATTTGGACAAAAATTTGAATTTTATTTGTTTTTCTTCATGAATTGGTAATAATGAATATTTAATATTTTTACAAAAATGTCGTCAGGTAACAGGCGAAGAAGCACTAGTCAACGCGATGTGACGTCTTCTTCACAAGCGACTGCTAATTCAAAAATGGATATGGATGATTATCTTCATTTTGGACCCATTGATGCATCCTTATTGACGATACAAAGTGTGCATTGTACTGAGGCGATTTGGAGAAATCAGGTATGATTTTCATTAATTAAACATTTTAAATTCATATCATATAACAATGTGTTATAGTAAGAAATTGTTGTACATATTATAGATGGATAGAGAATTTATGTCTGATAAGCCATTGCGGGTCGCGGGTCATAATGTCGTAAATATGAACCCTCGACTTGCGAAGTATGTTGCAAATGTCGGATTTCTACCTTGGACCCAAGTATGCAACGTGAAGATTGATCCTAAATTGTGCACCGCCCTAGTGGAGAGAAGACGCCCCGAGACACACACCTTCCATCTGAATGGAGGGGAGGCTATAATTACACTACAAGACGTGGCTCTCCTTAATGGATTACCCATAGATGGGGAGCGCGTGTCTGGATTAGGAGAGTTAGAATGAGAGCCTGTTTGTTTGAGTTTATTGGGTGCTGTGCCCGACTGTCCTAAGGTGAAATCGATGGGTAGCAAGACATGATTCGATAACTACCTTACTAATATGCCAGGCGATATGGATGAAGAAACATTGAAGAAATATGCTAGGGTGTATATTTTATGTCTATTGGGATTAACTCTCATGTTAGACTTGTACGGTGATCAGGTAACGCTCCACTACCTTCCATTGTTGGCATACTTAGATAACGCCAGGAGATACAGTTGGGGGAGCGCGGTTTTAGCTTTTCAGTACAGCCAGTTGTGCAAAACAAATAATTTTAAGAAGTTGCAAATTGGTGGCTGTGCACTATTACTACAGTTTTGGAGTTGGGAGCGCATGCGTATTGGAGCTCCACAACCATATTTTAGACATGCCCCAGTACTTGAAGATGACATTCATCCATTTTTAAGACCTTGTTGGTCATACTTGTAAGTAAATTTTATATTTATTTTGATATTGAAAATTGTTAACAATTAATTAAATTTGTAACGCATTTTCTTATGCGCAGACATTGGGCTGGACCAAAACATTTTTAAGAGGTCCCACGTGGTGCTTTAGTCTTCTTTCGGGATCAGCTCTAGCGAATGGCCCACAGAGATTTTATTTTTTGACCATATGATGAGTTGATGGAACGACTGCATCCCGCATGTCTCGAATCGCGGGAATTATGGACGGCTGATGTGCCACTTATTTGCTTTAACATCGTTGAGTGGCATCATCCAATTCGTGTTATGAGACAGTTTGGATGGAAGCAGATGATTCCACCTGCTATTATTGCATTTACGAATGAGCACCACGGATTAGAAAGGAAAAAGAAAGTTGATTGGAGAATGCACCTCCACCAGTATGTTGCGCTATGGAGTAGTAGATATGAGAGATTAATATATGGGGATCCGGACGAAGATGGCGAGAACATTGATATTCCCAGTGATGAATATGTGTATTGGTATTCAAGGATCACACGTCGCCTTATCCAGCCCAAATTGGAAGAAGATGACACTCAGGCATATCGCCATAGTGCCCACCTAGCAATGTAAGTTTTCACATGTTTCGAAATATTCCTATTTTATACTGTTTTACATGTTTAACTAACAATTTGTTTATATAGATTCGCACGTGCTCATCTGCGCATCGCAGGCTGTAGAAGGATTCACAAGTACTGCAGATCCGAGACCAATTTTTCATCACATTTTCCATACCGTAGTGGAGGAACTACGGGTGTTAGAGGAGTTGCGGCTGCTGAATATCAAATCTGATATTATTCAGTTTGGAAACTGTAAATTCATTTTTTTATTTGAAATTATTTAATTAATATACTAATACATTTCAACGACAGGTGACGATGATGATATGAGTCTAGAGGAAGATCATGTCACCAACCTTGACTCACAGACATCGGGTTATGATTGTTCATCAAGCTCACGGGCACTTCGTTCACCATCATTACGGCAATCCACCTCACAGGTACCACCTTCACCACTATTTCGGCCATCCACCTCACAGGAACCACCTTCACCACCAGTTCACGGGCACCAGCTTCGTCCTCCAAAGTCACCAAAACAATCATAGCTGAAGAGGTTGCGTAGACATAGATTCGGTAGAGATTGAGAATATTTTTACTTTACTTTATTATTTTGTTGGACTTACGCAACATTTTGTAGTTTTAATCTCTCAATTTAATCGACGAAAATAACTTATGATACGTTTTGTATTTTCAATCTCTCAATTTAACCGATGAAAATAAATTACAGTACGAAAAATGAAACAAAATTATTGTTTTTTAAAAACTGAATTCTCGGGATCCAATTTCCCAAGGGACCCGAGTTTCTGATGCCTCGACCAGAAGTGACCGGACGGGCACGGGTCTGGCGATCTGGTTTTTCGCGGGTCCCAAATTTTAGAGAAAAAACAAAAAAATTAGGTTTTTTACAGACTGGATCCCCAGGATTTGGTTTTCTACGGGACTCGAATTTCTGACACCTCGACCAGAAGTGATCGGACGAGCATGGGTCGGGATTCCCAGAAAACTGGATTCCGACGATTCGGTTTTCCACGGGACCCAAATTTCGGGGAAAAAACCAAAAAATTTATGTTTTTTACAGACTGGATCCCCGAGATCCGGTTTTCTATGGGACCTGAATTTCTGACGCCTCGACTAGAAGTGATCGGACGGACACGGGTCGGGATTCCCCGAAAACCGGATTTCGACGATCCGGTTTTCCACGCCCTATATATATTCATGTTCTCTCGTTCATTTTCTACATCCAAATACACTTCCTACTATAAATCTCTCATCTTTCCACTCATTCTAGCAAATTCCTTCGACATGGAAACTCCCACTCTTTATAATTTAGATGTTCCAATCATGGACGAGTACGGCCGTGAAGAAATGGAGAATTTGGAAATGGTCGCTGTTGAGAATTTGCATTATGAGAATGCAGTACCCCGTTATGTATGGGATCATCCAGATTTTGAAAATATTTCGGCATGGGATTCCAATCAACCAGCCGATGAGTATATGAGAGGATATTCTGGTCAATCGGATCTCCGCGAATCCCTTGGAGTTGGAACTTCGTTTGACTCAAAAGAACTTGCCATACATGCGGTGCGGAAGTGGTCGATAATGAATCGGGTGGAATACGGGGTAAAAAAATCTAACCCTTCTTTTATGGTGTTTCAATGTCGACAAGGTCGAGATGTTTGTCCATGGGGCCTCCGGATAGCTGCACTGAGAGGAAGTCACCGTTGGGAAGTGCGAAAGCATCGTCACCACCACATATGTCAGAACAACACAATTATGTCCAACAACGTTCATATGACGCCTAAGTACATCGCTACAGAACTGTGGGATGTGATGATAAAAAAATTACGGTTGAGTGGAGCAGAGATACAAGCAAGAAATGTGAAAGACTATGAGCTAGAAATTTTCGCCTTGAAAGCTTGGCAAGTGAAGCAACAAACAATGACAAACAACTAAAGCCTTCGCAGACCTGCCGCACTAGATGAAGGCTTTAGTTGATCATAGTCTGGAAACAGTTGTCAAATGGGATACGGAAGAAATCGATGGTGAGTACATTCAGGTAAATCGTGTTTTCTGGGAATTCGCTGAATGTAATCATGCGTTTAAGCATTGTCATCCTATATTATCCATTGACGGAACTCATATGTACGGTAAGTACGATGCGAAGCTGCTCGTAGCATTCTCATTGGACGCAAACAATGGTGTTGTACATATTGCGTTTGCTTTGGTCGAGAGTGAAAACACCTCCAGCTGGAGTCGGTTCATGAGATGCATTCGTGAGGGTGTCACTTCACGCCAGGGCTTGTGCGTCATATCTGACAGACACGGAGAAATAATCGCTGCCATAAAAGAACCAGAATGGTCGCCTCCTATGGCTTACCATCGTATCTGCGTTCACCACTTCCAGAGCAACTTCAACACGAAGGTCAAAGACTCTTACTTGAAGAAAAAACTTGGCAAGGTTGCATATGCCAAGAAATAATACAAGTTTGCAGTTGAAAATGAGGAGCTGATGAAACTATTGAGAAACAGACCTAACGTACGAATGTGGTTGCGCAACGTGGACATTCAATTATGGTCTTTCGATGCTGGTGGTATGAGATGGGGCTCAATGACCACGAACACTTCGGAATCGTTCAATGGCATTCTCAAGCACGGACGTGATTTACCAATTTCAGCATTGGTTATGTTCACTTTCAAATAGTTGAATAAATACTTCAACAGCCGTCGTTATCGTTACGACAATACGGATTCGGCTTTTGCACCAAAGATACACCAGAGGTTGGAGGAACTCCGACAAAGGACACAGTTTCACAGAGTCATAATTTTTAATCCGTCTCGGAATTTATCAGGTTACCACGGGAACTAAGCATCATCTGTGGAAAGTTTGCCTACCCGAGAGAACATGTGACTGTGGAAAATGGACGACACTTCATATTCCTTGCAGTCATTCAATTGCAGCTTATAAGTTCGCGAACAGGGAATACATCGACTATGTGCCTCATGAGTATACACTTCAAGCTTACAACATGACCTGGAGTTACCATTTCAGTCCATTACCTGATTCTGACTTCTGGGAACCCTATTATGGACTTCCTCATAGGCCTAATCCTCACTTCAAACGTACAAACGTCGGTAGAAATCCAACAAGGCGAAGGCGTACTGAAATGGACCAGAGGGATGTCGGCCAATAGAGTACTCAAGGAGAGGCTTCATCATCACAACCTCATTACAGAATTCAAAGGTGCAAATTATGCCATCAAACTGGTCATAACAGAAGGCCTTGTCCCTTCGCCAATGCAAGCTAAATCCAATATCCGAGTACTGATAGTACTGTTGTTGTTCACTTTTATTTTACTACAACTTTGTTTCTAATGTCCAACTTTGAATGATTTCCAAACTGCTGTATCTTTTTATTTTAAATACAGACCGTAATAACGGGCTTAACAACAAAACAAATTTTTTTTTCCACAAACCGGATCGCCGAAAGCCGGTTGTATAATAAAACTGGATCTCCAAGTTATGGTCTTACTTGGAAGCCACGTATTCGACCAGTTTCAGAAATTTATTTTTCCAAAAACCGGATCTCCGCACTCCGGTCTTACGTGGAAGTCACATATTCAACCGTCGTCCACATCATCCACATCTCCAAAAAATGGATCCCCGGGATCCAGTTAGTTACAAAACGCAACTAACCGGATTCTCTAGATCCGGTCTTCTGAAAATCGTAACAGGATCCGGTTTCATTAAAAATGGGTCATTTTTGAAATGTGAAACTCGCGTGGGTCAGTTCTGAAACTGGGAAACTCGTTTAGGTCATTTTAAAAAAAACTCCCTAAATCGTTATAGCCAACTGTGCAACTGTGAATCATGTCATGTCTACCCTTCTTTATCAAAACTGTGCAACTGCTGATACTTCTCTATACTCATTGCCGCGTGCATACAATCTTCACACTTGATGTGTGCACGTACGGGACAGTATTTGAAAATTGCCGCATACGTTAGTATATACGACCAAATAATTATTGGTTGTTCGCAATAACATTGTTATGCGACAATTGTTTATGCGATACAAAAAATGGTATCCCTTAATATTATTAATGCGACTTTTGTTTACACGACACGTACTTTATGTCCCTTTAATATGTTCATGTGACTACTGTGTAAGCGACTTAATTTAAGCGACTACTCAATATATGTCACGTAATAAAGAAAAACTAATGGATCCTGATATTGACCCACCAATTTATGACTGAAATTGTATACGCATTGAAGATAGCGATCTACCATTTGCTTCTTGGGCAACATTTTCCCCAAAATATGTCACGTAAATGTGAAACATTAAATGCAAAATAAAAGCACCGGTATACCCCTTGCAATTCGAATTTACCCACTTTTTCAGAAAATCAACTGGTAGAGGTCCCATACGTCGGAGAATATTCTATGAAGCTCCAAGACTGATATTCTATGAGGTTTGTTGGTGAGATCTTCATCAAATCCACACGTTTTGGAGGTAAATTAAGCAAGTTTGTGTGGAAATGTCCATTTTGATTCCATTTTTCAGACTTGTATACATGTGTAGGTAGCTTCTTGATGCTTGAAAGTTGTTCATGTATAATGGGGGATGAGTATAGCCGCATGGGGAACTTTGTTGATGCTTGAATAAGTTTTGAAAGAATAGCTAGATGCATATATGTATATATAGGCGGATGTGAGTGTAGGGGACTTCCATTTTTGCTGGGTTAAGGGATATATAGAGCACCAGAAATTACAGTTCGTTGCTGTTTGTGAAAGGGTACATGCAAATGTGAAACGGTGTGTGTGAAAAGAGGCCATTTTGTTGTTTGTTCTGGGAGGTGAGAGGTGAGAGGTGAGAGGTGAGAGGTGAGAGGTGAGAATTAATGGAGATCCATGAATTGGTTTTTGCTAGTGGAATTTGTAAAGCAGATTGTGTGAAACAGATGCAATTGTTCTGTTTGATTTGCATGAAACAGGGGCCATTTAATTTATGAGTCTTGCTACATATATGTATAGGTACTGAGTTTAGCTGAATTTAGTTTAATTTATTTTAATTTAGCTTAGCTGAATTTAGTTTATTTTAGTTTAACTTATAATTTATACCAACTTAACATTACTTAACCATCATCATCATCATATCACAGTCATCATCATCACCATCATCATCATATTACCATCATCATATTACCATCATCATATTACCATCATCATATCACCATCATCATTACCATCACCATCATATCGTCATCATATTACAATCATCATATCACTATCACTATCATCATCATCATCACATAATCACAATCATCATCAACATATTACCATCAGCACCATCACCATCACCATCACCATCACCATCACCATCATATCGTCATCATCACCACAACCATCATCATCATCAAAATCACCTCATCATCATCACATCACATCATCATTATATTGCCATCATCATCATATTACCATCATCATCATATCATATTACCATCATCATCATCATCATCATCACATCACATCATCATCATCATATCACCATCAACATCATCATATTACCATCATCATCATCATCATATTACCATCATCATCATATCACCATCATCATATCATCACCATCACCATCTCTTTTTTTAATTAAAGTTGGGCGGTGCCAGCGCGTTTATTAGAAAGGATCCAAAAAGCCTGAATCGAGGCAAATACAAACAAATCCCTCAAGCGCCAGGGGAAAGTTATAATGCCTAACTCCTTAAAAACACCGAATGGGAAAGGTAAAGCACCAAACAAGGAACAAGAACCACAAAAAACATAGGACATCATGAAGCTGATAGCAGGATCTCTACGCAAGAACACAGGAGAAGCCGGGAAAGCCTGAGACACAAATAAAGCAAAGCTACAAGCAGAAGCTAGCTGGTCAGACACAAAATCCAGCCGATCGGCAGAAATCATGCAAACCGAGCAGAAGCCATTAAGCACCAAAGATAATACCTACAGCATTATGAACAGCACTGTCCTTCTGACGGCAAAGGATGCATTTAAACATATCATAGCAATGACAACAAGGATCAACCCTTAAGCCATCTTTCCTGCACCATTTTGGAAGTTTCAAATAATCATCAAGGAGTTGATGCTGAACAATAGGAGGGGGGCCTTGGATATCTCTGAATTCATGAGGCAGACTGTCAAACATGAAGCACGAGAGAGCAATGGCTGGATCATTAAGGATAGGAGGAACATGTTTTATTAGACAATTGGCAAGTTTTTCCTTGGCTTTCCTCCATCACACAAATTTTTCCCATGAACCTTCAAAAACATCAGATTGACGGGAGGGAATATCCTTGTGGGAAGAAGAGACATAAGAAAAATGAGCCTCCTTAAACTCTAGAAAATCCATAAGAGTAATAACAGCTTCAAACATGTTATCTTCCTGAATAAGCACCACCACACCAAATTAGAAAGTCCCTTTATTGTGATCCCTGAGGATGGCAGCAGCTTTATAATAATTAAAATCCAAGGAGAGAGAACTCCCAGAATATCCAGGGAACCAGATGTTCCATTGACCATAACAAGAGATAGCAGGCTCGCCAACTTAGAGAATATCCAAAGTGATGCTGTTGGTGAAGGATCTAGAATATTGAGCTTTAATAAGAGGAGCAAGCTAAGCCGCCCAATGAATAAGTTTCTTTTTGATGCAAGGAGGCGCTTTATCAGCCATAACATACTTCCTGAAATTCCAAATCTCCCAAAAAGCACATCACGACATAGCAAGAGCGAGGCAGTCCATGTAATTATTTGGATTGCGTAATAGGAACCACTCTCTTTTAAGTAAAGTCACGGAAGGAGGAACTTTCTTATCAAACAGCATGCCAAGGAAGTTGCAAGTATCCTTAGCCACCTCACTGGCCAGGAACAGATGGAGGAGGGACTCCTTAATAGGCATATTGCAACAACGGCATTTAGACGTGATGGGAATGCCCAACTTAATCACTGCATCATCAGTAGGCAAGCCAAAATGAAGGAATTTCCAAACAAACCCGCTAATTTTTTGAGGAATCCAACATTGCCAAATGGATCCAAAGATTTTATCCTTACGCATGTTTTTCCTCCTGTACTCATAGAAAGCCTTGGCAGAGAATCTACCAGAAGGAGTGACTCTCCAGGAAAGTCTGTCAGGAAGATCATTGAGGTGAAAAGAGTCCATGATAAGCGTAGTCACATTAGGCAACCAGTTCATAAGTTTGGTTCTAATGCCTTCAACATTGATAATGTCCTTCACCATCCATTGTTTAACCTCTTTAGGAGGGATGATATCCAACCATTCACAGAAATGACAAACAAATATTTCCCCTCTACCAATAGTCCAGTGAGACTCTCTCCTCAGTCTCTTGATAAGAGGCTTGATAGCAGTCCAAATACCAGAGCTCTTGGACTTGTTCAAAAATTATTCCCTATTGAAACTGGCCAAGGGAGAGCCATTCAACAGAAAATGCCATCATATCGTCATCATCATCACAACCATCATCATCATATTACCATCATCATCATATCATCATCACCATCGCCATCATCATCACAACCATAATCATCATCACATCACATCATTATCATCATATTGCCATCACCATCATCATCATATTACCATCATCATCATATCACCATCATCATCATATCACCAACATCATATCATATGATGATGATGGTGATGATGATATGATGATGATATGATGATGATGATGGTGATATGATGATGATGGTTGTGATGATGTTGACGATATGATGGTGATGGTGATGATGATATGATGATGGTGATATGATGATAATGGTAATATGATGATGATGGTTGTCATGATATGATGTTGATGATGATGGTTGTCATGATATGATGGTGATAATGATGATGATGGTGATATGATGATGATGGTAATATGATGATAATGATGGTGATATGATGATGATGATGATGGTGATGGTGATGGTGATGATGATGATGATGATGATGATGATGATGGTGATATGATGATGATATGATGATGATGGTAATATGATGATGATGTGATGATGATGATGGTGGTGATATGATGATGATGGTAATATGATGATGATGATACGATGAGGGTAATACGTTGGTGATGATATGATGATGGTGATGTGATGATGATAATGGTGATGATATGATGAGGGAAATACATTGATGATGATATGATGATGGTGGTGGTGGTGGTGATGGTGATGATGATGATGATGTGATGATGATAATGATGATGGTACGATGAGGGCAAACGATGATGATGATGATGATGATGATGATGGTGATGATGATGATAACGATGATGATGATGACGACGATGATGATGATGATGATGATGATGACGATGACGATGACGATGATGATGACGATGATGACGATGATGACGATGGTGATGATGATGATGATGACGATGATGATGATGAACTTAAATCAAATAAAATTTTCTTTAAATTAATTTAATTTAGTTTAGTTTATTTTAATTTAGTTTAGTTTAGTTGAATTTAATTTAATTTAATTTAGTTTAGCTTACCTGAATTTAGTTTAATTTAATTTATTTTAATTTGACTTAGCTGAATTTAATTTATAAAGCATAAATTTAAAGTCAATTGGACAGGAGTTGGAGTAGTCTTATAAGTATGATTTGCTTTGGCTTAATTATTTGTATCATATTTGGTAAGGGGAGCGCTCGGTTGACAATCCCTAAAAATTCGAGAACCTGAGACCCCAAATCTCACCATTACATCAACTTGCATATTTGAATGTGGAGGTGACACGTGTCCCACTAACTTTTTTCCCTTCATTATGCAGTTTTGAGCATGCATTTTTGTAGATGCATTTTAAGCTCTCGGAAACTACACTTAGGCAAAAACTGGCGCATTTTCAAAAATGCATAACAAAGACCAAACTGCATAACGAAGGGGTTCTCAAAGTTCTCGAAATAGAGGGGTTATCATTTGAGCACTCTTCTATTTGGTAATATATAGGAAGGGGAGTGCTCGACTGAGAACCCCTAAAAATTCGAGAACCTGAGACCCCAAATCTCACCATTGGATCAAGTTGCATATTTGAATGTGGAGGTGACACGTGTCCCACTAACTTTTTTCCTTCATTATGTAGTTTCGAGAATACATTTTGCCTAGATGCATTTTAAGCTTTCGGAAATTGCACTTAGGCAAAAACTGATGCATTTTCAAAAGTGCATAACGATCTCATCAAGGTCAGAAACGTTCAGTTTCAAGTTTAGAAACTAAGTTTGACACATTGTCTAATTTAGATTATGTTTCTAACATTTCTGAAATGTTTGCTATGCAGGATGATGAGATTTCGTGGTGGGTGGACTCTACTGCTACGACACATGTTTGTAGAGACAAAGAAATGTTCAAGTCCTTTGCCGCTACAAGTGAAGGAAGAGTTCTTCACATGAGAGATGAGTCGATCGCCCTATCCTAGGACAAGGCCATGTAGAATTAGAATTTTCTTCGGGAAAGGTAATTATTCTTACTAATGTTCTGTTTGTACAAAATATTAGAAAAAATATTGTATTGGGTACTGTTTTGAATAAATTAGGTTATCGGCAAGTGTGTGAAGTTGATAACTATATTTTATCAAAAGGTGATGTATTTGTCGAAAAATGATACTTGTGTAATGGAATGTTCTAGCTTAGTATTAATAAATTTGTTTCTTCTTTATATCTGAATTGTGAGAATGAAATCTCTACTAAGTCTTAAAATTTGAATGATGAAATTTCTACACTTTGGCATGCACGTTTAGGACATGTTCATTACAAAAGATTGCATGAAATGTCTAAGCATGACTTAATTCCCTAATTTGACATGAATATTGATAAGTGTAGAACTTGCATGCTTACTAAAATTACTAGGCTACCATTTCATGATGTTAAAAGAGAAAGCAATCTACTTGTTCTAGATTTTGCTATGTTTACTAATTGCATTCAAAAGATGAGGCTCTTGATAAATTTAAAATTTACAAGAGCGACGTTGAACTTAAAAAGGGAACCTTGATTAAAAGGTTGCGCACCGATATAAGTTGGGAATACTTTAATCCAAGTTATTTCCAAAGTGCTGGTATCATTCATGAAATCACGGCTCCCTACACACCACAACAAAATAGTGTTTCGGATGGAAAGAATCTAGCATTGAAAGAGATGGTTAATTCCATGCTCTCATACTCGAGTTTAAATGATGGATTTTGGGGAGAAGCTCTATTAACAGCTTGCTATTTATTAAATAGGGTTCCTAACAAAAGGAGTAACCTTATTCCTTATGAAATTTGGTATAAGAAGAAGCCAAATTTGGGACTTGTTCGAGTTTGGGGTTGTAGGGCGGTAGTGAGACTACCTTTCCCTAAACATAAGACTTTAGGAGAAAAAAGAGTTAAATGCATATGCATAGGATATGTCTAACACTCCACGGCTTATAGATTCTATGTTATGGAACCTTATAAGCATGTATCGATTCATACAATTATTGAATCGAGAGATGCCATATTTGATGAAAAGAGATTTTCATCAATTAGCATGCCTAAAGATTTGAATCTTGTGCCTAGTGCAAATCAAGGATCAAATGACACCTAAATTTCTGAAATTAGAAGGAGTAAAAGAGCCGGAAATGAAAATTCATTTGGAGACGATTTTCTTATCTACCTAGTAGAAGGAACTAAGGATGAGGTTGGCTCACAATACATGTATTGTTTTGGTATTGAAAATGACCCTAAGACATTTAATGAAGCCATGAAATCCCAAGATGTTTCATTTTGGAAAGAGGCCATAAATGATGAAATGGACTCTATTATGTGCAATATTACTTGGATTTTGGTAGATTTACCACTGGGACATAAACCTTTTGGAAATAAGTGGATCTTTAGAAATACGATAAAAGTAGATGATACTATTGACAAGTTGAAAGCAATATTGGTGGGCTAAGGCTTTAGACAAAATATGGTACGTACTACTTTGACACTTATGCACCGGTTGCAAGAATTTCAACGATTAGATTGTTGATTTCTTTAGCATCTATTCATAAGTTGCTAGTACATCAAATGGATGTAAAGACCGCTTTCCTTAATGGTGAGTGAGGGGAAGAGATCAACACGAAACAACCGGAAGGTTTCATTATGCCGGGAAAAGAGCATAAGGTATGCAAGCTTGTGAAGTCATTATACGGGCTTAAACAAGCACCTATGCAATGACATAAAAAATTTGATGATGTGGTATTATCCGATCAATTTATTTTAAATTAATCGGATAAATGTGTATATAGCAAGTTTGACAACTCCGGAAATGAAGTTATCATTTGTCTATATGTGGATGATATGTTGATTTTTGGCACTAACCTAAAGTGCATAATTTAAACAAAAGAACTTTTATCATCTAAGTTCTCCATGAAGGACATGGGGGAGGCAGAGATTATTCTTGACATAAGAATAAAGAGAGTAGAAGGAGGTCTAGCTCTAACACAAACTCATTACATTGAGAAAGTATTGAAGAGGTTTGATTACTTTGATTGCCACTCGGCAAATTACTTCCTAATAGCGGAAATCCTGTGTCTCAACTTGAATATTTAAGAGTTATTGGGAGCTCGATGTATGCATTGACAAGTACAAGACCCGATATCACTTTTGCGGTTGGAAAGCTAAGTCGCTACACTAGTAATCCGAGTGTGGGTCATTGGCAAGCGGTTCATAGGGTGCTACGGTACCTTAAGGGGTCCATGAATCTTGGTCTTGTATATTCTGATTTTCCTTAAGTTATAGAAGGATACTCGGATGCAAGTGGATTTCAAATGAGGAGGACCATTCCTCTACAAGCGGATGGGTATTTCTACTTGGGGGAGGTGCCATTTCATGGGCATCTAAGAAAAAAATTTGCATTACAAGTTCGACAATGGAATTTGAGTTTGTTGCTCTAGCCGCCGCTTCGAAAGAAGCATAATGGTTAAAGAACATGATATATAAAATTCCATTGTGGGAAAGACTGATATCACAAATATCGATACATTGTGATAGGGCTGCAACATTGGCTAAGGCATATAGCCATGTATACAATGGGAAGTCTAGACACTTCGGTGATAGACATAGTGCAGTAAGAGAGCTCATTATGCACAGGGTAATATCAGTAGATTTTGTTAAGTCACATTGACTAGAAACTCAGTCAGTATGTATGTTAAGGGGATGTGACTAAAACCCATATAAATTTTCTAATCGTGGGACACCCAAATTCACATCTGACTAGCGTTAGAGTTGAATTTAATGCTGAAAGCCCATTCCTAGAAAATTGATGAACACAAATAAACATCCCCAAGTGTGTGTTTATAACATACAAGTACTAGGTTGAAGAGGGACTCTTCTTAATAGATTCTTTGAAAAAGTATTGATTGTAGGAGCATCATCGGGTAATGTGACCCATTAAAGAATCTACTTCTATAAATATGAAGTTGTTGGTCGCTTCATGAGGTCTCGGGTTTTGATCTCAATACGTTTATGAATGGATAGGGACTCAAGGGCCATTTAGAGTCAAGATAAGCTTAACGGTTTGTGAAGTATCTCATGTGTGTATTACCGTCAGGTATCCAAATTGATTGCTTGGTTCAATCATTACGACACCATGATTTTTGAGTATTCTATATGTGTAACTACACTAAGACGAAATTCAATCGTTACGACATTTTTATTTATGCGTGTTTTACTTAAAAACAAAGGTGCTTTGTGGAATAAATGGAAACCCTAAAATGGGATGGATTGTTGATAATTTTAGGGTTTATGAGCATTGTAACATGCAACCCATTAGGAAAATTAGTCTTCATGAAATGAGTTAAATCGGGATAAAATCGAGCGAGATTGATACACAGTATCAGTGAGGATCACGCCCAATATAGACATTAGGTGTGTTGGGCGTGGTCGTTAATATGTGCTTAGGATGCGATGATAGTGTTAACGCTGGGCGCGCGGAATCTGCAGATCCTTCGTGCTGTAGTTCACTTTAACTCATCGGGACGCCCAGCCTAATGTCTTCATAGGACGTGGGCGTAAAGTGTTCATAGAGCATGTGAAATCTGTTACACAGACGCGGCTGCTCAGGGTGGAGTCACGCCCATTGCTCATACCCGATTGTTCAACTATAAATATCAGTTGTTTTCTCTATTATGGAAAAGTCTGAAATCATCTAAAAAACATAGCAATCCATATTTGATTCCCAAATCCGCCTCAAACCCTAAGCCTGTTGTTATTCTAGTGCCTGGAATAACAGTGTTTTCTCAGTTGGATTATCCCACTTCTAATTTCATGTAACCAGAGGCAAATAACACAAGGGTATAAATATTGATTTCGGAAAGCAAAATTATGCGAACGAATTTGATATCCAAAAAACATATTTACTGCTACTGCAAATTATTGCTTTTCGAAAGATTCACCAGTGAAGAAAAAGTTGCCATCTTTGCCATGTTGTATTTGCTGCTGACTCACTACAAGAAGAAGGTGACCCACACAAACAAGTGGGATGCATCCCTAATATTTTCTACGTGCCCGACTAATTTCGGCATCTCATCCCGTGTGTAACTCGTTCTTTGCACATTTTATACATGTCGCATTCAGCATTTAAAATGTGTTGCGTGTGCGACACTAAAATGAACCGTGGGCGTGTAGCATCTGCAGATTAAGTGAGGCTCTACGCTTGGAGTCACATCCTTTGCTCGTATCTGGTCATCCCCTATATATATATATGGAAAGATAAATAACTCTGTTTGCTTCTAGAATACTTCCAACCTTAAATCATGGTTCCAATTCTATAGCCTAGATTCAAAGTGTAGATTTGTCTTATCTCACTTTGAGTTTTACGGTAACCCAAGGCTAACTGAAATATCGATCACGCAATTCAAATTGTTATCCGGTGTTGCTATTAATCATTCCCTGAAGGTTCATTTGTATAATCCTCCATTGAAGACATTTATAACTTCACAAGACAAGAACTAGAAGTTGCAAGTAAAGTAGAGAAAAAAAAACTACTACTGAGCATGTACCACATTCGCAATCGATATTTGGTGATCGATGACAAAAGTTCGTGAGATGACGAGCAACTTTCAGAAGTTGACCAAGTTTGGAGAAACAGATTTTCAATGTTGGCAAAAGAAGATGCATTTCTTTCTTAGAAATCCCAATGTGGTATAAGTGCTCTCTACTCCTGTTCCAGTAGTGTGATAATGGACCTATGAATGCATCAAGGCGCACAAGCAAGTGGGAGAACGACGACTACATTTGCTAAGGCCATATTCTTGTGAGTTTCTTGTGATTAATTTCAATGACAACAGGGTGGTTGACTCACTGCCAGTGATAGAGCGATTCCATGAAATAATACGTATCTTGGGGGAATTTGGTCAACACAAATTGATGTTAAGTATCATTGACAAGCAGCCACCAACTTGGAAGGATTTCAAGCACATGAGGAAACACAAGAAGGAAAACATATCTCTTTTGGAGCTTCGGAGTCATTTGCGCATAGAAGTAGGTCTTCGTGCATAAGAGAGTGACCATAAGAAGGAGGCATCAAGTTCCTTTGTTGTGAACATGATGGATGAAGGTTCACAAGAGATAAACAAGAACAAAGGTAAGAAGAGGCCAAATAATCAATCCAACATTGGTCCAAATAAGAAACATCCCTCTAAGTGAAATGTTTGTTGGATTTGTGGAAAAGATGGCCACTTTAAAAGAGATTGTCGTGTTGGAAAGGGGGAGATTGCAAAACTCAAAAGCATGCTTTTGGTGCTAAGGATCAAGGGCAGAAATCTCATCAAGGTCAGAAATGTTTAGTTTATATATTAAACTAATTTGCTGCATTTCCAAGTTTTGAATATGTTTCTAATATTTCTGAAACTTTCTTTATGCAGGATGATGAGGCTGCATGGTGGGTTGACTCAGGTGCTATTGTGCATGTGTGTAGAGAACAAAGCGATGTTCAAGTCTTTTGTCACTATAGGTGAAGGACGTGTACTCCATATGCGAGACAAGTCGAGTGCCCCTATATTATGAAAAGGCCAAGTAGAGATAAAGTTTTCTTCGAGAAAATTTCAGTTCTTACCAATGTGTTGTATGTACCTAAAGTTAAGAAAAATATCATCTCCGGTACTGTATAAAACAAGTTAGGTTATCGGCGGCAAGTGTATGAGGCCGATAAGTATATTTTATCCATGTGTGGTTTGTTTGTTGGATAGGATATTTGTGTAATGGAACGTTCAAGCTTAGTATTAATGAAGTTATTTCTTCCATATTTATGGCATGAGAGCATGAATCTACTATGAAATCCACTACTTCACGTAATGATGTTTATACTTTATGGCATGCTCGCGCTTAGGGCATGCACATTATACACGTTTGTATGAAATGTATAAGGATGATCTTATTCTTCCATTTGACACGAATATAGATAAGTGTAGAACATGCATGCTTACTGAGATAACCAGGAAACCATTTCATGACACTGAAATAGAAAGTATCTTGCTTGAGTTGATGCATAGCAATATATGTGATTTTCATGCATCACCATCTTAAGGAAACAATAAATATGTAGTGACCTACATAGATGAGTGTTCTAGATTTTGATAAGTGTATTTATTTCATTCTAAGGATGAAGCTCTTGATAAATTTATGATTTATAAGAGTGAAGTTGAAGTATAAAAGGGAAAAGGTTACGCACTGATAGCAGTGGGGAATATTATGATCCAAGTTATTTTCAATCCGTTAGAATCATACATGAAACAACCGCTCCTTATACACCACAACAAAATGATGTTTCGGAGAGGAAAAAATAAAGTATAAAAAGAGATTGTTAATTCCATGCTTTCATACTTGGGAATGAATGATGGATTTTAGAGAGAAGCCATGGTAACGACTTGTTTGCTGAATAGGGATCCTAAAAAGAGGAGAAAACTTACTCCATATGAAATTTGGTATAAATAGAAACCAAATTTGAACTATCATCGAGTTTGGGGTTGTAGGGCGGTGTGATACTACCTAGTCCTAAAGATAAACCTTTGGGCGAAAAAGGAGTTGAATGCATATTCATTGGTTTTGCCGAGCACTCCAAGGCTCATAGGTTCTATGTTTTAGAACCTATTAAGTGTGTGTCTATTCATATCATGATTGAACCGAGGGATGCAATATTTGATGAAAAGGAATTTTCATCAGTGAGCATGACAAAAGATTTGAATCTTCTGCCTAGTGCAAATTAAGAATAAAATGATACCCCAAGTGAACAAATTTCTGAAATTTGGAGTAAAAGAGCAAGAAAAAAAATTCTTCTTGTGAAGATTTTCGAATCTACCTAGTTAAAGAAACTAGTATTCAGATTTGTTCTCGATACATGTATTATCATTGTGTTGAGAATGATCCTAGAAAATTTCCTGAAGAAATGCAATCCTAAGATGTATCATTTTGAAAAGAAGTCATAAATGATGAGCTCGATTCTATCATGGCAATAATGCTTGGATTTTGGTCGATTTACCACCAGGCTGTAAACCTTTGGGAAATATATGGATCTTCAAAAGCAAGATGAAAGTGGATGGTACCATTGATAAGTTCAAAGCAATATTGGTCTGATTTCTCAAATTTCAACAATTATATTGTTTGACATCTACTCATAAGTTGTGCCAAATAAATGTAAAAATAGCATTCCTAAATGGGGATTTAGAAGAGGAAATTTACATAAAACAACCTGAAGGATTTATAATGCATGGACAAGTGCATAAAGTGTGTAGGCTAATTAAAATTTGTATGGGTTTAAACAAGAACCTAAACAATGACATTAAAAGTTTGATAAAGTTGTACAATCCAACAGATTTATTTTAAATCAATCGGATAAGTGTGTGTATATCGAGTTTTATAACTCCAGAAATGGAGTTATAATTTGTCAATGTGTAGATGACATGTTGATTTTTGGCATTAACATAGAGTGCATTAATCCAACAACAACTTTTCTGTCATCAAAATTCTGCGTGAAGGACACGGTGGAGGCTGAAATTAATCTTGGCATAAGAATAAAAAGAAATGAGTGAGGTCTAGTTTTTACACAATCTCGTTACATTGAGAAACTATTAAATATGTTCAATTATTTCGAGTTCCATCCGGCGAGCACTACGTTTGATCCGTCAATTAGCCTATTTCATAATACGGGAAAGCTCGTGTCTCAACTTGAGTATTCAGGAACCATTGGGAGTCTAAGATATGTCATGACTAGTACAAGACCCGACATTGCATTTGCAGTGGGTAAGCTTCATTAAACTAGAAATCCTAGTGTGAAATATTGGCAAGCAATCCATAGGGTACTACGTTACCTTAAGGGACCATGAACCTTGGTTTAATGTACTGTAATTTTACCTCAGTAGTAGAGGGATATTCGAATGCAAGTTGAATCTCAAATGAAGAGGATCATTCTTCTACAAGTGGATGTATAATTTTACTTATGACAGGTGCCATTTCGCGGGCTTCCAAGAAACAAACTTGTATGACAAGTTCAATAATGGAATCTAAATTTGTTGCATTAGCTGTTGCTGCAAAAGAACCAGAGTGGTTAAGGAATACGATGTGTGAGATTCCATTGTGGGAATAACCAACATCACCATTATCTATATCTTGTGATGGCACTGCACCATATACTAAAGCATAAAGCCATGTATACAGTGGAAAGTGTTGACACTTGGGTGTGAGACAAAGTGTAGTAATAGAGCTCATTCTGCACGGGTAATTTTGATTAGTTTTGTTAGATCACAACAAAATTTAGCGGGTCAATTCGCGAAGTGGTTAGCTAGAGACTTGGTTTCTGAGTCGGTTAAGGGGATGGGATTAAGACACGTATTGCTTTCTATTGGTAGGATACTCAATTCGTAGCTAACTGGCATTAGCAACGTATGCAATGTGGAAAGCTCACACCTAGAAAATTGATGAACACATATGATTGTCCCCAAGTGTATGTTCATGACCGACAAGTCATAGGTTGAAGATCAGCTATTTTTAATAGTTCCTTTGAAAAAGTGCTAGTTGTAGGACCACAATGAGGTGACTCGCCTACTAAAGGATCTACCTATTTGAACGTATAGTTTCTGGTCACTTCATGAAAATTTCTTGTTGGTTTCAATACCTTCATCAACGGATAGAGACTCAAGGGCCATAAAGAGTCAAGTTAAAACTTTTGAGTTTGGGAAGTAGCCCATGTGTGTGTTATCTTCAGGTACATAGGTGGATTCATTTGTTTAATCTTTTAAAGACACCATAATTTTCCGGGCATTTCGAATGTGTTATTACATTAAGCAAAAAATTCAATCCTAGTGACATTTTGATTTGTGCATTAGTTGATAAATAAAAGGTATTCTGGAAACGAGGTCACCCTAAAACAGAGGAGGACTTTTGGAGGTTTTGGAGTCTTTAAAACTATTGACATGGTATAAACCAAGAGGTCTTTATGCACAAAATAAGTGCTTCATACCGTGTGTACCGCGCCTATAGTACATTTTATGGTGTCCGCGCGTGAACACTTAAATGAACGTAGGGCGCGACCCTAATATGTTCTACGCGCGCGGCTAACATAAATGTTCCATTCCGCGTGTAACACATTCTTTGCACATTTTACATGTGTCACATGCGGCCAGTGTTCTAAAAATCCCCACCTAGAAGGTGAAATTTACGAATCTGCCCGATTAATCGACCCGCCTAGTTGTCGCCGTCTAGATCCGCCTAGTCGCCGCCTTGACCCGCCTAGTCGCCCTCTAAATTTGCCTAAGCGTTAACTAGATGACCAACTTCGATCAAAATAAAAATATTCCTTTATTTTTACATAGTTTACATATGTCTGTATATCGTTTTAATATTTCATAAACTATTAAAACATCTTTATTATCAGATTGCTTTATATATGTATTAAAATACAATAAAATATACCAAGATAATATTTATATGATTATTAATTATTAAAAATATAAAAAATACAAAATTATAAAACCGATTAATCCCCGCCTAGACAACGTTTAATCCCCGATTAATCTTCAAGGACCCTTTCAGCCCAACTAGCGCCTAGCGATTTTTACAACCTTGCTTGCGGCACATTAAATGTGCTACGTGCAGACACTAAAATGAATTATGGGGGCGCGACATCTGAGATAGGCGCAGCTATTCGCTTGGATTCACGTCCTTTGCTCGTATCAGGCCATCCCCTATATATAGGAGGACAAATCCTCATGGGAAGATACTGAAAAACTCATTTTGCTTTCTTGAACCCTTCAAACCATAAAGCGTGCTTCCAACTCTATGGCCTAGATTATAAGCGTAGATGTCTCTTATTTCACTTCAAGTTTCTCGATAACCCAGGGCTAACTTCCGAAATATGGATTTCTGAAAAGGATGACGTGATTCAAATCTATATTGTGTTGCTATCAATCATTCCCTGAAGGTTCGTTTGAAGAATCCTCCATTTACGATATTTGTAGCTTTACATGACAAGAACTAGAAAGATGCAAGTACAGCCTAGTGAAGAATTATTACCGAGCCTATACAGCATTTTGTACCTTTTGCACGTAAAGAACTTCAGCAGTACCATAGCCATTTTGTCGATAGTGCTTATCATTTTATTTAAAACGACAAAATATGTTATACTACTTTTACGTGTGAGAAATGAAATACTGTTATCTGTTCAAGCTACTCTTCAAGGTGGTGTTCAGACGAACCTTGAACACCTTAGCAAATAGTATCTAGAACAGTATATGAACGAGACACACAGTGTACTTCCCAGTTCGGCAACAGCCTACTCTGGGGGGCTTCCCACGTCCCAAAGGGATATAAATCTTTATTGAATAGTTTAGAGCTATACGTGGACTTACTCTTACAATCTCCTGAACGAAGATGCCTAGTCTCTATCACTACTTTACTCAGATTTATGATCTCGGCTCCCCCTTGATCCCCTTCGTCCGAAACTCCCTTCCGAACGTGCTCGATCTTCTCCCGAAGCTCAGTAGCTTTCTCCCGAAAAGCCAGCAGTGGTCACTAGTGTGTGCAGCGGTTAGTTCAACACGACCAGTCTGATCAGTACACTGAACAGACTGTATCAGCGCCGGTGATTTTCTAGTGGGGAAAGCTCAATCGGCCGTCGCTCTTCTTCTCCAATCTCACGAAAGCTCTCATGTTTATTTTTCCCAGAAAGCGATGCAGATTCTAGACTCCCTAGCCTTCTCTTTATATGCTTCGGTAAAGTCCAAATTTGTTCCAGATAATCTATCAAATATTTAGGAAATATTCCTAAATATTCGATGGATATCTTAATTCCAATCTTTAGGAAGATCATGAGATATCTTCCATGCCAAGTCTTCTAAACCAACTCCTAACCGATACGAAGATGATATTTTGAATATTTGATCTTCTATGAAATCGATGACCGACTTCAACAGATCGGATCTTCGATCTTTAGAAACTTCCAGTTTAGGAAATATCTCTGCTTCTGTTCCACGCTGTACTTCAGTTCCAGATGGCGGCTGAACTGCTCTTGAACTCATGCTTGAACTCTCTAAAGACGTTTTGCCAAAAGCATGCCATTCATGGAAACATCAATCTCCCCCTTGGCATTTTTGGCAAAACCAAATCTACTAGATCTAACCATCTATCTAGGCTTTAGAGAAACTTGAGGGAACAAAATAGTCACCTCAAAATACTCCCCATTTTTGCCACAAATTGGCAAGGGGTCCAATCATAGTTCAAACAGAGCGAAAGAAATGTGCCAGAACAAGCACTAAACAAAAACACACATAGTAGCAGAGTTCAAGAAGTGTTCAGACATGGACATTCATGCAGACGAGATATCATCAGAGTCATCTTCAATTCCCTCAGCATCATCTTCATCATCATCGCTGGGGTAGCGTAGCGTACGAACCAAGTTGTTGATGCGTTTTCGTTGCTCCTTGTCAACTGTGAGGATGATCTTCAGCTCCTTTATCAGCTTATCCCTCTCATCATGTGCCATCTTAGCACCCCCTCTCCTTGATGATTCTAGGAAGTCCTTCCTTCTCTGTCGCGGATCCTTTAGATCGTTCACATGACGGCCTTTGTAAAGCTTATGATCAACGGTGAACTTCTGCGGGGCTTTGGAAAGGCGATCATGAGGAGTCTTCAGTTCTGGAGCCTTGTAGATAATCAGCTCATATATGAGAGATGGGAACACAATCTGGTGGAGACATCGGTTTGACGTGGCATGTTCAGCAATCTGTTTGAACATAACCCTGCCTAGATTGAACAGCATCCTGTTCCCAACCTGATATAACAGCTGCGCCATGTCCTTGCTGACTGAGGAACGATGTGATGTCAATTTCCAATTGACAATGGCGATGAAGAAGAGCATGGAGAAGAACGTTGTCAAATCTGTGACTGGGATGGCCTTGTCTCCCTAGAAAGGATATGAACCCGCCGTAATAGTGTCTGCAATCTTGTCGTAGTTGGGTTCCTCCTCATCTATCGCTGGATCATCCATGGAGAAATAAATGTTGATGAGATTCGGGCCAATTTCAATTCTTCTTCCTCGAACGTAGACCACTCCATAATCTTTGTCTCCGATCACACCAAACTGCGGAGGAAGATTTGCAATAGCCTCTCGAACCAACTGTTCATTGAATGGGTTGCTCCTAGTCAGGGTCCAGATCAGGCACGTTGCTTCAGGACATGGATGACCTCCTTCCCATTGTAGCGTTTCTCATCAAGAATCTTTTCTAGGATTATCTTCCTCTTCAGAACTGACTTCCACTTCTTCGCATCATCCTTATTGACGAACCATATGCCATTCTTGACAATGCTAGCTGGAGCATCTTCTGAAACAGGAGATGGAACTTCACGTTTCCTAGCATCTTCTGAAACAGGAGTTGGAACTTCACGTTTCCTCTTCTTAGTTGTATCAGCTCCCACTGCAACATGGCTCCCCTCTGCTTGACTGATGCCCTCTTTCTCAGCTGGACTTTGAAACACAATCTTCTTCTTTCCCTTCACCTTCTCAACCTTCTTGAGTTCAGACAAAGGAACATAATCCTGAGCATCATCCAGTGGGATGTCAGAATTGGGATCTGCCTGAACAGCTTCCTCCATTTCTATGTCTAGAATAATCGGGATTTCCACCTCCACTCGAGCGTCTGATTCAACTCTCACTTAATCATTATCACGTACACCACTTTCCACAGTGTCTGGAATCCCTTTAGGTTGAGAAGCTTCAGCCATATCTACATGGATCTGCACATCTGCCTGTTGAGATACTTGTTCAGTCTGAATTTGCACGCCAGCTGGCTCTCCCACTAACACTTGCTCTGGAATAGAGAACTCTTGGGACTGGACTGTCTCAACTCCTTACTGAATTTTTGAGTTAACACCTGCTGGCACACCTACGATCTTGGCTTCAGGACACTGTTCTGGTGTTGGTTCTACTGGCACTGAAACCTCCTCCTTTTGCAAATTGTGGACCACCTCATCAATGTCCTTGTATATCTTATCGAGATCATCATCTTTCTCAGAAGGATCCAATTCCTTGGTTTCAACACTTACTTAATTTGCTTACTGCTTGCCAACTGGACCAGCATCCTGCTCTCCTGAATCTTCCTCAGTCTCTTCCTCAAGAACAACCTTTCTCTTGCCAGAAGACTCCAGAAGTTGCCCAGTTTCCGAATCTGACATAGCAACCAGAAGACCTTTCACAGCAGTGATTCTGGCTAAGTACTTCCTTGGAGAGTCTTTTCTACGAGTAACTAATTTCCTGCGAAGCCCTGAAGGTCTCACATAGCTGGATGCATGTATCTTATCTCTCCACACACTGGGTACAGCCGTTACCTTGGACACAGGCTTGCTCGGTCTATCGTCTTTCACCACTCCTAGGCTATTCTTGCCGACCTCAGCCTTACTGGCTTCTCCAAACCCATCAACCACTACATCTTTTCCCTTATCTTTCTTCGTGTTTTCAATAATCACATCTTGCACAGGCAAAGGAACAATAACCGAAGCTTTAGGGCTAGAGATTATCTCAGATTGAGACACAGTCGGTGGTGGAACTTGGCTTATTGATGTCGAACTAGCATCGATTGGTTTAGGAGTCCCCTCCAACGTTTGCGAGGGCACCACCTTCTGATTCGCAGTAGGTTCTGGTCCTTTATGTTCCACTGCATCGGCTTTAGGGTTTGCTGGGACTGATCCTTCAACTGTCACTTTGACAGTAGATTTTTAAGCAGTTCCGTCAACTAAAGGCGTCGCCTTTTTCTCCTTCGGCATCTTCAGTTTCTCCGGTTTGGAGATTAGAGGTTTTGCTTTCACCGCCTTTGAAGTCGCCTTGGCTATCTTCTTTGGCGATGACTTGACAACAGACTTGGACGTTTTCCTTGTTCACCATAGTCGCCGAAGTGCGGAAGCTTTGAGAGATTTTGCAAGGGATTGTTGTTCTAGGGTTTTGGAAGAGAGAGCGAGACTGTCAACAGAACGAGAGATTTGATTTTCAAATCAACCACGCCTTTTCAACTTCCCAAAACTATCTTTGAGAGAATCGTCTCTTTCCTCATAACGACACAAAAAAATCTCCGAAATATTTTAAAAAATATTCATCTTCTTAATATGCACCATCTGTACTAGCTCTCTTCCTCATATGGTCAGTCTAACTATTTTGCTGGTGTTCTGCTTTTGACTGACCACTGCATGAAACTCTTAGTTTTTGACAACACATAGACCCAAGGAGGATTTGATTGTCTCAATTTGTGTAGCATCCAGCGGTTTGGTGAAGATATTAGCCAATTGCTTGTCCGTTGTCACATGCTTTAGAGTCACCACCTTCTGTTCCACCAGCTCTCTGATAAAATAATGTCTGATGTCAATGTGCTTCGTTCTAGAGTGATGTACTGGGTTTTTGGATATGCTGATGGCACTCATATTGTCACAGTACAAGGTCATCTCCTCCTGTTCCACTCCGTATTCAGACAACATTTGCTTTACCCACAGTAGTTGAGTGCAGCAACTTCCTGCAGCTATATACTCCACTTTGGCTGTAGAGAGCGAGATGCTATTTTGCTTTTTACTAAACCAGGAGACCAAGTTGTTCCCCAAGAAAAAATAGCCTCCAGAAGTGCTCTTCCGATCTTCAGCGTTTCCTGCCCAGTCAACGTTGCAGTAACCAACCAGGTATGGGTTGGTGTCCTTGGTGTACCAGATCCCAAAGTCAACAGTTCCGCACACATACTTTATGATCCTCTTCACTTGCAGAAGATGACTTTCTTTTGGATCTGCTTGGTACCTTGCACACACTCCTACCGCATACGCTATATCTGGCCTGCTGGCTGTCAAGTACAAGAGACTCCCGATCATACTCCTGTATAGTGTTTGGTCGACCTTTGTTCCAGCATCGTCTTTAGTGATCTTTAAGTGCATAGCAGCTGGTGTTCTTTTGTGACTTGCCTTCTCAAGCTCAAATTTTTTAATCAGATTCTTGGCATACTTGCTTTGTGAGATGAAGATGCCATCCTCCTTCTGTATCACCTGGAGTTCGAGAAAGTAGGTCATCTCTCCAACCATGCTCATCTTGAACTCTTTCTGCATCTGTTCCACAAACTGATCCACCAGCTTTTGTGTGTTGGACCCAAACACTATATCGTCAACATAGATTTCTGCGATAATAAAATCTGACCTTGTGTGCTTCATGAACAGGGTCTTGTCTACTCCCCCTCGCACATATCCATGGTCGACGAGAAACACGATACGACGCTCATACCATGCTCTGGGCGCTAGCTTGAGGCCATACAAAGCCTTCTTCAGGCGGTACATGTGAGCAGGGTGATGTGGGTCCTCAAATCCTTTCGGCTGAGCAACATATACATCCTCATTCACAAAACCGTTCAGGAATGCACTCTTCACATCCATCTGGAACAACGGAAACTTTAAGTGACAGGCCAGAGCAAGAAGTAGGCGAATGGCTTCAAGACGTGCGACAGGGGCAAAAGTTTCATCAAAGTCGATGCCCTCTATCTGAGTGTAGCCTTGTGCCAGTAGGTGAGCCTTGTTGCGTGTGATATTACCTGTGGCGTCTGACTTGTTCTTGAAGATCCATTTTGTACCGATGACATTGACACCATCAGGTCTTGGAACTAAGTCCCATACGTCATTTCGAGAAAATTCTTCCAGCTCTTCCTGCATGGCCAGGACCCAATACTCATCGAGTAGAGCTTCCTTTATGTTCTTCGGCTCTATATCAGACAAAAAACATGAGCAGGCAGCTAGTTCTCTGAAATTGATCACCTTGTCACGAGTCCACATTCCGTCACTTGGTGCACCAATGTCTTAAGTAATTGGGTGGTCTCTGGCTATTTGTCGAGAGGGCTGTAACTTAGTAATATCCTCGTGAGTAATGAAGTCTTCAGCCTCGTCAGACGAAGAGATTGCGGTGTGATTATCCTCTGTTGGCACTCCTCATAGCTGATCATTGTCAATCACCTGAGACGAGGAGGGTGTCTCTGGTATTGTTCCAGCTGCAGTGTCAGCATCGTCTGAGACACCCTGCTCATCCACTTCATCCTTGACTTTGATGTTGACCGACTCCATAACCGAGCATGTGCACTTGTTGAACACCCGGTATGCTCGACTGTTCAAGGAGTACCCTAGAAAGAATCCCTCATCACTCTTCGGGTCCAGCTTCTGTCTGTACTCATGGTCATTCAGGATGTAGCACACACTCCCAAAGATGTGGAAGTATTTCACGGTGGGCTTCTTCCCCTTCCAAAGTTCATAACATGTCATCTCCGTTCCAGTGTGTATTATAACACGATTGATGATGTGACACGCAGTATTCATGGCTTCTGACCAGAACTTAAGAGGAATTTTCTTGGCATGGATCATCACACGAGCCATCTACTGAATTGTGCAATTTTTGCGTTCCACTACTCCATTCTACTGGGGGGTGATGGCAGAGGCGAACTGATGTGCTATGCCATGTTCAACACAGTAGGTGGCCATAGTGATGTTCTTAAACTCTGTGCCGTTATCACTCCTTATAGTCACCAGACATTCTCCTTTGTCCTCCCTTTCTCTCTGAAGGAAGGTAGTAAGTTGAATGAACTGTTGAGTAGCTTCAGTATTGTCTCGAAGAAATCTAGTCCAGGTAAATCTGGTAAAGTCATCCACACACACCAGAACATACTTCTTGCCGCCATAGCTCTCAACTTGCATCGGACCCATAAGATCCATATGGATCAGTTCCAAAGGTCGGCTAGTGCTGATATGTATGGTGTTGGGGTGCGAAGCCTTCGTCTGTTTCCCTATTTGGCACTCTCCACAGATTACATCTATATCACCTGTCACAGTGGGCATTCCTCAGATGAGTCCAGTTGAGGAAAGTTTCTTTAAGGTCTTGAGATTCAGATGACCCAAACGCCTGTGCCATAGTGCCATTTCATCCGTTTGACTCGTCAAGCATGCTGATGCAGCAACTGTTCCAGTAGACCCTATGAGGTAGCAGTTGTTGGCTGCCCTGCTGCCTTTCATTAGTGTACCTCCTTCCGTATCCATGACTTGACATGAGTCATGAGTGAATTGCACATGGTATCCGCCATCACAATGTATACTAATACTGATTAAGTTCACTTTCAATCCTTCAACGAGGAGGGTATTCTTGAGTACAGGGAGATCCGAAACCTTCAATGTCCCACAGCCAATCACCTGACCCTTTCCTCCATTACCGAACGTGACATACTACCATTTTGTAATAGGTCTAATATGTATAAGGTATTTAGAATTACCTGTCATATGGGCAGTGCATCCATTATCGAAGTACCATCGATCTTTTTCCATGTGACTTGTCGAGCTGTATGCAACCATACACATGGTCGTGCTTGTTTTTGGCACCCAGACTTGTCGCATTCGAGGTTTAGTCCTGATCTCCATGGCCTTCCGCTCAGCAAGGAACAAGCGACACTTATGTTTGATGTGTCCAATCTGGTAGCAGTACCAGCACGAGCGAGAGTCTCTCTTTTGTTCTGAGTAAGGTCTGGTGTGAGCATTGTGAACCTTTTTCCGAGTCGCTAAGGGTTTTCCTTGGTTTTGTGTCACCTTCTGTCCAGGGTGCTGTACAGCCACTGGTTTTGCTTTAACAAATATTATGCCTTTTGAGCTGCCTTCTTCCATGAATCCCAGTCCTTGGTGTCCGGACTCCATCCTTTGAGACCTGAGAATCTCGTTCAAATTCTTAGAACCAGAGTTTAACATCTTTACTGACTGTTTGAACTGGTTGAGCTCCTTCATGGTAGTTGAATGTTCCATCCTTTCTGATTCCAACTGTAGTTCCAGCGATTCTACTTGGTTCAAGAGGAACACCTCTATGCGTTTCAGATCTGCTATCATTTTCCTCAGACCCGCCATGCCTACTGGATGGATGTCACGATTTTTCTCCATTTCAACTTTCAGAGAAGAAACAGTACCCAAGAGTTCTATTTTCTGTGCAAGTAAAGTCTTCCTTTCCTGTTTCATTTCAGTCAGATGAGTTTTCATTAAATCAACCTCACCTTGGAGTTCCATCTTCTGTGTAACCAGTATCTCGACCTCCTGCCACATCTTGTCTTTTTCAATAGTCACACTGGTAATTGTTTCGGTAAGCTTTTGATTGAGATTGATCACCATAAGCCACTTCTCGTATAGTTATTTGTAAGTTTCAGCCAGAGTCTCCTGAGTGAGTTCTTCATCATCACTGTCAGAGGAGTCGTCTGCTGGTTGTTCGAACAGGGGGTCATACTAACACTGGATTCACCACAGTCTTCTATGGTGGCAACAAATGCAACAAAATTGGTAGTTTCATCTTCCTTCTCCTCATCAGACTCGATGTTGCTAAAGTTTGCAACCATCACCTTTTTCTTCTTGAGGGTGTTGGCGCATTCTGCCTGAATGTGACCAAAACCTCTGCATTCGCGACATTGTATCTCTTTCCCTTTTTTAGAAAAATCCTGCCTATTTTCACTGGTCCTTGTCTTCCCCTTTTTCCAGTTGCGAAAATTGCTTAAGGATGACTGACCTTGCTCAGGGCCACGTCTATTGATCTTTCGTATCATTCTGCCAAAATGTTGAGCCATCATAGCCAGTTGTTCAGTGGTGCATCCAGATTCAAGCATGTCTTCAGACACTTCTGCTTTGAGGGCAATTCCTTTCCCGTCTCTGGTTTGGGCTTCGTGATTCAGCTCGTAAGTTCTGAGTGAACCCATGAGTTTGTCCAGCTTTAGTTTGGAGATATCATGCATCTCCTCAATGGCAGTGACTTTCATGGCAAACCTCGGAGGGAGTGATCTCAGAACTTTGCTAGCCATTCTTTCTCCATCAATCGGTTTTCTCAGAACTTCATGGCAGCCTCGTTGGACAGGTTTAGTACTCTTGCATTGAACTCAGGAATGGATTCAATGTCCTTCATCTTCATATCCTCGAACTTTGTTGTCACTATCTGCATTCGAGAATTGCAAACTTTGTCTGTGCCTTCATAAGCTGTTTGGAGAATATCCCAAGCTTCCTTAGCAACTTCACAATTAATAATCAGCTTTAACACGTTCTCGTCCACTCCAGAAAAGATTGCATTCATAGCCATTGAATTTCCAACAGCCGCCTTTTCATCTGCATCAGTCCACAAAGCTTCTGGTTTAGGAATGATTTCTCCTACAAGATTTTCCATCGTGGGTTGTGTCTGTCCAATCAAAACAGCCTTCCAAGCCTTTTCATCGAGAGATTTTAGAAAAGATTTCATCTTGGGCTTCTAGGAGGCATAGTTTGATCCTTTAAGTAGCGGGGGTCGGGTTGTGCTTTGTCCTTCCTTCAGAGTCATCTTGAACATATCTAGGATCACACTCAGCATGTCGTGTGTCTGCTCTGATACCAATTAAAATACTGTTATCTGTTCAAGCTACTCTTCAAGGTGGTGTTCAGAAGAACCTTGAACACCTAAGCAAACAGTATCTAGGACAGTATATGAACGAGACACACAGTGTACTTCCCAGTTCGACAACAACCTACTCTGGGGGGCTTCCCACGTCCTAAAGGGATATAAATCTTTATTGAACAGTTTAGAGCTATACATGGACTTACTCTTACAATCTCCTGAACGAAGATGCCTAGCCTCTATCACTACTTCACTCAGATTTATGATCTCGGCTCCCCCTCGATCCCCTTCGTCCGAAACTCCCTTCCGAACGTGCTCGATCTTCTCCCAGAGCTCGGTAGGTTTCTCCCGAAAGCCAGCAGTGGTCATTGGTGTGTGCAGCGGTTAGTTCAACATGAATAGTCTGATCAGCACATTAAACAGACTGTATCAGCGCCGATGATTTTCCAGTGGGGAAAGCTCAACCGCCGTCGCTCTTCTTCTCCAATTTCACGAAAGCTCTCGTGTTTATTTTTCTCAGAAAGCGATGCAGATTCTGGACGCCCTAGCCTTCTATTTATATGCTTCTGTGAAGTCCAAATCTATTCCAGATAATCTGTCAAATATTTAGGAAATATTTCTAAATATTCGATGGATATCTTAATTCCAATCTTTAGGAAGATCATGCGATATCTTCCACGCCAAGTCTTCTAAACCGACTCCTAACCGATATGAAGTAGATATTTTGAATATTTGATTTTCTATGAAATCGCTGACCAACTTCAACAGATTGGATCTTCGATCCTTAGAAACTTTTGGTTTAGGAAATATCTCTGCTTCTGTTCCACGATGTACTACAGTTCCAGATGGCGGTTGAACTGCTCTTGAACTCCTGCTTGAACTCTCTGAAGACGTTTTGCCAAAAGCATGCCATTCATGGGAACATCAAGAAATGCAAAAGGCTATGTACAATTAATGTGTTTCGTACTTGATGCACAAAAGGGATACACAGATGCAACTAATGGTTGCATTTGTGTAATGATTTTTACTAATTAAAAGTGTGGCCCTATTTGTTTTTACTAATTAAAAATTTTTCTTTATATCTTTCACTTTTTTTGAAAGTGGGTGGATACAACAACTAGGAACATTATATTGCATATGAACTTTATCATCTAGTACATATATATTGACCTTCGGAGCTCTTAGCAAGACATCTTGATCGGATCCGCAAGTATCTGGTACATCTCTCCACTTCTGAAGCACATGCCACGTTCGACACCTTTACCTTGAATCCGCACATATCCTCCCAGATCATCGATACATCTTTGACCCTTGTAGCTTAGGCCACCTTGGGCACCTTTACCGAATAGCACCTCCACGAGGGAGGAAGAACATATCATGCGCGAGGCGTGAAGAGAAAGGCCTCCACGAGGGAGGAAGAACACATCACGCGCGAAGTGTGAAGAGGAAGGCATCCACGAGGGAGGTATATCTTTCACTTTTAACCCAATGATTTTATTGCGAAGCAAATTTAACATTGAATTTAGTTTAATTTGATATCTTTTCTTAGTTCAATTCAGATTTAATTCAAAATAGAAGTTAATTTTATGGGATTTCAAAATAGAAGTTTTAACAACACAAAAATACAAGGAAGCACTAACTCAAGTTGGTGCGTAGTTCCAATCACACTAGTTGATTGTATTACTACGGACCCTCGGGGAGTGCGGAGACTCACCTGAACAAGCTGAATCAGAAAGTCAAACGGAAATTTAAAGAACCCTTTCTTAGCTAGTTACAAATAAATGCAACTTAACCTTGGCGAGAACTTGTCGGATGCTTTACCTATTTCCACGGAACTGCTCCTTAGTAGACGTCTCAGACACGGGCTTCTATGCAACCCTTTTTTTAATGAAAAAACGGCAAAAAACTAGCAAACAGGAAACAACAAGAGAGCGATACCACTGACCACTCTAAAGACACAGACTCACACCCGAACCTTAACCTACACAACGCTAGAAATGCCCAACCCACCCTACAAAACATCAACCAACAGATGTTCCGCCCTGAAAAAAAGATACCAAAACAACAACCTACAAACTTTAGTTCAAAAACAAGGAAACAACAGCAAAGACAAAAAGCTCTCCTTGCAAATCTCTGTTAGCCGCAAGATGCCCAACTCCCTCCTCAGCATAATAACCATAAAAGCTCCAGGGCCTGCACCACTCTGCAATCAGAACCAGTTACACACAGGATTCAGAGAACATAGGAACGTCATCCAATCTTTTCCAGCTCCATGATTGCGATCTCGCCTTACCAGCCAGCCAGTTCGCTTCTCCATTTGCCTCCCTGTTGATAAGATTCACCTTCCAGCTTGATCTCGAACGAATAAAGTCAATTGCATCCTCCAACCAAGAATCACACCACGCCCCTAGTCCTGTCCCCGACGAGACCACTTTGAAGACCTCTAATGAATCAGTCTCAAAGATGCCCACTTTAACTCCCGTTGTGCCTGCCAGTCTGATGAGTTCCCGTACGATGACCTTAGCATCCCAGAAGATTATTTCAATAGAGTGCCGGAGGAGCCACTCAATGATCAAGGATTCGCCCAGATATGGGATCATTCGAGGCAACTGAGGCGCCCAGATGAAGATCCGGGGGAGGAATAGGCACCCGCGCCAAAGCGAGCAAGGCAAGGGCCTGGGGGTTCACGCGAGGCACCCATTCGACTCGATGCGATGCGACTCGCCCAAGGCATGTTCGAGGAATCCGACAAAGTGACCCAGATGACCAAGTTCGATGTACCAGTCGAAGAGGTGTGAGTCAGCCAAACGGACACCACAAAGGGCCTCGACTGCTCGACCAAGCACTCGCACACCAAGGCACCATGGCCAGATGAGGACGCCCGAGGCCTTAGTGAAGTTATGCCGCTCCAGGGCCTAAGCAAGGCGCCTGTTCGTGAAACAGGGCCATTTAATGAGGTTCATGGACCTGGGGCCAATCACATATATGACGGATTTAGGGACGAAGGACCTGGCGCCCCACATTTAATGTCAAAGACGGACCTGGACGCATCCGAGAATTCAGCAACGGTCACAAGGGCCGAATAGTGCGACTCCAGGTACACGCCCACTCGGTCGGGACCCTATAAATATCGAGGCCTTCCTCATTTTTCATTCATGTAAGCTTTTACTTTCGAACCTTTTGGCATCATTTATTCTATTACGCTTCCGCAGCACTTGTATAGCTCAGGGACTCGATTCAACGTCATTGTGACGAGAAATTAGCCAAAGGGCCTTGTATTCTTTCGACGATTCCTCACTTTTGAGGGTCTTTTCGAGTAATATAGCCATATTTTCCCACATCTGGTCGGTTCTTTTTGTTGGTTAGAGTATTTGGGCAATTTTAGTATTTCGGGTCTCTAACAAATTGGCCTCAGAGCTGTTACGATCCAGGAAACATGCACACAAGGAGCAAGTCTACATCGGACAATTCGTCCAAAAGTCTAGAAAACTCGCTCCAGAGTGAAGAAGAAAGCAACAACCGAAAGACCGAGTTGGAGTCTTACATAGCCAAGAACGACAAGCGTCAAGCCGCATTGGAGGCGAAAATGGACGCAAAGTTTGGCGGCATAGAAGCAGCGTTGCAAGCGCTCCTGTAGAAGGTGGTGCCAATACAACCTGCTAGTTCTGCCCAAGAGAAGGGCCATGGAAACCTTGGTGATAATTCACAAGGTAACGTTCGACAAGTCCTTGACAATGATGTTCCGCAAGGCAACCTTCCTAGCGCTAAGGCACGGGGGAAGGCCAAGATAGGCGAGCTAAGTGAGTAGCCTAAGGAGTTTGGAACCCAGCACGCAGAAGTCGAGGTTTGGGCTACCAGCGATGATGAAGGGGACTGTCGAGGGAGAGCACCTGCGCTAAATGTTGTAAAGAATGCACGCTGGGGAAATCATGTGCGCATGACTGGGTACGCAAAGCCTCCGCCCGTCGAAGACCCAAGTGAGGAAGTGGAGCGAAAGGAGCGTGGTGAACCAGCCCTTCGTCCACAAGCATTCCGGGGGACTAACCATCTTGCCGAGGATGAGGATGATGATTTCAGGAGCCTGTTTGGAGGAATTTACCCAATGCGAGGTGACCCATGGATGAGGCAACTCGAGATGCCAATATTCAGTGGCACCAACGTCGACGAATGACTTTTTAAAGCTGAAAGGTACTTTTACGTTAATGGCCTAGTTGGCCAAGATAAACTTATAGCAGTAACAACGTGTCTTGAAGGGAAGGCGTTCAAGTGGTATTGCTGGTATTGCAAGATGAAACCAGTACATACATGGGCGCAACTCAAGGCAGCAATGATAGTCAGATATCGTGGGTCGGATTGCCAACACGTCCATGAAAGATTTTTCTCACTTGTGTAGACCAAGTTCGTGTTGGAATACCAAGAGCGGTTTGAAGAACTCGATGGTGCACTTGAAGGCATCATCGAGAAGGCACTCATGGCCAACTTTATGAAGGGACTAAAGGCAGATATTCATGCATCAGTGAGAATTCAACAGCCCATTAACTTGTACCAGGCGATGACTTTGGCATAGTTGGTTGAAGAAAAGGAAGGCGGTAAGTACAATCGAGGGACATTGTTCCATTCGAGGTCGACCAACCCAAGCAACACGTTCAACCAAAGGAGTGGAGCACCAGATAGGCGACCATTCCATGGGGACCAGCAGCAGCGAGGTCCACCAGTTCGGCAACCTAAGCAGTAGCAAAGGCGCACACCTAAAATCGAGCAAAGGGACAGGCGACCAAGCAGAAAGTGCTACAAATGTGGGGATTTATGGGGTCCGACACATCGACGCGCTGAGAAAACCTTGAGGAATATCGAGGCATTTAAAGAGGAACACGGTAAAGCCACGGAGGTCGACGTGATGCTCAACACTTTGACTGAGAACTCGTCAAACAAATGCATACATCTCAAGGGGAAGATTGGCAACCGCGAGGTATCCATTTTAGTCGATTCTGGTGCAACGCATAATTTTATTTCAAATAAAATAGTCCAAGAGGAGGGACTTAGTATTATTGTTAAGGGAGCATCCAAAGTGATACTAGCTAACGGAGTCATTGAAGACAACCCTGGTATCTGCGAAGGCGTGGAGTTAGCATTACCCAGCCATCAATTCAAAGCAGATACAGGCAACGCGCAAGGCTACTTAGTCAAGGTGGATTTCAAGCAATTACGCTGAGCAACACAGATGCCATATTAGGAATAAAGTGGTTGCGTACACTAGGAAACATTGTATTCAACGTTGAGACACTCACAATGGAGTTTGAAGATAGGGGCAGGATCATCAAATTCGTGTGAAAAAATAAAGAAGAAGAGCCACCCGACGACCTTGAGGACAAGGTCTTTCTTTGGGTGGCCGGACCTGATGAGTTCCCGTACGATGACATTAGCATCCCAGAAGATTATTTCAATAAAGTGCCGGAGGAGCCACTCAATGATCAAGGATCCGCCCATATAGGGGATCATTCGACGCAACTGAGGCACCCAGATGAAGATTCGGGCGAGGCACATGCACCAGCGCCTAAGCGAGCAAGGCAAGGGCCTGGGGGTTCACGCGAGGCACCCATTTGACTCGATGCGATGCGACTCTCCCAAGGCATGCTCGAGGAATCCGACAAAGTGACCCAGATGACCAAGTTTGATGTACCAGTCGAAGAGGTGCGAGTCAGCTGAACGGACACCACGAAGGGCCTCGACTGCTCAACCAAGCAACCGCACACCAAGGCACCATGGCCAGATGATGGCGCCCGAGGCCTTAGTGAAGTTATGCCGCTCCAGGGCCTAAGCAAGGCACCTGTTCGTGAAACGGGGCCATTTAATGAGGTTCATGGACCAGGGGTCAATCGCATAAATGACGGACTTAGGGACGAAGGACCTGGCGCCCCGCATTTAATGTCTAAGACAGACCTGGACGCGTCCGAGAATTCAGCAACAATCACAAGGGCCGAAGAGGCACGACTCCAGGTACATGCCTACTCGGCCGGGGCTCTATAAATACAGGGGCCTTCCTCATTTTTCATTCATGCAAGCTTTTACTTTTGAACCTTTTGGCATCATTTCTTCTATTTATGCTTCCGCAGCACTTGTATATCTTAGGGACTCGATTCAACGTCATTGTGACGAGAAATTAGCCAAAGGGCCTTCTATTCTTTCGACGATTCCTCGCTTTTGAGGGTCTTTTCGAGTAATATAGCCATATTTTCCCACATCTGGTCGTTCCATTTTGTTGGGTAGAGTATTTGGGCAATTTTCGTATTTCAGGTCTCTAACACGGTCTCATTCCCAATAGCAACGCTTGACCTTTCACGTCGCTAGAGCACATTCCTTGCATCCAGTGAACCGCCTAGCACCACAATAATGTACCATGATGATCCCTTGCAACAATGTCAATACCCGCCTTGTTGTAACTCAAGACTAAATTACTTAATCCAATTCGTTGTTAAGATTTAATGCGGAAACCCTAAATTCGATTTGTGATTGAGAAATAGAAAAAATGAAATGACACAATGATTTTATAGTGGTTCATCTCTAGGTGAGAGGCTAATCCACTTGAGCTCACTAGCTCAGTCCCAATCCACTATGTCAGTCGTCAGAATCGACCAAAATGCCAACGGAATCGAACAGTCCGATTACACACCTCAACAGGAGCCACCAGCACCAATCTCTCTGTGGATCAATGCTAAACACTCGTAATGAACAAAAAACAATTCGCAATCGCTCACTGAGTAAAAGCCCTCAAAAAATTTGGAAATCGAAGGTCATTTGGACGTCAAACAAAATCAAAAACGTATTTCTTTCGATGAACCCTAACTGAGCTCCAGCTTTAACTATGAGATTCTCCAAATAGCATCTCAGTCATCCGTTGCGCCTAATCTTGAGCGTCCCTTTTCGAATCCGACTCATGCCACGGATTCGTCCTACGCGTCACACTCCCATTCACCCTCGCTGTAACAAACTACAACGAACTCCACTAGCCCTTCAGTGACTAACTCCGGACTTTAGCAATGACTCGTACTCCTGCCTGGTTTTAACGCATCTTTAGAGACATCTCCTCTTGGATTTCAGTAATGGCTTCCTTGACCTTTTAGCGATGACTTTCTGGAACCAGCAGAAACAGCTGCATTAATTCCTTCAATCCTCCACCTAAAGCAGCTTATCCTTCAAGCCACTTTAGGCCTTCAACTTGATCTCAAACAACATGACATAGTGAACTCAGGACTGGGCTCTTTCATTGCTCAACCTGTAAAACAGATTACTCCAAATGCATTAGTTTCAAGCAAAACTTGAACTTGGTGTGAGTAACTATCTTGGTTCCCATATCAGCAGGGTTATATTCAGTCCCTACTTTTTCAACAATAACATCACCATTTTATACCTTATTTCTAACAAAGTGATACTTAATATCAATATGCTTAGACCTATCATGGTAAACAGGGTTTTTACTCAAACAAATGGCAAACTGACTATCACATTTAATCACAGTAGTCCCATTAAACAGTTTAGCTTCACTAAGCATGCCCTGCAACCACATGGCCTCTTTCACAGCATCACACAATGCAATGTACTCAGATTCAGTAGATAAAATGGTAACAATAGATTGAAGTTGTGACTTCCAGGAAACACAGCAATCACCAAGAGTATAATATATAGCAGTTATAGATTTTCTAGTGTCCCTATCTCCACCAAAATCAGCATCAACATACCCAGTCAGTTTTAGTTCATCCTGTCTTCTTTTATAACATAAACCAACATCCAATGTACCCCTTATATATGCAACATACATGCTTCAAAGTCAACCAATGTTCAGGTCCTGGATTGGACATGAATCCACTGAACAATCATATGGCATAAGACAAGTCAGGTCTAGAACTAATCATGGCATACATGACAGATCCAATAGCATTAGCATAAGGCACTTGTTCCATTTTAGCAAACTCAATATCAGACTTAGGACTTTGTGACTTAGATAGAATAAAGTGAGGAGCTAATGGCACTTGCACAGGTTTACACTCAAGACTGCTAAACTTAGATACTATTTTCTCTTAGTAAGGCTTTTGACATAGTTTTAGAAAACATTTACCCCTATCTCTATCAATAACCATGCCCAATATTTTCTTTGCCTTTCCAAAATCTTTCATGTCAAATTCTGAGCTTAACTGTGATTTCAGCACCTTAATTTTGTCAACTGACTTACTTATCAATAAGATATCATCCACATATAAGAGCATAGAGACAGGGCAATCATCAACAGATGCATAGTAGAAACATGGATCAAAGTTACTTCTCAAAAATCCCAGTTTCAACACATATGAATCAAACCTTTTATCCAACAATCTTGGGCTTTGTTTCAGACCATACAATGATTTTTTCAAGTAACAAGCATGTTCGGGATATTTTTTTATCTATAAATCCAGGAGGTTGCTTCATGTATATTTGCTCATCTAACTCTCCATGAAGGAAAGCAGTCTTAACATCAAGTTGTTCAAGTTCTAAGTTATTTATAGCAACCAATGCAAGCATGATCCAAATAGTCTTAAACTTAACAACTGGTGCAAATATTTCATAGTAATTAATACCTTCCTTCTGGGTAAAACCCTTGGCAACCAGCCTTGCTTTGTACATCGGTGGATCTTCATCCTTAATCCTGAACAACCACCTACAAGTAACCAGTTTGTAGTGCTCTACCTGTTTTACCAGAACCCATGTATTGTTAGTCTTATGAGACTCCATCTAATCTAACATAGCATTCTTCCATTTCTCATTGTCCATACCCTCAATGGCTTCCTGATAAGTATCAAGCTCATTCTTAATCTCTTTAGCATCTATCAGGGTAGTGGAAACTAGATCATCTTAGGAATATCTAGTAGGAATCCTAGGCTCTCTTCTAGGCCTATCTCTGGCAAGTTGCCAATCTGCTAACACATATTGGGTAGCTATCTCATATTCCTCCACATGATCTACATTCTCAGCAGGTTCATTATGTTCATTCTGGTCATTGCCTGGTTCTGGTTGGGGCATATCTTGCTCTAACTGGTGCTCTAGCTGGTCAGGTTACTCATTGGTTTCAGGAGGGTCAATATCAAACAGGGCTCTATCAGATGATGGTGCGTGGGAGGCCTCATTATTGACTTTACTATTATTCTTATATGGGAAAGTATTCTCATCAAAGATAACATCTATATTGATTAGTATTTTAATTCCACTAGCATTCATATCCCATAATCTATACCCTTTAGTACCCATTCATCTTTGATAACCTAAGAAGATACACTTAGTTGATCTAGGATCCAGTTTTCCCTCCCTAGTATGAGCATAAGCAGCACACCCAAAAATCTTTAAATCCCTAAGGTCAGGTATCTTACCATTCCCTAGTTCCATAGGGCATTTAAAGTCAAACATCCTACTAGGACTTCTATTAACAAGATACGCAGCAGTATATAACGCTTCACCCCAAAAAGACTTAGGTAAACCAGAAGTAAACAATAAACATCTCAATTTTTCAAGTAAAGTTCTGTTCATCCTCTCAGCTACTCCATTTTGTTGTGGAGTTAATCTCACAGTTTTGTGTCTCAAAATACCAAGTTCAATGCAGAAATTATCAAACTCAGCATTGCAAAATTCCAAGCCATTATCAGTCCTTAATGCCTTAACCTTTTTACCAGCCTGATTTTCCTCTAACAGTTTCTAGTCTTTAAACTTAGTGAATGTCTCATCTTTAGTTTTTAACATGAAGGTCCACACTCTCCTAGAGTAGTCATCTACAATGCTCAGAAAATACCTATTCCCTCCATGAGTTTCATTAGACTCAAGTCCCTATAAATCAGCATGTAAATACTCTAAAATTGCCTTACTTGAATGGACTCCACTGGTGAATTTCAGCCTGTGCTGTTTGGCCAGCACACATGGATCACAGAAGGGTAATTGAGCAACCTTTTCAGCAAGGATACCTTGCTTATTCAGGCACTCAAGTCCCTTCTGACTCATGTGTCATAATCTAATTTACGGTTGCATTTTCAAAAAATAGTAGGGCAGGCTTCCTTAATTACACCACTGTATGAACCATCAAGTATGTATACACTGCCAGTATTATTTCCGGTTAGTACTTGCTTATCATTTTTAAACATAGTAATAACACCATTCATAGCAGTATAAGAGCAGTCAGAATCATCAAGAGAACCAAGGGAAATCAAATTTCTTCTCAGGCCAGGGACATATCTCACTTTGGTTAAAGTAGCCAACTTGCCATTATTCAGTTTCAGGTTTATACTACCTATTCCCATGACCTTACACATTGTTATTTCCCATGTATACATTTTCACTGGCAGTGTGAGCTAGACCATCAAACCAGTTTTTGTTTGGGCACATATGAAAAGAACAACCTGAATCTAACACCCATGCACAACCTGAGTCCCACTGGTGACAGTTAGGACTTCTGGTGATGAATTAGCATTATCAGATGTCAAGGCTAAATTATTTTCAGAGTTCCCATGGTTCTTTGGCCTAGCTAACAACTTATGGCAATTTCTCCTGAAGTGATCCAACTTCCCATAGTAATAACACTTAACTTGAGAGGATTGACCTTGTTGGGAACTATTATTATTGGCATTATTGTTTTTATCACTGTTAGTTCTATCAGACTTAGACCTGGGCTGGAACCTATTTTTATTTGACTGAAATGAGGGCTTTCCAGACTTCACAAATAAACCAGAGGCAGACTTAGCTTTTTGATTCTTAAGCTCTAACTCCCTAGTTTTCAAAGCAGTACAAACCCTATCATATGAAGGCACATCACCAGTATATTGAAAAACATCTTTCACAACATGATATGACTCAGGAATGGCATTCATCAATATCACCACAAAGCTAGTTTCATCAAGAGCATGAACTGTATCCCTAAGCATCAAAGACATTTTCAAGAACTCATCAAGATTTTGATCTATTGTCTTAACAGAGTTCATTTTATATGCAAATAGTGATGCCTTCACATATGACATGTTAGGAGCTACTTGGTTGGCATGCAATGATTCTAGCTTTTTCCACATCGCAAGAGGATTTTTGCATTCACATACCTTTCTGATAATATTGTCCCCAAGGCTCAATATTATCAGGTTGTATGCCTCCACCTCAATATCAGCCTTCCTCTTCTTCTCATCTTCAGTCCACTTTGTGGTTTCCTCTTCAAGGGTAACCAATACCTTATGCCGGGACAACACTACCTTCATCTTGAGGCACCAGACATGGAAGTCTCCCTTCCCATCATAAGGCGCTATTTCAATCCTTGCTTGCAACATTTTTACCTCGTAAGCAACAATCAAGCAAGTATGAGTACAAGCAGTAAAATTAGGGCACGATCAATAACAACAACAGCCAAGACTCAATACAAATGGCTCTGATACAATTGTTGTAACTGAAGACTAAATTACTTAATCCAATTAGTTGTTAAGATTCAAATCGAAAACCCTAAATTCGATTTGCAATTGAGAAATAGCAAAAATGAAATGACACAATGATTTTATAGTGGTTCACCTCTAGGTGAGAGGCTAATCCACTTGAGCTCACTAGCTCGGTCCCAATCCACTATGTCAGTCATCGGAATCGGCCAAAACGCCGCCGAAATCGAACAGTCTGATTACACGCCTTTACAGGAGCCACCATCACCGATCTCTCTGTGTATCAATGCTAAACACTCGGAATGAACACAAAACAACTCGCAATCGCTCACTAAGTAAACGCCCACAAACAATTTGGAAATCAAAGGTCATTTGGACGTCGAACGAAATCAAAATCGTATTTCTTCGATGAACCCTAACTGAGCTCGAAATGCAGCTTTAAATAGGAGATTCTCCAGATTGAATCTCATCTGTCTGTTGCGTCTAATCTCGAGCATCCATTTCGAATCCAACTCGTGCCACGAATTCGTCCTACACGTCACGCTCCCATTCGCTCTCGCTGTAATGAACTGCAACGGACTCCACTAGCCCTTCAGCGATGAACTCCAGACTTTAGCAATGACTCGTACTCCCGCCTAGTTTGAACGCATCTTTAGCGACAGCTTCTCTTGCTTTCAACGACGACTTCCTTAACCTTTTAGCGATGACTTTCCGGAACCAGTAGAAATAGCTGCTTTAATTCCTACACGCCTCCTTCTTAGATACTTCCCAAGATCCATTGATATTTATTCCACCTGTCAGAATGGCTGTCAGCTAATGCTGTAATCGGCCAATGTACGCCTTGCATAAGATTCAAGGTACTTTTAGCAATAATAATCGCCTTCCTGATGCTCCATCCCTCCTTCTCGTGCCAAATATTGTTGCGATTTCTCTAGCACAACCATATAGCAATTAAAAACCTCCTGAAATCTTCGCCGTTTAGATTCAGTGAACACCACCAAATCCATTCCGTCGGATTCTCTGATTCAACTCCAATCTGGGAATGAGCAGCTCCAAACTCGAAAAAAGATCCCTAGACCACCAACAATCCTTCACCAGATGAAGGGCAGTCTCTTCCGAGAAACCACAGATTCTGGACTCAGTGTTTACATCAACTCCTCTTTTCCGCAAATTAACTGCATCCGGTAAATTGTTATAGTAAAATCTCCAGCTAAAAACTTTGATCTTATTTGGGACCTTAGCTGACCAAATCCTCTTCCAAAATTTCACCAACACACTTTTATCGGACTGTTCACTTGAATCATGCTTACTACGGTCTTCATGCGCTTTCATGACTATGTATCCTGATTTTACTGTGTAATTTCCTCTACTTGAGAATTTCCATCTATAAGTCGCCGACCGTTCATCATACCATAAACCTTCCAGAAGAAATTTCTTGGACTTCATCACCCCACACCATATATGTGAAGGCCTACAGCCCAACCTTGCCTCATTGATATGTAGTTGCTGGGTCGTCTTTAACTTTACCTAAAAACCCGAAAATCACTAACATGATACTATCTCCCTTACAATATTTTGCCAGCAACAACCGAGACATTAGTAGTCCCGAGAACTTCACCATCCTCCATCCAATCTTTAGGAACATAGCCTCATGAATCAGGCTATGCAACCCTTTTTATGCTCGCATGAATCAGGATACCTCCTAATTTTCGAATTTGCCTTGCTTTAAACGATTTAGAGTGCCACTCAAAACGACATTGTTCCTTCAAAGAGCAAAGATGTTGTTCAAACCTTAAAACTTAAATATATTGTGTTGAATTAATATTAGGGCATGATTGCTAAGTTGGTAGTAACCTTGGTAACAGAGTTTATATTAATCATCTAAAAAACTGTACGCTTAATTAATTAAAACTGTTGATAATTTGTGGATGGGCGACGTTTAACAACCTAGGTTAATTCAGACAATGATCCGTGGATGTGCGGTTTGTCAGATATCAATCAGATTTATCTCCATGACCCGATAGCGTATTTGGATTGCATGATATTTTCGCATCAATTGTAGGGTACGCACGGGTGAAGTTTGATATGGGATTCTTTCTTTAATCGAGCAAACCTCTTATATATAGTTTAATTAAGATTTTAGATATATTAAATAAATCATCATTCGTTAGGAGTAGCTGAACAATCTATTTGTTTACAATATATACACACAGCTATTCCTTGGATCGACCCTTTAACTTGTCACGATTTTTAAACTCTTTTGACTACAATGGAACCCTTCAAATGAAAACTTGATCACTATAAAGGGTAAAAATACGCTTGTCAAAATGGCGTCATTGTTAGGGAGCAGCCACTACGCCAATTTTATATTTAAGCGGCAGCAAAAAAACATCGCTTAATGTACAATTTTGTCGCGTAAGTCAAATGTGACAAACACAGCGTCGCTTAATCCTTATGACATGAGTGTTTAAGTGATGTACAAAAGTAATTATGTCGCTTTAACGTGTGGCGATTAAAGTGACATTTTACAAGTTAGTCGCGTTAACATTAAACAACAGACGTCACTTAAAGCTCACGACGACGCATAAAAGCGTTTAGGCTACATGAATATAATATGCCGTATAATTAGATGACGTCGCATTAGATATATCCCACATTCGTCAGATAAAGTCAACTGTGTCGCGTAAATGGTTTTATAGGACATATATAAAATTGCTATAAAGGATTATGTTGTCGCATAAAATGGTATTCTGTATCGCTTGAAAGATATTAGGTTGTGCTATATAAGAAATCTATGTCACATAAAAAAGTTGTTGTCGCGTAAAAGCTATAGAATTGTCCTGTTAATTCAAAAGTCATGTCGCATAAAGGTAGCTACTATGTCACTTAAAACTAAAATTTTAAAACATGCTGTTCATTCCATCAAAAAGGGTACATGTCAATGTTTAACCCTAGCAACATCCAAAATACTTGGCACATTTTAATGTTTACCAGGACAAAACAAAGCAGGTAGTTTTTCAAATAGTAAACAAAGTCACAAGTTTAAATTTGGACTTTAGCAACATTCCCCAAATTCAGACTTCATCCATTGCGTGCGACTGGCAGGTGACTAGTGGCTCCATCCGAGGCATTGCTGGCCATGACTCCTCGTCCTCCCTTGATCATTTCCTCGAGTAATCGTATACGATCCATAAACTTGCTAGCCTGGTCTGCCATTCGATCTCGAATTGCTTAGCCAAGTCCTCTTGTGTTTTCTGGAGTTCCTGTGTAATCAGAATGGTTTCAGCCGCAACTTTTTCTCCTCCTCGTGGCCGTGGCTCTCTCGCTAAGGACTTGCAATGCCAGAAATATGCGTCCCATGCTTCGGGCTCACAAGCTGACTTATTATCTCAAGTTGAGTACTCATTGGCAGTGGTTCATCTATCACGTCTGGATCCTCCGAGTCATAGTTCGCCACAAATTCAATCACACGCTGCCTCATTTTTTTCCTATAATACAAGCAGGATAGTCAATAAGGGAACTAACAAACAAAATAATACAAGCGGTCCAAGATAATAAGGGACCAATTAAGAAAAGCCATAATAGGGATGCTTATAAGAGGCAAAACATGAAATAAGAGATGAACATTATTTTCATCATACAACAAGTCAAGTGACTCTCACAATAAAATTCAACAGTGATAGTTACACACTAAAATATTCACGAAGGCGTAAACCACATCCAAATAATTATAGCGTAGAAAAGTAGAAATGATTGAAACTTTGTGGATATTACCGCAATCGCTGCTCCCCTGGCATTAGCGCCATACACCTCACCATATTTTGCAATATAAGGGGCCTTGTCATTTGATAGATGACGGACGCACAGTCGTCGTGTGCAAACGTCAAGAATAAATTTATAAGTCCGCTACTCGCGACTTTACTACTGGGTAGCAAGTGGTAAGTAGGGGTCGAACCCAAGGGAATTAGGGGGATAAGTTGTTCTTTGAGGAATCGTACACGGAGGGAACGTGTTTTAGGTTGATTGAGGGTTTAGTGCGGAAAAGTAAGTGTTTTTTTGGTTGGTTTTGGTTTTTAATGCGGAAAGGTAAATGACAGAAAAGTAAATATTGAAAATAAAAGGAAGAAGACTTACAGCGGTTGTTGCGTGATTGGCAAGTCTTCCGGGAGGTGAGCAGTTGATAAGGCAGTTTATACTAAGAAAGTAAATGCAGGTGGTGTTTGAATTTAAGGAAAGCATTCGGTTTCGGGGGCCTTGTATCATAGCCTGTTTATCATTGACCGCTAATGATCATACTAAGTGTTCAAAGATGAATCGAGGCTATTTCTAGCACAAGACTTGCAACATCGTTTAGAACACTTGTTCTACTTAGACTAATTCCTCCTTTCGAAGTATCTTAGCCTTATGTGCATCCATTTGATCTTTCAGTTATGATCGAACAAATGGTGTTTTAGATAAGTCGAACTCCTCAGATAAGCTTTGCCCGCTAAAGCATCCACTTACCTGAGTATGTTCACGAACCCCACGGAAGAGCTTTGCCCGTTAAAGCATCCACTCAACCTTGGAAGTTCTGACCTGATATATGGTACATAGAACAAGTTTCGAACACAAAGATGCACTAGGTGCAGGGTCTAAAACATTTTATGATACAAGTACACCCCTTCAACCGAATGAAGAGTTTAGCTACGAATATCCATAGAGGTGGATACCATAGCTAAGTACTCGAGGGTTTTTGAAAGACAGTAAGTAAGGAAAGGGGTGAGTACTTCAAGAACCGACAAGAGTACTCAAGAATAGTAAAGACAAGCTTGAGTACTACAAGAACCGACAAGAGTACTCAAGAACTAACTACAATACTCAAGAACCAACAAGAGTATTATAGATTTAAAACCAAAGCTTACAAAGTGCCAACTTTCTAGAGAGATAAGTGAAATATGGATTTGAGGATGCATTTACAAGTGAAGAGAGGCTTGTATTTATAGCCAAAAGGGGAGGAGATGGGTGGTGAGGATGAAAGCACATGGAAACATCTCCATGGAAGCTCCATGGAAGGTCATAGCCGCCGGTTGGAGGTAAGGGGAGGAGGAGAGCTTCCTCCATGGCTCACCTTCTCCAAAAGCCGCCGGTCATGGAGGGGAAGGAGGAGGGTTTGTGTGAGTTTTGTGATGTTTTGACAAAACTATCGGTGTAATTCAGCTCTGGACTGACTTTGGTTGCACTTCGGTTGGATTTGTTTTGAGTGATTCAATATCAGGATCTTGAGATTTCTTCAGTCGGCATCTGATCGTGACCTTGGAATGACTCGTAATATATTTTCAGCGTAAAATCCTCTCCTTAGCGTGTATTCTCTCTGAGCTCCAAAATACCCTGTAGATAAATATTGGAACTAACAATCAAAAGTTAAATAGACAAACAGTCTTATTTGGTGGGTTTTACTGTGTTTATGATTCGTATAATTATGGTCCATCAGATCACCCCACACTTTTAGTTGTTCGTCCCGAACAATGCTATTAAAGGGCGGCACACTAAGTAAGCTTTTAAAATATGAAAGTTAGACTGTGGGACTAGATTTAACCTAATTAATGCATTACTACTTATTACCAAATTAAACCGTGTAAATAAATAGAAGAAACTTGATACTTGTACCTTCGTGCTGAGATGCAAATTATTTTGGATGTTTCGGGAGATAGCCCTTTTTAGGCGCATGGACTGCATTCTCGGGACCGTCTCGCACTATATGGTTTCCTTGTAGCTTTCTCTAGCACGTGATTTGGTTCGGCTTTCAATGGTTTGGTCTTTGATTTTCTTTTGGCGAGGGACAGCTTTTGTAGTGAATCGGCCTTTGGCCTTTGATTTGACTCTTTGAGTACTTCACTTTTTGTTCGGTTAAAACCTTCACAATTTTGGGCCTTTGGCCTCTTGATTTGCTTCTTCGAGCTTTTGCCTTTTTGTGGCTTGCTAGTCCATTTTCTCAAGCCTTTTTGGGAGGTCCAATCATCGCCCGCGAGCATATGGAAATACCTCCCCGCTCCTCTCATCCTTGCCGTTTTGCGCGGGTCAAGATAAGGGTCGCTCATCTATTTTCTCGGCTACTTTGACTAGAGATAGGACGGTCTGATTCCCGTCCTCGCCTTTTTTCTTTTTGCCTGCATGGCGGAGATGACTTCAATCTTCACTGAAACCCGAAGTGCAGCCTCCACTGACTTCGAAAACCATATAGTTAGATTCGATCCTTCGAGTGCTTGCCAAGCCTCTCTAGGGCAGTTTATGTCAACTCCACATCCCTAGTTTATCTCAGCACAAAGGGACAAATGAGAAGTTACATTCTAAGTTTTTAAATAGTTGAATTTTCACAAGGTTAATGCATGAATTATGATCTATCTTTTTCACATTCTCAAGTTCATATTTTCAAAAAGATAATATTAAAGGAAAAGAAAAAGAAAAACATGTTATGTACACAGGCGGTTCTCACCCCACACTTTTGAACGAAGGCGTGCCTTTCAGCACAACTTAGTTTAAAAGCCATGCAAGCAGACATTATGAGAAGGAAATGACATTAAGGAAAAGGGAAGAACAGAACTCCCTTTAGAGTGTCGAGCGGATGACATGGCATGAGGCTAGATAATCGAGGGAGTTCGGCTGGGGCCTTGAACTCTTGGCATAGGCCTGGCTGGCTTGATGTTGCACCCATAACCGTTTCCTGAATAGTCATTTCATTCTATGCACCAAGTGGGTGAGAGCGATTTATTGGTAAAAACTAAATGACAGAAAATAAATGACTGAAAGTAAGATAGGTGTCGGGTTACCTCCCGACCAGTGCTTTTGTTTAATGTCGTTGGCTCGACAGTACCTCACTTCTGGATCATAAGTAGGGATCCCATGGGTGCTTGAGGTCGAACTTCTTCTCGGCAGCTCTTTTGATTTGCCCAAAGAACACATATGGCAGCGGGCTCAGTTCTGCTCTCCCTTGATCCGGAGGCTTCTTTTTCACATATCCCCGAGAAGGCGAGGACTCCTTGACCATAGCTGCTGGTCCATCAAGTCGAGCTCTCTTGCTTCTCCTTCCGGGTTTCCATTCCTTTGGCCCATGTCTTGGCCGTTTCTTCATGTTTGAATGGGTGGCACCTTTGCAATTTTGGATGTTTAGAATTGTGCCATTGAACACGAGCGACCTTGATTGTTCCCATGCCAAGCCTCTTCTTTATGGCAGAGATGATTGGCCATCCTAGAACGAGTGAGTTTTCAGCCGGCTTTTCTTGGCTTATGACGAGTGAGTGCTCCATCTTCGGCTCTTCTGGCTCATGTTTTGCCTCCAACTCCCCTTGCACCTCATCATTGATCACTTCATCTTCAGGGCCTGTGATCCGCATACAAACCGAGGGAACAAGTTGGGGGACTTCCACCACAAGGGCCGGGTCTTTCTCGAGCAGCTCATCAGTGAGGACCGGGCTTGCCGTGATTTTCTCGGTTAGTTCGGCAGTGATGTTCGGGACTTCTGTTGGTTCGGCAGTGAGGACTGTATTAGACTTGGCTGGTTCGGCAATCAGGTCCGGGACCGGCGTGGTTTCCTCGGGCAGATTGGTGATGAGGACCGGGATTGAATTAGGCAGTTCAGCACTGAGGTCTGGGTATGTCTCGGGCAATTCTTCAGTTAGGACCGAAATTGATTTGGGCAGTTTGGCAATGCGGTTCCAGATCAGTTGTGTAGCCGCCCAGAATTCCTCATTTTCGACCACGTCTTGGTGTATCAAGGCACTCATTTGCTGGATGCTAGCTGCCAATTCTTCCTCCTCGTCCTCGAGTGGCTCGGTGGGCTCTTCTTTAGGCCTCAGTGGGCCGTTTTCTTCTAAATGCCCGGGATAATCTGATCTAGGCTCCTCCTCGCTAATCCTTGGCTTTGCATTGAGCATCTCATTGACCTGATTTGCACATTTTTTATGAGCGCCTTTGTCTCTGCCCAAGATTTCTCGGCTTCGGCCTGGTTTTGGTCTATCATGTTGGCCTGCTGCTGGTTGCTAGATGCCAGCTCTGTTGTAACGTCCTTGAGTGGCTCATCCTGATCTTCTCTTGGTCTTGACCTTACGGCCAAATCATCTATTTGGTTCCATAGATCATCCATGGCTAAGTTATTCACCGAACCTCCCGCTGCATCATTAAGCCTATTCCACTCTTGTGGCATCATTCCACCTAGAAACTTTTGAAGAAGATCTAAGTTCGTGAATCCATGGTGCGGGCAGATTGTTACAAGGGAATCAAAGTACCATAAGTACTCGTCCAAAGTTTCGTCCCGGGATTGCTTTAGGTTGTTGATCTTCTCGCGAATTTCAAGTTCGAAAGATGGCCGGGCTCTTTGACAGGGATCGGTGCCATAATTTGACAGGGGAAACTCTTTTAGAAATTTGGCTCGAAGATTTTCATAACAGCTTTCATACTCTGCACATGAGTAATACCACTCTATTGCCGAGTCAGTTAAAGAAAATTTGAAGCATTTCAGCTTAAGCTCCTCTAACGTCTCAATCTCAGGTTTCATGTGGCGGCAGATGTGGTGAAACTGTTGGCAATGTATCACAGGGTCCTCTCCATCCGTACCTCCGAACAGAGGAAGATGTCGTTTTGTCCATGCATACATAGTGTGATAAAGAGATGAGAAGGGAAAGAACAACTAATCCGACGGCTAACTCCCCGGCAGCGGCGCCAATTTTGACGGACGCACAGTCGTCGTGTGCAAACGTCAAGAATAAATTTATAAGTTCGCTACTCGCGACTTTACTACTGGGTAGCAAGTGGTAAGTAGGGGTCGAACCCAAGGGAATTAGGGGGATAAGTTGTTCTTTGAGGGATCATACAGGGAGGGAATGTGTTTTAGGTTGATTGAGGTTTTAGTGCGGAAAAGTAAGTGTTTTTTTGGTTGGTTTTGGTTTTTAATGCGGAAAGGTAAATGATAGAAAAGTAAATACTAAAAATAAAAGGAAGAAGACTTACAGCGGTTGTTGCGTGATTGGCAAGTCTTCCGGGAGGTGAGCAGTTGATAAGGCAAATTATACTAAGAAAGTAAATGCAGGTGGTGTTTGAATTTAAGGAAAGCATTCGGTTTCGGGGGCCTTATATCATAGCCTGTTTATCATTGATAGCTAATGATCATACTAAGTGTTCGAAGATGAATCGAGGCTATTTCTAGCACAAGACTTGCAACATCGTTTAGAACACTTGTTCTACTTAGACTAATTCCTCCTTTCGAAGTATCTTAGCCTTATGTGCATCCATTTGATCTTTCAGTTATGATCGACCAAATGGTGTTTTAGATAAGTCGAACTCCTCAGATAAGCTTTGCCCGCTAAAGCATCCACTTACCTGAGTATGTTCATGAACCCCACGGAAGAGCTTTGCCCGTTAAGGCATCCACTCAACCTTGGAAGTTCTGACCTGATATATGGCACATAGAACAAGTTTCGAACACAAAGATGCACTAGGTGCAGGGTCTAAAACATTTTATGATACAAGTACACCCCTTCAACCTAATGAAGAGTTTAGCTACGAATATCCATAGAGGTGGATACCATAGCTAAGTACTCGAGGGTTTTTGAAAGACAGTAAGTAAGGAAAGGGGTGAGTACTTCAAGAACCGACAAGAGTACTCAAGAATAGTAAAGACAAGCTTGAGTACTACAAGAACCGACAAGAGTACTCAAGAACTAACTACAATACTCAAGAACCAACAAGAGTATTATAGATTTAAAACCAAAGCTTACAAAGTGTCAACTTTCTAGAGAGATAAGTGAAATATGGATTTGAGGATGCATTTACAAGTGAAGAGAGGCTTGTATTTATAGCCAAAAGGGGAGGAGATGGGTGGTGAGGATGAAAGCACATGGCAACATCTCCATGGAAGCTCCATGGAAGGTCATAGCCGCCGGTTGGAGGTAAGGGGAGGAGGAGAGCTTCCTCCATGGCTCACCTTCTCCAAAAGCCGCCGGTCATGGAGGGGAAGGAGGAGGGTTTGTGTGAGTTTTGTGATGTTTTGACAAAACTATCGGTGTAATTCAGCTCTGGACTGACTTTGGTTGCACTTCGGTTGGATTTGTTTTGAGTGATTCAATATCAGGATCTTGAGATTTCTTCAGTCGACATCTGATCGTGACCTTGGAATGACTCGTAATATATTTTCAGCGTAAAATCCTCTCCTTAGCGTGTATTCTCTCTGAGCTCCAAAATACCCTGTAGATAAATATTGGAACTAACAAGAAAAAGTTAAATAGACAAACAGTCTAATTTGGTGGGTTTTACTGTGTTTATGATTCGTATAATTATGGTCCATCAGATCACCCCACACTTTTAGTTGTTCGTCCCGAACAATGCTATTAAAGGGCGGCACACTAAGTAAGCTTTTAAAATATGAAAGTTAGACTGTGGGACTAGATTTAACCTAATTAATGCATTACTACTTATTACCAAATTAAACCTTGTAAATAAATAGAAGAAACTTGATACTTGTACCTTCGTGCTGAGATGCAAATTATTTTGGATGTTTCGGGAGATAGCCCTTTTTAGGCGCATGGACTGCATTCTCGGGACCGTCTCGCACTATATGGTTTCCTTGTAGCTTTCTCTAGCACGTGATTTGGTTCGGCTTTCAATGGTTTGGTCTTTGATTTTCTTTTGGCGAGGGACAGCTTTTGTAGTGAATCGGCCTTTGGCCTTTGATTTGACTCTTTGAGTACTTCACTTTTTGTTCGGTTAAAACCTTCACAATTTTGGGCCTTTGGCCTCTTGATTTGCTTCTTCGAGCTTTTGCCTTTTTGTGGCTTGCTAGTCCATTTTCTCAAGCCTTTTTGGGAGGTCCAATCATCGCCCGCGAGCATATGGAAATACCTCCCCGCTCCTCTCATCCTTGCCGTTTCGCGCGGGTCAAGATGAGGGTCGCTCATCTATTTTCTCGGTTACTTTGACTAGAGATAGGACGGTCTGATTCCCATCCTCGCCTTTTTTTCTTTTTGCATAAACACTGCATGGCGTAGATGACTTCAATCTTCACTGAAACCCAAAGTGCAGCCTCCACTGACTTTGAAAACCATATAGTTAGATTCGATCCTTCGAGTGCCTGCCAAGCCTCTCTAGGGTAGTTTTTGTCAACTCCATATCCCTAGTTTATCTCAGCACAAAGGGACAAATGAGAAGTTACATTCTAAGTTTTTAAACAGTTGAATTTTCACAAGGTTAATGCATGAATTATGATCTATCTTTTTCACATTCTCAAGTTCATATTTTCAAAAAGATAATATTAAAGGAAAAGGAAAAGAAAAACATGTTATGTACACAGGCGGTTCTCACCCCACACTTTTGAACGAAGGCGTGCCTTTCAGCACAACTTAGTTCAAAATCCATGCAAGCATACATTATGAGAAGGAAATGACATTAAGGAAAAGGGAAGAACAGAACTCCCTTTAGAGTGTCGAGCGGATGACATGGCATGAGGCTAGATAATCGAGGGAGTTCGGCTGGGGCCTTGAACTCTTGGCATAGGCCTGGCTGGCTTGATGTTGCACCCATAACCGTTTCCTGAATAGTCATTTCATTCTATGCACCAAGTGGGTGAGAACGATTTATTGGTAAAAACTAAATGACAGAAAATAAATGACTGAAAGTAAGATAGGTGTCGGGTTACCTCCCGACCAGTGCTTTTGTTTAATTTCGTAGGCTCGACAGTACCTCACTCCTGGATCATAAGTAGGGATCCCATGGGTGCTTGAGGTCGAACTTCTTCTCGGCAGCTCTTTTGATTTGCCCAAAGAACACATATGGCAGCGGGCTCTGTTCTGCTCTCCCTTGATCCGGAGGCTTCTTTTTCACATATCCCCGAGAAGGCGAGGAATCCTTGACCATAGCTGCTGGTCCATCAAGTCGAGCTCTCTTGCTTCTCCTTCCGGGTTTCCATTCCTTTGGCCCATGTCTTGGCCGTTTCTTCATGTTTGAATGGGTGGCACCTTTGCAATTTTGGAAGTTTAGAATTGTGCCATTGAACACGAGCGACCTTGATTGTTCCCATGCCAAGCCTCTTCTTTGTGGCAGAGATGATTGGCCATCCTAGAACGAGTGAGTTTTCAGCCGGCTTTTCTTGGCTCATGACGAGTGAGTGCTCCATCTTCGGCTCTTCTGGCTCATGTTTTGCCTCCAACTCCCCTTGCACCTCATCATTGATCACTTCATCTTCAGGGCCTGTGATCCGCATACAAACCGAGGGGACAAGTTGGGGGACTTCCACCATAAGGGACGGGTCTTTCTCGAGCAGCTCATCAGTGAGGACCGGGCTTGCCGTGATTTTCTCGGTTAGTTCGACAGTGATGTTCGGGACTTCTATTGGCTCGGCAGTGAGGACTGTATTAGACTTCGCTGGTTCGGCAATCAGGTCCGGGACCGGTGTGGTTTCCCTTGGCAGATTGGTGATGAGGACCGGGACTGAATTGGGCAGTTCAGCACTGAGGTCTGGGTATGTCTCGGGCAATTCTTCAGTTAGGACCGAAATTGATTTGGGCAGTTTGGCAATGCGGTTCCAGATCAGTTGTGTAGCCGCCCAGAATTCCTCATTTTCGACCTCGTCTTGGTGTATCGGGGCACTCATTTGCTGGATGCTAGCTGCCAATTCTTCCTCCTCGTCCTCGAGTGGCTCGGTGGGATCTTCTTTAGGCGTCAGTGGGCCGTTTTCTTCTAAATGCCCGGGATAATCTGATCTAGGCTCCTCCTCGCTAATCCTTGGCTTCGCATTGAGCATCTCATTGACCTGATTTGCACATTTTTTTAATAGCGCCTTTGTCTCTGCCCAAGATTTCTCGGCTTCGGCCTGGTTTTGGTCTATCATGTTGGCCTGCTGCTGGTTGCTAGATGCCAGCTCTGTTGTAACGTCCTTGAGTGGCTCAGCCTGATCTTCTCTTGGTCTTGACCTTACGGCCAAATCGTCTATTAGGTTCCATAGATCATCCATGGCTAAGTTATTCACCGAACCTCCCGCTGCATCATTAAGCCTATTCCACTCTTGTGGCATCATTCCACCTAAAAACCTTTGAAGAAGATCTAAGTTCGTGAATCCATGGTACGGGCAGATTGTTACAAGGGAATCAAAGTACCATAAGTACTCGTCCAAAGTTTCGTCCCGGGATTGCTTTAGGTTGTTGATCTTCTCACGAATTTCAAGTTCGAAAGATGGACGGGCTCTTTGACAGGGATCGGTGCCATAATTTGACAGGGGAAACTCTTTTAGAAATTTGGCTCGAAGATTTTCATAACAGCTTTCATACTCTGCACATGAGTAATACCACTCTATTGCCGAGTCAGTTAAAGAAAATTTGAAGCATTTCAGCTTAAACTCCTTTAACGTCTCATTCTCAGGTTTCATGTGGCGGCAGATGTGGTGAAACTGTTGGCAATGTATCACAGGGTCCTCTCCATCCGTACCTCCGAACAGAGGAAGATGTTGTTTTGTCCATGCATACATAGTGTGATGAAGAGATGAGAAGGGAAAGAACAACTAATCCGACGGCTAACTCCCCGGCAGCGGCGCCAATTTTGACGGACGCACAGTCATCGTGCGCAAACGTCAAGAATAAATTTATAAGTTCGCTACTCGCGACTTTACTACTGGGTAGCAAGTGGTAAGTAGGGGTCGAACCCAAGGGAATTAGGGGGATAAGTTGTTCTTTGAGGGATCATACAGGGAGGGAATGTGTTTTAGGTTGATTGAGGTTTTAGTGCGGAAAAGTAAGTGTTTTTTTGGTTGGTTTTGGTTTTTAATGCGGAAAGGTAAATGACAGAAAAGTAAATACTGAAAATAAAAGGAAGAAGACTTACAACGGTTGTTGCGTGATTGGCAAGTCTTCCGGGAGGTGAGCAGTTGATAAGGCAGTTTATACTAAGAAAGTAAATACAGGTGGTGTTTGAATTTAAGGAAAGCATTAGGTTTAGGGGGCCTTGTATCATAGCCTGTTTATCATTGACTGCTAATGATCATACTAAGTGTTCGAAGATGAATCGAGGCTATTTCTAGCACAAGACTTGCAACATCGGTTAGAACACTTGTTCTACTTAGACTAATTCCTCCTTTCGAAGTATCTTAGCCTTATGTGCATCCATTTGATCTTTCAGTTATGATCGACCAAATGGTGTTTTAGATAAGTCGAACTCCTCAGATAAGCTTTGCCCGCTAAAGCATCCACTTACCTGAGTATGTTCACGAACCCCACGGAAGAGCTTTGCCCGTTAAAGCATCCACTCAACCTTGGAAGTTCTGACCTGATATATGGCACATAGAACAAGTTTCGAACACAAAGATGCACTAGGTGCAGGGTCTAAAACATTTTATGATACAAGTACACCCCTTCAACCGAATGAAGAGTTTAGCTACGAATATCCATAGAGGTGGATACCATAGCTAAGTACTCGAGGGTTTTTGAAAGACAGTAAGTAAGGAAAGGGGTGAGTACTTCAAGAACCGACAAGAGTACTCAATAATAGTAAAGACAAGCTTGAGTACTACAAGAATCGACAAGAGTACTCAAGAACTAACTACAATACTCAAGAACCAACAAGAGTATTATAGATTTAAAACCAAAGCTTACAAAGTGCCAACTTTCTAGAGAGATAAGTGAAATATGGATTTGAGGATGCATTTACAAGTGAAGAGAGGCTTGTAATTATAGCCAAAAGGGGAGGAGATGGGTGGTGAGGATGAAAGCACATGGCAACATCTCCATGGAAACTCCATGGAAGGTCATAGCCGCCGGTTGGAGGTAAGGGGAGGAGGAGAGCTTCCTCCATGGCTCACCTTCTTCAAAAGCCGCCGGTCATGGAGGGGAAGGAGGAGGTTTTGTGTGAGTTTTGTAATGTTTTCACAAAACTATCGGTGTAATTCAGCTCCGGACTGACTTTGGTTGCACTTCGGTTGGATTCGTTTTGAGTGATTCAATGTCAGGACCTTGAGATTTCTTCAGTCGGCATCTGATCGTGACCTTGGAATGACTCGTAATATATTTTCAGCGTAAAATCCTCTCCTTAGCGTGTATTCTCTCTAAGCTCCAAAATATCCTGTAGATAAATATCGGAACTAACAAGCAAAAGTTAAATAGACAAACAGTCTAATTTGGTGGGTTTTACTGTGTTTATGATTCGTATAATTATGGTCCATCAATAGAGCATGTTGTTCAGTTCGATGGCTAAACAGGACCTTTCCCGAGTGATGGTTTGTTCTACCTGCTGCATTACGCACTTCCTTCATTTTCTGACCTCGAGCCTATCAAAAATAATAATTGAAATAAATGAAGCATATTCATAATACTATAAGTGCAATGTAAGTTGACAATAACCCATTGAGAATTGCATTACCTGAACACCTGGTTCCCTGAAATGACCAACTAGCCAACGCCATTGCTCTCTGCGGTCAACAAACTCCAAAGGCAGTTCAGCACCATATTTTCCATAGTGTGTTTTGCAGTCTGACTTCCAGTCTCGATATCTTTCAGTAGCTATTTAGATAATGAACCTCCAAATCCAAGTATCATCAAAGTCGAGCACGAAGTTGGGCTACAGAAAATAATAGATGTTAATTAATGGGAAAAAATATAATCAATCATCGTAATGTGAAGTAAAGGAATAAGTACTCACAGTCAAGTGGTCGAAGACGATGGCCCAATGCTCTGGCTCGAGCTCACTGAAGCTTGGTGCAAGCATTGGAACTTTGTCTCACACACATGACCCTATTTCATGTGTTAGCATACTCCTCAGATGACGGTTCTTCGGGCCATTATGTTCCGGACCATGTTCTACTTTTATCTTGGTTCCCAACGACCTCACATCCTTTTGACCATTAACGACGCCCCTTGTCTTTCTGATTACGTTGATCTCCTACATTTGGTAAACATAATGAAACTATATCAATAAAAGCACATTACGAACAATATGTACATTATGATCAAACTAGACCAATCTAATGCTCCGTGGATTCTCTGGAACATGAATATCCCCTTCTGAGACTTCAAATACAACATTATCAACAACTGGTACATCATTCTCAAACTCTGGCGGTTGTGGATTTTGATTCGATGGCTCATTGCTTGCAGGCTCATTCTCAATGACAGCAAGAGGCTCAATTTCATTGGCAAGTAAGGGAGCATTTTCATTGGCAGACAGAGGCTAATTGCTAGCAGGATTTTTAGCTTGTGGCAGTGGTTCATCATTTGTAGTCCGAGTGGGCTGAACTGAAGAGCTCACTGTTGGTATCAACTCCGAGGGAATATCACTCAAATTGAATAAGGCAGGTAGGGGTGACTGAGCAGGCTGAACTGGTAGATTGAGAGCAACACTAGTGGAAGCCACAAAATTTTGTCTAGGGCTCTTACGGACTGGATAAGCCAGTGGGTTAACATGTTTCTTTGGGGTAGAAAGCGGACGTGCAGCTTCTTGTTTTTTTGGGGCTAGGGTTTTTCTTCCTTCGATCGTCCTCCATTCCACGAACAATCACTTTCAACCTCTCGATCGGTCTAGCTTCTAGTGGGATAACAAGTGGTGGAGATGGTGGGTGTGTCGGAGGACGACTAGCAGCGACTGATTTAGGGTTTGCTTGCTTACCTCTTTTCAGTATGGGTTCAGGGCTGTAACCTTCGGCTAGTTTGATCAACGAAGGCGACCAGAGTTTCATCCCTTGCCGAGTGGTCTCTTAGATCTCTTCAAGACTATGCTTCTTCGTCTTTGGTGCCATGGAAATCGATCATCGGAGTGAAAGCAGCGAGTGAAATTGAGAGAGAAGCAAGCGGCGGATCGAGTGAAAAGTGAAAAAAGATTTTACCTTAGATTGATGTATATGCATGTCACGTTTAATGGGCCAAGCAGGTCGTAAGGTGTTTAATGGGCTATGACATAAAAGTAGGTACGTCACTTAAGCTTCTTTTTCACTTAAGCTTCTTTTTTTACCGTGTACATTACGTAGCCAAATTTAACATCTTGTAAGGAACGTTGTGTACTCCATTAGGCGACATAGTAAGTAAAGTATGTCACTTAAACATCCAGGAAGGATTTTGACAACATAAATAGTTAAAACTCCTTGAACACATCTATTCAAAGGCCAAAAAACAAAATCCCTGAACACAGCCATTACTCACAATCTGAAACATTTGTCTTTGAGCACAAAACCATTAAAAATGATAACAACAATCAAAGTGTGAGTAGAGAGTTATTGACTTTCTTTGCTAGCGTCATCTTCACCTTCACTTATTCCCATGTCGTCTTCATTTTCACCTCCATTTTCACTTTCATTTGTGTAATGCTCATCTTCTTCACCTTCACTTGAATCATACATTCCTCCATCCTCTGAATCACTTGAATCATCATCATCTTCCAACACTTCATTAGCCGTAGGCATATGAAGACCGATAGTAGGTAGAGAGCCTAAATCAATATCTATGCCGCTAATAGGTATATGACCATCTATAATATTAGCGGGCAAATCTTCTTGATACGGTTCAACCATGTGAGATAACATCACACCACTTTGGTCTCTTGTGAGCAAACTTTCACTATATATACCATTGTGTGTGACTACATTAACAACCTTCCAAGGCTCGCCTGCCTTCGGATCATCTAAATAAAATACTTGTCTTGCCGTTGATGCTAAACAAAATGGTTCATCTTTGTACCAACTTGTAGACGTGTCAACTGATAAAAGGTCGTGATCCTTCCTTGTGCTTCCACGTTCCTTTGGATCAGTGTTAAACCACTTGCATTGAAACAAAACTACAGGCAGTCCATCTGCATAGTTTAATTCAACCACATTCTCGACAATACCGTAGTAAGTCATGTCTTTCGTTTCAACCATCACTCCAAAATTCTGAGTTTTCAGCTTGCAATCACGTTCCCACACCACGAACTTAACACCATTGACATAACATTGTGAATAGCATGTATGTGTCTGCGGTAAACATGCTAAAATATGCAGAACTGGTGAATAATGCTTTGATTGTGGTTTTTGCAGATCCAAAATCTGCTTAGTTAATTCAAACATATGTTAGTACAACTCAAAGTAAATCCCTAATATCCCCAAAAAGTAAATGTATATAGATTACCCATTTTAATAAGTACGAACGAAAATGCTTTACTTCTTATTGTATAATTAAACACGACGATTGCTTAATTACATACCTTTCAATGGGAAACATCCAATTATAGTGTATGGGATCCTTAAGTAACACTTGGTCGAGAAGGTGAATCAATAGATGAACCATGATAGTGAAGAAGGCAGGAGGAAAAATCATTTCTAACTTACATAAAATCATTGCTATGTCATCTTTCATTTGACAAACGTCATCTTTTCGCAACTCTTTGCAACATAGCTTCTGAAACCACCTTGACAATGCTATTAGCGGTTCAACTATATTATACGGTAAGTATGGACGGATAAAAATGGGAAGTAGACGTTGCATCATCACATGACAATCATGTGTTTTCAACCCATTAAATTTCTTGCCGGTGACGCTTATCTTGTTCTTTAAACTACCCGCATAACCATCCGGATACTTGTCTTCTGGAATCCACTCAAATATTTCATTTCTACAATCTGGTAAAACCGTGTATGGAGCTTGAGACACTTTGGCTTTCTTTGACGATGGACCAGGTTCTTTCTCCCATAAGTTTTGACGAACTCCGTGTTGTTTCAGGCCTTCCCGTGCTTTGGGTGTGTCCTTCGTCTTTCCCTCTATTCCAAGAACTGTGCCTATGATGTTGTCAAACACATTCTTCTCAATGTGCATTACATCTAGAGAGTACGGATGCCTCAAATATTTCCAATATGGTAGCTCGAAAAAATGCTCTGATGGGTCCAACACAACTTTTCTGAACCATTTCTATAAGCCTTGCACTTTGGATGTAAACTAAGAATAGGGAACTCATGATTAAATATCCCATCCATAATTTCATGGCCAGAAAGGGAAGGTGATGGATTCCTCAACTCATTTGTACCATCAAATTTATTAGCGGCTTGCCTCCAACGATGATCCCTATCAAGCCATCTACGGTGACCTTGATACACCATTCTCCCAGATAAATGTTCAGCATCAACACCATCCAAACAAATTGGGCAAGCTTTGTAACCTTTAGTCTTCATACCTCCCAACATGCCAAGCACTGGAAAATCACTAATGGTCGACATTACTGCTGCTTTCATAAGAAAGGATGAACCATCGTACCTGTCATAAGTAACTACACCCGTGTCCCACAACATTTTCAATTCATCAATCAATGGTCGCATAAACACGTTCCAACATTTTCCCAGAGACTTCGGACCAGATATCAACAAAATAAGTAGTTTGAATTCCTTTTTCATGCATGAACAGGCTGTCGTCGTACCTGTGCAAAAACAATTTATAATCTCCTCACTTCAGACTGTGGATTAGAACAGCGGTAAGCAAGGGTCGAACCCAAGGGAGCTAGATGGTTACTACTTCGTTCTGTAATGGAGAAAAACAAGAAACTAGAGTGAAAGTATTGGTTAGTGAACACTAAGAAGGCACGAAAATTACTGGGGTTTTATCAATCAGAGAAGATATTCAGGTTAGGGTATTATTCAATTGTGACTTGGTTTTATCATTGATTTCTAATTATCGTGTTTCTAATTCCTAAGTGTGGTTACTTCCCTTCCAAGTTGTAACCTAAAGCAGTGTCTTTCCGGACGCCTACACCACAATTAAACCTAATAATTCAATACTCCATTCCAAGATATATCGAATTAGTGCACTACTTGTTAATAGCTCTCTAGTATCAACAAATAGCAAATAGGGGAGTTGAATTGATCAGTTAAGCTTTGCCATTCCAAGCCTCCACTTAACTTCACGATTCAATCCAAATAATGAGCACAAACGATTTAATCGAATAACGAAACAAGCATTAAGATTCAAATCTCAAAAACATAAGTCACAATTATTTAACCCTAACCCGAATATGGGTTTTAGTTACACATAGTCATAAGGAAATAATGCAGGGAAATAAAAGGAAAATAACAACTTCACTGATGACCGAGTAAACAATGGAGCAAGGCACGGCTGAATGAGTGGATGGACTGGCGAGCAAGGGCGGCGCAACAATGGTGGCGGGCAGAGGAGAGGAGTCGAATGAGAACTGTGTGATGAGATTTCTCTCTGATTTTCTGATGATTTGCAGACTGCAGGACCTCTTATATTTATAGGGTTTGAGAAACCCTAACTTGGTGATAAAGCTACGAAACCCTAGCATCGCATGCAAATTGGGCCGGCTGCTGGACTTTGGACGTGTGAATGGATGAGATGAGGCTCGGCTGGCCGGACGGATGGAAGGTCGGATGCTCGAGCGCATGGCCGGCTGGAGCTCGGATGGAGCTCGGATGGCCGAGTGGAGGCGCGGGCTGGGAGTGCTCGGATGCATGATCGGCTGGACGGGCTGGAGCTCGCATGGCCGCTCGGATGGCCGAGCTGGAGCTCGGAGGCACGCTCGCATGGCCGGGCTGGAATTCGGATGCAAGGGCTGATCGGACTGGGTGCTTTGGGGCTGATTTGACTCGCCTTCGGACACTCTTCTGGCCGGACTCTTGGTCTGGGGCACTAGCTGGACATGCATACTTGATGCTAGGACCTTGAAATCACCCCATTGTGTGGACGGATTAGGCCGGAGAGGCTCTCAAAGTTGGCATCTCAGCCAGCCGGAAAAACAGGCCCTGAAATTTGGCTAAGTCCTGAAATCTGCGCTGATCGTGCTCATGTGTTCTTTATGCCGTCGTTTCTTTCTCGTGGCTCGAAATTCACTTGGGTTTGTCCTGAGGTGTAGCCTGACATATGGGCAAGACCATGGTGTGGTCGGATTTGTGCTGGGCTGGACCTTCTCCAAACGACGGGTGCTTCTTTCACCGAGCACGATCAGCCTGCGGACGCGCCTGGGCGCCTGGGCCTGATGGAACGCTGGTCGGCCTCACAGATTCATGCCCCGGGCGTTGCTTGTTTGTTGGTCGAAAATGACAATGGCTTGAGCCAGGATGTAGCCTAACACATGGTCTACAACCTGATGGTCTCCGCTATGGAATTGAGTCCTCCTGTGTCAAACGACGGACGTGCCATTCCCTGAGTACGGCCAGCCTGCGGGTCTCGGGTCCTTGTGGTGTTTTTGGCTCCAAAAGCCATATTTTGAATGTGATTCCTCCTAGAGCTTCCAAATCACCTGAAACACGAAACAACACTAAAAAGTAACTGTTCGCATAATAAAGTGAATGAAATGGTGGGAATTAATGACTCGATGAGTCGTATAAATACGCCTCATCAAACCACCTCACACTTAAACTTGTTCGTCCCGAACAAGAACTAGGTCATAAGAGGAACGAATAATGTAAACACCACAAAGCTTCTGTTATCCTAGACGAGCTACATGGACATGAATTAAGCTACTTTAGATCTCGCCAGTTATGCATGCTTGCTACTAATGTCATTGTGCGAAAAACATGGGGTTAATGATACGTGTTACCTTTGAAGCCGAGATGCAAACCAATTCGGATGTCTCGGGAGATAGCCCTTTTCAGACCCATGAACCCTCATTCTCGGACTCGAACTCGCTGCTATATGGTTATGCTTTGCCGCTTTTTCTTGCACGTGATTGATTCGAGCTTCAAAGTGTTGAGTGTTATTCGGCCAGCTATAGTGTCATCTGATCTGGGATTTCAATGATGCTGTCACATGAGACGTGTGGACTATCACGATGGTTTGTGGATTTGTTGCTTTGTAGTGCGGATTGTGATTTGCTCGAACCGTGGTTCCTTCTCCTTTTGACGCGAGTCAAGCCGAGGGTCGCTCGTCTATTTTCCCGGTTACTCGGATTAGAAACCTTCCTGCTCTTACTCATCCTCGTCCTTTCGACACGGGTCAAGTCAAGGGTCGCTTGCCTATTTTCTCGGCTACTTGGACTAAAGCTTGGACGGTGTGAAGTATTCCCGTCCCGACCAACCGCAAAGGTACCGCAGTGGCGGAGCAGACTCGTACTATGTTGCCTCGAAGTGCTAGCCTCCACGAGCTCCACATAACCATATATCCTGAGTCCGGTCTCTGAATGATCTGTCAAGTCTCTCTAGGGCATTGCTATCAACTCCACATCCCTGTTTATCTCAACTAACAAAGGCACGCAATGATTTAAAGATCACATGTTAGTCGCACAAATCAAGTTTCATCAAAGACATGCATGTAAAATCGGCTATATCTATTTCACCTAATCATTATCCAACACTGCAAGTCTAGGAAATAGTGAAGAATCATGTACAAAATTTTTTTTAAAAATGACTCGAAACGTGCTGACTCTGTGTGGTGGGCGTGAAACAAACGTGCTGACTCTGTATGGTGGGCATGCTGACTCGATAACTGACTCATAACTGACTCTCCCACCCCACACTTTTGAAATGAGCCGTGTCCTCACGGCACGACTCAAATCTAGACACACAAATGCATGCAATAAATAGATAAGGAAAGGAAAAGGGTAGAACGAGACTCCCCTGGGATGTAGACGGTGGTCGGCTGAACTCGGATCAAGTCCGGGGGCTAAAATGCGTAGCTCCAAGAGAATTTTCCGGCCGACTAAGTCCAATCCCTGCAAAATAAAACCAAATCCTTTCCAAGGTACAATGTGACAATAAGACTCATAAATAGACATAAGTAAATAAAACTGAAAGGTAAAAACGTGCAAACCGTGCAGGACTGCCTTCCTGCGAGCGCCTTTGTTTAACGTCGTTGGCTCGACAGTACCTCATGTAAGGGTCACAAGTTAGGATCCCATGGGCGTGTGAGGTCATACTTCTGCTCAGCAACTCCCTCTGTTCGTCCAGTGTGCGCATCTAGCTGTGCGCTCGGCTCTGCTCTCCTACTTTCGGACGGTTTCTTCCCCTTATAGCCTCGAGAAGATGTAGCCATCTTGGCCATAGCTGCTGGCCTGGTAGCCTGTATACTCTGCTCTGGTGGGTCTGGAACTAAGGTCTCGTAGTCTGTGGTGTGCACAATATCTGGTGGTTTCTTTGCGCATGGCCGGCTAGCATCCTCATAGACATAGAAATCGGCTTCCTTGCCACCAAATGATAGGGACAATAAGCCTAAGTCCATGTTGATCTGTGTCTTGGTGTCATAGAGGAATGGCCGTCCCAATATCAGTCCTGGCGGTTCACCTTTCCTGGAATTCTCCATCTGCAAGACATAGAAATCTGCAGGCACAGCGAGATCTCCTACCCGGAGGGTTAGATCTTCAAGTAGTCCAGTGGGGCGAACACACGACTTGTCTCCCAACTCTATAGATAGTTTAGGGGGCTTCAACGGTCCGAGGTTCAGTGAGTAGTACAGAGAGTAAGGCATTACATTGATGGCAGCACCCAAGTCAATCAGGCAATGGGGTATCTGGGCTGCACCGATGCCACAGGTGACTGTGAAGGCTCCTGGGTCCTTACTCTTTCTCGGAGGTGTCTCATGGCTCGCTGTAGGTGAAGGTCTCATCATCTGATCGGGTTGTGTATGCCTGACCACCATCCTTGTCTCCGATTCAGCTTCATCAGTGGTCTGGCCTTCGGGAGTAACCAAAGCATAAGAGTGACTGTCCATTTTGTCTTCTTGAGGCTCAGGGACTGAATCTGGTTGGTCTGTGCCGAGCTCCTCTGTGGGATCCTCGAATGTTGTATCTACCACCTCTACCTGGCTGACGTTCCCTCTCGGATTCTGAACTGTCTGTGAGGGAAGTCGTCCTGCGTGTAGACTAGCTGCGAGGTCTGAGACTGTAGTAGTGAGCTGGAACATTTGCTTCTTCAAATCTTCTATGTCTCCTTTGGTCGTGGCCCGATCCTGAATCACAGCTGATGCCAGATCTTTTATCATGTCCTCGAGAGCCTTGTTGGATGAGCCTTGATTGCTCAGACCTGGCTGATTACTGTTCTGTCCTCTCTGCTGGTACTGATTTGGTGCATTCTGTTGGTACTGTCCAGGCGTATTTTGCCGAAACTGATGATGAGGATGCTGGTAAGGCTGCTGGGTCTGCTGAGGTGCATTCTGACGTGCTGTCTGCTGTTGCTGGTTGTTGTTCCTCCAGGTTCCCTGATTGGGTGCTGCTGCGCCATATTGCTTGACTGGGCCTCGTTGGTTGTCAAAATTCTGATAGTTGCCCACTGCATTCACATCGGCCAGAACGTCAGTCTGTAAGGTAGGGCACTCGTCTGTCTTGTGTTCTGTGGATGTACAGAACTCACATGGCTTGACCTGGACTGGCGTCCTTCGGACCACATGCTTCATCAGCTCTCTCATCTCCTTGAGCTCGGCGAACACGGCACTGATAGAGGGCTCAGCGGTGGACACGTTCTTGGTGCGGGCATACTCGTCCTCTTTTGTGGTCTCATCCTGGAATCGCTCACCCTCTGCCACTGATATGATCTTCTGCTTTACTCTGACTGGGGTCATGTTCATGAGTTGGCCTCCAGCTGAGGCCTCTAGGAACTTCCTGTCCATCCTGCGAAGTCCGTCCAGCATATATTCTACGATCAACTTCTCCGGGAGCTCCAGATTGCAGCAACTCTTCTCCAAGGCAAGGAATTTCTCCACGTACTCGTACATGGTCTCGTTTGGGCCTTGCCTGAGCTCTTGCAACTGTCTCCGGACTTGCGCTGCACGCCCTGCTGGATAGTACTTGCTGAAGAACTGTTTCTGCATCTGCTCCCATGTATGAATTCGGCCTGAGGGTAAAGCTAGGAACCAATCTGAAGCAGTGTCTTGTAGTGAGAAATAGAAGGCCTTTAGCTTGAACTCATCTACGTCGACTCCGTGTGGCCTGAGGTTCAAGCATATCCCGTGAAAACGTGTCAAGTGAGACTGGGCCGACTCTCCTTTCATTCCTGAGAACTTGGGCAGATTGTGAATGACCGCTGTACTGACTGTGATGGCTGCGAGGTCTGGTCCTTCATAGATAGGCCATGTCTGGTCTCTGAAATTGGGAACCGAGAGCTCACCCATGGTGGGTCCTTCGTATTCGTCCTCCTCGTCGTCTCTGACTACTGGCTGGCGTGGGGCTTGTGGTGGTGGTGGATGTTGTAATGGTGGTTGTGGAAGATATTGTAGTGGCGGATATGGTTGTGGATATTGAGGGTATGGCGGTTGTGGGTACTGTGGATATGGTGGTGGTGGATATTGCTGATACGGTGGGTACTGAGGGTACTGTGGGTACTGTGGTTGGGGTTGGTTCTGTTGTTGGTTCTGTTGAAACGGTTGAAACTGTTCAGGGATAGCCCCCCTGATTTCGCCATTCTGTACTCCTTGTACATTCTGGTTGATTTCTTCGTTAATGTGACTGTTGTGACTGTTGCCACCAACGCTACTTCCTGCATGAGACATGTTACAAGAAATAGCAAGCACCGGTCTAGCAAACACCGTAATAGCAAAGACAGACTAGCAACAAAGGGTTCCCAGGAGATTGGAGGGGTCACAGCGGTCCCACTTAAAACCCAAAATCCTTAGACTCGTAAGTCTTGGTGACAGAACCCTCTGAGAGCTAGAAATTGGAAATCGAAAAGAATGAAAATCAAAAATGGAACAGTTGAAATTGAAATATCACCGAGATAAGCAAATTTCGAAATAATGCAAAGAGAAAAATAAACGAAAAAAATAAAGAAGAACAAATTTCACCGTGCTTAGCTCCCCGGCAACGGCGCCATTTTGAACAGGCTGTCGTCGTACCTGTGCAAAAACAATTTATAATCTCCTCACTTCAGACTGTGGATTAGAACAGCGGTAAGCAAGGGTCGAACCCAAGGGAGCTAGATGGTTACTACTTCGTTCTGTAATGGAGAAAAACAAGAAACTAGAGTGAAAGTATTGGTTAGTGAACACTAAGAAGGCACGAAAATTGCTGGGGTTTTATCAATCAGAGAAGATATTCAGGTTAGGGTATTATTCAATTGTGACTTGGTTTTATCATTGATTTCTAATTATCGTGTTTCTAATTCCTAAGTGTGGTTACTTCCCTTCCAAGTTGTAACCTAAAGCAGTGTCTTTCCGGACGCCTACACCACAATTAAACCTAATAATTCAATACTCCATTCCAAGATATATCGAATTAGTGCACTACTTGTTAATAGCTCTCTAGTATCAACAAATAGCAAATAGGGGAGTTGAATTGATCAGTTAAGCTTTGCCATTCCAAGCCTCCACTTAACTTCACGATTCAATCCAAATAATGAGCACAAACGATTTAATCGAATAACGAAACAAGCATTAAGATTCAAATCTCAAAAACATAAGTCACAATTATTTAACCCTAACCCGAATATGGGTTTTAGTTACACATAGTCATAAGGAAATAATGCAGGGAAATAAAAGGAAAATAACAACTTCACTGATGACCGAGTAAACAATGGAGCAAGGCACGGCTGAATGAGTGGATGGACTGGCGAGCAAGGGCGGCGCAACAATGGTGGCGGGCAGAGGAGAGGAGTCGAATGAGAACTGTGTGATGAGATTTCTCTCTGATTTTCTGATGATTTGCAGACTGCAGGACCTCTTGTATTTATAGGGTTTGAGAAACCCTAACTTAGTGATAAAGCTACGAAACCCTAGCATCGCATGCAAATTGGGCCGGCTGCTGGACTTTGGACGTGTGAATGGATGAGATGAGGCTCGGCTGGCCGGACGGATGGAAGGTCGGATGCTCGAGCGCATGGCCGGCTGGAGCTCGGATGGAGCTCGGATGGCCGAGTGGAGGCGCGGGCTGGGAGTGCTCGGATGCATGATCGGCTGGACGGGCTGGAGCTCGCATGGCCGCTCGGATGGCCGAGCTGGAGCTCGGAGGCACGCTCGCATGGCCGGGCTGGAATTCGGATGCAAGGGCTGATCGGACTGGGTGCTTTGGGGCTGATTTGACTCGCCTTCGGACACTCTTCTGGCCGGACTCTTGGTCTGGGGCACTAGCTGGACATGCATACTTGATGCTAGGACCTTGAAATCACCCCATTGTGTGGACGGATTAGGCCGGAGAGGCTCTCAAAGTTGGCATCTCAGCCAGCCGGAAAAACAGGCCCTGAAATTTGGCTAAGTCCTGAAATCTGCGCTGATCGTGCTCATGTGTTCTTTATGCCGTCGTTTCTTGCTCGTGGCTTGAAATTCACTTGGGTTTGTCCTGAGGTGTAGCCTGACATATGGGCAAGACCATGGTGTGGTCGGATTTGTGCTGGGCTGGACCTTCTCCAAACGACGGGTGCTTCTTTCACCGAGCACGATCAGCCTGCGGACGCGCCTGGGCGCCTGGGCCTGATGGAACGCTGGTCGGCCTCACAGATTCATGCCCCGGGCGTTGCTTGTTTGTTGGTCGAAAATGACAATGGCTTGAGCCAGGATGTAGCCTAACACATGGTCTACAACCTGATGGTATCCGCTATGGAATTGAGTCCTCCTGTGTCAAACGACGGACGTGCCATTCCCTGAGTACGGCCAGCCTGCGGGTCTCGGGTCCTTGTGGTGTTTTTGGCTCCAAAAGCCATATTTTGAATGTGATTCCTCCTCCTAGAGCTTCCAAATCACCTGAAACACGAAACAACACTAAAAAGTAACTGTTCGCATAATAAAGTGAATGAAATGGTGGGAATTAATGACTCGATGAGTCGTATAAATACGGCTCATCAATGCACATTGAAGGTGGTAAATTATAAGGCATAACCATAATAGGCCAAGTGTTGTGTGAAACACCAAGTGCTCCAAATGGGTTAAATCCATCAGTCGCTAATCCAAGACGGACATTCTGAATCTCACTGGCAAATTCTGGAAATTCCTTATTAAATTCTTGCCATGCCTCCTCGTCAACAGGATGTCTAATCTGACCGTCTACCACACGTCTTTCTCCGTGCCACCGCATCTCCTTGGCTATTGTTTCAGACATGTACAAATGTTGCAATCTCGGTGTTAATGAAAAGTAACGAACAACTCTCCTGGGTGTCCTGCTAGTACTTTCAACACAAACATATCTCGACTCATGATACACCAGACAATAATCTAAATCTTTATTATTTTTGTAGTATAGAATACAACCGTAGTCACACGCATGAATAGTCTCATATCCCAATCCCAAATTCTTCAAGCTTCTTCTAACGTCTCATAAGAACTAGGAAACTTATTGTCGCTTGGGAGAAACTCTTTGAACCACCTTAATTTAGCGGTACAAGATTTGTCCGACCAACCATTATCCACTTTCATTTGCATCACTTTCAATACGATGTCTAACACACTCTTATTGTTGTCGTCAAATATGGGTGTCTGAGCTTCGGAAAGTAGGTGAGAATACTTCTCATAAGCATTCTTACCCAATGAATCGTCGACGACATCAGTCATATGATACATGTCTCGGAAAGGGAAGGCATCATTAACAATATCCATTGTAGGATTTGTCGGACAAGTATCACAAGTACTATTGCGAGACGTGCTCCTTTGACTTTTCTCCATAATGTATTGTTGTCTTAACATATATATTGAAGGATTAGTGCGAACTTCACCATGTTCAGTCCAAGTAGTGTAATCCATCATCATACCATTCTGAATCAAATGTGCATACATTTGATCCAATGTGAGCTTTCTATGATGCAATCTACAACGTGTACATGGACACAAATGCGTGGTCTCGGGCCTGTTCTGTCTCACAAAGTCTAGAAAATTATTAATCCCATCAAAATAGCGCTGGTCGTGTCTTTGTAGCTTCATCCAACTTTTATCCGTGATTTGCTGTATAACAGACAAGTAAACATGTGTTAGAAATTTTTTTTAGCTAAACAATCAAATTGTGTACACGTTGAAGCATAAAAGAAGCACAAAAATTTATGTCCACACTCGACAATAAAATCAATCGAATGTTAGCTAGCCAACGTGCACATAATGGATTTCAAATAACGCAAAAACACTTGATAGTTTCTCCAAAATTCAATGGCTGATATATCAAATCTTCAATTCATCAAACTATGTCTAAGAACCAAATTCATTTGGAAATATATATGAAAAAATAAATACGAACCTGATGTAGTGAACTTCTGTTTGTTCTAGGATCCAATTCAAGTGCCAAATCTCCAAAATTACCAAATAATTTCTCTTCGTATCATCTGTGCTCGATCAATATGTGAGTTGCGTTACGTTGGGGATGGAGCCACCGATGACGACCTTAATTGCGCTGATTGTCAGGGCGGACGATATGTGCGGCCTCAATATGGTTGGGGACGGAGGGATTCAGTCTGATATTCTGGCATAGTGACAGGCGTTGCAGCCGTTGTGTATGTCGGAGGAAAACCTAAAAACCTAAATTGTTCTAACTGCTGATTGTTGGGTCTATATCTCGATTTTGTTTTAAATTTGTTTGTTCGTTTATGCATCATACATTCGAACCATGTCGCGTTACGTTTTAAACCCCAAAGTTCAAATTTAAAAAGAGCGAAGAATATGAGGTCGTAAAGAGTAAACAATAAAGCGGCAAAATTTAAAATGTCGCATAAATAGGTGACGTGTAAAGTCGTTTATGCGACATACATACCACGTCTCTTAATATTTTGTCGCATAAAGGCGCTAAAGCAACACACTTTTATCGTCGCGTAAACATTTGTCACATAAGTCTTTTAGAGCGGCGTATTGTGAGCCATCGCATTATTAGTTGTCGCATTAATATGTTACAGCGGCATACGTTGAACGTCGCATAAACATGTATCGCTTAAGTAATATTAAGAGACACGCGTGTCAATGTGTGTCATTTAAATGAGTTTAAGTGACAAATTTTTAAGCGGCGCCGAGCAAAATTTGTCGCTTAATTGACAGAATGGCGTAGTGAGCGTATAGTGTGTTATCATATCTAACAAGTATAGTTTAAGACTATTCCAATATTTTATTTTATATTCTTTTGGAGGTTCTTCTTAGTTTATGCCAAATAAACATATCCAGGAATAAGAAGAATGCACAAGCAAATGATCAAAGTGTTTCAAACAACTAGCCAACACTTCAAGACGACAGAGACCAAGTGCGATAGACTAGGGCTCAGACTCGTAGATTCCAAGCACTTCCAGTGGACCCGTCTGCACTACCAAAGACTTGCTCGTAATACGTTGCCGGCTCAAGGGTGCCAATTGTTGCCCCGTGCATTAGAAGACTACATCCCTCATGTACCAATATTTCAATTATTAGAATAATTTCATACCCAAAGATCGTAATACCCCAATCGTATTAATCAAGCATACAGAAATTACATAAGATGATCAAACCTTCGTTGATGACTCTGAACTCTTCTAGCCATCGCCGGTAATGGATCTTCCAATTTCTACGTACGACCTTAAGCCAGTAAGTATTTGAGAGAAAATAGGAACTGAGATCAATACGTGAAACTGGGGACCACTACCCATGTATAGCAGTGTATAAAACTGCTATAAGTTTTCATAATTACGAATTCTTCCCCTCAAAAGAAACGTATTTACGAACTGGTATGTACACATATGTTTAATATTCCATGATCACCTTAATTTGTATACTCTAAAGCCAACTATATAATAGATCACTTTAATATTGACTTATAAACTATGATAGTATACACATCTTAAACTATTTACATTATGATCCAAACATTAGATTATAAAATAAAGCCAGCATTCGTAGCATTAATCAGGAACAGTAATCCCGGGATGAACAGTAATTTCGGGTCGTGAACAGTAACTTCGGGAAAAAATCCAAATTCCATGCATGACGGTTTAGAGGCTTCTAGAAGGTCCTGAAAGAATCTGGAAGACTTGCAAAGCAAGTAAACTTACAAGCTAAGCAAATTCGAGATTTGGACACGTTTCCTAATCTGTTTTTGGGCCCTTTCCAAATCCAGACGAAAGAAGCCCTGGTCCTTAGCTATAAATAAGACCTCTCAGCGCAGTCCATAATCATCCCAAAACGTGGAGAGCTCCTCTCTCTACAAATCCCATTCATCATCCCACAACCGAGAGCTTCATTCCACATTCAAGCCTCGACTCCTTCATCTCGGCGTCCTCAGCCCTCCTGGCCGGTTTCTCAGCAATTCTCTTGGCTATAGAGAAGTTTTCAGTCCCTTTAATTATTGTCTTGTTTTAATGGCCATGTGTAACTAAACCCACTATTCGAGCTAGGGTTTAGACATTGTGACTACTGTTTTTGAGACTTGTTACTTAATGCTTATTTCGTTATTCCACTAGTCCTTGTGCCTACTATCTCGATTTGTATTGCGAAGCTAAGTCGATACTCGGAACGGTTAGGCTTAGCCGAATAATACAAATCCCTTATTTACTGTTTGTTTGATACTAGACCGTTGAAAACAAATAGAGCACTAATTTGATATATCTTGGAATGGAGTATTAAATTGCTAGGGCTAGAATTCTACAACCCGGAAAGGAAGTAGATTGTGGTGTAGGCGTCCGGAAAGACCCTACTTTAGGTTATAACTTGGAATGGAAGTAATCACACTTAGGAATTAGAAATCTGATATTTAGAAGTCGATGATAAAACAAGTCACAATTAGAAAACCTAGTCTGAATATTCCCTCTCTGATAGACATCTTTCGTTATTTCCTTATTTGCACTTATTTCCTAAATTGCTCACAACCAATTGTCTTTCCTTTTTCAGAACAACAAGTAGCCATCTAGCTCTCTAGGGTTCGACCCTTGCTTGCCACTGTACTAACCCACAGTCTAGAGTGAGGAAAATATAAATATAAATTTGCAGGTACTGACGACGCCTGTCAGTGATAATCATGGAGTTTTGCCCCAAAGTGCTCTATGGAAATCTGACCACTCTGTACTTTATTGGAACATACTGTCGATTTACTGTCATAATATCCTAAATGGTCTTTTAATACCTTCCATAAAGTGCAGTCTTGTGACAATATTTCACAGTTATATTCCCTAATTAGATGTCTCATAACTAAACGTGGATCTTTTACCATATTGACATCATGTGAAATCGAAATCAGAAATACCCAACGATCTCCAACTTATCCGATTTCCTTTATGTGAGCATGTAATCTCTTGTTCTTTTTAAGAACCCAAAACCTTTCTTGACTGCTACCCAATGATCCACCCATGGGTTGCTTATATGTTTGCCAGACATACCAACAATGTACGCAACAAATTCGTACATACCTTAATATACATAAAAATCTCTATATAGCCGAAGTGTAAGAGATTTTTCTACATTCTAGAATTTCCAGAGTATTTTTAAGGTATTAACTGAGACTGAATTGTTTCCTTTCGCGACTGGTGTATCATCTGGTTTGCAATTCTATAGGTCATACCTCTGAAGGATGTTTTCAATAAATGTCCTTTGTGATAATCCCAAAATACTCCTAGAACGGTCTCGGTGTATCTGGACTCCTAATACAAAGGACGCTTCACTAAAATCTTTCAACTCAAAAATTATTTGATAGAAATTTCTTGGTGTCATGAAGCAACATCACATCATTTGTGGCAAGTAATATGTCATCGACATATAAGACCGGGAAAATAAATTTACTCCCACAAAATTTGTGGTACACACATTCATCCATCAAGTTTGCGCCAAAGCCATACAAAATTATCACTTGATAGAATTTGAAGTACCACTGACGAGAAGCTAGCTTGAGCCCATAAATGGATTTCCTTAGTTTACAACCCATATTCTTCGAGTCTCCACTCTCAAAGTTTTCCGTTTGTACCATATAGATCACTTCATCAATGTCTCCATTGAGAAATGCCGTCCTACGTCCATTTGATGTAACTCAAGATCAAAGTGTGCCGATAGCGCCATGATTATCCTGAAAGAATATTTCGGAGAAACCGGAGAAAAGATTTCTTTGAAATCAATTCATTCCTTTTGATTGAATCCCTTAGCTACAAGACGTGCCTTATCTCCACATTACCTTTTGCGTCCCTCTTGGTTCTAAATATTCATTTGGAACCAATGGGTTTCACACCTTCTGGTAATGGGACAAGTTCCCAAACTTTATTGTCTTGCATGGATTTAAATTCCTCATTCATGGCTTCAATCCATTTATGAGAGTTAGAAGTTCTCATAGCATGTTGAAAGTTGATTGGATCATCTTCCATCACACCACTTTCTATTTCATATTCTTGGAGATATACGACATAATCATCTGGAATGGCATTTCTCCTCTCTCTAGTGGATCTCCTTAGTGGCACATTTTTCGTAGGTTGTTGAGTTTGTACTTCAGGAGCAATTTCCCGATTCTCAATTTGAGGTTGAATAACATTGTTTGTTGAATGAGAATCAACATCCTAAACAAATGTTGCAGTTCCCGTCTCGAAGATAGATTTGGTAGTGGGATCATAAAACTTAAAATTACTATAGATTTGGTAGTGGGATCATAAAACTTAAAATTACTTGATCGCTTTGAGTAGCCAATCAAGTAGCTTCTTACTGTTTTGGAGTCCAATTTTCCTTCACTTGCCTTAGCAGGACATCCCCAAACATGTAAATGCCTTAAACTGGGCTTTCGACCAGTCCAAATCTCAAAAGGTATTTTAGCAGCTGCTTTCGTTGGTACTCTATTGAGGATATAATATGCTATCTTCAATGCTTCTCCCCAGAATCTTTCAAGTAAGTTCGAGTGACTAATCATACTCCTTACCATATCTTTAAGAGTTTCATTTCATCGTTCAACTACACCATTCATGTTAGGCGACCCTGGCATAGTGTACTGAGGGACGATTCCACATTCCTCTAGGTATCTAGCAAATAGTCATGAAATGTTGTTCACCTGATTGGTGACATCTATCGTGATTTCACCACCACAATGAGATACAACTCCCTTTACTTTTGAAATTGAGTCGTCTCTCAACTTTAGTCTTAAATGATTTGAATATGTTCAGTGACTGAAGTCTCAAGTCTTATGTAGGGATTTATTATATGATGGAACAATTTCCAAAATATACAGATTATTATAAACATTATGCATATCGGTCGCAATAAATTGGAGTTTAATAGATAAAATAAATTTACTATCACCAAATGAGCAAGGATAACTGAATTTGCTCAATTTGGAAATATAAATTAAGTTTCGTCTGATCGACGATAAACGAATGTCTATTAAATCCAAACAAAATGACCAAATGCTAATAATCTGAAATTCATCATTGCCTCCTCTACCGCATGACCTATTCCCAAATAGATGCATCTTTCAGCGTCAATAGGTCATCGGCAGCTCAGACAATCCCCTTTTAACTCGAGAAGCAATATACTTAGCCCACTTGGGACATTTCTTCTTCACGTGTCCAGTTTCCTCACAGAAATGACATGTAATATGAGTATAGAAAACTAGAGCCTTAGAATTAGCAGCTTCATCATTCTTCAACATCTCCTCTTCTTCCACACAAAACGAAATGAGCTCATTGAGAGTCCACTTCTCCCTCTGACAGTTATAAGAAATCCTAAACTGATTGTACTCTGAAGGAAGAGAGATTAACACCAAATGCACGAGTAGGTTTTCAGATAACTCGAGCTTTAAAGCCTTTAGTTTGAAGCAAGTTGAGATATTTCCATAATATGCTCCCTGACATGACCCTTGCCGGAGTACTTCATTGAAATCAAGTTTGCTAAAAGCTCACTTATTTTCACCTTATCGTTTTCAACAAAACGCTTTTCAAATTCCGCAAGGTAATCTTTGGCACTGGAAATCTCATCAGGCACTATACCCCTGAAAACCTCTGGAATGCCGCGATGAATAATCATCAGACTCAGCCTGTAAGAATGCTCCCACATTCTCAAATGCGTCCAATCAAATGCACTTCTTGAATTAGCGAGATGAATCAGCTTCGATTCTCGCAGTGCTAAGTCAAGATACATGCTACCCAAGAAAATCTTAATATTTTCTTTCCACTCCTCAAAGTTCGTCCCAATTAGTCTGAGAATATTATTGAGGTTGGCAGCAGCTGAAGTGGCAGCCATGTAAGCTGAAAAAGAACAAGACATAAGTCAGCTTTTCATGCTCACATAAAGTAAATAAATATGACATATCAAGGTACCTAATACAACATTAACAGCAAACCTTTGGATAGTACTATTAACTGTAAGTGGTACTCTTGTTGTAGTAATCAAACATTGATGATAAACGGTGTCAAATAAATAGCCATCTTTGGATGTACTAATTATTTACACCAAGTTCATCCTGACAATCATCACATGTCATTGCCACATATATGTATGTAATTACATTAGATAATAATTTTCTTGGGGCCAATTAATTATCCATGTAAATTATATACATATTCCTATCCAACACCCTTCATGTATTAACTTACACATAAGAGGTCACTTTTGTGACAATTATGTTTTAATTAATACACTCTAAGTGTGACCCAAAAAAATGAACACATATGTCATATATGTTAGTACCTTTAAATTTCAGTAATACACCCCACATTTAATTAAATCAAATCAGATTTAATTAATTAAGTGTAACTGAACCAAAAAATTGATTTGAACCGCATAATTGAACCAGTTCGAATCACTTTAATTGAATCAGATTCAATTGGACTAAATTACAAAGTTAAACCACATTGAACCAAATTTTTGTATTGGACCAAACCAAATCAATTCCAAATGAACAATACTAGTTTAATCTCAATTGAACCGCAACCGGTTCAATTTCTTTAACTCAACAATTAGGGTTTTGATATATAAAAAAATAAAATAAAACCCAAAACCCCTCTCTAGTCGACTGCCGTCATCAAACAGAAAAGAAATTGATTAATTAATTAATTAATCAATCAAATTAATTTAAACGCAGCATTAACGCAGCAAAACCCAACGCATTAAGTCCAGTTAATTAGGGTTTAATATCGACATTTGATATCCTCTTCTCTATACTGCAGCCATGGATTTTGTTCATCTGGAGCGCCGCGTTAGACCAGCACGACGAGATGAGATGCGAGTCCGCAGTGGACCATCTGAGACGCCAAGAACTCCCAAAATGGTACGAGAAGTGCGAGCATCTTCACGGATCCAGATCTAAGTACAACGCTCTTCCAAACGCAATCGAGAGACTGGATGAGCAGTGACGTTCACGCAGGATTCTGGGGGCAGCGAGATCCGAATCCCAAGACCAAAAGTTGTCTCTCAACCGAGCGACTGCAGTAGCAGGCAAGTGGCACGGAATGAACTAGTGCTGGGTTCGGTTAAAAAATCGAACCGAACCGACATATACCGAACCGAACCGATATTTCGGTTTTGTCAAAATCAGAACCGAAAACCGAACCGATATGTCGGTAAACCGACAGTCGATAAACCAAATTTTCGGTAAACCGACAAGTCGATTTTGTGTTTTTTTTCAATCTTCAAAATTTTCACCGTATCACAAATCTTAACGCAGCAACCCGATCGATTACAAACACAAACAGGAAGACACAAACAACAAACACAAACAGGAAGACACAGACAACAAACAACACAATTACAAACGCAGTAACGCAGCAACCCGATCGATTCCGATCGTTTAAGCAATGACAACAGTGAATCTGAATATGGCCGAGAGATGGTAGGAGAGTTCGAGCCGAGACAGATGTGCGCGACAACATCAGAGAAGTCAATCCGAGCAGATTTCAGATCTGAGGCTGGACTGAAATCTAGATCTCAAGATCGGAGCAGTTGCGGCCACGCCGGGGCAGTTGAGTTGCGGTTCCGAGCAGTTATCGTGGTTACTTGAGCGAGATTTGAGCGAGATTCGGCTGCGGGCTGCAGAAGCGAGATTCGGCTGCGGGCTTCGGGCGGAGTCGAGGTCGACTGTCGGATGAGGGAGAATGATAAAGAAATCAAAATCAATAATTGGGGATTTGGGGTGGTTTGCCCTAATTGCTTCGGTTCGGTAGGTGTAGTATTGAAAACAAAAATTAATTTCGGTTCGGTTCGGTAAACCGACCAAATTCAAAATGAAAACCGAAACCGAACCGAAATAAATCGGTTCGGTAAGATAAACCGAAATTCAGTTCGGTTTGAGGTCGGTTCGGTTTCAATCGGTTCGGTTTCGGTTTTCGGTACAAAAACCCACCCTAGAATGAACTCCGGTCGAGAAAAGCGGTAACCGGCAGTTTGAGCCACGACCACGATTGAGCAGTTGCTCAATCTAACTCAGGGAGAAAATTATCCATAAATCAACTAGAATTAAATTTCAGTCGTGAGTTTCGCTCAATTAACACAAAAATTGGGTGACGTCTGATACCAATTGTACGAATAATTTCATACCTAAAAATCGTAATACCCCAATCGTGTTAATCAAGTATACAGAAATTATAGAAGATGATCAAACATTCGTTGATGACTCAGAACTCTTCTGGCCGCTGGTAATGGATCTGCCAATTTCTACACGTGAAACTGGGAACCACTACCCATTTATAGCAGTGTACAAAACTGATATAAGTTTTCATAATTACGAATCCTTCCACTCAAAAGAAACGTATTTACGAACTGGTATCTACACATATGTTTAATATTCCATGATCACCTTAATTTGTATACTCTAAAGTCAACTATATAATAGATCACTTTAATATTACTTATAAACTTGATAGTATACACATCTTAAACTATTTACATTATGATCCAAATATTAGATTATAAAATAGTCTAACATCAATCACTTATGCAGCTCTAGGGGTTGAGATGAAGACCGGTCGCATTTAGATGGTCTCATCTAATACTTTTTCAGGCAATACCTACAGAAAATTATAGAAATGTGCATCACTGTGAAGATAAATGGCATCTCAACAGAAGCCTACTACCTGATGTTATTTTCATTTTTTTTCTCATTGACAAGCCCGGAGGTGAGAAAAAGGATACGGGAATAGGTGCTACTTTTCTTAGTCAGTACTTCATCCTTCCAAGACACCTCTTTTTTTAGAAACAAGATTGCATAATTTCATGAACAAGATGGTGAGACTTTCTACAAAGCTTGGGAGAGATACAAGGAGTTGAAGAGATTGTGTCTGTTGGTAATTAATCTGAATATATAACCGAATTAAAACTATTGAAATAGAAAAACATGAGCATGAATATAATATAAAAGGACAGCAAACTCATGTGATTCAGTCACGTCGCAGACGCTGTCCTTAAAGCAGAATTGCCGCCCATAGGTGCTGAGTTTTACCGACAATATGTCTCCCAGGATAAAAGAATCTCAGCAAGCGCTGTTTGCACCAATGCCTTGCTGATCGAACTTATTGTGGTCTTCTGCTATCACCGACTGAAAAACGAAAGTGAAAACCCGAGAGAGGAGGATTGTTTTCTTACTGTGTATATTTTCTATTTTTTTTGTCAATGGAATGTACATTTCCAATTTATAGGAGAAATACTACATAACTCCCCGTGATGCCATGACTTCCAACTTTCCATTAAGTGGAAGACTCACCATGACGTCCACCTTCCCACTACGTGGAAGACTCAGTCAACCTTTGACTTGATTTTATTCACATATTATATACACATATTCCAACAATCCCCCACATGAAGAAAATCGAGTAGTGAAAACGATAAACAAGCAAAACTCGACTCAACATGGTGATAGCTTCTACGAATAATATCTACATAGGATAGGTAGGCAACGCCCTTGAACCTTCCCTTAAGAAAACATGTTCTCTTTACTAACTATTCAGTAGACGTGATGTCTTTGAACTGTTCGTCTTATATTGTAAACAAAACCATGTTCCCACAGATATTATCCTGACCATGATTCAGTTCTTACTGGTGGGCTCATTTTGGTCATGACACCCCTTTCCTGGTTCTGCAAGAGTTTCTAAAGAATTAAGCCCTTTGAATTCTCCTTTGAAGCGACCCCACTTCTCTCTCACATAGGTGATTCTTTCTTAAAATAATCCCGCGTTACCCATTTGAATCTCACTATTCAAATTACTAGAATCATTAAAAGCTTCGAGCTTAACCTCGTGCGGGAGTCACTGTTTTATCAAGGAATATGAATGAGGGGTTACCCCCACAGTGACCTCATAGTCTTAGCAGCTAGGTTGTCCCTTTGCCTCGACTTTATTTCCAAAAGGGCTTAAGCCTGTGTTTTGATATTACCAATCAAAAGGCTTCAATCCCATTCTTTTGGACAACTTCTCTATTAGGTCCTTAACTTAACCATTTGGTTAGCGGATCCGCAATATTTTCTATGGACCTCATATAGTCAATATGACTCATGTAAAGAGAAGTTGTTTAATGGTATTATGTCCTCGATGTATACGTCGAGACTAACCATTATACATAACAATATGTGCCTTAGAAATCGATGATTGATTCTCACAATGTAAACACATTGATGGCACAGGTTTTGCCCTTTTAGGAATTTCCTCCTCTATACTTCTTAACCACTAAACTTCTTCGCCACATTTATCTAGTGTGACGAACTCAACCTCCAAAATGGATTTGGTTCTCACAATTTGTTTGAGGATTTCCAAGACACATTTACCTCTCACACAATGAACCCATATCCACTCGTGGCCTAAAGTCATTGCAATCCTCAATGACCTCCAAATATCTGGTATAGTGTAGACTATAATATGAGTAAATCGCAGGTACTTCAGTACTCTCACGATAGCCTTCCAATGTGCACTTTCTGGATTACTCGTGTGTCTCGCTAGTCTACTCACAGTGTAAGCATTGTCTGATATAGTACAATTCATCAAGTACATTAGACTGCTTATCACTCTAACATATTCCACTTGGGAGATGCATTCACAATTATTCTTAGACATGTGTTGATTCACGTCAACAGGGAGTCTAGACAGTCCTGGACTGTCTTCTTCAAATTTGTCTAAGAGTTTGTCAACGTAGTGTGACTGACTTAATACAAGTCCCTCTAATCTTCGTGTAATTTTAATGCTTAAAATTACTTCTGCAAGTCCCAAAGCCATCATATCAAACTTCCAGTTCAATAATGACTTGGTGGACTTAGTGTATTCTCATTGTTTCCCACAATGAAAATGTCATCACCATTAAGACACAAAGTCACGTATCCGTGTTCAATGTTCTTAATGTATACACATTTGTCACACTTGTTGAACTTAAAGCCATTAGACATCATTACATTGTCTAATTTCAACCGTCACTGCTTTGGCGCTTGCTTCAGGCTATTGAGAGATTCACAACCTTTGTTCTCTTGCCCAGCAATAACAATTAAACCCTCAGATTGTTCAGTGTAAATCTCTTCCTCAACTTTCCATTGAGGAAGCATGTATTTACCTCCATCTGGTAAATTTCCAGATTGCGCAAAGCAGCAATTACCACTATTATCTTTGATGTTATTCTCGTCACTAAAGAATAAGTATCAAAGTAGTATAGACCTTTCTTTTATCTATACTCTTTTATTACAAGTCTCGTCTTGTATATCGCGATGCAGATCCATCTGCATTCATCTTCCTCTTGAAGATCCACTTTGAACCAAGTGGTTTACTTCCAGGAGGTAGGTCAACCAACTCTCAAGTATGGTTCTCCAGGATGGAGTCTTAATCACATCTTATGACTTCTTTTATAAGAGACCATTTACAGACTGACATCCTCTTTCTACGTTTGAGGTTCAGTCTTGTTAGTTTATATGGCATGTAGTTTGGCAAAACTTAGTATAGTTGTTCTAGCTGTTGTTCAAGACTGGAAGAGACAACTGTCCTAGAACAGGTTGAAGCAGAAAAAGTGTTTCCTAAATCAGATTAGGAAACCTAGTCGACCGTTGGAAGATCAAGGCGGTTGCACATCAGTGGACAGAAGTTGGAAGTTTCCATATTCGGATTTGGAAACTTGTCTAAGCCGACTTAGCACAACTCTGACGCGGCAGTGAATTTCCTAAATCATATGTGTCAAGTCAGGTGCTTATGGATTATTGGAAATATCCTTGGAGTCGGTTGCTTGCGCTTGAAGCTATCTTAGTCGAGAAGATAATCGAAGGTTGCTTAATCTAGTTTGAAGATTTGAACGGAGGATTATCTACAAGAGATATGCGCAAGGGATTAGGAAAGATTTCCTAAAGATAGAGGCGGTTTAGTTTAGGAATCCTTATTGTTTTAGGGTTTCGACCGCTCTATATAAGGAGTGCTAATACTTGGTTATTGGTAGCACTCACGGAGATACAATACACGCTCATACTCATTGAAGGGAGGAGGAGGCAAACGGCGGTGAATCAATCGTAACTGGTTGTTCACGACGCACGTATACGGCTGGAGAACTAACCGTCACTGGTTACTCAAAGGCGCTCGGATCAATCTGCATTGGTGCTTAACAGATTGATCGAAGGACAAAGCTGAAGGCTCGCACTGAAGTTCCGTTACTGCGCATTCGGGAGAAGGCGCTGATTCTCATGGAGAATCATTCTGGTGGATACGGAGCGGGAGCAAGATCTAGGGGGAGACCTAGATTGCAATTACTAGAGTGTCCAAGGCTCAGGTTGTTTAAGAGGGATTCTGTAAACGGTAAACCCTGTACTCGCAATACTCAATAATAGTGAATTGCTATCTACCGGGCTAGAGAACGCCCCCCAGACGTAGGCTCATTAACGCCGAACTGGGTAACAACTTTGCGTGTCGTTTTATTTCCGCATTACATGTTTTAGCGCATAAGTTGTTTTAGGATTTGCTCTGGATCTCGACCAGAACAACATCTCATCTACCAGGGGAAGATTTCAATTGGTATCAGAGCAAATACTCGACACACAGAGTAAGATCCGAAGGCTGGTTAGATGGACTTAAGAGAAGGGCAGAACATCACGAGACCTCCTCTGCTCGAAGGAAACAAATATGGCTCTTGGAGGGTACGAATGAAGGCGTTTCTAAAGTCTCAAGATGAATCAGTCTGGGAAGCCGTTGAACAAGGATGGACTCACCCAGTGGCTACCGACGAAGAAGGTAAGCTTAGCCTTCTTGCTAAAGACAAATGGACCGAGGTTCAAAAGAAAGCTGAAGCGGCAAACTCTAAAGCAATGAATGCCATATTCTCTGGAGTTGATGGAAAGAATTTCAAGATGATCTCTACCTGTGAGATTGCAAAGACGGCTTGGGACATCCTCCGAACTGCTCATGAAGGTACAACCAAAGTTAAAATCTCTAGAATGGAGACGGTCACATCAAAATTCGAAAATCTGAGAATGCAGGAGGATGAGACCATTGCTGACTTCAATACTCGGGTTCTTGACATCTCTAACGAAGCATTCGCGCTAGGAGAACCAATGACTGAGGAAACTCTGGTGAGAAAGGTGTTGAGATCCCTCACAAAGCGGTTCGCCATGAAAGCTCTTGCCGTCAAGGAAGCCAATGATGTGAAAACCATGAGACTAGATGAACTGATGGGTTCCCTGCAGACCCATGAGATGGACATGAATGAAGAAGACCGTCTCACTAAAGTCTCCAGCGTTGGTCTAAAGGCTGAAGTTGTTAAGGACAAGACAGACGATGCGTCAGAACAACAGTATGCCAAGTTTGCCAATAACTTTGGGAAATTTATGAGGAGGCAGTACGGTAAAGGGACTGAGTCCAGTCAGTCATCTAAGTCAAGATTCCAGAAGAATGATAGAACTTTTAAGAAGAACCAATCTGAAAACTCTGATACTGATAACAAAGGCAAAGGGATACAATGTAGAGAATGTGAGGGCTATGGACATATTAGGGCTGAATGTATCAATACGCAGAAGAAGAAGAAGAATGCATATGCTGTCAGCTGGAGTGATAGTGAATCTGATCAGGAGGGTGAAACTAATAATTTTGTCGCCCTAACTTCCTATGTCAATAATGAAGGGGAGACAAGCAACGAGGTTGGGTCAGAGTCATCTTCGGAAAATACCACATAGTACTCAAGCTGCATTAATAATGAAGACATCATTGATGAAGACTTTGCTATCAAGTACAAGGAGTTGTTCCAGGAATGGCTAAATGAAGTTGAGCAGAACAAGATACTCCACAACAATCTAACAGACTTGACAAAAGAAAAAGAAAAATTATGGGAAGATGCCGCAGTTCTTGTCACTCAGAAGGTGGAACTTCAAAAAACTATCACCGACCTTCAGGCTCAAGTAGTTAAAGTAAAAGATGAGCGAGATGGTCTGTATGCTCAGAAGGCTGAAATCCTTGCTATTATCTCATCCCTGAAGGTGCAGATCGAAAGGAGTCAAGGTAATCATCCAGAAGACATGTCTAAACTAAAGAAGAAGAATGCCGCATTAAAACGTCAAGAGGTAATTCTACTCAACACTATAGATGCGTTGAAAATTGAGATTGAGACAGACAAGGAAGCCCGTGCCAAAACCCTGGAAAATCTAAACAAATCTGGGTCTAGCTCACGGGTTGTTTCAGAGGAACTTCCCCCTCAAGGACTGTTAGCTGGTTTCCGCTCAAAGAGGCAAGACAAAAGAAGGTGTTTCAACTGCAACCAAGTAGGACACCTCAAGTCAAGATGCCCTGAACTCCACAACTTTATCAGGAGGATGGATCAGCTCCATGAAGTGTCAAAACCCCCCATAAACAAGTCTGGAGAATCAAAAAGGGTGAGACATGTCTCGCAGTTTTCAGTTCCACGTTTCTTCCAGAAAAGCGAAGATGGTATTTCGACAGTGGATGTTCTAGACACATGACTGGCAATCCCAAGTTTCTAACGAATATAGAAAGATTCAATGGCAAATCTGTGACTTTTGGAGATGGAGTAGAAGGCAGAGTTCTTGGAAGAGGAACATTGAAGGTTCCAGGTCTACCTAGATTAACCAATGTCTTTCTCGTTGAAGGCTTACAGGCAAATCTAATCAGCATAAGCCAGCTATGTGATGGAGATAACCATGTCCAGTTCACTCAGAACAAGTGCATTGTGCAGAACAACCAGAATCAAATTGTTCTCACTGGAAGAAGAGCCCCAAACAACTGCTATTTGTTGGATCTTGATCTACCCACTGATGCATGTCTTCCAACCACTATGAAGTCCACCCATGTCACAAGAGTTAGAAGAAGCTGTTGTCATCTCATGAAGACACTGACAGTGTGTTATGATCTTCTCAACCATGGCCATATTCGAGGGGGAGTTAACCCTAAGGGAAACTACATCAAATATCCAAGATTCAAGTTTGAAAGCTGTTACACCAAGATGCTGTGGAAGAAGTCAAAACTGAACGAAGTCGATATTGAGAGTTGTTACATCAAGATGTGGAAGAAGTCAATTCTGGAAAAATACAGGGTGGAACAAGATATAATGAAGCAGCAATCACATATCTCAATTAGTGCCTTGAACAACATGTGGTTTCGGACACCTAGATCCTCTCCGCATCTGTGTGTCACCAACAACTAAGTTGTTCCAGATCAAGTCCGTCAGCCAAAGCAACAAGGTGATATGTTTTTAGGGCTGACGTGGATGGCAGGGTGTGGTGCAAGAAGAAACGTTTGGTCTACCAAAGATATTCAAACATATTCAAATATTGTTAAAAAACGGAGAAAAGAAACACGTGGCAGCATGGGGAGATTTGAGAGGTTGTTTATGGGTTGCCAAAATAAGATAGAGTTTCTAAAAATCAAAATTTGCTCAAACCAACTGTTCGTATCTCGCTGTTTTTCTCTCCCGACGAAACCCTAGGCAAAGCTTGACGAAACTCTACAATGGTGGCCACAAGGAAGAACAAGGTTTCCAAAGCAGCGACAATTGACGCATCCTCAAAATCGGTTATCGCACCCAAGATTATCAACGAAAACCCTAACTTGGTGAGCGACACAGTTCCCACAGGAAAATCATCTTCGGATGTCGTAGAGAAGTCGACTGCCCCAAAGGTTCCTAAAGTTCCAGTTCCTGAGAAGAAGAAGTTGGTCAAATCGGTGAAGGTGATGGAAACAGTTGTACAGGCAAAGGAAAAGAAGATTCCTAAATCCGTTCCGGATGAAATCTCCAAAAAGGCATCTGCTTTAAAGCCTGTCTCAACCAAAGAACCAGCAAAGAAATCGGCACAAGAGGTACTCTCAAATATTTCCAAATCTACAAAAACTGTGAGTAGTCCTAGTTTGCCTGGTGTATCTGTGGTTGGCTCAGAAATTGTTGGAGAAAAGCCGGAGGTTGTAGCTGGTGCGCTAGAAAAACGCTCTCCTGTGGTGAAAGGTACAAGGGTTAAGATGGTTGCTTGTAAGAAAACTCCTGTGAAGGAGAAGTTTAGGGTTGTGAAGCGTAAGGTTATCGTGTCTGAGTCTGATGATGAAAAATCTAGTGAACAAGATGAGGGTAATGAAGAAGTTGTCGTTGATGAACACCGTGATTCTGGGTCTGAAGAAAAGGAAGTGAGTCAAGACAACCAGAGTATAGCTTCTGCTGAAAATTCTGGTGAAGATGTCCCAGAAGCTGCTGAGAGTTCCAGTGCAGAGGTACAAGCTGAGCCTGCAAAAGAAGATGCCAAAGTGTCGGTCGATGAAGAAGAAGAGGCCTCTCATAAGGAATCTGACAAAGTTGATGAGTCTCTCCAAAGTCTGTTTGATGCTGTTGAGCAATATGTTGAAGAAGAGTTCTCTTCTAAAGTTGCTGAAGAAGGTGAGACCAATCACCCAGATCTAGTTGCTGAGAATGAAGAGATGGAGAAGCAGAGTAAGGAATCTGGAGATGGTTCGCTCAAGTTGTCAGAATTGCAAAAGAAAGTTCAGAAGGATGTTCCAGCAAGTAAGGAACAAATCGCCAAGTCTAAACCTGCTGCTAAGACAAAGGGCACTGAGCCAAAGAAGAGAAAGGTCCCCTCTCCTACAGTTGTCGAAGAAACAATTGAGGTTGAAGCGTCTGGTCTTGGGAAGGCTGCTTCACCAGTTGCAAAGAAAGCTAAGTCAAGTTCTTCTACTGGCATTGTTAAAGAAAAAGGGAAGAAAGTCCAGTTTGAATCTGGAGTTGTGATGAATGGTGTGTGGTTTGTGTCAGATGTTCATGCTAAGAAGTGGGATCTTGTTCAGAAGAGGAAGATCGTGGCTGAAAGGGTGTTGGATGCTGACAAGTATGCAGCCAAGGAGATAGTTAGTCTGATCAAAGGAGTGGATTTGTGGCCATCAGTTGCAATGGCTAAACCTTTTGCAGCAAGTCTTGTGAGGGAAGTTATCGCTAACCTTCCAGAAGGATTTGCAGATATTGAAAACTTGGCCTTTGGAATGGCTAGTGTGAGAGGCAAGCAGGTGGTCATTACTCCGGATGGTATCAATGATTATTTCGGGATTGAAGCAGGAGCTTTGAATATTGGTGAGAACCCCCAATTGGCACAAGATTGCAGTTGCTCTTACTGGCGGTGTTCGTTCAAAGTGGTTCACCATGACCTTCCCGGTGAAGGAGCTTTCTTCGAAGCACTCCTTGCTCCACAGCATTGCCGTTCATAACTGGCTGCCGAATAATCATCATACAACGCTTGGCCATACAATGGGCGCTATTCTGAAAACTCTTGGAGCTGGGAAGAAGATTGACCTTGGGCGTCTTATTTTCGATCAAATTACTAGCCATGCATCTTCTGTTAAAGTCAATCATCCGATTGGTTTCCCCTCGTTGATTCACCAACTTGTAGTGGGACAACATCCAGATATCTTAACAAATCAGGACAAGTTGACTGGAGATCCAAAGGTGTTTCTTGCAGATCACAAGCACTTTTCTGGTTCTCATATTGTGGATCTGGAGTTAGACGACCCTATCAAGCCTAAGAAGAAGTTGTCTGGGCAATCTCTGGATGCATCAAGTGCTCATGTCCCTGCTGTCACTCGGAAGAGGATGATCACACATCTTGAAGAAGAGTTAGCTGATGCGAGTGAGAGAATAGTGCTGCTCATGGCCAGAAAGAAAAAGATCACAAAACTTTTGGTGAGCCTGCGCTATCCGGAGGAAGAAGATGATGGTGAATCGGCTTATGATGAACCCAGTGATGAGGAGTCTGACTACTAATTCTGGTGATGCACTCTGCTCTTCCTACAAACATTTTTTTGAACTCTCTGTTTTTTTATTGTTGAACTCGTGCTATGTTTTGTGCACTCCCTTGTCACTTTATGGCAAAAAGGGGGTGTAAATTTGGAGTTTGAAAGCTCTTTAAAAGATTCGGATGTGCTAGAGTGTTAATCATGTTTGGAGTTTGAAAGCTCCTTAAAAGATTCGTTGTGCTTTTATTGTGTTTGGAGTTTGAAATCTCCTCAAAGATTCAGTTGGTAGCTTGTTAGTAGCACAGCTAGGGAGTTTGAAATCTTCTCAAAGATTCAACTGTATTAGTAGTACAGGTAGCTTCAAATAGGTAGTTTTGCCAAAAATGCCAAGGGGGAGATTGTTAGTTTATATGGCATGTAGTTTGGCAAAACTTAGTATAGTTGTTCTAGCTGTTGTTCAAGACTGGAAGAGACAACTGTCCTAGAACATGTTGAAGCAGAAGAAGTGTTTCCTAAATCAGATTAGGAAACCTAGTCGACCGTTGGAAGATCAAGGCGGTTGCACATCAGTGGACAGAAGTTGGAAGTTTCCATATTCGGACTTGGAAACTTGTCTAAGCCGACTTAGCACAACTCTGACGCGGCAGTGAATTTCCTAAATCATATGTGTCAAGTCAGGTGCTTATGGATTATTGGAAATATCCTTGGAGTCGGTTGCTTGCGCTTGAAGCTATCTTAGTCGAGAAGATAATCGAAGGTTGCTTAATCTAGTTTGAAGATTCGAACGGAGGATTATCTATAAGAGATATGCGCAAGAGATTAGGAAAGATTTCCTAAAGATAGAGGCGGTTTAGTTTAGGAATCCTTATTGTTTTAGGGTTTTGACCGCTCTATATAAGGAGTGCTAATACTTGGTTATTGGTAGCACTCACGGAGATACAATACACGCTCATACTCATTGAAGGGAGGAGGAGGCAAACGGCGGTGAATCAATCGTAACTGGTTGTTCACGACGCACGTATACGGCTGGAGAACTAACCGTCACTGGTTACTCGAAGGCGCTCGGATCAATCTGCATTGGTGCTCAACAGATTGATCGAAGGACAAAGCTGAAGGCTCGCACTGAAGTTCCGTTACTGCGCATTCGGGAGAAGGCGCTGATTCTCATGGAGAATCATTCTGGTGGATACGGAGCGGGAGTGAAGATCTAGGGGGAGACCTAGATTGCAATTACTAGAGTGTACAAGGCTCAGGTTGTTTAAGAGGGATTCTGTAAACGGTAAACCCTGTACTCGCAATACTCAATAATAGTGAATTGCTATCCACCGGGCTAGAGAACGCCCCCCAGACGTAGGCTCGTTAACGCCGAACTGGGTAACAACTTTGCGTGTCGTTTTATTTCCGCATTACATGTTTTAGCGCATAAGTTGTTTTAGGATTTGCTCTGGATCTCGACCAGAACAACATCTCATCTACCAGGGGAAGATTTCAATTGGTATCAGAGCAAATACTCGACACACAGAGTAAGATCCGAAGGCTGGTGAGATGGACTTAAGAGAAGGGCAGAACATCACGAGACCTCCTCTGCTCGAAGGAAACAAATATGGCTCTTGGAGGGTACGAATGAAGGCGTTTCTAAAGTCTCAAGACGAATCAGTCTGGGAAGCCGTTGAACAAGGATGGACTCACCCAGTGGCTACCGACGAAGAAGGTAAGCTTAGCCTTCTTGCTAAAGACAAATGGACCGAGGTTCAAAAGAAAGCTGAAGCGGCAAACTCTAAAGCAATGAATGCCATATTCTCTGGAGTTGATGGAAAGAATTTCAAGATGATCTCTACCTGTGAGATTGCAAAGACGGCTTGGGACATCCTCCGAACTGCTCATGAAGGTACAACCAAAGTTAAAATCTCTAGAATGGAGACGGTCACATCAAAATTCGAAAATCTGAGAATGCAGAAGGATGAGACCATTGCTGACTTCAATACTCGGGTTCTTGACATCTCTAACGATGCATTCGCGCTAGGAGAACCAATGACTGAGGAAACTCTGGTGAGAAAGGTGTTGAGATCCCTCACAAAGCGGTTCGCCATGAAAGCTCTTGCCGTCAAGGAAGCCAATGATGTGAAAACCATGAGACTAGATGAACTGATGGGTTCCCTGCAGACCCATGAGATGGACATGAATGAAGAAGACCGTCTCACTAAAGTCTCCAGCGTTGGTCTAAAGGCTGAAGTTGTTAAGGACAAGACAGACGATGCGTCAGAACAACAGTATGCCATGTTTGCCAATAACTTTGGGAAATTTATGAGGAGGCAGTACGGTAAAGGGACTGAGTCCAGTCAGTCATCTAAGTCAAGATTCCAGAAGAATGACAGAACTTTTAAGAAGAACCAATCTGAAAACTCTGATACTGATAACAAAGGCAAAGGGATACAATGTAGAGAATGTGAGGGCTATGGACATATTAGGGCTGAATGTATCAATACGCAGAAGAAGAAGAAGAATGCATATGCTGTCAGCTGGAGTGATAGTGAATCTGGTCAGGAGGGTGAAACTAATAATTTTTTCGCCCTAACTTCCTATGTCAACAATGAAGGGGAGACAAGCAACGAGGTTGGGTCAGAGTCATCTTCGGAAAATACCACACAGTACTCAAGCTGCAGTAATAATGAAGACATCATTGATGAAGACTTTGCTATCAAGTACAAGGAGTTGTTCCAGGAATGGCTAAATGAAGTTGAGCAGAACAAGATACTCCACAACAATCTAACAGACTTGACAAAAGAAAAAGAAAAATTATGGGAAGATGCCGCAGTTCTTGTCACTCAGAAGGTGGAACTTCAACAAACTATCACCGACCTTCAGGCTCAAGTAGTTAAAGTAAAAGATGAGCGAGATGGTCTGTATGCTCAGAAGGCTGAACTCCTTGCTACTATCTCATCCCTGAAGGTGCAGATCGAAAGGAGTCAAGGTAATCATCCAGAAGACATGTCTAAACTAAAGAAGAAGAATGCCGCATTAAAACGTCAAGAGGCAATTCTACTCAACACTATAGATGCGTTGAAAATTGAGATTGAGACAGACAAGGAAGCCCCTGCCAAAACCCTGGAAAATCTAAACAAATCTGGGTCTAGCTCACGGGTTGTTTCAGAGGAACTTCCCCCTCAAGGACTGTTAGCTGGTTTCCGCTCAAAGAGGCAAGACAAAAGAAGGTGTTTCAACTGCAACCAAGTAGGACACCTCAAGTCAAGATACCCTGAACTCCACAACTTTATCAGGAGGATGGATCAGCTCCATGAAGTGTCAAACCCCCCCCCCCCCATGAAACAAGTCTGGAGAATCAAAAAGGGTGAGACATGTCTCGCAGTTTTCAGTTCCACGTTTCTTCCAGAAAAGCGAAGATGGTATTTCGACAGTGGATGTTCTAGACACATGACTGGCAATCCCAAGTTTCTAACGAATATAGAAAGATTCAATGGCAAATCTGTGACTTTTGGAGATGGAGTAGAAGGCAGAGTTCTTGGAAGAGGAACATTGAAGGTTCCAGGTCTACCTAGATTAACCAATGTCTTTCTCGTTGAAGGCTTACAGGCAAATCTAATCAGCATAAGCCAGCTATGTGATGGAGATAACCATGTCCAGTTCACTCAGAACAAGTGCATTGTGCAGAACAACCAGAATCAAATTGTTCTCACTGGAAGAAGAGCCCCAAACAACTGCTATTTGTTGGATCTTGATCTACCCACTGATGCATGTCTTCCAACCACTATGAAGTCCACCCATGTCACAAGAGTTAGAAGAAGTTGTTGTCATCGCATGAAGACACCGACAGTGTGTTATGATCTTCTCAACCATGGCCATATTCGAGGGGGAGTTAACCCTAAGGGAAACTACATCAAATATCCAAGATTCAAGTTTGAAAGCTGTTACACCAAGATGCTGTGGAAGAAGTCAAAACTGAACGAAGTCGATATTGAGAGTTGTTACATCAAGAAGCTATGGAAGAAGTCAATTCTGGAAAAATACAGGGTGGAACAAGATATGATGAAGCAGCAATCAGATATCTCAATTAGTGCCTTGAACAACATGTGGTTTCGGACACCTAGATCCTCTCCGGATCTGTGTGTCACCAACAACTAAGTTGTTCCAGATCAAGTCCGTTAGCCAAAGCAACAAGGTGATATGTTTTTAGGGCTGACGTGGATGGCAGGGTGTGGTGCAAGAAGAAACGTTTGGTCTACCAAAGATATTCAAACATATTCAAATATTTTTTAAAAACGGAGAAAAGAAACACGTGGCAGCATGGGGAGATTTGAGAGGTTGTTTATGGGTTGCCAAAATAAGATAGAGTTTCTAAAAATCAAAATTTGCTCAAACCAACTGTTCGTATCTCGCTGTTTTTCTCTCCCGACGAAACCCTAGGCAAAGCTTGACGAAACTCTACAATGGTGGCCACAAGGAAGAACAAGGTTTCCAAAGCAGCGACAATTGACGCATCCTCAAAATCGGTTATCGCACCCAAGATTATCAACGAAAACCCTAACTTGGTGAGCGACACAGTTCCCACAGGAAAATCATCTTCGGATGTCGTAGAGAAGTCGACTGCCCCAAAGGTTCCTAAAGTTCCAGTTCCTGAGAAGAAGAAGTTGGTCAAATCGGTGAAGGTGATGGAAACAGTTGTACAGGCAAAGGAAAAGAAGATTCCTAAATCCGTTCCGGATGAAATCTCCAAAAAGGCATCTGCTTTAAAGCCTGTCTCAACCAAAGAACCAGTAAAGAAATCGGCACAAGAGGTACTCTCAAATATTTCCAAATCTACAAAAACTGTGAGTAGTCCGAGTTTGCCTGGTGTATCTGTGGTTGGCTCAGAAATTGTTGGAGAAAAGCCGGAGGTTGTAGCTGGTGCGCTAGAAAAACGCTCTCCTGTGGTGAAAGGTACAAGGGTTAAGATGGTTGCTTGTAAGAAAACTCCTGTGAAGGAGAAGTTTAGGGTTGTGAAGCGTAAGGTTATCGTGTCTGAGTCTGATGATGAAAAATCTAGTGAACAAGATGAGGGTAATGAAGAAGTTGCCGTTGATGAACACCGTGATTCTGGGTCTGAAGAAAAGGAGGTGAGTCAAGACAACCAGAGTATAGCTTCTGCTGAAAATTCTGGTGAAGATGTCCCAGAAGCTGCTGAGAGTTCCAGTGTAGAGGTACAAGCTGAGCCTGCAAAAGAAGATGCCAAAGTGTCGGTCGATGAAGAAGAAGAGGCCTCTCATAAGGAATCTGACAAAGTTGATGAGTCTCTCCAAAGTCTGTTTGATGTTGTTGAGCAATATGTTGAAGAAGAGTTCTCTTCTAAAGTTGCTGAAGAAGGTGAGACCAATCACCCAGATCTAGTTGCTGAGAATGAAGAGATGGAGAAGCAGAGTAAGGAATCTGGAGATGGTTCGCTCAAGTTGTCAGAATTGCAAAAGAAAGTTCAGAAGGATGTTCCAGCAAGTAAGGAACAAATCGCCAAGTCAAAACCTGCTGCTAAGACAAAGGGCACTGAGCCAAAGAAGAGAAAGGTCCCCTCTCCTACAGTTGTCGAAGAAACAATTGAGGTTGAAGCGTCTGGTCTTGGGAAGGCTGCTTCACCAGTTGAGAAGAAAGCTAAGTCAAGTTCTTCTACTGGCATTGTTAAAGAAAAAGGGAAGAAAGTCCAGTTTGAATCTGGAGTTGTGATGAATGGTGTGTGGTTTGTGTCAGATGTTCATGCTAAGAAGTGGGATCTTGTTCAGAAGAGGAAGATCGTGGCAGAAAGGGTGTTGGATGCTGATAAGTATGCAGCCAAGGAGATAGTTAGTCTGATCAAAGGAGTGGATTTGTGGCCATCAGTTGCAATGGCTAAACCTTTCGCAGCAAGTCTTGTGAGGGAAGTTATCGCTAACCTTCCAGAAGGATTTGCAGATATTGAAAACTTGGCCTTTGGAATGGCTAGTGTGAGAGGCAAGCAGGTGGTCATTACTCCGGATGGTATCAATGATTATTTCGGGATTGAAGCAGGAGCTTTGAATATTGGTGAGAACCCCCAATTGGCACAAGATTGCAGTTGCTCTTACTGGCGGTGTTCGTTCAAAGTGGTTCACCATGACCTTCCCGGTGAAGGAGCTTTCTTCGAAGCACTCCTTGCTCCACAGCATTGTCGTTCATAACTGGCTGCCAAATAATCATCATACAACGCTTGGCCATACAATGGGCGCTATTCTGAAAACTCTTGGGGCTGGGAAAAAGATTGACCTTGGGCGTCTTATTTTTGATCAAATTACTAGCCATGCATCTTCTATTAAAGTCAATCATCCGATTGGTTTCCCCTCGTTGATTCACCAACTTGTAGTGGGACAACATCCAGATATCTTAACAAATCAGGACAAGTTGACTGGAGATCCAAAGGTGTTTCTTGCAGATCACAAGCACTTTTCTGGTTCTCATATTGTGGATCTGGAGTTAGACGACCCTATCAAGCCTAAGAAGAAGTTGTCTGGGCAATCTCTGGATGCATCAAGTGCTCATGTCCCTGCTGTCACTCGGAAGAGGATGATCACACATCTTGAAGAAGAGTTAGCTGATGCGAGTGAGAGAATAGTGCTGCTCATGGCCAGAAAGAAAAAGATCACAAAACTTTTGGTGAGCCTGCGCTATCCGGAGGAAGAAGATGATGGTGAATCGGCTTATGATGAACCCAGTGATGAGGAGTCTGACTACTAATTCTGGTGATGCACTCTGCTCTTCCTACAAACATTTTTTTGAACTCTCTATTTTTTTATTGTTGAACTCGTGCTATGTTTTGTGCACTCCCTTGTCACTTTATGAAAAAAAGGGGGAGTAAATTTGGAGTTTGAAAGCTCCTTAAAAGATTCGGATGTGCTAGAGTGTTAATCATGTTTGGAGTTTGAAAGCTCCTTAAAAGATTCGTTGTGCTTTTATTGTGTTTGGAGTTTGAAATCTCCTCAAAGATTCAGTTGGTAGCTTGTTAGTAGCACAGCTAGGGAGTTTGAAATCTTCTCAAAGATTCAACTGTATTAGTAGTACAGGTAGCTTCAAATAGGTAGTTTTGCCAAAAATGCCAAGGGGGAGATTGTTAGTTTATATGGCATGTAGTTTGGCAAAACTTAGTATAGTTGTTCTAGCTGTTGTTTAAGACTGGAAGAGACAACTGTCCTAGAACAAGTTGAAGCGGAAGAAGTGTTTCCTAAATCAGATTAGGAAACCTAGTCGACCGTTGGAAGATCAAGGCGGTTGCACATCAGTGGACAGAAGTTGGAAGTTTCCATATTCAGATTTGGAAACTTGTCTAAGCAGACTTAGCACAACTCTGACGCGGCAGTGAATTTCCTAAATCATATGTGTCAAGTCATGTGCTTATGGATTATTGGAAATATCCTTAGAGTCGGTTGCTTGCGCTTGAAGCTATCTTAGTCGAGAAGATAATCGAAGGTTGCTTAATCTAGTTTGAAGATTCGAATGGAGGATTATCTACAAGAGATATGCACAAGAGATTAGGAAAGATTTCCTGAAGATAGAGGCGGTTTAGTTTAGGAATCCTTATTGTTTTAGGGTTTCGACCGCTCTATATAAGGAGTGCTAATACTTGGTTATTGGTAGCACTCACGGAGATACAATACACGCTCATACTCATTGAAGGGAGGAGGAGGCAAACGGCGGTGAATCAATCGTAACTGGTTGTTCACGACGCACGTATACGGCTGGAGAACTAACCGTCACTGGTTACTCGAATGCGCTCGGATCAATCTGCATTGGTGCTCAACAGATTGATCAAAGGACAAAGCTGAAGGCTCGCACTGAAGTTCCGTTACTGCGCATTCGGGAGAAGGCGCTGATTCTCACGGAGAATCATTCTGGTGGATACGGAGCGGGAGCGAAGATCTAGGGGGAGACCTAGATTGCAATTACTAGAGTGTCCAAGGCTCAGGTTGTTTAAGAGGAATTCTGTAAACGGTAAACCCTGTACTCGCAATACTCAATAATAGTGAATTGCTATCCACCGGGCTAGAGAACGCCCCCCAGACGTAGGCTCGTTAACGCCGAACTGGGTAACAACTTTGCGTGTCGTTTTATTTCCGCATTACTTGTTTTAGCGCATAAGTTGTTTTAGGATTTGCTCTGGATCTCAACCAGAACAACATCTCATCTACCAGGGGAAGATTTCAAGTCTCAAGCTTGTTGGTTAGAAAATCAAGTCCATATGATTTATCTATCCTTCGTCGCTTACTTTGTCTCAATTTCTCCGAATCGATCTCATGTTCAGATTCTTCCTCATTCTATTGTTCTTGAGATATTTCTTTAATAGCCTCCATTAACTAAGGAGAACCCTACATGTCTTCCTTATTCTTATAAGGAAATACATTCTTGAAGAACGACACGTTCGCTGATTCCATTATAGTATTTTTGTGTATATTTGAATTTTCCAATTCATACACAAGGAATCTATACGCTTTACCATTTTGCGCATAACCAATAATTAAATCATAATCAATGGTTTTTGGTCTTATCCTCATTCTTCTAGGACCAAGGGTCATTACCATAGCTAGGCACCCCCACACTTGCAAGTATTTATAGGAAGACGTTGTTTCCTTAAAAGACTTATAAATAGACTTATACTCTTTACGAGGTATCTTACTCAAAAGATACTTTGCTAATAAGATGGTCTCCCTCACATTCCTTGGGGTAACCCGAACTTTACCAGCATTACATCCATCATCTCTTTCAAAGTACAACTTTTCTGTTTCGAAACATTGTTCGACTGAAGAGAGTATGATTGAGTGATCATGTTCACTTTTCTTAACTCATCAAGTTGCTACTCAACCTCTGAAGTTGGTATTCAACTTCACATGACATTATTTTCATCAATTGTCACAGCTTTGCTATTTAAGCAAATATTTATAACAATATTTTGTACTCTCATTAATGAAAGTCACACAATTCTTATTACCTTCTCATATTTCAAATCACATAACTCATTATGGATTAAAGAGGTTTCACATCGCTTTCAGTACTATAAAAGGATTTACGATCACATTTGCTTCAACGCAAATTTTACATTTGTGCTTTTAAATCAAAATGACATTCGGATATACAATCCAAATTCATCAAGCACTACGACAGTCATTCATGTCATTCATCCGTTTGAAATTAGACTCGCAAGTATACTCCTGAAACTAGACTCGCAAATCTATTCCTGACCGTAGTCATCATCCGAATAATGTAACAGCTCATCTCAGTGGGTGCAGCAACACTGGCTGAATTTCCAACATCGGAAAACCAACATGCTCAGATAGTCCACGGCATTTAATTTCCGAACAGCATCCAAGGCTCTCAATGGGCCTCTTGCTGTCAAAATCACCACAAGGAGTGCTCTTTAGCTGTCAATCTGATACGACCGAAGTAGATTAAACTGAGAATATAGAGAGATATAGAGGAGATAGGGATGACGAAGAGAAACAGGGGATATGTGAGAGAGGAAACAGAGGAGATTTAATGGCTTTTTTCCTCCATTCATTCCTGCTTCTGACATTTATAAGCTAATAAGATAACTAACCATAACACCACTTATCTTATCCCACCTACGACTCAACTGAAATAAACTGCCTACACTACTTCCACTACTTGTTTGAATGGGTCTTTCTGTCACACGTACTCGGTTGTTGCTGGATGTTTGCTGGAACTCGCACGTGTTCTTTTATTTCCATACACATTTGCAACACAATCATGTCGGTTCATTTCTTTTGAACCGAACAACACTTGGACTTGCAGCTGGAAAGACACTGCAACAGACCAACAGCCCCAATCTTATCGAACAAAACACAGTTTTGAGAAGATCAACTACATCTTGTTTGACAGCAGATGCTCAGCCATACATCCACTTGCTTAGCCGCAGCCTTATGAGCACCATTAACCAATTGCTCAAACTTTTCCTTAAGCTTCAAGCTTGAATCAGACAAATTTATTTGTCCTCAATTTGTCGTGGCTGTTGACATCTCATATTGCAGTACAACACTCTCATGACATGAAATTTATCAAGTCAACTGAATCGATTCTCTCTGTGCTTGACTGCATCTCCCAATGCTTTGATCACAGCCAGCAGAGTCTGTGTTTAGGACTCAATCCCCTTAAACAATATTGTGGATTAACTGATTCAGACCAATCCAAACCAAACCCTAGATTTGGTTTCTCTGCCATCGCAACCAAGCGTTGGCTCTGTAACCTTACAGCTGCTGTTTCCTGTTGCTCGCGCATACCGGCTGCGAAGCTACCATCGCAAGTTTCAGCAGTGCGTGTTCACTACAACTGCGGCATCTTCTGCCACTCCATCAAGCCAGGCTGTATCAATTGAACCAAATTAATTGGTTCGAAATCAAATTAAACTTTGATTTCCCTCTGGCCGAATGAGTCTATAAACCCAAATTAGGGTTTCACAAGTTTGACACCGCCTTGTCATGGTCGCAACACATGGCACAACGGATTGGATCCAGATTCGAATCAGAATATCTAAAATCTGTTTCTGTCAATCCTCTATCTGGTGGTGAGTCCACTCACTACAAATGATCAATCTGCTAGAGTCATCTGGTGCGGGGTTTATCTATCCGCCCCCAGATTCAAATCGATGTTCGTTCGGTCTGAATACATAATCCAAAATTCATCAGACTTCAATCAGTCATATGTGCGACCCCAAATTGAGTCCACTCCGAATTCGGCTCTTCAATTCGACTTTCCGTCAGTTCTTCAACCGCTCTCTGTTCGGTCGAATATATGAAATAATTCCGTCGATAACTGCCACAGCTGCTGTGGATCAGGAAGCCACACCGCTTCAACGATTATTCAAGCCTGCTCATCTTCCAGCTTCATCCATTTTCATCGCAGCAAGCGGAGAAAACTGCAAGACGCGAGACCTCATTCGGCCGCAGACTGGCTTTAACTCAGTAGCCTTTTCTCACAGATGATCATCATTTTCTTGGCCTAAATGTCTCTTTTTCTCACACGGCCAAATTGTATCTGTCCAAATAAACATGAATTTTGTCAGAATTAAATTCATGGACTGAACAAGTAACAATTATGACGGACCAAAATTATTGGTTCAGTTCATTTGACTAGTCAACCCAATTAGGGTTTCTCCCTCGAGACTAGGTAGTCGCCAGCTCATATCCGTGAATTCAATCGGGTACTTCGATATCCAACATCGAGACGTCTCTAACCGTCGTCACTCGTCACGTCTCTAACTGTCGTCACTCGTCACTGCTCTAAACCTCGGTACTGTCATGACCAACCCGTATCACAACTGAACCAATTTCCGGTCACTATCGACGGCAGCGATGGTATCTTCGCTGTGTTCATCCACGGCTTAGCCTGCACAGGCAAACAAATCATCGTCTTGTTTTTCAACGGTCTCTCTATCGGCCTCCAGCCTCCTGGCTTTCCGATTCAGCCATGCTGACACTAGAGCGTAGCGCATTCACTCTCAGAAGACATCTTCATCCTCTTCGGCTTGGTGACATTATCCTCAACTTTTTCCCAGCCGATGCAACTGTCCAGACATCAAGTTCTTGGTCAATCAGATGCTCCTAGAACAACGGTTGTGACTAGAAAGCATCAGGAGAGCCCTCATGCCCTTCCTTTCTCATAACCATTCTGATCTGATCTGATCTGTAAAAACTAGTAGGTTTCTCTATACACATCATGTTTTAGTCAGTAATTTCAATGATATTCAGAATACACTTCTGCTTTAAGATTGTTGGTAAATAATCTGAATACATAACCGAATTAAAACTACTGAAACAGAGAAACATGAGCATGAATATAATATAAAAGGACAGCAAACTCATGTGATTCAGTCACGTCGCAGACGCTGTCCTTAAAGGAGAATTGCCGCCCATAGGTGCTGGGTTTTACCGACAATATGTCTCCCAGGATAAAAGAATCTCAGCAAGCGCTGTTTGCACCAATGCCTTGCTGATCGAACTTATTGTGGTCTTCTGCTATCACCGACTGAAAAACGAAAGTGAAAACCCGAGAGAGGAGGATTGTTTTCTTACTGTGTATATTTTCTATTTTTTGTCAATGGAATGTACATTTCCAATTTATAGGAGAAATACTACATAACTCCCCATGATGCCATGACTTCCAACTTCCCATTAAGTGGAAGACTCACTATGACGTCCACCTTCCCACTACGTGGAAGACTCAGTCAACCTTTGACTTGATTTTATTCACATATTATATACACATATTCCAACAGTGTCCACACCACAACCTTGAGAAGTGAATGATCATCCACACATTCTACTTGGGGATAGATCAAACTACTCGGTCTCAGATAGACCAGGCACCTGGTGGAGCGCTCACAAAGGTAGATCTAGATGATGCCTATGACATCACTCACAAAACGCCTAAGAAATATCATCTTTGATAGATCGAGGTAGGTAACCCTAGGGACAGGAAAGGTACATAATTTGTATTCTGCTGATTCTTCTGACCTAATTGTCGCATTCACTAATAAGGTAGACAACCTAATCGCTAAATTAGAAATGATGAAAGTTAATTCTTTGGTGTCCATCCTTATCTTTCACCTGTTTTTGCTAAGAGGATAGACTATTGCCAGATTTGTGGTGCAACTTTTAATTTTGCCGATAGTTTCCCTCTAATGACATTATAAGTTGCAGGAGGGAACAACGAGGAAGCCAACTATGTAGGGAGGAATAATCAGGGTAACTGTTTCACACCAGGCTCCTCTACAAACCCGACATACAACCCGAATAACAAGTTCCATCCTAATCTCTCCTATATAATCAAGAATCTCGTGCACTGGGTTTTCCTTACACACAACACCAGAACAATCCTCCATATCAGCTGAGGAACGAGTATATAATCAGTTGTAGTAGCAGCAACCTCAGAACACTAGAGAATCATCGATATGGAGTCCATGCTGGCTAGCTTTTTAATAAAGCAGAATAAATGGATTCAGGAACACTCCACAATTAGGATTTGTTCGTCCCGAACAAATGTCAAACAAGTGGCACAATAAATATATGAGTCAATTTCAAAGCTCAACGACCATTTGTTTCTAAGATACCCACTCAGATTTCATGCGATCGTTCTTAACTAAACTAAACATGCAGGTCCTAACTCACTGCGTAGAGGTCACAAATGCATTTTTCATATGCATCAAGCCTTTAAACCCCTAGGCTACCCTAGTGGATGAATATAGTCTCATGAAGGTTTTCGGAAGAGGGAATACCTTCAAATTCCCCTATGTAGCTATCTAGCGTGAATGCATGAACGAATGCTCAATAAGTCATAATATGCGAGTAATGTGTTCAACTACTTCTATAGGAAAATTATTTGATTATTACTAATTCCTAAGTGACACAGAAATTAGAGAATGTTTGATTTAATCAGGGAAGCAATTCCAAGGTCAAACTCTACCCCACAATTTATACAATAATATCTTACAATTCAAATATGATATCGAGTTTGGAAATAAACCAAAATAACATTAGACAAGCCGCCCATATACGGATCATTGTCTCCATCGAAGCATCAAAGGTTTGATCTTCCGTTAACAGCGTTATTTTTTTGGACGTTTATATCTCACATATGTTATATATTCTTAAATAAGTCCGTTTTAATTTTTTTTATTTACAAAAGCATCCTGAATTGTGAGTGTCACGTGTCAAATTCTTAGAGGATTTATAGTTTAATATTTAATTATGGTTTATGTTTGATTCATTCTCTTTATTTTTAACTTTTAATTTTATCATGCTATTTTTATTTTCTTTAAATCTACCACAAATGTGAGTATTACTTTTTAAATTAATTATTTGGGATTTCATTTAATTGTAGTTGACTAACGGACTCTATCCGTTAACTTAAATAAATTTCTTGATTTTGTCGGCTCATTGAAAAATGGTACTTCAGACCTCAACTTGAAAACAGTAATAGTTCGGAGTCTCTTTTGATATTTTTCCTCTAATTTATTATGTTTTACCTGTTTGGGATGATAATAACAAATTACTGATATTTACGCGTGGGAACTGCCAATCGGGGTGAAGGCATGTTGGTTAAGGAGTCTGTCATGTATCCTTACATCTGGGTTTTGAATCCTGGAGTCACCAATTTTGTGAAATTTTCTTCCTTTTCCTCTTCATCGTCCCACCTCGGGTATGGATGCTTGCTACATCCCTCGTGGATGCCTTCCGCGTCCCGTCTTGCGCGTGGATGCTTCCTACATCCCTTGTGGATGCCTTCCTCTTCACGTTTCGCGCGTGGATGTGTTCTTCCTCCCTCTGGAAGATGTCTTGCAAAGGTATAGGTGCCCTAGGTGGTCTGATCTTCAAGTGTTGAAGAATATTTCGATGGGATGGATGTGTAGATCCATGGTAAAGATGTCGAACATGTCCAGCGCTTCAGAAGTAGATAGATATACTAGATGATTTCGGATACAATCAAGATTTATTGCTTATGCTTTAAAAGATTAATATATATGTATACTAAATGATAATAGTAATATACATTGTAATGTTCTGATGTGTTGTACCCATTATAAAATATAAAAATTTCCTAAATAAATTTCGGATTATTAACGGAATATCCTTTGTTATATAAAGGTGCTGAACTCGTGCGTCGCAGTTGAAACAAAATTCGAGAATGCCTTAACAGACCTCACCTACTGCCACATTTTTCAATCACCAACCCAAACCTAAAAAAGAAGAAAACAAATAACCAGCCAACCCTTCCCTCTTTGGGCGGACTCTACAACAACCAACGTCCTCTCCTCTCTTCTCTTCTCTTCTTCTCCGCATCGCATTGCTCCCTAACATCAATCTCTTTCTCCAGATCTCTCCGTCAATCACCGGAATGCAGAGCTCCACATTCGCCTTCTCCTCCTCCTCTCTCCCGCTCCTACGTTCGAGAACCGGCCCCTCTCGGAATCGATTCGATCCGGCGGCCTGTGCTTATGCGTCTTCGTCTCCCAAGCCCTTCGATCTATCCGCCTCATCTAATGGAGCTCCCTTCTCTTGCAAACCGTTGTCGATGGGGTCTTCGAATTCTCCGTCCCTGCTATCGGTGTGGAGTCCGCTGGTGGTGGCTGCCTCTGAACGGAGGAGTCGAAGCGTCGAGGTTAAGGCGGCGGAGAGCCAGGGAGAGACGGAGAGCTCTAGCAGCTTGATGCAGACTTTGACGCTTGGTTCCTTGTTTGGCTTGTGGTATTTGTTCAACATTTACTTCAACATTTACAACAAGCAGGTTTGATCTTTTTCTTCTTATTTCTCTCACCATTCCTTGTTCTGATTTAACATTTTCTTGTGGAACTGTGAGCTCGGACAAACAAGTATTGCTTTCAAATCTATTATGCGACTTTATGCTCAATATACCAAACTTCTTATTGCTACCTATCTTTCTGGACTACTACTTAAAAGACTAACATTTCTTGATTGCAGGTTCTGAAAGTGTTCCCAAACCCAGTAACTATCACATTGATTCAGTTCGCTGTTGGAACTGTGTTAGTTTTGTTCATGTGGGGTTCAAATCTCTACAAGAGGCCTAAAATCAGCAGTGCTCAGGTGACTTTAGTTGAATTATATACTGTTTTTACTGTAAGCTACTCAATTGGACTACATTTACTTCATATTTTTACTAATATTTTTTGCATGATAACTTGGCAGCTCATTGCAATTTTGCCACTGGCAGTTGTCCATACCTTAGGAAACCTTTTCACCAATATGAGTCTCGGAAAAGTTGCTGTTTCGTTCACCCACACCATCAAAGCTATGGAACCCTTCTTTTCAGTTGTGCTCTCTGCAATGTTTCTTGGGGAGGTATACTTTTTATCCGATGCTGAATAATTCAGGCTCTCCTAAATTGAAAATCGGAAATAATTTGCAAAGAGCTCGTACCTCTTTTTTTTTTCCCAATCTATGGTGCTCTTATTCATATGTACACTTGACTGCAAGATTGTGAATTTGACCAAATGGTTTATCTCCATTGATCTATATTTTTTTGTATATTCTTATCATTGATTTTTAAGTCAGGCTCTACTAAATTGAAAATCATAAATAATTTGCAAAGAGCTCGTACCTCTTTGTTTTTTTTCTTCCAATCTAAGCTGCTCTTATTCATATGTACACTTGCCTGCAAGATTGTGAATTTGACCAAAGGGTATATCTCCATGGATTTTTATTTTTGTGTCTATTCTTATTCATATGTACACTTGACTGCAACATTTTATTTATCCTGCAAGATTTCCATGCCTTTACTAATTTAATTTTGTACTCTGATATTGCTGTAATGCAGTTGCCTACACTGTGGGTAGTTGCATCACTTTTACCAATTGTTGGTGGGGTGGGGTTGGCTTCTGCCACAGAAGTTTCTTTCAATTGGTGAGCAACTTTATATCTGTGAGTATGAACTAATTTCCCGGAGGACATTGCATGAACGAAGTCTTAAATCCAGCTGGAAATTGTAACGATTTATAATGCGCAAATCAGAACTCAACCTACTTGGAAGTTCGATTCTGTCCCGGGAACATGTTAATGTGTGATATGTACTTACCCCAACTCTGAGGCATCATGATTTTTTTTTTCTCTTTATAGGGCTGGTTTCTGGAGTGCAATGGCTTCAAACCTGACAAACCAGTCACGCAATGTTCTGAGCAAAAAGTTTATGGTTAAGAAAGAGGTAGGACATAACCTATTTTTCAGTTGCATGAATACATGGCAATGTGAACATGATGATCTATGCAGTTTTATGTTTAAATTTCTGTTTCCGTGCCTTAAAAGTGACCAGGCTATATTTTTTATTCATGCAGGAATCATTAGATAACATTACATTGTTCTCAATAATTACTATCATGTCGTTTTTCTTGCTGGCCCCAGTCACTATTTTCATGGAAGGTGTTAAGTTTACTCCTGCATACCTGCAGTCTGCTGTAAGAAAGCCGATCATAATTGTCAAAATTTGCTGAGTACTTCTCAAGGTTGTAAACTCAGATCGCATTTCTCCCCTTCAATTTCAGGGATTGAATGTTCAACAAGTTATGACTAGGTCGCTCATTGCTGCACTCTGCTTCCACGCTTATCAACAGGTGCTCTATCCTTGTCCATGTATTTGAATATGAAAAAAAATGCATAGATCTGTGTTTGGATAATGATGCTTTGACATTTCCAAAACTGAACCAGATTGCCTATCGCCTGTTCTCTATTTCTTCAACCAATTGACATGTGGATCAAATATGATGATTTCTATTATTTTGCATCCTTACAGTGGCACTCATTGCTGTTGCTTTGAGTTATGCAGGTATCCTACATGATATTGCAGAGGGTTTCCCCTGTTACGCATTCTGTAGGAAACTGTGTTAAGCGTGTGGTTGTCATTGTGACCTCTGTTCTGTTCTTCAAGACACCAGTTTCACCCATTAACTCCATTGGTAATGCTGCCAAATACTTTATTTGTATAGATCTGAGTCATCAATATGAACCTTGGGCATAAACAATCTCGCGTCCTGTTTATAGGTACTGGAATCGCTCTTGCTGGAGTCTTCCTCTATTCAAGGGTGAAGCGTATCAAGCCAAAGCCCAAGACAGCTTAAGGTTCAAGCTAGCTAATGCCTCATCGCAGAATGCTAGTCAATTTTAGGTTACACTTCCCCGAGGAGGTCAGCAAATGTAAGGTCCTTTCTTAGGTCAGAATCGTAACTTCAGCATACGTTTTCAGCGGTTCATTTGACTTTGATATTATAAAAATTCATTTACATTTCATAGCTGCATTTCAAAGCAACTCATCTTTTTCAAGGACCCATAAAGTTTCAAGCAGTGCCATTTTCAGGTTAGATGGTAGTTGTAACACTAACAAATAGCAAATAAAAAGAGTTTCTTGAAGAGCTGTTAGAAATAAGCTCTTAAACATCCATTTTAGTTTCCTCAAACATCTTGTCATCAAATTCCAAATCCAAATCTGGTAGTACATCCCCATCGTATTCAGGAACCAATCTGTCACTTAGGCAAAACTCATCAGACAAGCTCACCAGAACTTTCTCCTCTTCACCAGTTAGTGGAAACACATTATTTGATTCTGTAGTTTCTATAGCGTCATTTGTTCTGGTGCTCATTTCTATCCTCAAACCGAGCTGCTGTCCAGTTGAGCATCTGTTGTTGCGTAACTTCAAGCTTTTGATGTACTCCTGAAGGAGAGAAGTTGGTTTAGGATTCTTGGAACAGCGTTTGCGCTTTGCATATTCTTTTCTTTTGGTTGCATTCCAGTGATTCTTTACTGAGTTTTCTGTTCTTCCTGGGAGCATTTTCGCTATCTCCAACCATTTGTTGCCCAATTCCTTATGAGCTTTGATTAAAACTTTGTCCTCCTCCCGACTCCATGCTTCCTTCTGCCAATTAGCATCAAACACATCACCAAAAGAAACAAACGGTCAGAAATGTTCGCACACATCAAAATATTTGATTGTTATTTGATGTACATATTTGAAAAAAAGCAAAAAAAGTATATATTTGATGTATTATATTCATTGCTCTATATAAAGCTAAGAATGAATAAAAATACACAGGCACTCTAGAGGAAAATGCCCAACCTTAATATTAGGCCTAAGATGATTATGCCATCTTTCTCGACACTGTTTACCAATTCTGCCAGGAAGCATCTGAGCAATGGATGCCCATTTTCTGATTCCATATAGGCCAACAAGTTGTATTAGAAGCCTGAAACAATAGAAAAAATAACATGTCAAATGACAACGTTGGAAGATTGATGACATTGATCATATATCCGTACATCGCTTGTCCATTGCCCTTTGATCACATTGAACTTCTTACCTTTCTTTGCAGATGACACGGATGAGGCGACACCAATCTTACTCCCATCAGCTGTGTTTGAATCCACGAATTGTCTTGTAAGATCAACATTACCGGTGACACATGAAAACTCATCAACAAAAGAAAATTTCAATGGTTTGATATCTTCATAACACTCATAAAAGAATTGGCTTGCTGGTTCGTCGACCATTCCATTACTAATTAACCCATTATCGGTTGACCCTAATGCAAATGTGTCAAATGGGTCCAAGTATGAACCTTCGTCCACGCTAAATGGTGAATCAACCAATGGACTAGTAGTGTTGAGGTTGTCAAGAAAACTGCAGTCAGGCGATGGCATTACTGTTGTCTCTAATGTAAACCAGTATGCAGTCCCGTGATTATTTGAAACAATCACGTCTTCGTACCTCCCTGCTCAAAACAGGTCCATGTTTCAAAAACGATGTCAGACTGATTTGAGGATCAAAATTTTTGAATGAGAATGGCTGTATAAATGAAGACTGTAACTCATCTTGACCGAACACTAATGCGACTCATACCAATTGCCTTCAACATGTTGGTGAAAAACAAACAAGCTAATATGTGAAGATCAGCATTTGATGCATGTCTGATAACTGAAATCTGCATTTAATAAGGACCTGTGGAGAAAGTAAGAGGATAGAAATTATCTTTTGTTCAGATGTTAAAAAAATCTAGAAAAGAAATCTGTAACAAAAAAGGGTTATATTATACATTCAAGAAAGTCAAAATATTGTTGAGGGATAAAGAATTTCACAATTCCCTTAAAAGAAGAATTGAAGTACTTACTAATTTCATAACTGTCACAAAAATAAGCTGTTTTCAAAAATGAAAAAGAAAAAAAAAGAAGACAATCTCATTGACAAGTCAGTGCAAGTATTTGGATTAAAGAACACATTTATTGACCTCATAATAAACATAAATGAAGAACGGAAAGTCATGTAACCGCGCACCTAAGTCCGTTTCTACTTTCTTATACCCCCCTCCTTTCATTTTTAACTGTTATTTAAGATTATTAAAGCTAACAGCGATGGTGTTCAGTTGGTTAAGGATAGACCTATACAAATTCGGGTCAGTCAGATCGGACCGACTCGCTCTCCCGATCATAAAACGGGCTTGGACAAGTATAATAGTCCGACGGACCAGCCCGATCCGGTCTTTATTTCTATTAGGGTCAAGCTTGGACATATATTTTAGTCCGGTCGGGCTTATTGGCCCGCTACAAATTAATCCCTAATTTTTATTAGGGTCCGGATCGGGTGCGAACCATCATATATTTGCGAACTGCGAACCGACGAACTTTAGGCTATTTTTCATGAACTTTTGAGGCTTTTCCATGAACCGTGATTTTTAGGATAAAGTTTGCGGCGAACTATATTTAGGCTAAAGTTCGCGAAGAATTACCAAAGTTCATGGCAAAGAGCCTAAAATTCGTCGGGTTCGCAGATTCTCAAGTAAATGATGGTTCTCATTTGATCCGCTCCAATTTTTATTATGTTTAACTATAAAAGAAATAGTAAACCTATCAATATCTCATGAAGAAGTATACTGATGTAGCTAAACTTATTCTTAAACAGTGTCTTAGATCACATATATGTTTTGAAATTATAGTATTTTTATTCAAGATATGTGACATCACTGCCTTGTCGCGAGGCAATGTGTACAAAATTAATTTATAAGTCCGCTACTCGTGACTTTACTATTGGGTAGTAAAGCGGTAAGTAGGGGTCGAACCCAAGGGAGTCAGTGTGGAATGGTTGTTCTTTACGAGAAATGTACAGAGATTAAGTGCGATTGGGGTTGGTTGTAGTTTTAGTACTGAAAGGAAATGACTGAAAAGTAAAGTGCGGAAAGTAAATTGCGTAAAGTAAATACTGAAAGTAAAGTGCTGGAACAGTCAAGTTCAATATCAACCGCAACACACTTTTGGTTTGTCGCACGCTGTAATTCAAGCGTGATACGTGCCAAACTTATGTTGGATTGATGTTGAAAACGTCTGTAGTAAGCGTACTGAAAGTAAATGACTGAAAAGTAAATGAATTAAAAGTAAATGACTGAAAAGTAAATGACTGAAAAGTAAATGTGCGAAAAGTAAAGTACTGAAAGTAAATGTACTGAAAGTAAACAGTTGATGATAGGACTGAAAGTAAGGTGACAGGTTGTGAATTGATTAATGGAAGGATTCGGTTTTAGGGGCCTTGTATCATAGTCCGTTCATCATAGACCTCTAATGATCATACTAAGTGTTCAAAGATGTATCAAGGCTATTTCTAGCACTTGACTTGCCACACCGTCTTGTCCTTTTCAAGACATAGAACTCTTGTTCTAGTTGGGCTAATTTCTCCTTTCGAAGTATCTTAGCTTATGTGCATCCATTTGATCAATCATTTCCGATCAACCAAATGGTATTTAAAAGAGGTTGAACTCCACAGATAAGCTGTGCTCTTTCGAGCCTCCACTTATCCACGGAAGTTCACGAACCCATGGAAGAGCTTTGCTCTTTCGAGCCTCCACTCAACCAATAGCGTTCTGACCTAATATATGGCACATAGAACAAGTTGAACACAAAGAGGCACTAAGAGAAGGGTCTAAAACATTTTATGATACAAGCACACCCCTTCAACCGAAAAGGGTTTAGCTACGAGTATCCATGGAAGTGGATATCATAGCTAAGTGCTTAAAAGTAAATGTTTCGGTTTTGAAAACAAAGACAAGAAATTAAGGTTTTGGAAAGTAAAACTCAAGAACAAACTTGAGCACTCAAGAACCAACAAGAGTACTCAAGATACAAAGTGAAGTAAAGACAAGGAAAGTAAAGAAAGCTTTGGAAATCAAGAACAAAAGTAAGAACAAGAACAAGTAAAATGTAGAGAGGTTTTGGTATTGAAATGGTGAAGAAGAGAGATAAGCTCTCAACTTCCTAATGTGTATTACATGAGGCAAGCCCTCTATTTATAGGCAAGGGAGACTTGGAGGCTAAGTTTTGCTTTGGAAAATATCCCAAAAGCAAGTCATTTTCATTGGCTCTCCCATATGCCACCTCATTTGAGAACATGCATCTCCCAAAAGCCGCCGACCATAGGTGGCACTCCAAAAGCCGCTGGCCATAGGTGGCACTCTAAAAGCCGCCTCTAGTTGGATCCCAATGCAAGCGGACTCCAAATGCCAATCGAAATGAATAGTAGAAGCCAACCGGAATGAATAGTAAGTAACCGGAATATTGGGACTTCGGTTGGGTTCTGGCCGGAACTTGATCTGAGCTTGTTCGGAGCTCGGCCGGAGTTTAGCCAGAGCATGGTCGTAGTTCACCGGAATTTGGCCGGAATCTGACCGGAGCTTTGGCCGGAGCTTCTTGGATTTTGGAGAGTGGATTCTGAACGACAAAGTCATTCTAAGATGATCTCAAGAAGGAAGTTTGGCCAGATTCTGCTTGGAACATTGTCGAAATCCAAAAACGGCCGAAATTGCCCAATTTTGGCCTTAACCGGGCTCGGTGCCTTGGTAGTGCGTTCTTGTCCAAACGCCGACGGTTCTAGCATATTTGAGTGATTCCAAGTCGGTTCCATGAAGGATGTTAAGGCTGAATTTGAGTGTAGCATGGTCGTTCCCTAGGATGGCCTAGAACTCGGTCCTCGGGCCTTGGCTGGCTTTTTGGCACAATTCTTTCCTTTTTAAGCGTGTTTCCTCTTTAGATTCCAAAATAGCCTATAAACATAAAATGACATCAATAAGTAAGTGTTCTCAGGACAAAGTGTCGAATAAGGTGGGTTTTGTGTACTCGATGTATCGTATAAATACGCTCCATCAATATGCACGAAAATCAAAATGTATATGTACATAATTGTAACGGGCTGGCCCGATGGGTTACCTAGACCGATTAATAGGGCGGGCTTGGACAAGATTTTGAGTCCATATTGATTGGGCTGGTTTAGCTCGACCCGGTTCAATGAGTTATAAAATATGGAATGGCCCGGCCCGAACCCGCATTTGTGCAGGTATAGTTAAGGAGTCGGTAATAGGTACTTACATCTTGGATTATCAATATTTTTCATAATTTTGTGACATTTCTTCCTTACTTTTCATTTCCCTCTTGTACGTCTTGCCCATTGATGTGTTGGTAAATGTGACCGATATGGTCCTGCTTCAGATACCGAGAAATGTACCAATTAAGCTCATATCATAATTTTATGGGCATTTCAAGGTTGTTGCCCATGTATTTTGAAAATTATTACAATGCTTTGTGGTACAAAAATATCCCTAATAAGTGAGATTGTTTACTATAAATTTTACTTTATTACCAAAGAAAAAGGATCCCGTGCAAATTTAATTTTTTGGTACAAAATACAAACAAATCATAGCCATTGATCTTGTGATTTGAATGAATGAGATTAAATCTTGATTTTTTGGTATTTTTATTGGTGACGAATTATAAAATGATATTGACGAATTATGTCGTCTTTTTCATTTTTTCGGCTCAAAAAGTGACGAATTATAAAATAATTTTGATAAATTTTGTATTTTGTACAAAAATTTAACTTTATACCTGATATTGACCCTACTACCAAATATAGAATTAGTTCAGATAATTGTAGACTTTTATTCACTTTTGGTGTCCCCGTTTTTAAAATGACCTTTACTATTAGGTAACCAATGTTTTTTCAAGTAATATGTAAAACTGTAAAAGTGGTCGCAAAAAACTGAGTTTTTTTTAAAACTAACCCAAATGAGTTTGGCCATTTCAAAACTGACTCCCTCGAGTTTCACATTTCAAAACTGACCCATTTTTAATGAAATCGGATTCCCAGGATCCAGTTTTTGAAAGATCGGATCCTGGGAATCCGGTTAGTTGCGTTTTGTAACTAACCGGATCCCCAGGTTCCGGTTTTAAGGAGATCTGGCTGATGTGGATGACGGTCGAAAACGTGGCTTCCACCTAAGACCAGATTTCGGTGATCCAGTTTTATTAAAGAAACCAGATTCCGGAGATCTGATTTTTGGCGACTTCAAATTTTGTTTTGTTGTTAATCCCGTTATTACGGTCCGTATTTAAAATAAAAAGATACAGCAGTTTGGAAATCATTGAAAGTTGGACATTAGAAACATAGTTGTAGTAAAACAAAAGTGAACAACAACAGTACTATAGGTACTCGGATATTGGATTTAGCTTGCATTGGCGAAGGGACAAGACCTTCTGTTATGACCAGTTTGTTGGCATAATTTGCACCTTTGAATTCTGCCCGGGGGTTGTGATGATGAAGCCTCCCCTTGAGTACTGGACTAGCTGACATCCCTTTGGTCCATTTCAGTACGCCTTCGCCTTGTCGGATTTCTACCGACATTTGTACGTTTGAAGTGAGGATTAGGCATATGAGGAAGTCCATCATAGGGTTCCCAGAAGTCAGGCTGAGGTAATGGACTGAAATGGTAACTCCAGGTCATGTTGTAAGCTTCAAGTGTATACTCATGAGGCACATAGTCGTTGTATTCCCTGTTCATGAACTTACAAACTGCAATTGCATGACTGCAAAGAATATGAAGTGTCGTCCATTTTCCACAGGAACATGTTCTCTCCGGTATGCAAACTCTCCACAGATGATGCGTAATTCCCGTGGTAACCTGATAAATTCCCTGGGACGGGTTAAAATGTACGACTCTGTGGAACTGTGCCCTTTCTCGGAGTACCTCCAACCTCTCGTGTACCTTTGGTGCAAAAGCCGAATCCGTATTGTCGTAACGATAACAACGGATGTTGAAGTATTTATTCAACTGTTTGAAAGTGAACATAACCAATGCCGAAATTGGTAAATCAAGTCCGTGCTTGAGAACGCCATTGAACGATTCCGAAGCGTTCGTGGTCATTGAGCCCCATCTCATACCATCAGTATCCATTGCCAAAGACCATAAATGAGCATCCACGTTGCGCAACCAATTTCGTATGTCAGGGCTGTGTTTCAATAGTTTCATTAGCTCCTCATATTGAGCTGCAAACTTGTACTCTTTTTGTTATATGCAACCTTGCCATGTTTTTTCTTCAAATAAGAGTCTTTGACCTTTGTGTTGAAGTTGCTCTGGAAGTGGTGAACGCAGATACGATGGTAAGCATTAGGAGGCGACCATTGTGGTTCATTCATAGTAGCCATTATTCCTCCGTGTCTGTCAGATATGACGCACAAGCCTCGACGTGAAGTGACACCCTCTCGAATGCAACTCATGAACCAACTCCAGCTGGAGGTGTTTTCACTCTCGACCAAAGCAACTACAACAGGTAAAACACCATTGTTTGCGTCCAATGAGCATGCTACGAGGAGCTTCGTATCGTACTTACCGTACACATGAGTTCCGTCAATGGATAATATGGGACGACAATGCTTAAACGCATGAATACATTCAGCAAATGCCCCAAAAACATGATTTACCTGAATGTACTCGCCATCGATTTCGTCCGTATCCCATTTGACAACTGTTTCCGGACTATGATCAACTAAAGCCTTTATCAAGTGCGGCAGGTATGCGAAGGAGCCATCCCATGTTCCAAATAAGTTAATCATTATTTGTTGCTTCGCTTGCCAAGCTTTCAAGGGGGAAATTTCTAGCTCATAGTCTTTATAAATTCTTGCTTGTATCTCTACTCCACTCAATCGTAATTTTTCTGTCATCACATCCCACAGTTCTTTAGCGATGTACTTAGGCGTCATATGAACGTTGTTGGCCATAATTGTGTCGTTCTGACATATGTGGTGCTCACGATGCTTTCGCACTTCCCAACGGTAACTTTTTCTCAGTGTAGCTATCCGGAGGCCCCATGGACAAACTTCTCGACCTTTTCGACAGTGAAACACCATAAAAGAAGGGTTAGATTTTTTTTTACCACGTATTTCACCCGTTTCATTATCGACCACTTCCGCACCGCATGTATGACAAGTTCTTTTGAGTCAAACTCACTCCCAACTCCAAGGGATTCGTGGAGATCCGATTCACCGAAATTCCCTCCCATATACTCATCGGCTGGTTGATTGGTTTCCCATGGCGAAATATCTTCAAAATCCGGATGATCCCATACGTAACAGGGTATTGCATTCTCGTAATGCGGATTCTCAACAGCGACCATTTCCAAATTTTCCATTTCTTCCCGGCGGTACTCGTCCATGATTGGAACATCTAAATTATCAAGAGTGGGAGTTTCCATGTCGAAGGAAGTTGCTAGAACGAGTGGAATGATGCGAGATTTACAGTAGGAAGTGTATTTGGATGTAGAAAATGAACGAGAGAACATGACTATATATAGGCCGTCGAAAACCGGATCTCCGGAATCTGGTTTTAGGGGAATCCCAACCCGTGCCCGTCCGGTCACATCTGGTCGAGGCATCATAAATTCGGGTCCTGTGGAAAATCGGATCCCCAGGATCTGGTCTGTTAAAAAACCTATTTTTTTTGTTTTTTTCCCGAAAACCGGATCCCGGGGATCCGATCTGTTAAAAAACCCATATTTTTTTGTTTTTTTGGGATCCGGTTTGTTAAAAAACCTAATTTTTTTTGTTTTTTTTTTCCGGAAAACCGGACTCCGGGGATGCGGTCTGTTAAAAAACTTATATTTTTTTTGTTTTTTCCCGGGGGACACCGGATCCCGGCGATCCGATATGTTAAAAAACCTAATTTTTATGTTTTTATCCCGTGAAAAACCAGATCCCGGAGATTCGGTCTGTTGAAAATCCAATTTTTTGTTTTTATTTCGGGGATCCGATCTGTTGAAAAAACAAAAAAAAATTTCCCCGATTTCTTCGTGTCTCATAGAAAACGTATTATAAATTATTTTCATTGAATGTTATCTGTCGTAAATCCAAAACTTATCATAAGTTATTTGGATAGATTAAATTGAGACATTGTTACAAAATGTAGCATAAGTTTAACAAAACAATAAATTAAAGTAATATATACTCTCAATCTTTTCTTGATCTTCTTTGACGGATCTTCTGCAGCCATGATTGTTTAGGTGTCTTTTTAGGACGAAGGTCATGCCCGTGACCTGGTGGTGAGAGTGGTTCATGTGAGGTGGATGACCGAGATGGTTGTGAAGGTGGTGCCCCTGAGCTTGATGGACGATCATAACATGGTGTCTGTGAGTCAAGGTTGGTGACATGATCATCGTCTACACTCATATTATCATCCTCACCTGTAATTAAAATTTATTAGTATATTAAATGAATATATTACATATACAATTAAACGTCAGAAATTTACCGTTTTCAAACTTTATCAGGGTTTATATTCAGTAGTCGCAACTCCCCAACACACGTAGTTCCTCCACTGCGGTATGGAAAATGCGATGAAAAATTGTTCGCGAGTCGACAGTACTGTTGAATCCTTCTGCAGCTTGCGAAGTGCAGATGAGTAACGTGCGAATCTATATGAACAAATTGTTAGTTACACATGTAAAACAGTATAATAATAATATATTAAAAAACACGTGAAAACTTACATTGCTAGGTAATTCATGGGCACTAGGTCGATACGCCTGAGTGTCCTCTTCTTCCAATTTGGGCTGGATAAGGCGACATGTGATCCTTGAATACCAATGCACATATTCATCACTGGGAATATCAATGTCTTTGCCATCCTCGTCCGGATCCCCATATATTAGTCTCTCCCATATAGTATTCCATAACTCAACATACTGACGCAAGTACACTCTCCAATCAACTCTCTTTTTCCTTTCTAATCCGTGGTGATCATTCGTAAACGCTATAGGAGCAGGTGGAATGATCTGATTCCATCCAACCTGTCTCATAGTACGAATAGGATGATGCCACTCAATGATGTTGAAGCAAATAAGTGGCACATCAGCCGCTCATAATTGCCGTGACTCGAGACATACGAGATGCAGTCGTTCCATCAAATCCTCTTCATATGGTCGATAAATAAAATCACCATGGACCATTCACTCGAGCTGATCCCGGTAGAAGATTAAAGAACCACGTGGGGCCTCTTCAAAATGTTTTGGTCCGGCCCAATGTCTGCGCATAAATAAAAGCATTACAAATTTAATATTTAACAATTTTCAATATCAAAATAAATATAAAGTTTACTCACAAGTACGACCAACAAGGTCTAAAATATGGATGAATATCATCTTCAAGTTTTGGTGAGTCTCTGAAATATGGTTGTGGACGTCCAATAGGCATGCACTCCCAACACCAAAACTGTAGTAATAGTGCACATCCACCAAATTGTGACTTCTTAAAATTACTTGCTCTGCACAACTGACTGTACTGAAAAGCTGAAACCGCGCTCCCCCAACTGTATCTCGTGGCGTTATCCAAGTCCGCCAACAATGGAAGGTAGTGGAGCGCTACCTGATCACCGTACAAGTCTGACATGGGAGTCAATCCCAATAGACATAAAATGTACGCCCTAGCGTATTTCTTCAACATCTCTTCATCCGCATCGTCTGACATATTAGTCAGGTAGTCATCGAACCATGTCTTGCTACCCATCGATTTCAGCTTAGGACGGTCGGGCACAACACCCAATAAACTCAAACAAACAGGCTCCCATTCGAACTCCCCTAATCCAGACACGGGCTCCCCATCTATGGGTAATCCAGTAAGAAGAGCCACGTCATGTAGTGTAATTGTAGTCTCCCCTCCATTTAGATGGAAGGTGTGTGTCTCGGGGCGCCATCTCTCCACTAGGGCGGTGCATAATTTAGGATCATTCTTCACGTTGCATACTTGGGTCAAGGTAGAAAACCGGCATTTGCAACATAATTCGTAAGTCGAGGGTACATACTTACGACATTATGACCCATTACCTTCAATGTCTTATCAGACCTAAGTTCTTTATCCATCTATAATATTTAATTAATTAATGAAACATTGTTATATGATAAGAATTGAAAAAATTTTAATTAATGAAAATCATACCTGATTTCTCCAAATCGCCTCAGTGCGATGCACACTTTGCATCGTCAACAAGGATGGATCGATGGGTCTAGGATGAAGATAATTTTCCATATCCATGTTTGGATTAGCAGTCGCTCGTGAAGAAGACAGCACATCGCGTTGACTAGTGCTTCTTAGCCTGTTACCTAACGACATTTCTGTAAAAAAAATATTCATTATTACCAATTCATGAAGAAAAACACAATATATATCAATACGCTAATTCAACTACAACAAATAATTGTCCAAATTCAAATATACAAATTCAATAACTATGACATAACATCACTCTTTTTAAGAATATAAACCATATTCCATAGACAATATCAAACCAATGTCAAGCAACCGCCAATTCAACGTTATTAATTCAATGATAATAATTCAACAACAACTATTAACCGGACAAATATCAAACCAAAAAATGCACAAAATTCACAATATTCATACAATTAACCGGACTAATATCAAAAACAAACAATTCAACAACACTTATAACAAAATTCACAACAACAATCCTTCAAAAACAATTCAACAACACTAATTACACCATTAATTTTTTTACCTATCAATTTCGGAGGTGGTGAATGGGGGAGAAATCGGACGGAATCGGGACGAATTGGGGTACGATTTCAGACGGAATTGGGGTAGGATTTCAAATTTTGGGAGAAATCGGACGGAAGTGGGGAGAAATCGGATGAAATCATATGAGGGAGAAGTAGATCCGGCGGGTTTCAAAAGGGTAGAGTTTCGAATGGGGGAGAAGAAGCTGCGTCGGAATTTTAAGTTCGCAAAAAATCGGATCGCCGGAATCCGGTTTGTTTAAAAAAACCAAAATGCCGCACTCCGGTCTTAGGTGGAAGCCACGTATACGACCGTCGTCCACATTAGCCAGATCTCCTTAAATCGGAACCTGGGGATCCGGTCTTTCAAAAACCGGATCCTGGGAATCCGATTTCATTAAAAATGGGTTATTTTTGAAATGTGAAACTCGAGGGGGTCAGTTTTGAAATAGCCAAATTCATTTGAGTCAGTTTTAAAAAAAAACTCCAAAAAACTAGTTTACCCTCTTTAAAATAGTAACCGTATTGTTGAAAGTTTGGAGGAAATGTTTGACTTCTTTTTGGAAGAATGTGAGCGTTGATTTCAAAAATAATAGGGATATTGCTCTGCTTAGTCAAAGGCAACACAAAGCCAAAAACGTACAATAAAAAAAGTGCCTGAATTTGTGAGCACAATTAAAGTTGCCATTCAAAGTAATCGGAATCACACCATTAGGGGAGGTCAATTAGGTAGTTGTCAATAAACTTTCAGAGACCATGCTATGATCCTACTAATTTTTAAAACATGTCAAAACGATGCCATTTTCATTGAAATAGCGCCGTTTTTATGCTCGTAATTTTAACTACGCAACACCCGATCCAAATCCGCAAAATGACCCTAATCTCTACCCACTTATAATTTAAATCCATCAATAAAAAAGATACTCATAATCACACTCTATGGTCAGACATTTTAAAACTTACTGTAAAGATTTTTTTTGATTGAAAAAAAAAATGATGAAGGAGCACTATATGCGCGTGGACCGAACGGAACTCTTTACTTAATTAGCAATTACACCATATGCTTTAGGCAATATAAGCTCAAAGAAATGATCAGGTATAAAGCATATTTTGGTGTAAAATGTAATTCGTCATCGAGAATTTAACTATTATTTAATACAAGATTTAGTCTTATCCGTTTAAATGATCAAATTAAGGAGTGTGATTGATTTGTATTTTTACAAAAATATGCCACTTAAATCGAATCCTTTTTCTATAAGCTCATACATGTTATGATGTATGAATGTATACAATCTTTGGGTCTCTAACCTTTAGATTACCCTATATACACTTCTATTTAGAGCATCCTCTCTTTACTCTTATTTATTTGTATTAAAGTCATGCCCTTTCCTTAACATCCATGTAAATTTGTTAACATAGGTCATTGTTATGATGAATAGAAGATATACAATTCTCTTCTCATATGTTTTCTCATTTTCTAGTTTGTCTTTTTCTCATTTTATAATTACCCTATATACACTTCTATTTAGAGCATCCTCTCTTTACTCTTATTTATTTGTATTAAAGTCATGCCCTTTCCTTAACATCCATGTAAATTTGTTAACATAGGTCACTGTTAAGATGAATAGAAGATATACAATTCTCTTCTCATATGTTTTCTCATTTTCTAGTTTGTCTTTTTCTCATTTTATAACATGTTATCAACATCATTTTTCTAAGAGATAGAAAGTTCACAAGTGATCCCCATTCCTTTTTCTTATGTGTTCTCTTGTTCTTGTTATGATGTAATGATGTCGACATTGATTTCTATTCGGAAAAATCTCAAATGAGGATGTGATATATCTTAACTCATTTAAATATTTTCTGAAATTATTTCATGTTGTTATTAGAATCATCCTTACAAGAGGATGAATATGTGTAAAAATATATTTCATCCCTGAACAGAGTAATGTACTATTTCTTGTTGTTAGCAAAAAATGGTTCGAAAAGTTTTTTTTCTTTCTATTTATAGGATATCATCTCATGAAGCTGATGATTATAAAATCACTTATCGTATAACTCCATAAAATTTCTCATAAATATGTGGGAGATGTATGATCAATATTTGTGGTGTTTGATATTTTTAGTTCATTCCGTGTTTTGAGTATCATTGTTATGAATAACACTCACAATTCATTGTTGTATAATTATCATTAGTTTTACACGTGCATGGAGTTATTTTTTTTGATGGTGAGGTTTTACATCTCATACAATTCAATTCATACATCTCAATTATCACACAACTACATCTCGATCATATTGCATGGGAACTTCATCGGGTACATGTGAACTTAGACACTTGGAGCACGGGCCACACATGGCACCAACCCAGAATAGGGACTTAAATTGTTTCCATTGAAGCGCATTTTAGCTTGAAACCCACGAGCATTGACTAAAAACACAGCACCTCAACGCGCACATGGAAGAAATAGGCAAGGCAGCACACCTCCGCGAGGGAGGAATAGCACGTCCGCACCGAGGCGGGACGAAAACACCTCCGCGAGGGAGGAATAGTACTCCTACACAAAAGCGAGGAGAAATATGCTACTCGGGGGAGTCAAACCCTTGACCTTTTGACAATTTGTCAAGGATCAAACCACTAGACCAAAGCCACTTTCACGTGTTTATTTTGTCATTGTAATACTATATTATGTATCTCGTAATTTATTATTTATTATATAGATGTCTAACCTACCAAGACACCCAGATAGACGTATAGGCCTGAGCCGATCCCGATAGAGACTGATAATGTTGTGGTTTAGAGTAACTAGAGTCATATGCATCGGAGGAAGAAATAAATACCTTGAGAACATTTATTTACCTTGATTAAACCCCCACTTTACTTCATTTAATCTGACTAATTCATTAACTAACCTTAAAACCAATTCGTAATTTGAAAAGCAGAAAGATCTACGTAAAATCAAAGAGTGGAATCGAGTTTTGGTTTACTCTTTGGACAACCCGGTACTTACCGGTCTATAAATGTTTTGACTACTTAGTAAGCACACCACCTGTTTGCTGCAACGTCATTACTCTAGAAAAGGTAGTACCCTAAAGTTTCCCAACAAAGGTTATACAACACAAACATACTCTAGGAAAGGTAATAAGTTTTCTAGCACTTTTAGCCACACATATTCCGACATAGGTAAATACTAAACCTACGTGTCACTACTTATCTTTAAAGTAAAGTTTTCAATAAGTATTAACGATAAGAATTTAATTCACAAACTAAACCTTACGGTAAAGTTTCCACTTATTCTAGCAATTTAATTCGTGATATTAATAAATATCAAAAAAAAAAAAAAAAAATTCGTGATATTAATAACAATAAATAATAGTAAACAAGAAATGGGCATTAAGAAAAAGTGTCCAAACACATTGTCACGAGATTTAACCCTAAACTAAAATAGAGATTTAGCTAAACATAGCCAAGAAATTCATCACGAGAGTAATAATGAATCGTGAAAATAGTTGACATCTCTTAGTCTTGGGAAGCGTCGAGATCTTCATCTCTTTCGTTCTTCAGGTCCGAGGAGTCTTCTCTGATGGTTGGAATTCTGCTCTTATGAACATTTTTTCTTCTGTTTCCAAAAATCAGAATTTAGGGTTCCAAATCCCGCATTTGCTCACATCACTAAATGTTGTCGGCTGATGTCAGACGCGCGCAACTAACAATTTAGCACCGCGTACTACATTCATTTTATCGACTACATGCGGGCACTTAAAGTGGATTGCGCACGCGCTTTCGTTTGTTGGATTTCACCCTCTATGTTCAGCTATTTTGACTTCTACTCCCAATTCAATCTTCTAAATGACCTCGCGTTTGCTCTCAATATGCACTATAGAGTTGTAGAGCTTTGAGTCAGCTACGCAATGACATATGCTCGTATCCATTGGATCTCTCATTAAATCCATGGACTCACTACTACAGACAGGGGATTATGTATCAGTTCCGTGTTTGACGTTTAGCATCGGTTTTGACATTATGCATCATTTGGTCCAAAACCGATGCATAATCTCGACCTTATGCATCGGTTTTGGACAAACCGATACACAATCTTGACTTTATGCATCAGTTTTGGACCAACCGATGCATAAAGTCACGATTATGCATCAGTTCAAAAAAACCGATGCATAATCTCAACCTTGTGCATCGGTTTTGGACCAACCGATGCGTAATGGGTAGGCTTATGCATCGGTTTTACGTGAACTGATGCATAAAGTTGATTACAAAGTTACTCTAATTTTGTTTTTACTTCTGCAGTTTTCATCCTCCGATGCGAAAGCGAAATCGATTTACTAAAATTTCAAACTTTCCATGCGCGCCTTACCGTCGACCTCGCCATCGTCGTCGCTTCGTCTCGCCAGTTATCGCCAATCGTCGTTGAACTCGCTCCATCTCGTCTGTCTTCTCGCTCGTTGTGTCGCATGTGGTCGCTCGTCGCCAGTCCTCCAACAACACTCCCCGCTCACTTGCCAGTCCTCCATCAACAGTCCACTCTTCGCTCACTCGATAGTCCTCCAGCAACACTCAAAGGTATGTATTGATGATGGATATATTAGGGTTTACTCATCGCGTAATTGAAATGCAATTACTCGTTGTTATTTTTTTGTTGATTTAATTATTTTGTTGGTTTAGATCTTGAATCGTACTCTCGTCCCTCACATATCAGCCATATTGCTTCTTTGATTCTCCGAGCAACATCACATAAGGTATGTATATGTTTAGTTCTTTTGTTCATGTTTCATGATTTATACTTGTAATTTCTTTCTTAACTTGTGTTTTTAAATCCAATGTTCTTCCGCCTTTGCTTACTGCATTCCTCAACCTACTACTACATTTCTCCTCACTTGATTTCACACATGGTTCACACCCTCCAAATGTTCTTACAATTGAGTATTTCCTTGTTCTCACTGCTTCTTGTAGTGTTTTTGTAGAAATGATTGTATTGATACTTGTCTATATTCCTTGTATTCTTTTATTTTTACTATGTTTATTTTTTGAACATGAACATTTTGGTTAGGTTGCTCTTTCATGTCCATTTGTTCTTTATTTAACAAGATGGTGTATATATTGAATGGTTAGCTAACTTGTTCTCAGTCTAATAATAATATTTACATGCTTCATGTAGTGGATTTATGATGAGCCGAGAGTGGATGTCCAGTAATAGGTTAAGTGATGAGTATGAAAAGGGGATAATGGATTTCTGTAAATTTGCATCATCGTATGCATAAAAAAAATGCACTTGAACGTGTCTTCTGTCCGTGTAAGGCACGTTTTAATAAGATAAAGGTCAAAGTGGAGAATTGGCATAAATACCTTTTTAAAGGGAATTGATCCACTATATAAGGTTTGGTATATGCATGGTGAGGCTGAACCGCAAGACGTTGAACCTCAACCCGTAGAAAGTTTGCCTGAAGATAATTATGATTGGGAGGAGAATAATTTAATTGAGATGGTTAACAACGTTGCTGGACCACAAGTTGTGGAATCATTGAGGAATGAATCTGAATTACCATTGTATGAAGGTTGCTCCAAATATACAAGGTTACCTGCAACTTTGAAGTTATTCAATTTGAAAGCTAAAAATGGATGGAGTGATAAGAGTTTTATTGAAGTGTTAGCGTTGGTGAAAGATATGCTTCCCGAGGGAAACACTTTACCTAACCGTACTTTTGAAGCTAAAAAGGTTATGTGTCCCATGGGAATCGAGTACAAGAAGATACATGTTTGTCCCAATGATTGTATATTGTATCGTAATACTCATAGAATTTGACTGAATGTCCAGTGTGCAAGTCTTCTCGCTACAAGTTAAACAAAGGACGGACGGATACCTCAAAAGGCACTCCGACCAAAGTATTGTGCTATCTTCCACCGCTTCCCAGGTTTCAAAGATTATTTGCTGAAGCGAAAGATTCAGATAATATGCGATGGCATGCCGAGAAATGTGTTGTTGATACCAAAATGCGTCATCTGGCCAATTCACTGCAATGGGCCAAAGTAGACAACTTATTCCCAGAGTTTGGATCAGAGTCTAGGAATTTACGCCTTGTCTTGTGTACTGATGGGGTGAATCCGCATGGAAATCTCAGTAGTCAACATAGTACATGGCCCGTGATATTAGTGATGTACAACCTACCTCCCAGACTAACCATAAAGCCCAGATATATGATGCTTTCTTTGTTGATATAGGGTCCTTGACAGAGCCTTGTCGCGAGGCAATGCAAAAGTAAATTTATAAGTCCACTACTTGTGACTTCACTATTGGGTAGTAAAGCGGTAAGTAGGGGTCGAACCCAAGGGAATTGGTGGATAGTAGTTCTTTGAAGAAATGTACAGGAATTTAAGTGCGATTGGGGTTGGTTGTGGTTTTAGTACTGAAAGTAATACTGGAAAAGTAAATTGCGGGAACAGTTGAGTTCAATATCAACCATACAACATACTTTTGGTTTGTCACACGCTGTATTTCAAGCGCAATACGTGCCAAATATTATGTTGGATTGATGTTGAAAACTTCTGTAATGAAAGTAAAGTGCGGAAAGTAAATGTACTGAAAGTAAAGACTGAAAATAAAGACTGAAAGTAAATGTGCTGAAAGTAAAAGTTAGGTACTGAAAGTAAAGTTAGTGACTGAATGTAAATGTACTGAAAGTAAAGTTAGGTGCTTGAAAGTAAAAGTTAGTTGCTGAATGTAAAGACTGAAAGTAAGGGGTACTGAAAGTAAGCAGCTGAAAATAAGACAGAAAGTAGAATGAAGAGTTGGTGTTTTAATCAAAGGAAAGGATTCGGTTTAGGGGCCTTGTATCATAGTTCCGTTCATCATTGACCGCTAATGATCATACTAAGTGTTCAAAGGTGTGGGTTGTTCCATTTCAAGATACAACCCGTAACAAGGCCATTTCAAGCGCTTGCCACACCGTCTAGTCCATTTCAAGACATAGAGCACTTGTTCTAGCTAGACTAATACCCCATTTCAAGGTATATTAGACTATGTGCAGTCACTTGATCTCTCATTTTCGATCAAACCAAGCGACTTACAGAGAGGTTGAACTCCACGGAAAAGCTTTGCCATTCCAAGCATCCACTTAACCGTGTATGTTCACGAACCCCATGGAAGAGCTTTGCCATTTCAAGCATCCACTCAACCATGTATGTTCTACCCGAATGTATGGCTGATGGACCAAAATTATACGAATCAAAAACACAGTAAAACCCACCAAATTAGACTGTTGGTCTGTTTAACTTCTACTTGTTAGTCTCGATTTATTTCTACAGGGCATTTTAGAGACTAGAGAGAAAACACGCTAAGGAGAGGATTTTACGCTGAAAAGAATATAAGAGTCAATCCAAGGTCAAGATCAGACGCCGAACGAAGAAATCTCAAGATCCTGATGTAGGAATTACTCAAATTAAATTCAACCGAGGAACAATCAAAGTCAGACGGAGCGAAATTGGATTGATAGTTTTGTGAAAAGACTGCACAAAACTGTCAAAATGCACCCATGGACCAAGGTGACCGGCCACCTTGCTTGGAGGTGGCCAAAGCCACCCTTCTCCTCCCCTTGCCACCGGCAACCGGCGGCTCAAGCCCTCCCCCAACCGGCGGCTTTCCTCCCCCATGTGTCACCTCCTCCTTCCTCCTCCCTTCTCCTCCCTTGGATGAAAAACACTTGCCTCCCATCTCCACCCTCCATTTCTCTCAAGTTTGGCTATAAATACCAAGCCAAATCCTTTGTAAAATTCATTCCAAAATCAATAAACACTTATCTCTCTACAATTTGTTACTTTGCAAGTTTGGTTTTTGAAATAATACTCCTGTTGGTTCTTGAGTATTATACTGATTGGAAATAATACTCCTGTTTGTTCTTGAGTATTATACGCTTTGAAATTATAATACTCCTGTCAGTTCTTGAGTATTATAATACTGTAGAGAATACTCCTGTTGGTTCTTGAGTATGCAGTAGGAAATTGGGAATACTCCTGTTGGTTCTTGAGTATTCCACCCCTTTCCCTCTTACTGTTTTCAAAACCCCCGAGTATTTAGTTATGATGTCCTTCTCCATGGATAGGCGTAGCTAAACTCCTCATTCGGTCGAAGGTATTTTCTTGTATTATATAATGTTTTAATTTCTTTTAGTTTCTTTTCTCTGTATTCAAAACGTGTTCTATGTGCCATATATAGTCAGAGTTTCCAAGGTTGAGTGGAAGCCGTAACAAGCAAAGCTCTTCCGTGGAAATTCGTGATCATACTCGGTAAGTGGAAGCTGTAACAAGCAAAACTTATCGAGGAGTTCGGCTTATCTTAAAAAACCATTTGGAAACTGGACCAAAGAATTCAAATGGATGCACAAAAGGCTAAGATACTTCGAAAGGAGGAATTAGTCTGAAGTAGAACAAGTGTTGCTTTAAACGATGTTGCAAGTCTTGCGCTGCGAAAGGGCCTCGATTCATCTTTGAATACTTAGAAAGGTTACTAACGGTTATTAATAAACATGTTATAATACAAGGTACCTGAAACCGAATACTTTTCCTTGAATTACAAAAAACCCCCTTGTATTTACTTTTATAAACTGCTCGATCAACTACAACCATCAACCGCTCATCTACCGGAGGAATCGCAATCACGCATCACCCACTGTAAGTCTTCTTCCCTTAACTCTTTTACTTTTAGTACTTTATTTTCAGTATTTATTTTCAGTATTTACTTTTCCGCACTCAAAACCAAAAAAAACCAAAAACAGTAGCTTAGTTAATCGCGCTAAAATCTCAATCAACCTAAAAAAATGCTCCCATCCTGTACAAATCCCTTAAAGAACAACATATCCCTCTAATTCCCTTGGGTTCGACCCCTACTTACCACTTACTACCCAGTAGTGTAGTTGCGAGTAGCGGAAAATATAAATTTATTTTGCACAGAGAACATTGCACCTTAACGACAGTGCAGTGGGCTCCGTCAAAATTGGCGCCGTTGCCGGGGAATCAGCCATCGGATAAGTTCTTTAAATCAATACGCGCTCGAAACAACCATGTCTCGTGAAGGAAGTCACCATGACTACAAAGATGACGACGAGATGAACCTGTACGATCGAAACAATCAGGTGCCACTTCCATTTATGGACGATCCGGAGCAACTCATCCGAAGCAGACGAGCTCGTGATAGGGAAGCCATCAGAAGAAACCAAGAACCACCCGAGGACCGAAATGCAGCTGGTCCAGTACGACAACCCCCTAGATATCCACCACCCCCGCAACCTAGACAAGTACCGAGACGAGAACCCGCTTTCGATGACTACTACGGAGATAACAACAACTACAGCGAACCTACATTGGGAGAGCTCTCGGCACCAGATTTCAGAGTTCAGCCGTGGTGTATCTATGAAGACCCGGAGCTAGAAAACATCGTCATCAACACTTCAGTAGCCCACAACTTGCCAAAATTCTCAGGAACTCGTGGAGAATCAGCAATGACTCATCTCCAGCGCTTACATGGGATTTGCCAAAACCTCAAACCGAATGGCGTAAACATAGACGACTTTAAGTTAAAGGCGTTCTATTTTTCCCTCATTAACGCGGCAAACGACTGGTTCCTTTCATTGCCTTCCGGAAGCATCAGAACATGGGCTCAGATGCAGAAAAAGTTCTTAGACAAATATTACCCAACAGGAAGAGCAATGCAAGTAAGGAGACAACTGCAGGACATCAGGAAAGGACCCAACGAAACCATGTACGATTACCTGGAAAAATTCAACCGCCTGGAGAGAAGCTGCTGTACCCTTGGACTGCCCGAGAAACTCACCATCGAGTATCTCATTAACAGATTAAGACCCTTAGACAAAATGCTCCTGGATGCCTCAGTTGGAGGGTCCATGATGAATCTATCATTAAGTGGCATAAGGGATCTTATCACCAACGTTGCTGAGAATGCCCGATTCAGAGAAGAGACGACTCAGCAGGAAGAATTCTCCCGGACAAAAAATGTGGCAAAAGCTGAAACATCAATGAGCTCTATGCCTGAAGAGATGAAGCAGCTAAAGGAGATGATTATTCAAATCCTACGAAGGCAGCCAGTTCCGGTAAAACCTTGCGAGTTCTGTGGTTCTGCAGACCACAAAACTGACGCATGTCCAACATTAATAGAAGAGGAACCGGCAGAAGTTAATGCAGTAGGAGGATACCAAGGATACAACAACAACAGTAATGATAGAGCCGGACAAAACAGACAGTATGGTCAAGCAACCAACCTGAGCTGGCATAACAATAACTATTCTCAGAAGGATGCACAACCAGCTGTCCCTCAACTAGCTCAGTCATTCTACCAACCTCCCCACCGCCAGTTTAACCAGAACGCTCCATCAGTAGGCCAATATCAGCAAAGAGGACCAAATCAGTACCAAACCGGCCCGCATAATCAGCAAGAACCAACCAAGTCACTTGATGACATGATGAAGGAACTCACAGGAAGCATAAGTCAATTGGGTACTTCGCTACACCAATACCAGGCAAAAACTGACGGGGCAATTTCAGAATTGACCAAACAAATGTCCCATCTCGCCACAGCAATGTCAACACTCACTAACGAACCTGGTAGACTTCCTTCACAAACCATCTAAAACCCAAAGGCGAATCTTAGCATGATAAAGAGGTCAAATGAAAAGGCGACACTAGGAGAAGTAGCACGATCCCCAACTTACAAACTTACGAACAAGCACTTCGCTCGGAGGCGTCGACCTGACTGGAATCAAGAGGAAGACCGACCCAATGATGACAAAACATGGGTCACGCATGCTGACAATGGACGATATGCATTTACCGTTTGCATAACTTTACCACCGGTCATACACTTTGACATACCAGCATCTGGATGGGATGACACTGACAATTTAAGGTGGAACTCTCCAACTAATATTTATGCTTCTGAGCAAAATATTAAGGGATCCAGTTATACTAATCCTAAGTCAAGGAGTGGGCAGAGTGACCCGACAATTAAAAAAGCCCTCACTTCAGATCATGAGTCACAACCGGAAAGAGATAAAGACCCAGGGGCCTTCACAGTCACCTGCGGTATTGGTGAAACTCAGATTCATAAGTGCCTGGTCGATCTTGGAGCTGCTGTCAACGCCATGCCCTCCTCCTTATATTACTTGTTAGGACTTGGTCCATTAAAACCACCAAGGTCAAATATCGAGCTAGGAGATAAATCGTGCATCCGCCCAATTGGAGTACTGGAAGACGTAATACTCCATGTGGGAGAGCTCGTCATTGCTGCAGACTTCTATGTGATACAAACGGGAGAGACCAGCGAAGACGACCCTCCAACAATAATCTTGGGACGACCATTCCTCTACGCTACTAAGGCAAGGATCGATGTGGGCAAGGGCTCATTATCGCTTAAGTTCGGCGGCAAAATTGCATATTTCTACATTGACAATAGCCGCATGGATACGAAGAACCCGCCAGATATACTATCTATCTCAGATCGCGGTACGCAGATTTCTGACTTGCCGAAGGAGATCGAAAGAGTAACAAGACCAGCAGCTATGGTCAAAGGTCCCCAGCCTTCTCAGAAACAATGGAAAGAAAAAACACCAAAACCATGGAGTTCCAACCCAAGCAAGAAATCGAGTAAAGGCAAGACAAAAACCAACACAGGAACGGTGGCAAAATTCGACCTAAGCCACCCATGGGACCCCAACCAGTGATCTAGGAATAAGGTACTGTCGAGCCAACGACATTAAATAAGGTACTATCTTACTTTCCGCACTTTAATTTTCTGTCTTTTATTTTCTGTATTTTACTTTTTCAATAAGTCGCTCTCACCCACTTGGTGCATAGAAGATTTGACTATTCAGGAATCGGACTTGGGTGCAACATTAAGCCAGTCAGGGCTACGCTAAGAGTTTAAGGCCCCAGCCGAACTCCCTCGATTATCCAGCCTCAAGCCATGTCGTTCACTCGGTACCTTAAAGGGAGTTCTGTCCTTCCCTTTTCCTTAATATCATTTCCTTCTCGTATAATATCTGCTTGCATGGCTTTTGAACTAAGTAGTGCTGAAAGGCACGACTTCGTTCAAAAGTGTGGGGTGAGATCCGCATGTGTACATAAATAAAAAACTTTTTCTTTTTTAATGTATCTTTTTGAAAATATGAACTTAAGAATGTGAAAAAGATAGACCGAAATTCATGCATTTACCTTGTGAAAATTCAACTGTCTAAAAACTTAGAACGTAACTTCTCACTTGTCTCTTTGTGCTGAGATAAACTAGAGATGTGGAGTTGATAGAAATGCCCTAGAGAGGCTTGGCAAGCAATCGAAGGATCAAATCAAACTATATGGTTTACGAAGTCAGTGGAGGCTGCACTTCGGGTTTTTCAGTTGAGTCAAGAGTCGGCTCTGCCATGCAGTGTTTATGCATAAAAAAATGAAGAAGGCGGGACGGGAATCAAACCGTCCTATCTCTAGTCAAAGTAGCCGGGAAAATAAATGAGCGACCCTCATTTTGACTCGCGCGAAACGGAAATGATGAGAGAGAGCGGGGAGGTATTTCCATAGGCTTGCGGGCGATGATTGGACCTCCCAAAAAGGCTTGAGAAAATGGACTAGCAAAGCCACAAAAAGGCGAAAAGCTCGAAGAAGCAAATCAAGAGGCCAAAGGCCCAAAATTGTGAAGGTTTTAACCGAATAAAAAGTGAAGTACTCAAAGAGTCAAATCAAAGGCCAAAGGCCGATTCACTACAAAAAGCAGTCCCTCGCCAAAAGAAATAAAAGTACTCAAACCAGTGAAACCCGAACCAAATCACGTGCTAGAGAAAGCTACAAGGAAACCATATAGTGAGAGACGATCCCGAGGCTGCAGTCCAGGAACCTGAAAAGGGCTATCTCCCGAAACATCCAGAATAATTTGCATCTCAGCACGGAGGTACAAGTATCAAGTTTCTTCTATTTATTTATACAGTTCAATTTAGTAATAAGTAAGTAATGCATGAATTAGGATAAATCGAGTCCCACAGTCTAATTTTCATAGTTTAAAACCAAACTTAGAGTACCGCCCTTTAATAGCATTGTTCGGGACGAACAACTAAAAGTGTGGGATGATCTGATGGACCAAAATTATACGAATCAAAAACACAGTAAAACCCACCAAATTAGACTGTTGGTCTGTTTAACTTCTACTTGTTAGTCCCGATTTATTTCTACAGAGCATTTTAGAGACTAGAGAGAAAACACGCTAAGGAGAGGATTTTACGCTGAAAAGATGATAAGAGTCAATCCAAGGTCAAGATCAGACGCCGAACGAAGAAATCTCAAGATCCTGACGTAGGAATTACTCAAATTAAATTCAACCGAGGAACAATCAAAGTCAGACGGAGCGAAATTGGATTGATAGTTTTGTGAAAAGACTGCACAAAACTGTCAAAATGCACCCATGGACCAAGGTGACCGGCCACCTTGCTTGGAGGTGGCCAAAGCCACCCTTCTCCTCCCCTTGCCACCGGCAACCGGCGGCTCAAGCCCTCCCCCAACCGGCGGCTTTCCTCCCCCCCCCCATGTGTCACCTCCTCCTTCCTCCTCCCTTCTCCTCCCTTGGATGAAAAACACTTGCCTCCCATCTCCACCCTCCATTTCTCTCAAGTTTGGCTATAAATACCAAGCCAAATCCTTTGTAAAATTCATTCCAAAATCAATAAACACTTATCTCTCTACAATTTGTTACTTTGCAAGTTTGGTTTTTGAAATAATACTCCTGTTGGTTCTTGAGTATTATACTGATTGGAAATAATACTCCTGTTTGTTCTTGAGTATTATACGCTTTGAAATTATAATACTCTTGTCGGTTCTTGAGTATTATAATACTGTAGAGAATACTCCTGTTGGTTCTTGAGTATTCAGTAGGAAATTGGGAATACTCCTGTTGGTTCTTGAGTATTCCACCCCTTTCCCTCTTACTGTTTTCAAAAACCCCCGAGTATTTAGTTATGATGTCCTTCTCCATGGATAGGCGTAGCTAAACTCCTCATTCGGTCGAAGGTATTTTCTTGTATTATATAATGTTTTAATTTCTTTTAGTTTCTTTTCTCTGTATTCAAAACTTGTTCTATGTGCCATATATAGTCAGAGTTTCCAAGGTTGAGTGGAAGCCGTAACAAGCAAAGCTCTTCCGTGGAAATTCGTGATCATACTCGGTAAGTGGAAGCTGTAACAAGCAAAACTTATCGAGGAGTTCGGCTTATCTTAAAAAACCATTTGGAAACTGGACCAAAGAATTCAAATGGATGCACAAAAGGCTAAGATACTTCGAAAGGAGGAATTAGTCTGAAGTAGAACAAGTGTTGCTTTAAACGATGTTGCAAGTCTTGCGCTGCGAAAGGGCCTCGATTCATCTTTGAATACTTAGAAAGGTTACTAACGGTTATTAATAAACATGTTATAATACAAGGTACCTGAAATCGAATACTTTTCCTTGAATTACAAAAAACCCCCTTGTATTTACTTTTATAAACTGCTCGATCAACTACAACCATCAACCGCTCATCTACCGGAGGAATCGCAATCACGCATCACCCACTGTAAGTCTTCTTCCCTTAACTCTTTTACTTTTAGTATTTTATTTTCAATATTTATTTTCTGTATTTACTTTTCCGCACTCAAAACCAAAAAAACCAAAAACAGTAGCTTAGTTAATCGCGCTAATATCTCAATCAACCTAAAAAACGCTCCCATCCTGTACAAATCCCTTAAAGAACAACATATCCCTCTAATTCCCTTGGGTTCGACCCCTACTTACCACTTACTACCCAGTAGTGTAGTTGCGAGTAGCGGAAAATATAAATTTATTTTGCACAGAGAACATTGCACCTTAACGACAGTGCAGTGGGCTCCGTCAATGGCACATAGAACAAGTTTGAACACAAAAGTAGCACTAAGAAAAGGGTCTAAAAACGGTTTTATAATACAAGCACCCCTTCAACCGAATGAAGGGTTTAGCTACAAGTATCCATAGAAGTGGATATCATAGCTAGTGCAAGAAAAGTAAATGGTTTCGAAATCAAAGACAAGGAAAGTAAGGTTTTGGAAAGTAAAACTCAAGAACAAACTTAAGAACAAACAAGAGTACTCAAGAACAAACAAGAGTACTCAAGAACAAGAGAGAAGTTGGAGCTTTTGATATCAAAATACAAGTGTTTACAAGGATTTGTGCCTAAAATTCTAGAGAGATTTGAGGAGTATGCAGTAGTGATGATGGATTAGGTTTAATGGATGATATTCAAGGAGGGGTGCTCCTCTATTTATAGCCATGGGAGGCGGTTGGGAGGAGGTGAGTGGAGTAGGATATTTTTCCTCCCACTTGCCTCCGGTTCTCCCTCAACTCCGGTTTGGTCTTGTTTGCTCTTCGGTTGGAACTTGGTTTGAGCCAAAGGGTGCACATGGCAAGGCACATAGGCGGCTAGGGCTTGGGTGAGCCAAGGGGCATCCACTTGAGCTCTTGAACTTGGTTGAGGATTGGGACAAGTCACTTGGACTTGGTTGTGGCTTAGTTTCAATCCAAAGGTCAACCGAAGTGAATAGTATAACCTAACCGGGAAAGAAGTAGTTTGGTTGGACTTTGCCGGATTTTTACTGGAGTAGGCTAGAACTGACCGGAGCATGGCTGTGGCTGGACTGGGCTTGATCAGAGCTCCGCCGGAGGTTCGTCGAAGGTCACCGGAGTTTGGCCGGAATTTGGCCGGCGGTCCTTGGCTGTTGGACCATGGATTTGGAATGTAGGGGGGATTCTAAGATTGATCCATGAAGGATGTTTGGCCAGATTCTGCCCGGATCATGGTCAAAATCCCAAAACGGCCGAAATTGCCCTAGTTTGGCCTTGACCGGGCTTGAGCTGGTTCCACTCGGGCGTTTTGTGTAGGAAGTGAAATTGTCCGAGTTATTGGGTATTTAAAACACTTTGGTCGAGCCAGATTTGCTTGATTCCATAGTTTGGTCGAGCGACTTGGTTTCGGTGCCTATGCACGCGGGGCCTTTGCTTTGGAATTGGGCCAACTGCCAATCTGCCCGAGCATTCTCCTTGGTTTTCCGACATTGTCCACCTTATTTTCCATTTTGATCACTTTGCTCGAGGTGGATTCGTCAAATCAGCTCGTTTGCCCGGGCAACTTGAATTCAGTGCTAGACGACCTGGGCGCGGCCTGGGCGAGGACCTGGTTTTCTCGGAAGGGCCCGGGACAGGGACCTGGAATTCTCGGATGGGCCCGGGTACGGCTCTCGGTACCAGGGTGAAGTTTCTCGGTCCCTGGCTGAGGTGCTCGGGCTTGGCTGTATTTCCTCGGGCCATGGTCGATTTTCCTCGGGCCCTGGTTGTGATTTCTCGGCCAGAAATGTTTGGCAATCCTTTTTAGCTTTAGAACCCCATTTTAGCTCGTTTCTTCTCTAAACCTCAAAATACCCTGTAGAACAAAAATGGAACTAACAAGTAAAAGTTGATAAGATAAAGGGTGCGTCCACTTTGACTGAAAGTTAACTTAACTTAATTGATCTTAACTGATATTAACTTATCTTAAATGATCTTAACTGATCTTAAATGATCTTAACTGATCTTAACTTAACTGAAACTATAGTGATTTATATTAACTTAACTTAACTTAACAGAAGGGCCCCACCACCACCACCACCGCCGGTCAACGCCGCCGGTCCATCCCCGGACCACCGCCGCCCGCCCGCTGACAGCACTGCTTTGTCGCGAAGCAATGTGTACAAAATTAATTTATAAGTCCGCTACTCGTGACTTTACTATTGGGTAGTAAAGCGGTAAGTAGGGGTCGAACCCAAGGGAATTAGTGGATAGTTGTCCTTTCGAAAATGGAAAATTAAATAAGACACTTGGGGGTTGGTTGTGATTTTAGTACTGAAAGTAATGTGGGTTGGTTGTGATTTTAGTACTGAAAAGTAAATGACTGAAAGTAAAGAAAGTAAATACAGGACTGAAAGTAAATACTGAAAAGTAAAGTGCTGGAAAGTAAATACTGAAAAGTAAATTGCTGGAACAGTCGAATTCAATATCGACTAATCAACATACTTTTGGTATGGACTGATATTGAAAGGGTCTATAATAAGCGACAGAAAGTAAATTACTGAAAGTAAATTGCTGGAACAGTCGAATTCAATATCGACTAATCAACATACTTTTGGTATGGACTGATATTGAAAGGGTCTGTAATAAGCGACAGAAAGTAAATTACTGAAAGTAAATTGCTGGAAAGTAAATGTGCGTAAATTAAAGTACTGAAAGTAAATGATGGAAAATAAGCAGTTGATAATGAGACTGAAAGTAAAGTGACAAGTGATGTTTTAATTAAAGGAAAGGATTCGGTTTTAGGGGCCTTGTATCATAAATCTGTTCATCATCGACCTCTAATGATCATACTACGTGTTTAAGATGTATCAAGGCTATTTCTAGCACTCGACTTGCCACACCGTCTAGTCCTTTTCAAGACATAGAACACTTGTTCTATTTAGGCTAATTCCTCCTTTCGAAGTATCTTAGCCTTATGTGCATCCACCTGATCAATCATTTCCGATCACCCAAGTGGTGTTTTAAAGAGGTTGAACTCTACAGAAAAGCTTTGCTCTTTCGAGCCTCCACTTAACCACGTATGTTCACAAACCCCATGGAAGAGCTTTGCTCTTTCGAGCCTCCCTCAACCAATAGTGTTCTAACCTAATAAATGGCACATAGAACAAGTTTAAACACAATAGAGGCACTAAGAGAAGGGTCTAAAACATGTTTTGATACACGCACACCCCTTCAACCGAATGAAGGGTTTAGCTACGACTATCCATGGAAGAGGACATCATAACTAAGTGCTTGAAAAGTAAAGGTTTTTGAAAGATAAAAAGTAAAGTTTTTTGAAAGTAAAAGACAAGGAAAAGCTTGAGCACTTCAAGAACCAAAAAGAGTACTCAAGAACAAACTTGGAGCTTCCAATATCAAAGTAAAGTGTTTACAAGGATTGTGCCTAAAATCTAGAGAGATTTTCTACAAGGACTATGAGACTTGAGACTACAATTTGGGACATGTTTGAGTGATTCCACGTTGGGTTCATGAAGGTTGTAAAGCCGGAATCTGGTCGTGGCCTGGAATGACTTGTTATCCATTTTAAGCTTTAAGAACTTCTTTTTAGCTCGTTTCATCTCTAATCCTTGAAATAGCCTGTAAAACAAAAGTGAAACTAACAAGTAAAAGTTGTATAGACAAAGTGTCTAATTTGGCGGGTTTAACTATCTTAATGAATCATATAAATATGGTCCATCAAGGGCTAAGAGAGGGAGGAGGCTGCTCCATATCCTCACTAGGCAAGGAAATAGGGTCTCCAATAGTAGCTCTTATTAGCTTTCTCTTTCGTGTGAGAGTGAGCCTAGCATCCTCGACACTTTCATATCTTTCCCAATCGGCCTCCTCTTGAATAGGAGCTTTGGACTTGGATTTCGATGAAGAGGGTCGCTTCGGCATGGCTACTCAATGAAGGGTGAAGTTTGAAGGAATTTCGGACTGAGCTTGGTGGGGTTTATGGTGAATTTGGAGAAGGAGATATCGAACCCCGACGATTGAAATCGATGCTCGGGGTTTGCTTTAGGTACGATTTGGGGTGGATTGAGAGGTGGAAGGAAGAGATTAGGTGGAGGATTGGAGGATTTCAGCAAGGGTTTAGGTTTTGGGATGTGGGATGAGATGCGGTGGGGTGAGGCACGACTGTTGGCAGAAGCTCGGCTGAGACGAGCTGGTGTGGGATACCGCGAATGGATGGAGCAAGGTGGAGTGTTGCGGACAGAGGTCGGAGGGTGAGCAGAGGAAGGTCGGTCGAGGGGTGGACTCGGACGGCTGAGCGGAGGTCGAATGAAGATGGGAGATTCAAAAGTTGGGATTTGGATTAATTGATTTGAACCGATCGGTTAGAAAGCCAACTGACAGTGAAACTGAGCGAGAGTGATGGGTCTCAATGGAAATCGCGAGCCGGTCCGTTAAATACCTGAGCCGAGTGGTTTTAAGTTGGCGAGAGCAAAGAGTTTCAATGAGAACATCAAACCGAGCGGCTAATGAATGAGACGGTTGGCTCAACCAAGCGAGAGTGACTCGTGCCCAAGAGAAAACTAACTAGCCGGCTAGATTTTTGGCCGTTTGGCGAACTGATCGGTTAGCACCTGCCATGCGATTCTTCCAAATTTTAAGCTCAACGAACCTTCGCTTCCAGCTAGAACCAAAACTCTACACTTAAAAATCGACACACTCCATAAACAACCATCCATTAATCGTTCAAACACATTCACCACACAATATTTATTCAAAGTTATACGAGCATGCATCACACACCATACTCAAAGCAAAGCACATCAATCACGCATCACACGACTTGAAATTAAACATAGATAACCATAGAACCAAATAACACGCCATTCCTTGAACACCATTCCCCGAACCTTCAGCTTACGAGAAAGCACTTCCACTACCACTTCCGGATGAAGAATAGATCATCATCACATCCTCCCCTTCTTCTCTAATGCTTAGCACGCCTTTGGAAGGGTTACCATGGATGGCGGGGTCAGCGATTTATCCTATGCCGAGGGTAATCCTTGTTATGATCGACCCACCTCCTAGTGTTTAGACATGTTCCACTGTTGCCATACTCTTAAGACTTCTTCGAGAGGATGTTGAACCAATCCGGGGAATGGTTTTCGTGAATGCACAATAAGATCCAGATCCTCGGCCGTGACATATTCCCCATCGCCTTCGAGCACGTTAATCACAGTGGCCACTATGCGTGTAGTATCTTACAATACGCTACCGTGATCAGGCTTGCCGTTAGATTCTACCAAAGCCATGGGGTGGGTATGAGGCTATTTGTAACCAAAATTCTTACGAAGCGGCCTCATTATAGCGAACGTTTGCTCTCGAATTTGAAAACCACATCTAATTACAAATCTCTTCCCTCGAGGATGTCCAAGGTGTGCCTCTAAACTTACATTGTCAAGAGTGTACTACCCTATCGAGTGTCACGCGGGTGACCCAGGTTCGATTCTTACTAACGGTGCCATTTTGACGTTGTAGTTTTTTGTATACAAAGTTCCCCGACAAACAATTCAAGAAATTATTAATTATTATTCCTATCTAGTTTGAACTATATAAGAGGTATTATGGATTAAAAAATTATATTCCTTTTTATTAAAAAATAAAGTTTTCAATTTTTTATAAATTTTACAATTTTTAACATATTTTTAAAAAGTTGGGCAATTTTAAAATATAAATATAAATTTTTTTATTTTTTTATTAATTTATTAACTAACGAAGTTAACGCCGTCCAACGGAGTTAACGCCGTTCAACGGTGTTAGTGAAAACCCTAACGGCGTTAGACAGTGCCCCTTGTTTGGAAAATTATTCGATAGTTCGCCCCTTGTTTGGAAGTTTTTGTAGTTCAACCCACAATTTGGAAAATGGTGATAGTTCAGGTCCCCAAACTGTACTTTTCCCTTATATTTATTACTTGGCTACTTCTATCGACTTGGTTCACATTATCCTGGAAAGTCGCCATGAATTCCATGACCATCTGTGGGTAACTACCTGGATCACCATTGGCAAAAACCCAAAATTCGGAGCTCAATGCCCCAATCTCTGCAAAAACCCAAAATTCCTGACAACATCAACACAATGCCCCAATCTCTGCAAATCATCAAATGTGGGGAACGGGGTGGGCTTTGCCTCTGTTTGGTAGTGCAAGTCTAGGAATTTTAGTTGCTCCCGGGAAGTTAGAGATTCAACCATTTCGTTCAAGGCGGGGTAGACATGTAAAGGATTATGGTGGCTAGGATCAACAGCCACGATTAAGGTAGTGTGGTACCTCCTCCTCCTTCCTCCTCTTAGGGGTTGATTAACCGATGTCGCATTACTCATGATGAATGGAAGGAAGGTGATATCTCAAGAGTAGAGATGGAGTCTCTCAATGTGATGTGTGAGGGGTGCCTATTAGGGCTTTTTATAGGGTGGATTGGTGAGTGAGCTCAAAAATATCCAGGGAACATGGTGGGCAATGGCATTCATGGAGGGTGTATTGGAATCACATGATTCTCGAGAACCAATGACAATAATTTATCTCTTTCATGTGTTTCCCACAATAGCCATCAAGTGGGAATCTCAACCTCTCATGGTCATGAATCAATGTGCAACCAAAAATATCTCAAACCTGCCACCATGCATGTATTTCAAAAGTCTACCAATTCAAGTTCAACCTAATTCACCAAACCCATGACAAAAGCCCATGTATTCACCTCAAGATTACCAACATTTGAATTTAAACCAAAGCTCACAATAGTCAAACCAAGCATGTAGAACTTAAACATTGAAATGAACACTCACAACGGGTTACCTCCCGAGATGGCCTAGTTTAACGTCTTGCAAAGACCGAGCCGAATCTTTTTATCAAGAAGCACACTTGAGGAGTCTTTTGCTAAGATCCCTCCTCAAGTGGAATCGTAGTCTCTTCATGGGTCGGTCAAAGAATAACTTGCACCACGCTCATCCCAAGTTTGTTCAAAGTAGTGTTTGAGCCTTTGTTCATTTGCCTTAAAGATTTCTCCTTTCCCATTGATCAACTCTACATGGCCATCTTCATAAGGTTTGTAGACAACGAAAAGACCACTCCATCGGCTTCTTAGTTTTCCCGGAAAGAGCTTGAGCCTAGAATTGAAGAGTAAGACTTTATCTCCTTTCTTGAATTCATGGCGGATGATCCTTTTGTCATGCCATCCTTTTCTCTTTTCGTTGTAAATCCTAGCGCTCTCATATGCCTCGTTTCTTATCTCCTCTAACTCTTGAAGTTGAACGATTCTATTTTCTCCTACCATTTACAAATCCATATTAAAAAATTTAATTGCCCACATTGTCTTGTATTCCAAATCAACCGGCAAATGGCATGGTTTCCCATAGATGAAGTGATAAGGAGACATCCCAATGAGAGTTTTGTATGCGGTTCGATAGGCCCACAATGCATCATCTAGCTTCGATGACCAATCTTTCCTCGACCTACTAACCATTTTCTCCAAAATGGCCTTAATTTCCAGGTTTGAGATCTCAACTTGTCCACTTGTTTGTGGATGATATGGCATGGACACCTTGTGCCTTACTCCATACTTGTGAAGTAAAGCTTCAAAATGTTTTTCCTTAAAGTGTGAACTACCATCACTAATGATGGTTCTTGGAACTCTGAATCTTGAGAAAATTATCTTCTTGAAAAGCCTTGTGACGACTTTGGCATCACAAGTAAAAGAGGTGATGTCTTCTACCCACTTGGATATATAATCAACCACGACCAAGATATATTGATTTCCATACGAAGACGGGAAAGGACCCATGTAGGCTATGCCCCAAACATCGAATATTTCAACTGATAGTATACTTTGTTGGGCATTTCATGTCTTTTGGAAATATTCCCCAATCTTTGGCATGGGTCACAAGCTTTGACAAACTCATAAGCATCACTAAAGAGGGTAGGTCAGTAAAATCCACTTTGTAGGACCTTTGACGACGTCTTTGCTCCATTACCATGTCCTCCATATTATGAAGAATGACAATGGTATAAGATATTCCTCATTTCCTCTTCGGCGACATAAGTCCTATATATTCCATGCGCGCAAAGCCTATACAAGAATGGCTCATCCCAATAATATCTCTTTGTCCCAGATAAGAATTTCCTCCTTTGATGATGATTAAAGTCTTGTGGTTTCATCCCACATACTACGAAATATACTAAGTCTGCATACCAAGGGAGGGACTCCGCTTCTACACGCATGAGTGTTGCTCTACAATGAAAGAGTCATCAACAAGGGTAGTATCTTCATCAAGCTCTTCATTTCCCTCAAGTATAGATAGATGATCGGCGGCGAGATTTTCCTCTCCCTTTTTATCCTTGATCTCAATATAAAATTTCTTAGAGTAGGAGAATCCACCTTATGAGTCTCGGTTTGGAATCTCTTTTTGACAAGAGATACTGATGGACCAAAATTATACGAATCAAAAACACAGTAAAACCCACCAAATTAGACTGTTGGTCTATTTAACTTCTACTTGTTAGTCCCGATATATTTCTACAGGGTATTTTGGCCCTTAGAGAGAAAACACGCTAAGGAGGAGTTTTTAAGCGGAAAATGAAGAACGAGTCATTCCAGGTCACGACCATGCTACACTCAAAATCAGCCTTAACATCCTTCATGGAACCGACTTGGAATCACTCAAATATTCTAGAACCGTCGGCAAATGGACAAGAATGCAAGGCAAAAGCACCAAGCCCGGTGAAGGCCAAACAAGGGCAATTTCATCTGATTTGGCATTTCGACCATGTTCGGGGCAGAATTTGGCTTAGGTTCCTTCTTGAGATCATCTTAGAATGACATTTTCATTCAAAATACACTCTCCAAAATCCAAGAAGCTCCGGCCAAAGCTCCGGTCAGATCCGGTCAAACCGATGGCTTTTGTGAAAGGTCACACAAGCTTCTAGAAGGGGTGGCTCCTCCACTCTCCTCCCTCCAAGTGGCAGCTCCTCCTCCATCCTCCCAAAGCCGCCGGCTGCTCCTCCTCCTCCATGGAGAATGTGACATGTGGTGGCTCCTCCACCACATCCTCCTCCCAAAGCTTGCCTTGCACTCTTCCTCCTCCACCCTTGGATGCTCCTCCACATGCCACCATCTCCACCACCCATCCTCCTCCTCCTTAGCCTATAAATAGAAGTGCTCCTCCTCATTTGTAACACACCCCAAAATGTGGAGAGCTTCTCTCTCTACAAAATCTCTCTAAATCTCTCTAGCTTTTGTGGGCACAATTATGTAATATTACTTTGGAATAAAGAATCCCTTGGCGCTTCAACGGTTGTAAGTATCTCTTAGTATTTATTTATTTAACTGTTGTCTTTAATTCCTTAGTTATAATGTTTAGCGCGATGAATAGTAGCTAAACTAGTAGTTCGGTAGAAGGGGCGCGCTTGTATTATAAATGTTTTAGACTTTACTCTTAGTACACCTTTGTATTCAAAACTTATTCTATGTGCCATATATTAAGTCAGAACGTCCAAGGTAGAGTGGATGCTTGGAATGGCAAAACTCTACAGCGGGGTTCGTAAACTTGTACGGATAAGTGGATGCTTGGAATGGCAAAGCTTATCTGAGAAGTTTGACTCATCTTAAACACCATTTGGTTGATCGGGAATGATTGATCAAATGGATGCACATAGGCTAATATAACCGGGAATGGAGTATTAGTCTAAATAGAATAAGTGTTCTACGTCCTTGGAATAGGCTAGACAGTGTACGCAAATTGAGTGCTTGGAATGGCCTTGATACACCGTTTGAATACTTAGCATGATCATGTCTTGCGCTAGAAATAGCCTCAATTCATCTTTGACACTTGGTATGATCATTAGCGGTCAATGATAAACAAATATAATATAAGGCCCCTGAAACCGAACATTTCTCTTAATTATTAAATCTGTAATTTACTTTCAGTATTAAAACCAACCAACCAATCAAACAATCATATAGCTGGTAGCTTTAAAACCAACCAACCAACCTAAAACACGCTCTCTCGCTGGATAAACCCCCCAAAGAACACTAATCCACACTGACTCCCTTGGGTTCGACCCCTACTTATCAAGTACTACCCAGTAGTATAGTTGCGAGTAGCGGACTATTATAAATTTATTTGCACAATCGCTTTGACGACGAGCGGTTCTGTCAGATACTTAATTTCTGCATGGTCAGTGAAAACTATGGTCTTTGAGCCCACTAGATATTGACAAAACTTGTCAAAGGCATACACAATGGCAAGAAGCTCCTTTTCTGTTGTAGAGTATTTAACTTGAGCTCCATTAAGAACCTTGGTAGTGTAGTACATTGCATGAAGTTTCTTGTCCACTCTTTGTCCAATGACCGCTCCAGTAGCATGATCACTTGCGTCACACATGAGCTAAAATGGCAAGTCCCAATTCGAGGTTGATTAATGGGAGCCGAGACCAATACCTTCTTTAATTTCTCAAAGGCTAATAAGCACTCTTCATCAAAGAGGAACTTGGTGTCATTACACAATAGGGTTGTCAAAGGTCTTGCAATTTTCGAGAAGTCCTTGATAAATCTTCTATAAACCCGGCATGGCCTAGGAAACTTTTTATTCCTTTGACATCCCTTGGAGGTGGTAGTTTCTCAATGACCTCTACCTTTGCTTTGCGGACCTCAATTCCCCTCTTGGAAACCAAATGTCCAAGCACAATGCCTTACTACACAATAAAATGACATTTTTCCCAATTTAACACAAGGTTAGTCTCAATACATCTATTTAGGACTTTAGCCAAATTAGTCAAACAATCAACTGGAGAACCATAAACAGAAAAATCATTCATAAATACTTCCATTATGTCCTCAATAAATTCCGAGAATATAGCCATCATGCACCTTTGAAATGTGCTCGACGCATTACACAGTCCAAAGAGCATTCGCCGGTAGGCAAATGTCCCTTAAGGACATGTAAACGTGGTCTTTTCTTGATCTTGTGGGTGTATAAGGATTTGGAAAAATATACTATACCCATCAAGATAGAAAAAAATACTCATGATTGGCTAACCTTTCTAGCATTTGATCAATAAAAGGAAGTGGGAAATGATCTTCCTAAAGGAATAGGGATCTCTTAGTCCTCTTCCATTTCTAGCACCACAAAATCACCGGGAATGTGGAAATTCCCCACTCTCACCAGGACATCCTTAAGAATTCCCTTGGAAAATCTTGAGCGGTCTGCAAGCCTCAAATTCATTTGTGTGGGCATATGTTCACCAATGTTCAGTTTCTTGCACAATGAATAAGGCATTAAAGATATGCTAGCACCCAAATCACACATAGAACATTCAATTTTCACACCACCCATATAACATGAAACGGAAAAGCTACCCGGATCTTCAAGCTTTGGTGGCATGCTTGGTTGGAATATGGCGCTACACTCTTCACTAAGGGACACCGAGTCAACCTCTTCAGTTGTTCTCTTGTAAGTGACATATCTTTTAGAAATCTTGCATAAGATGGGGCTTGAGTAATTACCTTGGTAAAAGGCAATGTCACATAAAGTTTCCTCATCATCTCGGCAAACTTAGAGAATTGCTTGTCATTATTCTTTTTCTTTAATCTTTGTGGGAGGTGAATAAGGCTTTAGTTCTTCTTTCCCCTTTTCCACTTCTTTTTCCTTGTTAGTTGGAGGGGTATGGTCTTCTTCATCTAATTTTTTAATTTCGGCACCTGCTTGGCTGTCATTTTCAAAAGAAACTTGCTTCTTCCTTTTTTGTATAACATCATCCGATTCTTTGCCACTCCTCAATGTTACCGCATTGCAATAGTCCCTAGGATCGGGTTTTAGCCGGTAACTTCCCTTGTGCTCTTATAGATGATTTGGCTTGTTGAGCTAATTGATTCTCGAGCATCTTATTGTTGGTTTCCATTTTATCGGTCTGGGCTTGCATCTTATCTTATTTTGTACTCATCTTCTCTTGGTAGGCAAGGAGTGTAGCAAACATTGCCTCAATGTCGGAGGGCGCATTTGATGGTTGACGGGGATGGCTAACTTAGGGAGGCTGATTCCTTTAAAGTAGAGTCACCCCTTGAGCTTGGTTCCTAGGTTTGGAAGTGGTTTGTTGATTGGAAGGTTTAGTTATTTGAAGTAGGCCTAGGACCAAACCGGGAGAGGTAGAAGTTGTGGTCTTGTACGAGAAATTTGGGTGGTTTTTCCAAGACCACAAATTCTACGTATTCACTTTCTCGTACAAGACCAAACCGTGGATTTGATGTTAACTAATGCTTTATGCCTGTAACTCTTATTAGCCTTGAAATTTCTTCCAAGATTAATAAGTGAAATAGGCATAAAGCATTAGTTAACATCAAATCCATGTATTCACTTTCATAAACACTGGATATGATCATTTCACTACATCAAAACCATCACTAAGCTTTTTTAACACTTCGATTAAGTTTTAAGGAAAACAAGCTACTTAGGCATTTCAGCAAACACTTCGTAACATGTTAAACTTGAAACAACGAATTCAACAACGTGTATTATAGCATCAAATGTGTGGATCATTGAGTACTAAGGAGGGTCATAGGACCCTCAAAACCAAGAGACTACTCACTCATCATGTTAAACAATGAAACACAAGTAGTATTCATAGAAAACAACTAGTAAAGAAGATAGATTTAGGAGAAATAGGATGATCAAGCGTAGTTTCCCTCCTTGGATCTTCACTTCCTTTCCTTGGTTGAATCCTCGATGATGACCTTGGTTGAGCTTTTTTTCTCTAGTCTTTTTTCTCCCAAAAACTCAACCCCTTAGTGAAAACTCTCTATTTTTAAATATAGCCCCGGATTAATTTTCCTGAAGCAGCAGCTCCAACCGGTCAGTTGGATTTTGAGTCTCTCGTCTAACCGATCGGTTGGACACATTATCTCTAGTGTCCTTTGCGTGAGTTCTCAACCGATCGATCGGTTTTTTAGTTACTAGGCCACCTGATCGTCTCAAAGCGTGCGAGAGCTTCTTTGGTGAGCAGTGGAGGGGTTAGCCGACCGGTTGGTTGGCCAACCGACAGACTCAAGATGTGCGAGAGCAAGCTTTGGAATGGCCTGTGCTCAACTGACCGACTAAGACTTTTGCCGACTGGTTGGGCATGTGCGAGAGTAACTCCCCTGAATAGCCTTTGTTTAGCTGACTAGTTGATTGGTTAACTGACCTGCTCAGATCATGCGAGAGCAACTCTATTTGGCTTCCACATGCAACCGACCGGTTGGTTCCGTGGAATTTCCTTAACCGGTCCGTTGAGGCCTCAATCTAATCATTTTTGCTCCAATACTTCGGTTTCCCTTTGAATCTTTGTTTCTAGGCTTTGACCTTGATGGAGAGTTGTTTTCTACCTGAAATGTAGAGATAAGTATCAAATGACATCGAAATAAAGTCGGGAACGAAACAAAGCCTTAGTGAAATATGGCAAATAATAAGTCGAAAACTCGACTTATTAAATTTACACTTCATTATATTGATAATATGTGTTGTCTTGTTATTTATTGTAGGTTTTCCTAATGTGGAACAACCATATGAATAACACAAGATAGAAGACGTGCGGGATGAAATCCTCGGCTACTTGCATGACTACTTGTTCGAACATGAACAGCTGGTATAAGAAACTTGTAGTATTTGAATTTGATTGTTATATCAAGTTGTATAAATGGTTGTGCACGACTTGTATGAATGATTTTATTTTAGGTGAAATGAAAGTATTTTGATGTTAGGATATGAGCAACAATGTATAAAATTTGTTTGCATTTTTTCAGGTGGATTTGATCGATGCATAACAAGCCAAATCTGCCAAAGTTTTTCCTATTATTATGCATCGTTTATGTGTATAATCGATGCATGACATTATGCACCGGTAGATTATGCATCGGACAGGAAACTGATGCATAGTGGTTCCTATAACGGATGCATAATGTCTTCCGTATAGTAGTGTCACATAACTAGAACTTTACTTAACCAAGTTTATTGATTCACTCAATTACACTACTTCAACCTCTAAATTCTGTTACAAGGTCGAATAGAGTGAAGAAGGAATTAAGCAATAATCTAGTATCCATAACTTTATATGCACTTCAATGAGATACATGTTTTCTTTCTTTTGGTGAGATACATATTAATGGAACATTTCCATCACATAGAAACCATAACCTGGCTCTCTCGATACTTAGGTTCAAGATTAGATGTATATGTGTACTAAACATTTTATCAAACATCTAACAAACATAGGTAAAATTGGAGATCACGTGGAAACGAAATCATCAACATTCATGTAGACAAGGAGGGTCATGGGACCCCCAAAACAAAGTAACCACTCACACATCATCATAACCAAATACGTCATAGACATAACTCAAGGAAGAATTACAAAAGGAGAAGTGGATGATTAAAAAAACCCAAGCAAAAGATGATCCAAGTTCTTGGTTCCTCATTGATGTCTGAAATTCTGTTGTCTGTTTAAGACCAGATCCAGGTTGTGTTCTAACAAAGCTAGAACACCTCAGCAGATAGTATTCGAAACTAAATAACACGAGCACACGCAATATACTTCCCAGTTCGGCAACCAGCCTACTCTGTGGGGCTTCCCACACTTAAAGGGTAGCAAATCTTTACCAAGAGTTTAAAGCTACAAATGGACTTACACTTACACAACTCTTGTTTGTAAAAGCATAGCCTCTAACACTCTTCTCCTTGATTTGCAATCTAGGCTCCTCCTAGATTCCATGCCGATGATCTTCTTCCCGAAGGTCAGTTAGTCTTCTCCCGAAGCTCAGCCACTATCTCTCGACAGCACAGTGGTGACAACGTGTGTGTGTGCAGCGGAATGTATCCCTAAGTCAGTCCGGAACAGCACACTTGAACAGACTGATTCGCCTTAACTTTTTGATGTGAAAAGCTTCGGCCGATCATTCCTCCTCCTCCTTTACAGAATATGGGCGTGTATAACTTCTGCAACAATGATGCAGAATGGAAAACACTAGCCTTGTATTTATAGGATACTTGAATGAGTTTCCGATTCAGTTAAGAATATCTTAACCACCAAGATACTCTATCTCCAAATATTTAGGAATATTACTAAATATTCTTTAACTTCCAAATCTGCTTTCTTGAAAAGCATGCGCGTATCTTCATCATAATATTTTCGTGTATCTTCAATTCTTCAATATACTCGAACCGCATCATATCTTTTATGGCCGATATACTTCAATATTGGAAACTCTTGAATTTGGAAACTTCCTCCCATCAGTTCTGTGCAGCGCATGAGTTCCAACTTCACTTGAACAGTTCATTGACTTCTAGCTTGAACACTTTGAAGTCGTTTTGTCGAAACTCATGCCACATAGGAACAATAATCTTCCCCTTCGCATTTTTGGCAAAACCATCTAAACTTCAAAGATCACACTCCCCCTTTTTGCCACAAAATAGGCAAGGAGGGTTCAAATCGACCAGCTTGGTCTCCTCGGCATCTGGAATCTTGTCTACTCCCCCTCGAACATAGCCACGCTCAGTGACCCTTACTGTGAGTCTTTTGGACCATGGTGTCTCGGCAACTATTCGACCACGGGTCAGCAAATAACTGGTTCCCTCCATCAGACATTCTCCATTCTTGTTGAGCACTTGACGAGAGTCATGTGTGATCTTTATGTAGGGGACTTCCATCTCTGATGCTTATATCTTCGCCTTTAATCCATCAGCAAGAGTCACCCTCTTGAGCTTAGGTAGACCCGGAACCTTCAATGTCCCATAGTCGATCACCTTGCTCTCATGTGTCATGTGAGCAGTGCATCCACTATCGACATGTCGGTGACCTTTCTTCATGTTACTGGTTGAGCTGGATATGACGAGGCACAATTCCTCTTGTTGCTTCGCTCTCCATTCTTGTGTCATCCTTGGAGTAGTTCCCTGCTGCAACTTTCTGCGCACAGGCATGAACTCGTGACACATTGGCTTGATGTGCCCCTTTTTGTGACAGTACCAACAGATTCTTGAGTCTCTTCTCCATTCTCCATTGGAACTAATCCTGTTGGTCAGAGGGTACCTGTTCATCTCTCTGTTCATCGATTGTTCAGCTTTGACAAACTTACTCTTTCCTGAATCGCTCCCATAAGTGTAGCCAATGCCTTTACGTCCTCCACTCATTCTTTGGGACTTCAAAATCATATCTAGGTCTTTTGATCCAGAGTTTAGCATCTTCACTAATTTCTTAAACTGATTTAGCTCATCCAGTACTGCCGCGTGGTCGTCCTTCTCCAACTCAATTTGTAATTTCAGGGACTTAACTTCTTCTAGAAGACATATCTCTCTTCGGCTCATGGCAGCATATCTTTTCTTCGGTTTTTCCATGTCTCTGGCTTGCATGTCTCTGTCTTTCTCCATCTGCATCCTTAACGACGAGACAACTCCAAGAAGTTCTACCTTTTCATCGATCAAGACATCAGCTTTCTCCCTTAGCTTTTACTTCTCATCCTTCAGGCTTGTTACGTTGAAGCTAAGTCTATTATTTAGATTTATCACTTCCTCGCACTTCTCATATAGATCCATATAACTTTTGATGATGCATTCATTTGTGATTTCTTCATCATCACTGTTGCTGGAGTGGTCAGCAGACTGGTCTGGCATCGTGCCAGAACAAGTGATGTCATTCTCTTCACCTCTACGATTAGTTGCGCTGGTGAATGCAATGAAGTTGTTCGAGTCAACCTCTTCTGAGTCATTGTTGCTCCGACTAACATTATAAGCCTTCTTTTTCTAGGGAGTATTGACACTCTCAGCTTGAAAGTGTCCTAAGTCTTTGCACTCCCTACACTGAATTACTTTACCTTTATCACCCTTGAACTCATTGTTGATCACTCCAGGCCCTTTTCTCCTCTGAGAGTTTTCTCCTCTTCGACTCTGCAAATTAGACGTGGATTGTTATTCCTGAGTAGGCCTTCATCTATTCAACCTTTTCACAATCCTTTCAAGGTTTTTGGCTATTATGGTGAGTTGTTCAGACACATCCTCAACATTGTTCCACTCTTCAGTTACATCAGCCTTCAGTGTAACACATTTTACCTCCCTTCTATGAAAGTCATCTGGAAAATTCATCTCATATGTCTTTAGTGACCCCATGAACTCGACAAGCTTCATCTCTGTTATGTCTTGCATTTCCTCAATGACAGTCACCTACATAGCAAGTCTTTGGGACAAGGATCTCAGGACTTTTACGGCCTCTCTCTCATCCTTGATAGGTTTTCCCAGTATTGCAGCTTCATTAGAGAGATCTAGGACTCTAGTGTTGAACTCGGCAATTTTCTCTTCCTCCTTCATTTTCAAATCCTCAAATTTTGTGGTGAGCATCTGCATCCGTGAGTTCCTCACTTTGTCTATACCTTCATGAGCAGTTCTAAGAATCTCTCATGCATCCTTGGTGACCTCACAGCTAGCAATCAGCTTGAATACATTCTCGTCCATGGCTGAAAAAATAGCTTTCATAGCTATTGAGTTTCCGACGGCAGTCTTGTCCTCGGTCTTAGTTCAACGCTCTTCAAGTTTTGGCACCACTTGTCCCTCAGTATTCGTCATTATTGGAGGGGTCCATCCAACTAGTACATCTTTTCATGACCTTTCATCAAGAGTTTTCAGGAGTGCCTTCATCCTAATTTTCCAGTAGCTATAGCTCGGCCCTTCTAGCAATGGGGGTCCACTGGTGTTCTGCCCTACCTTCATACTCATCTTGAACAGAATCCGGATCACACTCTGTGTGTCGAGTGCCTGCTCTGATACCAATTGAAATTCTGTTGTATGTTTAAGACAAGATCCAGGTTGTGTTCTAACACAGCTAGAACACCTCAACAGACAGTATTTGAAACTAAATAACACGAGCAGATGCAATATACTTCCCTGTTCGGCATCTAGCCTACTCTGGGGGGTTCCCACGCCCTAAAGGGTAGCAAATCTTTATTAAGAGTTTAGAGCTATAAGTGGACTTACTCTTACACAACTCTCATTTCTAAAAGGATCGCCTTTAACACTATTCTCCTTGATTTGCAATCTAGGCTCCCCCTAGATTCCCTGCCGATGATCTTCCTCCAGAAGGTCAGTGAGTCTTCTCCCGAATAACAGCCACTATCTCCCGACAGCGCAGTGGTGACAACGTGTGTGTGTGCAGCGGAATGTATCCCTCAGTCAGTCTGGAATAGCACACCTGAACAGAGTGACTCGCCTTAACTTTCCAATGTGAAAAGCTTCGGCCGATCGTTTCTCCTCCTCCTCTATAGAATATGGTGTGTATAACTTCTCCAACAACGATGCAAAATGGAAAACCCTAGCCTCGTATATATAGGATACTTGGTTGGGTTTCCTATTCGGTTAAGAATATCTTAACCACCAAGATACTCTATCTCCAAATATTTAGAAATATTTCCTAAATATTCTTTAACTTCCAAATCTTCTTTCTTGATAAGCATGAGCGTATTTTCTTCATAATATCTTTGATTATTATTCTTCAATATACTCGAACCGCCTCAGATCTTTTATGGCCAATATACTTGAATATTGGAAACTCTTGAATTTGGAAACTTCTTCCCGTCAGTTCTGTGCAGCGCATGAGTTCCAACTTCACTTGAACAGTTGATTGACTTCTAGTTTGAACACTCTGAAGTCATTTTTCCAAAACCCATGCCACATAGGAACAACAATGTCCTGTATTATCCTCCAATCAATCCTTTGGTATGATGAGTCTTCTTCTAGCATTGGATAGTTTTTTTCTTCTTCCTAAAACGAGATCCTCTATATCAACCTCGGGATCCTCCATTTATAAGCTCATGTTAAAAATATCATCTTTGGCTATAACCTAGAAGATTCGGTTGGGTGACTTGGGCGAGTTAGTTATGACTCAAGCTGGTCAGTTGAGCGACTCAGGCAGTTATTGCAGGGGAGAAAATGTCACTCGATAGAGTCAATGAGTGACGGGGTCGGGTCATTTTGGCAGATTGTAAAGCTTTTCATCATTTAGTCCGAGCTTTGTGGGACTCGATTGAGTGATGTGACTCGATTGAGCTACCTTGAGTCTCATATGATTCAGGATGACTCAATTGAGCTGCCTTGAGTCTCATGTGATTCAGGCGAGTTAAATTTGGTCAGTTTCTTTGTATTGGCTCGAATCTTTGACCTTTCTCCCCTTCTTGATCTTTTGAGACTTAGACATCAATATAGAGTAATTTCAAACCTCAAACTCCGAGGTGAAGGTTAAATGACATCAAAGGATCGAGAAAAAAATCGAAGTCGGTTGAAAATGTGGTGATTAATAAGACCAGAATTCAACTTATTACTCACCTACCAAAGAATCTAGGATAGGTGTTGGATTCTTTTTTTTGTTATTTATCATTTAGCTCTAACCTAGACAGATGATGGCTACTAATTTTTCTTCTTTTGTTTTATCCCTTATTTCTATATCAAATTCCTGGAGCATTAGTGCCCATCTTTTCAACTGTGGTTATGACTCTTTTTTCTCCAGCAAGTATATTTGATGGAAGCATGGTCAGTGTAAACGATTGTTTTTGCACCTACAAAATAAGTTCACAATTTATCGAAGGTATAAACTATGGCAAGCATTTCCGTTTTAGTGGTTTCGTAATTTCGTTGTGCTCCCTGAAGAACCTTGCTTTCGTAATGGATTACATGTAGATTTTTATCCAATGTTTGTCCCAAGACAACTGACAGCGCGTCGTTGTAAACTCTCAAATTTAAATTTATATTTTCCTTACTCTTGGCTAGTATAGCGGCAAACAAGGGTCGAACCCTAGAGAGCTAGTGAGGTTACTTGTTGTTCTGTAAAGAAAACAATTGGGGGTTTGTGAGTGATTTGGAAACAAGTGCAGAAGAGCAAATAAAACGAGAGTAATTCAATCATAGGAAATATTCAGTCTAGGGTTTATCTTTGTGATACGTGTATCATCGATATCCAATGATCAATTCTATATTTTGAAGTGTGGTTGTCCCGACAAAAGTAACAATCTAAATATCCCGACAAATGTGATAGCCACAACCAACCCGACAAAGGTGTTAGACTTCTAGTTCTCTCCTAAATAAAACAACCCAACAAAGGTGTTATTTAACCCAGGTGTTATTATCTACCTTTGCGACAAAGCATCCAGTAAATATTAACGATAAGAATTATTCGATCAACTAAGTTTTGTGACAAAGCATCCACCTAGTCTAGCAAATTAATTCATGGGAATGAGCACGAGAACTAGCGAAAGATAGAATAGCATTAAGTATGAGAATCTCAAAACGTGTTCACAAATATGAAACCCTAAACTGAATAGAAGGTTTAGCTACACATGCTGGAAATAAAAGACATAATGAAAGTAGAAATTCTTCTCTATACCGAAGAAAGAAACTAGAGAGAGAAGCTCTGGCCGAATTGAGATGTGTTGCTCGATTGCTGGATGATGGATCTCCGAATTGATTATTTGAATGGCTCGGGAGAGGTCTTATTTATCGCGAAAAGCCTAGGGCTTCAAAACCGACTTTGCTTGGCTTGCAAGCTAACTTGGCCTGCAAGTTAACTTGGCCAACAAGTTAACTTGGCCGCCACTCTTTGTTGCACCGACTTGCCTTAGACGAGATTAGGAAACTCCTAAACCGCCACGCTCGAGCTCCACCGACTTGGCCCAGCGTGCGGGGCCTTTTTGTAGTTTGGCGTCGTTTTGTCCATAGCGGCCATTCCACTCGTGCGTTTTGCCTGGGAAGTGAGATCGTCTGACTTTTTGGGTATTTCGAACAACTTGGTCGAGCCGGATTTTCTAGATTTGCTCGTCTGGTCGAGCAACTTGGTTTCAGTGCCTATCAACGCGCGCATGACCTTTGGAATTGGGCCAAATGCCAATATGCTCGGGCGTTCTCCTTGGTTTAGTGACATCGTCCGACTTATCAGCTATTTTGATCAACTTGCTTGAGTCGGAATTATCAGATCAGCTCGTTTGCCCGAGCGACTTGATTTTGGAGCTAGACTGCTCGGTTGGGGCCTCGAACTGCTCGGGCGCGGCCTGTGGTTTCTCGGGCGCGGCCTGGTCCTGCTCGGGCCAGAGTGGCCAAAACACCTGAAATGCAAAACAACACTAACAAGTAACTTGTTCGCATAATAAAGTGTTGGAATTAGTGGGATTTGTTGATTCGATGAGTCGTATAAATACGGCTCATCAACAACTCTTACAGCATCGTCACTTGCATCCCGCATAAGTTCAAATGAATTGTTCAAATTCGGAGATCAGATTATGGATGCGTCGACAAGGGACTTTTTTTGTTTATGGCTTCAAGGCAAGCTTGCACAAAACAAGGGGCTTTTTTGTTTATTCGGAGATCAAACACGAATTCCGTATCATTGCATAAAACAAATGTGAATGATTTGGCTATCCTAGAGAACTTTTGATGAATCGTCTATCGAATACAGCATGCCCTAGGAAATTTCTTGTTCCCTTGGCCTCTCTTGAAGGTGGCAGTTGCTAAATTGTCTCTATTTTAGCTTTGTCTACCTCGATTCTATGATTCATAAAGTGACATTTCTCCTAGTTTAGGACTAGATTAGAATCTATGCACCAATATAGTACTTGCATCAAATTGTCAAGACATCCATCAAGATTAATTCCATAGATGGAAAAATCATTGGTGAATTCTTAAATTTTTCTTTAATATATTCCGTAAAAATGGACATCATACATCTCTAGAAGATCCCTTGTACGTTACACAGTCCAAAAGGCGTTCTTCTCTACGCAAAAGTTTCATAAGAACAAGTGAACGTAGTGTTTCCTGATCATTTGGATGGATGAGTATTTGGAAGAAACCACTATATCCATACAGGTAACAAAAGAAAAAATGTTTAGCCAGATGCTCAAGTATTTTGTCAATGAAAGGAAGAGAACGATGGTCTTTCTTGATGACTTTGTTTACCTTAGGATAATCAACACAAGTTTCATCAGTCGAGTTTTTGACTGATTAATAGCCATTTTTCACTATAGCTTTGATTCGTTTCTGATGATATTTTGATATCATTTGACCTCTTACCATACGTAGACACGTTCAATGTCAAAGCCTGAAAAAAACTCGGGGAAAAACTGAAGATTTGAAGCAAAAAGTGGACAAAAGGGATTCCAGCCGACCAGCTGGGAATTTCCCCTACACCAGCCGACCGGCTAGATAAATGATCAAGGCTTCAATGCAATCGGCCACTTTGAGCCGACCGGCTGGGAATCTCCCCTGAAACAGCCGACCGGCTGGATGAATGATCTAGACATCAATGCATTCGGCCATTCTCAGCCGCCCGACTGAGGACCCAGCCGACCGACTGGCTTAAGGATCAAAGCTGAGGGCATTTGGCCACTTTCAACCGACCGGCTGAATATCGAGCCACCCCGGCTGGATCCTGCGCTTCACTATCAATGCAATCGATCACTTTCAGCCGACCGGCTGAACATCCAGCCGCCCGGCTGGTCCCTGCCCTGCACAATCAACTCAATCGGCCAAGTTCAGCCGACCGGCTGGATTGCCACCTTGGCTCAGCCGGCCGGCTGAGATCTGCTACAGTGCACTTTTTACCCGAGGCTATAAATAGAAAGTGGCATTTTTTACCTAGGCGGCTGGCACCTTGGGGGAAAATTTCCAGAAAAAGAGGTCAAATCAAGGTCATCCATCACCATCCAACCAAGGAGAAGTGAAGATCAAAAGGGAGACATTAGGATTAACCATCCTATTTCTATTCCTCTTCTATTCTCATTTGTTGTGCTAAAACCCTACTCACACCATGTTGTCTTACATGATGTGTGAGTAGTCCCCTTGTGTTTTGAGGGTGTTGTTACCCTCCTTGGTACTCAATGATCATGTATACACATTCAATATGCAATCAATGGAGTTGATTTCATTTTCACTAAGTGCTATATTTATGACATGTTACCAAGTGTTTGATAAAATGCCTAAGTGACATGTTTACCTTAGAACTATGATCTAAGTATTGAAGAAGCTTAGTGATGGTTTGGATAGTGGAAATGAACTCATCAAGTGTTTATGAGAGTAAATGCATGGATGTGAGGTTAACTAAAGCTTAATGCCTATAGCATTTATTACCGTGGGAGATGTTCCAAGGATAATAGTGCTATAGAGTGAATCAATATCTTGATAAGGTGAGGGTCAAATTAGGATGGCTTGACTAGGATTAGACTCACATGATAGTTTGTTTATCTTAGCCTAAGCTAGGTTTTAAACCAATCGACCCCTACAAATGATTTAACTCTTGTGTACATGATCGTTGGGAAATGCTAAGGAGGGGAGTAATCCCTCGAAATTCTCTTTGAATTGAATTAAAACCCCCGTGAAACCACTTCGTTGTTAGTTTTAAATTGAAAACCCTTTCAAAATTAATTTGAAGGAATAGCTGAGTTGAAAACTTGATTCTCCTAGCGTATAATTGAATTGCTCCCTTAGGTTCGACACCGGTCTTACCGGACATCACTATAAATTCTTTTTTACTATACAAAAAACACAATTGTCAACGTTCACCAACCGTCAATGTCCGTGTTCATATTGGCTCTCCTTTCTCATTGTAGATCATCGTTATTCCTCCCTTTTTTGGGACTACTTGCATAGGATGGACCCAGTCGCTACTTCACATATTTCTTCAAAAGGAATACGTTAGTAGATGAAAATTTGAAACAGGGACACAAAAATAGGTGCATTACATGGGTAAAACGAATTACCAGACATGAAAATTGGAGTGAGTAAGCCAAGAAGTTACATGTAACAGACAATATACATGTCAACATTGGGGAAAAAAAAGAAGACGAAACTTGAATATAGCCAGACAGAATAACAGTCTTTGTCACATATTCACGTTGTAATATGCAATATTACCCAATGGAACAACATTTTAATTCCATGAAACATGAAGCAACATGAACTCCAAAGTTGCTCATAACATCAACAAAGCGAAAGCACTTAACTGCTCAATTGAAATGAAATCTTTAGATAGTTATCCAAGGAAATAACATCTCATATCTCAAAACAATTGCAATTCAGCCGCTAAAAACAACAAAACTGTTCAGCCCGCTCCCATCTCCTGAAACCCTAAACAACCCGCCCATAAAGAAAGCAAAATCCAAGCTCACCGATAAACACTCTCCTACGACTAATAGTAGTGAAAGGAAAAGGTATAGAACGAAATTCAAACCCTAGATCTATTATTCAATGAAATGGATCATTGCTGAAATCACATGTTCTTCATGGTGATGGCTGCAAATGGTTGGCGTTCGCTCGTCGGTGGTTGCATATGGTCGACGACCGAGGATGGGGTTGGTGCGAATCGATGGATTCATATCTTTCGTCAGTGGCTGGCCTCTCTTCCCCTATCGACTGAAGCGGTGGAATGAAAATAGTGGAGTGCTTTGGGCGGTCAACTAAAACAAAAAAAGTATTTTCCTTAGTTACATAAAATATACATGAAAATAGCGGTGGATTGTGGGATGACGCCGCGTGAATCATACGATAACACTGCATTATCGCAAAGATTGTTATCGTAAAATTGACGTAAACACTGCCGTACGGTAGTTAATTTTTCTCCATTTTCGCATAAGTTAACGTTTTCTTGTCGTACAAAGCTTACGATAATAGATGTTATCGTAAAATTGTTATCATTTGTTTTCCCCGAAATTTGTAGGGACTTTAGCAAATTTGTTCACCGAATCATTACCGATGAGAGTTTTGAAGAAACTTGTAAATGACATCGGGATGTGAAGGTTGAAAGACATAGCAAATTGAGGGGGAGCATTCAAGCAGTACTCTTTTTCCTTAACTTGGATTTTATCCCTTTTCGGTTTTTCCAGATAAAAGTTTTAACGAGGCAACTCACATAATGTGTATATCCAAAGGCAGTGCGAGTCATCCAAAGGGAGAGTATTATGAATATGGAAATATATATATTGGATGACTCATATATTCAGCTTTAGGCAATATTCTAGACTTACCATATATATACACATCTATATTCTGCTACCCTTTTAAATCTCTCATGTAATATTATATTGATGCAAGGCCGATTGAGGATCAGATGGCGTGAAAAAAGGGCACTGTCGGGAAAATACAGATTCGGCGTTCGGTGTCTAGAAATCCGACGTGAGACCTTATTTAGAGTGGAAACGGGCCACTATCGCAACTCACAGCTTATGCAGTGTTATATGGGCTTTTTAGGTCTTCTGGGCTGGTTTAGCAGCCCAATCAGCATATGATTATCTTTTAGCAGCATATGATTATCTTTTAGATTTTATTTCCTAATTTCATTTTTATGTTTTCTTATTTAAACCCTCCTAAGGGTTTTACTCATTCATCTTTTATCATATCAATAAACATTCATTTTTTCATTTTTGGTGGATTCCAAAACTTTCTTGGTGGATTCCAAGCTATCCACGGATTCATTGCTGGTGAATTCGTTTATCCTATTTGTCACGCTGCGTCAGTTGGTATCAGAAGCAGGTCTTTCCCTTTCTCTCATCGAACTTGATCAGATAGCAGATCAACCCGTACCCAGAGCAGATTTTGAGAGGGTCACCGCGGACATAACCGCAACCCTGGCTACTTTCACAACCCAGATGGATGCTATGTCAACTCAGATGACGGAAGTGGCGGCTAGAGTGAATCCGAATGGCGGAGAGGAGAGAGCCGAGAGGGAAGCACCAGCTAGAGTTCCTCGTGTAGAGCGTGTGCGTGTAGTAGTCGCTGAGGACTCAAGTTCGAGTGAAGAGGATCATGTGGACAATGGTAGAGATGAAGAGGAGAATAGGTACAATTGTGAATTTTGGGTGAAAGTTGATATTCCCCTGTTTCATGGAACCATGGCCGTGGAGAAGTTTCTTGACTGTCAGATTGAGGTGGATAGATTTTTGGAAGTCATGGGTGTCCCAGAAAATAAACAAGTGAAGATGGTGGTGATCCGATTGAAGGGTACCGCTGCTGTGTGGTGGGATAAGCTTGTGGTGCAAAGGAGGCGACATGGTAAGGCGCCTATCCAGACTTGGAGGTGGATGAAGCAGCTGATGTTAGATCGATTCTAGCCCAAGGATTATGAGCAGATCATGTACTAGTTGTACCTTGATTGTGTTTAGGGTAGGCGATCTGTGGCATATTACACCGCTGAATTTCTTCGTCTGTCTGAGCCTAATGAATCGATAGAAATGGAGAATCAGAAGGTGGCTAGATATATCAGTGGCTTGAAGGGTTCAATTCAGGAGAAGATGGGGTTGCAGACTGTATGGTCAGTGGCAGCAGCATCTAGTCTAGCGCTGAAGGCGGAATTCATAGAGAGGAACCCTCAGGGGTTTCACGCATTCCCTAGGTATCCACCTCAGGGAACTTCGGAGGCAGTTGGCGATAAAGGGGACAATGTGGGGGGTGAAGGAGCAACACGTTGAGAGTACGAGTGTTGGTGGACCTAGTGGTAGTTCTGGAGGCCCTCGACCGAATTGTGGAGCAGTTCAGAAACCACCTAACCCATATACTAAACCATCATCCGGTGATATATGTTATCGTTGTGGTGGACAGGGACATAGGTCGAATGTGTGTCCATCCCGGAGGACTGTTGCTATTCTGGAGGAAGAAAAGCCATATGAGCAGGACGAGTATGAGGGTGTCGAATTTGAAGAGGAGGAGTCAATGGAGGGCAGAATTGATAGAGAGGAACCCCTCGGGCAGAATTGATAGAGAGGAACCCCTCGAGTATGGGGTTGCAGACTGTTGCCAACAGCATCTAGTCTAGCACTGAGGGCAGAATTGATAGAGAGGAACCCCTCGGAGGTTTCAAGCATTCCCTAGGTATCCACCTCAGGGAACTTCGGAGGCAGTTGGCGATAAAGGGGATAATATGGGGGTGAAGGAGCAACACGCTGAGAGTAAGAGTGTTGGTGATCCCAGTGGTAGTTCTTGAGGCCCTCAACCAAATTGTGGAGCAGTTCAGAAACCACCTAACCCATATACTAAACCATCCGGTGATATATGTTATCGTTGTGGTGGACAGGGACATAGGTCGAATGTGTGTCCATCCCGGAGGACTGTTGCTATTCTTGAGGAAGAAAAGCCATATGAGCAGGACGAGTATGAGGGTGTCGAATTTGAAGAGGAGGAGTCAACGGAGGCAGTGAATATTGTGCTGCAGAGGGTTTTTTTGACCACGCTGGATGAGGTACAGCATAAGAATCTCTTTAAGTCTCATTGCTCCATTCTGAATAAGGTGTGCAATCTGATTATAGACAATGGGAGCGCGGAGAATCTGATATCTCAGAAGCTGGTGGATTACTTGAAGCTGCCTACGGAGCCGCATGAGAAGCCTTATGCAATTAGTTGGGTCAGGAAAGACTCCCAGGTTCGTGTCATGCGGACCTCCAAAGTTCATATCTCTATTGGGAAGCATTATTGAGAAGAGGTACCATGTGATGTTCTTGATATGAATGTTTGCCATGTATTACTGGGGCGTCCTTGGCAGTATGATAACGATGTCACTTATAGAGGACAGGACAATGTTATGATGTTTATGTGGGAAAAGCATAAGATCGCGATGACTCCTATTTTGGGTTTTGACAGGCAACCAAGTGAACGGTCCAATTTTCTAGTGATGAAGCACAGTGAGCAGGAGTTTAGTGCTGATGTGGAGGAGGCTCAGTGTTTCTACCCAGGGATGATTAAGCTACCTAGGGATGTGGGGAATACGTGTCTGCCAAGGCTATGGTCGAGGAGATTGTTGATGTTAAGGAGGCAGTTCAAGCAAAGTTGGAGGCTTTATGTCCAGAAGAGAACTCGGGTCGAGTTCATCAGAGGTAGAGGAGAATTATACAGGGCCGATTGAGGATCAGATGGCACGCAAAAAGGGCACTATCGAGAAAATATAGATTCGGCGTTCGGCGTTTAGAAATCCGTCTTGAGACCTTATTTCTAGTGGAAATAGGCCAACGATCGTAACTCACAGCTTTTGATGTGATATATGGGCTTTTTAGGCCTTCCGGGCTCATTTAGCAGGGCGAATCAACATATGATTATCTTTTAGCAGCATATGATTATCTTTTAGATTTTATTTCCTAATTTCATTTTTATGTTTTCTTATTTAAACCCACCATAGGGTTGTAGTCATTCATCTTTTATCATATACATAAACATTCATTTTTCATTTTTGGTTGATTCCAAAACTTTCTTGGTGGATTCCAAGCTATCCACGAATTCATTGCTGGTGAATTCATTTATCCTATTTGTCACGCTGCGTCAGTTGGTATCAGAAGTAGGTCTTTCCATGTCTCTCGTCTAACTTGATCAGATGACAGATGAACCCGTACCTAGAGCAGATTTTGAGAGGGTCAACGCGGATATAACTGCAACTCTGGCTACTTTGACAACCCAGATGGCTGCTATATCAACTCAGATGACGGAAGTGGCAGCTAGAGTGAATCTGAATGGCGGAGAGGAGAGAGTATAGAGGGAAGCACCAGTCAGAGTTCCTCATGTAGAGCGTGTGCGTGCAGTAGTCACTGAGGACTCAAGTTCGGGTGAAGAGGATCATGTGGACAATGGTAGAGATGAAGAGGAGAATAGGTACGATAGTGATTATCGGGTGAAAGTGCATATCCCCCTGTTTCATGGAACTATGGCCGTGGAGGAGTTTCTTGACTGGCAGATTGAGGTGGATAGATTTTTGGAAGTCATGGGTGTTCCGGAATATAAACAAGTGAAGATGGTGGCGATCCGATTGAAGGGTATCGCTGCTGTGTGGTGGGATAAGCTCGTGGTCCAAAGGAGGCGGCAGGGTAAGGCGCCTATCCCAACTTAGAGATGGATGAAGCAGCTGATGTTAGACCGATTCTTGCCCGAGGATTATGAGCAAATCATATACAAGTTGCACCTTGATTGTGTTCAGGGTAGGCTATCCGTGGCAGATTACACCATTGAATTTCTTCATCTGTCTGAGCGTAATGAATTGAAAGAAATGGAGAATCAGAAGGTGGCTAGATATATCAATGGGTTGAAGGGTTCAATTAAGGAGAAGATGGGGTTACAGATTGTTTGGTCAGTGGCTTGAAGGGTTCAATTAAGGAGAAGATGGGGTTGCAGACTATTGCCAACAGCATCTAGTCTAGCACTGAGGGCAGAATTGATAGAGAGGAACCCCTCGGGGGTTTCAAGCATTCCCTAGGTATCCACCTCAGGAAACTTCGGAGGCAGTTGGCGATAAAGGGGATAATATGGGGGTGAAGGAGCAACACGCTGAGAGTAAGAGTGTTGGTGATCCCAGTGGTAGTTCTTGAGGCCCTCAACCAAATTGTGGAGCAGTTCAGAAACCACCTAACCCATATACTAAACCATCCGGTGATATATGTTATCGTTGTGGTGGACATGGACATAGGTCGAATGTTTGTCCATCCCGGAGGACTGTTGCTATTCTGGAGGAAGAAAGCCATATGAGCAGGACGAGTATGAGGGTGTCGAATTTGCAGAGGAGTCAACGAAGGTAGTGAATATTATGCTACAGAGGGTTCTTTTTACCACGCCGGATGAGGGACAGCGTAAGAATCTCTTTAAGTCTCATTGCTCCATTCTGAATAAGGTGTGTAATTTGATTATAGACAATGGGAGCACGGAGAATCTGATATCTCAGAAGCTGGTGGATCACTTGAAGCTGCCTACGGAGCCGCATGAGAAGCCTTATGCACTTGGTTGGGTCAGCAAAGGCTCACAGGTTCGTGTCACGCGGACCTGCAAAGTTCCTATCTCTATTGGGAAGCATTATCGAGAAGAGGTACCATGTGATGTTCTTGATATGAATGGTTGCCATGTATTACTGGGGCGTCCTTGACAGTATGATAACGACGTCACTTATAGAGGACGGGACAATGTTATGATGTTTACGTGGGAAAAGCATAAGATCGCGATGACTCCTATTTCAGGTTTTGACAGGAAACCAAGTAAACAGTCCAATTTTCTAGTGATGAAGCCCATTGAGCAGGAGTTTAGTGCTGATGTGGAGGAGGCTCAGTGTTTCTACCCAGGGGTGATTAAGCTGCCTAGGGGTGTGGGGAATAGCTGCCAAGGCTATGGTCGAGGAGATTGTTGATGTTAAGGAGGCAGTTCGAGCAAAGTTGGAGGCTTTATGTCCGGAAGAGAACTCGGGGTCGAGTTCTTCAGAGGTGGAGGAGAATTATGCAGGGCCGATTGAGGATCAGATGGCGCGCAAAAAGGGCACTGTCGGGAAAATACAGATTCGGTGTTCGGAATCTAGAAATTCGCCATGAGACCTTATTACGAGTGGAAATAGGCCAACGATCGCATCTTACAGCTTATGCTGTGATATATGGGCTTTTTAGGCTTTTCGGGCTCGTTTAGCAGGCCGAATCAGCATATGATTATCTTTTAGCACCATATGATTATCTTTTAGATTTTATTTCCTAATTTCGTTTTTATGTTTTCTTATTTAAACCCACCTTAGGGTTTTAGTCATTCATCTTTTATCATATCAATAAACATTCGTTTTTCGTTTTTGGTTGATTCAAAAACTTTCTTGGTGGATTCCAAGCTTTCTTGGTGGATTCCAAGCTATCCACGAATTCATTGTTGGTGAATTCGTTTAGCCTATTTGTCATGCTGCGTCATATATATAGAGGCAATTGTGAAGAATGAATAAAACAACAATACAATCTCTCCTCTCATATTATTGTCATCTCTTGTCTATTTCTTCCTCAAAGTTGAGGAAGAAATACTTAATTGTAATTTAATTATAGTCAAATAAATTTGACTAACGGTGTCAACTCCCTCCGTTAACCTCAATGGAATCGTTGATTTTGCCCCTTAAGTGAAAAATATGATAGTTCGCGCCTTAACTTTGAAAACAATGACGGTACATGCCATTTTTAATTTGTACTTTTCCCTTCATAGGTTAAGTTGTTGATGAAAAACTTTAGCTAGTACAAACGCTCATATATGGTAAATGTTCTTAGTTGCACGTGCAATACACGTACAAAGACAACAACCAACATAAACCTACTCGCAGCTACAAGAAAAACACAAACAAGAGACAGTCACGCCTTCCAGCCGCCACTATTAGCAGCAAACTCTCGTCACATCCTCCACCAAACAACTTGTCCATTTCACATGTGCGACCAACCCCCCTCTGTGATTCAGCATTACCTACTGAATCCTCAAAGTACTGAACTATTAGTAGTTGCGGATTGAAGAAGAAGCTGCTGTTGTTGTTGCTGATGATGGTGATGGTGATAATTTCCAGCACTGGACATTCCTGACCAAGATCCGAGACACTCAAATGTGTCCTTTGAACTTCTAGCATCAGAAAAACCTTCTTGCTGCCACTCAAGAGCCAGCATCTTCGTATTCGGCTTCACTTCACGATCCATTGGAATGTCATGATGCTCATGCAATCCTGAATATTCTAACGACTGATGACTTGCAGAGATATTACCGTCTATGTAGCTTAATCCAATATCATGTGCATAGCCCAAATTCTGCACATTGCTGTAGATTGATGAACCTGCTAGATGGTTATTATTACTGGCATATGATCCTCCGCCAGCGACGAACTGGCTGTTGAAGCTGTAGCCATCATGATTATTGTTGCTTTTAGAGGTGTTGTTCATCACTAATGCTTCAACCTGCTTGTGATCCAAGCAGAAATCAATTGGCCTTATAAAGCCACTAGGGCTACTTTCAAGTGAAGCAATGTTGTTGTGGTTATAATGCATGCTCTCCGAGTAGCCATCGCCTCCACTGTTGTTTCCATTTCCGCTACCTGATGTGATTATCATGTTGGATGACGGTAGCGAAAATGGGTAGCCATTATTATATTTATCAGTCTGAAATGAGAGCTGTAGATCAACTGGGTTCGGCAAAGACATCATCATCATCAAAGGATTAGGGTTTTGGTGGTTGATCAGCTGGGCGCTGTTCATAGATAGTGGCTGCTGCTGCTGCTCGGTTGAGTGCAGCTTTTTGGAAGAGGAGGAGGAAGAAGATGAAGATGATTTCCTGTTTTTACGGAAGCCTCCGCCTACAGGGATGTTGCGTAGAGTCCCACCTTTAGTCCAGTATCGACGACAGGTCTTGCAGAAGTACCTGGGCTGAGATAGGCTGTAGTTGTTGTAGTAGCAGAATTTAGTGTGTGTTGAGTCACAACGAGGACATTTTAGGGCTTGGTCTTGGGGAGGCCTAAGCCGCCTTTCAGACATCAAGATCTGTGAGGGTCCTAGCATGTCTCCTTCAGATGGGGACGCAGATGAGTCCATCAAGGCGTCCTCGTGCATTGTGGCCTAGTAAGACAAAGCCAGCAACGTCACAATGTGAAACCAATTCAATTAGCAGTGCCGGATCTTTATTACTAATACATGCATATATATCTTGCCGACACTAAACAAAGACCGGCTACAAACACTATTGTTGAGATGTGAATAATGCTCTCATAGGGTTCATGTATTCATAACAACTCATGTGAATATATATATATGATATTATACGTACCTTCGCTGATAAGTTGAATTTTCGCCTTATTATTCGCCATTTTATAAATATTTTAATAAATTCAGTGAAGTATACCGGTGTGTATGTGTACCTGAAGCGCCCAGCGGTGGTGCTGATCAGAAGCAGAATCCATATCCATGCAAACTTGAAGGGAAGTCAAACCCATTTCAGTATGCAACAAATATTGTACGTAGCTCTTCTTCTTGTTGCTTAATAATGAGTTTGAATTTGTGTTAGCGAGAGGAATGAGGTTTTTGCTTCTCAGATACGACGATGGAAGAATGGTGAAGAGAGAGGTGGGCAACGAGAGCTGTGAATAATAAGGAAGAAAAAGGTGGTTACATGGGGGGCCAGTGTGATGGATCAGTGAAGATGAGTCAGAGACAGAAGAGAGATGAGTCGGTGGCACAAAATTCACCATGGACCACCACAATGTCTCCTCTCTATAGATATGCATACAAAACGTCACCGTACGTCATGTTGCGTCTTCAGAAGTAATAGGTGTATTAAATGATTTCGGATCTAGTCGGTATGTCATGATGGAGTTTCGAAGGTCAATATATGTAATAGATGATAAGACTATCGTTATATATGTTGTAATATTCTGAGTCGCTGTAACCACCCATCTTCAGAAGAAAAAGAAAAAAATTCACCTTCATATTACTATATATCACAAAGATACCTCCATTAATTTCCTCTTTTTTTATAATGGTGTACAACAACAACTCAGAACATTACAATGTATTTTACTAAAGTTTTATCATCTAGTACATATATATACACATAGATCTTTTAAAGCTCTAGCAAGGCTCTTGATCGAATCTGAAATCATTCGGTATATCTTTCTACTTCTGAAGCGATGGCCATGTTCGCCACCTTTACCATGGATCCGCACATCCACCCTATCGGTACATTATTCTTCGACACTTGGAGCTCGTGTCATTTTGTGCACATTTTACCGTTGCAACACCTCCACGAGGGAGGAAGAACACATCCACACGCGAGGTGGAACGAGGAAAATAGAAAGGAAGAGGAAAAAGAAGAAAATCTCACAAAATTGTGAGGAAAATCGATGACCTTACGAACCCAAAGTGTAATTAAGGATCCATGAAGGACTCCTTAACCAACAGACCACCACTCTCATGTTGGCATACATCCATTAAATTCATATTTGAACAAGTTTTGGTGTGAATTGCAGCAAAAGGAGCCGATCGACAATGACAGCCTCTCATTTCCCAATAAAGGATGCAGCAATAAGCAAGCTAAGGCACAAAAGTAGAGAGAGATGTAAAGTAAAAACCCTAAACACTATTAAAAAAAACCTAAGATACTCTAATTAATCTGGGCTGGCTTGAATTTTGAGACACACATGTAGATGGATGCTGAAATCTGTTAATTAGCTACTAGATGAATGATGAGATGGGGTACCATCATGCTGTTGTTTTCTTTTGACCGGGTCCACTGCAGATATGCTGCCTCTTCTAACAAGCAAAGTATTTATTCTCTCTTTCAGTGACAGCCAGTTTAAACTGATTGTCCCTCCTGGTAAATACCCAAGTTAAACCATTTATTCATCAAATTGAACTGTGATAATTCACAATCTCCACATATTCGCTATAAATTTCTGCCCTTATGTGCCACAGCATGATCTGTCGCACAAAATATGTGACACTTTTACGACGAATCTGTAACAGTTTCATTTTACTGTCGATTTGTGCGACACATGTACGATGTCCGTTCCACAACCATGCGACACATTAGTGTTGTTCAATAGTTTAGCCCAAATTTGTAGTGATTCATGGATTGATTCTTCTCAATGATGATAATTTGTTCCAAGTAGCATGCATAATGCTTTATGTAAGATAACACAAACTAGTGAATCAAAATATTTAAAGAGGAATTTCGCTATAAGAGGGTAACACATAAATTCATTGCATTGATTGTCGCGTTTAGCAGCAAGGCGATGTTATTAATAACGTTTTAGATTGAAATATTCAGTTCCTGCCCAATGAGACCCATCATGTATCAATTTTGGCCTTGATGTTAGGCAGTGTTATTAAAACCGATCCAGGGATCGATTCGGTCAAGTTACTAGGTTAATGGATCAGTGGTTCGTACACCTTAAAAAATAAAATACTTATATATGACATTATAATTTAAGATTTTTATGACTTAATTAAATATTACATGGTTATGATCCGAATACAACAGCATACCATAACAAATTTAGAATTTGATAAAGTACAAATCAATAATAAAATAACAATAACAATTTTAGTCTTCATTCGCAAGTCACAACAACAAGAGGTGGAGCCATGAAATCTCCTTTAACAATATCATATAGGAAAAACACTGTGATACCCATTAATATTGGAAAATATAAAATTTCAAAATCAAACTGTTTAAATATAAACAAAGCGAACATCAAAAATTAAAATTAAAGCTAGTTGATAATTTATCACTTAAGTGATCGAAAAATGTTGGATAATTGTATTTCAAAAAAATTCGGCTCATTATACAATCATATTGTATCAAAAATTTATAATTTTATCAGATATCTAATTGAAGTCGTGATTAAAACAGGGTTTAAATATTTCTCAAACTCAAATTAACACCAATCTAGTGTAGACAGAAAATTAAATTATATTATACAATCCTGATAGATTATTAGACAATTAAATTTCTAGTTAAATAGATAATAAGTAATAAATTTTATAAATGAATATAGATTATATAAACAAATTATAAAACAAAAATCATGTTTAGCCTGGTGGAAGGAATTCGACCGATTCGGTCCGGATTTAATAACACTGATGATAGGTGTTGGTACAACGCCTAACTAAAAAGGGTAAGTTAATAATGAATTTCGTAGTTTGAGTTTAAAACGAATTAATTTGCTCAAATTAAGCAAAATTGGAAGAACTTTTTGTTAGGATGACTTGTGTAAGTTTGTAGCAATAGAGTAGAGCCATACACTACTAGTCTCTAAATAAAAAAATTTCTTTTCTTGTTCATAAATATAGCCAATGTTAAATCTCTATTTTGATTCTTCTGTATTCTTTATTTGTTAACTGCATCGCGTTTGTCACGACACAATCGGTTGTAATTAAGACTCCAATCATATGTTCTTTATTATAAATGGAAAATAAGTAAAAAGGAATGAGAGAATCTAAGAGCCTGCAGGTGTATTGGACAAGTTGTGTCGTAGATCCCAGTTTGAACTTGTAGTCAATTATAAAGAGCTGCTGCTGCTGTCCGCACAAATACATTCTTGCTGAATATACAGAGAGTGGTAGTGATATACATGATGCTATTGCTATGCTATATTATATATTGGCATCACCGATATAGACATGAGATTAAAATCTATTCGAGACCAAAGATGAATGAAACTTGAACATGAAACAACTTATATAAGCATCTGCTTTGTAACCCTTTTCACTTTGTTTGAGCTTGCTTTACTTATACTTTTGTTAACTTCAAAAAACATGTGGTATTCAAATTTCGAATGAAAAGGTTTATATTTTGAGGAAAAGGACAAAATGGCTCATAAAATTGTCTACTCTTCCAGTAATTGGACATTTATAGAATGATTTATTATTTATATGAGTAAATGGTTTATTATTAGGATTTAGGACATGTTCCGTTACATCCCCTATTTCTATAAACACCTGCATCCCTTATCAAAGCCGTCCATCTAATTCATTAGTGAGCCAAATCGCAAAGGCGTTGATCGGGCGAAAGACGAAGGTAGATCAGAAATTAATCAGTTTTCTATTTTTCTATTTTTAATTTTTGTATTTTTAATTTTTGTATTTTTAAATGATCAGTAATTATACAAATACTATTAACAAATATATTTTATAGTATTTTAATACATAAAAAAAGAAATTAGATGGTAGATGTATGATACCAAATATAAAGAATATGTAAAAACAATTCAAAATATGAGATTTTATTAGTTTTTTTTCTTCAATAAATCAACTCCATTATCCATATAGCACATTTGTTTGTTATTTATTAGGTTAATTATAAAAGGTTAAGATCAGGTACAAAGTTCATTTTTGGTACAAAATATAAAATTCGTCAAAATCATTTTATAGTTTGTCAGTTTATTTTATAGTTCGTCAAAATTCTAGTCGAAAAATGAAAAAAACGAGCCAAAAAATAAAAAGACGACATAGTTCGTCACAAAAAAACACCAAAAAATTAAGATTTAATTTCATCCATTCAAATCACAAGATCAAGGGCTATGATTAGTTTGTATTTTGTACCTGATCCTTTTCCTAATTACAAAAACATAATCTGCACTACCACCTGCGAAAATGGTGATAGTTGAGCTGATTGAACTCTTGATTATAAATCAAAAGGTCAAAGGTTCAGTTCCCCTGATTAACATAATTTTTACCTAATTTTTAGAACACGGATCAAATGCACACACATTCAATTTTGTATTAGGCGAGTGAATACCGAGGAGAAGATAAATGAATAGTTCGAAAAAGGGTCATGTGCTTGGTAAACTCCCTTCACATCATGATTCATTACATTCCAACTAATTGAATTATGAATAGATTTCCATTAGAGGGTTTGGATCAAATATAAACCCAATCTTTCTATATACATTATAAACTACTTAAAATCATGACACGTGTCAAGGGTAATACAGATATTTCTAATTTTTTGAATTTATTATTCAATGATTTAGCTAAATGTTCAGTGATACAGCCAAATCATTACTTTTCACTTCGTTTCATTAAACATTAATTTAATATTCACTGAACATTTTAGCCTTATTACTGAACATTTAACTTTTTCAAAGTTTCCACATATTTTGGCTAAATGTTTCATGTTATTAGACATTGTTCAGTGAAAATTTTCAAATTGTCCACGTAATTTTTGAACGTTCAGTGATAACGCTATATGTTCAACGATAAAGACTTAATATTCAGTGAATAAATTTTTTTGATGAATTTAAACGAAAAGTACGATTTTAAGCATTCTGATAGGTGTATCCCTTTAAGTCATTTTTATATATGAATTTCGTCAAAATTTATATTATGATCAAAACTGTATCGTTTCAATAAATGACATTCACATTTAACTAAGATTTATACGTGAACCGTGCTCACTAGTTTGAAATCTTAATTTATGAGGTTTCCAATTGGATTAAGATAGTTGATGGGGCATATTTATATGACTCATCGAAGTAGTTAAACCCACCAAATTAGACACTTTGTCTTAACAACTTTCACTTGTTAGTCCCATTTTTGCTCTACAGGCTATTTTGATGTTTAGGAAAGAAACAAACTTAAAAGAGGAGTTTTGTGCTAGAAATGGATTACAAGTCAATCGGGCCAGTCGACGACCGAGAGGACCCAGTCGGCAACCGAGAAGACACAATCAGGCCGAGCTTCAGTATCGGACCGCGACCGAGAAATACCGGGTCGCGTCCCAGGTCGGTACCCGAGCGGACTCGGCTGTGGCCCGAAGGCCAGTACCAGAGAAAGAAGGGCGCGCCTGAGAAACCATGACCAAGCTGCTACCGAGACGCCCCGGGTCGCGCCCCAAGATATTACCGAGAAATCTCGCCGGCGCGCTGAGGTTCACGACCGAGAAACGTCGGACCCCGTCCGAGAAGGTAACCCGAGAGGCAGCCAGTCGCGCCCGAGCTAAGCGCCGAGAAACTACCGGTCGCACCCGAGGCAAGCGCCCGAGCCAAGCGCCGAGCTCCGACAAATTCCGGCTTAAACTCCAATCAAATTCCAGGAGCTTGCTACTCAATTCCGGTGCCCTTTGGAAGCTACCAGCTCACAGAGCAGCTGGCCCTTGGTAGCACCTTGCTCAAAGAAGAATACACTTGGCACCAACTAGCTTAAAGGCGACTAGCTTAAGGATGAAGGAAGCTCCAAGAGGAGGGCATTTGGCACCTACTAGCTTGGGCGGCAAACCCATTGAAAGAGGAAAGCTCAAGCCGCCTCCCATGCCTACAAATAGGAGGGCTTGTACCTTGTAAAGGAGTGACAATTTTTAGAGAGCTTGAGTTTGAATTCTATCCATCACTCTAGAGAGTGAAACACTTGTACTTGCCATACTTGTAACACTTGCACTTGAAATCAAAAGCTCCAATTCTCCCTACTCGTTCTTGTCTCGTTTTCATTCAAGCAATTTCCAAGTTCGTACTTTTCTAGTAATGGCACTTGTATTCGTTGCCATGAATACAAGCGGCTAAAACTCATATTCGGTATATGGTTTTCATCCTTGTGCCGACTTCTTGAGACTATGTTTTTAATGCCTTTTACACTTCTCTAGTCCTTAAGCCATTTCAAGGATCATTCGGCAAGGCTAAGTGGATGTTTTGCCACAAAGCTTAGCCGAGTTGAATGATCCCTATAGTCAATATTTACCGGATGCTTTGGGCAAAGGTAGATAGTGACAACCTAGTTTGAGCAGCACCTTTGCCGGGTTGTTCATTATAGTAAGGACTAGAAGCTCTTAACGTGTCAAGCTTGTTGTGGAGTACCACCTTTGTCGGGGTATTTGGATTGTCACCTTTGTCGGGACAATCACACAACACCTTGACAGGTTAAGAGTGTGGAATATCACCTTTGTCGGGGTATTTGGGTTATCACCTTTGTCGGGATAATCACACGTAGAATTGTAAAAGAAATCATTCGAAGTCTATGATGAAAGTATCACAAGTTTGAGACCCTAGACTGAATATCCTCTCATCGAATTACCTTTCACTTTCACTTTCAAGCACTTTACATTCTCGCACATTTACTTAGTGTCTTTACTTTCCTAAAGACTTGGTCCTTCAAGCATTTTACTTCCCTCGCACTTTACTTTCTCGCACATTTACTTTCCTCGCACTTTATTTTCAGTCATTTACCTTTCAAGTACTTACTTTCAAGCACTAAACCTCAACCAAAAACCCAATTGTCTTTACTTTATTTATTGCTTTCAAAAGAACAACTGTTTCCAACCAAACTCCCTTGGGTTCGACCCCTACTAATCAATAGTGAGCCTAAGCTAGTGGAAATATAAATTGTAAATTTGCAGGTCACAACGACGGCCTGTCAATAGTACAAAGTTAATTTTTTGGTACAAATGATAAAGTTCGTCAAAATTGACTTATAGTTCTTTGTCGAAAAACGAAAAAGACGACATAGTTCGTCACTTTTGCATATAATTCGTCGCCCAGAAAATGCACCTAAAATCATGATTTAATTTCATTCATCCAAATCACAAAATCAAGAGCTATAATTTATTTGTATTTTTTACCAAAAAATTAACTTTATACCTGATCTATTTCGTTTCCAATAAATTAATAGGTTCTAGGGGTTTCCAACTATCTTCATTATAAATTAGTAAAACACTACTTGAACTTATTAAAAAAGACAAGATTTAATCTAATTGGATTCGATCTTAGTCACTTATTTAGGATGATGCAAGAGGGAACCTGGCAGCCTCTCTAAAGTGAGGCCAAAAATAGCCCTTCCCTCATTTCATATATTTAAATAACATAAAAAAGAGTTCCCATATATCTTATTGGTTATTAGGCCTCCCGACTGAACCTACAAACCCAACAAATGCATACAAGCTTTCTGGCCCAATGATTATTATCCCCCAATGGAGATTCCACAGAAGCAATGCACCAGTAAATTAAAGCATGCTAAGTGCTCTGCTATGTATCAGAATACCTTTAACTATACAACAGTATAAGATTCATACCAACAGAGAAGACATGCTCTGTGAAGAGTGCCTGTAGTCTGAGTGCGACAAGGGAGGTACCAGCCATAAAAAGGAACGTCATCACAGTGCTGAACTCATTATGATGACAGCCAGGAGAATTTGGTAGATATGGAGGTATCTGAGAGGAGAAATAAATACATGGGAACAATGATCAGTCAGTTTCTTGCAAATAATGGAGTTTCAGAAAGAAAGAAAAAAGATTTGATAGGCAACATTTTTATTGATAAGCGAAGTTTAGGAGATACATATACATCCCATATAAGTATGACCCCAATTCACCCCTGCTAGGATCCAATCTTAGCAATGAAGATTAGTGAAACTAAATCTTAGCAATGAAGACCTTGGTCAACCTCCAAGCCAGTCAAACTAAATCTTAGCAATGATGTTTCAGAAAATTAAATGCCAAGGAAAACATGAAGAGCAGTCAGCCTAAGACAAACAACAAACAGTTTCCACAATCTTAGAAATGCACCTTATATCTGCTGAATATTCCCTTATATAAAAGATCTTGGCAGAACTTCATGCTATAACTAGTGTGAGCTCTATCTAACTCGCAAGTGCTGCATGCGAACTAGGCTTGTCGCCAAAACAAGCTACACCCTAATATTGATTTTACTGTGGATTGTGAAAGCTAGAATTAAATACCTATAAAGAAGAGAGCCTTTTATGAGGAGTGTTGTCTGCATAGATTGTAGCCGGAAATTAGAGAGCTGAGAGCAAAGGTGGAAAATGCCATAAAAGACATTGTGACTGAAGCAGTGGCCATGATGGTGAACTCATCTTTTCCCCAATTGGACTGCCAGTCATCTACTCTGGTGGCGGCGGACGAGGATGCTGAGATCAGTAGATATGCGAGAATCTAAAGAGCACATAAATAACAAGGCACATATGATTAGCAAAGTGAACGCTGTACAGTCCCTAGGGAAAACTCAACGGAACATTATAATAGGCAGACACTCTTCACAACTTTAGATATACAAATAATACATAGAGATTGATTCTCCAAGAAAAAAGTTGTGAAATGATTAGCAAACTTAAGGTTCAAACTGATAACGAAAATAGTTTTCCACTGACACACTTATAAAAAAGTAAAAACATTCATAATGAGATGCAAATTTTTTTTTTTAACCCTGACGCACTTATACAAAAGTAAAAACATTTATATTGATGCAAAATGACTTGCCTGATCAATTGCAAACTCGAAATGATAGCGTATATGGCTCTTAATCACATTCTTTCCGGTGATCAAAAGATAGGATAGACTGCATGCTTGAAGTCCAGCATACACAAAAGCAATAACAGTTACAGACAAGCAGTACCTGTCATCGAAGGGACATACAATAACATTAACAATCCCAAAGAAAACAAAATGGTAGAGCTCTCTCATAATCAAAAATATATACAGCAAGTATTGCAGACCTTGTATAGCAATTAGAACAAAGAAAAATTTTGGGGCTTAAAAGTCAGCATCAGAAACACGATAGTGTACACATCCTACACAGCAGCTTCAATGATTCCATACACCAAATAACAGCTTCCAGAGTGCGGTTAAGTAATGTTACATAAATTCTGACTATAAGCTACTTAGACAATAAGTTCCTCAGAAGGCATAATAGTTTGAAATGGAGATGGTATCCAATACATAGCTTAAAATTAGGAAGTCAATAGTGAGAGTCAACAAGCAGCACTATCCTATCCTTCTTAAATCCAATCTTCATGTTTCAGTGTTATCGAAGTCCATAAAAAGACACTACAAGTGAAATCAAACATGTACCTGTACTCCTTGTAACGATCAAAGGAGTCGCCGCTCCATCCTTCAGTCCGATCAGCAGCCATCACCGAGAACGAAACCAAACACAAGACCATCTCCGAAACCCTAAACCCCAACGCCGCCGGATCCAACGATCTCCGAGATCTTCTAACTCTCGTTTTCCTGACTCCGTTAGCCGACGGAAATCCCTCCCTGGCGGGAACAACAGCAGGCGATCGAGTGGGAGTGGGGACATAGGGAGGAGATCCCTTGACGGGGTAGTTGTATTCGACGGGAACGATGGCTTTGGAGAGGGGATTTTCAGGGGAGGGGGAGTGAGTGGAGGAGGGAGTGTGGACCGGAGATGGGGACGATTTACCGTCGGAGGGAGAGTGGAGCGGGGAGTGAGGCAGCTCGTCGTCTTCGTCGTCGATGATTGGTTGAGGAGTTCGTGACTCGGTCTCTGCTTTGCTGCTGCTGCTGATTTTTTTCTCCATTATTGCTTGTTTGTGGAGGATGAAATCAGTGAGAGAGGGATTGTGTTGTTTATTTTATTTAGGAAATAATTAAAATTTTAAGATTAAGAGACAGTGGGTACGATTTACACGTGGCGTTAGTTGGACAGATACCTTTGACTCTTTGAGACGCACAAGATTCAGAAACATGTCGACAAAATTATTTCGTAGATATTTGAACAGTGCCCAATGAGCACGAGCAGCGACAACAAGTTTTTTTTTTTTTGAAAGAGGCACATAGCCAATACAGGCAAGATACAAGCTTACAAACATTGGATCAAGTTTTGGAAATAGCGTCCAAATGACTCCAGCTAGGAGTCGACAATGGGCAGGATAAGGTCGGCTCTGCCCTTATTAAAAGGGTTTAGGGTCGAACAAATGATAATTTTAGAGTGTTTTAAAAAAAGTTAGGGTCGAGCTTGGCTCAAAATTTTGACCCTAGGGCCGCCCTCAGGATCGAACACTGAAGGGCTTTTAGGGCTGGACTTAAAATAATTATTTATCAAACATATCAATAAAAAATCACAATTTTCTATTAAGCACATCAATAAAAAATTTTACAAAGTCAAAAAATATCCGTAACAACAACTTCACCCTATTCTTTTTTTGGTTGAAGTCATCTTTACATTATGTGGACGCTTAAGCGATAAATATTAGATAGCATACTTATATACAAATTTAAATTTACGTAGGTACCTCGTGTTATGTACACGGGTTATAGAAACTACTGTCATAGCCAATAAATATAAATGATAGCACAAATAAGCGGTATGAAAATGTAGGACTTCAAGCAAATTATCAATCCACTTGTTTGCTAGTAATTAGACTTTGGAGAATGTCCCCTAGACTCTGAATAATTAAGCTTACAGTATGAACAACTTATCATTTGTTAATCCTTAAATTGAAGACTAAGTGTATATTTCAAAAAAATTGACTAAGTGTATATTTCAAAAAATATATAAACATTAATCTTATCAACTAAGTGTATATTTCAAAGAAAAAATTGACCAAGTGTGTTATAAATTAATTTATAGAATGTAAAATATGGAAGGGTTTTTTTAGGTCGAACCGAGTATAACATTATTAGGTCATAATTAGGTCGGGCTTGTTTAGGGCGGACAGGGCCAGGCTCGTTTAAGGCGGACAGGGCCGGTCTTGTTTAGGGAGGACAGGGCCGAGCTTAATTAGGTCATAGTTAGGTCGGGCTCGAGGGCCAAACATTGCTTTGAAATTATGGCCTTTGTTCGACTTTGAGCCTTTAGGCCTTAGGGCTCGAAGCTTCAACTTAGGGTCGGGCCGACCTTAAGGCTCGTAGGTCATAAGGCTTTGTGCAGGGCTTTCGAGCCCTGGAGCTGAATGTTGACCCCTAGCTCCATGTCCATCTCTCGAAATGCGCTTTTTCCCGAAATGGAGTCGGCAGCTATGTTTGCTTCTCGCTTGGTGAGAAGAATCTGCCAGTTCAAATTCGCTGTGATATTGTCGCAGATATCTTAACACCAATCTTTACCCTGTAAGTCTTCCCTTATTAGACAATTTACGCCCACTACAACGTCCTTGCAATTTGTCTCAAAAAGAACATGTTCCAGTCTTAATCTCTCAGCCACGCCGAATTCCTTCTCTGGGCACCAGACCTTCACAATCAAGGGCACTATTAGAGCATGCATGGTAAATGTAACGCCCTAAAAATTATTAACTCCAAAATGATGTCACATCGGTCGCACGTCTCCTAAATCACAAATGGAACGTACGAAGCCTCAATCATTTTAACAGATAAATTAAAACATAAGCTGTAATTCAAGTTTCAATTCATTTAGATAAATAACAACATACTGATTTATGTGCAGCTATCCAATAAACTTAAGTCTCCACAGAATATGTATTACTTATTCACTTCTAGTGCCTCTCACTGAACCCCATAGTACAGTCAGCAACATCTGAAAAACAACAATATGGAAAACATGAATCCACGGCTCGTGTAAGTAAGATAGACCCAAACTGAGTAAATCATGAGTGTTACGAAAATAACGATAATCGATACATACCATATACAATAAACAGAGAGAGTATCAGAAAATAAATGCAAAACTTACACAGAACTTAGCCAGACAGAATCATTTGAAAAACTTATACAGAACTTAGCTGGACAGAATCATTTTAAAATTTCAGAAATTAGAACAGACAGAACAGCATCGCAATCTAATCAGAAGTCCCGGGACATTGTCGTCGTACTTGGCCCTACGACCGGGCAACAGAACACCATACTTTGCCCTATGGCCGGGCAACAAAAATTTGTCCTACTATTGGGCAACAGAAGCCATACTTTGCCCTATGGCCGGGCAACAGAAATATATCAGATTGCGAGCCTTCAGAATCGAAAATAGAAAATCTGACATGATGGAGATGATGAGACGACAGTATTGATTTTTTTTCAAAAACCGAGATATAAAGAATCCGTTTACCGACATTGAAACAGAAGGCAGGAGGGAGACGGTGAGACAAGCAATGATGAGTTTTCCAATACCAAAATATAACAAATTTATTTACCGAGAATGAAATGGTTTCATATGAACTTACACCCATGATTCGAGGTTTTGGGAAAATAAATATAGTATGAGAAATAAACAGGCATGGTAGATATTTTTACAAAAAGGAGTTTATAAAATAAACAGAATTGGTCCATCATATTACTTACCTTGCACGCCCATAAAGTAACTTCAATAACTTATATGCTGCCGAATCAAGTAATAAGCACCTAAAAGCCATACAAGTCACACTTGAACACTTAGATTCTTAAGCTCACATGTGAACTTCAAACTATAAATTATTCAAATTTAGTCTACATGCATTCTCTCATCAACCTTGTAAATTTCAGATCACCGTACCAACTTCAAACTTATTTTCTGGGTTACTCATGAGACATTAAAATATGTTATTCATACTGTTAGAAAGATCACCTCGATTAGTACGACTTTGGATTTTAAAACACCCAATTTTCACACTTAAAACAAAAGTTATGCTAATTTCAAAACATGTTGTCAGATCTGCCGAAATTACCACACATCGTAGAACGTCAACTTCAAATCCAATTTCAGAAAAACTCAAAATGAACCAAATTACGAGCCATATACGGCTGGAAAGATCCTTTTGACTAGAACATCATGGAACCAAGAATCACACGTTTTCAATAACACAAATAGAAGTTACTGGCAACTTAAAATACGTCAACAGATCTGTCCAGAATTTCAGAAAAACAGTTTTCACTATTCAACTTCAAACTTAGTTCTAGACCAGATCAGATTGAGTTAAAATACATACTATATACCGTTGGGAAGATCTTTTCAATCAGAACACACTAGAATAAAAAATTATACTGTTTGAATTACTAAAACAGGAGTTACAGCCGCTTTAAAATCAGTCGTCAGATCTGTCCAAACAAAAAGACAGATTCCAATACTTAACTTAGAAATCAGTTTAATAATTATCCAGATTTAATCTTAAAACGAATCTTATATGACAGGAAAGCTTAAATTGATAAGAACAACATAAAATTAAGAAATAGCCATTTTGAAAATTGTAAATAGGAGTTTCATGTAATTCAGTTTAAGTCGACAAATCTGATTTTTTGGAGATCTCAGCCATATTCTAAATACCTTTTAATCTATACACATGTACTCAAATCATGCTAGAAACCATATAATCCGAATTACCATTCTTCACTTCATCTTCATAAAAGTCAATCAAATCAAATCACCGAGAATACATACCTACATTGATTGAAGTTCCCCAAACATTCCATGAACATTTTCACATCACATACTCATCCTTAAGAATTAAACTTAATGTTTCTTTCTTTCTTTTGAACGGATGAAAGTCTGAGAACGATGCACTCTTGAGTCACCATATGAGAGAAATTTTAGAGAAAAGATGAAGAGAAGAGGAAAACAAGAAAAGCCTCTCCAATTAGGGTTTCGACTTCCCCCGGCTCAATCCATATGCACTGATTTTTATTTTAATAAGCCCATTAACTCACGGTTTGTTTCCTCAATTTATTTCCATCATAATTTTCCATTATTTATTTCTTCCAAATTTAATTTAATCAAATACATTTCTATATTTGGGCTGGATTTAAATTTGGGTTATTACATTATCCTCCCTTAAAAAGGAGTTTAGTCCTCTAAACTCGACATCTTTTTCTTTTTCAAACAAAAAGAATAATAATTCAATAGACTCTAAATTTATATTCGGTTAATACTAAACATGTGTTCTCTAAACATAGATGTACAAAATACTCGTGGGTTCCGAGAAAAACATAAATCAATCAGACAAGTTTACAATTTATATGTAAATAATCAACCTTAACCAAATTTTCAGTGTATCAAATCTTATGCTACTTGCAAACTTTATTTGGACTTAAACATTTAATTGACCTCAACATCATGTACATACCCCTTATAAACTCCAAACAAATGCAAAGCGTAGCATTATAAAACGAAGCAAACATCTCCAAATTTCAAGAGTTCCAATCAAACACGGCTCACTCATCACATATGCAAATTTCATAATTTCCTTAGGAAAATCACATGTAAAATAAATGAAAATTTCTACTTCGAATCATATCCCGTTAACCACCATCAAATTTTTTTGTTCAACTGTGAACTGTAAATATGCAAGCTTGATAAATATGCTTCGTTAATAAGCACCCAACATATAAACGATATTTTCAGACAATGCTCCAAAACGTGTGACATGTAAATATTTAGCTAACCCAATTATTATGAGTGAACTTAATTAATGGTGGACAAATATCTTATGAAGCATAATATATAATTCCAAGAATATGATTTAACATTTATCACTATGTCCTTCTCTCACCACGGTACAAAAATCGTATTTGAATTCACGCAAGTTTTCAATGCATTACATGAACTTCCTCAAAAATTCAGAGATACACCTCGAGTCTCTACCATGCACATTTCAACGTATCTTATTAGTGTCCAAATGTATTAATTAACCGTAACTATAAGTCAAGTAAAATATGTCATTACTTGAAAAGTGATCCTCAAGGACAATCATTGATACTCCAATAGTAGAGAATCTTTATTCTACATGAACAGTGGTTTGATCATCCACGCTTCCACGGCGCTACTCTATCTTAAAACCATTGATTTACGTCAACTTTAATTAAGCTTATGTGTTCAATCATATGATCGTAAAAAGTGTTCAAAGATGAAACTAGAATAATACTTACCCCTCAAAATATCAATCTACTTGCATCACCAAAACGACATGTGACTAAAATTTAATACTTATACAACGAGTCTAGTCATGTTTCATGTCTCGTGTCTAACTCCTCAAATGTAATACAAATTTTAGCCTTTAATAAAACGTGAACTCCACATAGCACATTATACAAAATAATACCACCAAACACAAGTGTAAAACAACCACTTCTAATTCTACATCACAATAAATTATTTTTCTACTGTCTCCAAGTGTAACAATAAAATAATCAATTGTTCAAGATACAATGCAAACCATTCTTTAAAGCACAACTACGAGTTACATATTTATCTTTACAATGGCCAAGTTGGCACAAATACCAAAATGTTCATTTACTATAAAAATAATTATATTCACATTATTTTGTTTAACTAACCAGGTTGTGTGTTACTTATACCTATAGTAACGATATACAAAAAGTCCCTTAAATGATGACAATCTTACACCTCAAAACATAAATGCAAGGCATGTCCATCATATTAGAGTCCAAGTGTTTAACCTTTACAAACCATGAGTTGTAAACTATGATTATTCAGAATCCACTCATATATATAGAAACACCTTCTTCTCTTTTTTTGTCACTCTGGTCAATCAAGTAAATTTCATGTGTTCACAAATCACAGTGCAACTCCCAATATGTGTGACTTTAATGACAAACTCCACAAACTTATCACAAGATGGCACAAACACATTATGCAACAAAACCTGAAGATTATAACCACCTCAGTAAGCACATGCATCATGGATAACTTATTATGTACACACTTTGCTCGGAAGCCAACTTTATATATTCATAAACTTTAAAATTAGTCTTCACTAACCTGAACGGAAGATAATCTCCAAAAGAAAAACTCTATAACTCCAAATGGCTGACCAACTTGATAGATATGGATAAAGATTTATCAATTTATGAACAAACACTCACTTCTCTAAAGTCGATCTAAATAGTCATGTCATAATTTCCCACTTTAAAAGTAAAACCAAAGTACAAATAAGTAGGTACAAATACTATGACTTTTATACTCCAAAAACATGTTCAATAACATACATTGGGCAAACAAGGACTTGTGTATAATTAAACTGATAACCTCCAAAAGCTTATAGAGGACCTCAATAGTCAAGTTTCTTTACATCCACAAAGTTCACGCAAAAGAATCATAAGCGCGTGCAAAATAAAATTCCCAAAATAAGGTTCTTATAGTCTACCCCACTCTCGCGCAATATTTTATATACGTAAAATCTTTACTTTCTTATTAACATATGCAGGAACGGAACCTATTGCTCTGATACCATTAAATGTAACGCCCTAAAAAATATTAACTCCAAAATGACGTCACATCGGCCGCATGTCCCTTAAATCACAAATGGAACGTACGAAGCCTCAATCATTTTAACAGATAAATTAAAACATAAGCTGTAATTCAAGTTTCAATTCATTTAGATAAATAACAACATACTGATTTATGTGCAGCTATCCAATAAACTTAAGTCTCCACATAATATGTATTACTTATTCACTACTAGCGCCTCTCACTGAACCCCATAGTACAGTCAGCAACATTTAAAAAACAACAATATGGAAAACATGAATCCACGGCTCGTGTAAGTAAGATAGACCCAAACTGAGTAAATCCTGAGTGTTACGAAAATAACGATTATCGATACATACCATATACAATAAACAAGGACAGAGAGAGTATCAGAAAATAAATGCAAAACTTACACAGAACTTAGCCAGACAGAATCATTTGAAAAACTTATACAGAACTTAGCTGGACAGAATCATTTTGAAATTTCAGAAATTAGAACAGACAGAACAGCATCGCAATCTAATCAGAAGTCCCGGGACATTGTCGTCGTACTTGGCCCTACGACTGGGCAACAGAACACCATACTTTGCCCTATGGCCGGGCAACAGAAATTTGTCCTACTATTGGGCAACAGAAGCCATACTTTGCCCTATGGCCGGGCAACAGAAATATATCAGATTGCGAGCCTTCAGAATCGGAAACAGAAAATCTGACATGACGGAGATGATGAGACGACAGTGATGATTTTTTACAAAAACCGAGATATAAAGAATTCATTTACTGACATTGAAACAGTAGGCATGAGGGAGACGGTGAGACAAGCAATGATGAGTTTTCAAATACCGATATATAACAAATTTATTTACCGAGAATGAAATGGTTTCATATGAACTTACACCCATGATTCGAGGTTTTGGGAAAATAAATATAGTATGAGAAATAAACAGGCATGGTAGATATTTTTACAAAAAGGAGTTTATAAAATAAACAAAATGAGTCCATATTACTTACCTCGCACGCCCATTAAATAACTTCAATAACTTACATGATGCCGAATCAAGTGATAAGCACCTAAAAGCCATACAAGTCAAACTTGAACACTTAGATTCTTAAGCTCACATGTGAACTTCAAACTATAAATTATTCAAATTTAGTCTACATGCATTCTCTCATCAACCTTGTAAATTTCAGATCATTGTACCAACTTCAAACTTATTTTCTGGGTTACTCATGAGATATTAAAATATGTTATTCATACTGTTAGAAAGATCACTTCGATTAGTACGACTTTGGATTTTAAAACACCCAATTTGCACACTTAAAACATAAGTTATGCTAATTTCTGAAGTTCTATCCCCTGTTCAAGTTAGTGTTCGAGGTACTGTTGAGACAGACCTTGAACTCCTTTCACAACAGTCCAAGGCTCAGTTGACACAGACCTTGCACTCTCGACACAACAGTTCAGCAAATAAACAAAAGCAGCAGAACACACAGACTGATAACCCAGTTCGGCTACGCCTACTCTGGGGGTTTCCCACACCCGAAAAAGGGACAACAAATCTTTATTACGAGTATAGGGCTTCCACAGGGACTTACACTTACACCTTGTAATTGCCAACCTCTAATACTCCGTCTCTCAGATTTGCAACCGAGGTTCACAGTAGTAAGCCTCGATCCCCTTCGTCCGAACAGACAGTCCGAACGTTCTCGACCTTCCCTTGAAGCTCGGACGCTTTCTCTCGAAAGCTTGTTCACCTTTGTTGTGTGCAGCAGTTAGATCGTGTCAGGCAGTCTGTGTTTGCACTTAAGTAGACTGCACATTCACCGATGTATTTCCAATGCGAAAATACAACCGGCCGTCGCTTCCTTCTTCTCCAATCAGCAGGATGTGCTCGTGTGTATTTTGATCTTGAAAGCGATGGGAATTAGGGTTGCCTTTGCATTCGTATTTATAGGCTCGGACGAAATCCTAATTCGCACAAGATAATCCCATCAAATATTTTGGAATATTTGATGTATATCTTTCACAAATCTTTGGAAGAATATACGAAGCCGTCTTCTTTCCCAAGCAAGTCACGTCGTCTTCAATTGTGTATATTCATTCAAATATCCTGCTCGAATAAGTCGCACGCCATCTTTAACTTGACGAAATCTTCGTTGCCAATATCTTCCGGAAAATATCCTTTGCGTCTTGATCACGCTGTACAGAAGTACTAGGATATGTTCGAACTCCCCCTGAACTCCTGCTCGAACTGTCTAACAACGTTTTGCCAAACACATGCCACACAAGGGAACATCAATCTCCCCCTTGGCATTTTGGCAAAACCAAATCACTGGATCTATCTATCTATCTAGACAGTAGACAAAATTGAGGGAACAAAAATTGTCGCCACTCAAAATACTCCCCCTTTTTGCCACAAACTGGCAAGGGGTCCGATCTAGTTCGAACAGCAAATCAAACTGTGCCAGAACAAGCACATACTACTGAAAGTTTTCAACGAAAAACGAGTTCAGAGATAGAGTTTTCAGGAGACCTTCAGGCAGACGACCCATCATTAGTGGCATCTGCAGAATCTGCATCATCAGATTCATCTTCACTCGGATAGCTGAGGGCACGAGCGAGCTTGTTGATGCGCCTGCGCTGCTCCTTGTCTACTTCGATGATGACATTAAGGTCCCTGAGCAACTTGCTTCGCTCATCTCGCCCCATTCTGGCTCCCCCTCGACTGGACTCTACCACATCTTTTCCTTTCTAGTGCTCCTCCTTGAGATCGTTCACGTGACGACCTTTGAACAACTTATGGTCGACGATGAACTTGCTGGGAGCCTTTGTGAGATGGTCAGGCGAGGCCTTCAAATCAGGAGCTTGATAGATGATCAGCTCGTATATCAGGGACGGGAAGCAAATCTGGTGCAGAGATCTCGACGAGGTGGCATGTTCAGCAATCTGTTTGAACATCACTCTGCCCAGGTTGAACTTCAGTTTATTCCCTATCTGATAAAGCAGTTGAGCCATGTCCTTATTGACAGTAGAGCGATGAGTGGACGACCTCCAGTTGAAGACAACAATGAAAAATAGCATGGAATAGAACGTAGATAGCTCCGCTGTATTCACAACTGACTCAGGCCTCCACTGAACAGAGCCTGCAGTGATGGTGCTCACAACCTTCTCAAAACTTGGTTCTTCTTCATCAATAGCTGGGTTGTCCATGGCGAAGTATACATTGATCAGCTCAGGATCAATCTTGATCCGTCTCCCTCTGACGTAGAAGATCCCATACTCAGATTCTCCAACAACCCCAAATCCAGGGGGCAAGTTTGCAATAGCCTCACGCACCAGTTGTTCATTGAAAGGTTTGCATCTGTCCAGCGTCCAGAACAGATCAGACTCCTTAAGCACCTTAATCACTTCCCTTCCCTTGTACCGGGACTCCTCCAGCAACTTCTCAGGAATGATCTTTCTTTTCTGCACACAGCTCCACTTCACTGCATCGTCTTTATTTACGAACCATACTCCTTTCTTGACCTTACCCACTGGAACAGTCTCAGACTCAGGGGCTGGGACTTTGCATCGCCCAGCATCTTCAGAGATGGGAACTGCAGCGACGCGCTTCCTTTTCTTGGAAGAGCCGACTCCCCCTGCACCAATGCTGACCTCAGCAACCTTCTGAACTGATCCTTTTGACGACTTTGCAAAAACAACCTTCTTCTTCTCCTTGTCCTTCTTTGTCCTTTTGAGGTTGACAAGAGGAACAAGGTCCTGGTCATCTTCTGAAAGGGTACCTTCCTTTGAGGCTGGCATTGCAGAATCCTCACGAACTGATGCACTAATATCCTCCATACGATCACTATGCAGATCATCTTGGCCAACTACTGGAGCAGCCATTGCTTCCTTAGCGCCTTCTTCTGGAACACCCACTGTCTCACCTTTAGACTGGGCACAAGATTCCACAGTTGGAGCACTAGCAACTATCTCAGTAACAAACTTTTCTGCACCAACACTCTGAGCATGAGGTGGTTCCTCTGATCTTATCACTTCGAGATCCTTCTCCTTTTCCAAAACCTCCATGACATTGTCAATGTCTTTGAACAGCTTCTCTAATTCTTCATCCTCTTCTATAGGAGAGTCTCCTCTAACTGTGGCTTCCTTCAATAAACCAGGATTTTCTGGTGGAAGAATCATCTCGGAAACATCCTCCTTTTGTTTACTGAATTGTTCACCTTCTGAACCTCCAATGCTCTTCTCTGGGCCAACATCAGACTCCTCATTCATCACAGGCTTTTTCCCTGAGGCATCAAGAAGGTTTTCTGTCTCCTCATCAGACATTGCAATGAGCCTCCCTCTTACAGAGCTGATCCTGGCAAGGCACTGTCTTGGAGAGACCGCTCGGCGAGTCCCCTTCTTTCTCCGTAAACCGTCTGGGCGAACATACCCAGACGCATGAATTTTCTCCCTCCATGCTGCTGGTCCTCCAGCCACCTTGCTGGGAATCTTGATGTCTTCCACAAACTTGATAGTTTCATCCCCAATAACTATCTTACTAGCGACATTACCAGCTATATCTCTACTGGTTTTCCAATCAACAGCCCTACTGGCTTCGCCATCAACCACAACCTTATCCTTCTTCTCAACACCCGTATTCATATCTTTGACCACCACAATCTTGTCAATAATAGGAATATTTGCAGAAACTGAAGGAACAGTTTGAAATACCTCAGATTGGGGACGGTCTTCTTGAGACACACCAGCATCTAATGAGAAGGTCGAATCCTCCGTGGTCGACTGAGGGATTTTGACTGTAATTCCTCCGGCAGTCTTCTTTGTTACGGCCACAGATTCTGAGATAGAGCGTAAAGGCGACGCCTTTTTTCTCCTTCGGAGCTTTTGCCTTCGGAATTTTGGGTTTTGTCGCCAGAGCCTTTGAGGACTGCATGTTCGTCTTCTCAGCGGATTTGACGCCGGACTTCGCAAATTTCCTGGTGTTCACCATCGCCGTTTGGAGGATGTGCGGTTGAGAGAGAAATCGATTCTAGGGTTTGAGAGAAAGAGAGAGTAGACTACGAACTGCTTTGTGTTTCAAAAGAAATAACTCTCCAGCCTTTTCAACTTCCCAAATTGGTCAACTCTCGTTTCAAATAACGGCAGGAAAAATCTTCGAGAATATTCAAAAATATTTGTCTTCACGCGCTGTACCTTCTGTTCCAGCTCCCTTCCTTAGGTTGTCAGTCCAACTGTTGCAGCTGGAAATTCGCTTTTGACTGACCACCGCCTGGAACGCTTAGTGCTTGAAACCACACAGACCCAAAGAGGATCTGGGTGTTCCAAACTGTGCAATCTGGTTCAATCTCTCGTCTGATGAGGTGGCATGAATCTGATGATACAGTTTGAACTCCTTTTGCAACTTTGTTATCTTCTGTTCAAACTCGTTCTGTAACTGTAACACCTTGTGATCCAACAGTCTCCTGGTACACTTACCAAACTGCATTTGTGCGATTCTCCTATCTGACCTTGTGTGCAAGGTCCTATTCACTCCCCCTCGCACAACTCTATGTTTGGTTTGAACATAGTCTAGAGTAGACCGCGGCTTGTTAAAGTCTTCGTCTCCCATTCTGATGGTGTAACAGTTATTTGCCCTCCGTTTGCCTTTCATCACAGAACATCCATTTTTGTCGAGGACAAGGCATGAGTCACGAGAGAATGACACATAGTGACCATTGTCGCACAGTTGACTGATGCTAATCAGATTCATTGTCAGACCTTCAACCAGGAGAGTGTCCTCGAGTGCAGGTAGATCCGGAACCTTCAATGTCCCACAGCCGATCACCTGACTCTTCCTACCATCCGCGAAGGTGACAAAACGCATCTTCTCAACAGGTCTAATATGAGAGAGAAATTCAGAGTTACCTGTCATGTGGGTAGAGCACCCGCTGTCAAAGAACCAACTGTCTTGCACTGTATCTCGTGATGAGCAGCAGGCCATCATGCATACTGTCTGTTGTTCCTTCGGGACCCAAACAAGTTTCTGTCGAGGTTTGGTCTGTCGTTGATGTCCTCGACGTTCAGCAAGAGACTGTCGACACTGCCGTCTGATGTGTCCAATCTGATAGTAGTACCAGCATGCGCGCAAATCTTCCCTCTGATTGGGAGTTGAACTGAGGTAAGCATTCCCGGTCCGTCTTTGACTACCTTTAGACTTGGACAGATCCACTTTCTGTCTAGGGTGCTGTCTCAAGTGAGATATTGGGTATCGTGGCTCTTTTTCTCCCAGACGCTGATTCACTTTCTATCTCTGGTGCAGTTTCAGCTGCTGTTCTGGGTACTGTTCAGCCACTGGGTTGGTTTTAACAACCACAGTACCACTTGAGCATCCTTCTTTAGTGAAACCAAGTCCACGATGTCCAGACTCCGTTCTTTGAGACCTGAGAATATCATTCAAGTCTTTAGTGCCAGAATTCAGCATTCTTACCGACTGTTTAAGGTGGTTGAGTTCCTTCTCAGTGTCTGAGCGATCCATCCTTTCAGAATCTAGCTGAAGTTCCAGCTGTTCTACCTTCCTCAGTTGGAACACCTCTTTGCGCTTCAGATCTGTGATAGTTTTTCTTAGACCTGCCATGCCTACAGGATGAGTGTCACGGTCCTTCTCCATTTCGACTTTCAGTGAGGAGACCGTACCCAGGAGCTCTGTTTTCTGAGCAAGGAGACACAACCTTTCCTGTTTCATCTCAGCTAGTCGAGTATTCAGTGAGTCGACCGTGCCTTCGAGCTCAACCTTCTGTGTAAGTAATATCTCGACCTCCTGCCAGACCTTGTCTTTTTCTACAGTGATGCTTACAATTGTGTCATTCAGCTTCTTGTTGATTTTGATCAGTTGCAGCCACTTCTCATACAGATCTTTGTATGTCTGAGCGAGAGACTCCTGTGTGAGTTCTTCATCATCACTGTCTGAGGGGTCTTCAGCTGGGAGTTCTGACTGAGATGGAACTGTTGCATCGGTGCTGCTACATTTACCCAGAGTTGTGGTAAAGGCCACAAAGTTGGTGGTTTCACCTTTCTCTTCATCTGACTCACTGTCGCTGAAGCTAGCGACCATTGCCTTTTTCTTCATGAGGGTATTTGCACATTGTGAAGCAATATGACCGAAGCCCTTGCATTCATGGCACTGAATCTCTTCTTTACCTTTATCAGAGGAGTCTTGCCTTATATCACTTGACCTTGACCTGCCGGATTTCCAGTTTCGGAAACTGTTTGATGTAGACTGACCTTGTTATGGACCACGTCTGTTAATTTTCCTCACCATTCTGCCAAAGTTCTGAGCCATCATAGCCAGTTGCTCAGTGGTGCAGTCACCGTCCAGTTTGTCTTCTGATGTGTCCGCTTTGAGGGCATTTCCTTTCACATCTCCGGGTTGAAAGTCGTGATTGATCTCGTAAGTTCTGAGAGAACCCATCAGCTCGTCCAGCTTCAGTTTGGAGATGTCGTGCATTTCCTCAATGGCAGTGACCTTCATTGCAAATCTTGGAGGCAGTGATATCAGTACTTTGCTCGCCAGTCTTTCTTCATCGATAGGTTTCCCTAGTGCAGACGCCTCGTTGGACAGTTCCAGAACTCTGGTGTTGTACTCAGCGATAGTTTCACTCTCCTTCATCTTCATCTCTTCGAATTTGGTAGTGACCGCCTGCATCCGAGAATTGCGAACCTTGTCTGTTCCTTCAAAAGCAGTTTGGAGGATATCCCAAGCTTCTTGAGCAATTTCACAGTTGATAATTAGCTTCATGACATTCTCATCTACTGCAAAAAAAATCGCATTCATAGCCTTTGAATTTCCCATGGACGCTTTACCCTCCTCCTCTGTCCACAGGGCTTCTGGTTTCGGAACCGATTCTCCAGTGAGATTGTTCATCATGGGTTCAGTCCAACCTCTCATGACTACCTTCCAAGCCCTTTCGTCTACAGATTTCAGAAAGGATCTCATCACGGGCTTCCAGGTGGCATAGTTCGATCCTTCAAGCAACGGAGGTCTGGTGATGCTTTGTCCTTCCTTCAGAGTCATCTTGAACAGTTCCGGATCCCACTCAGTATGTCGAGTGTTTGCTTTGATACCAATTGAAGTTATATCCCCTGTTCAAGTTAGTGTTCGACGTACTATTGAGACAGACCTTGAACTCCTTTCACAACAGTCCAAGGCACAGTTGAGACAGACCTTGCACTCTCGACACAACAGTTCAGCAAATAAACAAAAGCAGCAGAACACACAGACTGATAACCCAGTTCGGCTACGCCTACTCTGGGGGGTTTCCCACACCCGAAAAAGGGACAGCAAATCTTTATTACGAGTATAGGGCTTCCACAGGGACTTACACTTACACCTTGTAATTGCCAACCTCTAATACTCCGTCTCTCAGATTTGCAATCGAGGTTCACAGCAGTAAGCCTCGATCCCCTTCGTCCGAACAGACAGTCCGAACGTTCTCGACCTTCCCTTGAAGCTCGGACGCTTTCTCTCGAAAGCTTGTTCACCTTTGTTGTGTGCAGCAGTTAGATCGTGTCAGGCAGTCTGTGTTTGCACTTGAGTAGACTGCACATTCACCGATGTATTTCCAATGCGAAAATACAACCGGCCGTCGCTTCCTTCTTCTCCAATCAGCAGGATGTGCTCGTGTGTATTTTGATCTTGAAAGCGATGAGAATTAGGGTTGCCTTTGCATTCGTATTTATAGGCTCGGACGAAACCCTAATTCGCACAAGATAATCCCATCAAATATTTTGGAATATTTGATGTATATCTTTCACAAATCTTTGGAAGAATATACGAAGTCGTCTTCTTTCCCAAGCAAGTCACGCCGTCTGCAATTGTGTATATTCATTCGAATATCCTGCTCGAATAAGTCGCACGCCATCTTTAACTTGACGAAATCTTCGTTGCCAATATCTTCCGGAAAATATCCTTTGCGTCTTGATCACGCTGTACAGAAGTACTAGGATATGTTCGAACTCCCCCTGAACTCCTGCTCGAACTGTCTAACAACGGTTTGCCAAACACATGCCACACAAGGGAACATCAATTTCAAAACATGTTGTCAGATCTGCCGAAATTACCACAAAGCGTAGAACGTCAACTTCAAATCCAATTTCCGAAAAACTCAAAATGAACCAAATTACGAACCATATACGGCTGGAAATATCTTTTCGACTAGAACACACTACAAATTTTGGGAAAAACTTACGATAACACGAATTTATAGTACAGTTATCGCAAATTTGCTTAATACGATAACTTTACGTTAAAAATTAATGTTATCGTAAAATTCCTTAACGTAAAAAATTTACGATAACATTTTACGATAACTTTGCAAGAACTTTACGATAACGCGGTCAATGTTATCGTAGTGTTATCGTACAGCCTATGCGATAACAATACAATAACTATGAGATAACAGTATTAATTTAATAATTTATATATTATATTCTTTTCTTTTTTTATTATTAAATTTAATAAAATATAACAAAAATATTTGACGCCAAATAAAAATATTTTGATTCTATAAAATAAAATATTCTGATTTCAACAATAAAATATTCAATAATATTCATTTTGTTTTATTTTTAAATAATTGAATTAAATTATTAAAATTAATCAAAAATTAAATGATGAAATTTAGTTTTTCATTTCACAAAATTGGAATGTATTCAACAAATATAATAAAATATTCAAAAATGTAATACATATCCGGGGAATTTCTATGTTTTCTACTACTAGGAGCTATAGAAATCCTCATTAAGAAGAAATCTCTGGGTGCTTTTTCATCATATCTTTTCCATCCATTTTAATCGGCAACACTTGCATTGAAGAATTAAAAATAATCACGAGAAATCCATTGCATACCAAAAATAAAATGATAAAAAAACAAGTGTAGAACATGAAACAATAGTAAACATCACAAGTAACCAAATTGATTACCAGTTCATTATCAAGTGTTTCATAATCCATCTAATAAGCAACTACACACTTGAAAACATAAAAGAGAAAATTGGTTTAAATCATGTCAAAAACATAAAGAGTGCCTTTCACATCTCATCCACAAACAAACACTCATGCACTAAAAGTATAAAAACTTAAAGCCATACTTTTGTATAAACCACTACAGATAAAATAAAACTTTGCAAAAATAACATACCCCTCGTCTGGGTGAGGCTTCTAAGAACCGCAGCTCCCCCTTGTTTGGCCTGATGAAGATCCCAACTTCCCCACGAGATACATACACAAAGAGTAACTAAAGTGAGCCACTTTCAACGGAATGTAAAGTATTAGGACTAGAATTTACTTGCAGAAAAATAAACTTCTCAATCACTAACAGTCATAGTTACCAACAAACGGTGATAGTTACCAACAAATGATTACAAGTACCGTGAACTAGCAAACATTCAAAGAGGTACAAGTACAATAAGTATACACGAGTCGTATAAATTTCACTAAAAGAAATAGTTGCGAAGATACAATCTTCCATACTATTTCTGTCATTCATATTTGCCAAGAAATGATTACAAATAATGTCAGATTCCCAATATACAAGATTCGGAAGATTAACTCAGAAGGATAGTACATTGTAAGGAGAAAACAATACACAAAGCATGAACAATTTGGAGGAACAAAAACTGTGTTCACAGCAGATTAACACGGCATACATGAATGAGAAGCAGACGACCTAAACAAAGATGTATAAAGGATCACTAAGCTGATGTAAAATTTACTATTATATGATAGTTGCTAAGCAGACGTAAAATGGTCACTAAGCAGATGTATAAACGGGTGAAGGAAATGTATTTGAAAATTAGCATACATGGAGAAGACAATACTAATAATGTAACATACAATAGCCATTGGTATCACATTTAAATATAACAAGATGCAAAAGCGTAGTTTAAATAAGGTAAAACGAGTACAACCAAACTTACTACTTTCTAAGCTCCCCTGTCCCCAGGGTGGCTGCCCTTCTGATGAAGCAGTGTGATCCAATATGTCTTCTGCAACCTCACATATTTGTTAAAAAGGAATACATTAGTAGATGCATCTACATGGGTAAAACGAATTAGCAGACATGAAAATAGGTGCACTACATGGGTAAAACGAATTAGCTGACATGAAAATTGGAGTGAGTAAGCTAAGAAGTTACAATAGTCACCTACTTGCAGAGAAAACAAATTACAAATTAATCCTTCAGCCAAATAAAATAACACAGACATCCAAACCCAGCAAACAATTCAGAAATCAGATCATAAGAAATGGCACAAAAAATAGGGGCTATGTAAATAGCTTCCCTCCTTTCCTTGTCCTCTTTCGCAAATCTCTCTGCCTCCTTCACCATTCTCTCCACCTGCACCATTTCATTTTAATTCAATGCCACAACTTGTAGCTAAAAATGATTAACAAAGAATTAGATTGAAGATTGATGGGCTCTTGGACTGCAGGAATGAGAGTTGACCCTCCAACTAGGATCACCTCGTCTATATCCTTGATTGAAAGCCATCTTTTAACGCATTTTCAACAGGAGTTTTAAGCCTATACAACCATGCAAGAAACATTGAATACCACAAGAACATCCTAAACACCACATCAACCAGCAATAAATTTCCCACAGAGACAATGGGAGCCGAACATACCTGTCAAGCAAATCAGCACAAAGTTCCTCAAAACTTGGCTCTTGTCAACATGGTATCAATGTGTTTAGGGCCATCAGCTGTCGCTGTAATGAAGGGAAGACTGCAAACAGGAAGCACTTACAAATATTAACATAATCACACATACATTTAGGACTATAAAAATGAAGAGATAGTCAATCAAGTGGACTTAATACCTGATGTTAGTTTGTGTCAATGTTGATAACTTCATTTTTGCTTTCTCAGCTTTTTCAGTAAGTCTCTGCAGGGCTTGCTTATCTTTTAGAAGATCAATACCTTCGTCCCTCCTGAAACTTTCCGCAAGCCAGTCCACAATTCTCTATCAAAACAAACAAATGAACACAGTAAGTACCAAATCACACAAACCATACAATGACTAACTCACAAATTTCAAACAGATCAAACAACCAGTCCACACCTTGTCAAAGCCGGCACTGTAACAACAGCCACAAGCTTCCTCAAAACCCTAAAAAATCATAAACAACTCAGTCAACCAATTATACAAAAATTAGAATTTCTGATTAATAGGATAGATGAGGACTCAATCAAAACCTGAGCTGAAATCTCCTCAGCCGCGAACTGCTTTCCTCAGCCGCAAACTGCTTCCCTCAAATCGCCAACTCAAACCTAAAATATTCAATTGCCGCGACTTCGAAAACTTTAATCGACTATTTGAATCAAAGAAGGCGAAGAAATCTCACCCTAGAAATCTCCAGGCGCATGAATCGGAGATTGTTGAGAAGAGAAGATTGGAACATATTTAGATTTAGTACGTTCGTCGGTGGCTGGCCTCTCTTCCCCCATCGATTGAAGCGGTGGAATAAAAATAGTGGAGTGATTTGGGCGGTCTACTAAAACCACAAGTATTTTCCTTAGTTACATAAAATATAACGGTGGATTGTGGAATGATGCTGCATGAATCCTACGATAACATTGTGTTATCGCAAAAATTGTTGTCATAAAGTTGACGTAAACACAGTTTATTTTTCTCCGTTATCGCATAAATTAACGTTTTCTTGTCGTACAAAAATTTCCGAAATTTGTAGTGACATCATGGAACCAAGAATTACACGTTTTCAATAACGCAGATAGAAGTTACGGGCAACTTAAAATACGTCAACAGATCTATCCATAATTTCAGAAAAACAGTTTTCAATACTCAACTTCAAAATTAGTTCTAGACCAGATCAGATTGAGTTAAAATACATACTATATACCGCTGGGAAGATCTTTTCAATCAGAACACACTAGAATAAAAAATTATACTGTTTGAATTACTAAAACAGGAGTTACAGCCGCTTTAAAATCAGTTGTCTGATCTGTCCAAACAAAAAGACAGATTCCAATACTCAACTTAGAAATCAGTTTAATAATTATCCAGATTTAATCTTAAAATGAATCTTATATGACAGGAAAGCTTAAATTGATTAGAACAACATAAAATTAAGAAATAGCCATTTTGAAAATTGTAAATAGGAGTTTCAGGTAATTCCGTTTAAGTCGACAAATCTGATTTTTTTGGAGATCTCAGCCATATTCTAAACACCTTTTAATCTATACACATGTACTCAAATCATGCTAGAAACCATATAATCTGAATTACCAATCTTCACTTCATCTTCATAAAAGTCAATCAAATCAAATCACCGAGAATACATACCTAGATTGATTGAAGTTCCCCAAACATTACATGAACATTTTCACATCACATACTCATCCTTAAGAATTAAACTTAATGTTTCTTTCTTTCTTTTGAACGGATGAAAGTCTGAGAACGATGCACTCTTGAGTCACCATATGAGAGAAATTTTAGAGAAAAGATGAAGAGAAGAGGAAAACAAGAAAAGCCATCTCCAATTAGGGTTTCGGCTTCCCCCGGCTCAATCCATATGCACTGATTTTTATTTTAATAAGCCCATTAACTCCCGTTTTGTTTCCTCAATTTATTTCCATCATAATTTTCCATTAATTATTTCTTCCAAATTTAATTCAATCAAATACATTTCTATATTTGGGCTGGATTTAAATTTGGGTTATTACAGTAAATGTTGAGCAGAAATAGTAATGATTGTACCAGAACTGTCCCTAACAATAAAGACCAATACCCCCGGTATTTTCCTCACTGCTCCAAGATGCATCACAATTTATCTTTACAAAGGTTCCTTTTGGCTTTTCCCAAGTGAAACTATTGTTATGTAAACATGGAGTTAAGGTGTTGAACCAAAGTGCAACCATAATTCTACTGAACATATTAGGAGTAAAGGTGTTGAAACCATAAATTTCCCAATATACTCAAAATCTAAATTTGAGTTCCCTTTTTACTCAATTTCCCAAATTATTTCCTAATTTACTCACTTTTCCTAAGATGTTGTTGGTAACGGCGTCTTAGTTGTAAGCCGCTGCTACCAATAACAGCGCCTTAGGCCACTTGTTACTTTAGTGGATCAAATTGACAAATAAGCTTAATACACTGTTACTTCGAGCATTTAAATGTTAGGCGCTATTTTATACGGCGCTTTAACTACTCATCCCAGCACGACCTCAATCCACACGCAACAAACAAGGTATCCGATTTTACCTTGGGAATCCAATATTTGGCAGGAATGGCTACCCAGGCGTATAAGTGTCTTTACGTGGAAGCTTTTCATGGGAAGGCTGCTTACAGATAACAAGATTAAAGGGGCAGACATGTCTATTGCTTCTAAGTGTCTTTGTTGCATCTGCCCAACAAAGGAACTCTCAATCACCTTTTCTTCAAAAGCGATTTGGCTGTGCAAGGTTGGCAATTTGTCAAAACTTTGGTTGGAGTTTCTCATGTTCAGGGAAGAGCCTTGATTAGCTGTATTTGTACGATTCATCGAGTCAACAAAACCCATCAAAAACGACACTTGATCCTATGAACTTTTACTTGTTAGTGTCATTTTGTATTTCAGGCATCTTGGAGGTCTAAAGAAGAATCGGGCCGAAAAAGGGCACTTTTGTGCCAAAAAGCATCGCAAGTTATTATTGGCCCACACTTGAGTTCCAAGCCAAAGCTGGCCCACTTGCAAAATCTCAATGGTTCTAGAAGCATCTCATCATTTGGCTCATGCCAATCCATTTTGGCTACTTCCAGAGCAAGAGTGGCACCCAAGTCGAAAGGCACTTCCAAAATCTTGATGGCTCAAGAAGCATGTCATCATTTGACTCATGCCAATCCATTTTGGCTACCTCCAGAGCAAGAGTGGTGCCCAAGTCAAGAGGAAACCCTAATCCATTTTCCTATAAATAAGACCTCTTAGTCTAGGAAAAGGGTGTCATTCAACCATTGAGGAGTCTCATCGTGTGCCCCATTTGTGTGCCTCATTGGGGGTTCCCAACCCCACAAATCTCCCTAGAAATCGGATCACTTGGAGCTTCTCTCTCTTGTTCTTCATTTCGGCAATAGAAAGTAATCTTTTACTTTTCAGTTTTTACTTTCAAGCAATTCATTTCCTCTACTTTCTCTCATGGCTATTGTATTCCTTCTCATGAATACTAGTAGCTAAATCCCCCATTCGGTTTAGGGATTCATACATTGTGGCAAAGTTTTGAGACCCTTTACTGAATGCTATCTTGTGTTCTTTGTGGTGTAAGTGCTTGGAATGGCCTTACTTTGGGTTACATCTTGGAATGGAGTAACCACACTCATGGACACAAGATTAGATCATTAGAGGTCGATGATGAACAAGCCACAATAGTATTGTCAACACATTTTGAGATTCTTGTACTTAATGCTATTTTACATTTCAGTAGTCCTTGTGCTTATTCCCACGGATCAAATGCGAGACTAAGTGGAAGTTTTGCCACAAAGCTTAGTTGAGCAAATGATCCTTATCGTAACATTTACCGGATGCCTTGCAGCAATGGTAGATAGTACACATAGATTGAGCGACACCTTTGCCGGGTTGTTCTATCTAGGAAAGGACTAGATTAGAAGGTCTAACACCTTACCGAGTGAGGTTGTGTGGCGTATCACTTTTACCGGGATACTTAGGTGTCACCTTTGTCGGGACACCACACGCCATCTTGGTGGGTTAAGGCCGTGGCGTACCACCTTTGTCGGGGTACCTTGGGTTGTCACCTTTGTCGGGACACCACACTCTACAAAATATGGAATTGATCATTAGATGTCTATGATAAATGTGTAACAATAGATCCCTAGACCGAATACTTCTTTTTGTTTATCTTTCGCTCATTTACTTTTTTTGCATTTTCTTTCAGCCACTTGCAAACCCCAATTGTCTTTACTTTCTTTACTGTTTTCAAAGAACAACAAGTAGCCATAACAACTCTCTTGGGTTCGACCCCTACTTGCCGCTTTACTAATCCATAGTAAGCCAAAGGTAGTGGATTATAAATTGTAAATTTGCAGTACACGATGACGTGCTGTCAAATTTTGGCGCCGCTGCTGGGGAGTTGTGCATTGGTGAAGTTGTTCTTTTGACTATTTATTTGTTTTCCTTTTGTTTCTGTTGTGTTGCATGATTCACTATGTCTTCGTGTATGAAACGGTATCTCCCGAAATTTGGAGGTACCATCGGAGAAGACCCAGTAGAACATGAACAAATGTTTCACTCCATCTGCGGCCGCATGAAGCCTAAAGATGAGTCGCTAGAGGGGTTTGAGCTGAAATGTTTTGAGTTTTCCTTAACTGGGTCGGCGCTATATTGGTATTACTCATGTGCATATGATGAAGAAAATTATTTTGCTCTACGAGCCCAATTCCTAAAAGAGTTTTCCCGACCTCCTTTCAATTTGAAGTCCGCGATAAACTTCGTACTTTTACACAATTCCCGGGGGAAACTCTCTATGAGTACTATGTGCGCTTCAGTACCCTTCAAGGAAGCTGTCCACACCATGGATTTGCAGATTTATTTCTCCTTCAAAGATTCCTTGAAGGGATGATGCCACTTGAGCGGAATATGCTTGATGATGCGGCAGGAGGTTCGGTGATGAATGTAGGGATGGATGATCTATGGGACTTGATAGATGATGAGGCCGAGAGATCAAGGCTAAGACAAGGTCAGAACAAGCCTCTACAGGATGCTGTAATGGGGCTGGAAGCTAGCACCCAGCAGTTGGCTGACACGATATACCAGAATCGGGCCGAAACCAAGGAAACCTGGGCCGAGCTATCAAAGTAACTGTCCGACTTGGCCCAAGCCGTGTCTGAGCTGAGGAGAGACCCGAGAGAAGACGTCGGTATAAGGACAGTAGTAGACGTGGAGGCAGCTCTGAAAGAACCTACATTAGAACCCACGGAGCCGACAGTGGATGAGGACCCATTGATGACTGAAGAAAAATTGGCCGAGACAGGCCCGGTCCTCATTACCGAGCTATCCAAGAAAGTTCCGGTCCTCACTGCCAAAAAATCCCAATTGGACCCTTCTCCCTCAGTTTGTATGCGGACCACACCTCCTGAAAGTCATGTAATCAATGATGAGGTGCAAGGCGAGTTGGAGGAGAGGCATGAGCAAGGAAAGCCAATATTGGAGCACTCACTCACTACGAGCCAACAAGGCAGCCCTGAAAACTCACTCATTCTGAAACAATCACTCCTCGTTGCCACAAACACAAAGATAAACATGGAAACAAGCTTGATGTTGCTTGTGTTTGATGGCAATATTCTGAATTTCCAAACTCTCGAGGATGCCAACCGGTCATACATAAAGAAGCGACCAAGACATGGCCCGGTGGAATGGAAACCCAGATGGAGGAACAATAGAGCACGACACAATGGACCAGTTGCTATGGTCAAGATTTCCTTACCCACTCGAAAGAATGTGAAGGCGAACCCGTCTGATGAAGGGAGAGCAGAACCGAGCCCGCTGCCACATAAGTTCTTTGGGGAGATTGTAAGAGCAGCTGTGGCAAAGTTTGACCTCACCCGCCCATGAGATCCTAACTTGTGATCCCTAATAGTCGAGCCAACGACGTTAAACAAAGGCGCTTGCTGGGAGGCAGCCCGGCACATTTCGTTTCTTCTTCATTTTTTTTCATTTTTTCAGTTTTATTTTACTTATGTCATTTTGTTTGAGTCTTGAGTCGTACTCACTCCCATTGCATTTGGGAAGGAAATGAATTTTCATACAGGGAACAGTACCGGGCCAGGACCGAGCCGCGCCCAAGAGAACCAGTCAGCGCTCGAGGAAATACCGGGCCGCATCCGAGCAGTATCAGGTCCCGGCCGAACTCATTCGAGCTTCAACAAAATCTTGTCGGGCTGAACCTTATCGTTGGCTCATACAATCACAACACTCAACGACATGACAAGGGGAGTAATGTTCAACCTTTGCTTTACTCGTCGTTTCCTTCCTTTTGTTTTTGCATGCATAATATGCCGTGAGGACACGGTTTGGTTTAAAAGTGTGGGGTGGGTGAGTCGTTTGTTGTGTCAGCACGTTTATTTCTTGCACATGCATAGAGTCAGCATGTTTCCCTTGAAATTTTTAAAATTTTGAAAGTAAGGATTTCTTTCTACTTCCTAGATATGCGATATTGATCCTTAATGATGTGAAATAGATAGAGCTGATTACATGCACTTCTCTTGTGAAAATCTGAATTGTGTGATAACTTGTGAATTTAACTCTCTACGTGTTCTTGTGAGTTAAGATAAATAGGGATGTGGAGTTGATAGAAATGTCCTAGAAATGCTTGACAAAAGCACTCAAGGGACCGGGTTCGAACTATATGGTTATATGGATTTAGCGGAGGCTAGCACTTCGAGACTTATTGGCTTAGAGTTGACTCTGCCGCTGTAGTGTTTATGCAAGGGGCGGGACGGGAATCAAACCGTCCTATCTCTAGTTCGAGTAGCCGGGAAAAGAGGTGAGCGACCCTCAACTTGACCCGCGCCGAAACGACAAGGATGAGAAGGTATTTCCATATGCTTTCGGGCTATGATTGGACCTCCCAAAAGAGAAGGACAAACAATTCACAACAAGGAGCAAAGCTCAAAGAAAAATCAGCCAAAGTGTGAAGGTTATACCTGAAACAAAAGTGAAGATGCATCACTGCCATAACAAAGGCCGAAGGCCAAATTCACTACAAAGCTGTCCAAGCAAAGCAACAAAAAGAACTCAACCCTTGAAGCTCGAACAAATCACGTGCAAGAAAAAGCAATGAAGTATAACCATATAGTAAGAGTTCGGAACCAAGAGTGTAGATCATGGGTCTAAAAAGGACTATCTCCCACTCATCCAAATTGGTTTGCATCTCGGCTCAAAGGTACATGTATCAAGTTACTTCCATGTTTGAGCACGATACTTTTAGTAGCAATTGAGTTATGCATGGAAAGGTGAAGTCTAGACTAGCAAATCTTATTCATATCTAGGATGCCGAAGGACTTGTGGTGTTTTACTTATTTTTCCTCTTATGACCTAGACCTTGTTCGGGACGAACAAGTTTAAGTGTGGGGTGGTTTGATGAGCCGTATTTATACGACTCATCGAGTCAACAAAACCCACCAAAAATGACACTTGATCCTATGAACTTTTACTTGTTAGTGTTGTTTTGTATTTCAGGCATCTTGGAGGTCTAAAGAGGAATCGGGCCTAAAAATGGCACTTTTGTGCCAAAAAGCATCGCAAGTTATTATTGGCCCACACTTGAGTTCCAAGCCAAAGCTGGCCCACTTGCAAAATCTCAATGGTTCTAGAAGCATCTCATCATTTGGCTCATGCCAATCCATTTTGGCTACTTCCAGAGCAAGAGTGACACCCAAGTCAAAAGGCACTTGCAAAATCTTGATGGTTCTAGAAGCATCTCATCATTTGACTCATGCCAATCCATTTTGGCTACCTCCAGAGCAAGAGTGGTGCCCAAGTCAAGAGGAAACCCTAATTCGTTTTCTTATAAATAAGACCTCTAGGTCTAGGAAAAGGGTGTCATTCAACCATTGAGGAGTCCCATCGTGTGCCCCATTTGTGTGCCTCATTGGGGGTTCCCAACCCCACAAATCTCTCTAGAAATCGGATCACTTGGAGCTTCTCTCTCTTGTTCTTCATTTCGGCAATAGAAAGCAATCTTTTACTTTTCAGTTTTTACTTTCAAGCAATTCATTTCCTCTACTTTCTCTCATGGCTATTGTATTCCTTCTCATGAATACTAGTAGCTAAATCCCCCATTCGGTTTAGGGATTCATACATTGTGGCAAAGTTTTGAGACTCTTTACTTAATGCTATCTTGTGTTCTTTGTGGTGTAAGTGCTTGGAATGGCCTTACTTCGGGTTACATCTTGGAATGGAGTAACCACAGTCATGGACACAAGATTAGATCATTAGAGGTCGATGATGAACAAGCCACAATAGTATTGTCAACACATTTTGAGATTCTTATACTTAATGCTATTTTACATTTCACTAGTCCTTGTGCTTATTCCCACGGATCAAATGCGAGACTAAGTGGAAGTTTTGCCACAAAGCTTAGTTGAGCAAATGATCCTTATCGTAACATTTACCGGATGTCTTGCGGCAATGGTAGATAGTACACATAGATTGAGCGACACCTTTGTCGGGTTGTTCGATCTAGGAAAGGACTAGATTAGAAGGTCTAACACCTTGCCGAGTGAGGTTGTGGTGTATCACTTTTGCCGGGACACTTAGGTGTCACTTTTGTCGGGACACCACACGCCAACTTGGTGGGTTAAGGCCGTGGCGTACCACCTTTGTTGGGGTACCTTGGGTTGTCACCTTTGTCGGGACACCACACTCTACGAAATATGGAATTGATCATTAGATGTCTATGATGAATGTGTAACAATAGATCCCTAGACCGAATACTTCTTTTTGTTTATCTTTCGCTCATTTACTTTTTTTGCATTTACTTTCAGCCACTTGCAAACCCCAATTGTCTCTACTTTCTTTACTGTTTTCAAAGAACAACAAGTAGCCATAACAACTCTCTTGAGTTCGACCCCTACTTGCTTCTTTACTAATCCATAGTAAGCCGAAGGTAGTGGATTATAAATTGTAAATTTGCAGTACACGACGACGTGCTGTCAAGCCTCTGTTGTTCATCATGTCTTTAAGAATGCTCCTAAGGTCTTTATGGACTATATGAAGTTAGGCTTGACTTGTTGTGTGTTGTGGGATATTTGGAAGGGACGAAATATTCTATTGTTTGAAGGAAGGAAGATTGATTTGTGGTATGCCCTGCTTAAATGAGGAAGGGACTTATGCTGGCTCATTCCCAACAATAAAGGGATTTCTGCAGATGCTATTGACATTATGAAGTGCTTGCGCATCAACCCTTCAGTTGAAGGAGACAAGGGAGATGTGTAATGAGAAGAAGACATCAGTCAAGGGGGTTGTTGTGCCTCAACTGGATGGTTTTGGGGAATTGCTGCATTTTTTGAGACAAACTATTAAAGAGGGCAGGGATAATGACCTTGATGTTAAAATGTTGGTGGGTTCAAGTCCTTACATGAGATGGCTGGATAATGAAGGCGAAGGGGAGCATTTTGGTTCATCGCTGTTGTGCCTCGACAAATGAAGTGGCTTTGGCAGTTGCTTATGCTGCTGCGCAGGAGTTGGATCTCAGCAGGCCGCCCATTTTTGTTAGGCGCGCATTGGCTGCGTAGAAGCTCAGTAGTATGTATTGGTGCCTAGGAGGGGATCATGAGCCTTTTGGAATTACTATAAGGCATGTTAGAGATGACAATGCAACTAGATATGCCTTGTAGATTGTTGTTTGCTTTTGTTCCTATAACAACGAGTTCTTTCGCTAGAGGTTATTTTTGTTGTGTCTTTTATGGTATGTTGTGTCTGATGAGTTCGCCTGGGTGCGAGTGGAGGATCCATCATGCCAGGTTTATCTATCTTCAATTAACATAGAAGCTATGATTAATTTGTTGGTCTACTTGCGCACCAATGAGACTCCGTGTGGTGTGTTGAGGTCGTATGTCAGTGTCAAGGAGAACTTTGTCTTGAGACTCTTGTTATGCTGATACGACCGAGGGACCAAGCCATTATTTCAGGGACGCTACCCACGCTGTCGTATCAGGCCTGCAGGCCATACACCCCAACTGTTTTTAGTATTCGGATGTTGTAGCTCAATTGGTGATACATACCCACACTAAAGGGTTATGTATCCAAAGGGAGCCAGTGGTCGATTCCCACCTCCAACATCCGAATACTAAAACAGTTGGGGTGTATGGCCCGCGTGGGCAGCGTCCCTGAAACAATGGCTTGGTCTCTTGGTTGTATCATATGCCAATCATTTTTCTAGTTGGTCCGTTCAGCGTTTTTAAGGGTAGGTTTTTCTAACTAGTCCCTGGCGTTTGATGACTTCCTCTTGTAAAAGTCACGATCCATGCGTTTTAGATCTTTCACATTAATAAAGTGCCGGCTCAGCCATTTAAAAAAATGGAAAATATGAATGTTCGAACCTCAATTTGAATAAGAGTGGTAGTTCAAGGTCCCATTTTTTACTTTTCCCTTATTTTTAACGGGTCGAGCAGAAGTTCAATAAAAGCAAACAAAATCGATTTTAAATCAAAATAGAATGAATATCGATTTGTCAAAATCGAACAGATTGAGAGAGGAAAAATCTACAATGTGTGCCCATTCATTGCTTATGCGTACATATAGAAACACTAAATGTACATAACCATATTCACTTCTTTTAGTATATATGGGAATAAAAAGGAATGAGACGTTGCAGTCCTCATGATAATTCAAATTAAAGGTGTTGAGGGATCATGAAAATCAGAATATATAGTTCTTGGAATTAATTAAATTGTTCGTAGGATTAAGATGCAGACAGTGTCTGTCAGATAGGTTACCCCCCCCACAATGATAAATGTCAAACCCACGAACTGTATCATGTAAATAGCTCGTGGGACTAATACATGTGGTTCATGAGATTGATACACATAGTTCATGGGAAAATTTATTCAAATAGTTCTTTGTGACCCAATTTCATGTAGACATACTTCTAGCATATGAGAATTCACATACTTCATAGATTTGGCAACATAGTTTTTGGGTTTGGTGTCAATTGTTTGTGAGGTTTAAGAACATATTTTGAGGTTTTCATTTCAAATATCAGGTCAGTTTTGTTTTGTTTTGGAAGAATTTTAGCATGATTCCATTAAATCTAGTTCAAGAAGTTGCTAAACAAACGAAATTAATTATGAGAAAATCTTCCCAGCGATTTGATGATCTCATTACACTACACCAGAATACATTTTGTCACTAACGACACACGTTGTTGCACGGGACAATGTGACATAAAGGTTATCGCCATAAAGTTTTTGTATTGCTGAACGATCATGTCGCGTAAGACCACTAATGCAACACGGTATAATGCAGCGTGAATGAAACCATTACTTAAAAAGTTTTATGCAACACAGAACAATGTAACGTTGTAAGATACATGGCATTAACTCTCTATTACAACAACATCCAAAGCTGCAATTCATAAGGTGTTGTAAGGGACATCTAATGCAACAAATTTCAAAGCTACGATTCATAGTGTGTTGCAAAGGACATCTAATGCAACCCGTCTAAAATTTATGTTTGAAATTTAATGTCACAGAGACAAAAGGTAGTTACTTTACTTCCATTGCAAAAAGTGTTGGGGATTATCTTCGAATATGGCAGCAAGAGAGTCTTCTAAAACAGCAACGGTAGTGCAGAAAATATAGACAGCTTCTTCTTCTTTTTATTGTAATGATTCACTGAGGAATCTTTATGATCTGGATATCAAGTTGATCGCGTTGTCGCTTTCCGAATTCAATATTTCGACCCTGTATCTTAGTCGAGGGTTAGCATGAAATTTGAACGGGGATAATCAATCTGAAACAATATCTATTCTGGACTAAAGAAATAGATATCAACTTATGTTTGAGGGTTTTGGAAATCAAACAAGGTTTCGAATCAAAGAGTGAGTCTCTGTGTGAGTGAGTGGTTTTCTACGTGCCCCTCATGCTATCCACGGCCTCCAATTTGTAGGAGATCAAAAGGGACGAAGAGCAGGTGCGTCTATGCTGAGTAGCCGTGTCTGTCAGACGGCGCCACGTTTTGGCTAAGCATTAGTAACGGCGCCACGTCTATGATAATGTCTACGCATAACGCGGCTTATAATGTCTCTTGAAAACGCGGTAACCTATGGGCGCGTTTAACCTTGACATTATCAGCCGCGTCTCGTTAGGACATTAACGTAACGTCCAGTCAAAACGCGCCCAACATAATGTCTAAAGAAAACGCGATCCGCACTGAGTTCTAAACTCAAAACTCACTCAATCGATGTTCTAAACCTCTCATATCATTAGGGTATGCTACCCTAATATGTTGGAACGTAATACCAGGTCCGAAAACCCTAAAATTACCAACAAAAAGGGGATGACATAACAAGTTTAAATCCAGAGGGTAAGCACGCGTCGCAATAGACTTGCTATGCAACACATGTAATGCAATAAGAGCAAAATGCGTGACATTAAATGACTAATACAACAGTGTCCAAGCATGTGGTCGTACGTTGCAAAAAGTAAAAAACCAAAATTTATTCTAATTTCCCACTTGAAATAATTTGTGTCCCCAAATTTATTTCCTACATGTCTTACGCAACACCAATGCTACAACTCAACTTTTGTTGCAAAAGTATGGACCAAAATAAGTTTGAAATTCCCGCTTGAACAAATTCATTTTCCACCATGCCTAATGTACCATCCATATGCAACGGATTTACATAAGTTACAAAAGTATATTTAATGCAACATGATTCAATGCATCAGTTCAGAGTTCGCTGCAATAGTGTGGACCAAACCCAATTGAGATTTCCCGGCTAAATTTTTTTCCATTCCCCACGACATAAAGGTTATCACTACAAAATTTCCGTGTTACTTAACAATCACGTCTAGTAAGACCACTAATGCAATGCGGTATAGTGCAGCGTGAACGAAACCATTGCTTAGGAAGTTTTATGCAACGCAGACTGATGTTGCCTGATAAGACGCGCGTGGCAATAACCCTCTAATACAACAACATGCAAAGCTGCAATTCATAAGGTGTTATAAGGGACATCTAATGCAACAACTTTCAAAGTCGCGATTCATAGTGTTTTTCAAAGGATATCTAATGCAACGCATCTTATCCAGCGCGTTTATATTCGACATTTAATGCCACAGAGACAAAAGCGGTTACTTTACTTCCATCGCAGCATGCGTTGCAATAGACATGTTATGCAACACATGTAATGCAACACGTGCAAATGAGTGACATTAAACGACTAATGCAACAGTGTCCAATGCATCGTGTGGGAGTATGTTGCAAAAAGTAAAAAACCAAAATTTATTCCAATTTCCCGCCTGAAATAATTCATATCCGTCCTTTCGAATGTATTCCCTCCATGTCTTACGCAACATCATGCACTGCTACAACTCAACTTTTGTTACAAAAGTATGGACCAAAAAAAAAATTCAAACTCCCGCTTGAACAATTTTGTTTCCCGCCACGCCTAATGCAACATGCATATGCAACGGATTTACACAAGTTACAAAAGTATATCTGATGCAACATGATTCAATGCATCAATTCGGCGTTCGAGTAAGGACCAAACCCGTCTAGTGAAAGACAAATGCATGTCATATGTTTACAAGAAGTGTACATGAGAATTATGTTATGAGATAATGGTTGGATTGATCAAATACATAAGGTTGTGATTTAACGTAAGGGTTATATTGCACTAATGAATTCCCTTCCAAATCTTCAAACACATTCAAATCACCTCATTAACAATCACAAATCTATCAAAGACAATTTTATGCCATGTGTTCATTAGGGTTATGTCATGAGATAGTTGTTAGATCACACATACATAATGTTGTGATCTTGATTAAAGAGTAATACATGCATGAATTCCCTTTGAAATCCTCTAACACATTCAAATCACATCATAAACTATCACTAATTTTACGGTATGATACCGTGAGATTATAACATCAAATTATAATCCTATCCGATCCACCTTGAAAAAATTACGGACCATATATGTAACCCGGGCAGCATAAACTCGGATACAGCCAGGTCCACGATCCACTTTTAAAAAGAATCTTGGTCCATAAATCCGACCTAAATAGTAAACTCTGATCGCCGATCAGACCGGATGTGCATCCCTCTATATGGTCTAGCCTGAGACGACTGCAACAAACACAGTTCGCTCAAAAAGTGGAAAGTGGAAACTACAATTTATAAGCAGTGCTGAATGCGCCAATTATACAAGTAAACCAATATAGACTTGTCTTCCACCAAAACTCGTTTACTCATTTGCCTCTCAATCTTCTAACAATTTACAAAGATGCTACCATGCCATTCCCCATATGGTGTGTCAACCTGACAAAAAGATGCTAAACCCTGTATTTTGCAGAGGACCTATGAATGGGTTCAGCAAGAATGAACAGAGCTGGGGTGATGTTGAGGTGATGTTCCTGACGTATCTCCGTTTTCCAAATCAACATTCAAAGGGCTGGCTGCAATTCGGGGACCTGCATTTCCTGAACGGATCGGGCGCAGAAGACCCTGCATTCTGAAGTAGCTCTGGCTGGCAGGCTGATATCTTGCATAGTGCGCTGTTGTGGCCGCAGTTGGGGTTGAGCGTACAGAGTCCGGTTGGAGATTGGAAATGGCACTCAGATCCAGGTTGGGAAAAACCGAGGAGCGGCAGCGTGGACATTTCACATTCAACCGAAGCCACTCATCGATGCAAGCCACGTGAAAGTTATGAGCACAGGGAAGCCCACGAACCTACATTACTACTAGTTAGAGCACTCCAAACAATTATAGAGATTTGGTCGTAGACAGAGTCGATGTTAATATATGCACACTGACACTGTTTGATAACTTTAGCTTTGTCCAAGCAGAGGTTCTTTGGTATGATTTTTTCAGTGATACCACTTACCTCATCTCCCATTTGAAATTCTTCCAAACAAATGGGACACTCAGTGCAATCAGCTGGCACAGCTTTCAGCCTGAACTTGGGAAGATCTTGAATAAGAGCTTCCACTGCTTCTCTCTGCATCCAGCACACATATTAGCGAAGAGCAGCCGAGAACATTGATATGCATAGTAGATAAAATGTCGACGCTGGACACAACATATATGCACCTAGCATAGGTATAATCATGTAACCACTGTATCGGAAAAAAGTTATTAGGTATCTCAATGGTAGTAACCATATCAGACTATCAGCAGCGAGTGATGAATTCTAAAGAAGGAGACTACATGATTTGGTTAATAATCATATCTGAAAACAAACTGGAGGTTGCACCCTTACTGCAAGTCCACTAAGTTTGGTTTATGTGCATAACATATCTAGGGGCACCACAGTTCCAAAAGCAAGATTTGGTTGTTTTTATCTTGCTGTTTCGATGCCTATAGAAATATCCAACTTTACTCTCCGTTTGGATCATGGAAAATATGAGGGATGAAAAGAAAATTTGGACGAAAATGAAGTACCTTGTTTGGTTTGTCATGAAAAGCCAAAACAAAATAAAAGAAAGTAATACAAATTTTCCCACTCAATTTTCTATAAGAAAACTATTTTCCTTTTAACTTTAGGCATTTCATTTTATTTCCACCAAATTTTACAAGATCCAAATGGATGGTTGATGACTTGATGTCAGAATTATGGATGTTTGAGTGTAAGGGAAAAATGATGAAGCCAAACCTGAGGTGGAGTCAAATAAAGCCCAGGATGGTAACCTGCATCCTGGCCCATTACTCTCAACTCCAGACCAGCAGCTTCAAATGCCCAATCAGGTACCCGGATCATGTCAAGTAACACCTGAGACGAGTATAACAATTGCAAAACCATGCCTCAAAAAACATTTCTCCTGTCACCACTGTCTTTAAAAAAATAAATAAATGAAATAAAAAATACATATTGTAAATGATGAAAATAAATGCCTAGTCATCTACCGAGAGGTTTAAAGCTCACCCCAAATTCTGAAACAGGAATACCCTGCTGTGCACGTTGTACAAGGGCGTGTCTTCTAGCCATCCACTGTCAAAGAACAAATCAAATTTTTAATCATGCCACAAAAATTTACTTGAGCAATCAATTATTTAAGGCAAAACAAAACAATGTACTAAATGCATCACAGCTATGGTAAAACAACACTATCAGATAAAACTAACAAGCTACAAACCTTTCCAATGCACAAGCAAGCAATGCAAAGAAGTCCACAATAGCTGAATAGCAACCAAATAAGGAAACCCCACTTCTGACCTTCTTCGGGAAGCTACGCATCGTAATTTCTCAGTCAGAGCGTTTGTTGGCCAAAATGGATGTAAGAAATGGAACAAAATGACAAAGTACATACAGTGTAACTTGTGCCTTAAAAACAACGGAGGCAAAGCCATGATCAGTTAATATGTTTGTCTTTTACAGCAATAAAAGAAGTAAAGAAAATAAATTAACACTTACACAGTCTTTTGCCTTAGAAAACCACAGTGTACCAATCACAGTCCAGGCCCATAGGAATGGGTAGAGTATAGAGGCAAGGACGCAAAGAACCACAACTCTTCCACAAAACCGAGCATATCGTTGCTGCGAGCCAAAGTCCCTGAGGGGGAAAAGAAAAAACAGGAAAGTCAATAACTGATCATATGATTCTAAAGTACTTATCATCCTCATAATGATGACCATGCGATTTATGAACATGGAGGCATGGACTCTGATAGAAGTGTGGACCAGTGACATACAACAAGAGGCAATAGCCCTAAATGACATGAAAAATGTACGTAAAAGTATAAAAATTATAAGTGCATTACAGTCCCATCCCAGCTGATAGTCCGTTGTCCAGAAACATCAAGAGACGGAAAGCAAATACAGTTGAGTAGTCAACCTAAAATAACAAAATTTCTTAGAACGTCAAAAATCCATAAGAAGTAAAAAATTCTATTCCAGGTCACAAATATTTCGTAAGATGACGTACCACAATCCATATGTGCAGAGGATATGTACATGAATCGTAACGCCTCCAGTTGACAGCTACAATGATCCTAACAGTTTAAACTGTCAAGGGCCGCACATACTTATTTTCCAACTCTACATAAAAACATTCTCGAAAGGCTTCAAACTCAAGTAGCCCAACTAAATCCATACTAACATGGCCTAACTATTTACAGTTACACTGCAGCAAAATCGAACCCTAATTTCAAAATTTAGGAACGAAACAAAGAAAAAATGGGTTGAAGGATACACACTGGTCGCGAGCATGGACAAAAAGAAGCCATCGTACCTGCAAAATCCTAGTTTTCAAGAATCCGAATTCGGCATCAACAACAAGAAATCAGAAATATACATATCAAAACAAAAAAGTCACCATTTGAAATCGACGCCTCTGATGGCCATTGAGCCGGAATTATCAGAAAGCTCCTTCCAAACGAAGACGCCGGTCGAACACTGACCAAGTGAAAACAAAATTACATCAAAATGAAACGCTGATTACCAGCAGTAGCCAAGTGCGTAGCAGAAATTGGATTTAGCGACATGAAATGATGGAAGTTATGAGAAGAACAAAAGCCCTCTTTTCTCTTTGTTGTTGGAAGTGACGCAGAAAAGGGGAAAAAAAGGTCAAAAGGAGGCGTTGACTAGACGGCGTTTGTGGTAAGCTACTATATTTGTGGTAACGCCTGTTAGCTGACGTCTTTAATATGTGTAAAGCCTTGTGAAACGAAAGTGGATGACACGTTTTAGTAATATTTGATTTAACAACGTGTCTAGTTTGGTTTGGATTCGATGACAAGAGAGATTTCGGTAGGGTTCTGTACAGAAGAACTTTCTTAATCGGTGGTTTATCTTTTATTTATTTTACCGGTGACTTAAACAAACCTATTTTACCTTTTGCCTTACAATAATTGGGTTAAGTTCAGGTGAGAAATACATATATGGTGAGAAATAAGAAATTTTATTAGCCGTCAGATTAGTCTAATTAATAGTTTAGATTAATCTAAAATTCATAATTATTTATCTAATTAATACCAGTTAGAGGGCAAATTAGGTATGAGAAATAAGTCAAAACCGCAATCCCTAACTTGTCTCGCGAAAATCCCTAAAACGAAGATAGAGAGCGACCGAGTGCTAGCGATACGAGAAGAGTGCGAAATCAGTGCAAACCCTAATTTTCGACGACCGGAGGAGGCTGACGACCGACCGAAGACACGGATTTATGGCGGAACAAGGGAAACCGCCGAAGAAATCGCCGGATGGTTACGGTACGGCAAAATTTTTTTTGCTACCATATGCATTCTAGGGTTTCAAGTTAGGGATTCGTATCTTTTTGGCGACCATACGCATTCTAGGGTTTCAAATTAGGGATTTGTATTTTTTTTGGCGACTACAAAATGCGTTACTTTTAACAGTAAATGCGTAACCTTTAATATTTCTAAAATGCTTTTAATGCATAGAGTTTTGGCGAATATACACATTATAGGATATTCAAGTCTGGGATTTTCGTTATTACCGTTTGGGTTAATAATGTCGTGTCTCCTTTCGATTAATATATATTCAGGAACTTCGTTTTAAAATGTGAAATGTTTGCAGTGCGGACTGCCAGTGTTTCAGTAGTTGAAGATTGCTAAAATATTACCACAAAATGTGTTACTTTTAACAATAAATGCGTAGCCTTTAAGTTTCTAAAATGCGATAAATGCATAGAGTTTTGGCGAATATACGCATTCTATGATATTCAAATTTGGTGTAATGGCGAACGAAGGGAAACATCCGAAAAAATCAACACATGTTTACGGTACGAAAAATTCTACGCATTCTAGGTTTTACGCGTGCTGTGGTGTTAAATCCAAATTGTATATGAATATTGTGGTTGTTAACGTCAATGTTAGGGTCTAGAAGTTACCGGAATCAATTTTGCGGCTATACAATTTCTAGGGTTTATTGGTTAGGGTTTTAAAATTACCGCTGAGGTTACGGATGTTAGGGTTTATTGGTTATGTCTTCATTAGATTGATACATATTCAGAGAATTTCGGGACTAAATGTGAAACCTTCGCAATTGGGACTGCAATTGTTACATCATTTGAAAATATTTTAAATTTGCTGTAAAATGCGTCACAGTTAATAATAAATGCGTAGCCTTTAATGATAAAACTGCAGCTGTGGCCAATGTGAAACCATTGCAGTTGGGACTGCAATTGTTACATCATTTGAAATTGATTAAATGTACTGTTAAATGCGTCACATTTAATAATAAATTTGTAGCCTTGCATGGATAAAACTGCGCTAAATGCGTATCATCTCATACCGATACAAATGCCAGTTTATACATACTAACATTTGTCAGTCAGATTTCGCAAATCTTGCAGCTTTTCAGGTTCAAACATTTTCAATTTTATGTGAAGTGTTTTTTTTATTTAGGAAGCTATACTCAATCGAATGAGGTAGTGTCGATACTTTGCCTATTGATAACTAAGGCTTCTGTTATTTGATGTGGTTGGCACCTTACCTATTCACAGCTGGGCAAACCTTTACCCCTATAACATACAACCAGACTAGTGGCTGCTTCGAATTTTATTCAAACACAACTTTATTTTCCGTCAAATTTAATTTCCATACCTCAAGTTTCCCTGTAGGCAAATGAGACCTGAATATGCTGATTTTTCTTTATGATAAAATTGCTAACATTGCGATGATCTGTTTTGCAGTTGCATGATAATATCAATCGCTTATGCCAGACTCGAGATAACATCCTCAACATCTTAAACAAGTTTGTGGAACCTCTCTCCTCAATATTTAATTCTGTTCATTATCATATATCCACTGTTCAGCCTGATGTTGCTAGATGCTTTATAGACTTTTTAATTCCTGCATTTTTAGATTTACCTGTGTTTTCGTGTCTGGGTATTAGTGCTTTAGTACTTCTGTTGAGAAGGGTCCTCTGCATTTAAGTCATACCAGTAAGGAAATATTGTTTGTGTCGCACTCATTTGGTAGCCTGCACCTAAAATGTTTCTTTTATGATTTCTTACATGACCCATGACCGTGTCATTTGCAGCTCAAATGATTTACCCGATATTATGAAGCAAATGCCACCTCTGACAGAGAAAATAAATGAAGATCTTGCCAACTCCATCCTTCCTCGCATGACCCATCATATGAAATCATGATCGGGTCTCCCCTCACTACCTAAATCAACTACAATCATCTACAATCATCTGAAGGCGCCGCAATTCTACTCATCTACCTAGTGCGGATTTGTTTGAAGCCCAAGAAAAAACCAAGCAACTCCAACATGAACTTGAAGGAACTCTCGAAGCTCTAAAGAAATCTTAGTGCTGTAGTCCCTCTACCTAGTGTAGATTTATAATTCTCATTGTTGTAGTCCCTTCTCCAGAAAAAAGGATGATGTTGCAGATTTTATGTTACGCATTTTGTTTCAATTACTATGCATTTAGTTTCAATTCCTACGCATTTTCATGATTAAAACATCATAACAGGTAATTGTCATTATAAAATGCGTAAGATTAAATGTAAATGTGTAAGATTTAAAGTAAAATGCGTAAGATTTAAAGTAAAATGCGTAAGATTTAAAGTAAAATGTGTAAAATGCTTCCTTAAAAAACATGTTCCGACTCTGTCGTCTTTCTTCACATCTTTGAATTTCAATCCATCGACGAAAAAAGGATGTTGTAGTCCCTCTACATAGTGTAGATTTATAAGTCTCATTGTTGTAGTCCCTTCTCCAGAAAAAAAAGGATGATGTTGCAGATTTTATGTTACGCATTTTGTTTCAATTATTATGCATTTTGTTTCAATTACACAAATTTTCGTGATGTAAACATCATAACAGGTATTTGTCATTATAAAATCCGTGATTTAATGTAAAATGCGTAAGATTTAATGTAAAATGCATGAGATTTAAAGTAAAATACGTAAGATTTAAAGAAAAATGCGTAAGATTCTCGGTAAAATGCGTCAGATTCCCATAAATGCATATGATTTCCATGAAATGCGTAGCCTTAAACTTAAACGAAATGGTATATAAAGTTCCATAAACTTAAACAAAATGTGTTTGCCTCCTATGATTCTGACCAGAAGACAATGTACCATGACTGGACCAATTACAATTTTGACAAAGCGAAATTTTTTCCTCGACGCATCTAGCAAGTGCAAGCTGAGCATTGCATCTTTCACACAGCAATGCCCTTTAATGTCTTTTAGCGAGGGCTTTGGCAGAATGAACAATCTGATCGCATGATAAGCACAAGCATGCATCATCCGATATGCAGTATACCATGGATCTCTGATCTCCACAAAAGTCACATAAATAACCAATACTCGAAAAATCGTATACCAATACTTTCAGCGCCTAGTTGATACCTTCAGTATTGAAAAACCATCTCTTTTATTGCTGGACAATACATTAAAACCTGTGAAAGGGAAGCCAAATTCTTCAACAATTTGGTTCTACAAAACTGCATGTTTTCACAAATATGATAAAAATCAAAATCAGTAAATCATAGAAAATGAATCAAAATGATGACAGTCACAATCCAGTTTTATGGCACAATCACAAACATGTTCAACTTTCCTAATTGAGCAGCTTCTCACAGAATATCAACCGACTGACAGACCAACAACCCCAGAAATGAAATCGAACTGAAGACAAAAATATGACAAGGACACAAATCGAATCAACCAAAGCCCATTTCAACAAATCAAAAAAACCCCAAAAGCGTCAAGACCCAAATGAAACAGGAAACATGGGAAAGAGGATAAGATTTACAAATTAGTACCTTTTGGAGATAAAAATCGGAGCTTTGGTAAGAAATTGAGACAGAAACAGACAGCGGAAAGGTCGGATTTTTAATGTGTTTGGGAAGAGAACAGCTTTCGTCCCCCAACAAAGGTCGGATTTTTAAGGTCGGACCTTTCGCAGGTTTTTCAATTGTCGAACGAGTTCAGTTGGTGCCTTTAACTCGAATATCTGATTAGGGTTTTGCCAGTCGAACGCGATGTCAGAGGATCCGCCTGGGGTGAAGAAGCCATCGAATTCGGCTGCGAAATTAGATTCGGCTGCGAACTCAAATATCTGATTAAGGTCTGGTTTGACGAGAGGGGATGCGAGCTCGTCGAAGAGATGATTTTTATGAGTTGCAGAGCTGAGAAATTGCCTGCAGTGGCCATGGAAATAAGGGTTTTTCGATAACAAGGAAGAACGACTTTCCAAAAACATGACAGACGATCGAAAAACAAAGTAACTTCTGCGATAAAATAGGGATTAATTAAAAGTAGATTAATCAAATAACAAATATACCCTCAATCACGTATTTAATCTGAAAATTAGTTGCAAAAAATTAGTTATAATCCAACTGTTTTTAAAATTTCTTATTTCTCACCAAAACTGTCATTTCTCATATGGTCCTAACTCTACAATAATTAAGGAAAAAAATATTTTCATCACTTGAACTCAAGGTTACAGAAATCGCTAATCGTGCGGACAAGGTGCTGGAGGATTAATCGGGAATTAATCAGAGATTAATCGGGATTAATCGGTTTTTTATTTTTATCATATTTTTATATTTATAATTGAAAAATAGTTATATAAATGTTATCTATAAAATATAGATGCATTAGTTGAAATGTAATCAAAAGAAAACAGGGTGCATGCCAAAACTACTCTCAATGAGTACTAAACATGCTAAACTATTGCTAGTAATCTATATAAAAATTCAAACTACTTCGTGTATAGTCCATACATACTTGATACTACATCATGAACAAACTAAACAATCAAATTTGATCTAAACAAATCCTAATTATTACAATAAAGTTCTCTAAGTTTAATCTTTAACATTTAGCTGTCCGGACCGATTAATTGCCGTATGAACCGATTAATCGCCGCCTGAACCGATTAATCGCCGCCTGAACCGATTAATCGCCGAATAATTGCCGCCAGAACCGATTAATCGCCGATTAATCGACACCAAGGTGCCACCCGATTTTTTCATCCGATTTGCGTAACATCGGATAGGATTCAAGAAATCTACCGATTAATCGGGGATTAATCGGCCGATTAGGCCGATTTCTGGAACACTGCTTGAACTATCCTAATTAATTATTCATTGGATTTATTATCAAAAAAAATTATTCATTGGATTTATTCTTACCATTTTTAATTATGTGATTTTTGTTGTGCCGTTGTCCATGTGTTTCCATATATTTTTTCAAAAAAAGGAAAAACTACGAATTCACTATCTGAACTATCACTCCATTTCAAAATAAGCACTGAACTTTTTCTTTTTGTCATTTCAAGTACCGAGGGGACAAATTGTAATAAGAAAACTTGTAAAACTAACACCGTTTTAAACTTTTAAACTCTTCAAATGATTACAAATGAAAGGATTAAAATTGAATTATTTAGAATATGAATATCATATCATTTAATGATAAAGTTAAAAACATAATACTGCTTATTATTTTTGATAGTTTACTATATAATTAAAATTTAAAAATTATATCCAAACTAACATCGTTAAGCCCATTATTAAAAGATTAAAATGTATTATTTAGAATTTAAATATTGTATCGTTTAGTGATAAAATTGAAAATATATATTACATAGTATCTTTGATGATTTATATACTGTTTTTTTATATCCGTGATTTATATACTTAAACTTAAAAAGATATACCCAAACTAAAAACGTAAATAAGTTTAATATTGTAATTATATTTAAACTTGTACAATATTTGTTTTCATTTTTATCACTAAATGATTGGCTATTCGAATTCTAATTAATTTATTTCTTAATCATTTTTACTATGAAATTATTTATAATTAACATGTTGACAAATTGTAGAGACTTTGAAGTTCTAGTTATCTGTAAATTTACTTTGGCAAATTCTGGCTTCGGGGAGGGCAGATTCCCTACTTCTTGCCTGGGGGCTACTTTATTTCGTAGGCGAGCTAGGCCTATCTATTTTTCAGGAGCTAGAGGAAAAGGCCAGGAAGCGGATTCCACACGTTGGCATTTTCCTATCTAAAGGAGAAAGGTAGTCTCTATTGGAAATCAGAATACGAAAATCGATATCAAAAAAATGAAATTGCAGAGTCGTAGGATATCTACTGAACTTGAGTGAAAATTCATCTAATCCTTGGTGTAAGATAACCAAAGCGAATCACTCCAGGATTTACTCTGCTCTCTTTTTGATTATGCACTTAATCAAAGAAGATGGAATTCTCAAATTAACTTGTGAGAGAAAAACCAAAACGAAAGAAAAAACCTCACTCCTTTTCCTGACGCAGCCTCATTCCCTGTATAGTCAATATTATGATAATTACTTATTTTAACGTTACATTATCCAACGTAAGAAGTAAATATAAGCCAATAAAATATAAATAAATGTAAACTAATTTTAGCATAATTACCATATTTAAGCTCATAGAATAACGTTTACAAAATATTAATTTTGAAACAAATTCCAACAATCCCTCACATGTTTCAAAATCCAAATAATTATTGCAAATAAGCATGTTGATGTCTTTTGGCTTGAATCAACAGAAAATAAAACAATATGAGAGTTCCGCAAATTTGAACGGTGTGATTTAAGGCCTAACACCAAACCCTGCTTCATAAGTGTCCTAATGAGTTTGCCTACAACTCATTTAGTTAGGTAGTCTTATTCCTTGACACTTATTTAGGTGACTCATCAAGTGTGTGTTGTTGCACACCCCCATACAGGAATGAGTTCATTAAGAGATCAAATATCTCAATCTTCCATCCAACAACATAATGAGACTTTTCTTTGTCTTCAGATTACAACTATTCTTTCGTTTGACCTCACTGAACCAGAATTCACAATTTGTTCGAATTTTTGGTTGGGTATCCAAAATAATTATAATCTGATAGAGGCTTGAGTCTCATTTTCTTTGCCTTGTTCAGGAACATACGTCCCCACGAGCATCTTTTATTGTGTCCAGGACCATATGTCCACACAAGCCCTGTTGTTGTGTCCAGGACCATATGTCCACACAAGACGTTTCTTCAGGGGTCGGTCAAGTTCCGCCCTGATCTTACAAAGTTTAATGATATCACACTTGTTTCAATCAGGCCGTGTATCACTTTATTTCTCAACCAATCAGCTTCTGTCCTTCCATATCAACAACGATCAATTTAGATTACATGGTCAGGTTCTCCACATCTGATTGAACCTTTATCCATCATGATCTATTTCTCATTCAGCCATGAACATTCATCACATTAAACCAGATTAAATTACATTGTTAAGCAAACTGAAGATAATCGCATTATTCAAATCAGACCAAGATGAATCGACCTCAATTAACTAGATGAGATTAATGATATATTGAACAATAAAATTGACCATAATATATCAATCAAACCTAAACCAACCAACTCAATAGTTTGCTTTATTTTTATACTCTCATAGTAGTATTTTGTACACCATCCATAAACCAACCCAATTCCACCAGCTAAGCTCTGAATGATCCTTGGTGGCATCAGGGAGACGACCCTTAACTGGTAGGCCAGCCTTATCCTTTTAAATGGAGGCAAACCTACTTTAGCAAAACAAAGGGCCTATTTTCTGGACTGTAAATTTGTATTATATAAACTAACATAACACAAATTAATACAAATTAAGATAAATTAACATAAATTCAGCTAACATAACATAAATTAACATAAATTAACACAAATTAACATAAATTAAATTAACATAACATAAATTAAATTAACATAACATAAATTAAATTAAATTAACATAACATAAATTACCACCATCATCATATCATCATCATCATATTACCACCATCATCATCATGTCATCATCATCACCATCATCATCATGAATAGTACTATGATGATGATGAATAGTAATATGATGAATAGTAATGATAATGATGATGGTGACATGATGATGGTGATGACATGATGATCATGATGATGGTGGTAACATGATGATGGTATGATGATGGCATGATGATGATGACAAGTTGACATGATAATGATGATGATGACATGATGATGATGATGATGATGGTGATGATGACATGATGACATGATGATGATGTCATGTGATGATGGTGACATGATGATAATAGTAATATGATGAATAGTACTATGATGACCATGATGATGATGAATAGTAATATGATGAATAGTAAGATGATGATGATGATGGTGACATGATGCATGATGAATAGTCATGATGATGAATAGTAATATAATGATGATGATGGTGACATGATGCATGATGATGAATAGTAATATGATGATGATGAATAGTAATATGATGGTGAATAGTAATATGATGATGGTGATGACATGATGATAATGATGGTGATGACATGATGATGATGATGACATGATGATGATGATGATGATGATGCCATGATGATGATGATGACATGATTAACATAACATAAATTAACACAAATTAACACAACATAAATTAACACAAATTAACATAAATTCAGCTAACATAACATAAATTAACACAAATTAACATAACATAAATTTAAGCTCAATCAAATAGGCCCAAACCCACACTCTATAGCTCAAATCAGGAGGATAACTTTTCCACGATTCATATGGGTGACAAATATTCTTTTCAGAGGAACTTGGGTCAAAATATAACCAACCGTAGGACAGCTTCCACCCACCTTTGGTCAGGAAAATCATAATTATGCGACATGGCACCACATCAAATCAAACCGTTGATCCAAATCAATAATGGGTCAATATTCAAAACATGTCGTATTTTTTTCTCGATAAACATGTCGTATTGAATCAACCTTAATTTAATCAAATTTGACTCATAACAATTTCGACCAAACATCATTGAATCAAACCAAATTGATTCATTTTATCACTTGTGAAGCGAACCAAATTTGAGTTTCACAACAAATCACATTTGCCGCAAAGGTCTCGCAATCTGCATTAATCATAATCTAGTTAAACAATTTAATTAACTCAAATTAAACTGAATCATACATGATTGAACCAAAACGATTCATTTTCGAAGCCAAGCCAATTAGAGTTTCAAATTGAAACACCATGGCCTTGTCCCAAATTATTTATGGAATCCAACACCGTCAGCTCCACTCACTTTCTCATGAGCTCCAATCTTGTATGGACTTTCAATCCGCCAAGCAGCATGATAGGCTTCAATGGATCCCATCGTGACCAAAACCGTTAAGTTCGGTTAATATCTCGTCATGGAATTGGCGCATTTTTCCTCCACCAAATCTGGGAGTGCATAGATAGGATCAATATCTCGGTGGCACTCACATGTCCTATGTGTTTAATCACAGATGCAAATCCTTCCGTTTCCTACAATCATGAAATCAGTTCTTCTGCAAGAACTAAACACGCACTACGCCATTTTACAACCTATGGGATAATGGCAATGAAATCTTCCCGTGGTAGATGAGATGTTGTTCTGATCGGGTGCAGAATAATATCTAGAACAACTTATGCAAATAATAAATGCAGTGCGGAAAATAAACGACACGCAAAGTTGTTACCCAGTTCGGTGTTAACGAGCCTACGTCTGGGGGGCTGACTCAGCCCGGTGGATAGCAATTCACTAATGTTGAGTATTGCGAGTACAGGAATTACCGTTTACAGAATCCCTCTTAAACTACCTGAGCCTCGGACACTCTAGCAATTGCACTCTAGGTCTCCCCCTAGATCTTTGCTCCCGCTCCGTATCCACCAATATGATTCTCCGTGAGAACCAGCGCCTTCTCCCGAATGCGCAGTAACAGCAACAGTGCGTGTATCGTCAAGTTGTTCTACGACCAGTCGGCCGAGCACCAGAACAGACTGAATCCGTGCGTGTTACAGTTCACCAGAATAATGAACTTAACACCGATGACCTCCTCCAACCCTTCTATGAATATCAGCGTGAATACTTTCTCCAACAGTGCTGAATTCTGCAATTCGTTCAACCGCCAGTCTGAAACAGCAACCTAGAACAACTGGACAGCACCACCGTGAGTTCACCGGAATAATAAACTCAAGGTCGATCGATCTCTCTCTGAGTGAATGTCTGCATTTCGCTCAATGATCGATACCGAATTGAGAACCTCAGCTCTGTTTATATAGGGCGGTTAAATCCTAAACGATTAAGATTTCCAATCTTCAACCGCCCATCTCTTTAGAAAATCTTTTAGGAAACATTCCTAAATCCTTGCGTATCTATCTTTTGATAATCTTCAAAATATCTTCAAGTAGATCTTTGATTATCTTCTTCTCAAAGTAATCTTCAAGCGCAAGTAAACTTCTCAACCGACTTGCATAATATCTTCAGTCCTAATCTGTTTTAGGAAACTGCTTCACTGTCTAACTTGTGCTACGTCGGTTGGAACAAGTTTCCAAATCTGAATTAGGAAACTTCCATCTTCTGACCTTCCATATGCAACCGCCTTGTTCTACAACGGTCGACTGTGTTTCCTAATCTGAATTAGGAAACATCTCATCTGCTCCAACTTGTTCCAGGACAGTTGTCTCTTCTAGTCTCGAACAACAGCTTGAACAACTATACTAAGTTTTGCCAAACTACATGCCATAAAACTAACAGCCAACATTGTGGCATAAGTGTGAAATTCGTCGCATAAGACTTGCGTGATCAGGGGCGGATCCAGAAATTTTTCGGACCAGGGGCGAGATAAATATTTTCGGATCAGGGCGTATTCAACAATTTATTTTCATACTAGAGGGGACATATAATCAAAATGACCAGGGGCAAGATGTAAAAATCATTCAAAAATACAATGAATTAGCCTATTATTAAAGAAAAATCGGAAAATCGACCCGAGGCAGCTGCCCCCCTCCATCCTTAGTGCATTCGCCCCTCTGCGTGATTGACTGCCTGTCGCATATCTGACGTGCCATAAGCTCAATAGCATAAGTTCCTTAACGACAGGTGCTTATTGATCAGTCATATAGGAGGGCATCTAATGCAAAGTGCTCGATGAAAGTCGCGTAAAGTTTGTCGCGTAGACGCTACCAATGCAACTGCTTCAATTGCCTTTTGCGACAAATGATCAAAAAGTGTTTTGTCGTGTGGAAATTCCTATACAACTTGTGTATTTTGATAACCTTTGTCACTTTGTGTAGCAACTACCCTTTGTCCCTTCATGTCTCTTATGCGACAAAGGGTAACGATTACCTTTTATCTATTTTGTTCTTAGGGAAAATGAAAAAGAGGGGGTACGAACTATCACCTATCGACAAATCACGGTCATAACTATTGAAAATGACAATTAAAGGGCAATTTCAAAATTTTTTATTTGGCATATAACAGTTAACCGTCATGTAAAAATTAGAGCATCAATTATGTGTTGAAATCGCCCCTCAATTGTCAACTATGTGTTGAAATTGCAACTTAATTATTATATGTCAATTAAAAGATTTTAAAATTGCACCTTGATTGTCATTTTCTATAGTTCTGACCATGATTTGTCAATAAGTGGTAGTTCGTACCTCCTCTTTGTCTTTTTCCCTTGTTCTTATGCAACTACAACTATATTCTTATGCAACAAGTTAAATGTTGGGTAACATGTGTTATGTGTTATGGAACTATCAGCCTTGTTGATTTCAATTGTCCTTAGGTTACATCACATACTAGGGCTAGGGATGCACATCCGGCCCGAAATTTACGGTCCGGTTCGGACCGATAGACCAAAATTTTCTAAAATCTTGGACTGTGGAACGGACCGGATATATATGGACCGGGACCGGACTGGGACCGGAATTTGTGTGAAAACTTGGACCAAAACCCAGACCGGACCGGGACCGACCGTAATTTGTGTTAGGTTTAGGGTTAGAAAATAGAAATAATATTAGGAAATAAAAAAAATCCGGTTTATTCCGGTCCAGACCGGGACCGATCGTAACCCGTAATTCTCTAAAACATGACCCGTGGACCGACCCGGTATCGGTCCGGTCTTGAACCGACCCGTAATTTCTGATCGGGTCCGGTCCGGATGAATTTTGTGCATCCCTAACTAGGGCATAAACCACTTAAAATCACATATAGATATAGGCAAACCAGACACAAAAGCCTATTACACAAGAGTCGTGCTAATTTCCTTGATCAAGCTCAGCATTCTTGGCATTTTTATCTTCCTCTCTTGGGACAACTTTCTCATTCTCAATTTAAAGCTTTAAAATCTCTTCCTTTATCTGGATTGTCTTCGCACTTTGCATCGTCACACGGCAAAGCCTCTTCAAGCAGCTTGCCCGCCAACAACATGAGCAGCGGCGGATCCAGGGGGCGGCCGCCCCCGCGTTCGCCGGAAAATTCCTCAAATCCTCAACGTTCACGGGCATAAAATTCCCCCCGCCCCTTGGCCCGCCCCCCGTTCGCTCGCCGCCAGATTTGGTTTGATTTCGAGGTCGGACTGGCGTGGGCGTGGAGGTCGGGCATCCGGTCGGATGGGCTGGGATTCCGCGCGGACGTCTCTGTAATTGCTTCCCGCGGACGTCTCTTGAATTATCATAATTCATGAGACCTCCGCGCCATTAATGGTACAGACGTCCGCGTAATTCACAGTTGAAAATTTTTGGAGGGCAAATTTGGAAGATTTTTGGATAAAAACCGTCGACTTCGACCTCGACAACAGAAATGAGACGCGACGGCGACGCGGCGACGGACGAGTGACGGGACACGGGAGGCGACCAGAATCAAGCTTGGCTGCTTGGGAGATTTCAACACCGTAGATCAAAGATTGGATCCGCATCCGCCGCTGCTCTTGAATCTCCAAGGACCAAGTTGGTTTTGAAACCCTAAAACTCTACTTTCCAATTTCCATATGCTTTTGTTGATTTTGTTGTCGTAAATTTGTTGATTTTATTGATTTTGTTGTCGTATCCACTAGTATTCTATATCTATTGTATGATTTTGTTGTCGTAAATTTGACAGGTAAAGTCTAAAGATTGTTGCTTCGAATCAAAATGGAGAGATATTTTTCAAAAAGACCAAAAGTTTCTATTGGTTCTTCTAGTAGTGTTGTACAACCTCAAACCTCAAATGCGGATATATTGACTACGAACGTTGAGTTAGAAGCTAATTTGAATGATGAAGAAGTTGAAATTATCGAGACTGATATTGTTGCCGATCCTGGGTTGTGCAAACCTATTGAGAGTTATGAAAGTAATATCAGAGATCGTATTCGAAGAGAATACGTAGCTAAAGGCCCATGTCACCCAAAGGACATAATTTTCCTAGAAAGAAGTATGGAAAAGATAATAGAGCCTTTAGAGATGCTTGGTTTGAAGAATTTGAGTGGTTGGAGTATAGTGTCCAAAACGATGCAGCATTTTGCTTTTGGTGCTTTCTTTTCAAGACGAAGCTTTACAACCCGGGCGATGAAGCATTTACATCAAATGGGTTTAGTAATTGGAAAAAAGCGAAAGAGAAGTTTAGAGAACATGTTGGCTCGGTTGGCAGCCCACATAACAAAGCCAGAATTGAGTTTGAAAATTTCAAAAATCAAAGGCAGCGTGTGGGTTATGTTATCCAGCGTGCTAACTTGAGAAGAGAAGAAGATTATCGCATTCGTTTGACAGCAACTCTTGATGTTATTCGATTTATTTTATGTCAAGGTTTGCCTATGAGGGGACATGACGAGACATCTACTTCTCTTAATAGGGGTATTTTCTTGGAATTGTTGACATGGTATGGCTTGCAAAATAAAGAGATTGGCAGTGTTGTTTTGAAAAATGCACCAGGGAATAATCAAATGATAGCTCCAGCAGTACAAAAAGACATGGTACATGCGTGTGCAGTTGAGACCACTCGTGCAATATTAGCTGACCTTAGTGATGGATTGTTTTCTATTTTGGTTGATGAGTCGCGTGATTGTTCTTTAAAGGAACAAATGGCCGTTCTGATTAGATATGTAAACAAGAACGGAGAAGTGGTGGAACGAATTCTAGGGTTGGTTCATGTAAGGGAGACATCGGCAATCTGTTTGAAGGAGGGTATTGATTCTTTGTTTGCCAAATATGGATTGTCTTTATCTAGAGTAAGGGGTCAGGGGTACGATGGTGCGTCAAATATGAGGGGCGAGTTCAATGGCTTGAAGGCACTTATTTTGAAGGAAAATCCTAGTGCTTGGTATGTTCATTGTTTTGCACATCAACTCCAATTGGTAATTGTTGCTGTGTGCAAGGTGAATCGATATATTTGCGATTTTTTCAACTATCTTGGAATAGTCGTAAATATATGTGGATCTTCTTGTAAAAGAGTAGATAATATGCAACAGTTAGAACATGCTAGGAAGGTAGTGGAGCTTGAAAAGGGAGTCATTTCTTCTGGTAGTGGAAAAAATCAAGAAACTTCTTTGAAAAGACCCAGGGATACTTGTTGGGGATCACATTATATTACAATAATTCGCCTCAAAGATATGTGGTCTTCAGTTGTGGAAGTTCTTCACAATGTGTTTGAAGATGGCTCTGAACGTGAGTCAAGTGCCCAAGCCAGAGGTGTGCTTCGTCAGATGCAGAGTTATGAATTTATTTTTCCTATGTTTTTGATGAAGCGTTTGTTGGGGATCACAAATGCATTATCCATGGCTTTGCAAGAGAGAGATCAAAACATGTTGAATGCTATCAATCAAATTAGGACTGTGAAAGATGAGTTGCAAAAGTATAGGGATTCTGGATGGGATGGGTTGGTTCAAGAAGTGGAGATCTTTTGTCAAGCGAATGAAATTCCAGTAATTAATATGGATGACATCGTTCCAAGGATGGTTCGTGTGAAGAGAGATGGAGTGTCCATAACCAATCATCACCATTACAAGTGTGAGATTTTTTATGAGGTAATAATTTAAATTATAGCTTTATTTCTTACATTTTTATTTATCAATTATTTTTAATAATTGTTCTTATCTTCTTGAAATGATAGGTTCTCGATTTAATTCTACGAGAGTTTGAGCATCGGTTCTCTGAAACAAGCACATATTTACTGGATTGCTTTGCATCTCTCGATCCAAAGAATGGATTCTCTAATTTTGATGTGGAAAAACTTGCTCGGCTTCCTCAATTTTATCCGAATGACTTCTCAAATATGGATCGTTCACTGTTTTCTCAAGAGTTAGATTCATTTTTATGTGATGTAAAACGAGACAAACGATTTGTTGAAGTGCGGGATTTCAGAAGTCTTGCAAAGAAGATGAAGGAAACTGACAAGGATAGATTGTTTCCATTGGTCTACCGTCTGATTGAATTGGCTTTACTTCTACCAGTAGCTACAGCATCTGTTGAAAGGGTATTCTCAGGCATGAAATATGTGAAGAATGATTTGAGAAACAAAATGGGAGATGAATGGTTAAATGATAGTTTGGTGGTATTTGTCGAGAGGGGTGTGTTTGCAACAATTGAAAACGAGTCTATTTTGAATCGTTTTCAAAGTTTAGAGACTCGTAGATGTCAATTATCTCGTAGTAAAGAGTCAATGTAGTTTGATTTGCACGTTTGTACTTTGTTAAATCAATATGAATTGTTAAAAAAATTTTCTATTTTTACTCAAAGTCCGCCGCCCATCGATCCAGTCCTGGATCCGCCACTGGAGAAAAGAGTTCAGACATCTCATAAATTGATGCACCGGAGTCCAAAACATTGATAATTTTAAAACCAGGATCATGCTACTAATCGACCCCTGTAACAGTGTTTGTGTATAAAAGTTTCTGATTAAATCCATATTTGATTTTGAAACAGATCTCTTACTAAGAAAATAACAGTTACCTTTGATAAAAGTTGGACTTGCATGCTCTGGATCTGGTCAGTTTGTTAGTTACGGAGCAACTTCAGACTCTCTTTTTGGACGAACCGTATGCTCTTTCTCTTCCCAGGTGCCATCTGAAACGCAAAGTAGACTTTTTTTTTATTGATTTAGAGAGGATAGATATAAAGGTTCTAGAGGAATACACCACTAATTTCTTCATCACCGGCCCAGCATGCTTCCCTGCAGTAGTCGATAACTCTTTGAGCAGTTTCTTCTAGCCAATCAAGGTTACCATCTATGGTGGCAGAGATCTGTGTTATCTTGGTGACATCACGAGAGTTGCCAACTCCAATCTTTTTGGCAATCATTTCCAATATTGCAGTCAGCTGTCCACAATTTTTTTGTCTGGATGGTTGCAATTGCTTTTGGTTCAAAGATCCTAGAATATTTCCATGTTGATCCCTTGTCTGCTGTCTCTTGTTCTTCTTTTGTTGTAGGGAAGTCATATTCTGTCAGCAGAATTGCAGCTGTTTCCAGGGCTTCTCTATGGCTAGGATGCTCTAACTGTTGAAATAGTATCTGTATTGGCACCTTTAGAGAGCTGGCACAGGATAACAGCAGGTTGTATGAGTGCATACCTGTGTATGACCAGGTGAATCTCAAACAACATCCTACATATTGAGCGTCCAACTTGTGTAGTTGATCAGCGTCTGTAATTTGCTTCTGAGTTATGTCTTGTGTGGGAAAAGTAGTTGTAACAGGTTTTTGTTTTGAGTAGAAAGCATACGGCGTCGTGTAGATTGGACGTGCTGAACTGGCGCAGCTAAGCGACGTCGTTCTGCTTCTTCTACTTAAACACTTGTTTTCCCTCTTTGTTCTGTAATTGAAAATTGAGAAAATGAATAAACCCTAATTGGTTCTTCCCAAATTTGCTTGTCCGATTTCAATCACATCTTCGTCGTTCTTCTTCGCATCGATCAATCGAAGCTCAGGCGATGGAGTTTCTCATGGTATCAGAGCAGTTGATTCGATCCGGTTAGTCATCTCTTACTTTAAACTCAGTTTGTGTTCGTATTTGAGTAATGGCGAGCATTGAAAACTTCGGTGTGAGTCCGAGTCGTAGTGATGTTAATTCAGGAGGATCTGGTAGTGGAGTTAACGTTGATGATCCGTACTTTGTTAGCAATAATGAGATGACTGGGAATTCGATAGTGGCTAAGGTGTTAACCGGTCAAGAAAATTATGGAACATGGCGGAAGTCCATGGAGATTGCATTGTCAGGAAGGTCGAAGTTAGCCTTCATTAATGGCAAGTATCCGAGGCCAAGTGATGCTTTTATGTTGGCAAAATGGCAGAGATGCAATGATATAGTCACGTCATAGTTGATATGTTCGGTTTCGGAAAAAATTGTAGGTGAAATACTACATTCAAAGGATGTGATGACAGCATGGAAGGATTTAGAATCTAGTTATGCTGGTACAAATCTAGCAAGAAAATCAGCCTTGCTAAGAGAACTGAATGATTGTGTTCAAAATGGAATGCCGGTGTGTGATTACAATAGGAAATTGAATTCATTATATCAAGAAATAGATGCTATCAATGTAGTGAAGTGCTATGCTACTGGGAATTGTTTGTGCTGTAAACAGTTTGCTATTGATAAGCAAGGAGATAGAGTAGTGAAGTTCTTGATGAGACTTGATGATTGTTATGCTTCGGTTAGGAGTAATGATTTTGCTATGACAGAAGTGCCTAAGATGGTGACTGTATATGGGTTAGTCTTGACAGAGGAATCTACAAGGAAGGCCACAAAAGATAGACATATAGAGTCATCTGCCCTTTTTACTCAGAATAATCAGTCTGGTAATAGCAGTCAGTTCAGTCAAGGCAGAGGAAGAGAAGCTGGCAGAGGAAATTTAGCTACAGACACCCAGATCCTGTCCTTTCAGATCTTTGATGTTTAATAAAAACAATGCAACAGTATTCTTAACAAATGTCGGATTCTGCAACACATGCCTTAGGCTATGTTCTTTTGCACTTCAATACAGTTTTATTAAGTTCAGTAGAGTTAAATTAAATTCAATACAGTTTAATAAAGTTCAGTACAGTTAAATTAAGTTCAATACAGTTAAATTAAGTTCAATACAGTTCAATAAAGTTCAGTACAGTTAAATTAAGTTCAATACAGTTTAATAAAGTTCAGTACAGTTAAATATACTTAAATTAATTTAAGTTAAAAAATGTAATATAATTTTTTTCAAGTCAATCCAATTTTTTTATAGTTTCCAACACTATTATTCGAAATTTTAATTTATTTTTAATTTTTTAAATAATTTTTAGAAAAGCATAAGACATATATGATCCAACGATTTTTCAAGTTTGTGTCCACACCTCTTGGGAAACTACTGCATCCGTTTTAAAATGAAAGTAAACTTTGTTGTACTTGATATGAATTTAAAGAACATGTGGAAATAAACATAATACAATATATTTTTTACATGGAAACGTACAATGTCATTCAAGTGTAATTTTACATATCATCATCTTCATCCATGTTCATTTTCACTACATCATCTGGACAATCCTCAATAATTTGAAACGCTATCATGTTGCGTCTTGATTCATCTCATCTTTTCGCTGTTGATCAAATAAATTTGAATATTCTCTTCCCAGCACGGTCCCATTAGCTACAATGGGTATTGAAAAATTATGCATGCGAATGAAGTTGTGCAAAGTAAATGTAGCTGTAATTATATCACTTTGGCGATCATCAGATACTTGAGGCATGACTTCGAGTATCTTCCACGATTTCTTTAGTTGTACTATTTTAAAAAAATGAAACGTTTAGGGCTTCACGCAATTTTTTTAGCAAGTATAATTTGAAAAAAAATGAAAAATAAAATACATATATATTTATCAGAAAAAATGATGAAACTTTTTTGAGCAAGTTAATTAATGAATTATATAAATTTATCATTTTGAAAAAATGATGACAAAACTCATATATATAAATATACTATACATATATATAATTTTTCAATTTCAACAAATTAAGTTGAGTAAAGTTAAGTTAAATTAAATTCGATACAGTAAATTAAGTTCAGTACAGTTCAGAAAGTTAAATAAAATTCGATACAGTTAAATTAAGTTCAGTACAGTTTAATAAAGTTCAATACAGTTTAATTAAGTTCAGTACAGTTTAATAAAGTTCAATACAGTTTAATTAAGTTCAGTACAATAAAATTCCAGTTAAATTAAGTTCAAAAGAACAGCACCTTATTGTGTCTAGGCAGCGGAGTGACGGTGTTATGTCAATCAACATGTCCTCTTGATAGAAATTTGCATAATTTCTTGTAATACTCTTCTAAGCTCTGATTACATTATTATGCTCCTTTGTTACAAGTCTCAATAGCGAAGCACATATATAAGCCCCTTGTCTCACAAACCTCTTCTCATCAGCCACCTTCAACTCAGCCACCTCACCATCCTCCTGATACAGGACTAGGCTAGACAAAATACCAGACAAAATACCAGATAAGTTGTATTTAACTCCAGACATACCAATTTTCTTAAATATATATATATATTTCTCTATATCCTCTGGCGATTTCAGAAGCCAGGGCGCCAGGCACAGGCTAAGACAGCTCCAACAGATGCAGCAGTCACACTTTTGTAAATTGACTCAAGAGCTGTCTTCATGAGCAGTTCCTTGTCCTGAAGCTGTGAGTCCTGATAACTCTGAATATTGAGATGCTCAAGTCCGGTGAGGTTTGAGTCTTCCCACAGGTTTTTCGTCTGAATCCCAATTCGGATATTTTGTAAACTGCTATACTTTTTATTCAGGTCCTGGCTAATTAACTCAGTTGTCCCGGTAGCCATCTGCAGATATGGACTAGTGAGAATCTGGAAAGGATAGCCGGCAATACAGAGGAGCAATTGAAATTATACAATCCGGACTTTTTAATTTTGATTGAGTTGCGTAGACTTAGGGTTTCGTAGACGGAGAACCGTATGTTAGGATTACTTGCCGGAATCAAGCGGAGATCTGGACGGAGTGCGAGAGGGAGGAGCAGTAAAGCACGGATCCAGTGACAGTGAGGAGTACACGGCGAGAGGGTGGAGAGAAGTTAGACGCTATGGTGTAACGTTGGGCTGGTGTGTGTGAGAACTGATGACAAGTTAGGCTAAATTTCTCACTTATTAATTGAATTTGGGACAAATGTTCTCTTGTTGTATCATTCTAATTAGTCATGATTCACCATAATAAAAAATATATATCATCCTCTCTCATTCATTTTCTCTTTCATCTTGTCATGTCTCAAGACTATTTTGATCAAGTGCACCATACTCATGACCAAATAAAAAGTTCATTATCATTCTCTCTCATCATTACATAAATTGTAGCTCATAAATATTCAGATTAATAAAAATATATCAAAGTGTATCTAGTTTTATAGATCTCAAAAAATTATGAATATTGGTAATTATTTTGATTTTTTTTAACTTTGTAATTTAAAAGATATATTCGTTGCAAGACAAACTATAAACTGAAAAATTTCTTACATTGGTTCACAACTCATGACCAAATCTAATTTTTGGTCATAAGATGATCTTTTTTCAAGTTAATCATCCCATGACCTTTTCTATGATTGGTTTAGTTATGGTGGGGATCCATGTTTTTTTATAAAATCTCTCATGATATTTTCTTATGACTCAAAAAGTCATGGTGAAAATGCTCTTAGCTTACACATAGCTGACATTAATTTAGTTTACAAGTCAAATTTGACATCCATCCATTAACATGAGAATCATCTTTACTAAAGAGTCATGCACTAGAAATCATCAGCCTTCTTCACATCATAAAATTTGACAAGTATCAAATGTTCCCTGGTCATATCATTCTAATTAAATTTAAATTAGTCATCACTTTAGCATACACACATAGCTGGCATCAATTTAATTTACAAAGTCAAATTTGACATCCATAACTAACATGAGAATCATCTTCACTAAAGAGTCATGCACTAGAAATCATCATTCTTCTTCACATCATAAAATTATACAAGTATCGGATTTTAAGAGAACATCTGACATTTTCTCCACGCTTCTGGAGTTTTCCTTTTCCGATCGATCGTCGGATTGACTGTTGCTGCTGTAAGCACCTTTCATCACTGATCAATTCAGTGTGATATGTCTCTCTCTTCTAAGAGAAGAGAGTCTTCCTTCTCAGAAACCCTGTGTGTTAAGTGCCCAACTCTATGACGATTTTGACTTGGAATTGCCGAGGGATAGGGGCGCCTCGCGCAGTTCGCTGTGTTGGAGATTTTAGGGTGATTGTTGTTCTAAACATGTATACATCCTGTTAAGATTGTTTTGTGAATTAACGAAACAATTCTGAAGTCATTTTAGCTCATTTCGAGTTTTTTGATCAGTGTAATCCACGCCCAACCGTGACGTTAGTAGGCGCGTTCACTTTAGACATTAACTCGTTAATGTTAATTGAACGCGGTGGTCTAATGTTCAAACAGGATGCGCGGCAGATTGTGGCATCGCGTTCACTTTAGACATTAGAGCTGTGTCGCGTCCAGCTTCTAATGTCTCTATGTGACGCGATGATAATGTCAATACAGGACGCGCGACAGGTCGGTTTCCTATTTGAATCGACAAGTCTATCCTTTCGAAAACGATCGATTGGAGGTTCACTGGTTTTGTTTTTGATGTCAGAAAACATCAGAAAAGGAAGATAATTTGATTTCGACAAGTTTCACTCCTTCAAATTGATCAATTGAGTTCAATTGGTGGTTACTCGCCGATTCCTTATTCCGGTGCAAATCATTTGTTTTATTTCAATTCAATTATTTTGAAAAACCCTAACTTGGGTGAAATATTGAATTAAGAAAGCGAGTGACTTTGTGACTCAAGTGGAATCCAAGTTATCATTATTCGAAGCATCTACAGACGACCCATGCGACTTTAATTTAATTCAATATTTTCAAGATGTCTGCTGCTTCAGTGAGGGAGATGACAACAAATTTTGGAAAACTGGAGAAGTTTGAAGGAGTGAATTTCAGAAGATGGCAGAAGAAGATGCATTTTTTGCTGACAAGCTTGAAGGTGGTGCATGTGCTCTCTATCCTATGCCGGTAGTGGAATACAATGGTCCGATTGACGCAATTAGAAAGAGAAGCAAGTGGGAGAATGATGACTACACTGTCGTGGTCACATTCTGAATGGTATGGCTGATAACCTTTTTGATGTTTATCAAAATGTTGAATCCACGAAGGAGTTGTGGGATGCACTTGAGGCAAAGTACATGCGAGAGGATGCTTCTAGCAAGAAGTTTCTCGTAAGTAACTTTAATAGTTACAAGATGGTCGATTCTAGACCAGTGCCGGAGCAATTCAATGAATTGGCTCGCATATTGGGGCAATTTGCTCAGTACAATATGAAGATGGATGATTCTATTGTTGTGTCTAGCATCATAGACAAGTTACCACCTTTGTGGAAGGACTTCAAGCACAAGCTTAAACATAAGAAAGATGATATGTCTCTTGAGGAACTCGGTGGAGCGTTGCAAGTGGAAGAATCAATTAGGATTCAAGAGGAGGCAAAACAGAAAGAGACCATTGAGTTGTCTTCTGTGCATATGGTGGAAGACAAGGGATGTCTTCGGAAATTCAAGGGGAAGAAACGTCCAAATGAGAAATTTGGTAGCAAGTTCAACAAGAAACCTAAGGGTTCTTGCTGGATTTGTGGTAAACCGGGTCACTACAAGAATGACTGTAGGATGGCTAAGAATGAGAAAGGAAAAATGAAAGTGAATGTTTGGGATAAGGGCAAAGAAAAATGCCCTTCCAACCTTTAAGGTCAATTTTCTATTTCTGATTGTAATTCTAATGTGAATTATGTGTCACTTATCGCTGAAGCATTTTATGTTCAGGATGATGAAGTGGCGTGGTGGATTGACTCGGGTGCTAACAAGCACGTGTGGAATGATCACATAGTTTCAAGACTTATGAAACGGTGAAAGAAGGAGCTGTCCTTCATATGGGAAACGAGTCAACCGCACCGATACTTGGCCAAGGAACTGTAGTGTTAGAGTTCAGTTCGGGAAAAACCCTTGAGTTGTTGAATGTTTTACATGTACCTCTTATTCGGAAAAACTTGGTTTCCGGTAGTTTATTGAACAAATTTGGTTTTAAGCAAGTGTATGAATCCGACAAGTATGTATTGTCAAAGTGTGGTGTCTTTGTTGGATTTGGCCTACTGTTGTAATGATATGTTCATGTTGAATGTAACTAAAGTGGTGAATTCTGTTTACATGTCTTCTACTTGTGATGATTATACTTTGTGGCATGCTAGATTAGGACGTGTTCACTATCGTCGTATGAACATTATGTCTAAGGAAGGTTTAATACCTAAAGTTGACATGAATGTTGATAGATGTACAACTTGCATGCTTACAAAAATCACTGAGTTGTCATTTAAAAGTATTTCAAGAACATCAAACTTGCTTGAACTTGTTCATAGTGATTTGGGTGATTTACATTCTACTCCATTTTTAGGAAATAAGAAGTATTACATAACTTTTATAGATGACTATTCTAGATATTGTTTTGTGTACTTGCTGCATGCTAAAGAAGAAGCTTTAGACAAGTTTAAAGTGTATAAAGCTGAAGTAGAACTGATGCATGATTTGATTAAGAGGGCTTAGAACCGATAGAGGTGGGGAATATTACGATCCTGTATATTTCCAGATGAATGGTATCATTCATGAGACTACAACACCTTATACACCACAGCAAAATGGTGTAGCTGAAAGGAAGAATAGAGTCCTAAAAGAGATGGTTAATTCCATGTTATCCTACTCTGGTTTGAGTGATGGATTTTGGGGTGAGGCTATGTTGACAGCTTGTTATTTACTTAACAGAGTTCCTAACAAAAGGAACCATATTACCCCATATGAGCTTTGTCACAAAAAGAAACCAAATCTGAATTATCTCCGAGTTTGGGGATGTAGGGCGGTAGTGAGACTACCGGCTCCCAAAAGAAGAACATTGGGAGAAAGAAGTGTTGATTGCATCTTCATTGGATATGCTGAACATTCTAAAGCATATAGGTTCTATGTAACTAGAACGAATGATTCTATTTCGGCTCACACCGTAATTGAATCAAGAGATGCAATCTTTGATGAGAACCGTTTCTCATCGATACCTAGACCTCAAGATTTGATTTCTACCTCCACAAGGGCTGAGTTGGAAGATGATGTGAGTACATCTTCTAAAAGTACATTGTTTGAGCCTCGTAGAAGCAAATGGGGAAGGATTGAAAAATCCTTCGGACCAGATTATCAAGTTTACTTGATTGAGGGTTCTAGAGAGGACATTGAGTATCAATACACATATTGTTATCATATTGATGATGATCATAGAACCTATGATGAGGCTACGAGGTCTCAAGACGTATCCTTTTGGAAAGAGGCAATAAACGATGAGATGGATTTTATCATTGGGAATAATACTTGGGTATTATCTGATCTCCCACCGGGTTGCAAGCCATTAGGCTGCAAATGGATCTTCAAAAGGAAAATGAAGGTTGATGGATCGGTTGATAAGTTAAAGCTCGATTGGTTATCCAAGGCTTTAGGCAAAAGGAGGGTATCGATTTTTTCGATACTTATGCTCCGGTTGCTAGGATTTCCACTATTAGATTGTTGATTGCACATGCTGCAATTAACAATCTGGTTATACACCAAATGGATGTCAAGACAGCGTTCTTGAATGGTGACTTGGATGAGGAAATCTATCTGAAGCAACCGGAAGGATTCATTATGCCGGGAAATGAAAACAAGGTTTGTAAGTTGATCAAATCATTGTATGGGCTGAAACAAGCACCCAAAGAGTGGCATCATAAGTTTGATGAGGTAATCTTGTCAAGTGGATTAAAGTTGAATCAAGCAGACAAGTGTATTTACAGCAAATTTGACAACTCCGGAAATGGAGTAATCATTTGTCTGTATGTTGATGATATGCTGATTTTTGGTACTGACCAAAAACAAGTAGACCTTGCTAAGGACTTCTTATCATCTAGTTTCGCTATGAAAGATATGGGAGAAGCGGATGTGATTCTAAGGATTAGAATCAAGCGTGAGAACAAGGGTTTGGCACTGTCACAGTCTCACTACGTTGAGAAAGTGCTAAAGAAATTCAACTGTTTGAACTGTTCTCTGGTTAGCACTCCCATGGACCCAAGTGTAAAGCTTTTGCCTAACACGAGTGAATATGTTTCACAGCTTGAGTATTCTCAAGTTATTAGTTGCCTAATGTATGCAATGACGAGTATAAGGCCTGATATAGCTTATGCAGTGGGAAACTTAAGCAAATATACTAGTAATCCTAGTAATCTTCACTGGGAAGCTATTAAGAGGGTACTCAAATACCTTAAGGGAACCATGAATTATGGTTTGGTGTATGCTGGTTTTCCCTCGCTCTTTGAGGGATATACCGATGCAAGTTGGATTACCAATTTAGAAGATAATTCGTCTATAAGTGGTTGGGTATTCTTGCTTGGGGGAGGTGCCATATCTTGGGCCTCAAAGAAGCAAACTTGCATCACCAGGTCGACTATGGAATCTGAATTTATAGCCTTAACGGCTACCGGTAAAGAGGCAGAATGGCTAAGGAATTTGCTACATGAGATTCCATTGTGGCCAAAACCGATAACACCTATTTCTATCCACTGTGATAGTAAGGCAACTTTGGCTAAAGCTCATAGCTAAATGTACAATAGTAAACCGAGACACCTGGGTGTTAGGCATATCACGGTTCGTGAACTGATCACTCACGGGGTGATTTCAATTGATTTTGTCAAAACACATCAAACTCTAGCTGATCATTTAACGAATAGATTAGCTAGGGACTTGGTGCACAAGTCGTGTTTAGGAATGGGCTTAAAGCACATTTAAATCTCTTATCGTAGGACACTTATATTCCCTCTTAGTACGACGCTAAGAGCTGAATTGTGGAAAGCCTATTCTGAGAGATTTGAAGCACATGGTTATATCCATCCTAAAGTTGTGCTTGTTTCCTGCAGAGAAAGGGAGGATGAAGTTTATCTTCTTATTGGATCTTTTGGAAAAGTGCATTGCAGGTGCATGCGAAAAGAATCCACCTATGTAAAGTGAGCCGCTTCAATTAGCTTGTGCTTGGCTAAGTATACACTTATGAATGGATAGGGACATATGGCTGAAATAGTGTCAAGTTGTACTTAGAATAGTAGTAAACTTGTGTGTGTTTTATTTTCCCATATTCAAATGGGTTGAAGGGTTCAATTCGTAGAACACCCTGATTCTCGAATATTGGAAAATGCTACACCATGTGAAGTTCAAACGCATGGGACACTTCACTTATGCGCAATGTTTTGTTTGGTATGAATGCTTTTGGTGTTCAAGAGTATAACCCTAAAATGGGTGAGGATTGTTGGAGATTTTAGGGTGATTGTTGTTCTAAACTTGTATACATCCTGTTAAGATTGTTTTGTGAATAAACGAAACAATTCTGAAGTCATTTGAGCTCATTTTGAGTTTTTTGATCAGTGTAATCCGCGCCCAACCGTGACGTTGTAGGCGCGTTCACTTTAGACATTAACTCGTTAATGTATTAAGTGAGCGCGGTGGTCTAATGTTCAAACAGGACGCACGGCGGATTGTGGCATCGCGTTCACTTCAGACATTAGAGCTGCGTCGCATCCAGCTTCTAATGTCTCTATGTGATGCGGCGATAATGTCAATACAGGACGCGCGACAGGTCGATTTCTTATTTGAATCGGCAAGTCTATCCTTTCAAAAAGGGTCGATTGGAGGTTCACTGGTTTTGTTTTTGATGTCGGAAAACATCAGAAAAGAAAGATAATTTGATTTCGACAAGTTTCACTCCGTCAAATTGATCAATTGAGTTCCATTGGTGGTTACTCACCGATTCCTTATTCCGGTGCAAATAATTTATTTTATCTCAATTCAAATATTTCGGAAAACCCCAACCTGGGTGAAATATTGAATTAGGAAAGCGGAGTGACTTCGTGACTCAAGTAGAATCCGTTATCATCATTCGAAGCATCTACAGACAACCCAGGCAACTACACGCTGTCTCCGTGATTTAGTCACAACTCATAGACCCCAAATAGTAGGGCTTATAGAAACGAAGGCAAAAGCGAGAAGATGGAGAAACTAAAATCAGAACTCAGATCAATAATTGTTTTGCGGTGAACTCCAAAGGCAAGTCGGGTGGCCTAGCCATATTGTGGAAAGACGCTATGGATCTGGTTATCCAAAACTACTCAGACTACCACATCGACTGCGTAATTAAAGGTGCTGAAGAGCGACGACTGACAGTCTTTTATGGCAACCCTAATGCTCATCTTAGATGGAGGAGTTGGGAATTATTGAAACAACGATATGGAATAATGAAGATGCCATGGTGCGTGTGCGGAGAGTTCAATGAAATCCTTAAGGCCAGAGAAACTCCGAGGAATGCGGAGCACATGCGGAAAATATTAACCAGTTCAAGGAGGTGGTACGGCACTGCGAGCTAATAGATGCAGGTTATAAAGGGTATGTATTCACATTCTCAAATCGGTGAAAAGGGGGGGGACAGAACCCAGAAGTAGGCTCGATCGTGCACTAGTCAACCACCTCTGGAAAAACAAATTCCCAATCACTGAGGTAACACACGTATCCACTATCACTCTGACAATTCGGCACTGCTTATCAAATACTATGCATATCGCATAAAGCCCCCTAACAAGTTTAAATTTGAGCCTATGTGGTTAAGAGACCACAAGTTTATGCAGTTTATAGAAACAAAGTGGCACTAATGTCCGGAGGGGGGAAATTTCACAAATAAAATTTCTCAATTGACACAGCCACTGTGGGAGTGGAACAAATATGAATTTGGAAATGTGAACATGAAGATCGACGACTTAAAAAGAAAACTGGAGAATATTCAAACCCAACTACGAACTGAAGATGCTTTTAGGGAGGAGCAAGAAATCACAGAAGACCTAGATGAGTGGATCCTAAGAAAGGAAATTATGTGGAGGCAGCGAGCAAGCACAGCTTGGATAAAAGAAGGTGACAACAATACTTCTTTCTTTCACAAGCATGCCACGCAAAGAAAATCTATCAATCGTATTACAACTCTGCAATTACCGAATTCATCTCTCATTACCGACCCTAAAGATATTATGAAACGGGCAACCAGATATTTCCAAGAGACTTTTCGGCAACACAACAACACATCAGCGGTAATTATAAACAATGAGCTACATATTTTAGAACGAAAAATCACTGATGAGCATAATGTCTACCTCAATTCACCATATACGGAGGAGGATATCAGAAGGGCAGTTTTTGATATCAACCCATATAAAGCCCCGACATATGATGGATTCTCGTATTTATTTATTAAAAAATGCTGCAATATTGTCAAGAAGGAATTTATTCATGAATGTTTGGACTTCCTTAATGCTAAGCATCTGGATCTAACGACTAATATTATGAGAATTGTACTTATTCCTAAGTAGAACAATGCAAAGAAGTTGTAGGACTACCGACCCATCAGCTTATGTACAACAACAGTAAAAACAATTGGGAAGGCTATCGTCCACAGACTCCAGTCTATACTTGGTGAGGTAATATCACCCACTCAATCAGCATTTATACCTAATAGACTTATTACTGACAATATATTGCTAGCACACGAAGTTGAGCATTACATCAGGAACTGTAAAAATCAAAAGTCAGGCTATGCATCTTTAAAGATCGATATGTCAAAAGCCTATGACCGGGTTGATTGGAAATACCTTAGACTGCTTCTTGTTAGATTGGGATTCTGTGAAGGGTGGGTAGCAAGAATTATACAATATGTCTCCTCTGTGTCGTATGAATTATCAATCAATGGACAAATAGGAAATAGATTTTATCCGTTGAGGGGACTTAGACAAGGGGATCCTTTGTCACCATATTTATACATTATATGCATAGAATTGTTAACACGGTCTCTTCAAAGAGCAACTGAATTAAGAGCCATAAGAGGCATCAAAGTGTCTAGAAGGGCCCAAATGATATCTCACATATGTTTTGCGGATGAATGTATTATTTATATTAAAGTAACTGATTAAGCAGTGCAGAACCTCAAAAACCTGCTAGCAACTTATGAGAAAATATCAGGCCAGCAAATAAATTATCAGAAGTCAGAACTGGTTGTAAGTACCAACATAAGTAATAGCCTTCGGGCTCATGTGGGAAATATTTTGCAGGTTCCGACTACAAACTGCCACAAGAAATATCTGGGAACTACTATGGAATTCTCAAGAAGAAAGTCAGTAGCGAATACATCATTGGTGGACAAAATGTGGGACAGAACTAAGAACTGGTGCACTAAATCTCTCTCCATGGGAGGAAAGGAGATCTTAATAAAATCTATTCTTTATGCTCTACTGTAGTATCATATGTTGTGTTTTATGATGCCAGAGTCCACCTTAAATAATTTAACCTCAATGGTACATAAGTTCTGGTGGGGTAGCAAAGATAGGAATAGAAAAATGCACCTAGTAAACCGCAAGATTTCCCAAAAATTAAGAGTGGAAGGCGGGCTGGGGTTCCTGGACTTTAAATGTATAAACCTTGCCTTCCTATGTAAACAAGCATGACGTATGACTACACAACCTGAACTGCTTCTAGCCTGGACTTTTAAATCAAAATATTTCCCTCAAACAGATATTCTCCAAGCAACCAAAGGGTATAAACCATCCCCAGTTTGGCTAAGCATCCTAAAAGGCATTGGAATACTCAAAGCTGGAAGCAGGATGGATCGGGGTTCCAACACGTTAACATGGATACCAGGAAACTTCAGTATAAAATCACCATACAAAGTGGCAATGGATGCAGTGAATATGTCAAGGCAAAGCATAAGAGAAAGCTCGAACCTAAGAAATTTGTTGTCCTTTTGGAAAAGTATCTGGAAACTAAATCTCCCAAGGAAGGTAAAAATATTTGTTTGGCGTCTATATCAAGATGGGATACCTACAACCATTAATTTACACAAGCGTGGAATATCTTTAAATATGAAGTTATGTTAAGTTAATTTTGTAAGTTAACCAATTATGTGGGGTCACACATGTAAATAAAATGAATGTGTGTGGTATCATTTAAATAAGCCTAACTAAAGGGGTCTAGTTGTGATTTATATTGGCTTATGGGTATAATGTCATAAGGGTTATTGTGTAGATACCATTTGGTAATTATCTTTCTATGAGAGGCGAAAGGTAATTATGATAATAGTGGTTGCCCTAGCACACCACTATTTATATGTGTTATGGTCCCCGGTCCACCACATCGAAAAGACCGCAATTTTTCTTGCCCTCTCGGTGGAAAAGCTTAGATGACTCTGGTGGCAGGACTGAAAGACCTAATCCGGTGTACTCATATGCACATATACTTCAGATTATGCTTCCGCATGTTGAAGTTTCAAACGGTACGTTCTCTTTAATCTGATTTGAGTTTACGATCCTGAATGTATTACTGTTGATCTCAGTAATTTATTTCTAACAAGATCAAATTAAAACTGATTGTTGTTGGTGACTGCTTATGGGTATAATGTCATGAGGGTTATTGTGTAGATACCATTTGTTAATTATCTTTCTATGACAGGTTAAAAGGTAATTATGACAATAGTGGTTGTCCTAGCACACCACTATTTATATGGGTTATGGTCCTCGGTCCACCACATCGAAAAGACGACAACTTTTCTTGCCCTCTCGGTGGAAAAGCTTAGATGACTATGGTGGCAGGACTGGAAGACCTAATCCGGTGTACTCATGTGCACATCTACTTCAGGTTATGCTTCCGCATATTGAAGTTTCTAACGGTACGTTCTCTTTAATCTGATTTGAGTTTACGATCTTGAATGTATTACTGTTGATCTCAGTAATTTATTTCTAACAAGATCAAATTATAGCTGATTGTCGTTGGTGACTACTTATGGGCATAATGTCATGAGGATTATTGTGTAGATACCATTTGTTAATTATCTTTCCATGGGAGGCGGAAAGGTAATTATGACAATAGTGATTGTCATAGCACATCACTATTTATATGGGTTATGGTCCCCGGTTCATCACATCGAAAAGAAGACAACTTTTCTTGCCCTCTCGGTGGAAAAGCTTAGATGACTCTGGTGGCAGGACTGGAAGACCTAATCCGGTGTACTCTTGTGCACATCTACTTCAGGTTACGCTTCCGCATATTGAAGTTTCTAACGGTACGTTCTCTTTAATCTGATTTGAGTTTATGATCCTGAATGTATTACTGTTGATCTCAGTAATTTATTTCTAACAAATGGTATCAGTCGCCGCTCAATTTTGGATTATTGAGAACGTTGATGTACTAATCAATGGTGTTTTTTTACACGCATGGTACAATGATACTCAAATCTGTCCATATCAACGCGTCTTCGGCACCGTTATTTTGGATGCATGTACCGATTCAAATCTGGATTAATTTGGAATGAACGGACTCGGACGGCTGATCATCTCGTCAATTCGGTCAAGAGTTGCAAAGATTTAATTTTATGGAACAAGATGTGCTGCCATGGTTCAGCAGGAGAGAATGGTCGGCACCGGTATCAAAGGAGCTTTAGTTACTGCATATCTGATGGCGGCAGTCACTTGAGAGAGTTTCACCAGAGGAAACCCTAATTTGGTTTGATGATGTTGAACCAATTCTGTTTAGATCGAACCGATCCGATTCGACTCGGATCCGGCTCAGGTTAGGGTGTCGAGTGTCGACAGTCAGAAACGTCGAAATGAACAGCATGAGTTTTATGAAACCTCGTCACCCAATATGGCAACTTCGAACCCTCTCCCAATTCAAGAACAAGTCTCACGCCGATTTTACGATTGACTCTCGCCATCCGACTCTGATTAAGAGTCGAAAAGCTAATCAGTTTCAAGTTCAAAAGGCCGGCAGTTGTGCCTTTAGTGGTCTTAAATTTTATTTTCTTCTTGATTGAGCAATCAGAAGATTAAGGTTTTGAAGTCAGATGGGCCTTCGGTTGGCACTTCAAATATCTTGTTGTTGTAGCAGAAGTTGATAACTTTGGTTGTTAACAGAACATCAGATCAGTCTCATTGGGTTGGTCCAACATTGATTCTGGGATTTGAATGTAACAAACAGGAGCAGGAGGCTATATATGATGCCCGGGCCGTTCTTTTATTGTTGTTCTCTGCTGCGCGAGTGGGTATCCTTACCGGATGCCGGACTGGATTAAGACGATGAAAACCCCGACTCTCCAGAAGATGATGGAGCAGAGAACATGAGGACTTTGTGCAGACGAGAAGATCCAATGCCACATTCTGTCCAATCAAACCGACTTGCTTGGTCTGAGGCATCTGCACTATATTTTTTTTATTGGCCATCTATATCCTATGAGGTTTATGTTGACAGCTTTAAACTTAGTCAAGGGTGATGATGGCTGATATACTATTGCGATTACGGACGCTTTGGTCATGTTAGGTGTGACATTTGCTCTCCGGTAAGTTAAGAGATATCAATTCCTTTTTTTGTGTGTGATCCCACTGCGAGGCTCATACTGGAATATGCCAAATTTAGACCTCTTCTCGTTACTCATTGGGTATGAAGGATGATAAAGGCAAATCGAACCTCTTCGGTTTAATCAGGTTCGACTACTTTTATTTAAATTTTGGTTCAATTTTGTCAGATGAATCGTGTTATTTTGTGAGTTCAATTAAGTTATTATGAACTTAATTGAAGTGATTCGGTTCATCTTTGACTCAAATATTAAATCAATTTAGTGATATTCCAGTTTAATTGACTGATTCAATATGGTTAATTCCGATCAGGTGAATCAATCAATTTCAATATTGAACCGTGATGTTTGGATTGATTCAATGCAGTTTATGCTGGTCGAGTGAATCAATCTATTTGGATATTGAACCATTGTGTTTTGGATTGATTTAATACGGTTTATTCCGGTTTGATAAATCAATTAAAAGTGACTACTGAACTGGTATGGTTTAAATGTTTCGGTTCATACCGATCCCATATATTCCAGTTTGATTTGATCCTCTTCAAAATTTGATGGATCGGTTCAGTATAGATTTTGGTTCAGATAGATTGGTTTAATACTATTTTTTTATCGTCTCGAGAAACCAATCTAGTATGACATGTATCCTAGTTCAATTAGATTGGTTTGCTACGATTCTATATCGTCTAATGAAACCAATCTAGTGTGATATTTAATATCGATTCCATGAGATTGGTTTAATTCGGTTTTATACCGACTTTCGAAACTAATCTAGTGTGATATTTAATATTGATTCCATGATATTGGTTTAACTCGGTTTTATACCGACTTTCGAAACTAATCTAGAGTGATATTGAATTTCTGTTCAATGTGAATGGTTTAATACGATTACGCATCGTCTTGTGAAACCAATCTTGTTTGATATAAATTTTAGTTCAATGGGATTGGTTGACTTCGGTTTTTATACCGACTTAAGAAACTAATCTAATATGATATGGAATTTAGGTTCAATACAGTTGATGAAATTCGGTGAACTATTGGTCAACTTTAGTTGAAATATGACTTTGTCAGCTTGAGTAAACCTTAGTTGAGCCTTTGACATCAGTCAACTTATGTTCAACTTTAGTTGATATATTGACTCCTGTCAACTTGTGGTTAACTTTAGTTGAAATATGACTTTGTCAGCTTGAGTCAACTTAAGTTGAGTTTTTGATATTTGGTCAACTTATGATCAACTTTGGTTGAATTTGACGTGATCAATTACATTTGAGATTTGACCGTAGTCAACTTGGGTCAAATGTAGTTGAGATTGGATTTCTGTCACTTATGGCTCGGATGAGAAATTGTTTATTGATGCAATTTCAGTTTGATCTAATTTAGATCGGTTCAATTGAACATCGGATTAATTGAAACATGGTTGACAAATTGTATGTTGGTTTATTTTGGTTTATTACCAATTAATTGAAGTTGGTCTGATTGTTTGGTTCAGGCCGGTTCAGTTGTTTATGGTTCAATTTTGCTGGCTAAGATTGCCCCTCTAGTTTGGAACCATAATTGAGAGTAACCAACATTACAATTGAGATTTTACTTGCATAATAAGACATTCGATATTTGGGCTGACATAACAAATGGGTGGTTTGAAACGGAATACATGACTACCTCCGTGGCATATCCGTGGATACTGCCTTATTTATTATGTTAGGATACATGTGTGTAGTTTACAAGGATACTAATTTAGGCCTCCGCACATTAGTATTCAGCGTGACTGCATACATACCCGTGGTGATATATGTGTGACGATCTTTAGTATTTTGATGTAAATATTAAATCCATCCTCCGATGGTTTATTATTTGATATCCCTTTTCGTCAATGTTTGATCATCGAACAAGATGCCCTTGCAGTTAATACCATAGTCCTCCGACATGCTATTAATGATGCCCGGTATCTTGTGAATGTCATTATCTGCTTTTAAAGTTTTGGTTTATGTAATGGTTCAGTTAAATCGACAGACATGTCTTTTTTGATCTTGTTCTGTCCTATTGTTTGGAACCATGAACTTCTTTGGAAACCCAACACCACTTGAGATTTAGTCTCTAAATTTGACATTCCTATTGTTGACCAATATCTTACATCTGTCTGTTGAAACGGAAAACACGATCACCTCCGTGACGTATCCGCGTAGGTTGGCACGGTCTATTATATCGGATGTGTGTAGCTTGTTTGAATATTGATAGACCCTTCGGAAAGTCAATATTTAATGTAGCTGCAGACATACATAGTGATAAATAGTTGATGATCTTTAGTTTTCGACGTGAATAGTAAATCCATCATCCGATGGTTTATTGTTTAACATCACCTTATCGTCAATATTTATTCACTGGAACAAGATATCACTTGCAGTTAATACCACCGTCCTCCGACTTGCTATGAATGTGTGCCGATATCTTGTAAATGTCATTATATGCTTTTAAAGCTTCTTTTATTTAATGCATAGTCTATGACATGCATGATTATGGTGTTGGTGAGCATGTTTATTGGTTTGACTTGTTCTCTATTTAAGAAATATCTGTGACATTTTGGTGCTTTGACGGACGCACAGTCGTCGTGTGCAAACGTCAAGAATAAATTTATAAGTCTGCTACTCGCGACTTCACTACTGGGTAGCAAGTGGTAAGTAGGGGTAGAACCCAAGGGAATTAGGGGGATAAGTTGTTCTTTGAGGGATCATACAGGGAGGGAACGTGTTTTAGGTTGATTGAGGTTTTAGTGCGGAAAAGTAAGTGTTTTTTGGTTGGTTTTGGTTTTTAATGCGGAAAGGTAAATGACAGAAAAGTAAATACTGAAAATAAAAGGAAGAAGACTTACAGCGGTTGTTGCGTGATTGGCAAGTCTTCCGGGAGGTGAGCAGTTGATAAGGCAGTTTATACTAAGAAAGTAAATGCAGGTGGTGTTTGAATTTAAGGAAAGCATTCGGTTTCGGGGGCCTTGTATCATATCCTGTTTATCATTGACCTTTAGTGATCCTTCTAAGTATTCAAACGTGTATCAAGGCCATTCCAAGCACTCGATTTGCCACACTGTCTAGCCCATTCCAAGGTCGTAGAGCACTTGTTCTACTTAGACTAATACCCCATTCCAAGGTATATTAGCCTGTGTGCATCCATTTGACCAGTCATTCCCGACCAACCAAATGGTGTTTTAGGAAGGTCAAACTCCTCAGATAAGCTTTGCCATTCCAAGCATCCACTTATCCGAGTATGTTTACGAACCCCACGGAAGAGCTTTGCCATTCCAAGCATCCACTCAACCTTGGAAGTTCTAACCTAATATATGGCACATAGAACAAGTTTTGAATACAAAGAAGAGGCACTAAAATATGGCCTAAAACATTTTATGATACAAGTACACCCCTTCAACCGAATGAAGAGTTTAGCTACGAATATCCATAGAGGTGGATACCATAGCTAAGTACTCGAGGGTTTTTGAAAGATAGTAAGTAAAGGAGAATACTCAAGAACCAACAGGAGTATTCTCAAAAACTACTAGAATACTCAAGAACCAATAGGAGTATTCTCTAAAACTACTATAATACTCAAGAACCAACAGGAGTATTATAGATTTCAAACAAAAGCGTACAAAAGTGCCCAAAAGTCTCGAGAGATAAGTGAAGTATGGATTGTGGGATGGGATGAAGATTACAAAAGAGGGGGTTGTATTTATAGGCAAGTGAGGAGGGGAAGATGTGGAAGAGGATGAAGACACATGGCATGAAGTTGTGGAGAGGAGCAAATAGCCGCCCATGTGAGGAGGAGCCTTCTCCCATGTAGCCGCCCCCCCATGTGAGGAGGAGTCTCCTCCCCTTAGCCGCCCATGTGTGGAGGAGGAGGAGAGGACATGTGTGAGTTTGTGATCTTTTCACAAAAGCCATCGGCTCCTTTCAGCTCTGGTCTGACTCTGGTTGCTCTTCGGTTGGACTTGTTTTGAGTGATTCCATGTCAGGTTCATGATATTTCTTCAGTCGGCATCTGGTCGTGACCTTGGAATGACTCGTAATATCTTTTCAGCTTAAAAACTCCTCCTTAGCCTGTATTCTCTCTAGACTCCAAAATACCCTGTAGATAAATATCGGAACTAACAAGCAAAAGTTAAATAGACAAACAGTCTAATTTGGTGGGTTTAACTGTGTTTATGATTCGTATAATTATGGTCCATCAGATCACCCCACACTTTTAGTTGTTCGTCCCGAACAATGCTATTAAAGGGCGGCACACTAAGTAAGCTTTTAAAATATGAAAGTGAGACTGTGGGACTAGATTTATCCTAATTCATGCATTACTACTTATTACCAAATTAAACCGTGTAAATAAATAGAAGAAACTTGATACTTGTACCACCGTGCTGAGATGCAAATTATTTTGGATGTTTCGGGAGATAGCCCTTTTCAGGCTCTTGGACTGCATTCTCGGGACCGTCTCGCACTATATGGTTTTCTTGTAGCTTTCTCTAGCACGTGATTTGGTTCAGGTTTCACTGAGTTGAGCCTTTTTGATTTCTTTTTGGCGAGGGACAGCTTTTTTGAAGTGAATCGGCCTTTGGCCTTTGATTTGACTCTTTGAGTACTTCACTTTTGTTCGGTTAAAACCTTCACAATTTTGGGCCTTTGGCCTCTTGATTTGCTTCTTTGAGCTTTTGCCTTTTTGTGGCTTGCTAGTCCATTTTCTCAAGCCTTTTTGGGAGGTCCAATCATCGCCCGCGAGCATTTGGAAATACCTCCCCGCTCTCTCTCATCCTTGCCGTTTCGCGCGAGTCAAAATGAGGGTCGCTCATTTATTTTCCCGGCTACTTTGACTAGAGATAGGACGGTTTGATTCCCGTCCCGCCTTTTTTCTTTTTGCATAAATACTGCATGGCGGAGATGACTTCAATCTTCACTGAAACCCGAAGTGTAGCCTCCACTGACTTCGTAAACCATATAGCGAAATTCAGTCCTTCGATTGCTTGCCAAGCCTCTCTAGGGCAGTTTATGTCAACTCCACATCCCTAGTTTATCTCAGCACAAAGGGACAAATGAGAAGTTACATTCTAAGTTTTTAAACAGTTGAATTTTCACAAGGTTAATGCATGAATTATGATTTATCTTTTTCACATTCTTAAGTTCATATTTTCAAAAAGATAATATTAAGGAAAAAAGAAAACATGTTTATGTACACAGGTGGTTCTCACCCCACACTTTTGAACGAAGGCGTGCCTTTCAGCAAGACTTAGTTCAAAAGCCATGCAAGCAGACAATTATGAGAAGGAAATGACATTAAGGAAAAGGGAAGAACAGAACTCCCTTTAAAGTGTCGAGTGAACGACATGGCATGAGGCTGGATAATCGAGGGAGTTTGGCTGGGGCCTTGAACTCTTGGCATAGGCCTGGCTGGCTTGATGTTGCACCCATAACCGATTCCTGAATAGTCATTTCATTCTATGCACCAAGTGGGTGAGAGCGACTTATTGGTAAAAACTAAATGACAGAAAATAAAAGTATTGAAAGTACCATAGGTGTCGGGTTACCTTCCGACCAGTGCCTTTGTTTAACGTCGTTGGCTCGACAGTACCTCATTCCTGGATCATAAGTAGGGATCCCATGGGGTGCTTGAGGTCGAATTTCTTCTCGGCTACCCTTTTGCTCCGAGAGGGTGAGGCTTTATTGACCATAGCTGCTAGTCCATCAAGTCGAGCTCTCTTGCTTCTCCTTCCGGGTTTCCATTCCTTTGGCCCATGTCTTGGCCGTTTCTTCATGTTTGAATGGGTGGCACCTTTGCAATTTTGGAAGTTTAGTATTGTGCCATTGAACACGAGCGACCTTGAGCTTGTTCCCATGCCAAGCCTCTTCTTTGTGGCAGAGATGATTGGCCATCCTAGAACGAGTGAGTTTTCAGCCGGCTTTTCTTGGCTCATGACGAGTGAGTGCTCCATCTTCGGCTCTTCTGGCTCATGTTTTGCCTCCAACTCCCCTTGCACCTCATTATTGATCACTTCATCTTCAGGGGCTGTGATCCGCATACAAACCGAGGGGACAAGTTGGGGGACTTCCACCACAAGGGCCGGGTCTTTCTCGAGCAGCTCATCAGTGAGGACCGGGCTTGCCATGATTTTCTCGGTTAGTTCGGCAGTGATGTTCGGGACTTCTGTTGGCTCGGCAGTGAGGACTGTATTAGACTTGGCTGGTTTGGCAATCAGGTCCGGGACCGGTGTGGTTTCCTCGGGCAGATTGGTGATGAGGACCGGGACTGAATTGGGCAGTTCGGCACTGAGGTCTGGGTATGTCTCGGGCAACTCTTTAGTTAGGACCGAAATTGATTTGGGCAGTTTGGCAATGCGGTCCCAGATCAGTTGTGTAGCCGCCCAGAATTCCTCATTTTCGACCTCGTCTTGGTGTATCGGGGCACTCATTTGCTGGATGCTAGCTGCCAATTCTTCCTCCTCGTCCTCGAGTGGCTCGGTGGGCTCTTCTTTACGCGTTAGTGGGCCATTTTCTTCTAAATGCCCGGGATAATCTGATCTAGGCTCCTCCTCGCTAATCCTTGGCTTCGCATTGAGCATCTCATTGACCTGATTTGCACATTTTTTATGAGCACCTTTGTCTCTGCCCAAGATTTCTCGGCTTCGGCCTGGTTTTGGTCTATCATGTTGGCCTGCTGCTGGTTGCTAGATGCCAGCTCTGTTGTAACGTCCTCGAGTGGTTCAGCCTGATCTTATCTTGGTCTTGACCTTACGGCCAAATCGTCTATTAGGTTCCATAGATCATCCATGGCTAAGTTATTCACCGAACCTCCCGCCGCATCATTAAGCCTATTCCACTCTTGTGGCATCATTCCACCTAGAAACCTTTGAAGAAGATCTAAGTTCGTGAATCCATGGTGCGGGCAGCTCGTTACAAGGGAATCCAAGTACCATAAGTACTCGTCCAAAGTTTCATCCCGGGATTGCTTTAGGTTGTTGATCTTCTCGCGAATTTCAAGTTCGAAAGATGGCTGGGCTCTTTGACAGGGATCGGTGCCATAATTTGACAGGGAAAACTCTTTTAGAAATTTGGCTCGAAGATTTTCATAACAGCTTTCATACTCTGCACATGTGTAATACCACTCTATTGCCAAGTCAGTTAAAGAAAATTTGAAGCATTTCAGCTTAAACTCCTCTAACGTCTCATTCTCAGGTTTCATGTGGCGGCAGATGTGGTGAAACTATTGGCAATGTATCACAGAGTCTTCTTCAATGGTACCTCCGAATTTGGGGAGACAGCTAAGCATTTCAAACATAAGGTTGCTGCCCCCAACTTCCCAAGGTTCTATGTCGTAGTATGAAGACATGGCGAATTATGTACAACAAAAAAAAGAACAACTATCCATTTGCTAATTCCCCGGCAACGGCGCCAATTTTGACGGACGCACATTCGTCATGTGCAAACGTCAAGAATAAATTTATAAGTCCGCTACTCGCGACTTCACTACTGGGTAGCAAGTGGTAAGTAGGGGTCGAACCCAAGGGAATTAGGGGGATAAGTTGTTCTTTGAGGGATCATACAGGGAGGGAACGTGTTTTAGGTTGATTGAGGTTTTAGTGCGGAAAAGTAAGTGTTTTTTGGTTGGTTTTAGTTTTTAATGCGGAAAGGTAAATGACAGAAAAGTAAATACTGAAAATAAAAGGAAGAAGACTTACGGCGGTTGTTGCGTGATTGGCAAGTCTTTCGGGAGGTGAGCAGTTGATAAGGCAGTTTATACTAAGAAAGTAAATGCAGGTGGTGTTTGAATTTAAGGAAAGCATTCGGTTTCCAGGGCCTTGTATCATAGCCTGTTTATCATTGACCTTTAGTGATCCTTCTAAGTATTCAAAAGTGTATCAAGGCCATTCCAAGCACTCGATTTGCCACACTGTCTAGCCCATTCCAATGTCGTAGAGCACTTGTTCTACTTAGACTAATACCCCATTCCAAGGTATATTAGCATGTGTGCATCCATTTGACCAGTCATTCCCGACCAACCAAATGGTGTTTTAGGAAGGTCAAACTCCTCAGATAAGCTTTGCCATTCCAAGCATCCACTTATCCGAGTATGTTTACAAACCCCACGGAAGAGCTTTGCCATTCCAAGCATCCACTCAACCTTGGAAGTTCTAACCTAATATATGGCACATAGAACAAGATTTGAATACAAAGAAGAGGCACTAAAATATAGCCTAAAACATTTTATGATACAAGTACACCCCTTCAACCGAATGAAGAGTTTAGCTACGAACATCCATAGAGGTGGATACCATAGCTAAGTACTCGAGGGTTTTTGAAAGACAGTAAGTAAAGGAGAATACTCAAGAACCAACAGGAGTATTCTCAAAAACTACTAGAATACTCAAGAACCAACAGGAGTATTCTCTAAAACTACTATAATACTCAAGAACCAACAGGAGTATTAGAGATTTCAAACAAAAGCGTACAAAAGTGCCCAAAAGTCTAGAGAGATAAGTGAAGTATGGATTGTGGGATGGGATGAAGATTACAAAGGAGGGGGTTGTATTTACAGGCAAGGGAGGAGGGGAAGATGTGGAGGAGGATGAAGACACATGGCATGAAGTTGTGGAGAGGAGCAAATAGCCGCCCATGTGAGGAGGAGCCTCCTCCCATGTAGCCGCCCCCCATGTGAGGAGGAGCCTCCTCCCCTTAGCCGCCCATGTGTGGAGGAGGAGGAGAGGACATGTGTGAGTTTGTGATCTTTTCACAAAAGCCATCGGCTCCTTTCAGCTCTGGTCCGACTCTGGATGCTCTTCGGTTGGACTTGTTTTGAGTGATTCCATGTCAGGTTCATGATATTTCTTCAGTCGGCATCTGGTCGTGACCTTGGAATGACTCGTAATATCTTTTCAGCTTAAAAACTCCTCCTTAGCCTGTATTCTCTCTAGACTCCAAAATACCCTGTAGATAAATATCGGAACTAACAAGCAAAAGTTAAATAGACAAACTGTCTAATTTGGTGGGTTTAACTGTGTTTATGATTCGTATAATTATGGTCCATCATGCTTCATTGCACAATTGTGTATTGAATATCATCCTTTTGAAAGTTCATACAAATTTGTTGTTGTATTTCCTTGTGGTCTTAAATTTCATTTATGATGTATGAGATTTGAAGACGTTGGAATTCATATTTTGGTTGGTGAGATTTTGAATCTCATCATTCTTGAGGAAATTGAGTTTGGGAGAAGATATGGTTGATACATTGTCATTGAAGAGAAATTTGTCTCTTATTACGGGGTGATTGATTAAATTTGCATGCATGCTCGAGATAATCAATCACAAGACAATGTCCATTTGTTCTCTAGTCAAGATTCTGATTATTTCAGTAGGACAAACTCAACTACCTCAAGAATATGTATTATGACTTTTGAGTCACATACGATTTGGTGTATACTTTTAGTTGATGATATTCATGTTTCTGGTGTTGTCATCTTGCTTGTTTGGAGATAAAACACATGGCTGTTGTGTATATCACGATTAAGTGTTAGTGTGATATGCTTGTCTTACATTATGGAACTTGTGGTACACACATTTGCAATTGAGACATGTGTGGTCTCATTTACTTGGTGAAGTATGTATGCATTCGGAAGTTACATACATGATAATGTTGTGCAGATATATGAGGAATTCACTATTGAATTCATTATTAAGAGAACATGTGACGAACATGCTCATGTATTGGATGTCAGATTTGCTAGAGATCACTTTTATTACTGACTCCAATGTGATGCCTAATAAGATTAATCTAATTATTGCTATATTAGTTTTGAATAGCAAATTTAAGGCATTAATTAACGAATATGGTTTATATTGATTGTCACTATTAAACTTCCTATTTCGTGTTGCGAAAGACCGTATAATATGTGACAAATTTGATTATACCATATTCTGTTGGCAACTACAGATAGTCAATGTGATAACATTGATATCGATATGCTAGTTGTAATTAAGAGATACAGAGTAAACATATAGAGCCTTTTGTAACAAACTCCGTTGCAGATCCGTTTAATAAAAGGGATAACTATCCGAGGTCTTTCACTGGTATACTGATCATAAGCCAGTTACCTTACACTACTACAAACGACGCATTATGCGTCGGTTTTTTTTAACATTATGCATCGGTTCCCAATCCGATAAATAATAAACCGTTGCATAATGTCTCTTCATTATGCAACGGTTTTTCCTTGAATCGTTGCATAATGTCTGCACATTATGCAACGATTTTTCGAAGAAACCGTTGCATAAGATCTGAACTTTATGCATCGGTTCAGGGAAAACCGATGCTTAATGCCGGATATTATGCAACGGTTTATTTGAAAACCGATGCATAATCATTCAAAAAAACTGGCAGATTTAGCTTTACAAAAGCTCAAATCCACCTGAAATTAAACATCAAAAATATACCATGCTGTTCCAATTTTTAAATACAATGCAGCTTACATTCAGAACATCATTTAACTGATTCTGCAATACAATCATTCATACACATATTTGTCTTTGGTACAATTGACAATATGCCACAAAATATTACATAAATACTGTGTCTAAGTTAATGTCCTATACCGCGAAATGATTGGTCACATACTCACGTAGGTAGCTGCATCCCACACTTCAAGAATCTTGTCGTGTTCGTATGACGCTACTTGACAGATGCCTTGTCGCGAGGCAAATGCAAAAGATAAATTTATAAGTCCACTACTTTAGTGACCTCACTATTTGGGTAGTAAAGCGGTAAGTAGGGGTCGAACCCAAGGGAAATTGATGGATAGTAGTTCTTTAAGGATTTTGTACAGAAATTAAGTGCGATTGGGGTTCGTTGTGGTTTTAGTACTGAAAGTAAATGACTGAAAAGTAAATTGCTGGAATAGTCGATTTCAATATCAACCGAACAAAATATTTTTGGTTTGTCGCACGCTGTATTTCAAGCGCAATACGTACCAAATACTATGTCGGATTGATGTTGAAAAAGTCTGTAATGAAAGTAAAGTGCGGAAAAGTAAATGACTGAAAGTAAGTGCGGAAAATAAAGACTAAAAGTAAGTGCTGAAAGTAAAGTGCTGGAACAGTCGAGTTCAATATCAACCAAGCAACATACTTTTGGTTTGTCGCACGCTATATTTCAAGCGCAATACGTGCCAAAGTTATGTTGGGTTGATGTTGAAAGCGTCTGTAGTAAGAGAAAATGTAAAGACTGAAAATAAATTGCTGAAAGTAAATGACTGAAAGTAAAGATTGAAATTAAAGTGCTGAAAGTAAAAGTTAGGTGCGGAAAGTAAAGTTAGTTACGGAAAGTAAAGTACTGAAAGTAAAGTTAGTTGCGGAAAGTAAAGTTAGTTGCTGAATGTAAAGGTACTGAAAGTAAAGGGTACTGAAAGTAAGCAGTTGATAGTAGGACTGAAAGTAGAATGAAGAGTTGGTGTTTTGATTAAAGGAAAGATTCGGTTTTAGGGGCCTTGTATCATAGATCCGTTTATCATTGACCTCTAATGATCATACTAAGTGTTCAAAGATGTGACAAGGCCATTTCCAGCACTAGCCACCCCGTCTAGTCCTTTTCAAGACATAGAGCACATGTTCTATTTAGGCTAATTCCTCCTTTCGAAGTATCTTAGCTTATGTGCATCCACTTGATCAATCATTTCCGATCAACCAAGTGGTGTTTAAAAGAGGTTGAACTCCATGGAAAAGCTTTGCTCTTTCGAGCATCCACTTAACCATGTATGTTCACGAACCCCATGGAAGAGCTTTGCTCTTTCGAGCCTCCACCCAACCATGAATGTTCTAACCTAATATATGGCACATAGAACAAGTTTGAACACAATAGAAGCACTAAGAAAAGGGTCTAAAACATTTTATGATACAAGCACACCCCTTCAACCGAATGAAGGGTTTAGCTACGAGTATCCATGGAAGAGGATATCATAGCTAAGTGCTAAAAAAGTAAATGGTTTTCGGTTTTTGAAAGACAAAGAAAGTAAAGGTTTTGGAAAGTAAAAACTCAAGAACAAACTTAAGAACAAACAAGAGTACTCAAGAACCAGCAAGAGTACTCAAGAACAAGAGAGAAGTTGGAGCTTTTGATATCAAAATACAAGTGTTTACAAGGATTTGTGAGTGAAGGATTTTAGAGAGCTTCTCTATCTAAGTAACAAAGGATGACATGATGTGTGTTTTCAAGGGCCAAGCCCTTCTATTTATAGGCCAAAGAGGCGGTGGAGGAGAGGATATTTGTCCTCCCAACCTCCTCTAGTCCTCCCACAACTCCGGTTGGCCTTGGTTGCTCTTTGGTTGCTCTTCGGTTGGAGTTTGGTTTGAGCCAAAGGGCAAGGCACATGGGCATGGCATATGGGCGGCTAGAGCTTGGTGAGCCAAGGGGAATGCACTTGACTTGTGGATTGGCTTGCATTAAAAACCCACAAACTTGGCTAGCAAATATCTCAAGCCAGCCGATTTTGGCCTTGGTTGCTCCTCAAGTGAGCTTAGTTGGACCTCAAAGGGCAACTACTTGATTAGTTGAGGCTTGGGCAACTCTTTTGGACTTGGTTGAGGTTTGGGCAACTCCTTTGGACTTGGTTGAGGTTTGGTTTCAAACCAAAAGATCAACCGATGTGAATAGTATAACCTAACCGGGAAATAAGTAGTTTGGTTGGACTTCGCCGGATTTTGACCGGAGATGGGCTAGAATGACCGGAGCAAGGTGGTGGTTGGATATGGCATGATCGGAGCATCGTCGGAAGCTCGCCGGAGCATGGCCGGAGCTTGGCCGGAATATGGCCGGAGCTGCCGGAATTTTGGCCGGAGGTGATTGGGTCGAGGACCATGGATTCTGAATGACAAGGCCAAGATAAACATGTTTCATCAAGGAAGTTAGGCCTGATTCTGGCCGGAGCATGGTCAAGCCCCGGGGTTGAAGTTTTCCTCAGGCCCTCGGTCGACCAGGCCCGGGCGCTGCTCACGGCGCGGTCCTGGTTTTCTCGAACTCGGCTTTCGGCGCTCTCGGATGTGGGTCTCGGCACTGGTCTCGGCACGGGCGCTCGAACCTCTCGGCATGGGTGCTCGGCTCTCTCGGCACGGGCCCTGGGACGCGGCCTGGGACTTCTCGGCGCTGGGACCTGGGACGCGGCCCGGTAGTGAAACTTGGTCCCGGCTGAGCTCTTCGGTCCCCGGCTGGGCTCTTCGGTCCTCGGTTGGGCTCTTCGTTCCGTTTTGACTTGTAATCCATTTTTTGGCTTTAAGAACTCCTTTTTAGCTTGTTTCTTCTCCAAACCTCAAAATAGCCTGTAGAGCAAAAATGGAACTAACAAGTAAAAGTTGTTAAGACAAAGTGTCTAATTTGGTGGGTTTAACTATCTATGGTTCATCATATCACCCCACACTTATACTTGTTCGTCCCGAAAGTGAGAATGTGTGACTAGGCTTATCCTATTCATGCAATACTTACTTGTTTCCAAACTAAACCGTGTAAATACTTAGAAGAAACTTGATACTTGTACCTTCGAGCCAAGATGCAAATTAATTCGGATGATTCGGGAGATAGCCCTTTTCAGGCTCCTGGACTGCATTCTCGGGACCGACTCGCACTATATGGTTAACTTGTAGCTTTCTCTAGCACATAACTTGGTTTGAGTTTCAATGAGTTGAGCACTTTGACTACCTTTGATGAGGGACAGCTTTTGAAGTGCTTTGGTGATGGACCATAATTGTATGAATCATAAACACAGTTAAACGCACCAAATTAGACTCTTTGTCTATTTAACTTTTGCTTGTTAGTTTCGATATTTATCTACATGGTATTTTGAAGTCTAGAGAGAATACAGGCTAAGGAGGAGTTTTAAAGCTGAAAATGAATTACGAGTCATTCCAGGTCACGACCAAATTCTGACTTTCAAGAACTTGACGTGGAATCACTCAAAACAAGTCCAACCGAAGGGCAACCAGAGTCAGACAGGAGCTGAAAGGACCGATGGCTTTTGGGGAAAAGATCACAAAGCTCTCACCCACTCCCCTCCACCTCACATGGCCGGCGGCTTCAAGGAGGATATGACACATGGGGGGGGGGGGGGGGGGGGGCGGCTCTCCTCCCCTCCACCTCACCCCGGCGGCTTTTCTCCCCTCCACCCTCCTCTTGCCAAGTGTCTTCTCCTCCTCCACATCTCTTCCTCCCCTTAGCCTATAAATAGAGCCCTTCCTTGCCATTGTATCATCATCCCATTTTGTGTGCAAGAAGCACAAGTCACTTATCTCTCTAGATTAAGAGCACAATCATGTAATCGCTTTACTTTGGAATCAAAGCTTGATCTTTAGCACTCTCAATGGTTTTTGTAAGTACTCTCTTCTTTACTTTACTGTCTTTCAAAGTATTTTACTTTCCTGTCTTTCAAAAAACCTTTACTTTTTTCAAGTACTTAGCTATGATGTCCTGTTCCATGGATATTCGTAGCTAAACTCTTCATTCGGTTGAAGGGGTGTACTTGTATCATACTATGTTTTAGACCCTTCTCTTAGTGCCTCTTTGTGTTCAACTTGTTCTAGGTGCCATATATTAGGTCAGAATTCCATTAGTTGAGTGGATGCTCGGAAGAGCAAAGCTCTGCCATGGGTTCGTGATCTTCCGTGGATAAGTGGAGGCTCGGAAGAGCACAGCTTATCTGTGGAAGTCAACCTCTTTAAAAAACCATTTGGTTTATCAGGAATGATGATCAAATGGATGCACATACTAGAACAAGAGTTCTTTGTCTTGCAAAAGACTAGACGGTGTGGCAAGTCATGTGCTAGGAATAGCCTTGATTCACTTTTGAACACTTAGTATGATCATTAGAGGTCAATGATAAACGAAAATATGATACAAGGCCCCTGAAACCGAATCTTTCCTTTAATTGTAATATCAACTGTTACTTTATTTTTCAGTACTAAAAACCAAAAACAACCCCCCAACTGCTTTATTTAATCCCCCCTTTTCGAAAGAACAACTATTCACCTGACTCCCTTGGGTTCGACCCGTACTTACCACTGACTACCCAAAATAGTTATGTCACGAGTATCGGAGATATAAATTTATTTTTGCACAGAGAACATCGCACCTTAACGACAGTGCGGTGGGCATCGTCAAAAATGGCGCCGTTGCCGGGGAGTTAGCCTTCGATTAGTTGTTCTTTTCTTTCCCTTTTCACTTCTTCATCACACTGCCCACTATGTATGGATGGATGGGTCAGCATCTTCCTCAGTTTGGAGGTACCACCGGAGAAGACCCAGTAATACACTGCCAACATTTCCACCATATAAGTCGCCACATGAAACCCGTAAATGTAACGTTAGAAGAGTTTCAATTAAAATGTTTTGAACACTCTTTAACCGACTTTGTGACAGTATGGTATTACACATCAACTGCTAGTTGTGCAAAATATTACGTGGACCTTCGCGCTAAATTTCTGAAAGAATTCTCCCCCATCCTTACGACATGACACCCGCGAGAAGATCATCTGCCTTCAACAATCCCGGGATGAGACTTTAGATGAATACTACACGTACTATGACACCATCGTCTCTCGCTGCCCGCACCATGGATTCACCGAAGTATTCCTTCTTCAAAAATTCCTTTGTGGAATGAGGCAAGATGAGTTCTCAAGGATCAATGACGCAGTGGGAGGATCAGCCATGCACTTATCCCTGACTCAAATGTGGGATGTTATAGACGACTTGTCGAAGCCACAAAACGAAGGCCAATGCCCCGACCTAATAGAGGAATACAGAGGATAGAGGCTAGTCCCAAAAGGAATGAAGAAGACATTACAGAGGACGAGATGGACGAATCAGATGCAGAAAGCTCTGAAGGAGAGGCTACATTGGAGATCACACCCGAGCCATCAGAAGAAACTCCTGAGCCATCAGAAGAAACTCCCAAGCCATCAGAAGAATTAGATACAGAAAGCACCGGAAGCAACGAGGAAGAACCTTCATGGGAACTCAAGACCATGCCAGCAAAAGAAGAAGTCCAGAACACCACTAGCGAGCTGCCAGAGTCATACCCGACTATCATTACCTAAGCAGCCGAGACCATCCGAGACCGGATTCTCACTGACGGACATAACAAGATAGAACCAAGCCTTAAGATGCAAGCTTCCAAACTTTTCCCCTTGATCAATAGGCAAATTGCAGAAAACTATGTGATTAATGAAGAGACTAAAAGGAGGATGGGAAAAGGGCCTATGCAGAACGACTCCTCGATGGAGTATTTTTTCGCCACAACTAGACAAGGCAGCCCTAAACATAAGAGAACCCAATTCAAGAGGCTAGTAGTGAAAGGTCCCTCACCTTCTCAGAGACGTTGGAAGGAGAAACCATTAGAACAATGGGAACAAGACCCAAGCACATCATCCCACAAAAACTCGAGGGAAGGCAAGGGAAAATGAAAGTAGGCACTCCACAACACTATGACCTGAGCTGCCCATGGGATCCAAACCTGTGATCCCCATGCGTCGATCCAACGACGTTAAACAAAGGCACTGGTCGGGAGGTAACCCGACACCTATCTTACTTTTAGTAATTTTCTTTTCTGTCATTTAAGTTTTTAACTGTAAGTCGCTCTCACCCATTTTTTGTATAGAAGGAATGTCTAACATGTAGGAATCGATTTTTGGAGCAAGATCAGATCAGCCAGGCAGCTTCCGAGAAATTACCGGGCCTGCGTTGAGAGTTCAAGGCCCCAGCCAAACTCCCTCGATTATCCAGCTCCGAGGCATGTCGTTCCACGACACGACACAGTAAAAGGGAGTGCAGTTCTTCTCTTTTCCTTAATGTGATTTCCTTCTCTTGTATATATTTGCATGACTTTTGAACTAAGTAGTGCTGAAAGGCACGCCTTCGTTCAAAAGTGTGGGGTGAGAAACCGCCTGTGTACATAGTTAATTAACATGTTTTTCTTTTCCTTTTCCCTTAATATTATCTTTTTGAAAATATGAACTTGAGAATGTGAAAAAGATAGATCTAAATTCATGCATTTACCTTGTGAAAATTCAACTGTTTAAAAACTTAGGATGTAACTTCTCATTTGTCCCTTTGCGCTGAGATATACAGGGGATGTGGAGTTGACATAAACTGCCCTAGAGAGGCTTGGCAAGCACTCGAAGGATCGAATCTAACTATATGGTTTTCGAAGTCAGTGGAGGCTGCACTTCGGGTTTCAGTGAAGATTGAAGTCATCTCCGCCGTGCAGCGTTTATGCAAGAGGCGGGACGGGAATCAAACCGTCCTATCTCTAGTCCTAGTAGCCGGGAAAATAGATGAGCGACCCTCATCTTGACCCGCGCGAACTGCGAGGATGAGAAAGAGCGGGGAGGTATTTCCATATGCTCGCGGGCGATGATTGGACCTCCCAAAAGGCTGAGAAAATGGACTAGCAAGTCACAAAGAAGCAAAAGCTCAAAGAAGCTAATCAAAGGCCAAAGGCCAAAATTGTGAAGGTTTTAACCAAACAAAAGTGAAGAAACTCCAACTCAATATCAAAGGCCAAAGGCCAAAGGCCGATTCACTACAGAAGCTGTCCCTCGCCAAAAAGAAATCAAAATGCTCAACTCAGTGAAACCCGAACCGAATCACGTGCTAGAAAATGCTACAAGGAAACCATATAGTGCGAGTCGATCCCGAGAATGCAGTCCAGGAGCCTGAAAAGGGCTATCTCCCGAAACATCCGAATTAATTTGCATCTCGGCGCAAAGGTACAAGTATCAAGTTTCTTCTAAGTATTTATACGGTTTAGTTTGGTAATCAGTAAGTAATGCATGAATTAGGATAAATCTAGTCCCACAGTCTCACTTTCATATTTAAAAGTTTTTACTTAGATTGTGTTCCACCTTTTAAAAAGCATTGTTCGGGACGAACAACTAAAAGACTGGGGTGATCTGATGGAACATAATTGTATGAATCGTAAACTCAGTTAAACCCACCAAATTAGACTCTTTGTCTATTTAACTTTTGCTTGTTAGTTCCGATATTTATCTACAGGGTATTTTGAAGTCTAGAGAGAATACAGGCTAAGGAGGAGTTTTAAAGCTGAAAATGAATTACGAGTCATTCCAGGTCACGACCAAATTCTGACTTTCAAGAACCTGATGTGGAATCACTCAAAACAAGTCCAACCGAAGGGCAACCGAGTCAGACCAGAGCTGAAAGGACCGATGACTTTTGGGGAAAAGATCACAAAGCTCTCACCCACTCCCCTCCACCTCACATGGCCGACGGCTTCAAGGAGGAGATGACACATGGGGGGCGGCTCTCCTCCCCTCCACCTCACCCCGGCGGCTTTTCTCCCCTCCACCCTCCTCTTGCCAAGTGTCTTCTCCTCCTCCACATCTCTTCCTCCCCTTAGCCTATAAATAAAGCCCTCCCTTGCCCTTGTATCATCATCCCATTTTGTGTGCAAGAAGCACAAGTCACTTATCTCTCTAGATTAAGAGCACAATCATGTAATCGCTTTACTTTGGAATTGAAGCTTGATCTTTAGCACTCTCAACGGTTTTTGTAAGTACTATCTTCTTTACTTTACTGTCTTTCAAAGTATTTTACTTTCCTGTCTTTACTTTCGAAAACTTTACTTTACCGTCTTTCAAAAAACCTTTACTTTTTTCAAGTACTTAGCTATGATGTCCTGTTCCATGGATATTCATAGCTAAACTCTTCATTCGGTTGAAGGGGTGTACTTGTATCATACTATGTTTTAGACCCTTCTCTTAGTGCCTCTTTGTGTTCAACTTGTTCTAGGTGCCATATATTAGGTCAGAATTCCATTAGTTGAGTGGATGCTCGGAAGAGCAAAGCTCTGCCATGGGTTCGTGATCTTCCGTGGATAAGTGGAGGCTCGGAAGAGCACAGCTTATCTGTGGAAGTCAACCTCTTTAAAACACCATTTGGTTTATCAGGAATGATGATCAAATGGATGCACATACTAGAACAAGAGTTCTTTGTCTTGCAAAAGACTAGACGGTGTGGCAAGTCATGTGCTAGGAATAGCCTTGATTCACTTTTGAACACTTAGTATGATCATTAGAGGTCAATGATAAACGAAAATATGATACAAGGCCCCTGAAACCGAATCTTTCCTTTAATTGTAATATCAACTGTTACTTTACCTTTCAGTACTAAAAACCAAAAACAACCCCCCAACTTCTTTATTTAATCGCCTCTTTTCGAAAGAACAACTATTCACCTGACTCCCTTGGGTTCGACGCGTACTTACCACTGACTACCCAAAATAGTTAAGTCGCGAGTATCGGAGATATAAATTTATTTTTGCACAGAGAACATCGCACCTTAACGACAGTGCGGTGGGCTCCGTCATTTGGTCTTTGGCCTTCGATTTTGAATTTGAGTTACTTCACTTTTGTTTCTGTTAAAACCTTCACAGAATTTGGCCTTTGGCCTTTGATTTGCTTCTTTGTGATTTGCTTGTCAATTTTCTCAACCTTTTGGGAGGTCCAATCATCGCCCGAGAGCATATGGAAATACCTCCCCGCTCTTTCTCATCCTCGCCATTTCGCGCGGGTCAAGATGAGGGTCGCTCATCTATTTTCTCGGCTACTTGGACTAGAGTTAGGACGGTTTGATTCCCGTCCCGCCTCTTGCATAAACGCTGCACGGTGGAGATGACTCTAATTTCCAATGAAACCCGAAGTGCAGCCTCCACTGACTTCGTAAACCATATAGTGAAATCTGATCCTTTGAGTGCTTGCCAAGCCTCTCTAGGGCAGTTTATGTCAACTCCACATCCCCTGTATATCTCAGCACAAAGGGACAAATGAGAAGTTACATCCTCAAGTTTTTACACAGCCGAGATTTCACAAGGTAAATGCTTGAATTTAGATCTATCTTTTTCACATTCTCAAGTTCATATTTTAAAGAAGATAATATTAAAGGAAAAGGAAAAAAGAAAGCATGTTAAACAACTATGTGCAAAGGCAGTTCTCACCCCACACTTTTGAACGAAGGCGTGCCTTTCAGCATGACTTAGTTCAAAAGCCAATTGCAAGCAAATATTTACAAGAAAGGAAATGGGTGAGTACGACTTAAGGCAAAAACTAAATGACAAAAATTAAAATGACTGAAAATAAGATAGATGTCGGGTTACCTCCCGACCAGTGCCTTTGTTTAACGTCGTTGGCTCGACGGATGGGGATCACAAGTTTGGATCCCATGGGCGGCTCAGGTCATAGTGTTGATGGGTTAAGTCGACCTCGCCGTGGTAATATTTGACTCGCTGCCCGTTCACCGTGAATCTGTTTCCATTGTTCATGCTTTCCAACTCAAGCATCCCATAGTTGAATACCTTAATCACGGTATAAGGGCCGGTCCATCTTGATTTTAGTTTGCCGGGCATCAACTTCAACCGTGAGGAGAAGAGTAGCACTTGTTGTCCTTCCTCAAATGAGCGTCGGAGGATGAATTTGTCATGATTCAATTTGGTCCGCGCTTTGTAGTCCGTTTGCCCTTCATAGGCCTCAAGCCGCAACTCCTCAAGCTCGCATATATTAAGCTTTCTATCCAGTCCAGCGGCCTTCAAATCCGGATTGCAATGCTTGAGCGCCCAATAGGCCTTATGCTCCAACTCCACCGGAAGGTGGCATGCCTTCCCATAAACAAGTCGAAAGGGGGAGGTCCCAATTGGCGTCTTGTATGCCGTCCGATAAGCCCAAAGAGCTTCATCCAGCCTTTGACTCCAATCTTTCCTCGCCGGCTTCACCATCTTTTCTAAAATACCCTTGATTTCGCGGTTGGAGATCTCTGCTTGACCATTGCTTTGGGGGTGAGATGCCGTGGACATCCGGTGGTGGACATGGTAGTGCTTTAAGGTGGCAGCCATCATACGGTTGCAGAAATGAGTTCCTTGGTCGCTGATTATGGCCTTGGGTACTCCGTACCTACAAAACAGGTTAGTGCGCAAAAAATCTATGACAGTCTTTGCATCGCACCTTGTGGCCTTAGCCTCTACCCATTTTGACACATAATCTACAGCAACAAGAATGTAAGTATAACCGCATGAAACTGGGAATGGCCCCATGAAATCAATGCCCCAAATGTCGAAAACATCGTTGACCAATATGGGTACTTGAGGCATCTCATTCCTAGCTGACACATTTCCTACTCTTTGACACCTATCGCACTTTTTACACTTCTCATATGCATCTCTAAATATATTCGGCCAAAAAAACTGTTATCTAGGATTTTCCTAGCGGTTCTCCTAGGCCCGAAGTGTCCTCCACATGCAAACTCATGGCAGAAGCTAATAACAGAAGCTATTTCATTATCGGGGATGCATCTCCTAAGTATTTGATCCGCTCCTATTTTCCACAAATAAGGATCATCCCATAAGTAATGTCTAGCATCATGCCTAAGTTTCATGCATTGTGCTTTAGTAAAAGAGGGAGGAAATGTACCTCCTACTAGATAGTTGACGATTTGAGCATACCATGGCACTTTTGTTGAGACTGCATAGAGGTGCTCGTCTGGAAATGACTCGGTTATGTACCCCTCTTCTTCCTCTCGGACAATCCTGCTTAGATGGTCGGCCACTGTATTCTCAATCCCCTTTTTGTCCCTTATCTCCACATCGAATTCTTGCAGTAGCAAGATCCACCGTATGAGCCTTGGCTTGGCCTCCTTCTTCTTCATTAGGTACCGGATGGCAGCATGGTCTGAGAAGACAATTACTTTTGCTCCAAGCAAATAGGATCTGAACTTCTCCAGAGCGAACACTATCGCCAGAAGCTCCTTCTCGGTGGTGGAGTAGTTTCGTTGGGCTGAATCTAGGGTTCTTGAGGCGTAGTAGATCACAACCGCCTTCTTATCAACCTTTTGGACGAGAACTGCCCCCACATCAAAGTCGCTTGCGTCGCACATGATTTCAAATGGTTTTTTCCAATCTGGAGTTTGGATGATGGGTGTGCTAGTGAGGGCCTTTTTGAGCTCATCAAAGGCTTCCTTGCATGACTTGGTGAATTCAAAAGGAACTTCTTTTTGGAGAAGAGTGGATAGAGGCAACGTCTTTTTGGAGAAGTCCTTGATGAATCGTCGGTAGAATCCTGTATGGCCAAGGAATGATTGGATGTCTCAGACCGTGGATGGGTATGGTAGAGTCATGATCAGGTCGATCTTTGCTTTGTCCACTTCCATGCCTTCTTGTGAGACGACATGTCCTAAGACTATTCCATGAGTAACCATGAAGTGGCACTTCTCATAGTTGAGCACTAAGTTCATTGACACACATCGTGCCAAAACCGTGCTCAAATTGCTTAGGCATGCGTCAAATGTGTCTCCATAGATGGTGAAATCGTCCATGAAGACCTCGATGAATTCTCCAATCATGTCTGAGAAAATGCTGGTCACCACCCTTTGAAAAGTCCCCGGGGCATTGCATTGACCGAACGACATCCTTCTGAAGGCGAATGTGCCGAATGGGCAGGTGAATGTAGTCTTCTCTTGGTCCTCAGGTGCTATGGGAATCTGGTTGTAGCCCGAGAATCCATCCAAGAAACAGAAATATGGTTTGCCTGCCAGTCGGTCCAGCATTTGATCGATGAATGGTAGTGGGAAATGATCCTTCCTTGTGACGGCATTCAATTTTCTGTAGTCAATGCACATCCTCCAGCCATTCTTGGCCCTTGTTGTCACCATTTTTCCTTCGGCATCTTCCTTAACCGTGATCCCACTTTTCTTCGGGACCACAGGAACAGGGCTTACCCATTGGCTATCCGAGATGGGATAGATAACGTCCGCATCTAGTAGGTTCTGAATTTCTTTCTGGACGATTTCCATCATGACTGGGTTGAGTCGTCGTTGAGGCTCTCTTGATGGCTTTGCTCCATCCTCAAGTAGAATACGGTGGATAGAGGCAACGTCTTTTTGGAGAAGTCCTTGATGAATCGTCGGTAGAATCCTGCATGGCCAAGGAATGATTGGATGTCTCAGACCGTGGATGGGTATGGTAGAGTCATGATCAGGTCGATCTTTGCTTTGTCCACTTCCATGCCTTCTTGTGAGACGACATGTCCTAAGACTATTCCATGAGTAACCATGAAGTGGCACTTCTCATAGTTGAGCACTAAGTTCATTGACACACATCGTGCCAAAACCGTGCTCAAATTGCTTAGGCATGCGTCAAATGTGTCTCCATAGATGGTGAAATCGTCCATGAAGACCTCGATGAATTCTCCAATCATGTCTGAGAAAATGCTGGTCACCACCCTTTGAAAAGTCCCCAGGGCATTGCATTGACCGAACGACATCCTTCTGAAGGCGAATGTGCCGAATGGGCAGGTGAATGTAGTCTTCTCTTGGTCCTCAGGTGCTATGGGAATCTGGTTGTAGCCCGAGAATCCATCCAAGAAACAGAAATATGGTTTGCCTGCCAGTCGGTCCAGCATTTGATCGATGAATGGTAGTGGGAAATGATCCTTCCTTGTGACGGCATTCAATTTTCTGTAGTCAATGCACATCCTCCAGCCATTCTTGGCCCTTGTTGTCACCATTTTTCCTTCGGCATCTTCCTTAACCGTGATCCCACTTTTCTTCGGGACCACAGGAACAGGGCTTACCCATTGGCTATCCGAGATGGGATAGATAACGTCCGCATCTAGTAGGTTCTGAATTTCTTTCTGGACGATTTCCATCATGACTGGGTTGAGTCGTCGTTGAGGCTCTCTTGATGGCTTTGCTCCATCCTCAAGTAGAATACGGTGCATGCATACAGCCGCGCTGACTCCTCTCAAGTCGGCTAGAGTCCATCCAATTGCTAGCTTATGCTGTCTTAGCACTTTTACCAAACGATGCTCCTGGCCTACTTCCAAGCCACTCATAATGATCACTGGGAGTGTGTTATTTTCTCCTAGGAATGCGTACTTCAGATGCCAGGGTAGGGGCTTTAATTCTATTTTGGGAGCTTGCAATACTGAGGGCAAAAAGGTATTGGATTTGTATAATTTGACCTCGTTGACTTCATATCCTGGTGTTAGAGGCTCCGAGATTGTTAAGTAGGACAACGCCTCATGAACACCTTCGGCCAACTCGTAAGAGTTCTCGTGCGAGTAAATGACTCCAATGAGTGTGAGTTCTAGAGGATCCTTTCTTAGCTCCGGTTGGACTTCTTGGACTAGGTCGTCTAAAGTGTCGAGAGCGTGTACTCCCTCGAACTCCATGGGATGCTTCATTGCTCCGAATATGTCGAAGCTAAAGGTCTCTCCTTCCACCTCCATTGAGAGCATCCCACTTCCACAGTCTATCTTCATTTTTGATGTTTTGAGAAATGGACGGCCGAGAAGGATGGGTGCATGGTCTGTTAGTCCGCCATTCTCCATTTTTAGGACGTAGAAGTCCGCAGGAAACACCAATTCGCCTACTTGAACCAGGACATCTTCTATTTTGCCCTCAGGCTGTTTGCAAGATCGGTCTGCTAGCTGGATAGTGAGGCCGGTGGGTTCGATGGGTTCAATCCTGAGGCATGAGTAGAGAGAGAAGGGCAAGACGTTAATTGATGCTCTAAGGTCTAGCATACAGTTTGACAGCACTGCCTTGTCACGAGGCAATGTGTACAAATAAATTTATAAGTCCGCTACTCGCGACTTAACTACTGGGTAGCAAGTGGTAAGTAGGGGTCGAACCCAAGAGAATTAGGGGGATAAGTCGTTCTTTGAGGGATTGTACAGGCGGGGAACGTGATTTTAGGGTTGATTGAGGTTTTAGCGCGAATAACTACGTGACTTTTTGGTTGGTTTTGGTTTTTAGTGTGGAAAAGTAAATAACAAAAAAGTAAATACTGAAAATAAAAGGAAGACTTACAGCGGTTGTTGCGTGATTGGCAAGTCTTGCGGAACGTCAGCAGTTGATAGTGCAGTTTATACTAAGAAAGTAAAGTGCAGGTGATGTTTTAAGTCAAGAAAAGATTCGGTTTCAGGGGCCTTGTATCATAGTTGTTTATCATTGACCGCTAATGATCATACTACGTGTTCAAAGATGAATCGAGGCTATTTCTAGCACAAGACTTGCAACATCGTTTAAAACACTTGTTCTATTTTAGACTAATTCCTCCTTTCGAAGTATCTTAGCCTTATGTGCATCCATTTGATCTTCAGTTACAATCAACCAAATGGCTTTTGAAATAGGTCGAACTCCTCAGATAAGCTTTGCCCGTTAAAGCATCCACTTACCCGAGTATGTTCACGAACCCCACGGAAGAGCTTTGTCCGTTAAAGCTTCCACTCAACCTTGGAAGTTCTAACCTGTTATATGGCACATAGAACAAGTTCTGAACACAGAGAGGCACTAGGTGCAGGGTCTAAAACATTGTATGATACAAGTACACCCCTTCAACCGAATGAAGGGTTTTGCTACGAATATCCATGGAAGAGGACATCATAACTAAGTACTTGAAAAGGTTTTTGAAAGACAGTAAAGTAAAGTTTTCGAAAGTAAAGACAGTAAGGGAAAGTGGGTGAGTACTTCAAGAACAGACAAGAGTACTCAAGAATAATAAAGTAAAGCTTGAGTACTCAAGAACCGATAAGAGTACTCAAGAACGATCTACAATATTCAAGAACCAACAAGAATATTATAGATTTCAACCAAAGATTACAAAGTACCAAAACTAGAGAGATAAGTGTTTTTGAGATTTTTGGATGATTTACAAATGAGTTTGGCATTGGTATTTATAGCCAAATGGGGAGAGAATGGAGGGTGGAGATGGCTTTCATCCAAGGGAGGAGAAGGGAGGAAGAAGGTTGTGGTGGAGGAGGAGACAAGTGGCAAGCTCTTGTGGTGTGTGGAGGAGCCGCCGGTTGCAAGGAGGAAATGGAGGAGGGGAGGTGACTTTGGTCACCTCCTCCACAAAACCGTCGGTCACCATGGAGGGGAGGGGAGAAATGCCACCCATGAGTCATCCATTCCACCCAAAGCCGCCGGTCACAAGGGATAAGAGTGAGTTTGTGTGAGTTTTGTGAAGTTTTCACAAAACTATCGGTGTATTTCAGCTCCAGATTGACTTCGGTTGCTCTTCGGTTTGATTTGTTTTGAGTGATTCTATGTCAGGATCTTGAGATTTCTTCAATCGGCGTCTGATCTTGACCTCGGAATGACTCGTAACATCTTTTCTGCGTAAGAACTCCTCCTTAGCGTGTATTCTCTCAAGTCTCTAAAATGCCCTGTAGATTAATATCGGAACTAACAAGCAAAAGTTAAATAGACAAATAGTCAAATTTAGTGGGTTTAACTGTGTTTTTGATTCGTATAATTATGGTCCATCAGATCACCCCACACTTTTAGTTGTTCGTCCCGAACAATGCTATTAAAGGGCGGCACTAAGTAAGCTTTTAAAATATGAAAGTTAGACTGTGGGTCTCGATTTATCCTAATTCATGCATTACTTACTTATTACCAAATTGAACTGTGTAAATAAATAGAAGAAACTTGATACTTGTACCTTCGTGCTGAGATGCAAATTATTCTGGATGTTTCGGGAGATAGCCCTTTTTAGGCTCCTGGACTGCATTCTCGGGACCGTCTCGCACTAAATGGTTTTCTTGTAGCTTTCTCTAGCACGTGATTCGGTTCGGGTTTCAATGGGTTGGTCTTTGATTTTCTTTTGGCAAGGGACAGCTTTTGTAGTGAATCGGCCTTTGGCCTTTGATTTGACTCTTTGAGTACTTCACTTTTTGTTCTGTTAAAACCTTCACCATTTTGGGCTTTTGGCCTCTTGATTTGCTTCTTTGAGCTTTTTGCTTCTTTGTGACTTGCTAGTCCATTTTCTCAAGCCTTTTTGGGAGGTCCAATCATCGCCCGCAAGCATATGGAAATACCTCCCCGCTCCTCTTATCCTTGCCGTTTCGCGCGGGTCAAGATGAGGGTCGCTCATTTATTTTCCCGGCTACTTTGACTAGAGATAGGACGGTCTGATTCCCGTCCTCGCCTTTTTTCTTTTTGCATAAACACTGCATGGTGGAGATGACTTCAATCTTCACTGAAACCCGAAGTGCAGCCTCTACTGACTTCGAAAACCATATAGCTTGATTCGATCCTTCAAGTGCTTGCCAAGCCTCTCTAGGGCATTTTCTATCAACTCCACATCCCCTGTTTATCTCAGCACAAAGGGACAAATGAGAAGTTACATTCTAAGTTTTTAAACAGTTGAATTTTCACAAGGTTAATGCGTGAATTATGATCTATCTTTTTCACATTCTTAAGTTCATATTTTCAAAAAGATAATATTAAGGGAAAAGGAAAAACATGTTATTTATTTACAAAGGTGGTTCTCACCCCACACTTTTGAACGAAGGCGTGCCTTTCAGCACAACTTAGTTCAAAAGCCATGCAAGCAGACATTATGAGAAGGAAATGACATTAAGGAAAAGGGAAGAACAGAACTCCCTTTAAAGTGTCGAGTGAACGACATGGCATGAGGCTGGATAATCGAGGGAGTTCGGCTGGGGCCTTGAACTCTCAGCACAGGCCCGGTAATTCACGGAAGCTGCCTGGCTGATTCGGTCTTGCTCCAAAAACTGATTCCTAAATAGTCATTTCATTCTATGCACCAAGTGGGTGAGAGCGACTTACGGAAAAAACTAAATGACAGAAAAATAAAAGACAGAAAGTAAGATAGGTGTCGGGTTACCTCCCGACCAGTGCACTTGTTTAACGTCGTTGGCTCGACAGTACCTCATTCCTGGATCACTGGTTTGGATCCCATGGGTGGCTTAGGTCGTATTTCGCCACTGTTCCTGTGTTGATTTTTGCCTTTATTTTTCCTGAGTTCTTCTCGGTTTCTTTTGGTAGGTTGGAAATCTGTGTACTGAGATTTGAGATAGGCATAATGTCTGGTGGTTTCCACGTCCCTGGGCGGCCATCATAATCATCGATGTAGAACTCTGAACTTTTGTTGCCAAATGTAAGTGATAACAAGCCTTTGCCCATGTCGATCCATGCTTTGGTGGCGTAGAGAAAAGGTCGTTCCAATATAAGCGTCGGAGGCCCGTCTTCGCTGGTCTCTTTTGTTTCTATTACATAAAAGTCCGCAGCAACTACGAGATCTCCTACATCGAGTATTAGATCTTCGAGTACTCCAACTGGTTTGATGCATGATTTGTCTCCTAACTCGATATTTGACCTCGGTGGTTTCAATGGGCCAAGCCCCAATAAGAAATATAAGGAGTAAGGCATGGCATTGACGGCAGCCCCAAGATCGATTAAACATTTATGAATTTGGGCTTCACCAATCCCACAGGTGACTGTGAAAGCCCCCGGGTCCTTATCCCTTTGTGACTCATGTTTTGGAGTGAAGGGTTCTTCCATTATTGGGCCATTCTGTTCATCCTTTGGCTCTGGATTTGTATGATGGGTCCCTTTCAACTCCTGATCTTCTAGGTAAATGTTTTGTTCTGATGCATAGATGTCGGTTGGGAAATCCCAATTGAGATCATCTAAATCGTAATTGTCACCCCAACCAGATGTTGGTATTTCGACGTGGGTAATTGGCGGTGGTGTCATGGTGACGGTGAATGCGTAACGTCCATTGTCAGCATGCGTAACCCATGTTTTGCCATCATTGGGCCAATCTTCCTCTTGATTCCAATCAGGTAGGTACCTACGGAGGAATTATTTGGTCGTAGGTCTGTTAGTTGTGGATCGTTATGTTTTTTTTCAGTGCTACCTTCATGTTTGACTTCTTCATCATACTAACATTCGTCTTTTGGTTTTGCACGGTTTGGGAAGGTAGTCAGCCATGCTGATTAACGAGTGCGGACATTGAGGTGGCGAGCTGGGCCATTTGCTTGGTCAAATCTGAGATTGCCCCATCCGTTTTTGCCTAAAATTGGTTAAACGAATTACCCAATTGATTTACGCTTCCTGCGATTTCCTTCATTGCATTTTCAAGTGACTTGCTTGGTCCTTGCTTACTATTTGAACTGGGGTGGTATTGATTCGATCCTCTTTGCTGGTATTGGCTTGTTGATGGAGCAATCTGGTTATACTGCCGGTGGGGGGGGGGGTTGGTAGAATGACTGAGCTAGTTGAGGGACAGCTGGTTGTGTTTCCTTCTGGGGATAGCTGTTGTTACGCCAGCTCGGGTTGGTTGTTTGACCATACTGTCTGTTTTGTCCGGCTCTGTCATTGCTGTTGTTGTTGTATCCTTGGTATCCTCCCACAGCATTCACTTCTGTCGATTCCTCTTCTATTAATGTCGGGCATGCGTCAGTCTTGTGGTTCGTAGAACCACAAAATTCGCAAGACTTTACTTGAACAGGTTGTCTTCGCAGGATCTGAATCATCATCTCCTTTATTTGTTTCATCTCTTCTGGCATAGAGCTCATTGATGTTTCAGCTTTTGCCACATTCTTTGTTCGGGAAAATTCTTCCTGCCGAGTTGTCTCTTCTCTGAACCGGGCATTTTCAGCAACGTTGGTGATGAGATTTCTTATGCCACTCAGTGATAGATTCATCATGGATCCTCCAGCTGAGGCATCCAAAAGCATTTTGTCTAAGGGTCTTAATCCATCAATGAGGTATTCGATGATGAGTTTCTCGGGCAGTCCAAGGGTACAACAGCTTCTTTCCAGGTGGTTGAATTTCTCCAGGTAGTCGTACATGGTTTCGTTGGGCCCCTGCTTGATGTCTTGTAGTTGCCTCCTTACTTGCATTGCTCTTATGGTTGGGTAGTATTTGTCTAAGAACTTCTTCTGCATCTGAGCCCATGTTCTGATGCTACCGGAAGGTAATGAAAGGAACCAGTCGTTCGCCGCGTCAATGAGGGAAAAGTAGAACGCTTTTAACTTGAAGTCGTCTATACTCACTCGATTGGGTTTTAGATTTTGGCAAATGCCGTGTAAGCGTTGGAGATGAGTTGTTGCTGATTCTCCATGAGCTCCTGAGAACTTGGGCAAGCTATGGGCCACTGATGCGTTGATGGTAATGTATTCCAGTTCAGGGCCCTCGTAGATGCACCATGGTTGCGTTTCTAAATCTGGGGCATTCAGCTCTCCCATCGTAGGTGCGCGGTAGTTGTTATTCCCATAGTAGTTGTCAAAGACAGGTTCTTGCCTAGGCATTTGTCGAGGTTGAGGGTGTGGGCGATGTATAGGGGGTTGCACTGGACCAGCTGCATTTCGGTCCTCGGGTGGTCCTTGGTTTCGTCGGGCGGCCTCCCTATCACGAGCTCTTCTGTCTCGGATGATTTGTTCCGGATCATCGACAAATGGAAGTGGCACCTCATCATTCTGATCGTACAGGTTTATTTCTTCGTCATCCTGGTAGTCATGGTGGCTTCCTTCGCGAGACATGGTTGTTTTGAAGCGAGTATCGATTCAAAGAACTTTATCCGATTAATTAACTAATTCCCCGGCAACGGCGCCAATTTGACAGCACTGCCTTATCGCGAGGCAATGTGTACAAATAAATTTATAAGTCCGCTACTCGCGACTTAACTACTGGGTAGCAAGTGGTAAGTAGGGGTCGAACCCAAGAGAATTAGGGGGATAAGTCGTTCTTTGAGGGATTGTACAGGCGGGGAACGTGATTTTAGGGTTGATTGAGGTTTTAGCGCGAATAACTACGTGACTTTTTGGTTGGTTTTGGTTTTTAGTGTGGAAAAGTAAATAACAGAAAAGTAAATACTGAAAATAAAAGGAAGACTTACAGCGGTTGTTGCGTGATCGGCAAGTCTTGCGAAACGTCAGCAGTTGATAGTGCAGTTTATACTAAGAAAGTAAAGTGCAGGTGATGTTTTAAGTCAAGAAAAGATTCGGTTTCAGGGGCCTTGTATCATAGTTGTTTATCATTGACCGCTAATGATCATACTACGTGTTCAAAGATGAATCGAGGCTATTTCTAGCACAAGACTTGCAACATCGTTTAAAACACTTGTTCTATTTTAGACTAATTCCTCCTTTCGAAGTATCTTAGCCTTATGTGCATCCATTTGATCTTCAGTTACGATCAACCAAATGGTTTTTGAAATAGGTCGAACTCCTCAGATAAGCTTTGCCCGTTAAAGCATCCACTTACCCGAGTATGTTCACGAACCCCACGGAAGAGCTTTGTCCGTTAAAGCTTCCACTCAACCTTGGAAGTTCTAACCTGTTATATGGCACATAGAACAAGTTCTGAACACAGAGAGGCACTAGGTGCAGGGTCTAAAACATTGTATGATACAAGTACACCCTTTCAACCGAATGAAGGGTTTAGCTACGAATATCCATGGAAGAGGACATCATAACTAAGTACTTGAAAAGGTTTTTGAAAGACAGTAAAGTAAAGTTTTCGAAAGTAAAGACAGTAAGGGAAAGGGGGTGAGTACTTCAAGAACCGACAAGAGTACTCAAGAATAATAAAGTAAAGCTTGAGTACTCAAGAACCGATAAGAGTACTCAAGAACGATCTACAATATTCAAGAACCAACAAGAATATTATAGATTTCAACCAAAGATTACAAAGTACCAAAACTAGAGAGATAAGTGTTTTTGAGATTTTTGGATGATTTACAAATGAGTTTGGCATTGGTATTTATAGCCAAATGGGGAGAGAATGGAGGGTGGAGATGGCTTTCATCCAAGGGAGGAGAAGGGAGGAAGAAGGTTGTGGTGGAGGAGGAGACAAGTGGCAAGCTATTGTGGTGTGTGGAGGAGCCGCCGGTTGCAAGGAGGAAATGGAGGAGGGGAGGTGACTTTGGTCACCTCCTCCACAAAACCGTCGGTCACCATGGAGGGGAGGGGAGAAATGCCACCCATGAGTCATCCATTCCACCCAAAGCCACCGGTCACAAGGGATAAGAGTGAGTTTGTGTGAGTTTTGTGAAGTTTTCACAAAACTATCGGTGTATTTCAGCTCCGGACTGACTTTGGTTGCTCTTCGGTTTGATTTGTTTTGAGTGATTCCATGTCAGGATCTTGAGATTTCTTCAGTCGGCGTCTGATCTTGACCTCGGAATGACTCGTAACATCTTTTCTGCGTAAGAACTCCTCCTTTGCGTGTATTCTCTCTAGTCTCTAAAATGCCCTGTAGATAAATATCGGAACTAACAAGCAAAAGTTAAATAGACAAATAGTCTAATTTAGTGGGTTTAACTGTGTTTTTGATTCGTATAATTATGGTCCATCATAGTTCTTGATCCGGATGTTGCCAATTGTGCAGGGAATGGTGTAAGTTCCCGGATCACCACATTTGGGGGCACCTTTCATTGTATGACGGCCGACACGTTCCTACTCATCAGCTCTTGATCATATCTAGTACTCCTCCTCCGATTGGTGCAATGCTCCTTTAAAAACTTAGCATATCGAGGGATTTGCTTGATGGCTTCCAAGAGGGGGATGTTGATTTCGACTTTACTGAACAACTCAAACACGTCCTTATCCATGACATGTTGTTTTGGTACTCGGGCTGGCACTGGAAATGGAAGAGTGGCGCTAGATTTGGGATTCTCGGGCCTAGGCTCCGAGCGTTCCTTGTGCTCCTCGGACGCTAGAATCGGGCTGGCCGTTGGTACCGGGCCAGGCCTGCGTTCCTCGTGCATGTGCCCTTCTTTTTCGGCCGCATCCTTCTCTTCCTCGAACACGTCCTGAATTGGGGTATCGACAACCTTGGGCCTCATTTGTTCTTCTTCCGTTTCCATGGGCTGAACGTCAAGCTTTCTCCCACTCCTAAGGGTCACGGCACTTACGTTTTCCTTTGGATTCTGGATGGTTTGTAAAGGTAGTCGACCAGGCTCATTAGTGAGTGCGGACATTGAGGTGGCGAGCTGGGACATTTGCTTAGTCAAATCTGTAATTGCCCCGTCAGTTTTTGCTTGGAATTGATGTAGTGAAGTACCCAATTGATGCACGCTTCCTACGAGTTCCTTCATGGTGTCTTCAAGCGACTTGTTTGGTCCTTGCTGATTACTCGAGCTGGCTTGATACTGATTTGGTCCCTTCTGTTGATATTGGCCCGTCGGGTACTGGTTTGGTCTTCTTTGCTGGTATTGGCCTGCTGGTGGGGCGTTCTGGTTGTACTGCCGGTGGGGCGGTTGGTAGAACGACTGAGCTAGTTGAGGTGCGGCTTGTTGTGTCTCCCTTGGAGGATGGTTGTCGTTCCACCAGGTTGGGTTGGTTGCTTGATTAAACTGCCGGTTTGGTCCGGCTCTGTCATTGCTGTTGTTGTTGTTGTTATTGTATCCTTGGTATCCTACCACTGCATTCACTTCTACCGGTTCCTCTACTGTTAATGTAGGGCATGCGTCAGTCTTGTGGTCCGTAGAACCACAAAACTCGCAAGGCTTCACTTGAACTGGCTGCCTTTGTAGGATTTGAACCATCATCTCCTTCATTTGTTTCATCTCCTCTGGCATGGAGTTCATTGGTGTCTCGGCCTTCGCCACATTCTTTGTTCGGGAGAATTCTTCCTGCCGAGTTGTCTCCTCTCTAAATCGGGCATTTTCAGCAACATCGGAGATGAGTTGCCTTATGCCGCTTAATGATAGATTCATCATTGATCCTCCAGCTGAGGCATCCAGGAGCATTTTGTCTAATGGTCTTAATCCATCAATGAGGTACTCGATGATGAGTTTCTCGGCCAGTCCAAGGGTACAGCAGCTTCTCTCCAGGTGGTTGAATTTTTCCAGGTAGTCGTATATGGTTTCATTAGGCCCCTGCCTTATGTCCTGCAATTGCCTCCTTACTTGCATCGCTCTTCCCGCCGGGTAGTATTTGTCCAGAAATTTCTTTTGCATCTGAGCCCACATTCTGATGCTACCCCAAGGCAATGAAAGGAACCAGTCGTTCGCCGAGTCAATGAGGGAAAAATAGAAAGCCTTCAATTTGAAGTCTTCTACATTCACTCGATTGGGTTTTAGATTTTGGCAAATGCCATGTAAGCGTTGGAGATGAGTTGTCGCAGATTCTCCATGAGTTCCTGAGAACTTGGGCAAGTTATGGACCACTGATGTGTTGATGGCAATGTTTTCCAGTTTAGGGCCCTCGTAAATGCACCACGGCTGATTTCTGAAATCTGGTGCTGATAGTTCTCCCATCGTAGGTTCGCGGAAGTTGTTGTCCCCTTAGTAGTCATCAAAGACGGGTTCTCGTCTTGGCGCTTGTTGATATTGCAGGGGTGGTGGATGTCTAGGGGGTTGCTGCGCTGGGCCAGCTTCATTTCGGCCCTCGGGTGGTCCTTGGTTTCTTCGGGCGCCTTCCCGAATAACACGGTTTCGGTCTTGGATGAGCTGTTCCGGATCGTCAAGAATTGGAAATGGAGCCGGCGCCTCATTATTTCGATCGTACAGATTCAACTCGTCGTCATCCTGATAGTCATGGTGGCTTCCTGCACGAGACATGGTTATGCAGAAGTGAGTACAAAATTAAAGAACTTTATCCGATTGCAATTCCAATTTCCCCGGCAACGGCGCCAATTTTTGACAGATGCCTTGTCGCGAGGCAAATGCAAAAGATAAATTTATAAGTCCACTACTTTAGTGACTTCACTATTTGGGTAGTAAAGCGGTAAGTAGGGGTCGAACCCAAGGGAAATTGGTGGATAGCAGTTCTTTAAGAATTTTGTACAGAAATTAAGTGCGATTGGGGTTGGTTGTGGTTTTAGTACTGAAAGTAAATGACTGAAAAGTAAATTGCTGGAACAGTCGATTTCAATATCAACCGAACAACATATTTTTGGTTTGTCGCACGCTGTATTTCATGCGCAATACGTATCTAATACTATGTCGGATTGATGTTGAAAAAGTCTGTAATGAAAGTAAAGTGCGGAAAAGTAAATGACTGAAAGTAATTGCGGAAAATAAAGACTGAAAGTAAAGTGCTGGAACAATCGAGTTCAATATCAACCAACCAACATACATTTGGTTTGTCGCACGCTATATTTCAAGCGCAATACGTGCCAAAGTTATGTTGGGTTGATGTTGAAAGTGTCTGTAGTAAGCGGAAATGTAAAGACTGAAAATAAATTGCTGAAAGTAAATGACTGAAAGTAAAGACTGAAATTAAAGTGCTGAAAGTAAAAGTTAGGTGCGGAAAGTAAAGTTAGTTGCGGAAAGTAAAGTACTGAAAGTAAAGTTAGTTGCGGAAAGTAAAGTTAGTTGCTGAATGTAAAGGTACTGAAAGTAAAGGGTACTGAAAGTAAGCAGTTGATAGTAGGACTGAAAGTAGAATGAAGAGTTGGTGTTTTGATTAAAGGAAAGATTCGGTTTTAGGGGCCTTGTATCATAGATCCGTTTATCATTGACCTCTAATGATCATACTAAGTGTTCAAAGATGTGACAAGGCCATTTCCAGCACTAGCCACCCCGTCTAGTCCTTTTCAAGACATAGAGCACTTGTTCTATTTAGGCTAATTCCTCCTTTCGAAGTATCTTAGCTTATGTGCATCCACTTGATCAATCATTTCCGATCAACCAAGTGGTGTTTAAAAGAGGTTGAACTCCATGGAAAAGCTTTGCTCTTTTGAGCATCCACTTAACCATGTATGTTAACGAACCCCATGGAAGAGCTTTGCTCTTTCGAGCCTCCACCCAACCATGAATGTTCTAACCTAATATATGGCACATAGAACAAGTTTGAACACAATAGAAGCACTAAGAAAAGGGTCTATAACATTTTATGATACAAGCACACCCCTTCAACCGAATGAAGGGTTTAGCTACGAGTATCCATGGAAGAGGATATCATAGCTAAGTGCTAAAAAAGTAAATGGTTTTCGGTTTTTGAAAGACAAAGAAAGTAAAGGTTTTGGAAAGTAAAAACTAAAGAACAAACTTAAGAACAAACAAGAGTACTCAAGAACCAACAAGAGTACTCAAGAACAAGAGAGAAGTTGGAGCTTTTGATATCAAAATACAAGTGTTTACTAGGATTTGTGAGTGAAGGATTTTAGAGAGCTTCTCTATCTAAGTAACAAAGGATGACATGAGGTGTGTTTTCAAGGGCCAAGCCCTTCTATTTATAGGCAAAAGAGGCGTTGGAGGAGAGGATATTTGTCCTCCCAACCGCCTCTAGTCCTCCCACAACTCCGGTTGGCCTTGGTTGCTCCTTGGTTGCTCTTTGGTTGCTCTTCGGTTGGAGTTTGGTTTGAGCCAAAGGGCAAGGCACATGGGCATGGCACATGGGCGGCTAGAGCTTGGTGAGCCAAGGGGAATGCACTTGACTTGTGGATTGGCTTGCATTAAAAACCCACAAACTTGGCTAGCAAATATCTCAAGCCAACCGATTTTGGCCTTGGTTGCTCCTCAAGTGAGCTTAGCTGGACCTCAAAGGGCAACTACTTGATTAGTTGAGGCTTGGGCAACTCCTTTGGACTTGGTTGAGGTTTGGGCAAGTCCTTTGGACTTGGTTGAGGTTTGGTTTCAAACCAAAAGATCAACCGATGTGAATAGTATAACCTAACCGGGAAATAAGTAGTTTGGTTGGACTTCACCGGATTTTGACCGGAGATGGGCTAGAATGACCGGAGCAAGGTGGTGGTTGGATGTGGCATGATCGGAGCATCGTCGGAAGCTCGCCGGAGCATGGCCGGAGCTTGGCCGGAATATGGCCGGAGCTACCGGAATTTTGGCAGGAGGTGATTGGGTCGAGGACCATGGATTCTGAATGACAAGGCCAAGATAAACATGTTTCATCAAGGAAGTTAGGCCTGATTCTGGCCAGAGCATGGTCATGGCCCGGGGTTGAAGTTTTCCTCCGGCCCTCGGTCGACCGGGTCCGGGCGCTGCTATCGGCGCAGTCCTGGTTTTCTCGGACTCGGCTCTCGACGCTCTCGGATGTGAGTCTCGGCACTGGTCTCGGCACGGGCGCTCGGACCTCTCGGCATGGGTGCTCGGCTCTCTCGACACGGGCCCTGGGACGCGGCCTGGGACCTCTCGGCGCTGGGACCTGGGACGCGGCCCGATAGTGAAACTTGGTCCCGGCTGAGCTCTTCGGTCCCCGGCTGGGCTCTTCGATCCCCGGCTGGGCTCTTCGGTCCATTTTGACTTGTAATCCATTTTTTGGCTTTAAGAACTCCTTTTTAGCTTGTTTCTTCTCTAAACATCAAAATAGCCTGTAGAGCAAAAATGGAACTAACAAATTAAAGTTGTTAAGACAAAGTGTCTAATTTGGTGGGTTTAACTATCTTAATGAACCATATAAATATGGTCCATCACTACTCCATTAGGAAAAGACTATAAAAACAAGAGAACTAAATTAACAATTAAAGAGTAAAAATGATTAAATGAACAAAAAATTATAATTACACATATTTTTATTGATTAAACAGTTAAATGAATAACATATGTATATATATTTCTAAAAAGGTCACTTGGTTAAGGTCTTCAAACTCTGCACCATTATTGGCCCGTACAAATGCTATAATGTCCCGAATATATCGTAGGACATAATAACCACATAAATGGCCAGGTGGTTGTCTTGGAAACTGCACGATAAAGAATCTCAGTTGACATACTTTATAAATGAACAAAAATATTTAATAAAAATGTCTAATTTGTTAATACCATAACTATCTTCCACTCTACTTTATGTGTACTCCTCGGTACACATCCTTGGTAGTATCGATTTAATCCCCTAAAACAAACACCATGATGTAATTTGTGACTTTCAATACATGTTATAAGATAAAAGTAATTTATAAACTTACGTCTCCACCAACTCTTTTGCATCAGGGTTTATATCCTTCTCTTCTGTCGATGAATCAAGCCAAAGAACTTTATGTTGTCTCGGAAAGATGACGCATAACATCCAATGCCACCTAAAAAAACCCACGAACTTAAAAACAAATGTGTTCAGAACAGAAGTTAACAACTTATAAAGTAAGTGATGAACTCACAATATGTGATCAACATATGGGAGGAAGTAGCAAAAAAGTTGGTCTTTGTCTGGCATATTCAATCTTCCTGCAAACGTCACCAATCTCTCGTTTTTCTCCATGGTTGGGGTCATTAAAGACGGAATAAAAAAACCAAACTTAATATCCAAACGAAGCATCTGATCGTGTAAGTAACTACAAAGTAAAAACTTGTGTTAGTTAGACTAATTGCAAAAAAAGATTAAAAATATAAATATTACCATATACATAACTCAGATGTTGAGTTCCCCAACGCTTTTAACTTTGATAGATCCGTGACTTCCTCTTCACCCACTACGATATCGTAGTCGTCACCGAACACCTCAGCGTTGGCGTGTACTACAATCGTATCTCTACTCAGGTTGTTCCACACTTCACGTAAAAGTCGACAGTCCACGGACATTTCATCTACATATTCGTCGCCAGTAAGTGGCAAAGACTCGTATAAATGTATGTCATATGCCTGCATGTTAAATTTATGTCAAGATTAAATATCTTATTTTATGTCTAATATAACACAATGAAGCAAATGAAGTTACAATCTTCGATTATCTCACCCTTTTATTGACAACGATCAAGTCTTTCGGCCATGCCACGTGATGGTCAACTGCAGCTAAAACATTCGAGTGCTTTGGATGGGGTGTTGCCAATGCTGTACCTCGACCTTGGTAAAGTACTTTATCGACCTTCACTTTCACGTTATCTTCGAGTATTGCTCGAAAGTTAACAAAACAGTCATTTATGACTCAACCGATAGCCACAAGCTGTTTTTCACCTTCAAGTTGCCCCTCGATGTATAATAGGCTCTTCAGGCCACCCTGTTAGCAATAGAAGTAATAATTTGTAAACCAACACAAATAGTATTACATACACTTAACCAACATAAATAATAAATTTAATAATTGTAAATGTACCTCAGGTATGTTCTTCCACGGGTCAGAATCAATGGGACAGTGATGGTTGAAGTGATCGAACGCATCTAACCGAATATTACATGAACTGGGTGTGCCACCGGAGGAGGTGGAGATCGGTAACCCAACCCTCCACGGAATATGTGACCCGACTCCTCGGGTACGTCCTTTGGGTTCGGGCGTCCCAATTGCCTCAGTCAGTATGTCATGTCGTCGATTTTTAGATGAGAACTGTCCTTGAAAGGATCTTGCCACTAACTCATCCTTTTAACAATCATTAAATACCAAAAGTTAGTGTATGATATTAACTATTGAAATTGACATGAGAAATAACTTACAATCTTTGTTGACACTCGTTGGGATGCCTCGGTGATGAACTCGTCATTTTTCATTATTCATCCCCTCTTGCACATCTCATGTCTCTCTATAGTGACATTAGACGACTGCACCTCTTTAATGGCGCCATGAGCAAATAACTCGGCTATTTTCTCGGTTGTCAATTTATATTCAAGTTTTCTGTAGCCTCCTCGACCAAGGATGTGCGCATATACATTCTTCTTAACAAGCTCTTTGTTAGTATCTCTTAACTTCATAACATTTTCAGAGAGCCTCTGCTCCTTAAATATCCTCCAGGTCTCTTTGTCATATACTCAACCTAAGGATCTTCATTTGCCTTGTCACTATGGATGTAATCTTTTGCCAGTCTTGACTTGAAATTCTTCCACGTGCTACCAGCGACCTTCAACTAATGTTTTTTATGCAGCTCACATCCCTAAAAAATTACCTAAAGAGACATATAACAAGTTATAATTAATACAAAAAATAATCAACATCACAAACAAGTATAATAAGTTTCAATTAAAGAAAAACTTACAGTGGCATCTCTCCACAAAGTTTCCTTATAATGGTCAGGAACTTTCCTCCAATAGTTGTAGGTGATAGGAATTCGAGAATGAGCCACCATACCCAAGAAGCTCCTCCAAGTGTCTCCCTTCTTCCCTTTCGGATTAACCTTACTATCGAAGTTGATCGTGATCTTGGTACCTGCCACTGTGTGTTGCTTAATCAACTTTGCCATGTATACAAGGCCTTCCTTGTGTCTCGGTGTGCGGAAAGAGACACAAAAGTCATCCTCACCGCTGCTGCTGCTGCTAGCCATGATTTTGTAAAGGAGTCACATTAAATGTCAGATTAAACACATTAAATATATGAATACATAAATGAACATGATTATTAAACAAATAAAAGGACGTGTGATAATGAAATAAGTAGCATATACAACTTACGCACAAGCTTTCTCTTGCAAATCGACTAACAATGACTACAAGTAGTTAACAAATACAAGTTAGAAATTAAGAACAAACGGATTCAACACCATGTTACTATAAATCCGTATTACATGTTATTAGACATATAAGCAAAGAAGCATGCTTCAACATCAATCAACAATGGCACAGTCCCTGCTATGCAACTCCCTGATATGCAAAGAAACATGCTCTAAGTCCATCATATGCCCAAAACAATTCCCAACATAACAATGGGACAGTCGACTGCCATCCGCTTCATCTTTAAACACCAAAATATGAAATAATGAACACAACACAAATCCTAAATAGAGATTAATACCTAAAGTGACTGGCGAGCGAAGATGTCGACCGAATTCGGAGCGAATCGAGCGCAGTCATCGGAGTCTAACAAAGCGGAGCAAAATCGAATTCGAGCGGCGTCGGAATTGTCAGAGCAAAGATGTCAAGCGGCGTCGGTTTCCTCAGAGCAAAGATGTCAAGCGGAGCGAAATCGAATTCGAATTCGAGAGACGGAGGAGCAAGCGATTCAGTCGGAGAATGAAATCGAAGCGAGGGAAAACCTAATTTTTAATTGATCTTATGCATCAGTTCATGAAAAACCGTTGCATAATGGGAATCTTATGCATCGCTTTTTTGTGAACCGATGCATAAGATACCCATTATGCAACAGTTTTTCATGAACTGATGCATAAGGTTCACATTATGCAACAGTTATATGGAACGGATGCATAAGGATAACATTATGCATCGGGTCACCCAGAACCGATGCATAATGTGAACCTTATGCATCGATGTTTCTAAAAACCGTTGCATAAATGCTAACTGATGCATAATGCATCGTTTGTAGTAGTGTTATTTGAGGATATTCATATTCAGCGGGAGATTGGCTTGTGCGTTGCTCTATGTTGGATATAGATTTTGATCTATACTAACGAATTATGTTCTGCAGAATTGTTGTTGCCAGTATGCACTATGTGTAATGTGGTTGATCTCACCTTAAGGACCAGTTGGAAATAGACATGTGAGATCACAATTCATGTAATTTCCATGCTGCACACTCATGATGAATCCATGTTGTTTAATTTTGTTGGCATCTGTGACAAGCTCGGTCGAGTATCGATGATGTATACAAAGGCTGCCTTGATCCCATGTCAGCATAGTTAATGGACAAGATAGGGGATATACCTTTATGATATGATAGGAGTTTTTGAGCTCACTTTTGTTATACATTTATTATTTACACATGTGACCCAGTGGGAGATTGTTGGGTTAGTTTTGTAAGTTAACTAATTATGTGGGATCACACATGTAAATAAAATGAATGTGTGTGCTATCATTTAAATATGCCTAACTAAAGTGATGTAGTTATGATTTATATTGGCTTATGGGTATAATGTCATTAGGGTTATTGTGTAGATACCATTTGGTAATTATCTTTCTATGAGAGGTAGAAAGGTAACTATGACAATAGTGGTTGCCCTAGCACACCACTATTTATATGGATCATGGTCCTCGGTCCACTACATCGAAAAGACGACAACTTTTCTTGCCCTCTCGGTGGAAAAGCTTAGATGACTCTGGTGGCAAGACTGAAAGACCAAATCCGGTGTACTCATGTGCACATCTACTTCAGGTTACGCTTCCGCATATTGAGGTTTCTAACGGTACGTTCTCCTTAATCTGATTTGAGTTTACGATCCTAAATGTATTACTGTTGATCTCAGTAATTTATTTCTAACAAGATCAAATTAAAGCTGATTGTCGTTGGTGACTGCTTATGGATATAATGTTATGAGAGTTATTGTGTAGATACCATTTGGTAATTATCTTTCTATGAGAGGCGGAAAGGTAATTATGACAATAGTGGTTGCCCTATCACACCACTATTTATATGGGTTATGGTTCCCGATCCACCACATCAAAAAGACGTCAACTTTTCTTGCCCTCTCGGTGGAAAAGCTTAGATGACTCTGGTGGCAGGACTGGAAGACCTAATCCGGTGTACTCATGTGCACATCTACTTCAGGTTACGCTTCCGCTTATTGAAGTTTTCTAATGGTACGTTCTCTTTAATCTGATTTGAGTTTACGATCCTGAATGTATTAGTGTGAATCTCAGTAATTTATTTCTAACAGTGTAAATTATGTGGATATTAGATGGAAGACGAACCGCATATTTTTCTACACTGCTGGTGGACACGTTCACTGTGGGATTTACTACAAATCAGGACTGACTCTATTGCCCTCCATTTCAGCACCATGGGAGACTGACTATTCTATTACTATACGCAATCTGATTCATCCCAACTTACCCTTATGATTATGATACCTTGGTATACGTGGTTCAACAGGAACAACGTCTTGCATGGGAAATCATCTACTGCTCCAAATATCGCAGCACAGCGGATAAAAATTCTACTCAACGAGTAGGCAACATCCCAACACTTATGAGGTGATCAACTGTCACTACTACAGAAGGGAGTTTAGGCAATGGTTTGGATTTATCATTACGCAACGGTTTGTATATTAGGCCACGGTTTTGAAAATAACCGTTGCACAAAGTTAACATTAGGCCACGGTTCGTAACAACCGTTGCCTAAAGTTACCCTTAAGCCACGGTTTGTAACAACCGTTGCCTAAAGTTAACCTTAGGCCAAGTTAACCTTAGGCCACGGTTGTTAATTGAACCGTTGCTTAAAGTTGACCTTAGGCCACGGTTATTTTCAGAACCGTTGCCTAAACTTAAACCTAAAATTAAAAAACAAATCTCTGTCAGTTTTCCAATCCCGCTCGAACCCCACCTCCACTCACTCCTCTCAGTCGTTCGCCGACCAGTCCGTCAATCTGCTCACTCCTCTCAGTCGTTGTCGTTCCTCGACGTCCGTCGCCTCTCACTCAGTCGCCCCGCCCTTAGTCGCCCCGCCCTCAGTCGACCCGCCCCCAGTCGCCACTCCCTCACCTCGCCCTCACTCCGATTCAGCAGGTAAGGTTCTAAATTTGCATTAAGCAAGCGTACAAAATAGGTTATGGATACTGAAACTGAAACGAGATTTGGTGTGGTGTTGTTTGATCGATTTAGGATTGAGATTTGGATGTTTGAAGGGTTGAGTGATAATTTGAAGGGCTGTACTGCCCATTTTGCTTTGTTATGCAATGCTACGAGTTGTTGGGGATTTTGATTGTGGATTGCAGCTGCATTGGAAATTTGCTTTGGTGTGGTGTTTGATGATTTTCGGCAATTATGAATTTTTAGATGACTTGGAAGTGTGTTGCATGCTTGTTTTGTGTACAAATTGTATGTTGGAGGAAATAGATAGAGGATTTAAGAATCATCCCTCTAATGGAAAATTAACTTATTTTTTACGTTTGCTTAATTGTGTATATATAGTTGTCAAACTTGGACATCTTGTTTTTGTTGCTCTTTCATCCTTGAATGATGTTAATAACTAGTTGGATTTAAGTATGTTAATTTTAGTGATGTTCTTTTGTTTAGGGTTTACATTTGCGATCTACATCCTCTTCCCTTTGGTTGTTCTTCGCTTTGTCCAATTTTAAGGTATTTTGTGGTTATCATTCTTACTTATTTTCCTATTAACATGGGGCTTTCAATTTATAAGTTGTTTTTGTTCTTTATAGGTCTAGTCCGTACTTGTTGCACACTCACCATTTTATTCTTCTTCGCGAGCTTCTATTATAAGGTAAACTACCCGATTAAACTTATTTACTACTTATGTTTCCATTCATATTTAGATATTTGATTTTTTTTTCTTTGGTTTACTAATTTATTTGTTTTTTATAACCTTAGACCGGACGCTGCATTCATCCTTTGACTATTTTCTGCGAGAGATTCTTCGATAAGGTAAAATGCACTATGAAATTCATTTTGTACTTTTTAATTGTTGGAATGTGCTTTGATAATGAAAATAATCATATTTACTTGCTTTATGTAGTCAATTTATAATGAATCGAGACTGGGTGTTCGGTAGTAGGTTAAGTGTTCAGTACGATCAGGCGATTATGGATTTTTGTGCGTTTGCATCTTCGTATGCGTCCACAAACAACATTGAACGTGTTTATTGTCCATGTATGGATTGCTGGAATAACAAAAAGGTCAAACCCAAGAAACTGCGGAAACACCTTTTGTTAAAGGGAATTGACCCACAGTACAAGTTTTGGTATATGCATGGCGAGGTTGAACCACAAAATGTTCAACCTCAGCCCGTAGAAAGTTTGCCGATGGATAATGATGATTGGGAGGAGGACAATATAATTGACATGGTCAACAATGTTGCCGACGATTTTGTTGCTAGACCTCAAGTTTTGGAGTCATTAAGGAATGATTCAGAATTACCATTGTACGAAGGGTGCTCCAAATACACAAGGCTATCTGCAACTTTGAAGATATTCAACTTGAAAGCAAAAAATGGATGGAGTGATGTAAGTTTCACTGAATTGTTAACTCTGGTGAAAGATATGCTTCCAGAGGATAACACCGTACCTAACCGTTGTTACGAGGCTAAAAAAGTTATGTGTCCGATGGGTATCGATTACGAGAAGATACATGCTTGTCCTAATGATTGTATATTGTATCAGAATTCCTATAGAGATATGGTTGAATGTCCGGTGTGCAAGTCTCCTCGTTATAAGTTAAACAAAGAACCGAAAAATGGTTCCAAAGGCACTCCTAAAGTACTATGGTATCTTCCACCGATCCCCAGGTTTCAGAGATTGTTTGCTAGCTCGGAAGATTCTGATAATATGCGTTGGCATGCTGAGAAACGAGTTATTGATACGAAAATGCGTCATCCTGCTGATTCACTACAATGGGCAAAAGTAGACAACACATTCCCGACATTTGGAGCAGAGTGTAGAAATTTATGCCTTGGCCTTTCTACTGATGGGGTGAATCCACATGGAAACCTCAGTACTCAGCATAGTACATGGCCTGTGATATTGGTTATCTACAATCTTCCTCCTAGGTTAACCATGAAGCGTAAGTATATGATGCTTTCTCTATTGATATCAGGTCCTCGACAACCCGGAAATGATATTGATGTATACTTAGCTCCTTTGATAGAAGATTTGAAGCTTTTATGGAACGAAGGAGTAGGGACGTTTGGCGGATCAAGATATGAATATTTTAATATGCGTACCATGCTAATGTGTACCATCAATGACTTCCCAGCTTATGGTAACTTATCCGGGTACAGTATTAAAGGGTACAAAGCTTGTCCAATTTGCGGGGAAGAGACACATGCACGTCATCTAAAGAATAATCGAAAAATGGTTTACATGGGACATCGACGTTTCTTATCGAGGCATCATCCTTACAGACGGAAAAAAGCTGCATTTAATGGTGAGACTGAACATGGAATAGAACCTCGACCGGCTTCTGGAGATGAAATACTTAAAAAAATTTAGAATATTACAAATCGATTTGGGAAGCCCAATGCACGCATTGAAGGTACTCCATGGAAGAAGCGATCAATATTTTTTGATCTCCCTTATTGGCATACACTTGACATCAGACACTGTATTGATGTGATGCATGTTGAAAAGAATATATGTGACAGTCTTATTGGTACTTTATTAAACATTCCCGGAAAAACAAAGGATGGATTGAAAGCTAGACTGGATATGTTGGAGATGAATATTCGTACCAAATTAGCACCCCAAACTGAAGGAAAGCGTACATATTGGAAGGCTTAGCGTTGCGTGCAAGATGTGGAAACAATTTAAGTCACGCCTCGCACATGATTACATCTACGGTGACGAGACAGATGAAGATGCTTTGAAGATGTATCCGTATATTGACTCCAATCATTGGAAGGCTTTTAAGGAGCAGAGGCTCTCCGAAGCTGCAAAGAAATTAAGGGACACAAACAAGGATCTGGTCAAGAAGAATGTGTATAAGCACGTCTTGGGTCGAGGCATATATGGAAAACAGGAAGAGGAGATGGCAAAAGAGAAATTAGCTGAGTTAATTTCTCAGGGGGCAATTCAAGAGGAACAAGCTTCTAATGTCTCTATAGAGAGGCATGATTTGTGGAAGAGGGGATGAATCAAGAAAAATGCTGAGTTCGTCTCTGAGGCATCTCGAGAAGTGGCTACAAAGATTGTAAGTTCCTTATGTGTGTTTTAATACCTGCGTTTTTTTACATTATACACTAACTATTTGTAATTTTCTGAAATAATAGTGGAAAAAGCCGCTCGAGGAGAATTTTCTTCTCAAGGCCGACGTGACATACTGACGGAGGCTATTGATACGGATGAGTACCCTGGACGTACCCGAGGACTCGGATCACACATTTCATGGAGGATTGGATTACCTAGCTCTACCTCTTCGAGGGCAGCACCCAGTTCTAGTGCTAGGATGGTTCAGCCGTCTGATCGACAGAGTCAATACGTCTTCACCGGTGCTCCCACAGAGAAGGACCCTTGGAAGAATATACCTGAGGTACTTGGAGATTTTTAAAGTCATTATTTTCTTACTATTTGGTTTACATTTTTCTTACAAATGTAAACACCATTGATTTATTTACGTTGACAGATTGGGCTAAGAAGCCTATTATATATCGAAGAGGGACTTGATAATGAGAGACGACTAGTGGCGGTCGGTCGAGTCATGAACGGTCGTTTGCTACATTCTATTCCACTGCCCGATGAACTGGTGAAGGTGAAGGTCGATAGTGCTCTTGGTCAGAATGTTGAACTGCCCAAACCACATGGAGAGACATTAAAGACAACACGAGATGCACAGGAGAGATCAGACTTGGTGGCATGGCCGAAGCACTTGATTGAAAACAACATAAGGGTAATAAAATCAAATATTTGAACCATCTTTCCATAATTTAATTTATGAGATTTTATTTGAATTATTTACTAACATTCGAAATTCAAGCATATACCATGCAACTATGCTACCACTTGCCACCGGCTTCAAATGATGCAGTAGAAAATTATTCCATCGACTGTCGATTTCTACACGACATGTACTCTAACTTGGCCAGAGACATTGTTAGAGTACACATCGCTGACGAAGTGTTCGGTGACGACTACACACTTCCACAGTGGGCCCAGATGACGTCCGTGATATATATGCATTGGCACCGTTGTCGAACTCACATTGTGATTTATATATATGGTACTGCTCTTGTCATTACTTGTTCATCATTTGTTGCAGAAGGTCTAACTTTACAAGTTTTTCATTTTGTAGTTCTTTATACAATCAAATGATTGATTCAGAGGTTCGATTCGGGTTCTTCAATCACACGGCCGTGAGCCCTTCCAATGACATAAATGATAGGTTGAAGACGTTTGTATCAAGACTTAATATGCCTAACAAAAATTGCAATTATTACTATTTTATGCCTTATATAAATGCTGCAGCGTAAGTACATAACTTGTACTATATTACCTATTTTGTGAAATATGGGTTGTATGAATTTAGTTCGTTGATGTAGGTTTCATTGGATGTTGTGCGTTATCTTCCCCAACCAAGGTGTAGTCCATTGGTTCAACTCCTCAAAAGGCGCCACCGTTATACACAGCGATGCAAAATCTTTGGTGGACTCGTAAGTTTCGAACTTACTATTATTTTGTAACTTGCATTGACATTCACTAATTACGTATTGTTATTTATTTTAGGGGGTTGCAACGATACTATCAAGGATGTAATCCAAGGATTGATCGTCGAGTCGAATGAAAGATAGTGACGGTATTCATAGACAAAGCATTCCTTTAATATTCTTGTAATTTTCATTAATAAAGTGTTAACTGACATTACTTATAATGCAGTGTCCGAAACAACCCGAAGAGAGTAATTTATGAGGTTATTATGTTCTGAGAAATATTCGGGACATAATGGAATTTGTTCGTGCTAATAACGGTGCATATGTGGAGAACTTTGACCAAGTAAGCATGCTAGTCTCGTCCTACTCTATTAGAATGGTGACAAATGTAGCTAGGTTGTGTTTTCTCTTATTTATTTTTGTTATAAATCCATGTTCTAGTTAGGTTTGTTCTAAATCCATGTTCTAGCTACGTTTGTTCTAAATCCTTGTTCTAGCTACGTTTGTTCTTAATCCATGTTCTAGTTAGGTTTGTTCTAAATCCATGCTTTAGCTACGTTTGTTCTAAATCCATTTTATGCTAGATAGGTTTGTTCTAACTCTATTTTTTTTATATATTGATGATATCATCTTCTTATTTGTTATAGGTTTTTCCTAATGGGGAACAAGAATACGAGTATGGAAAGGTACAAGACGTGCGAGATGAGATCGCCGCCTACTTGTACAACTACTTATTCGAATATAGTGTTTATATGTGAATTATTATTTATGTGAAGTTGGTATTTATAAATCAGTGTATGGGTTGGTTGTACATAATGACTTGTATATGAATGATTGTATTGTGAGTGAAATGAAAGTATTTCTATATTTGGAAATGTGTAACAGCAAATGTGTAACAGCAGGGTATTAAATTTTGTTCAGAATTTGTATTCAATTTTTCAGGCGGATTTGAGCTAAAACAGCTGAAATCTGCCCAATTTTTTCCATATTTTATGCAACGGTTTGTTGTTAGAACCGTTGCATAAGATCATAGCATTATGCAACGGTTCTAACAACAAACCGTTGCATAATGTCACCACCTTATGCAACGATTCAATTAATCCGTTGCATAATGGATGACATTATGCAACGGTTTGTTGTTAGAACCGTTTCATAATGTCACCACCTTATGCAACGGTTCTAACAACTAACCGTTGCATAATGTCACCACCTTATGCAACGGTTTTACTGAACCGTTGCATAAGGTGGTGATATTATGCAACAGTAGCTTATGCAACGGATTTGGAACCGTTGCATAAGCTATCTCAGAACCGTTGCATAATGTCTTCGATGTAGTAGTGTGTCCACAGACGCTAATATGGGAACCACCACATCCGGAATACTGCAAGATAAATTGTGATGGTGAAACAAGGAGTGATAAAACTGGGGCAGTAGCAGCTTTGGTGAGGGATTCAAAGGGCATAGTGCTAGGCCTAAGAAGTTTTTGTGTACAGAAGCAACACATGGTGGTCGAGCTTGAACTTCGGAGCATTTTGGAAGCACTGACAATGGCCAGGGAGATGAAGCTGAACAAGGTAATCATAGAATCTGACAGCATCCAAGTAGAGTTGAAATTCTAGAGAAGCAAGGAACACTCTTAGAAGACAAAGATTTGCTGGTGGCAAAATGCACTGCCATCCTTGCGAAGCAGGACAACTATAAATTGCAGTTCGTACGAAGGGAGGCGAATGGACTGGCCGACTTACTAGCAAAAAAAGCTGTAACAGAAAATTGGAGCTGGTTCAGGATGGATTGCTGCCCACGAATAAACACTGAACATATCCATCTATTGTAAGACCTTGTATCCTTCGGTTGTTGCAATGAAACATATTTTTATCAAAAAAATATATTAGACAAGTATCAAATGTTCCCGGGTCATATCATTCTAATTTGCATCAAAAAAAATATCATTCTAATTAAATTTAAATTAGTCATCACTTTAGCATACACACATAGCTGGCATCAATTTAGTTTACAAGTCAAATTTGACATCCATTACTAACATGAGAATGATTTTCGGTTGACCCGGCTGGTTGATTCGGTTGATCCGGCTGGTTGACTCGGTTGATCCGGTTGGTTGATCCGGTTTTTCATTAAAACGGTGATTCGATCGGTTTAATCGGTTCGATTTGATCTGAAAAAATATTTATTTAATTTTGATTTGGATAACACTCGAACCCAACCCTCACTAATAGTTATTCTCTTTCCTTCCACTAGGCAAAAGATGATTGTTGTTTTATTATTTGTTTCAATAATGTATATTCATTTATCAAATCTATAAAATTTATTACTTACTATTAATTTAACTAGATATTCAATTAGTCTTAGAAATCCCTTATTGTTGCGACTTGCAAATTAAGACTAAAATTGTTATTATTGTTCTTTTATTGTTTTATTATTGATTTGTACTTTATCAAATTCTAAATTTGTTATGGTATGTTGTTGTATTCAGATCATAAACATGTAATATTTATTCAAGTCATAAATATATTAAATTATAATATCATATATAAGTTTTTTATTTTTATTTTTTAATATGTGCGGGTCAATCCGGTTGAACCACTGACTGACCCATTGACCCAGTGACTTGACCGGATCGATCCACAGATCGGTTTTAATAACACTGTTAGAATCATCTTCACTAAAGAGTCATGCACTAGAAGTCATCATCCTTCTTCACATCTTAAAGTACATGATCATCAACTTCATTTTCACTGGGCTAATGGTCTTCATCTCCATCCTCTTCTTCTTCACATTCCAAACTAATTACATCATCATCTCTACATCTCCATGTGCATAATTGTCTCCATCATCCATGTCATCATCGTCAGTCTTGTGGAATGTTAGGGTGCGTATCACGATCATATTCATCTTCTTGATATGTTTCTTCATCTTCAGATAACATGTGATCCACTCCAGAATTTTGATCTCGACCAATTGAAAAAATAACTAAATAGTCCTCTATATGAAACAACATTATCAACATTCCCCTGCCATTATGATCACCCATCATCTGTTGTGTACTTGTGTTAGTATAGCAGTAAAATTGATGGAAAAGTACAAGGATAAATCAACAAACTACAAATTGTGATAGATATTGGTTTATTTGCGCAACACCTATCTCTGTTTTGTTTATTGCTTTGGTATTGCTGGTACTTGGTGATTTAAACTCTCATTATTGAAGAACAAGACTCGATTGCGCCATACAAACTATTTCATTCAATTCTCTTGAAGAGCCGGAACACATATTGCAGTACGAAGTAATTACAAGGTAAACAAAGATATCTTCAACTATCTTACAAAGACGCATCAATCAAATGGACAAATCATTAGGGAAACCTCGACTATATATATAATGATGGTACAGAGAAGATAAATTGTCGCCAAACTCACAATAAATCAAGATGTAGATTCACCAAAAGAAGGGGGATTGAAACCATCCAAAAGAGTAAATACACAATGAAAAATTAAAAGTGATATGGTCGAGTTCATGAGAGAAAACAACTCCAAGAATTAAAATTAGCACTAACCAAATGAACCTTCGAGATCTCAAACAAAGATGATGAGGTACATCAAGTTAAAAGATTGAACTTTCTCTTGAAATGCCCAGCTTTTGCTGGTTTCAAAATTCTCCAGATTTGGTGGTGATGATGATAAGTGGAGAATAGGATGCTCTATTTCGTAGAGGATAAATTTAATTCGTAGTTCTTATGTGACTGAACTTAGGAGTTAGGAAGGTATGTAGCTTAAGATGTAAGTAGTAGGTCGAGTATTAATTGGTATGTACATTGTTGTTCAATTTGGTTGAAGGTGGCAGATGCTTATACGACAGACCTAGTCATGTCATTTAGGTAGTGTTGCTTAGGAGAAGTTATGGCACATTTGTAAATTGTGGCTTATGATTGTGTCTCATTTGCTGTCTTAAGTGACTAAATTTTACTTGTTGCATTAGATGTGAAGCGTTACATGACTTATACGACATACCTAGTCATGTCGTTTAGGTGGAGTTGCTTAGGAGAAGTTATGTCACATTTTTAACTTGTGGCTTATGACCGTATCCCATTTGCTCTGTTAAGTGAATAAAATTTACTTGTTGCAACATGCGTAGCGTTACATGACTTATACGACACAGTCAGAAGAGACATCCTTTTTATGTCCCATTAAATACTATGCGACATATTTTAATGCGACACTGCTGAAAATTGTCTCATAAATTGTAAAATGGCGTAGTGACGATTAGGGCCAGCGCAAAGCTGAGGCAGCTGAAGCCTTCGCTTCAGGCCTCCTACCGAAGCTTCAAAATTTCACACGTGGAAAGGCCACGTTCTTCAAACAATTTACACTAGAAAGACCTCATATTATAAGAAAATTTATCTAGTGGCTTATAATAAAAGGCCTCATTTTTAATAGAGTCTTTCCATTGACTTATAATAAAAGGCCTGATTAGTTAATAAGGCCCATTTTTATAATTGGCTTCAGGCCACAAATGGGCTTGAGCCGACACTAGTGACGTTGGTAGTAATTAAATTAATGGGCTGTCATAATTTATGATAAAACTATTTAGCACTGTCTAGAAATATTTAGGGTTTCTTCCCTGAGGTGAAGTGGCCGCCACATGAAGAAAAGATCTTCGTGAATTTCAATTAGGGGTGTAAATGAGTCGATACATTCACGAGCTGCTTGTGAACAAGTTCGTCAAAGCTCGGCTTGATTTTAAACGAGTCGAGTACGAGCATAACTTTTAGGCTCGTTTATTAAACGAGCCGAGTATGAGCCAACTAGTGCTCGACTCATTTATGTTCGCGAACAGTTCGTTTATGTGCTCGTTTAAGTGCTCGTTTATATTCTCGTTTAAATATTCAATTAAAACTAACTTATATTGTTTGAAGCTCGTTAATGAGCTCGATTAAGGTAATTTTATATATTTTTAAATATTTTTTTAGTGAAAGTTCGATTGAAGCTCGTTAAATATTCCTAAAAGCTCGGTTAAAGCTCGTTAACAATAAATTATTGTATTAAATTAATTTAATTAAAATACTTGTATAAAGCTCGAGCTCGGCTCGAACTTAGGGATGCACAACCGATCTGGACCGTACCAAAATTTACGGTCCGAGTCGGACCGATGAACAGAATATTTTTGAAAATTAGACCGTGGACCGACCTTACCCAAATATATACAGTCCGGTCCTGACCGAAGGACTGGAATTTTTTGAAAACTTGGACCGAAACCCGAACCGGGTATATTCGGGTCGGGTCTGACCGGACCGGATCATATATATGTTGAAAAAAACCTTGTCCTAATTCATTCTAATTTTTTGTAGTTAAACTGAATGCAATAGGAACAAGGACAAAACACAAAAGTGATACAAGAACTTGTGATACAAGAACAAGAACAAAACACAAAAGTGATCCAGGCTCCCACAGGCACTAAGTGCATTTTCATTGCTTCACTATCATTTCCTTTGCTTCTGCACTGCCTCTTCCATTTGTTTAGTATTTGAAGTCCTTTCGTCAACTTATAACACATCAACCAGCTACCACTTCTCAATGGAATATCAAAAGCATAAAAGAATATTAATTTGACCATTAACCACATATGAGAAATATCAACTAACAATGGGATTGGGAACAGACGAACAGTTTTCATTCAGTTAAAAAACAAACTAGTGTCTTATACCTTTGTGCTGAATTAAATCTGCACAGAATCAATCCGGACAAATGAATTTTAGAAAAGAAAGATGATTCTAATGAAACTACCTGATACAGGACCGTGACTGAGTGACTGGTTGAGCGACCGTGAGAGACCGTGAGGAAAACTCAAAGAGTGCAGTGCAGACGAAGATGAGGCGAAGCAATTGCCGATTAGTGCTTGTGGAGTCGCGTTTGCGTTTGTGCCGGTTGTGACTGATTCATAATCGCGTTCGCGTTTGTGCTTGTGGAGTCGCGCTCGGCTTCGGCGTTTGTGAATTGTGATTTGTGTCAGTTAGGTTTACGGGTTTAGGTTAGAAATTAGAATAGAAAATACATAATAGAATTAGGAAAATAAAAAAACAATTTAATATTACAGTCCAGAGCGGATCGAAATGTGTAATTACGGTCTGGACCGGGACCGACCCGTAACCCGGAAATCCCAAAATATATGACCCGTGGATCAACCCGGTACTGGTCCGGTCCTGGATCGACCCGTAAAATCCGGTTAGGTTTTCCGGTACGGGTGTAATTTGTGCATCCCTTCTCGAACTCATAAAAATTAAACGAGCCGAGCTCAAACACATATTTTTAATGCTAAAAAATACTCGACTCGAACTCGAATTCGTCAAATTTCAAACGAGTCGAGCACAAACAACCTGATACTCGGCTCGGCTCAACTCGGCTCGTTTACACCCCTAATTCCAACCTATTCCAAAGCCCGTAATTCACGAACACCTATATTCATAGTCATTTATATGAGTTTATGAGTCGACTGTTTGGAAACCCAGAAGGATTAGAGATTCCGATTCTTCTTCACGTCTCTGTCTACTCACATATAAAAGAACTCATCATCCTATATGGAGATGAAAAGCACCTCATCGCGTAAAAATAATTCAAGGTATGAGGCGAAGATGGATGACGCATGACGTGCCTGATGTGTCGTATTTATACGACTCGTCGAACTAACTAATCGCATTTATTTTGATACTTTTATATGCGAACATTTAATTTTTAGTATGGTTTTGCATTTCAGGTGTTTCAGAAGCTCTAGGAGGAAACATGCATAAAAGACGACATTTCATGCCAAAAACACCACAGTGGCAGATCACACCTTTGGAGGTTTGACGGACTGCTGGCAATGGACCACTGATTAGAAAAATATGAGCTACATGTCATTGGGTAGCTGACTCAATTATCTACAACTCTCTAGTTCACATTGAGAGCAACCGAGGTAATTTAGAAGGTCTAATCGAGAGTCGAAGTCAGAACTGCTGAACAGAAAGAGGAAAACCAAGTCAGTGGGGACCGCGCCCAAGGAAGACATTAGCGCAGTACTAACGTCAACGCTGAGTGCGGCAATACCGATAACGTCAATGCTGGGAGTGGCCGTAAAGACTTTCTTGGGCGCGGTGATGACATCATCAGCATACTTGATGACATCAGCAGTTTTGAAAATTGGCAATTTAGGTCCAAAAATAGATTTAGAAACCCAAAAACTTATAAATTAAGGTTTTAGAGAAGGTTTCCATCATTCTACATCAAACCCTTATTTTGAAGACGGCTCTAGAGGAGAACGCGAAGCTTTCGACGAGAGAAGAGATTTTTCTACTACTTTTCATTATGAATACTTCGTGTTTTCTTTCAATGATTATGTGTAGTTAAATTCCTAATTAAGTTTAGGGTTTCATACATTGTGACTACGTTTTGAGGCTTTTGTTCTTAATGCAATTTTATGTTTTACTAGTTCTTGCTTTCATCACATGAATTAACTTGTTAGGTTAAGTGGAAGCTTTGTCGCAAAGCTTAATCAAACAACTAATTCTTACCGTTAACATCTACTGGATACTTTGTCGTAACACATAGGCCTATTAATACTTTTGTCGGATTATTGAGTTTAGGAAAGAACTAGAAGTTTAACACCTTTGTTGGGTTAGATTGTGGTGTATCACCTTTGTCGGGGTACTTAGGGTTGTTACCTTTGTCGGAATAACCACACTTAGAAACATAAGATTTGATCATTAGATGTCTATGATAAACGTGTCACAATAGAAACCCTAAGCTGAATATTCTCGCTGATTGAAAACCCTAATTCTTGTCTTTTTCTTTTGTGATTTCACAAACAATTACTCACAACCCCCTAGTCTTAATTGTTCACAGTTACAGCTTCAACAAACCAGCTGATGAGTCGAGTTTTCGACTCATTAATAGCCATTTTTCAATATAGCTTTGAATCGTTTCCGACTTTATTTGATGTCATTTGACCATTTCCTTTCCAATTTCAGGTACAAAATGATACCCTATTGGATTCGAGACCTCAATATCAAGATTGCATGAAAAATTGAAAATTCGGCGCAAAACAAAGAGTTGTTTCTAGGCAAAATAGGGCAGATTGACCTTTCCGACTTAGTTTGCATGCCTAGGGCGCATATGGTGTCCGAATTGGTTGATCTGTAACTTGTTGGAAAGCTCACTCAAATGGATACAACTGTCTAGTTTACGTCAATACCAAGTTCGGACGTTAAGACCACGAAAAAGCCCAGGGAAGTGTCAGTCGACCGACTGAAATCAGTCAGCCGACCTGCTAACTAAAGATATCAGAAGGCTCAACCCAAGCGCAGAACCAGTTGACCGACTGGCATTTCCGGCCGACCGATTGGGTCTAAAACACAGAAATTTCAGTTTCAGAGCTACAAATTGAAAGGGAGGTTTTTGACCTTTGGGTGATAGTTTTTAGAGAGAAAAAGTGTGAGAAAAAGGCTAAGGAAGGCTCACCTTATCAAAGGTTTGCTTGGGGAGAAGGGAGAAGACCAAGGAAGGATTCTAGAGTTTGCTCATCATCTACCACTTGGGTTTTCTCTACTCATCTTTTCTCCCCCATCTTATTTTGTATTGATAACATGTAACATGATTATGTATGAGTAGTTCTTGTGTTTTGAGGGTTTCACAACCCTCCTTGGTACTCTTTGATTAGAAATATACATTGATATTCATATGATTGATTGTTGATTTCATTTTCTCTTGTGTTATGAAATGTTATGCACTCTAGGTGTTTGTTAAAATGCCTAATTTACAGCTTAGACTAAAACTTGAACCTATGACTTGGAAAATCTAGGGAATAGTTCTAGGATGGAGAAAATGATCCATATCTTAATCATGGAAGTGAACCTTTGGATATGGATGCTTGACTAGGATTGAATGTTTTAAAACATTGGAGTTAGTCATTGAGCGAATCATCAATTAATCCCATCAAATGGTGTCAAATTCATGTTCACTATGCTCTTTATACATGTCATGCTACTAAGCGTTTGATGAAATGCCTAAGTGATCGTTTGCAAATATAGCTAAGGTATTCGAATAAGAATCCAAAAACTTATGCTAGGTCACGTCAATCAAAACATTTATATTGACTCGGGTGAACCGAGGTCGAACCCAAAAGATAGGTGATTAAACTAATGGTGCTAACAATAAGATTAGAATGTCTATTGTTTGGGGGGTCTATTTTTCAATCCAAAGTGAGATTAAACTTGCAAAAGGGTTAACTTCCAATTAAAAGATGACTAGGGATTACTTCACCACCTAGACAATTATTATGACAATGGAATGATATACCAATGATGAAATCACATGCACACATATAGAATTTAGCTCATGCAACATTAATACTAAGTTCAACTCGCGCTACAACCTAGTATCAAGAGGTTACATCTCGCATAGCACCTCACACTCGCGCTCTATTGGCATTATAGAACATGAATTTCTAGCCTCACACTCACGCTCTATTGGCTAAACAAACATGTTCTTGTTAAATTCAAGCAATTCTCATTAGGTTAATGAATTATCCAACTAACTCAAAAGTCCTAATGCTTCTTCATTTAGTTCATTGAAGTCATGTTGATCAACGTGAGCTACATCAAACACGAGATCAAGCAAAGTTCCCATTGAGGACATTTCACAAACACCTTATGGGTAACTTGAAACATTAAGTTCAAATGAAGAAAATTCATGTGCAAACTCATTCATCATTAGCATCTATAGTGTTCACAATGTCACAAACATGTCTAGGGGATCCATAATCCCCAATCAAGGTCACTACTCACTCATAGTGAGTTTACAAACAAAAGCAAATGAAGGAGATAGAGTTTAGGAGTCTAAAACCAATATGTAGATTCAAGAGTATGGAGGGTCCTTGTTGTTGGTCTTCTTCTTCACTCAATCCGCCTTGAAATTCGTGCTAGATGCTCCTCAAAATCAGTGCAAAAGTCTCTTCTAAATCCCCCAAAAAGTCCTCTTTTATTTTGATCTCAAACTTTCTATTTATAACCAACATTAGGGTTTCCGGTACTGTAGCTCCAGTCGGTCGACTGGTGGGAGCTGGTTTTCCCAGTCGGTCGACTGGTGCTGAAAATATGGCTGATGAAGGAATTTCCCAATCGGTCGACTCGATTGACACGCTTGGAGGTCCATCTGAGGCATTTGTCAACTCGACCGACTAGAGGTCCCACTCGATCGACTCGTGTCTTGTGCACTGCTAAGCTTCATGTCAGTCGGTCGACTGGCTGGTCCAATCGACCGACTCAATTACGAGTTTGAGGAGCCTTCTGAGGCTTCTTCTTACTCGACCGACTGGTGCAGGGGAAATTCCCACTCGGTCGACTCGCTCTCTTTTCTGCCCAAAACTTGCTCAAACTTTTGAATTTTCCCGAATTCTCATGTTAAGGTCCTGAGCTCAATGGATGGTTGCTCCAAGCCTGAAATGCAACAATAATGGTCAAATGGCATCGAAATAGCACCGAGAATGGACCAAAACTCTTCGTAAATGGGTATGTAGGTGAGTCGAGAATTCGAATCATCAAAACACTCCACACTTAGAGTTTGATCGTCCCGAGCAAACAATAAGAACAAGCCAAAGAGACACAATGGGTAAACTTTATTTCTAACTACTCTAACACATATTTACAATCTAACTCCTTTTCGTAGGTGTGACGAGTGCATTTAGCATATGCACTAAGCATTTAAACCCCTAGGCTACCCTAGTGGACAAGTTATAGTCTCGTGAGAGTTTTCAGAAAAAGGGAATACTCACGAATCCCAAGTGCACTTATCCCATGAGAATTGAATTCAAGAATGTTTAACCAAGGCTATGATTTCTCAAAGCAAATTCCTCACCCCACGCTAGGGCTATCATCACAATACCATCAAAGGGACTTTCGAACCACTTTGAGTACCTTTGAGATTGTGCATTCATCAATACTAGAGCTATCAATCGTCTCGTCCAAATGTCTATTCATTTTCAAGGTAATACAATAGAAGTAGAGCTTTTAGTTTGCACAAAAAGTGTCAATCGCTCGCCTATGCTAGCTAGGGCTTGCGACATGGAACTCGTTCCCAAGTTTTAGGCGCTTAAGCCATAATCCATAAGGGAAGAAGAGTTCGACACGAGAGTTCCTTACAAACAGGTCATAAACCAAATGAATACTCCCGTGCAAGCACATGGGTCGTCCAAGAGTCTTTGATAAGGCCTTTGATAATTCCCTTGAGAATATGGAGAGTTTTGGTTGCAGTTTTGGCCTTGATTAGAGTAGGAATTTTGCCCTTGATTTTGGTTGGAGCCATATCCTTGTCTTTGGTAATTACCTTGATAAATATTTTGCCCTTGAGGTTTTGGGGGGAAATTGGAGTCATTGGATGTTCTTCTTTGAGGAGGCTAATAATTTCTTGTAACGGGACTAGGATTTTGAGCATAATTCCTTTGTTGATTTACATAATGCGCCTCTTCATATCCATCATCATCATCTTCATATCTCCCATCGGGACAAGCCTTCGTAGAGTGCCTCGTACTAGAGCATAAGAAACAAGGTGGTTGGACCGGATTCTTCTCTCTTTCATTCTTCGGTTTAGACACCTCCAAAGCATTTACCATGCTTATCAAACCATCCATTTTCTTAGCCAAGTCACCGAATTGGTCTTTGGTCACATAATTCGAAGAATCCTCTCTAGACTTGGCCATTTTCTTGTGATCCACTCCTTGGTATCTATCGGAATTTGTGGCGATCTTCTCTATGACTTTAAATCCTTGGTTTGCCGGTAACTCCATGATTGCACCGCCACTAGCCGTGTCCATTTGGCCTTTGGCCTCTTTGCTCATGCCTAGATAGAAATATCTCATAAGATCCGCTCTTCGAAAGTTATGATGAGGGCATTCCCTCAAATAGTGCTTGAACCGATCATAGGTTTGATGAAATAACTCATTATCCCTTTGAGAGAACGTCAATATAAAATCAGTGAATTTCTTTGTCCTTGATGGTGGAAAGAATTTGGAGAGAAAGGCATTAGCTAGCGCGCTCCAAGTCCTAAAGGATCCCGGCTCTTGGTTTTGCAACCATTCCTTCGCATCTCCGTATAGTGAAGACGGGAAGAGCTTTAAATAGACATATTCCACGGGTACATCTCTTGGCTTATAAGTGCGGCAATATTCTTGAAAGTTAGCCAAATGGGTAGAAGGATTCCCAACTCCTTGGTATTGATCATGAGTCACCATAAGGACTAAGGAGGACTTTACATCAAAATCAAATGCATCTTCATCCGGGGGCACAATAGCCGAGCCATTCCCTTCAAGGGTAGGGGTCATATAATCTCCAACGGGCCTCTCATCATCCTCGTCATCATATCTATAATTCCTGAGATTCCTTTGAGGAAAGGGAGGATTCCGTATAGGGTTTTGATCATCAACATTGTTCCGTCTAGCGGGAGGATCTTCTTCCCTATCCTCTTCCATTCTAAAGTTTCGGTTGTTTCTTTGAGGAGTGGGAGGGTTCTCTATCTCATCTTCCATTCTAAATCCCGGTGGCAAGTAAGGTAGTGGGTTTAGGAGTGGAGGTGGACGAGGTCTTGGGCCTTGGAAAGCCGGAGGAACAATAGGATCAAGGGGAGGAGGGTTCTTGCGAGGTCTACCTCTTGGTTTCTTGACGGTTGGGAGGTTTGAAGTTGAACCGGTAGCTACTTGTTTTTGCCCCTTAAATCTTGTGTTTATTCAAGTGCCTGCGAGAACAAAAGAAATTCTTAGCAATGAAAGGCAAGAGAAGCTAACACAATCAAGCTCAAAACAAGCAATAACTATCGAGCAAGGGAAAGTAGACAAACTAAACAATCTAGTAGCACCTAGTTAATTAACCTATCCCCGGCAACGGCGCCATTTGATCGTTTGCAAATATAGCTAAAGTATTCGAATAAGAATCCAAAAACTTATGCTAGGTCACGTCAATCAAAACATTTATATTGACTCGGGTGAACCGAGGTCGAACCCAAAAGATAGGTGATTAAACTAATGGTGCTAACAATAAGATTAGAATGTCTATTGTTTGGGGGGTCTATTTTTCAATCCAAAGTGAGATTAAACTTGCAAAAGGGTTAACTTCCAATTAAAAGATGACTAGGGATTACTTCACCACCTAGACAATTATTATGACAATGGAATGATATACCAATGATGAAATCACATGCACACGTATAGAATTTAGCTCATGCAACATTAATACTAAGTTCAACTCGCGCTACAACCTAGTATCAAGAGGTTACATCTCGCATAGAACCTCACACTCGCGCTCTATTGGCACTATAGAACATGAATTTCTAGCCTCACACTCGTGCTCTATTGGCTAAACAAACATGTTCTTGTTAAATCCAAGCAATTCTCATTAGGTTAATGAATTATCCAACTAACTCAAAAGTCCTAATGCTTCTTCATTTAGTTCATTGAAGTCATGTTGATCAACGTGAGCTACATCAAACACGAGATCAAGCAAAGTTCCCATTGAGGACATTTCACAAACACCTTATGGGTAACTTGAAACATTAAGTTCAAATGAAGAAGATTCATGTGCAAACTCATTCATCATTAGCATCTATAGTGTTCACAATGTCACAAACATGTCTAGGGGATCCATAACCCCCAATCAAGGTCACTACTCACTCATAGTGAGTTTACAAACAAAAGCAAATGAAGGAGTTGGAGTTTAGGAGTCTAAAACCAATATGTAGATTCAAGAGTATGGAGGGTCCTTGTTGTTGGTCTTCTTCTTCACTCAATCCGCCTTGAAATTCGTGCTAGATGCTCCTCAAAATCAGTGCAAAAGTCTCTTCTAAATCCCCCAAAAAGTCTTCTTTTTTTTGATCTCAAACTTTCTATTTATAACCAACATTAGGGTTTCCGGTACTGTAGCTCCAGTCGGTCGACTGGTGGGAGCTGGTTTTCCCAGTCGGTCGACTGGTGCTGAAAATATGGCTGATGAAGGAATTTCCCAGTCGGTAGACTGAAGGTCCAGTCAGTCGACTCGATTGACACGCTTGGAGGTCCATCTGAGGCATTCGTCAACTCGACCGACTGGAGGTCCCAGTCGATCGACTCGTGTCTTGTGCACTGCTAAGCTTCATGTCAGTCGGTCGACTGGCTGGTCCAATCGACCGACTCGATTGACGAGTTTGAGGAGCCTTCTGAGGCTTCTTCTTACTCGGTCGACTAGTGCAGGGGAAATTCCCAATCGGTCGACTCGCTCTGTTTTCTGCCCAAAACTTGCTAAAATCTTCGAATTTTCCCGAATTCTCATGTTAAGGTCCTGAGCTCAATGGATGGTTGCTCCAAGCCTGAAATGCAACAATAATGGTCAAATGGCATCGAAATACCACCAAGAATGGACCAAAACTCTTCGTAAATGGGTATGTAGGTGAGTCGAGAATTCGACTCATCACTAAGTAATATGTTGAATCTTAAAACTAGACCTAAGAATCAAAGGACCTTAGGGATAGTTTGGATGTAGTGAATATGATCATTTCTACGGATATAAAGTGAACTAGTCCTTCATGCCTATTTCATTTATTAGCTTGGGAGATGTTCCAAGGATAATAAAGGTTATAGAGTGAATCAACATCTCGATCGAGTGAGGTTCTAATTAAAGAAGGTTTGGCTAGGAATAGATTCACACGAAAGTTGGTCTACCTTAGTCTAAACTAGGTTTGAAACTATTTGACTACCATGAGATGTTTTAATATTGTGTATGTGATCATCGAGAAATGCCAAAGAGGGGAGTAACCCCTTGAAACACCCCTTTTATCTATCTGTAATTACTTGCCATTTAGGATTTAGACACACACTTTATCCATTTTGGTTTAGAATAGCCGAACGGAAACATGATCTTACATAGTGCATGTGCTTGGCTTGCTCCTTTGGGTTCGACCCGGTACTTTACCGGTTATTATAAATGTTTTGACCTACTACATTCGATCCTCTCTTAATTGATACTATTTAGAGGTGAACGAGAATAGTTTGTCAAATGACGCTGTTACCGGGGAGTAACTAGTTAGCACATCCTTAGATTAGATTGTGTGGAAGTTCCGACTATTCTTGTGAATATTTTTCTTTTTCCTTATACTTGTATATTCTCTTTTTCTACTCATATCCTTGCTAACTTTGATGTTCCCTTGAGTGGCATGTATTTGGCAAACATAGTTAGACAGTTCGAGCAGGAGTTCAGGGGGAGTTCGAACATATCCTAGCACTCCTGAACAGCGTGGAACAGACACAAGGATATTTCCCGGAAGGATATTGGACAGCGAAGATACGTCAAGTTAAAGTCGGCCAGTGACTTATTCGAACATGAGATATTCGAATGAATATCTACATTGAAGGCGGCGTAGCTTACTTGGGCAAGAAGACTTCGTATATTCTTCCAACCGATTTGAGAAAGATATACATCAAATATCTAGGAATATTTCCTAAATATTTGATGGGATTATCTTGTGCAGATTAGGGTTTCGTCCAAGCATATAAATATAATGCTACGACGTCCTTATTCTGCATCGCTTTCAAAGATCAAATATACACGAGTAAATCCTACCGATTGGAGAAGAAGAAAGCGACGGCCGGTTGTGTTTCCCCATTGGAAACTCATCGGTGCAAGAGCAGTCTCATCACGTGCAACTCAGACAGTCTGGACGCGATCAAACTGCCGCACACAACAAAGGTGAACAAGCTTTCGAGAGAAAGCATCCGAGCTTCAAGAGAAGGTAGAGAACGTTCGGACTACAGGTTCGGACGAAGGGGATCGAGGTTAACTGCTGTAAATCTCGGTTGCAAATCTGAGAGACGCATTGTTAGAGGCTAGGTAATTACAAGGTGTAAGTGTAAGTCCAGGTATAAGCTCTAACTCGTAATAAAGATTTGCTGTCCCTTCTAGGGTGTGGGAAACCCCCTAGAGTAGGCGTGGTCGAACTGGGTTATCATTCTGTGCGTGCTCCTATTATTTGTTTTGTCTGCTGAACTGTTGTGAAAGGAGTTCAAGGTTTGTCTCAACTGTACCTTGAACACAAGCTTGAACATGGGATATAATTTCAATTGGTATCAGAGCAAACACTCGACACACTGAGTGGAATCCTAAACTGTTCAAGATGACTCTGAAGGAAGGACAAAGCATCACCAAACCCCCGCTGCTTGAAGGATCAAACTATGCCACCTGGAAGCCCGTGATGAGATCCTTTCTGAAATCGCTAGACGAAAAGGCGTGGAAGGCTGTCCTGAATGGTTGGACTGAACCTATGATGAACAATCTCACTGGAGAACCGATTCCGAAACCAGAAGCACTGTGGACAGAAGAGGAGGACAAAGCATCCATGGGAAACTCAAAGGCTATGAACGCAATTTTTTCTGCGGTAGATGAAAACGTCATGAAGCTAATTGTCAACTGTGAAGTGGCCAAGGAAGCATGGGACATCCTCCAAACAGCCTTTGAAGGCACAGACAAAGTTTGCAACTCTCCCATGCAGGCTGTCGCAACCAGGTTTAAAGAGATGAAGATGAAGGAAAGTGAAACCATCACTGAGTACAACACCAGAGTTCTGGAACTGGCTAACGAGGCTTCTGCTCTAGGAAAACCCATCGATGAAGAAAGATTGGCCAGTAAAGTCTTAAAATCACTCCCTCTGAGATTTGCGATGAAGGTCACGGCCATAGAGGAAATGCACGACATCGCCAAACTAAAGCTGGACGAGCTGATGGGTTCTCTCAGAACCTACGAGATCAATCATGATTTTCAACCCGGAGAAGTGAAGGGAATCGCCCTAAAAGCGGACTTGTCTGAAGACAAACTGGACGGTGGCTGCACTACTGAACAACTGGCTATGATGGCTCAGAATTTTGGTAGAATGGTGAGGAAAATCAACAGACGTGTACCAGAACAAGGTCAGCCTTCATCAAATAGCTTCCGAAACTGGAAAACCGACAGGTCAAGGTCCAGAGACATGAGACAAGACTCTACTGACAAAGGAAAGGAAGAAATTCAGTGCCATGAGTGCAGGGGTTTCGGTCATATTGCCTCCCAATGTGCCAATACTCTCATGAAGAAGAAGGCAATGGTCGCTAGCTTCAGCGATAGTGAGTCAGACGAAGAAAAAGGTGAAACCACTAATTTTGTGGCTTTTGTTACAACTCTAGGAGAATGCAGTAACACCAGTGAAGGAGTACCATCTCAGTTGGAACTCCCGGCTGAAGACCTCTCAGACAGTGACGATGAAGAACTCACGCAGGAGTCCCTAGCTGAGACATATAAAGACCTGTACGAGAAATGGTTGCTACTGATCAAGGTTAACAAGAAGCTGAATGACACCGTTGCAAGCGTCACTATAGAAAAGGACAAGATCTGGCAGGAGGTCGAGATACTGCTTACTCAGAAGGTGGAACTCGAAGGCACAATAGACTCACTGAACACTCAATTGGCTGAGATGAAGCAGGAAAGATTATGTTTTCTTGCTCAGAAAACAGAGCTCCTGGGTACTGTCTCTTCACTGAAAGTCGACATGGAGAGGGACCGTGACACTCATCCTGTAGGCATGGCGGGTCTAAGAAAAACCATCACAGATCTGAAGCGCAAGGAGGTGTTCCAACTAAGGAGGATAGAACAGCTGGAACTTCAGCTAGAATCTGAGAAGATGGATCATTCAGACACTGAGAAGGAGCTCAATCACCTCAAACAGTCGGTAAGGATGCTAAACTCTGGCACTAACGACTTAAATGATATTCTCAGATCTCAGAGGATGGAGTCTAGACATCGAGGCTTGGGGTTTACGAAAGAAGGTACTTCAAAAGGCTCTCCCGTTGTTAAAACTCAACAAGTGTCGAAACAGCTGCCTGAACAGACGGTGAGACAGTCCAAAGGAAAGAACCTAGCTGATCACATGAAGACTCATAGCACACCAAGCGGTGGAAAGACTCGTGGAACACCCGTCCAACGCCGTGATTTCTCACCAGTGAAGCAAAGGGGAGAGTGGCGCACTTGGTGGTACTGTCACCAGATGGGACACATCAAACTGCAGTGTCGCCTGTTTCTTGCTGAACGACGGGCTTACCAACATCAGATCGTACCTCAACAGAAACAAGTCTGGGTTCCTAAAGCAGGCCAGACCGTTTGCATGGTGGCCTGCTGCTCCTCAAGCTATACAATGGAAGACAGTTGGTACCTCGACAGCGGATGCTCCGCCCACATGACAGGTAACTCTCAATACCTTACCCATATTAGACCTGTTGAACAGATGTGGTTTGTCACCTTCGGGGATGGTGGAAAGGGTCAGGTGATCGGCTGTAGGACATTGATGGTTCCGAATCTCCCTGCACTCAAGAACACCCTCCTTGTCGAAGGACTGACAAGGAATCTTTTCAGCATCAGTCAACTGTGCGACGATAGACATTATGTGTCATTCTCTAGCTACTCATGCCTCGTCCTAGACAAGAATGGCGGTACACTGATGAAAGGAAGAAGGATTGCCGACAACTGCTACACCATTGGGATGGGTCTGATGGGACCAATGGATAACGAGAACTATGGCATGCAACAGGTTGCCCTAGCCTGTGCAAACGCCAAACATCGATTTCTGCGAGGGGGAGTGGATAAGACCTTGCACACAAGGTTTATCTGGAGTTACGCACAAATCCATGTTGACAACTGTCCCAGGAAATTGTTGAATCAGAAGGTCTCACAGTTACAGAATCGGTTCGCACTATGCCCACAGAAATATGCAGGAACCGGACAAGAAAATATGAATATGAGAGGCAACAGAGGGTGACAACTCAAGAACATATGACAACGGACGTGCAATTTACCAAGAACTTCATCAACACACACGGCATGCCTCAGTTTGGATCACCCAGACCCCTCTCGGGTCTATGGGGTGCGACCCACTAACTGTGCCAAACGGTGGTTAGTCAGAGTCGAAACCCTAGCTAAATCAGTTGGACTGACCACCTACGCAAGAGAGCTGGAACAGAAGGCACAGCGCGTGAAGATCAATATTGTTTGAATATTTTCAAAGATTTTTTATGCCGTTATTTGAAACGGGAGTTGACTGATTAGGGAAGTTGAAAAGGCTAGAGTATTTTTTGAAACACAAAAATAGTTCTATGTCTACTCTCTCTTTCGTCCAAACCCTAGAACAGCAGACAGCGGTTTCTCTCTCAACCGCTCATCCACTCAAACGGCGATGGTGAACACAAGGAAGTCATCGAAGTCCGGCGTCAAATCCACTGAGAAGAAGAAGGAAAGCATGCAGTCCTCAAAGGCTCTGCCGGCAAAATCCCAAATTCCGAAATCAAAAGCTCCGAAGGTGAAAAAGGCATCGCATTTACCCTCCGACACCGAATCTTTGGCCAAATCAAAGAAGACTGCGGGAGGCGTAACCATTGAAATCCCTCAGTCAGTCGGTGTGGATTCATCAATCAACGCTGGTCCGAGTCTTGTCCGTCCCCAATCTGAGGTATTTCCAACTGTTCATTCAGATTTTGCAAATATTCCGCCTGTTGAAAATACTGTGTTGAAGGAAGATCTGAATGTGGGTGTTGAGAAGGACGGTACGTCTGTTGCCTGTGATGAAGCCAGTAGGGCTGTGATTAGTGATGAGGGTGGTAGGGATGTTATTGGTGGTAGGGCTGTTGTTGGTGACAAAGCCGATAGTACTGTGACTGGAAACAAAACTGTCAAGTCTGTGGAAGGCGGTGAACCCAGCAAGGCAGCTGGAACCTCAGCAACATGGAGGGAAAAGATCTTTGCCTCTGGATACGTTCCTCTAAAAAGTGGTCGCAGGAAGAAGATTAAGCGGGCATGTGACTCTCTCAGAAAATATCTAGCGCAGATATATGCTACTAGAGGTCGGAAGATTGCTATGTCCGATGAAGAAACGGAGATGTCCATTGAGACCTCTGGGAAGAGAAAGCTGGTGATCAATGATGGGCCTGATGGTGAGCCCTCTAAAAATCTTAAAGGTATCATTGATGCATGTCCCGGTGAGCAGGTTGAGACTGTGACAGAGGAAACTATTCCATCAGAGAAGTGCTGATGTGTTGAAAGAAGCCATAGAAGAAGAATCTGATCCTACAAAAAAGGATGAAGAGCTGAAGAAGATGTTCAAAGACATTGATGATGTCGTGAAAGACTTGGAAAAGGAAAAGGATCGGGGAGTGGCATGTTCAGAGGAAGTTCCGCATGCCCAGAGTGTTGGGGCAGAAGAGTCTGTTGCCGAGAAAGTTGCAAGTGTTCCAACTGTGGAACCAAGTGTTCAGACTGAAGCTGAAACTGGACCAGTTCAAGAGGAAGTTGTGGCTAAGGAGACAGTGGCTGTACCAGTAGTTGTTCATGATGCTCTTCGTAGTGATCATATGGAGGAGGATGGTTCATCCGTTCGTAAGGACACCGCGAAGCCAGATTCAAAGGAAGTTACTCTCTCGGAAGATGACCAGGACCTTGTTCCTCTTGTCAATCTCAAAAGGACAAAGAAGGAAAAGGAAAAGAAGAAGGTAGCTTTTGCAAAGTCTACAAAGGGATCAGTTCAGAATGTTGCTGAGATCGGCATCGGTGCAGGGGGAGTCGGTTCATCCAAGCTGGTGATTCATGTTTCTGAGAATGCTGGGAGATGCGAAGTCCCATCTCCTGAGTCTGATACTGTTCCAGTAGGGGTGGTCAAGAAAGGAGTGTGGTTTGTGAATAGAAATGCTGCGAAGAAGTGGTCTTATGTGCTATAGAGAAAGATCATCCCTGAGAGGGTGCTAGAGGAGTCCCGGTACAAGGGAAAAGAAGTCATCGAGGTTCTTAAGGAATCTGATCTGTTTTGGACGTAGGACAGGTGCAAACCCTTCAACGAACAGTTGGTTTGGGAGGCCATGGCAAACCTACCCCCACGGTTTGGGACTGCCGGAGAAGCAGATTATGGGGTCTTCCACGTTAGAGGAAGAAGGATCAAGATTGATCCTGAGCTGATCAATGTATACTTCTCCATGGATGACCCAGCTGTAGATGAAGAGGAATCAAGCTTTGAGAAGATAGTGAGCACCATCACTGCAGGCTCTGTTCGGTGGAGGCCTGAGTCAGTTGTGCATACAGCAGATCTTTCTACGTTATTTTCTATGCTGTTTTTCATTGCTGTCTTCAACTGGAGGCCTTCTACCCACCGATCTACTGTCAACCGGGATATGTCTCAACTTCTTTATCAGATAGGGAATAAGCTGAAATTCAACCTGGGCAGAGTAATGTTCAAACAGATCGCTGATCATGCTACTTCGACGAGAACTCTACCCCAGATATGTTTCCCATCCCTGATATATGAGTTGATAATCCATCAAGCTCCAGATTTGAAGGCCTCGGCTGACCACCTCTCAACGGTGCCCAACAAGTTCATCGTTGACCACAAGCTGTTTAAAGGGCGTCACGTGAACGATCTCAAGGAGGGGAACCAGAAAGGAAAAGATGTTGCAGAGTCAAGTCGAGGGGGAGCCAGGATGGGCCGGGGTGAGAGGAGTAAGCTTCTCAAGGACCTGAGTGTCATCATTGAAGCAAACAAGGAGCAACGCAGGTGCATCAACAAGCTCGCTCGTGCCCTCAGCTACCCAAGTGAAGATGAATCTGATGATGCAGATTCTGAGGATGCCACTGATGATGAGTCGTTTGTACGAAGGTCCCCTGAAAAACTATCTCTCTGAACTCAGTTTTTTTAACTGTCGTTAGTTGTGCTTGTTCTGGCACTCTTAGATTGGCTGTTCAAACTAGATTGGACCCCTTGCCAGTTTGTGGAAAAAGGGGGAGTATTTTGAGTGGTGACAATTTTTTATTCCCTCAAGGTTGTCTAAAGTCTAGATAATTAGATAGATCTAGTTATCTAGTAGATTTGGTTTTGCCAAAATGCCAAGGGGGAGATTGATGTTCCCTTGAGTGGCATGTATTTGGCAAAACATAGTTAGATAGTTCGAGCAGGAGTTCAGGGGGAGTTCGAACATATCCTAGCACTCCTGAACAGCGTGGAACAGAGGCAAGGATATTTCCCAGAAGGATATTGGACAGCGAAGATATCGTCAAGTTAAAGTCGGCCAGTGACTTATTCGAACATGAGATATTCGAATGAATATCTACATTGAAGGCGGCGTAGCTTACTTGGGCAAGAAGACTTCGTATATTCTTCCAACCGATTTGAGAAAGATATACATCAAATATCTAGGAATATTTCCTAAATATTTGATGGGATTATCTTGTGCAGATTAGGGTTTCGTCAAAGCATATAAATACAATGCTAGGGCGTCCTTATTCTGCATCGCTTTCAAAGATTAAATATACACGAGTAAATCCTACCGATTGGAGAAGAAGAAAGCGATGGCCGGTTGTGTTTCCCCACTGGAAACTCATCGGTGCAAGAGCAGTCTCATCACGTGCAACTCAGACTACCTGGAAGCGATCAAACTGCCGCACACAACAAAGGTGAACAAGCTTTCGAGAAAAGCATCCGAGCTTCAAGAGAAGGTCGAGAACGTTCGGATTGCAGGTTCGGACGAAGGGGATCGAGGTTAACTGCTGTAAACCTCGGTTGCAAATCTGAGAGACGCAGTGTTAGAGGCTAGGCAATTACAAGGTGTAAGTGTAAGTCCACGTATAAGCTCTAACTCGTAATAAAGATTTGCTGTCCCTTCTAGGGTGTGGGAAACCCCTCAGAGTAGGCGTGGCCGAACTAGGTTATCATTCTGTGCGTGCTCCTATGATTTGTTTTGTCTGCTGAACTGTTGTGAAAGGATTTCAAGGTTTGTCTCAACTGTACCTTGAACACAAGCTTGAACAGGGGATATAATTTCAAACTTCGTTTATCTTGTCTTGCGAGGATGGATAACTACAACCAACAAGTCATGCACAATGGAGATTATTATGAAGAGGATCAACCATAAATGCCCATTGTGAAGACTATTTGATGTACAACCACAACCTACACGTCTTTCCTAATGGAGAATACTACCAATAGGAGGAGCACCTAATTTCTTATTATCAAGAGCATGGCTATCAAACAAATTATTACACTCCAAATTGGAATGATGGCCAACACTTTGAAGTTGAACACTCCTACCCTCATCCTCCTCAACCCTCAAGTGAGCCCTCCAATATAGAATCCATGATTGCTAGACTTCTAGCAAGCAAAGAGAAGATCCTTGCCGACCAAGAGAAGGAGGATAGAGATAATTTGGAGATCAAGCAAATCCTTTTAGCTCAACAACAAGACCTTCAATAGATCGAAGCTCGATTGGATGAATGGATAGAGAGGAGAGCTCACTACAAAATATCTGACGCTATATTTGGGCGAACAATTGAAAATGAGAACTTGGATGGGGAAGATGAGGTATCCGAAGAAGAAGTCCTTGAATCTAATGCCTCAAGGGGAGAACGGGATCAAGAATCGGAGGATAAATTTTGGAGAGCTGCCACTGAAGCTTATTACAAGACATGGTATGGTGAATCTTGTAACAAGGACGAGATGGAATGCAAAAGTGAAGCATCCTTCACTACTAGCACATCTCAAGATTGTTCAAATGAGAATACGCAAGAGTCCACCATTCCATCAACACCTCGGCTCTCCGATGAGGAATTCTTCAATGATGATGCCTCTTACATAGAGGAAATACCTTTTGTTGATAAAGAAGAATTCCTCCCTCCCGGTACAAGCGAGCTTAAATGTGAACCCAACCTTGTTGATGAGGATAAGATGGAGGAAGAGCGTAAAGAGACAAAGGATTTCAAGAGTATGAAGACTTTGTTGAGGTATACATGGACCAAACCAAAGAACAATCTCGCATACAAGAAGACAACGGTCTAGAGAGGGATATTGAGGATTGGGCACCCATGGACATAATTGAAAAACCCAAGGAAGGGATGCTAATCATTATCGAGACATGTTATGAAGACCCCTTCTTCACTACGAAGTTTCGAGACAAGTTTTGGAGCTTCTTGCCAAATTTTCGAAGACTTTTTGGAAAAAGCTCCCATGACCCCTTAGTTCTTAAGGAATCTTCATATTTGAAGGGGTCATGTTCCCAAAGGAAAGTCCATTGTAGACTTGATGGGAAGAAATTCAAATGGGATTTAAAGGTGGATTGACACTACCAAATCCAAGGCCCCGTGAGAAGGGATCCTAGCAAAGGACTTCTCAACAAGTGATTATATGGGGTGTTTTGCTACGTCTTTGTCAAGACGGGAAAAACTAGGCCCTCGCGGAAGGTAATCCGGTTTGTAAGATGCTCATTCTTGTTTTTTATATGTTTAAAGTGTTTGGCATGACCTTGGGGGAGCTTAGGCTGTAAATATGGAGTGTGAAATGTATGATTAGTGGGTTAAATTTTAAGTGTGGAGTGAGGTCTACTCACTCCAATTCCACTTCACATCACCAAGCCCCTCCACCTCACCCTTGATCTATCTATGATAATGGTGTTGCCCTTAGTGCTCATATGCTTTATTAGAGTTTACTAGAGTGAACCTATTTTGTTATAACATGCTATGACTCTAGTTTCACATTTTATTGGCACTTTAGACACCTTGTGCACATGATGGATGATGTAGATTACTTTCCTTGTTTGAATTCTATGAAATTTATGCCATGATGTTATCATGTGACTTGTGATGCTCTCTTGCTCATACTTGAGTTTGGTACCACCTTGTATATCACTTGTTGCTTTTAACCTCTCATGTGATTTTGTCATCAAGGAAGTTATTTGCACCATGTATGATCAAGTTTAGCATAATGACGTCTTTTCTATTGGTGGGGCACATCTACGAACGAGAGGAGTTCCTATGTGCCTCTCATTCTCTTTGATGTTCCCATGAATGGCATGGCTTTGGAAAAATGGCTTTAGACAGTTCGAGCTAGAGTTCAAGAAGAGTTCAACCACGGACTGGAACAGAAGTACAGCGTGTAGCAGACGCATGATTTGAATCCGGAAGGTTCTGAAGATAGAGGATCTTTTCGGTTGAAGTCGGTCAGCGAAGAAATAGATATTCGAGATGGCATTCGAATATCTCCTCACTAGAATTAAAGACCACCTGACTAACTTATCGTAGAAGATATCTCATGAAGATTGGAATGAAGATCTGGATATCCAGAAGATATCGACGAGATTATTTGATTGGGATCAATCGACAAGTCATCGTGAGAGAACAAATATTCATATAGATATTCTCACATCAGTATCCAACCAGATTCGGAATGACTTGGCGAGAAAGAAAGATCGAGATCTTCATGAAGATTGGAGGAAATATATCTAGCAAATATTTAGGAATATTTCCTAAATATTTGACAGATTTCCTAGGGCTGATTCGGATCCGCCAATGCATATAAATAGAAGGCTAGGACGTCGACATCAGCATCGCTTCCTGAGTGAAAAGAAAACACGAGAGCATTCGTGAGATTGGAGGAGGAGCGACGGCTGGCTGAGTATTCCACACCGAAATATCATTGGACAAAGAAGCAGTCTATTGATTGTGCTGTTCAGACTGTTCTTGAAGAACTACCAAGCGCACACACACACACAGTGATCAAGACACGTCTTCGAGAGAAGGCGACTGGGCTTCTGGGAGGTCCAAGACTAGGTCGAGAGGGAAGTCTTGTCCTACCCATAGGGGATCGAGGTGAGCTGCGGTGAACCGAGATTGTAAATCCGAGAGACGGAGTGTTAGAGGCTAGGCTATTACAAACTAGGCGTTGTGTAAGCGTAAGTCCACTTGTAGCTCTAAACTCATAATAAGATTTGTGACCCTTTAGGGTGTGGAAAGCCCCCCACAGTAGGCAAGGCCAAACTGGGTATCATATCATGTGTGCTCCTGTTTGTTCTATTTTCTGTACTGTCTGCTAAGGTGTTCCAGTCTCTGGTAGAACACAACATGGAACAGGTCTTAAACAGACAACAAAATTTCAATTGGTATCAGAGCAGAGACTCAACATACAGAGTGTGATCCGGTGACTGTTCAAGAAGAGTTTGAAGGAAGGACAGAGCACTAACCGACCACCGTTGCTTGAAGGGCCAAACTATCTCTACTGGAAGTCCAAGATGAAAGTCTTTCTGAAATCTCTCGATGAAAAGGCTTGGAGAGCTGTGTTGGTTGGATGGAAAGAATCCACGATGGCCAACCCTGAAGGAGTAGCTATGCTAAAACCTGAAGCTCTGTGGACTGATGTAGATGAAAAAGCTACAGCTGGAAACTTAAAGGCCTTGAATGCAATTTTCTCAGGAGTGGACGAGAACGTGTTCAATCTGATTGCTGAATGTGAGGTTTCCAAGGAAGCATGGGATATTCTCAGAATAGCCTATGATGGACCAGATAGTGATTCTAACAATGAAGAAGAAGAACATGAGAATGTCAATCTCGTAGGTCTTGTAGTCACTATTGAAGACTGTAGTGAGACATGTGAAAATCCATACTCTAGTGAACTGTCTGAACAACCTATTGACGACGCATCAAGCAGTGATGACGAAGGGCTTACTCATAAGACCTTGGCCGAGACGTCAAAGAACTCTATGAAAAGTGGCTATTGGTGATTGGTCTGAACAATAAGCTCACAGAAACAGTGGCAAGCATGATAGAAGAAAAAGATAAAAAGTGGCAGGAGGTTGAACTGTTCGTTGCCCAGAAGGTGGAACATCAGGAGGAAATATCTACTTTGAAGCACGAGATGATTAGAATGAATCAAGAACGCTCGTCACTTCTTACACAGAAGGTGGAACTGCTAGACACCGTATCGGCTCTGGAAGCTGAGTTGGAGAAAAATAAAGAAACACATCCTGCAGGCTTGGTAGAGCTAAGGAGAAAGAATGCTGACTTGAGCCGCAAAGAAGCCCATTTGCTGAACAAGGTAGAATCCCTGGAGTTACAAATCAAGATGGAGAGAGATAATCATACTGTTACTAAGAAAGAATTGAGCAAGTTCAAAAGATCAGCGAAGATGCTGGACTCATGCTCAAAGAACTTGGAATCCACACTAAGATCCCAAAGAATTGAAGATAGACATAGAGGTCTCGGCTTCAATGGTAACAGTGGCTCAGGTAAGACTTCGTCTGTTAAGGCAAAAGTGATACCTACACAGAGAGCAGAATGGAGTGTGAACCACCACTCTGAGAAGAAGCTTAGGAATCAAGGAAGAAAGAAGCTCATGCCCAACCGTGGAAGACATGGTACTGAATGGAGGAGAAACAATCGTACATGTTGGTATTGCTATCAGATGGGGCACATCAAATCAAGGTTCCAACTACTTCTGGCTGAGCAAAAAGTAATGCAATCCAGAGTCACCCCTCGAGTCAGACAAGTTTGGAAACCAAAAACAAGGAAAGAAGTGTGTTTCATTGCTCTTAGCTCATTCAGTCACATGAAGGAAGAATGCTGGTACCTCGACAGTGGATGCTCGGCTCACATGATAGGTAATTATCAATATCTCATCAATGTTTAACCTATTTGCAAGCGTCAGTTTGTCACTTTTGGAGATGGAGGGAAGGGCCAGGTGATCGGCTGTGGGACATTGAAGGTTCCGGATTTACCTGAGCTCGAGGATGTCCTCCTAGTCGATGGGTTAAAGGTAAACCTGATTAGTATCAGTAGATTGTGTGATGAAGGACAGTCTGTTACATTCACTCGTGATTCCTATCAAGTACTGGATAGGAATGGAGACACACTGATGGAAGGAAGTAGGTCATCAATCAAAAGCTACTTTCTAGGCACAGTTGGAACAGGAGCTGCCACTGTCTATCCGACAAACACGATAAATGAGATGGAATTGCAAGGGACATGTATGGTGTCTTCTTCTGGAAAGGTGAAAGACGAAGTTGCCCTAAACTCAGTCCCAGAAGATGATAAATGTAGAGGTGGGACATTGTCTGAAACACCCATTCAGACCAAGTCTACAGAAGATAAAATTCCAGAGGGAGGTCCAGCTGATGAAGCCACACCTACTCCAGCTGGGACACTTGACAATGCACCTGCGCTACAACCCTCATGGAGAATTAAGAGTCGAGCGAATGAGATCAAGTATCGAGAGCTGGCTGCCGGTTCATCCAGTCCGAAGAATGTCAACAAAGCATGTGTTAATGAGATTTGGGTGGCGGCCATTCACGTAGAACTGAAGAGCTCACCAGATATGAAGCATGGAAGTTATATCATCTTGTGCACAGTCACGAACTCAAGGAAACTATATACGGACTCACACAAGCGCCCAGAGCATGGTACAAGACTTTCCTCATCGACCATGGCTATGAGCGAGGGGGAGAAGAGAAGCATATGTTCGTGACAAGTACACAGAAGCTGGTTGGCCAGTTTGTGAAACAGATGCAAAAGGAGCTCCAGCTGACCATGGTGGGAGATGAAACACCTTCCTGGAACACATGTTGACTGAACGTGTAGTTTTAGTACAGTCAAAAACAATTTATATTTGACCGGTAAGTACCGGGTCGTCCAAGGAGCAAGTCCAAACTTATAAGCACTATTCGATTTCGTTCCGATAAGTCTATCCTAATTACGAAGGGTTGGTTTTGATGTGATTGCTAGAACAAATGCATATAAACAATGTAAACAATCTAAGGGAACTAGAGATAGTGTCACTACCAAGGCTAAAGGTGTACTCTAGGGAACTACTTCACTCATATGTATTTTTAGACTCCAAGAGTTCAATTTCATGCAAGATACTAGTCCTAGATGATTATCAGATGGTGTTGTTTCAAGAGTTTCAACAGAAAATCTAACGATTGCTGAGAGAACAAAGTCTAAGGTGGTGAAAGAGGTGAAGACGACTACAATGGGAAGTGAAAAGGCAGTTGAATCGAAGTTGGATGAGGATAGAATATCAACAAACCCTAAGATCGGAGAAGTGTGCAATGATATGACGCGCTCCGACTTTCACCTCTGCTTCACGCGACTCTCACCGAGCTTCAGAAAAACCCTAACCATGGCGGCCCCCGCTCCAACCTAGTCTGTCCAATGCTTCGGCCGTAAGAAGACTACCGGCGCCGTCACTCACTGCAAGCGCAGCCGCGGCTTGATCAAGATCAACGGCTGCCCGATCGAGCTCGTCGAGCAAGAAATCCTCCGATTCAAGGCATACGAGCCGATCCTTCTTCTCGGAAGCCACTGCTTCGCTGAAGTGGACATGCGTGTCCGTGTTAAAGGTGGAGGTCACACTTCTCAGATCTACGCCATCCGTCAGAGCATTGCAAAGGCGCTTGTTGCGTTCTATCAGAAGTACGTCGATGAGCAGACTAAAAAGAGATAAAGGATATTCTGGTCAGGTATGATAGGACTTTGCTTGTTGCTGATCCAAGGCGCTGTGAGCCTAAGAAGTTTTGAGGTCGTTGTGCTCGTGCTAGGTTCCAGAAGTCTTACCGTTAAAAGAAGCTATAACAATTGGATACTCAGGTCACATTTGAATCGTCAAATGTTATGAATTTCTGAATTTTGAATTTGGACTCTGTATTCTTTAAATGATTATACTATGTAGTAACTAACCCAATAATACACTTGGTGCAAGTGCAGTTTCATGCCTAAGAAGAAGGTTGCGGTTGTCCTTAACCCTAGATTTCAAGAAACAAAGGTTGCGGTAAAAGAATTAGAGGCCCCCGTGAAATTGCCATTGAGAAATCAAAAAAACCTCTTAGATCATGTGGTTATTGCAATGAGTTAGGGCTCCATGACAAGAGGACCTCCAAAGAGAGTAGAGAATGACTCACAAATGCGTGGTGCTACTTCCGAACATGTAGATGTTAATTTTGCTATACTTGATAACACATACAACATCTGATTGTATAATTCTTACATTAAGATTCAATCTTCTTATCAAAAAGTGGTCATTGTTCTTAATGTTGTATTATTAATCGATTTTGGAAATACATGATTCCTTAGCTACGGATTATGCTTACATTGCTATGGATTATGATTATAATCCATTGGCTTAAGCTACAATGCTACGGATTATGATTACATTGATACGCATTATGCAAAGATTTCTACGGATTATGCTTACAATGCTACGGATTATGCTTACAATGCTACGAATTATGCTTGCAAAGATACGGATTATAATACAGGCTACGGATAACAAAAACCCTGTGAGATACACATGCGTAAATTACATTGCTCAGTATCTGAGTATCATATTAAAAGCGTTGAGCAACATTACATGGAAACATATTATTCATACTAAACTAGCCAAAATAGTTTGTCTTACAATTCAGCAAACGGTGCTTTTACTCGTCTTCCCCTCATACTTCTTGATCTGTCTTTGAAATTAGGGGACTTTAATGCCGCTTGGTAAGTCTCATCATATTTTTTAATTGCAGCAACTAGCAATTCCATGGCCTTTTCTTGTGATGTCACTAATTTCTTGTAAAGATCAGGTGAGTCTGAGGTTACAATATGACACTTCGATAAACAGTTATAGCAATAACAAAGGGAAGAGAACATGCAAATAATCGATATGCTAAGGAATATGCTTACTATGCTACAGATTATGACTCATATGCTAAGGATAATGATACCCATGCTACGGATGATGATACATATGCTACGGACTATGTTAACAATTTCTACTGATTATAATGCCTACGTTACAGATTATAATACCTATGCTACGGATTATAGCTGCAAATTCTACGGATAATGATATATATGCTACAGGCCATGATACATATGCTACAAACCATGATACCTCTGCTCTGTATTATAAATCCTTGCATAACAGCAATAATATGAAAGTCATAAACATAATGAACTTAGAAAACAAGCATTTTTTTCGCCCAAAACCAACAGGGCTACATATTAATCTCTCCCAAAACCCACTATATGCTACGCATCTTGCTGACTTATGCTACGGATTATGATACGCATTTGTAGATTCTGAACAACATCTAACCCTAAAAATCGCACTATTATTTCCGACAAATTGAGGATGAATTTAGCAAACCCTAAACGGTAGTTTGCAAAAGAGGGTTGAAATTCAGACAATCCATCAAATCATTACATAATCAGTCACAGAACAGAAAACATACACATCTCAATTTGAATAGTCTGTATCAACAATATCAATAAAAAACACCTCACTCGATGAGCTTACACAGAACTTTTGCGAGATGGACCTGCAACAAATGTATATATAATATAGTAAATGATTATAAATTCAATTCAATTGTCGCCAACCAACCAATCGAATTAAAAACAACAGACGAAATGAAATCGATCGATTCGCTAAACTTACGGTGGTCGGGAGATCTGACTGCAGCTTGCAGTTCAGTGATCGGCGATAAGGAATTGCGAGAAGAAAGACGTGAGAGGGAATCAGATCGGTCGGTAGGATTTTGCAATTGGATTCAGATTTGAGGTCGGATCGGAAGGTAACGAAGGATTCGATATCCATCGTCGTCGTGTTAGGGTTTGTGTTTCACGATATACAGGATATTAACTTTTTGATATAGTATCGGGACTAATTTACCCTCATAAGCCTTGATTAGTATGATTTTGGAAATAATTTGTCTCTAATCGTGGCCATTGATTAAGATAAATCAATAGACTAAATTAATTCCTATTTCTCACCTTAAGTATACTTCTCACCAAAACTTTTTCCTTCTGTTTTATTTATACCAAATTAGTGGGTTACATAATTTAAGTAAAATAATTAGGTAACTTATGGATATTTACACGTATTATCTCATACCAATTTAAGTAAAATAATTAGGTAACTTATGGATATTTACACGTATTATCTCATACCTTGATATTTGATGGCTTCATTGAGTCATGAATGAGCAACCTGACATCTTTGCCAAGTAAATCGCGAAATCAGCAACAAACATATCCAAACATTCACTAAAATCCTCCCTGCAAAATCAATTACAAATAAAAATCAAACTCACTGCTCAAGTAAAAGGAATAAACACATAACTTGAAGGGATGATCACATCATGGTGGACAAAAAAGTTTAATAAGAGGTGGGCTCATTCAAAATATGAATGAGATAGACAGATTTTGAACTGACATTCATTTTAAGAAGAGAGCTCATTACCCAAGATTAAAGAAATAGACAACCAGAAAATACAATGAGCACACTACAACAACCAAAGATAGATTAACAAAATGGTTTCCACACAAACATTAAACATTCAAAGCTTTTTAAAAATAAAAAACTGGCATGATGCCCCTGTATGTTTGCATAATCTGAATGAACAAAATCCTGCTCTAAAAGCCCCAAAAATGATAGAAAACGAGGCCTCAACTCACAAAAATGAGGTATTATATGCAACAATGAAAGCAAAGCAAGTTACAACATAAAAACACAAGCCAAACTAGGCATGATCACTCAAAGTAGACCTATACAAGGAGTCTCCAAACATATCCATGTCCAAGAATAAAGTTCCCTGCTTACACCACCTAGAAAGCTTCATATAATCACCAACCAAAGTTGCCTTGACTTGTTTAGGAAGATCATCAATACAAAGGAAAGTACCGGGCTGAACTTTGGCAAATCAAATAGAAATCGCCTCACCATTCATTGCTGGAGGGATATGAGATATATGAATGTCTCCCATCAACCTCTTTATTTTCCTCCCTCTAAAGAACTCCTCCAGCGAGCCACCAAACATGTTTGCATGGGCAATGTCGACATCCGGATGCGAGCTCTGAATTGTGCCAATGCTCAAACTATGCTGAAAAATATTATCCAAGGCATGTTATCAAAGCTTCCATCAAGTATTTTATTAAATATATGATAGGCATGTTGAGATCAAGCAAATCTACTTAAGGAAAGCAATAAACACAGACATCACTATATTAGATGATAGTTAACTGAGAACCAATTTCATTTCAATTTCATTATAGCAGCTAATACAATTGAGGATCGTAAGCAAAACAAAAAATAAATGATAGATAAACTTATAACAATAGTCAAACTGAAAGGAAAGATGAAACAATTCAGATGACCTCAACATAATAGGTATGTTGAAATCAAGCAAAGGTACTTTACGAAAGCAAAAAACACAAACATCACTATATCAGATTATAGTAAACTGAGAACCAATTCACTTCATTTCTATTATAGCAGCCAACACAATTGAAGATCATTAAGCCAAACCAAAAATAAATGATAGATAAACTTAGAAACAATAGTCAAATTGATCAGCAACCCTTGTGTGTGGGATCCCTCATGATCCTGCATCAAAAAATAATTGTCTTAGTAACAGTGTACCAAAACCCCAACATTTATGCCATAATATTTGCAGCATAATATCACGCGCATAGAGAGAAGGACACTCGCCCACTGCGCATGCGCCCTAGGGTTTTAGCTTCTCTTTCGGATGGCGATCAAAGCGGTCGAAGCGGCAGAAGATGGAAAGGGCAAAGGAGTGGCAATCGAAGCGGCTGAAGTTACGGTAGATGGTAAGGGCAAAGGAGTGGCCGCGGTAGGCATGGGAGCAGCGGAGAGGAGTAAGAGTTTCTGGGTGGCTAGGGTTGCGGGGAGTCGGAACAGAGAGTGTGGCGTCTCGCTTTTGCATCTCTCTCGTGAACAAGGAGCAAATCGGAAGGGAATTCCGGTGGAGGAATGGAACGCGGCGACAAGCAAATTCGAGTTAGCGCTGGTGGGATTCGTTTTCGAGACGAAACCCTATCTGGGTAGGATGAGGGGGTTCGCGAGGGTCAAGTGGGGTGATGAATCCGTGGTCAAGGTCTCCCAGTTGAACGATGGAATCTTTTTGTTCAAGTTCACTTCGGAGGAGAAGAAAACAGCGGTGTTGTGTGGAGGGCCATGGACCTTTGACAATCGGCCACTAATTCTAAAGCCCTGGTCCGAAGAGGAAGAGTACACCTGTGGGAAAGTGGAAGCCCTGCCAGTATGGATCAAGCTGCCCAAGTTGAAAGCGCACTTGGCTGATACCATAATCCTGAGCAGACTGTGCTCGAGACTCGGTAAACCGATTTGTACAGATGAGGTGACGGCAGATGGGTCAAGATACAACTTTGCCAGAGTGTGTGTAGAGATCTATGCGGACCAAGAGTTCTTAGACTATATTGAATATGAGGATCTGTATGGGAACTGCTACGTTCAACCTGTTGTGTACGAATGGAAGCCTCCTCGATGCTCAAATTGTTGCTACTTCGGTCACCTGACTGATAAATGCCCAGAGCCTAACCTAGAGATGATGATAGAAGGACTGAGGGAAAAAGAGAGATGAGAAAGAACTCAGCAGGACAAGAGAGATGCCTGCGAGGATGAGATTGAGAGTGATGAGGAAAGTGGCAAGGTAAAGGATCAACTAGTCAAGGAGATTGAGCCGGAGGAATGGGTCTGCATTCCAGAAACCCAACTGAAGAATACCCAAGTCCCAGGGGAAGGTGCATCTATTGAGATTGATGGTATTGTGGATTTCATTCCTTATCGATCCAGAAGTGCCCAGAAATGAGCCAGGAAAAAGGAAAAGAGAAAGATCGCAAGTGGGGATAGTAATGGGTCAGGAGACACAGTGAAGAGTACTAGCTCCAATCAGTCCAGGAAAATTGAGAAAAGAACTCAGCAAAAAGGAATGAAGGTCCAGAATGGGAGAAGGGAGGCGGGCACCAAAAAACCACTCGTTTAATGTATAAGACAGCAGTTTGGAACATTAGAGGGCTTAATAGCCCCTATAAGAAATCCGAAGTACTCAGTTGGATAAAAAAGAAGAAGGTAGATGTAGTGACTTTGTTAGAGATTAAGTTGCAAGAGAATAAATGGGAAGAGGCAGTTAAGAGATGCAGTCCTGGTGATCAGTGGTACGCAGAGTTCAGTACGGTTGATGGGGGATGGGCTCGCATTTTGCTAATGTGGAATGGGGCTAAGATTAAGATCAGGAATCTGGTGAAGTCATACTTCTTTATGGCTTGTGAGGTTGAAGCTGGTACTAAACGCTTTGGCCTTATAGTTGTTTATGCCAGCAACAACTAGGGGGATAGGAAGGTGTTGTGGGATGTGCTAGAGAATGAAGGTAAAAAATTCAATGGTTGCTGGTTGTGTATGGGGGATTTTAACTGTGTTAAGGATCAGCGGGATAAGTTGAATTGTAATAGTGTTAGAGAAAGAGACACAGTGGATTTCAGAGAGTTTCTTGTTAATACTAGTTTGCAGGACCTCCCTGCTAGCGGGTATCACTTCACGTGGAATAACAACCATGTGAATCCAAGGGACAGAATTTGGTGTAAGCTGGATAGGGCATTGGGCAATTCCCAGTTGTTTGAAGAGATGGAGGGAGCCCAAGCCACCTTCCTTTCCCCAGGTATCTCAGATCACAGTCCAGTTATAGTTCACTGGGGTGAAGAACGGAAGTTCAAGAGGAGTTTCAGGTCTTGCAACTTCTGGGAGAATTTGGAGGATTACGAAGAGTCTGTTGAAGGCATATGGAACAATGGTATCAAGTGTAGAAATCTGTTCATGATCCAGACCAAGTTAATAGAGGTGAAAAGCATGATGAAACAAAAGTTTGTGGGAAGAACTAGAGGTATGGAGAAGAGAGTGAATTTAGCTAGATTAGCTCTGTTGGAAGCCCAGAGAAATTCAGAATGTAATCCTAGTGATATTGGCTATTGCGAAGAGGAGAGAAGATTGGCTTTGGAGTTCAGGAAGCTTAAATACAATCAATTTCTGTTCAACAAGCAACGTACTAATGCCCAATGGATCAAAGAAGGCGATGCCAATAACAAATTCTTTCATAGTCTGCTCAAGAGTAGAAGAGCCATGAATAACGTTACTCAGATCACGGTGAGTGATGGTTCAGTGTCTACGGACTCTGAGATTATTAAGCAGGAGTTTTCCAATTATTTCAAGGAGTTGCTGGGGCAGACGAGGTCGTGTAATCCAGCTATTCTGGAGGATGTTGCCTACGGCCCTTTGGTGAGTGGGGAGCATTACCGGTCTTTTGTGCGAGGCGCAACTGAAAAGGAGATTTGGTCTGCATTGAGTAGCATTGGCGCAGATAAAGCCCCTGGTCCTGACGGTTTCTCCTCTAGTTTTTTCAAGCGAAACTGGAACATGATTGGTAAGGAGATTTGCGAAGGGGTCAGGCACTGCCTTAGGCATAATGCTTTGCCCAAAGGCATGAATGCAGCTTACATAGCTTTAATCTCGAAGAACAGGCAGGCCTGCAAGCCGGAGGATTACTGTCTGATCTCCTATTGCAATGTCATTTAAAAGATTGTATCTTTGCTAATGGCAGGAAGGCTTAAGGAGGTGCTGCCGGATATCATAAATCCAGCCCAGGGTGCCTTCGTCAGAGATCGTTCTATAGTGCACAATATTTGTGTGGCCCAGCAGATGCTCAATGGCTATGGGAGGAAGAATCTTAGCGAGAGGATGGCTTGGAAGATAGACTTAAGGAAAGCTTACGATACCATTGATTGGAGCTTTCTTACCTCTATGTTAGAGCACCTGAAAGTCCCGAAAAAATTCATTGCTTGGATGGATATGTGCGTGCAGTCCACGAGCTACTCAATCATGATCAATGGAGAGACGATAGACTTCTTTGAGGGAAAGCGTGGCCTTCGTCAAGGTGACCCGTTGTCTCCTTTTCTGTTCACAATTGCAATGGAATGTTTATCTAGAATGCTTCAGCGGTTGAATAGAACTGGAGGTTTTTTCTATCACCCTAAGTGTCACCGAATAAAGCTTACTCACATTCTGTTCGCAGATGACCTCCTGTTGTTCAGCAGCGGTAGACCATCCGGTGTCTTAGCTATGAAAGAAGTGATCTCTAAGTTCTTCAACAGCTCCGGGTTATCCATTAATGTCCAGAAGAGTCAGGTTTTTACCGGAGGGATGAACGCTGACAAAGTGGCTTGGGTAGAAGAGGTGATTATCTGCAAAGCTGCTCCCTTACCTGTTCGTTATTTAGGCCTTCCTCTCACGTGGAAGAGCCTTAGCAGGAAGGACTGTGAGAGCCTTATCAAGAAGATCACAGTCCGCCTGGACTGCTGGAGCAATAGATTCCTCTCCCGGGCAGGGAGGAGAGTCCTGGTGTTGTCGCTTTTGCAAGCCATGGTTTTTTCTGGGCTCGGGTTTGCTTTCTGCCAAAAACTGTCATTCAGGTGGTCAATTCTATATGTGCCAAATTTTTGTGGAGAGGTTGCAGTGACAAGAAGGGAGGTCATCGGGTGAAGTGGGAAGAGGTCTGCAGGGAGAAGGTGGAGGGTGGCCTTGGTTTAAAAAATATCGCAGTAATGAACTCTGCCATGGTTATTAACCAGATGTGGGGGAAGGAAGGGGCTAGGCCTAGCGTGTTGACTGACTGGCTGGAAAAATACTGGAGCAAAGGTAAGCATTGGTGGGAAACTGAGTTGTGCCCCAACAGTTCATGGGTTCATAAATGTTTGTCCTAGTGTAAGGATATTGGGCGCAGGTGCATATCCATCACTAATGATACCGTAACTTGGAGAGGTCAGGGAGAAGGCTTTAGTGTTCAGGATACTTACAACATGCTTATAGATCACAAAAGTAAGGTGGATTGGCTCAAGATCGTGTGGAATGATTTCAACTCTCCGAGAGATTCTTTTCATGCATGGTTAGCTGCTCAGAATAAACTGATGACTAAAGACAGGATGAGCCAGTGGGGCTTTATGGGAGATATCTCCTATGTGCTGTGCGGGACTCTTGAGGAGAGCAGAAACCACCTGCACTTTGAATGCAGTTTCTCGTCAGAAGTATGGAACAGAGTGCTGCGGTTTCTCCAAGTTGTGCCTCCCGATTGCAGATGGGAGTTCCTTATCCCATGGTACAATGGGCTCCCTCAAGCGAGGCTGAAGACCAAGTTTATAGCAGCTGCCATGACAAGAGTGATGTATGCAGGGGCGGATCTATAGGCAATGGAGTGGGGGCAGCCGCCCCCGGTCATTTTACCAAAAAAGTCTTAGTTTTAGTGTATTTTTCGAACATGCCCCCACTGATCTTTTCAATTTGCCCCCACTATATTTTTAATTGCAAATATAAAGCATTTAACATTGGAATTCAATAGCAACCCAAGGACCAAAGAGTCCAAGATAAGTCTAGCCCAAAGAATCCCAACTTGTGTTAAAATGGATAGGCTTACTTCTCCTTTTATAATCATTTGTGAACTAAAGACATGTATAGGAAGCAATGTGGGACAATATGACTTCACTTACTTTTTAACTTCTTTCATCCTTCTTTGTAATATTTGCTTTTGTCCCACATTGGATGTTCATTACAAAACTAATATGATGAATGAGTATATATAGAGGAACACTCCCACTTCAAAATCCATTCACTCAATTCAATGAATTTTTTTATATAGGCTAAAGCCTACTATATTCTAGTAATTCATATTGAATAACATAGTAGTATATCAAGTATTTAATCGAGTTGTTCACGAGTACATACGAGTCGAGTATTACCTTTGTTGGTACTCAACTCGTTTAATAAACGAGCTTGAAATTTATGCTCGACTCGTTTAGTTTCGAGTTGAGCTTTGACCGAGTTTGTTCACGAGTATCTCACGAGTGTATCGTCTCGTTTGCAGCCTTATTGATTGGGTTGAATAGAGCCGATTAGGCGTGAGTTTATAGATTAAAAATCTCGTGTCAATTGTTTACATTTGCGCCTAACTGAAGAACTGAATTGCTTAAGTTGTATTGGTTAAAATCAAAAAGCAAAAGTGAACTAAGTAAAAACAAGAATCGATTAGCGTATTTAAAGATTAGCCGTTCTAAGCGTATTTAAAGATTAGCCTTTAACCGTTCTCTCCAGCTCACAACAGCAAAAAAAAATCGTTGTACAATGTTGCCCCCGGTCCCAATAAATCCTGGATCCGCCCCTGGATGTATGGCGTTTGGAAGGCGAGAAATATGAAGGTTTTCCGAGAGGAAAATATATCATCAGCTCAGATTGCCCAAGAATCTATTTGGTACCTAAAGATGAAGCTGGGAGCCATCAAGACTGATGGGTGTGCGGAGGCTGACCTGCTTTGGCTTCGGCAGATGAGGATCTATAATTAGCTCTCTGTTTTATTTTTGTTTGAGCTTTGTTTTTCTGTCTTGGTGTAGTGTTCTGTAGGCAGGTTTTGTGTTCTCACAGGTTTTGGTTTGTGTTTTCACAGGTTTTGAGTTTTGTTAGTCTGCTCTCAGTTTCTGTAGGCAGGGTTTTGCTTTGGTGCTGAGGTTTTAGTTGCAGGGGACCTTTGTTAGTTAGCTTGTACATTTTTTTTGATAATTGAAATCATCATTCTTTCAACAAAAAAATAGTCAAGCTGAAAGGAAAGAAGAAACAATTCAGATGACTTCAAACATAAAAGAGAAACAAGCTCCTATCAAGTATTTTGTCATATATATGATAGGCATGTTGAGAACAAGCTTACGAAAGCAACAAACACAAACATCACTATATCAGATGATAGTAAACTAAGAACCAAATTCATTTCAATTCCATTATAGCAGCCAAAACAAATGAAGATCATTAAGCAAATTAAAAATAAATGATAGATAAACTTAGAAACAATAAGCAAGCTGCAAGCAAAGATGAAACAGTTCAGATGACCTCAAACATAGAAGAGAAACTTTTAACAAGTTAATGTATGTTATCAAAACCATCGTCATCGCTAAATTCATTGCTGCTCCTTTCTTCTTCGTCATCCTCTTCATCGACTACCTCGGTGTCCTCATTGTCTTCAATAATAAATGTATCACCTGCGTTTTCATCTTCATTTTCATCTGAAATATTTATGATTTCTTCAGAGACCGACTCCATGTTTGCTTGGGAGGCTGATATAGTTTCAACATTTGACACATCTTCCTGAAATGCATTTTCACCTGCATCAGAAACTGTTTCATCTAGCGGGAGACTCTTTGTAGTTACAACTGTGTACCACGTGATGCGAGGGTTGACTACATTAGGAGCAAAATACACCTGCATAGCCTGACTAGCTAATACATAAACATCATCAGTCCTTAATCTTGATTTCACATCAATGTTGACCACCCCATTTTTATCAATCTTTCTGTGTTTATCATCTGAAGTATTGAACCAATGACATTTAAACAAAACGACTTGATAACCTCCTTGATAATTGACGCACAGAACTTCTTGTAAGCGCCCATAGTAATTATCTAGGATATTGCTATATGAACTTCCTTTAACCATTACTCCTAAACTACTCGAAGTGAGTTTCGTTAAATCACCACAGTTGAACTTATAACCATTGCAAATGCAAGCTTTAAATGGTGTAACAAGCCTTAAAGGACCTTGTATCAGCTCATCAAACTTTGCCGCAGATGCTGCATCTTTTTCCACCTGAATAATAAAATAAGAAGCAATCATTTCACATCAAGATGCATAAATGGAAAGTGTATTCAACCTCCATCAGTAAAGATGATAACATCTATTAAACAAAGATTGACCTTTTTATTAAACCAACCCTTGAATTTTGTTTTCGTAAGTAATTCCATCTCTTTGGGGGTAACACTTGAACAAGATGCATATATCTCAGTCTCAAATGTCCTGCATATGAATAAATGGATAAATTGACACAAATATTCAAAGTAGCACAGTTAATTATGAAGAGAAACTGTTTGAAGGCTTACTCTAGGAATGGTGCCACTTCATGCATATTTAAAAACACGTAGTTCTCAATAATTTGTAACTCCTCATCATCTAAATATCTCTGATTGTCTTGGTTGTATAGCTTTATCGGATATGTAAATGCCTCCAACGAATTCGAATTACCTTTTGAACTTACCACCTCATTACGGCGTAACTGATTATGCTTTGTGTATACATCAGATTCGAAATATAAAGAGCAGAAGTTTACAAGCTCCTCCTCTATATAGTTTTCAGTTATTGAACCCTCTACCCGTGCTTTATTCTTAACCTTCATTTTCATCCTTCGCATCAGCCGCTCAAAAGGATACATCCAGTGAAAATGAACAGGTCCTCCAAGTTTGCATTCCAAGGGAAAATGTAGAGATAAATGCTCCATCGAGTCGAAAAAACCTGGTGGAAAAATTGTTTCCAGCTTGCACAAAATCTTCACTATACCTTTTTCTAATATATCTAAATCCTCATATTTCAATATCGTTGATGATAGATTAAGGAAAATTTCGGATAATTCTGTGAGGCTATCCACCACGTCTCGAGGTAGTAGGTCACGAAATGCAACATGCATCAATTTTTGCAAGAAAACATGACAATCATGAGATTTCATACCCTGGAATTTACCTTGGTCTACCTTGCTACAACGTGCGATATTTGAAACATATCCATCTGGAAATTTCAACTTACTTACCCATTGACAAAGTTGTAGAACTTGATCCCTCGTTAGAGTATATTTTGCTTTAGGTTTCTTTCCGTCGGGTAGTAACCATAACTCTTTTCGTATATTCAACTCTTTTAAGTCTAGCCTTGCCTTTCGACCATCTTTGGTCTTATTGGCATCATCTAACACAGTGTAGAAGATATTATTGAACACATTTTTTTTGGTATGAATAACATCAATGCAATGGCGTAAACTAAGTTTTTCCCAATATGGAAGCTCAAAAAATATAGGGAAATGCGTCCAGTTATGTCTCTTACCATACCCGATAGCTCTTTCTTTACTATGAGCTTTACCTGGTGGTGGAAATTGATGGTTTACAAGTCTTCTCTTTAATTCTTCACCCGAATATCGACCTTCAACTAATCGCTTTTCTATCCGGCCGAACTTAGAGTTTCTTCGAAGAGGATCATTGGCGTCTAAAAATAAGAGAGAAGTACCAAAGAAACTGCATTTTCCACCATGCTTTAACTGAAAACCTTGGACATCTCCCATGCATACTGGGCACGCTAATTTACCATGAGTCGACCATCCGCTGACCATGCCATATGCTGGAAAATCAATGATTGTCCATAATAAAGCTGCCTTAAAAGTAAAATTTTCTTTCAAACATTTATCAAATGTTTGTGCACCAGTGTCCCATAACATCTTCAATTCATCGATCAATGGCTCAAATATATATTAATATCCTTTGTCGGGTTTTTTTCTCCAGGTATGAGGAGTGTCATAAACATATAAGGATCCTTCATACACATTGAAGGAGGAAGATTGTAGACAACTATTATAACAGGCCACACAAAATATTGTTTTGCATACCCATTATTAAAAGGGCAAAATCCATATGTGGCTAGACCAAGTCTGACATTACGAACCTCTTTCGCAAAAAATGGATGCATACGATCAAAATGTTTCCACTCTTCTCCATCAGCTGGATGAGTCAACTCCCCTTGTCGCGTGTTTCTTGTTTTATACCACTTCATATGTTCAGCTGTATGAGATGACATAAACAACCTCTGCAGTCTGGGAACAAGAGGAAAGTGTCGAAGAATCTTTCGAGAAATATTTTTTCATCCTTTCGAGTTTTATCTTTGTATCGTCCTACACCACATATATCACATTGTAGTTTATCAATGTCAGGTCCATAAAACAGCATGCAATCATTTTCACATGCATCAATCTTCTGATAACCCAAGTTTAAATCTTTTACCATCTTTTTCACTTCATAGTAGGATTTTGGTAGTGTATGACCTTCTGGCAAAATATTTCCAATGAGTTCAAGCAACTCATCGAAGCCCCTTTCACTACACCCATACATATTTTTGAAACGAAGAATCTTGGTAATAAAATTGAGTCTGGTGAATTTTGTATTGCTTGGATAGATTGGTGTTGTAGCATCTTCTAATACCTTGTAAAAGCGAGATGCATCTCCTTGAGGTTGATCCTCTCTGTCACTAGATATTCCTGTAGCATCCATTAACATTTCAACAGCGTCATAAATATTTTCATCACCGAACACTTGTTGATGAGATTCTGATTGTTCTATCTCTTCTTCCACTTGTTCATATTGTTCACCATGAAATCTCCAAACTTCATAGCCCTCTAAAAATCCATAACGATACAAATCATATTTGACGTCATCAAGAACCTTCCAGTGCATATTCTTGCACTTTACACAGGGACATCTAATCATACCTTTTGAATCCATTGATTTTTCGTTTGATGCGAAGTTTAAAAACTCAGCAGTACCTGTTCGGAATTCGTAAGTTATGCATGTTCCATTTGCAAAGAGCCTACGATACATCCAACCACGAATTGTTGACATCTGAAATACACATAAAAATATACGATAAGGTCAACATCCAGCTGTAAAATCTCTGTATGCAAAAAACATGAATGACATATGACGTTAAGTAAAAAAAGAAATTACACAGTATTTTTTTACCCAGTTATATGAGAATCCACACAGAATTTAAGCAGCCAACTATCCACTAAAATGACTATCTTCGTAAAGCATGTAGCTACTATAGATAAAGAGTATAAATTTTTTGTGACTCGTCGAAATGTGCACCATTTGTATCCACTTACTTCAAAAACTTCACTAATAAGTTGTATCTTGCTGAGTTGCGAAAACTTGATACCAACATAAACTACACATTCAAATAAAACAAGCAGAGAAATACAATTTCAATCACCCCATACACACAGGCTCTGAAGTTTAGCATACATTTCAATTTCACCCATCAAAACACTCTCGTTCAAGAAAGTAGAAGAGAAATATGAATCTGATTCGCCGTCTAACCTTAGAGGACTTCCTAATCGAATGGTTTTTGATGACCAAGAGGCTAGACCCTTCTAACTTATTTACGGAGCGCCGCTGTTTATGTGCAACTATGACGTACGATCATCACGAGATGAATGTGGCCGAAGAACAAAAATGAAGGATCTGCCAATCCGGAAGAGCCCTAATATTCAAGCGATTGATTTCAAGTCAGCTATGCGCAATGGAGATAATTGATGCTGGGAATAATAGAACTCATATTGGTTGAGAAGGTCGATCGAGACCAGATGATTTTTCGCAGCTGCGCATATGAAAGCACGGACGTTCCGACTTCTCATTCAAAATCAAAGTAACGAACCTAAAAAAAAGAGAACGCGAAGGATTTTTCTATTTTTTTAATAAATTTGTTTAGGTGTTAACAGTGAGGTTGGAAAGTAAAATATTAAGTACTATACTTTTGATTGAAAAAAATAAAAGGAAAATCAACTTCTAATTCAAAATCGAAGTAACAAACCTAAAAAAAGGGAAATTGAAGGATTTTTTATTTTCAATTTTTTTTAAACTGTTATTTTTTAATTAATTTGATTTTGTTTAGTTGGGTTTCTGTTAACATTGAAGTTGGAACTAAAATATTACTATAATTTTAATTGAAAAAAATAAAAGGAAAATCAACTCTCGTTCAAAATCCAAGTAACAAGCCTAAAAAAGGGAAATCGAAGGATTTTTTTATTTTTTAATAAATTTGTTTTCTTGAGTTTCGAAGTTAGAAGTAAAATATTACTATAATTTAGATTGAAAAAAGAAGAATAAGGAAAATCAACTTCTCGTTCAAAATTGAAGTAACAAACCTAGAAAAAGGGAAATTATTATTATTATTTTATTTTATTAATCAATTTGTTTTGTTGGGTTTCTGTCAACAGTGAAGTTGGAAGTAAAATATTGCTACAGTTTTGATTGAAAACTATAAAAGGAAAATCAACATGAAGTCATGAATTTTTTATTCACTTTGATCAAAATAATTTTTAAATTTTAAAGCTCCTAATCTATTTTTCTCACGTAATTGGATGTAGATTATAACACAAGTATAATTAATAACATATTTTTCCGTTGAATTTAATTTGTAGGTTTATAACACATTAATTTCAACTGATTTATTTTCAACTAAATTTTGAAGGTTTTAATTACATATTATCAACAATACATATTCCATTGAATTTAATTTGTATCTTATAATACATACATTTCAACGGATTTATTTCTAACCAAACTTTGTAGGTTTTATAGATATTATCAACAACATATTTTTCCGCTGAATTTAATTTGCAGATTATAACACATTAATTTCAACGGATTTATTTTCAACCAAATTTTGAAGGTTTGAATTACATATTATCAACAATACATATTCCGTTGAATTTAATTTGTAGCTTATAATACATACATTTCAACGGATTTATGTCTAACAAAAAATTGTAGGTTATATATATATATATTATCAACAACATATGTTTCCGCTTAATTTAATTCGTAGGTTACAACGCATTAATTTCAACGGAGTTATTTTCAACCAAAATTTGAAGGTTTTAATTACATATTATCAACAATATATATTTCGTTGAATTTAATTTGTCGTTTATAATACACACATTTCAACGAATTTATTTCCAACCAAAAATTGTAGGTTTATATATATATATATATATACAAATGTTATATGTTCTTAGAGTGTTATGTTTTTAAAGTGTTATATCGATTTTGATTGGTTGATGAAAAGAAGGAACCAATCAGAAGCGAGGAACACGAGGCTTACGGTGCACCTCCAAAGCATGGGGGGTTGTATGGGTGAGGGTGCACCATAGTTACGGTGTTCCTCGCTTCTGATTGGTTCCTTGTTTTTTATTAACCAATCAGAATCGACATAACACATAACACAATAAGAAGCACATAACATTTGAACGTCCATCTATATATATATATATATTATCAACAATATATTTTTCTGTTGACTTTAATTTGTAGGTTATAACATATTAATTTTAACGGATTTATTTGCCACAAAATTTCGAAGGTTTTATAAATATTATCAACAAAAGTATAGTCCGTTGATTTTAAACCGTTGATAATAAAGCTTTTTCTTGTAGTGCTATGTCGTAAAGGTAGATAGTAACACCTAGGCATAATGATACCTTTGTCAGATTATTGAGTTTAGAAAAAAACTAGAAGTGTAACACCTTTGTCGGGTTAGATTGTGATGTATCACCTTTATCGGGATACTTAGGGTTGTTACTTTTGTCGGAATAACCACACTTTGAAACATAAGATTTGTTCATTAGATGTCTATGATAAACGTATCACAATAGAAACCCTAAGCTGAATATTATCGCTGATTGAAAATCCTAATTCTTATCTTTTTCTCTTGTGCTTTCATAAACAATTACTCACAAACCCTATTTCTTAATTGTTCACATGTACATCTTCAACAAACCAATTCTCTTGGATTCGACCCTGCTTACCACTACACTAACTTTTCGCATGAGAAATATAAATATTAAATTCCAACAGTCTCTTATAATCTCAATGCTCTCTTTGATCCCCCCATATGCCCTTTCCGTTTTACCAGACCCAAAGATGTGCCTGCAGCGCATCAGAAAACTCATTCGAAGTTTTTTATGGGTTCAAGGGGACCTCACTAGGAAACGTTGTTGGGCGAACTGGAATACTGTTTGTAAGTTGAAATCAGAGGATGTTTTGATCGGTCAAATTCTTGACCTATTATTCACTTCATTCGATGATGGATTATGTTTTGTTTTCCCGATATTTTATCGTCATTTGATCTCTTTCCTAGTGTTTCAGGTCAAATATCACATACTTAAGACTTTCGGATTGATCTGAAGCAAAACAAAACATTTAGAAGAGATTTCGGTAAAAATAGGGTAGATTGACCTTTCCGACGTATTTTGCACGCACAGATCGCATATGGTGTCCATATCGGTTGATTCAAAGCTTGTTGGAAAGCTAATTCACAGGGCTACAACTTTCTAGTTTACTTCAAGATCAAATTCGGAGGCTAAGACCATAAAAAATCCACCCGAAGTCTCTGCCATTTTTCATGGCCGTGACAGCCGTGACAAAACACACCGTCACGGGTGTCACGACCCCCTTATCTCCCAAAGGCTTTTGGAGCATGCCGTGACATGTTGAATGTCACGGGTGTCACGGCCCGTCGGTGACAGTTTCTAAAAATGATTTTTGGGGTTTTCGGGATTGATTTTTGGGGAAGTTTCCTAATTTCACTTTTGGGCTTTTGGCTCTTTTTCAAAACTATAAATAGAGGATTAGCTGGCTTGAATCGGTGTGGACGAATTGAGGAGTGCTTATTTTGGAGTAAAGAAACCCTACCTTGGGAGAAGACAGCGTTCATCGTGAGATTGAGGATCAACGAGCTACATCGTCTACGGTTAACTCGTCCTTAATTTCTATTCATACGCTATTTGTGGTTAATTACCATGAGTAGTGAGTAGTCTCTTAATTCTGGGATCCTATGGATCCCGTGCTATGTACCCAACTCTTCATGTGATCATGTGAATGTTTTTCATTAATGCAAATCGAATATTCAATTTCATCGTACTTAATTTATCGTTCTATGCAAGTATTTACATCAAAGGGTATGTTTGCATGCTAGAATGTATTTAGGTTAATTACCGAAAGATGGATGGGTCCTAGGGATTAACCGGATTGTATGAAATTGTATGAAAACCTTTAGTTTAATAAATCGAGATCGTTGATAATCCATTGATGGGCGGCGTTCAACGATTGAGATTAATCTAGATAATGATCCGTGGATGGGCGGCTTATCTAATGTTATTTTGGTTTATTTCGATATTCGATAGCATGATGAATTACATGATAATGATTGCTTGATTAGTGGGGGTTGGCACGGGTGAAGTATGGTCCAGGAATTCTTTCTCTGATAAGTACAAACATTTTATTTTTGGCAATTTAATTTCTACTATTTTCCGTGACAATCAACCTTTGTTAATTCGGAATAGCTAAATAGGTCACTAGTTAACTAGTATTCACACACCTGTTCCTTGGATCGACCCTTGGCTTACCAAGGTTTATAAATTTTGTTTGACTGCAATTTGACCCTTAAAATTCATACTTTGACAACTATAAAGGGTTAAAAATACGCTTGTCAGTGGCCTTGGTATTAAAAAAAGAATTGGCATTTAGGATTTTCTCCAGGACAAGCATGCTTGGCACTACATTAGACAGACCAACCTATGAGCTCAAACCCTTTTTGCTCCATTCTGAGAAAAGAGACGCAACTCTGCCTTTTTGATCAAACTTAGATCTCACATCAATCAGCTAAGGCAGCAAGCCACTTGGATGTTTAGATCAAGGGAATCTTCGATGAGCAAGTTGTGTACCGTTTGGAACTGGCCTATCCTTTGTATTTAAAAATGGGAAGATCCAAGGCGTTCTGCTAGACCAAGAACTGAGATCTAGTATTTTGGAACGTTCTTCTGTTAATCTGTAAGTGACAATTGTAAATTTCGTATAGTAAAAAACAATTTGTATTTGACCGGTAAGACCGGTGTCGAACCCAAGGGAGCAATTCGATTATGCGCTAGGGGAACCAAGTTTTCAACTTGGCTATTCCTAAAATTCAATGATAAGATGGTTATCAATCAAGAACAAGCAACGAGGTAGCACTAAAGGGTTGAATATCAATCAAAAGAGAGTTTCGAGGGGTTATTATCCTCCTTGGCATTTCCCACGATCAGGATACAAGAATTAAACACATTCAAGGCGTTAGATAGTATTGAACCTAGCTTAAACTAAGGTAGATCCCATTCTTATCAAATCTATTCTTAGTCAAGTTCTCTTATAGCTCGAACGTCACTCTCTCGAGGATATCGGTTCATTTCATGGCATTCATTAGCATTGGAAAATCTCCCAAGTGCAATAAATACCATGAACTCGAGTCCTAGTTCACTTCGATTCCGTAGATATGATCACATTTACTATATCTAAACCATCCCTAAGGTCGCTAGATTCTTAGGTCAAGTTTTGGGATAAACAAGTCACTTTGGCATTTCATCAAACACCTAGTGGCATGCAATAATGAAGATCATAGCAAATGTGAATTTAACACCATAGATTAATCATCCAACATGTGTATACATGATCGAGAGTACCAAGGAGGGTAACAACACCCTCAAAACATAAGGGGACTACTCACACATCATGTAAGACAACATGATGTGAGTAGGGTTTATTTCAACAACAAAGAGAATAGAGGATGGATAGAAATAGGATGGTTAATCCTCATTTCTCCCTTTGATCTTCACTTCTCCTTGGTTGGATCCTCTTAGATAGCCTTGATTTTATCTCCTTTGATGAGTATTTTCACCCAAAAAGCCAGCCCCTAGGTCAAAAGTCCCTCTTTCTATTTATAGCCTCGAGTTCATTTTAGTACTGTAGCAGGTCCAGTCGGTCGACTGGTGTATGCTTGCAGCCCAGTCGACCGACTCGCAACTGGTAGATTGTGAGCCTCTTGTTTGTTTATCCAGTCGACCGGTTGAGTCTCAGTCGACCGACTCGAGGTTGACAAGTTTTGAGCACTGTAAGCTTCTTTTCAGTCGGTCGACTGGAGGGTCCAGTCGGTCGACTCGATGGACTAGCTTACTTCTCGTCCTACTCAATCATCCAGTCGGCCGACTGGTACATGGGAGATATTCAGTCGGTCGACTGGAGATCCTTTTGCCCATATTTTGCTATATTCTTCGGTTTTTCCCCGAGTTTTCGTATTTAAGCTTTGGCACTGAGATGATCTTGTTTTCTACTTGAAATATAGGGAAAGAGGTCAAATGATATCGAATTATTGCCAGAAATGAACTAAAGCTATAGTGAAAATGGGTACTAATAAGTCGAAAACTTGACTTATCAACACTCCACACTTAAGCTTTGTTCGTCCCGAACAAAGTATGCAAATATGTCAAGGTCGTACAAATGGCGAAATGCTAGTGGTGCTATGTTTTTCATCTATTTGCCTACTAGCTTCCACAATGTCTCGATCATTGTTTCTAAACATGTTATTGAATGAAAATCAAAAGGTATTTACAATCTAACTAGCTCCATTTCGTAGGCGTTACAAATGCATTTAGCGTATGCATTAAGCCTTTAAACCCCTAGGCTACCCTAGTGGACGAGTTGTAGTCTCGTGAGAGTTTTCAGAAATGGGAATACTCACAAATCCCTAATGACCTACCCCATGAGAATGAATGCAAGAGTGCTCAACCAAGGCGAGGATTTCTCACAGCAAATCCCTCACCCCCAAACTAGGACTACCCTCACATTATCATCAAAAGAACATTTGAACCATTTGAGTACCCATGAGGTTGTGCATTCAAGATCATCAATACTAGAGCTATTAAATGTCTCATCCAAAGTTCCACTCATTTTCAAGGAAATACAATAGAAGCAAAGTTAATAGTTTTGAACAAAAGAGTGTCAACCGCTCACCTATGCTAGCTAGGGCTAGTCCATTGGTTCGCGACATGGAACTCATTCCCAAGTTTTAGGCGCTTAAGCCATAATCCATAAGAAAGAGGAGTTTGACACTGGAGTTCTTATAAACCAAGCATAGACCAAATGATAGCTCCCGTGCAAGCACAAGGATCGTCCAAGAATTCATCTAACTAGCACACAATACAAATGATGCACCCGCGCAAATGTAGAACAATGGAAGAACATAAAGTCAAGTTTTAAGTGCTTCTTATTTTCTTTTTCAAATGGCCTTTGGCCTACAAATGCTTTCGAGGGGGAACTTTTCTTCCTAACCTCCGGCATTTGTATATTTTGGAGCAAAACTTCTCGTACACTTGAGAAAGTTTTTAGTCGGGACTTTTCCCTCTTTTGACCATGAAAATGAAGCATTTTTTTTGTTGGGGCCTATTTTTCGCCCTCTTTTGTTTTTGACTCCACACTTAAAACTTGACAATATCTTCAAGGAATGTATGGAATGCGCGGCAAACAATCATCAGTAAGGCACTAAGTTAGAAGAACTCAAGTCACCAAGGAGCATACAAGAGGTCTAAGTTTTTTGCAAAAATTTTGAAGTAGTGCTTGCTAAAACTTGATCCAAGGTATTTCAACGAAAATACTTAGAAAATTAGATAGACGAGAGATAGCAATGTCATTGGTTCTCAAGAATACACATTCAATGGACTAGGTCGGTTCTAAGTTCAAGATCCAATAAATGTGACAAATAGGCTAGATGTGATTTATAAGAATTAAGAATCGATAGTCACAAGCTTGTGTGGTTAAAAGCACTCTCATGTTGGGGATAAGGTGCAAGAGATGCAAGTGTCCATCTAAAAATGATATGTATGGCAAGAAAGCATGTGAACTATGCGCATTAAACCACTCCACACTTAATTCAAGCTTAGTCCTTAAGTGCAAAGAATGATAAAATAAAGGCAAAAGCGCATATGAACTCCCCATGTTTGTAGAACCGGTGACATAACTCTTGGGAGTGAGAAATAGCCTTTTGGTTGCATATGTAGATAAAGAAGGTGATATTGGGCATGAGAAGAACATGAGTATATATATCATGTGAAGTTCACAATCATAAATGGTGAATACCTTCAATATCATAGGAATGTAGCATACAACCAAAAACAAGTCAAGAGGATATCACCAAAATGGCATACATCATCCAAAATTGCTCCAAAAGGTGACTTAACATCCAAAAACATCATCCAATGCAACAAGTCAATGAAGAGATACACAAGAGAAAACAAAATGAAGCATGGACTCATGACGTAGCATCATCGCCTCCAGAAGTGGTCTCTTTAGTAGAATCACCAATCCACTCCACTGTGGCACCAGAAGGTGGTGTGCTCGCCTCTCAGATGGATCCTCCATTCCACTCCACCGTGGAACCAGTAAGTGGTGTGCCCGCCTCCCCGAGTCTAGAAGCTGGCGTGGTAGGTAAGGGGCAGGCAGCACGAGGGACAGAAGACTCTAGATCAATCGGAGGAGCATCACTTGGAGCATTAGAACCTCTGATCATGGACAGTAGTGTAGCACGGAGCCACTCCGACTCCAGGCGAGCTCTCATGTCTGCCTCTCTAGCAAAATCCTCAAGCCGAGCTAAGCTACTCCTCAAGTCAGTAATGTCGGAGGAGACCCTCTCTCGCCACTCGACCCAATCATCTGTAGCAGGTGGAGAACTCTCGACGACCGGCTCCTCTCTGGGCAACTCCTCAGTAATGGAAGCCGCGGGCTCGGTAGCCGTGGGAGTAGAGGGTATGGGAGAGGAAGGAGGGGATGGGGTGAGGTTGGCTATGCAGTAAAGTGGGTTCTCCTTCTTGAATATCTCCCTCTTATATGTGGCATAATCCCGGAGTTCCTTCTTATGAGGCTTCTTGTCGTCCTCCCAAATCTTACCGTCCTTCTTGAGGAGGTGCATATGTTTCTTGGTAGGCACATCAAGTACGCGTTTGGATGCCTTGGGGCATCCCTCATGGCCAAAGGTGAAGTTACACATTATGGCTATCAATGTGATCAAGGAGCCTCCTCCCAAAGCAAGATTCCTCGTGGTCTCCTTAATAATGGTCTTAAATCGGGAGGCAAGGATAACAAGCCAATCGGTGACCTCCCCGTGATCAATGGCCAACATGAGCTCCATATCAGAAAGGGTAAATGACCTAGCTTTTGCCATCCGAGTGTTTATCCCTATGGCTATAAGGTGGTGGATAACCTTCCAAATCGGGTCGGTGATTTGACAGGCCGTCGTTGAGGCACTGCAAAATTTATATTTATAAGTGTCCACTACTCTTGGCTCACTATTGGATTAGTAGAGTGGCAAGTAGGGGTCGAACCCAAAGGAATTAGTGGATAGAGTAGTTCTTTTGAAAACGGAAAATAAAGTAAAACAATTGGGTTTGATTTTTGGTTTTGAATGGAAAACGAATACTGAAAGTAAATGTACTGAAAATAAGGGTACTAAAAATAAAGGTACTGAATGTAAAGTTAGGTACTGAAAGTAAAGTTAGGTACTGAATGTAAAGGTACTGAAAGTAAAGTTAGGAACTGAATTGAAAGTTAAGTACTTGAAAGTAAAGGTGCTGAATGTAAAGGTACTAAATTGAAGTTGTTGAAAGTAAGACTGTAAGTAAATGGCAAGTTGGTGTTTTGATCAAGAGAAAGATTCGGTCTAGGGGCCGTATATCATAGCTTCGTTCATCATGGACCTCTAATGATCTTACTAAGTGTTCTAAGGTGTGGGTTATTCCTTTTCAAGACTTAACCCATAGCAAGGCTATTTCAAGCACTCAGACCACCGGCTAGTCCTTTTCAAGACAAAGCTTACTAGTTCTAGCTAGACTAATACTCCATTGAAAGATGTATTAGCCTATGTGCATCCACTTGATCTCACACTTCCGATCAACCAAGTGGTTTTAAAGAGGGGATGAACTACTCGGAAGAGCTTTGCCTTTTCAAGCATCCACTCAACCTTGTTGTGTTCACCCCGAATTGATGGCACAAAGAACTAGTTAGAACACTAAGTAGCATTAAGTAAAGGGTCTAGAACGGTTTTATGATATAAAAAACCCCTTCAACCGAATGAAGAGTTTAGCTATAAGTATCCATTGAAGGGAATACCATAGCTAGTACAAAGGAAAATAAATGGTTTTCGAAATGAAAGACAAGAACAAGTTAAGGTTTTGGAAAAGTAAATTAAGAACAAGTAGAGAGAAGTTGAAGCTTTTGATATCCAAATGTGTGTAAGTGTTTACAAGCTTTTGAGTACAAGTGACAAAGATCAAGCTAGTGAGATAAGTGACCAAGTATCCAAAGACCAAAGATCAAAAGTTTCTAGAGATGTGTTTTCAAGGGCCAAGCTCTTCCTTATATAGGCAAGGGGAGGCGGTTGGGTGTTGGAATGGAACCAACCGCCTAGGATCCAGTCCCTCCTCAAGTGCACCGCCTTGGACTCGGTTGGAGGCCAAAGGACAACCACATGGGCGGCTTAGCTCAAAGGCCAACCGGCCATGAATAGGAAAGGCCAACCGGAAAGTTAGACTTGGTCCTGGTTGGACTTGGTCGAAATTTGATCGGAGCAAGGATAGAACTGGCCGGAGCATGGTTGCATATGATCTGAGCTTGATCGGAGCATCGTCGGAGGCTGGTCAGAGCTTGGCCGAAGCTTGCCGGAATCTGACCGGAATCTTGGTCGGAGGTACTTGATTCGTGAACAATGGATTCTGAACGACAAGGTCAAGAGAAAAATGGTTTCATCAAGGATGTTAGGCCGGATTCTGGCCGGAGAATGGCCAGAATCCCAAAATACCCGGAAATGCCTTTGTTTTGCCTAGACCGGGCTCGGAGCCTTTGCAATGCGTTCTTGGCCAAATGCCGACTGTTCTAGCATATTTGAGTGATTATAAACCGGATCCATGAAGGTTGCCAAGTGACGGAGCCCACTGCACTGTCGTTAAGGTGCAATGTTCTCTGTGCAAATAAATTTATATTTTCCGCTACTCGCGACTTCACTACTGGGTAGTAAGTGGTAAGTAGGGGTCGAACCCAAGGGAGTCAGGTGAATAGTTGTTCTTTAAGTTGGACAGTTGGGAGTTGGTTGTGATTTTAGGACTTAGAGTAGCGTGGGTTGGTTGTGATTTTAGTACTGAGAGGTAAAGTTACAGTGGATATTACAATTTAAAGGAAAGCATTTGGTTTCGGGGGTGGCCTTGTATCATAGTCTGTTTATCATCGACCATTAATGATCATACTAAGTGTTCAAAGATGAATCGAGGCCATTTCTAAGCGCAAGACTTGCAACATCGTTTAAAACACTTGTTCTACTTAGACTAATTCCTCCTTTCGAAGTATCTTAGCCTTGTGTGCATCCACCTGATCTTTCAGTTACGATCGACCGAGTGGTGTTTTAGATAAGTCGAACTCCTCAGATAAGTTTTGCTTGTTACAGCTTCCACTTACCCGAGTATGTTCACGAATCCCCACGGAAGAGCTTTGCTTGTTACAGCTTCCACTCAACCTTGGAAATTCTGACTATATATGGCACATAGAACAAGTTTTGAAAACAAAGCGACATTAAGTGCAGGGTCTAAAACATTTTATGATACAAGTACACACCTTCAACCGAAAAGAGTTTAGCTACTACTATTCATGGCATTGGACATCGTAACTATGAACTTGGAAAAGCAAGGGTTTTGAAAGACAGTAAAGTAAATATGAAAAGACTTACAAAACCGTTGAAGCGCCAAGGATCAAGCTTTGATTCCAGAGTAAGATTATTACAATAGTAGTGCCCAAACTCTAGAGAGAAGTGAGAGCTTCTCTCACTAACTATGGTGGAGGATGTTTTGGAATGAGGATATGTTACAAAGGTGAAGGGTTGTCTCTATTTATAGCCAAGGGAGGAGAAGAGATGTGGAGGAGATGAGGACACTTGTCACAAAATCCATGGAGCTTCACAAAGCCATCATCTCCTTGTCTTTTTTGCCCTTAGCCGCCCCCCATGTGGAGGAAGGGGAGTGGTGGAGTGAAGTTGTGAGGAGAAAGCCACCGCCCATGTGGAGGAAGAGGAGTGGATGTGAGTTTTGTGATGTTTTCACAAAACTATCGGTGTATTTCAGCTCCGGACTGACTTTGGTTGCTCCTCGGTTTGATTTGTTTTGAGTGATTCAATGTCAGGATCTTGAGATTTCTTCAGTCGGCGTCTGATCGTGACCTTGGAATGACTCGTAATATCTTTTCAGCGTAAAATCCTCTCCTTAGCGTGTATTCTCTCTAGAGTCCAAAATACCCTGTGGATAAATATCGGAACTAACAAGCAAAAGTTAAATAGACAAACAGTCTAATTTAGTGAGTTTTACTGTGTTTATGATTCGTATAATTATGGTCCATCAGATCACCCTACACTTTTAGTTGTTCGTCTAGAACAATGCTATTAAAGGGCGGCACTAAGTAAACTTTTAAAATATGAAAATTAGACTGTGGGACTAGATTTAACCTAATTCATGCATCACTACTTATTTCCAAATTAAACTGCGTAAATAAATAGAAGAAACTTGATACTTGTACCTCCGTGCCGAGATGCATATTATTCTGGATGTTTCGGGAGATAGCCCTTTTCAGGCTCCTGGACTGCAACCTCGGGACTGTCTCGCACTATATGGTTTCCTTGTAGCTTTCTCTAGCACGTGATTCGGTTCGTGTTTCACAGTTGAGTTGAGCCTTTTTTGATTTCTTTCTTTTTTGGCGAGGGACAGCTTTTTGTAGTGAATCGGCCTTTGACCTTTGATTTGACTCTTTGGGTACTTCACTTTTTGTTCGGTTAAAACCTTCACAATTTTGGGCCTTTGGCCTCATGATTTGCTTCTTCGAGCTTTTGCTTCTTTGTGAATTGCTAGTCCATTTTCTCAGCCTTTCTTTGGGAGGTCCAATCATCGCCCGCGAGCATATGGAAATACCTCCCCGCTCTCTCTCATCCTCGCCATTTCGCGCGAGTCAAAATGAGGGTCGCTCATTTATTTTCCCGGCTACTCGGACTAGAGATAGGACGGTTTGATTCCCGTCCCGCCTTCTTTTTCTTTTTGCATAAACGCTGCATGGCGGAGCTGACTCTTGACTCAACTGAAAACCCGAAGTGCAGCCTCCACTGACTTCGTAAACCATATAGTGAAATTCAGTCCTTCGATTGCTTGCCAAGCCTCTCTAGGGCATTTCTATCAACTCCACATCCCTAGTTTATCTCAGCACAAAGGGACAAATGAGAAGTTACATTCTAAGTTTTTAAACAGTTGAATTTTCACAAGGTTAATGCATGAATTATGACTTATCTTTTTCACATTCTTAAGTTCATATTTTCAAAAAGATAACACTAAAAAAGAAAAACATGTTATTTATTTATGTACACATGCGGATCTCACCCCACACTTTTGAATGAAGGCATGCCTTTCAGCACTACTTAGTTCAAAAGCCATGCAAGCAGACAATTACGAGAAGGAAATGACATTAAGGAAAAGAGAAGAACAGAACTCCCTTTACTGTGTCGTGTGGACGACATGGCATGAGGCTGGATAATCGAGGGAGTTCAGCTGGGGCCTTGGACTCTCAGCGCAGGCCCGGTAAATTCACGGAAGCTGCCTGGCTGATCCGATCTTGCTCCAAAAATCGATTCCTGAATAGTCATTTCATTCTATGCACCAAGTGGGTGAGAGCGACTTATTGATGACAGAAAATAAAATTACTGAAAGTAAGATAGGTGTCGGGTTACCTCCCGACCAGTGCACTTGTTTAACGTTGTTGGCTCGACAGTACCTCAATCATGGATCATAAGGTCGGATCCCATGGGTGGGTGAGGTCAAACTTCTTCTCGACTGCCCTTTTGCTTCGAGAGGGTGTGGCCTCATTGACCATAGCTGCTGGTCCAATGAGTCGTGCCCGCTTGTTACTCCTTCCGGGTTTCCATTCTTTCGGCCCATGTCTTTGCCGCTTCTTCATGTATGGTCGGTTGGCATCCTTGCAGTTTCGGAAGTTCAGTCTTTTGCCAAGCGACCTCAAGCATGCGCCCTTGCTAACCCTCTTCTTTGTGGCAGAGATGATTGGCCGTCCTTGGTCCTTACACCTTTCAGGAGGCTCTTCTTGGCTTGCGACGAGTGGGAGCTCCTGCGTTGATTGTTTTGGCTCATGCTTCTCCTCCAACTCGCCTAGCACTGTATCATCGATCATCTCATCTTTGGTGGCCGTGATCTTCATAGAATATGAAGGGTTAAGTAGGGGCTTCTCGGTCATAAGGACAGGGCCTTTCTCGAGCAGCTCTTCTGTGAGGACCGGGCCTGCCGTGATTTTCTCGGTTAGTTCGGCAGTGAGGTCCAGGTATGTCTCGCCTGATTTGGTAGTGAGGTCCAGGACTTCCTCGGGCAGATTGCATGGGCTCGTGTTGGGTGCTTCGACAGTGAGGACTGGGCCTGTCCTGGCCGGTTCTTCTTCGGTTATTTGTGAGTCTTCATCCTCTGTCAGCGCTTCGTCATCAGTTTGGTGCATCGGCCCTTGTGTTGTGCTTTCTGCCAACTCGTCTATGAGGTCCCAAGTTTCAGCCATGGTTAACTTCATGATTGAGCCTCCCGCTGCATCGTTAAGTTTTTTCCACTCAAGGGGCGTCATTCCAGCAAGAAACCTTTGAATAAGATAGTGGTTGGTGAATCCATGGTGCGGGCAGCTCGCCACAATGGAGTTGAAGTACGCCAAGTACTCGTCCAAAGTTTCGTTTCGGGATTGTTCAAGATTGAGAATTTTCTCGCGGGTTTCAAGTCGGAGAGATGGCAGGCAAAACTTTTCTAGAAATTTGGTTCATAGATCCCCATAATTGCCTTCATAAGCCGCACATGAGTAATACCAGTCTATTGCGGAGTTAGTTAAAGAAAATTTAAAGCATTTAAGTTTAAACTCCTCTAGCGATTCATTTTTAGGCCTCATGTGGCTGCATATGGAGTGGAACGTCTGTGTATGCTTCACGGGATCTTCTCCAAGAGCACCTCCGAATTTGGGGAGACAGTTGAGCATTTTAAACATAAGGTTGCTGCCCCCATCATTCCAAGGTTCGCTTCTGTAGTATGATGACATGGTTGAGCAGTAGCGCGTTCGAGAATTTAAGAGAGAGAAAGAAAAGAAAAGAACAACTAGTCGGAAGCTAACTCCCCGGCAACGGCGCCAATTTGACGGAGCCCACTGCACTGTCGTTAAGGTGCAATGTTCTCTGTGCAAATAAATTTATATTTTCTGCTACTCGCGACTTCACTACTGGGTAGTAAGTGGTAAGTAGGGGTCGAACCCAAGGGAGTCAGGTGAATAGTTGTTCTTTAAGTTGGACAGTTGGGAGTTGATTGTGATTTTAGGACTTAGAGTAGCATGGGTTGGTTGTGATTTTAGTACTGAGGGGTAAAGTTACAGTGGATATTACAATTTAAAGGAAAGCATTTGGTTTCGGGGGTGGCCTTGTATCATAGTCTGTTTATCATCGACCATTAATGATCATACTAAGTGTTCAAAGATGAATCGAAGCCATTTCTACGCGCAAGACTTGCAACATCGTTTAAAACACTTGTTCTACTTTAGACTAATTCCTCCTTTCGAAGTATCTTAGCCTTGTGTGCATCCACGTGATCTTTCAGTTACGATCGACCGAGTGGTGTTTTAGATAAGTCGAACTCCTCAGATAAGTTTTGCTTGTTACAGCTTCCACTTGCCTGAGTATGTTCACGAATCCCCACGGAAGAGCTTTGCTTGTTACAGCTTCCACTCAACCTTGGAAATTCTGACTATATATGGCACATAGAACAAGTTTTGAACACAAAGCGACATTAAGTGCAGGGTCTAAAACATTTTATGATACAAGTACACACCTTCAACCGAAAAGAGTTTAGCTACTACTATTCATGGCACTGGACATCGTAACTATGAACTTGGAAAAGCAAGGGTTTTGAAAGACAGTAAAGTAAATACGAAAAGACATACAAAACCGTTAAAGCGCCAAGGATCAAGCTTTGATTCCAGAGTAAGATTATTACAATAGTAGTGCCCAAACTCTAGAGAGAAGTGAGAGCTTCTCTCACTAACTATGGTGGTGGATGTTTTGGAATGAGGATATGCTACAAAGGTGAAGGGTTATCTCTATTTATAGCCAAGGGAGGAGAAGAGATGTGGAGGAGATGAGGACACTTGTCACAAAATCCATGGAGCTTTACAAAGCCATCATCTCCTTGTCTTTTTTGCCCTTAGCCGCCCCCCCATGTGGAGGAATGGGAGTGGTGGAGTGAAGTTGTGAGGAGAAAGCCACCGCCCATGTGGAGGAAGAGGAGTGGATGTGAGTTTTGTGATGTTTTCACAAAACTATCGGTGTATTTCAGCTCCGGACTGACTTTGGTTGCTCCTCGGTTTGATTTGTTTTGAGTGATTCAATGTCAGGATCTTGAGATGTCTTCAGTCGGCGTCTGATCGTGACCTTGGAATGACTCGTAATATCTTTTCAGCGTAAAATCCTCTCCTTAGCGTGTATTCTCTCTAAAGTCCAAAATACCCTGTAGATAAATATCGGAACTAACAAGCAAAAGCTAAATAGACAAACAGTCTAATTTAGTGGGTTTTACTGTGTGTATGATTCGTATAATTATGGTCCATCACCAAGTCGGAATCTGGTCGGAGCATGGTCGTGTCCTTGAATGACTTGAAGATCTCCTTGGGCGCAGGCCGGCCGGGCTCGGACGCAGGTCTCGGCACTCTCGGACGCGGGCCTTGGACACGTCCGGCATTTTTAGGACGCGGGCCTCGGTACACATCAAGCGCTGGTCACGGACGGCCCGGTTGTGGTTCTCGGCGCGCCCGGACGCGCCCTGCATTTCTCGACACTGGCTCCTAGGCGCGTCCGACATTTTCAGGACGCAGCCCGGCTGGGATCCTCGGACGCGGCCTGGGGTTTCTCGGCGCAGCCCGGTAGTGAAGTTCGGTCCCGGCTGAGGCTCTCTCGGTCCCCGACTGGCCAGTTTTGACTTGTGATCCATTTTTAGCACAAAACTCCTCTTTTAAGCTTGTTTCCACTTTAGATCTTCAAAATGCCTGTAAAGCAAAACGACACTAACAAGTAAGAGTTCAAAGGGTAAAGTGTCGTTTAAGGTGGGTTTAGTTGACTCGATGAATCGTATAAATACGGTCCATCAAATCACCCCACACTTATACTTGTTCGTCCCGAACAAGGCTAGGCAGAAAGAGAAACACTTAGCTAAAACACAAAAAATCCAAGGTAAGAATGTTAGAATGCAAGCCTAGATTTCACCTTATCATGCATTACTAACTTGCTTTCAAAAGAAACTGAGCTAAAACATAAAAGCAACTCGATACTTGTACCTTCGAGCCGAGGTGCATACTAACTTGGATGAGTGGGAGATAGCCCTCTTAGGCCCTTGATCTACACTCTCGGTTCCGATCTCGATATATGGTTATGACTCTTGGCTTTCTCTAGGACATGATTTGTTCGGGCCAAAGGGTTGGGCTTTTTGAATTTCTTGAAGGGACATCTATTGGAGTGATATTGGCCTTCGGCCTTTGGTATTGAATTGGAATACTTCACTTTCGCTTTCGGGTAAATCCTTCACAAATTGGCCTTCGGCCTTTGATTTGGCTCTTTGAGCTTTGCTCCTTTGTGAATTGCTTGTCCAAATTCTTCACCTTTGGGAGGTCCAATCATCGCCCGAGAGCATATGGAAATGCCTCCCCGCTCTTTCTCATCCTTGCCCTTTTTGCGCGGGTCAAAATGAGGGTCGCTCACCTCTTTTCCCGGCTACCTAGGACTAGAGATAGGACGGTCTGATTCCCGTCCCGCCCCTTGCATAAACACTGCACGGCGGAGTCAACATCAAGCGCAAATAACCTGAAGTGCTAGCCTCCACTGTCTTGTCATAACCATATAGCATGAGAATCGGTCCCTTGGGTGCTTGTCAAGCCTTTCTAGGGCGTTTATGTCAACTCCACATCCTACTTTATCTTGGCACAAGAGGACAAGTAAATAGTTAAGTTCACATGTTTCTACACAGTTTTGATTTCACAAGGAAAATGCATGCATTCGGATCTATCTATTTCACATCATGCAAGTCATATTCTCAAAAAGTTAGTTTTAAAGGAAAAAGAAAAACATATTGACTTATATGTACAACGACTATCCTCACCCCACACTTTGGAACAAAGCCGTGCCTCACGGCACGACTTAGTTCAAAACACACATGCAAGCATACAATCAAAAGAAAGGAAACGATATTAAAAGTTAAAGTGCGAATAGAACTCCCCTATAGCATCGTTGCTCAGTCGTGATTGAAGGAGCAAATGACCAGGCCTAGTTTGGCCAAATTCGGCTGATGGCCGAGGGGCCTTAGCTGGGAACCGGTTCCTCGGGCGCAGCCTGGATTTTCTAGGGTGCGGCCCGGCTGGTGCGCAGGGACCTGGTTTTCTCGGCGCAGCCCGGCACTCCTTGGGCACAGGCCCGGCAATTCTCGGACGCTGCCCGGGCTCGCCTGATTTAGCTCCCGAACCCGATTCTTGCACATTCGAATTAATTTGAGAATGCAGTCCAGGAGCCTGAAAAGGGCTATCTCCCGAATCATCCGAATTAATTTGCATCTCAGCTCGAAGGTACAAGTATCAAGTTTCTTCTAAGTATTTACACGGTTTAGATTGGTAACAAGTAAGTATTGCATGAATAGCATAAATCTAGTCCCACATTCTCACTTTCTTATTTAAAGTTTTTACTTGGATTGTGTGTGCCTCTTTCAAATAGCATTGTTCGGGACGAACAAGTATAAGTGTGGGGTGATCTGATGGACCATATTTATATGATTCATTAAGATAGTTAAACCCACCAAATTAGACGCTTTGTCTTAATAACTTTTACTTGTTAGTTTCACTTTTGTTCTACAGGCTATTTCGAGGATTAGAGATGAAACGAGCTAAAAAGGAGTTCTTAAAGCTAAAATGGGATTACAAGTCATTCCATGCCACGACCAGATTCCGGCTTTAAAACCTTCATGAACCCAACGTAGAATCACTCAAACATGTCCCAATGACTTGTTCCAAACCTCAACAAAGATCAAGAACTCAAGTGAATGCCAAGTCTAGCCACCCATGTGCAAGGCTGGTGCCTTGTCTTTTGATTGCAACCAAGAAGCAACCATGATGCAACCAAGGTCTAACCGGAGTTGAGGGGGAACCGATGGCTTTTTTGGAGACAAATATCACAACCCACTCACTTCTTCCTCCACCTCATGGCCGGCGGCTTTGCTTAGGGGAGTGACACATGGGCGACGGCTTTGGGGAAAGCCACCTAAGGCCGGCGGCTTTCCATGAGATGATGCCAGCTATGGCCGGTGGCTTTGGCCCTCCTCTTCTCCCTTTGCCATGTGTTTGCCCTCCACTTCTCCCCTTGCCTATAAATACAACATCCCCTCTCCTTTGTTCAATGTCCCAAGTTGTAGTCTCAAGTCCCATAGTCCTAGTTTGAGTCCCATGTTCCATACTCTCTAGTCCTTGTAGAAAATCTCTCTAGATTTTAGGCACAATCCTTGTAAACACTTTACTTTGATATTGGAAGCTCCAAGTTTGTTCTTGAGTACTCTTGTTGGTTCTTGAAGTGCTCAAGCTTTTCCTTATCTTTTACTTTCAAAAAACTTTACTTTTTGTCTTTCGAAAACCTTTACTTTTCAAGCACTTAGCTATGATGTCCTCTTCCATGGATAATCGTAGCTAAACCCTTCATTCGGTTGAAGGGGTGTGCTTGTATCAAAACAAGTTTTAGACCCTTCTCTTAGTGCCTCTATTGTGTTTAAACTTGTTCTATGTGCCATATATTAGGTTAGAACACTATTGGTTGAGTGGAGGCTCGAAAGAGCAAAGCTCGTCCATGGGGTTCGTGAACATACGTGGTTAAGTGGAGACTTGAAAGAGCAAAGCTTTTCTGTAGAGTTCAACCTCTTTAAAACACCACTTGGTTGATCGGAAATGATTGATCAGGTGGATGCACATAAGGCTAAGATACTTCGAAAGGAGGAATTAGCCTAAATAGAACAAGTGTTCTATGTCTTGAAAAGGACTAGACGGTGTGGCAAGTCGAGTGCTAGAAATAGCCTTGATACATTTTAAACACGTAGTATGATCATTAGAGGTCGATGATGAACAGATTTATGATACAAGGCCCCTAAAACCGAATCCTTTCCTTTAATTAAAACATCACCTGTCACTTTACTTTCAGTTTTATTATCAACTGCTTATTTTCAGTCATTTACTTTCAGTACTTTAATTTCCGCGCATTTACTTTCCAGCAATTTACTTTTCAGTAATTTACTTTCTGTCGCTTATTACAGACCCTTTCAATATCAGTCCATACCAAAAGTATGTTGATTAGTCGATATTGAACTCAACTGTTCCAGCACTTTACTTTTCATTATTTACTTTCAGTCCTGTATTTACTTTCTTTACTTTCAGTCATTTACTTTTCAGTACTAAAATCACAACCAACCCACATTACTTTCAGTACTAAAATCACAACCAACCCCCAACTGTCTTATTTAATTTTCCATTTTCGAAAGAACAACTATCCACTAATTCCCTTGGGTTCGACCCCTACTTACCGCTTTACTACCCAATAGTAAAGTCACGAGTAGCGGACTTATAAATTAATTTTGTACACATTGCCTCGCGACAAGGCAGTGCTGTCAGGATGATATGTCGTGGATGTCCGGTGGTGGACATGGTAGTGCTTCAAGGTGGTAGCCATCATGCGGTTGCAGAAATGAGTTCCTTGGTCGCTGATTATGGCCTTGGGTACTTCGTACCTACAAAACAGGTTAGTGCGCAAAAAATCTATGACAGTCTTTGCATCGTCGCACCTCGTGTGGCCTTAGCCTCTGCCCATTTTGACACATAATCTACAGCAACAAGTATGTAAGCAAAACCACATGAAACTGAGAATGGCCCCATGAAATCAATGCCCCAAATGTCAGAGACATCATTGACCAAGATGGGCACTTGAGGCATTTCATTCCTAGCCGACACATTCCCTACTCTTTGGCACCTATCACACTTCTTACACTTCTCATAAGCATCTCTAAATACACTTGACCAAAAGAAGCCGCTATCTAGGATTTTCCTAGCGGTTCTTTTAGGCCCAAAGTGTCCTCCACATGCAAACTCATGGCAGAAGCTAATAACAGAAGCTATTTCACTATTGGGGATGCATCTCCTAAGCAATTGATCCACTCCTATTTTCCAAAAATAAGGATCATCCCATAAGTAATGTCTAGCATCATGCCTAAGTTTCATGCATTGTGCTTTAGTAAAAGAGGGAGGAAATGTACCTCCTACTAGGTAGTTGACGATTTGAGCATACCATGGCACCTTGGTTGAGACTGCATAGAGATGCTAATCCGAAAATGACTCGGTGATGTGCCCCTCTTCTTCTCCTCGGATAATCCGACTAAGATGGTCGGCCACCGTATTCTCAATCCCCTTTTCGTCCCTTATCTCCACATCGAACTCTTGCAGTAGCAAGATCCACCGTATGAGCCTTGGCTTGGCCTCCTTCTTCTTCATTTGGTACCGGATGGCAGCATGGTCCGAGAAGACTATCACTTTTGCTCCAAGTAAGTAGGATCTGAACTTCTCTAGAGCAAACACCACGGCTAGGAGCTCCTTCTCAGTGGTGGAGTAGTTCCGTTGGGCTGAGTCTAGGGTCCTTGAGGCATAGTAGATCACAACCGCCTTCTTGTCAAACCTTTGGCTGAGAACTGCTCCCACAGCAAAGTCGCTCGCGTCGCACATGATTTCAAATGGTTGCTCCCAATCCGGTGTTCGGATGATGGGTGTGCTAGTGAGAGCCTTCTTGAGCTCATCAAAGGCTTCCTTGCATGACTTGGTGAATTCAAAAGGAACTTCTTTTTGGAGAAGAGTGGATAGAGGTAATGCCTTTTTGAGAAGTCCTTGATGAACCGTCGGTAGAATCCCGCATGTCCAAGGAATGATTTGATGTCTCGAACCGTGGAGGGGTATGGTAGAGTCATGATTAGGTCGATCTTTGCCTTGTCCACTTCTATGCCTTCTTGTGAGACGACATGTCCCAAGACTACTCCGTGTCTTACCATGAAGTGGCACTTCTCATAGATGAGCTCTAAGTTCATGGACACACATCGTGCCAAAACCGTGCTCAAATTATTCAAGCAAGCGTCGAATGTGTCTCCATAGATGGTGAAGTCGTCCAAGAAGACTTCAATGAATTCTCCAATCATGTCTGAGAAGATGCTGGTCACCAACCCTTTGAAAAGTACCGGGAGCATTTCATAGACCAAACGACATCCTCCGGAAGGCAAAAGTACCGAATGGGCAGGTGAACGTCGTCTTCTCTTGGTCCTCGGGTGCTGAAGGAATCTGATTGTACCACGAGAACCCATCCAAGAAACAGAAATATGGTTTACCCGCCAGTCGGTCTAGCATTTGATCGATGAATGGTAGAGGGAAATGATCCTTCCTCGTGACAGCATTCAATCTTCTCTAGTCAATGCACATCCTCCAGCCATTCTTGACCCCTGTCGTCACCATCTTCCCTTCGGCATCTTCCTCAACCGTGATCCTAGTTTTCTTCGGGACCACATGGACCGGGCTCACCCATTGGCTATCCGAGATGGGATAGATGACATCCGCATCCAATAGCTTTTGAATCTCTTTTTGGACGATCTCCATCATGATTGGGTTGAGTTGTCGTTGAGGCTCTCTTGATGGCTTTGCTCCATCCTCGGTGCATGCATACCGCCGGGCTGACTCCTCTCAAATCAGCTAGAGTCCATCCAATGGCTAACTTGTGTCGGCTTAGCACTTCCACCAAACGACGCTCTTGTGCTGCATCCAAGCCACTCTTGATGATCACCGGGAGTGTGTTGTTTTCCCCTAGGAATGCGTACTTTAGATGTCCGGGCAGGGGCTTCAATTCTACTACGGGAGCCTGCACAATTGAAGGTAAAAAAACATTAGATTTAAACAATCATACCTCATTCACTTCATACCTTTGTGTAAGCGGTTCCGAGATCATCAAGTGGGACAGCGCCTCATGAACATCTTCGGCAACCTCATATGAGTTCCAGTGTGAGTACATGGCTCCATTGAGTGTGAGTTCTAGGGGATCCGTCCTTAGCTCCGGTTAGACTTCTTGGACAATGTCATCTAAGGTATCAAGAGCATGGACGACCTCAAACTCCATAGGGTGCTTCATTGCGCGGAAAATATCGAAGCTAAACACCTCTCCTACCTCCATTGAGAGCATGCCACTTCCGTAATCTATCTTCATTTTTGACGTCTTGAGAAATGGTCGACTGAGAAGGATAGGTGCATGGTCTGTTGGCCCGCCATTCTCCATTTTAAGGACGTAGAAGTCTGCTAGAAATACCAATTCTCCCACTTGAACCAAAATGTCTTCATTTTTGCCCTCGGGCTGTTTGCACGACCGATCTGCCAGTTGGATAGTGAGACCGGTGGGTTCGAGGGGCCCAATCCTAAGGCAAGAGTAGATTGAAAGTGGCAAGATGTTGATTGAGGCCCCAAGGTCTATGATGTTTCCTTGAGTGGCATGTATTTGGCAAAACGTAGCTTAGACAGTTCGAGCAGGAGTTCAGGGGGAGTTTGAACATATCCTAGTACTCACATACAACGTGGAGCAGACGCAAGAATATTTTCCGGAAGGATATTGGACGGCGAAGATATCGCCAAGTTAAGTCTGCCAGCGACTTATTCGAGCATAAGATATTCGATTGAATATCTACATTGAAGGCGGCGCTGCTTACTTGGGCAAGAAGACTTTGTATATTCTTCCAACCGATTTGAGAAAGATATACATCAAATATCTAGGAATATTTCCTAAATATTTGATGGGATTATCTTGTGCAAATTAGGGTTTCGTCCTAGCATATAAATACAATGCAAGGGTGCCCTTATTCTGCATCGCTTTCAAGATCAAACATACACGAGCATATACTATCGATTGGGAAGGAAGAAAGCGACGGCCGGCTGTGTTTCCCCACTGGAAACTCATCGGTGCAAGAGCAGTCTTGTCAAGTGCAACTGAGACTACCTGGAAACGATCAATCTGCCGCACACAACAAAGGTGAACAAGCTTTCGAGAGAAAGCATCCGAGCTTCAGGAGAAGGTCGAGAACGTTCGGACAGCAGGTTCGGACGAAGGGGATCGAGGTTAACTGCTGTAAACCTCGGTTGCAAATCTGAGAGACGTAGTGTTAGAGGCTAGGCGACTACAAGGTGTAAGCGTAAGTCCACTTGTAGCTCTAACTCGTAATAAAGATTTGCTGTCCCTTCTGGGGTGTGGGAAACCCCCCAGAGTAGGCCTGGCCGAACTGGGTTATCATTCTGTGCATTCTTCTACTTTCGTTCTATTGGTCGAACTGTTGTGATACGAGTTCAAGGTCTGTCGCAACTAAACCTTGAATTGTCTGCTGAACTGTTGTGCAAAGAGTTCAAGGTCTGTCGCAACTATATCTTGGACACAAGCTTGAACAGGGGATATAATTTCAATTGGTATCAGAGCAGACACTCGACACACTGAGTGGGATCCTGAACTGTTCAAGATGACTCTGAAGGAAGGACAAAGCATCACCAGAGCCCCGCTACTCGAAGGATCGAACTATGCCACCTGGAAGCCCGTGATGAGATCCTATCTGAAATCTCTAGATGAAAAAGCATGGAAGGCTGTTCTGAAAGGTTGGACGGAACCCATGATGAACAATATCACTGGAGAACCGATCCCAAAACCAAAAGCACTGTGGACAGAAGAGGAGGACAAAGCATCTATGGGAAACTCAAAGGCTATGAACGCAATCTTTTTGGCAGTAGATGAAAACGTCATGAAGCTAATCATCAACTGTGAAGTGGCCAAGGAAGCATGGGACATCCTCCAAACAGCCTTAGAAGGCACAGACAAAGTTCGCAACTCTCGCATGCAGGCTGTCACAACCAGGTTTGAAGAGATGAAGATGAAGGAAAGTGAAACTATCACTGAGTACAACACCAGAGTTCTGGAACTGGCTAACGAGGCTTCTGCTCTAGGGAAACCCATCGATGAAGAAAGGTTGGCTAGCAAAGTCTTAAGATCACTCCCTCCGAGATTTGCGATGAAGGTCACGGCCATAGAGGAAATGCACGACATCACCAAACTAAAACTGGACGAGCTGATGGGTTCTCTCAGAACCTATGAGATCAATCATGATTTTCAACCTGGGGAAGTGAAGGGAATCGCCCTAAAGGCGGACATGTCTGAAGATAAACTGGATGGTGGCTGCACTACTGAATAACTGGCCATGATTGCTCAGAATTTTGGCAGAATGGTGCGAAAATCAACAGACGTGGACCAGAACAGGGCCAACCTTCATCAAATAGCTTCCGAAACAGGAAACCCGATAGGTCAAGATCCAGAGACATGAGACAAGACTCTTATGACAAAGGAAAGGAAGAAATTCAGTGTCATGAATGCAAGGGGTTCGGACATATTGCCTCCCAATGTCCGAATACCCTCATGAAGAAGAAGGCAATGGTCGCTAGCTTCAGCGATAGTGAGTCAGACGAAGAAAAAGGTGAGACCACTAATTTTGTGGCTTTTGTTACTACTCTTGGAGATTGCAGCAATTCCAGTGAAGGAGTACCACCTCAGTTGGAACTCCCGGTTGAAGACCTCTCAGACAGTGATGATGAAGAACTCACACAGGAGTCTCTGGCTGAGACATATAAAGATCTGTACGAGAAATGGCTGATACTGATCAAGGTCAACAAGAAGCTGAATGACACAGTAGCAAGCGTCACTATAGAAAAGGATAAGGTCTGGTAGGAGGTCGAGATACTGCTTACACAGAAGGTGGAACTCGAGGGCACAGTGGACTCACAGAACACTCAACTGGCTAAAATGAAACAAGAAAGATTGTGTCTTCTTACTCAGAAAACAGAGCTCCTGGGTACTGTCTCTTCACTGAAAGTCGACATGGAAAGGGACCGTGACACTCATCCTATAGGCATGGCTGGTCTAAGAAAAACCATCACAGATCTAAAGCGCAAGGAAGTGTTCCAACTAAGAAGGATAGAACAGCTGGAACTTCAGCTAGAATCTGAGAAGATGGATCACTCAGACACTGAAAAGGAGCTCAACCATCTCAAACAGTCGGTAAGGATGCTAAACTCTGGCACTAACAACTTAAGTGATATTCTCAGATCTCAGAGGATGAAGTCTGGACATCGAGGCCTGGGATTTACGAAAGAATGTACCTCTAAAGGCACTACTTTCGTTAAAGCAAGACCAGTGTCTGAACACCAGCCAGAACAGAAGGTGAGACGGCATCCCAGACAGAAAGTGGATTTGTCCCAAGAACAGTCCAAAGGAAAGAACCGAGCTGATCACAAGGAGACGCATGGAACACTCGGTGGTGGAAGGACCCGTGGAACACCCGTCCAAAACCGGGACTACTCACCAGTAAAACAAAGGATTGATCGGCGCACTTGCTGGTACTGCAACCAGATGGAACACATCAAACTGAAGTGTTGCCTGTTTCTTGCTGAACGACGTGCTGTTCAACACCGAACCATACCGCGACAGAAACAAGTCTGGGTTCAAAAGGTAGACCAAACTGTTTGCATGGTAGCCTAATACTCCTCTAGCTACACAGCGCAAGATAGTTGGCACCTCGACAGCGGATGCTCCACCCACATGACAGGTAACTCACAATATCTTACCCATATTAGACCTGTTGAGCAGATGTGGTTTGTCACCTTCGGGGATGGTGGAAAGGGTGATCGGCTGTGGGACATTGATGGTTCTGGATCTCCCTGCACTAAAGAACACCCTCCTTGTCAAAGGTATGACAAGGAATCTTATAAGCATCAGTCAACTATGCGACGATGGACATTATGTGTCATTCTCTAGCTACTCATGCCTTGTCTTAGACAAGAATGGCGATACACTGATGAAAGGAAGAAGGGATGCCAACAACTGCTACACCATTGGGATGGGTCTGATGGGATCAATGAACGACGAGAACCATGGCAAGCAACCGGTTGCTCTTACCTGTGCAAACGCTCAACATAGATTTCTGCGAGGGGGAGTGGATACGACCTTGCACACAAGGCCTGATTGGAGATGCGCACAAATCCATGTTGACAACTGTCCCAGGAAACTGTTGAATCAAAAAGTGTCACAGTTACAGACGGAGTTCGTACAATGCCCACAGAAATATGCCTGGAGCTGAACAAGAAAATATGAATATGAAGGGGACCAGAAGATGATAACTCTGAGGCATACCAACCCCTATGGCAGGTTACGGAGTGGAACACCCAGATCCCCAGTGGGTCCATGTGGTGTCCACCACTGAATGCATCCGACGGTGGTCAGTCAAAGTCGAATCTCTAGCTGAACAGTTGGACTGACCACCTAAGGAAGGGAGCTGGAACAGAAGGCACAGCGCGTGAAGACCACAAATATCTTTTGAATATTCTCGAAGATTTTTCATGCCGTTATTTGAAATGGGAGTTGACAAATTTGGGAAGTTGAAAAGGCTAGAGTATTTTTTTTGAAACATAAATCAGTTCGCAGTCTACTCCCTCTCTCGCCCAAACCCTAGAACGACTCTCAGCAACTTCTCTCTCAACCGCTCATCTATTCAACAGCGATGGTGAACACCAGGAAATCATCTAAGTCCGGCGTCAAATCCGCTGAAAAGAAGAGGGAAAGCATGCAGTCCTCAAAAGCTCTGGCGGTGAAACCCCAAATCCCAAAATCAAAAGCTCCGAAGGAGAAAAAGGTGTCGCCTTTATGCTCCGTCACCGAACCTTTGGCCGAAGCAAAGAAGACTACCGGAGGAGTAACAGTTAAAATCCCTCAGTCAATCACGGTGGACTCGTCCGTCTCATTAAATTCTGGTACGTCTCAAGAAGTTTGTCCCCAATCTGAGGTAATTCCAACTGTCCCTTCAGTTTCTGCAAATATTCCGATTGTTGAAAAAATTATGGCGGACAAAGTTCTGAATGTGGGTGTTGAGAAGGAGGGTGAGTCTGTTGACTGTGTTGAAGCCAGTAGGGCTGTTATTGGTGCTGGTACTAGTAGTGTTAATATTAGTGATAAGGCGATTGTTGGTGATAAGGCCGATAGTACTGTCACTGGAAATAAATATGTCAAGCATGTTGAAGTTGGTGAACCCAGCAAGGTGGCTGGAGGGTCAGCAATATGGAGGGAGAAAATCCATGCCTCAGGGTATATTCGTCCGAGAGGTTTATGAAGAAAGAAGGGGACTCGCCGAGTTGTTTCTCCAAAACAATGTCTGGCCAAGATTAGTACAATCAAAAGAAAGCTGATAGCGATGTCTGATGAGGAGACGGAGAAATTTCTTGAGACCTTGGGGAAGAGGAAGCTAGTGATTAATGAGGAATCTGACGATGGCTCGGACAAGAAGATTGGAGGTTCAGAAGGTGAACCAATCAGTGAGCAAGAGGAGATTGTGCCTGAGATGGTTCATCCACCAGAGAATCTTGATGTGTTGAAAGAATCCATACCAGAAGAATCAGACCCAGTAGAAAAGGATGAGGAGTTGGAGAAGATGTACAAAGACATTGATGATGTCATGGAAGATCTGGAAAAGGAAAAGGATAGAGGAGTGGCAAGTTCAGAGGAGGTTCCACATGATCAGGCCGTTGGGGCAGAAGAGTCTGTTGCAGAGAAAGCGTCAAGTGTACCAACTGTGGAACCAAGTGTTCAGTCTGGTGTTGAGACTGGAAGAGTTGCAGAGAAAGCTACAAGCGTTCCAACGGTGGAACCATCTGTTCAGACTGAAGTTGAGACTGGAATAGCTCCCAAGGAAGTTGGTACTAAGGAGATGGTGACTGTACCTGTAGTTGTTTCTCAAGATGATCATATGGAGAGGGATGGTGCATCAGTTCGTGAGGACACAGCGAAGCAAGTGTCGAAGGATGCTACTCTTTCAGAAGATGACCAAGACCTTGTCCCTCTTGTCAATCTCAAAAGGACAAAGAAGGAGAAGAAGAAGGTAGACTTTGCAAAGTCTGCAAAGGGATCAGCTCAGAAGGTTGCTGAGGTCAGCAGTGGTGTAGGGGGAGTCGGCTCTTCCAAGAAAAGGAAGCGCGATGCTGCGGTTCCCATCTCTGAAGATGCTGGGAGATGCGAAGTCCCAACCCCTGAGTCTGAGACTGTCCCAGTGGGTAAGGTCAAGAAAGGAGTGTGGTTCGTTAATAAAGACGCTGCGTTGAAATGGAATTGTGTGCTGAAAAGGAAAATCATTCCTGAAAGGTTGCTAGATGAGTCCCGATACAGGGGAAAGGAAGTGATTGAGGTGCTCAAGGAATCTGATCTGTTCTGGACGTTGGACAGATGCAAGCCGTTCAACGAGCAATTGGTGCGTGAAGCCATGGTAAACCTTCCTCCTGGGTTTGGGGTCATTGGAGAAGCAGATTATAGGGTCTTCTATGTTAGAGGAAGAAGGATCAAGATTGATCCTGAGCTGATCAATGTATACTTTTCCATGGACGACCCAGCTGTTGATGAAGAGGAATCAAGCCTTGAGAAGATAGTGAGCACCATCACTACAGGCTCTGTTCGGTGCAGGCCTGAGTTAGTTGTACATACAGCGGATCTGTCGATGTTCTATTCGATGCTGTTTTCAACTGGAGGCCGTCTACTCATTGCTCTACTGTCAATAAGGACACAACTGATTTATCAGATAGGAAATAAGCTAAAGTTCAACCTGGGCAGAGTGATGTTCAAACAGATTGCTGAACATGCCACTTCGACGAGAACTCTGCACCAGATTTGCTTCCCGTCTCTGATATATGAGCTGATCATCCATCAAGCTCCAGATTTGAAGGCCCCGGCTGACCATATCACAAAGGCACCCATCAAGTTTGTCGTTGACCACAAGTTGTTTAAAGGGCGTCACGTGAACGATCTCAAGGAGGGGAACCAGAAAGGAAAGGGCGCTGCGGAGTCGAGTCGAGGGGGAGCCAGGATGGGCCGAGATGAGAGGATCCAACTGCTCAATGACCTGAATGTCATCATCGAAGTGGACAAGGAGCAACGCAAGCGCATCAACAAGCTCACTCGTGCCCTTAGCTACCCAAGTGAGGATGAATCTGATGATACTGATTCTGAGGATGCCTCTGATGATGGGTCGTCTGCATGAAGGTCCTCTAAAAAACTATCTCCCTGATTTATTTGTTTAAAACTTTCATACTTAGTGCTTGTTCTTGCACATTTTGATTGGCTGTTCAAACTTGGATTACACCCCTTGCCAGTTTGTGGCAAAAAGGGGGAGTATTTTTGAGGAGACAATTTTTGTTTCCCTCAAAGTGTCTATTGTCTAGATAGTTAGATAGACTTAGTTATCTAGTAAATCTGGTTTCGCCAAAATGCTAAGGGGGAGATTGATGTTCCCTTGAGTGGCATGTATTTGGCAAAACGTAGCTTAGACAGTTCGAGCAGGAGTTCAGGGGGAGTTCGAACATATCCTAGTACTCACATACAGCGTGGAGCAGACGCAAGGATATTTTCCGGAAGGATATTGGACAGCGAAGATATCGCCAAGTTAAGTCGGCCAGTGACAGATGCTTGTCGTCACAGCAAATGTGCAAATAAATTTATAGTCCGCTACTCGCGACTACACTACTGGGTAGCAAGTGGTAAGTAGGGGTCGAACCCAAAGGAGTCAGTGTGGATTAGTTGTTTTTACGGGATTGTCACGAAAGTAAATACAGTTGGGGGTTGGGTTTGAGTGTTTTGAGAATTGAAAGTAAATTACGACACTTGATATTACGATTAAAGGAAAGATTCGGTTTCAGGGGCCTTGTATTATAGCCTATTTATCATTGACCTTTAGTGAATCTTCTAAGTATTCAAACATGAATCGAGGCTATTCCTAGCTCAAGACTTGCAACATCGTCTAGCCTTTTTCAAGGTCGTAGAGCACTTATTCTACTTAGACTAGCACCAGTACCCATTTCGAGGTACGCTAGCCTGTGTGCATCCATCTGATCCCTTTGGCCCAGTTTTCAAATGGTTTTTAGGATAAGTCGACCTCCTCGGATAAGTTTGTCCATTTGGTCCCTTTGGCCCAGTTACAAATGGTCCACTTACCCGAGTATGATCACGAACCCCCAAGGACAAGCTTACCCATTTGGTCCCTTTGGTCCAGTTACAAATGGTTCACTCACCCTTGGAAATTCTAACTTTATATATGGCACATAGAATAAGTTTTGAATACTAATACGAGACACTAAGTTAATAGTCTAAAACATTTTATAATACAAGTGCGCCCCTTCTACCGAACTATGAGTTTAGCTACTATTCATCGCGCTAAACATTATAACTAAGGAAATAAAAACAGTTGAATAAATACTAAGAAATACTTACAACCGTTGAAGCGCCAAGGGAGCAATCTTTTATTTCCAAAGCGAAGAACAATTTTATTGAAAATGAAGAGAGGAGGGTTAAGCCCTCTCTCTCTCTCTAAAGTGTGTACAAGTATGGGATGATACAAATGAGGAGGGATGGAGCTCTTTTTATAGCCATGGGAGAGGAAACTTAGTGGCTAAGTTATGGAGATGGAGGGTGGAGATGGCTTGCACTTGTCACATGGAGAGAGGAGGAGGAGATGTGTGGAGGAGAAGCCACCACATGGAGGAGGAAGGAGGAGCCGCCGGCGGCTAAGGGAGGAGGGGTGGTGGTTGTGACAAGTGGAGGAAGAGGAGAGGAGGAGAGGGGTGTGTGAGGGAGGAGCCGTCCATGTGAGGAGGAGGGTGGAGTTTTGTGTGGTTTTGTGAAGTTTTCACAAAACTATCGGTGTATTTCAGCTCCGGGTTGAATTTAATTTCTCCATGGTTTGATTTGTTTTGAGTGATTCCCTGTCAGGATCTTGAGATTTATTCATTCAGCGTCTGATCTTGACCTTGGAATGACTCGTAACATCTTTTCTGCGTAAAAGCTCCTCCTTAGCGTGTATTTATTCTACGCTCCAAAATACCCTGTGGATAAATATCGGAACTAACAACCAGAAGTTAAATAGACAAAGTGTCTAATTAAGGGGGTTTTACTGTGTTTATGATTCGTATAATTTTGGTCCATCAAATCACCCCACACTTTTAGTTGTTCGTCCCGAACAATGCTATTAAAGGGCGTACACACAATCTAATTAAAATATGAAAGTGAGACTGTGGGACTAGATTTATCCTAGTTCATGCATTACTACTTATTACTAAAATAAACTGCGTAAATAAATAGAAGAAACTTAATACTTGTACCTCCGTGTTGAGATGCAAATTATATTGGATGTTTCGGGAGATAGCCCTTTTTAGGCTCCTGGACTGCAACCTCGGGATCGTCTCGTACTATATGGTTTTCTGGTAGCTTTCTCTAGTACGTGATTCGGTTCGGGCTTCAATGGTTTGGTCTTTTTTATTTTCTTTTTTGGCGAGGGATAGCTTTTTGTAGTGAATCGGCCTTTGGCCTTTGATTTGACTCTTTGAGTACTTCACTTTTTTGTTCGGTTAAAACCTTCACAATTTTGGGCCTTTGGCCTCTTGATTTGCTTCTTTGAGCTTTTTGCGTCTTTGTGACTTGCTAGTCTATTTTCTCAAGCCTTTCTTTTGGGAGGTCCAATCATCACCCGCAAGCCTATGGAAATACCTCCCCGCTCCTCTCGTTTTTGCCGTTTCGCGCGGGTCAAGGTGAGGGTCGCTCATCTATTTTCTCGGCTACTTTGACTGTCGTTTCGCGCGGGTCAAGATGAGGGTCGCTCATCTATTTTCTCTGCTACTTTGACCGGAGATAGGACGGTCTGATTCCCGTCCTCGCCTTTTGCATAAACACTGCATGGCGGAGATGACTTCAATCTTCACTGAAACCCGAAGTGCAGCCTCCACTGACTTCGAAAACCATATAGTTTGATCTGATCCTTTAATTGCTAGCCAAGCCTCTCTAGGGCAGTTTATATCAACTCCACATCCCTAGTTTATCTCAGCACAAAGGGACAAATGAGAAGTTACATTCTACGTTTTTAAACAGTTGAATTTTCACAAGGTTAATGCATGAATTTTGGTCTATGTTTTTCACATTCTCAAGTTCATATTTTCAAAAAGATACTACTAAAAAAGAAAAACATGTTATGTACACAGATGGTTCTCACCCCACACTTTTGAACGAAGGCGTGCCTTTCAGCAAGACTTAGTTCAAAAGTCATGCAAGCAAATATATACCGGTGAGGTGAGAATGATGCAAGGCAAAAAAAACTAAATGACAAAAACTAAATGACAGAAATTAAATGACAGAAAGTAAGATAGTGTCGGGTTACCTCCCGACCAGTGCCTTTGTTTAATGTCGTTGGCTCGACGATACCTCATTCCTGGATCATAAGTAGGGATCCCATGGGTGCTTGAGGTAGAATTTCTTCTCGGTTGTCCTTTTGCTCCGAGAGGGTGAGGCTTCTTTAACCATAGCTGCTGGTCCATTGAGTCGTGCTTTCTTGTTTCTCCTTCCGGGTTTCCATTCTTTCGGCCCATGCCTTTGCCGCTTCTTCATGTTTGAATAGTTGGCACTTTTGCGAGTTTGGAAGTTGGGTTTTGTGCCTTCAAACATCGGCGACCACAGGCATGTTCCCATGTGAGGCCTCTTCTTGGTGGTAGCTACGAATGGTTGTCTTGGAATGATTGAGTTCCCGGGTGGTTTTTCTTGGCTTGTGACGAGAGAGATTTCCTTTGTCGGCTTTTTTGGCTCATTCTCTGCCTTCAACTCCCCTTGTACCGCATCATCATTGATTATATGATCTTCGGTGGTTATGATCGGCATGAAACGCGAAGGGTTAAGTTGAGGCACTTCGACCATGAGGACTAGGTCTGTTTCAGGTGCTCCGACAGTGAGGACTAGGTCTTTCTCGGACAGTTCAGCAATGAGGTCCTGGACTTCCTCGGGTGCTTCGAGCGCAAGTACCAGGCCTGGCTTGATTTCTTCGGCCGCTTCAGCAGTGAGGTTCGGGACTTCTGTAGGTTCGGCAGTTAGGACAGTGATTTCCTCGGATGGATTGGTGATAAGGACCGGGTCCGATTGGGACAGTCATGTCAAGTGCAACTGAGACTGCCTGGAAGCGATCAATCTGCCGCACACAACAAAGGTGAACAAGCTTTCGAGAGAAAGCATCTGAGCTTCAGGAGAAGGTCGAGAACATTCAGACTGCAGGTTCGGATGAAGGGGATCGAGGTTAACTGCTGTAAACCTCGGTTGCAAATCTGAGAGACGTAGTGTTAGAGGCTATGCGATTACAAGGTGTAAGCGTAAGTCCACTTGTAGCTCTAACTCGTAATAAAGATTTGCTGTCCCTTCTAGGGTGTGGGAAACCCCCCAGAGTAGGCCTGGCCAAACTGGGTTATCATTCTGTGCGTTCTTCTACTTTCGTTCTGTTGGTCGAACTGTTGTGATACGAGTTCAAGGTCTATCACAACTGAACCTTGAACTGTCTGCTGAACTAATGTGCAAAGAGTTCAAGGTCTGTTGCAACTGTATCTTGGACACAAGCTTGAACAGGGGATATAATTTCAGTCTAGCATGCAGTTCTCGATCTGAATGTTGCCAATTGTGCATGGAATGGTGTAAGTTCTCGGATCACCACATTTGGGGGGCACCTTTCGTTGCATGATGACCGACAAGTTTCTACTCATCAGCTCTTGATCATTTCTAGTACTCCTCCTCCGGTTGGTGCAAATCTCCTTTAGAAACTTAGCATATCGAGGGATTTGCTTGATGGCTTCCAAGAGGGGGATGTTGATCTCGACCTTGCTGAACAATTCAAACACGTCCTCATCCATGACATGTTTTTTTGGTACTCGTGCTGGCACTGGAAATGGAAGAGCGGCGCTGATCTTGGAGGTCTCGGTTCTGGGCACCGGGCGTGGACTGTGCTCCTCGGATGCTGGTACCGGGCTGGGCGCTGGTACCGGTCTGGGCGTGAAGTCCTTGGCCGCTGGGACCGGGCTGGCCGCTGGTACCGGGCCAGGCCTGCGTTCTTTGGCTGGGTCCTGCCTTTCTTCGGCTGCGCCCCTGCTTTCCTCGGCCGCGTCTCTCCCTTTTTCGGGCAACTTCGGGCCTTCGTCTTCCTCTTGCTCCATGGGTTCGACGACAAGCTTTCTCCCACTCCTAAGGGTCACGGCACTTACGTTTCCCTTCGGGTTTTGAATGGTTTGAGAAGGAAGCTCTCCGGGTTCATTGTTTAGCGCTGACATTGAGGTAGCGAGTTGGGACTATTGCTTCTTCTAAGTCTGATATTTCTCCCTTCGTTTCGACTTGGAATTGATGCATAGAACCCAGGAGTTCCTTCACTACATCATCAAGGGATTTGTTTGGTCCTTGATGATTGCTTGGGATCGCCTGATACTGACTTGGTCCCCTTTGCGGATATTGGCCCGCCGGTGGGACATTCTGGTTGTACTGTCGGTGGGGCGGTGGGTAAGGTTGTTGAGCCGGTTGAGGGGTGGCTTGCTACATTTCCCTTGGATGATGGTTGTCGTTCCGCCAGTTTGGGTTGGGGTCATGCCGCCAGTTCTGCCCGGTTGCTTGCCCATATTATCGGTTTGGCCCGGCGCGGTTGTTGTTGTACCCTTGATATCCCTCTACTGCGTTGACCTCCACCGGGTCCTCCTCTATCAAGGTTGGGCATGCATCAGTCTTGTGGTTCGTAGTGCCACAATATTCACAAGGTCTCACTTGAGCCTGCTGCCTTCGTAGGATTTGGATCATCATTTCCTTCATTTGTTTCATCTCCTCGGGCATGGAGTTTACCGGTGCTTCGGCTCTTGCCACATTTTTGGTGCAGGAAAACTCATCTTGCCGAGTGGTCTCCTCTCTAAACCGGGCATTTTCAGCAACATTGGTGATGAGTTGCCTTATGCCGCTCAATGGTAGGCTCATCATGGACCCTCCAGCCAAGGCATCTAGGAGCCTTTTGTACAAGGGACTGAATCCATCAAGAAGATACTCGATGATGAGCTTCTCGGGCAGCCCAAGAGTGCAGCAACTTTGTTCCAAGCGAGTAAACTTCTCGAGGTAGTCGTACATGGTTTCATTAGGCCCCTGCCTTATGTCTTGCAGTTGCCTCCTTACTTGCATCGCCCTTCCCGCCGGATAGTACTTCCAGGAATTTCTTTTGCATTTGGGCCCACGTTCGGATGCTACCTGAAGGTAATGAAAGGAACCAATCATTAGCAGAGTCGATAAGGGAGAAGTAAAAAGCTTTTAATTTGAAGTCCTCTACATCTACTCCATAAGGTTTTAAATTTTGGCAAATGCCATGTAAACGTTGAAGAGGAGTAGTTGCAGATTCTCCCTAAGTTCCCGAGAACTTGGGCAAATTGTGTACGAGGGATGTGTTGATCGAAATGTTATCCAGTTCTGGGCCCTCGTATATGCACCACGGCTGGTTTCTGAAATTTGGGGCCGAAAGTTCTCCCATGGTCGGTTCGCGAAGGACGTCATCCTCATAGTACTCCTCAAAGATGGGTTGTTGCCTCGGCACTTGCTGATTCGGAGGAGGTGGCTATCTAGCGGGCTACTGACAGAGCCGTCGTTGAGGCACTGCAAAATTTACATTTATAGTTCCACTACTCGTGGCTCACTATTAGATTAGCAAGCGGTAAGTAGGGGTCGAACCCAAGAGAGTCAGTGTGGAATAGTTGTTCTTTGAAAAGAAAGAAAATAAAGTAAAGACAGGTTGGTTTTTTGGGTTGTTTTATGACAGAAAGTAAATGACTGAAAAGTAAATGACTGAAATTAAAGTGCTGAAAGTAAGTGCGAGAAAGTAAGTGCGTAAAGTAAATACTGAAAGTAAAGTGCGTGAAAGTAAAGTGCTGAAAAGTAAAGTGCTGAAAAGTAAAGTGCTGAAATGTAAAGTACTGAATGTAAAGTGCGTGAAAGTAAAGTGCTGAAAGTAAATGACAGGAAAGTAAGTGCTGATAAGTATGGATGAAAGATATTCAGTCTAGGGTCTCTACTTGTGAGACATCCATCATAGACTTCAAATGATCTTACTTTGTGTTCATAAGTGTGGGTTTATTCCTTTTCAAGACTTAAACCCTAAAGTAAGGCCATTTCTAGCACTTACACCACAATCTACTCCAAAATCAAGACATGGACTTCTAATTCTAAGTGCAGCCACTTGATCTCTCAGTTACGATCAACCAAGCGACTTAAGGAAGATTAAACTACTCGGCTAAGCTTTCCTCTTTCGAGCATCCACTTAGCCTTGTTGTCTAATCAAGATTGAACTACTCAGCTAAGCTTTCCTCTTTCGAGCATCCAATTAGCTTTGTTGTTCAACCGAATAATGGCACCGAACTAGTTGACACAAAATAGCATTAAGTTCTAGTCTCAAGATGCATACACAAGTATGAACACCCTTTGACCGAATATGCTTAGCTACTTGTATTCATGTCAAGGAATACAAGCACCATACTTATGAAAGTAAAGGAAATCAAGAAAAGTAAAGGAGAGGAGCTCCAAAACAAGAACAAGACATGAAAGTAAAGAGAGCTTCGGTTTTGACAAGAAAGTAAAAGAAAGCTTTAGCTACTTGTATTCATGTCAAGGAATACAAGTAGCCGTGGCCTTTGTGCAAGGAAAGTAAAGGGAGAGGAGCTCCAAATCGAGTACAAGGAAAGTAAAGAGCTTAGGAGCTCAAGAACAAGTGAAGAACAAAGTGTGTTTGCATTGAAAGCATATGTGTAGCATAGGTTGTTTTGGAGAAGAGAGATAAGCTCTCAACTCCCTAATGTAGTCTACATGATTCTAAGGGCATGCCCTTCTATTTATAAGCAAGACAAAACCGACTTAGGGGGGAAGAGGATATGCATTGGCTTGAAATATCCCAAAAGCACTTCATTTTGATTGGTTTAGCCAAAAGCCACCCCACTTGCCTTGTCACTTGCCTCGAACCGACTTGAGCTTGGCTTCATCCAAAGGGCAACTAGCTTGGACTAGATGAGGCCAACCGACTTGATGGAGGAGAAGATATGGATTGGGTTGGAGAAATATCCCAAAAACAAGCCACTTGAGTTTGAAGAAGAGAAGAGCCAACCACTTGGCATTCCACTTGCAATCGACTTGCACTTGCTTGAAGCCAAAGGGCAGCAGCCCTATGTCACTTGGGATGCCTTAGTCCAAAGCCAACCAACTTGAATAGTAAAGGCAACCGAAATCCAAAACCAAACCAAAATGAATAGTAAGTAACCGGAATATTGGGACTCGGTTGGTTCTTGGCCAGAACTTGGTTGGAGCATGGTTCGACTTGGTTTTGCTTGGCCGGAGCTTGATCGGAGCTTGATCGGAGCTCAATCGGAGCTTGATCGGAGGTTAGCCGGAGTTGGCCGGAATCTGGCCGGAGGTCCTTGGCTTTTGGACCACTGATTCTGAACGACAAAGTGATTCTAAGATGATCTCAAGAAGGATGCTAAGCCAGATTCTGCCCGGAGCATGGTCGAAATCCCAAAAATGGCCGAAATTGCCCTAGTTTAGCCTTGAGCGGGCTTGAGTCCTCGGCATTGCGTTCTCAGCTTTTTGGCGATGGTTCTAGCATTTTGAAGTGATTTTAAGATGAATGCTCGAGCTAGATTAGCTAGGGCCCGACCGGAATTATGATTGGCCCTAAAATGGCCTAGAACTCGGTTGTTTGGCCTCGGACGGACCCGGATTTTGGACCATGCGTTCATGGCCTTTTGATTGTGGTTTTGGAACGATAATGAGATTTGAAGTCGAGAGCCCGAAGTGGTTTTGTCGGAAAGCCGCCGGAAAGTGGTCATGGCCTGGTGTGAAGTTCAGTTTGGGCGCAGGCCTCGGACGGCTCGGACGCGGGCCTGGTTTTCTCGGCGCTGGCTCTCGGACGCGTCCGGCATTTCTCGGATGCGGCCCGGTTGTGGTTCTCGGCGCGCCCGGACGCAAAACTCGGTAGGCCCGGCTGGGTTCCTTGGACGCAGCTTGGTTTTCCTCGGTCCGTGTTGGGCCAATAATCACTTGGCATGCTTTTGGGCGCAAATCTCCCCTTTTTAAGTGTGATTCCTCTTTAGACTCCAAAATGCCTATATACACAAAACAACATTAATAAGCATATGTTCGTATGACCAAATGTCGTTTTTAGTGGGTTTAGTGTACTTGATAAGTCGTATAAATACGTCCCATCAGCTACCTTGAGCCAGCTCCATTCCGGACCCCGGGCGCTCCTTGGTTTCTCCAGGCAGCCTCCCGAATGGCTTGGTTTCGGTCTCGGACGAGTTGCTCCGGATCATCATAAAATGGAGGTGGTCCCTCGTCATTTCGGCCGAACATGTTCACCTTGTCGTTGACCTCATCATCATGGTGGCTTTCTGCACGAGACATGGTTATGCAGAAGCAAGTACAAAAATTAAGAAAAAGAAAGAACAACTATCCGATTGCTAAGTCCCCGGCAACTACGCCAAAATTCGACAGGCCGTCGTTGAGGCACTGCAAAATTTATATTTATAAGTGTCCACTACTCTTGGCTCACTATTGGATTAGTAGAGCGGCAAGTAGGGGTCGAACCCAAAGGAATTAGTGGATAGAGTAGTTCTTTTGAAAACGGAAAATAAAGTAAAACAATTGGGTTTGAATTTTGGGTTTGAAAGGAAAACGAATACTGAAAGAAAATGTACTAAAAATAAGGGTACTGAAAATAAAGGTACTGAATGTAAAGTTAGGTACTGAAAGTAAAGTTAGGTACTGAATGTAAAGGTACTGAAATTAAAGTTAGGAACTGAATTGAAAGTTAAGTACTTGAAAGTAAAGGTGCTGAATGTAAAGGTACTGAATTGATGTTGTTGAAAGTAAGACTGTAAGTAAATGGCAAGTTGGTGTTTTGATCAAGAGAAAGATTCGGTCTAGGGGCCTTATATCATAGCTTCGTTCATCATCGACCTCTAATGATTTTACTAAGTGTTCTAAGGTGTGGGTTATTCTTTTTCAAGACTTAACCCATAACAAGGCTATTTCAAGCACTCACACCACCGGCTAGTCCTTTTCAAGACAAAGCTTACTAGTTCTAGCTAGACTAATACTCCATTGAAAGATGTATTAGTCTATGTGCATCCACTTGATCTCACATTTCCGATCAACCAAGTGGTTTTAAAGAGGGGATGAACTACTCGGAAGAGCTTTGCCTTTTCAAGCATCCACTCAACCTTGTTGTGTTCACCCCGAATTGATGGCACAAAGAACTAGTTAGAACACTAAGTAGCATTAATTAAAGGGTCTAGAACGGTTTTATGATATAAAAACCCCCTTCAACCGAATGAAGAGTTTAGCTACAAGTATCCATTGAAAGGAATACCATAGCTAGTACAAAGGAAAATAAATGGTTTTTGAAATGAAAGACAAGAACAAGTAAAGGTTTTGGAAAAGTAAATTAAGAACAAGTAGAGAGAAGTTGAAGCTTTTGATATCCAAAAGTGTGCAAGTGTTTACAAACTTTTGAGTACAAGTGACAAAGATCAAGCTAGTGAGATAAGTGACCAAGTATCCAAAGACCAAAGATTAAAAGTTTCTAGAGATGTGTTTTCAAGGGCCAAGCTCTTCCTTATATAGGCAAGGGGAGGCGGTTGGGTGTTGGAATGGAACCAACCGCCTAGGATTCGATCCCTCCTCAAGTGCACCGCCTTGGACTCGGTTGGAGGCCAAAGGACAACCACATGGGCGGCTTAGCTCAAAGGCCAACCGGCCATGAATAGGAAAGCCCAACCGGAAGGTTAGACTTGGTCCCGGTTGGACTTGGGCAAAATTTGATCGGAGCAAGGATTGAACTGGCCGGAGCATGGTTGCATATGATCTGAGCTTGATCGGAGCATCATCGGAGGCTGATCGGAGCTTGGCCGGAGCTTGCCGGAATCTGACCGGAATCTTGGTCGGAGGTACTTGATTCGTGAACAATGGATTCTGAACGACAAGGTCAAGATAAAAATGGTTTCATCAAGGATGTTAGGCCGGATGTTAGGCCGGATTCTGGCCAGAGAATGGCCAGAATCCCAAAATACCTAGAAATGCCCTTGTTTGGCCTTGACCGGGCTCGGGGACTTTGGAATGCGTTCTTGGCCAAATGCCGAAGGTTCTAGCATATTTGAGTGATTATAAATCGGGTCCATGAAGGTTGCCAAGCCAGAATCTGGTCGAAGCATGGTCGTGTCCTTGAATGACTTGAAGATCTCGTTGGGCGCAGGCCGGCCGGGCTCGGACGCAGGTCTCGGCACTCTCGGACGCGGGTCTCGGACACATCCGGCATTTTCAAGATGCGGGCCTCGGCACACATCAAGCGCTGGTCTCGGACGGCCCGATTGTGGTTCTCGGCGCGCCCGGACGCGCCCTACATTTCTCGACACAGGCTCCTAGGCGCGTCCGGCATTTTCAGGACGCAGCCCAGCTGGGATCCTCGGGCGCGGCCAAGGGTTTCTCGGCGCAGCCCGGTAGTGAAGTTCGGTCCTGGCTGAGGCTCTCTCGGTCCCCGACTAGCCAGTTTTGACTTGTGATCCATTTTTAGCACAAAACTCCTCTTTTAAGCTTGTTTCCACTTTAGACCTTCAAAATGCCTGTAAAGCAAAACGACACTAACAAGTAAGAGTTCAAAGGGTAAAGTGTCGTTTAAGGTGGGTTTAGTTGACTCGATGAATCGTATAAATGCGGTCCATCATGATTGCAGAAGAGTTGTAGGATGAGATAAACCACTCTTGCCGCCCCGAAATCCTCTTCCAAAACATACATTGCTCGTGCTCATTGAATTTTCGTGCTTCAGCATCATGAAGAGGGAAACCTAGCCATTCTCGGATCACACTCTCCTTTATCTTAAAGTCCCTTCCTCCCAAAACAAATTTCCAAAAGAATTCCCCTTCCTCCTCTTCATCCTTAAACCAGTCGAAAGAGCAAATAAACTCCTCCACTACCCTTAGGTAGGACCCCGGATCATTCATAAACAAGAAATTAAGTCTACTATGACTAAGCCGAGAATGTACCTCATCGGCGACTTCAAGGTCAAGGCCTCTAAGGAGCTCCATGTCGGGGTAGAGAGTAGGAATGGCCGTCTTCCCCTTCTTCTATATAGTGGTGTGATGCTTTCGGTGCTTCTTGCCCCTAAACACTAGAGGCTCGGAGAAGGGTTATGGGGTCAGAAATGGCAAGGGGCCCTCCAGTGGTCCTTCATTTGGCACTACGGGGACGAGTGGACTGGAGGGAGGTGCTCCAGCTGTGGGCGAGGGCACTCTATGAATAGGAGGCACGGGGACTCTTCTCTTCTTCAGTTTCTTCAGCTGAGAGGGTGCACCCTTAGGACGATGGCTTTCCTTCATGGGAGGAGGTATGGGAGAAGCCAGAGGAGTGTCCACTTCCTCTTCTGAGGCTGAGCTAGAGTCCCTTAATGAGACCCTCAGCAACTTCCGCTTGCGTGTGACAAGAGGCCTATCATCCTCGTCACATTCATAGTGTTCATCAATGGGAGCGTCCCTTGAGGGCTTTTGGGCAATCCCCTTGCCCTTAGATTTGGTCTTGTACAAAGAACCGCCTTGAGGCATGGTTGCAGAGGGAATGGAATACGATGAGATCTGAGCTGAGCTGCTTCCCATTCGGTTGACTGGTCTTCAGGCAACTCCAGTCGGTCGACTGGCCTGGTGATTTAGGTCAAAAATGGGGGCTTTTTGAATCGGCTTTGTTGGACGAAATCGAGGCTTGGGTTTTGCAATCGAGTGGTTTTTTATCTGATTGAGGGGTCGAGTGTGTGCTTGTGATGCCGGAGTGAGGAGATCGGGCGACGGTGAGTTTTCCGATCGGGAACGGAGATGTGGAGGTAAGGCTCGACTGGTTTATGATGGTGGTGTGGGTGCAAGATGGTGGCGAGGTGACGGCGGGGTGAGGGTGAAGAGGCCGGGAGTGGTGGTTGAGCGGAGGTCGGGGTCAAGGGGGATTTCGGCGGTCGCTCGAGTGAAGTGGTCAGTCGGGTGGTATGAGTGTGAAGAGGAATGAGCATTTTGATATAAGGGATTTACAGTCGGTCGACTGAGAGTTCCAGTCAGTCGACTGGCCTGGCTATTTTGTCAGTGCACTCTGATCATCGATCGAGTCGGTCGACTGGTCTTTCGGCCACTTCCCAGTCGACCGACTGGAGCCAGTTTCTCAGCAAAGGTCCTTCCAAGATTTTGCTCGAAATCTTCCGACTCTTCCTCAACCCCTACTCCACACTTAGGATCATTCACTCCACAAAACGAACGAGTATCACTCAACGATTCACACAAGTTCAAAGCAAGCTAGAGGCACGCTTCACCAAGTAATCACTAGCATACATATGATTTTTATCAAAAGAAAACAAGCTAGGATCATACACTCAACACTTAAGACATCACCACCTTCTAGAAATTTCATGCAAGCACAATTCTACACCAAGCACACCTAATCATGCATGTAGATCATCCGAGCACAAAGTTCACATTCAAAGTTTAATTTACGCATGCCAAACATTTATGGAATTACTAGTCATGGATGGACAACTCATAACCCGGGTTACCTTCCGTAAGGGCCTAGTTTAACGTCTTGGCAAAGACCGAGCCGAATCTCCTTTTTAAAAACACACTTGAGGACTCTTTTGCTAGGATCCCTCCTCAAGCGGACTTGTAGAATTCTGGAGTATCAATCCGGATTCTTTGAAGAGTTGCAAGCAACTTGTTTAATAGCCCTTTTCCAAAGTGATGGTAGCTTCTCACCCTTTGATGTATTTGCTTTTCCATTCTTACTCATCTAATTGGTGCATGATGATGAGTCAAGGTGATCAAAGGAAGGGTCTTCATCGGGTTCAAGTATGTTGTGCAACTCCATCTTATCAACTTTCTTGCCCTCAATAATTTTGGTTCCCACATTGTCTACCTTTTTGCTGGCGGTGGCTAAGAAGGGACGCCCAAGGATCAATGATGAAGTGAAGTTGTCCCCCATATCTATCACCACAAAGTCATATGGAATGTAGAATTTGTCAACTTTGATTGGGACGTTCTCCACTAGCCCCCAAGGGTGCCTTGTAGTCCCATCCGCGAGTTGTAGTGTTATTTTAGCGGATTTCACCCCCTTTCAATCCAAGCTTGTGGTAAGTGGCTAGGGGCATAACGCTCACACTAGCCCCAAGATCGGCTAGTGGACTTGTGAAGTTCATGTAACCTATCGAGCAAGGGATAGTGAATTTTCCGGGATCTTTTGCCTTTTGGGGAATTTGCTTTGAAAAGAGGGCACTACACTCATGGTTGAGGAGGTGGAGATCATCTTCTTCAATGGTCCTCTTTATGGACAAAATGTCTTTTAGAAATTTGTTGTATAGACATATAGCTTTTTCAACATCTTTGTGAAGACCTCATACTCCTTGTCAAATTTAGAGGGCTTGATGAGCCTTTGAGGGAAAGGAACCGGTGGAAAATAAGGCTTGAGTCCTTCCTTTCTCTCTTTAGTTTCTTTTTCTTTTTCGGTTGGAGGATTAGGGACCTCTTCATTGAGTTCTTCTTCTTCTTCGGCTCTAGCTTGGCCAATGGGTTTTTGAGGTATTTGAACGGCTTTCTTTGGTGTAACACCCTCCAATTTCCTCCCACTTCTAAGGGTTACCGCCTCACAATGTTCCTCACGGGGAACCTTTGATAAAGCCTTCTCATCATGCTCTTTCATCTCTAGCAATTCATCCTCAAATGACCCCTCAATGTAGATCACGTTGCAATATTCCTTTGTGTCATGCTCGGGTCGAGCCGGTAGCTTTCCTTGTGCTCTAGTTGAGGACTCGGCTTGTTGAGCTATTTGGTTCTCAAGCATCTTGACATGTGTTTGCAAGCCTTGGTGAGATTGTTTCATTTCTTTCAATTCTTTGCTCATCTCAAGGATTGCGGAAAGCATGAGATCGAAGTTTTAGGGCTCATTTGATGGTTGAGGAGGATTATCCTCTTGTTGGTAAGGCTTTTGAGGTTGAGCTTGATATTGTTGGCCTTGATGTTGGGTCCTTGGTTGAAATTGATTCCTTGGAGGGAAAGCTTGATTGGTTGAAGTGGCTTTGGGATCAAACTCGGGACGAGTAGGATTTGTGGTCTTGTATGAGAAGTTTGGATGATTCTTCCAAGCAGATGAAAACTTTGGGGTAGCGTAGTTGGATTGAGAATTTTGGCCTTGAGAAGCATTAGCATTATACTCTCTCCCTTGATTTCCACCAACATAGTTCGCTTCTTCATACCCATTTCTACTTCCATCCCTTTGAACCAAAGGGCAAGAGTTGGTGTCGTGCTCATAAATTTCACAAATGTCGCATCCTTGGCTTGTTGAGTGGTGTCTCTCCGGGTGCTTCAATTTGAATACTTCATTCAAGAGGTTCTCAAAATCCTTCTTTAGGGCATCATAGTCACTTGTGCTTACCGCCTTTACTTCATGTCTTTCTCCCCTCCTTCTTGGGTTTCCTCTTTCACTCCCACATGTGAAGTAGTTATTGGTGATCTTCTCTATTACCGCATATCCTTCATGAGGTTCAAGCTCCATGATAGCTCCTCCCGCGGCGGTATCAAGTGCAAGCCGCGAGGGACCATCAACACCATGATAGAAGGTATGGAACACGAGGAGATTGTCTAAGTTGTGATGTGGGCAAAGCCTTTGGTACTCTTTATATCTTTCCCAAGCTTCTTAGAGCATTTCTCCATCCATTTGTGCAAAGTTTGTGATTTGACTCCTATAGTAGGCCGTCTTGGAAGGAGGGAAATACTAATTGAGAAATGCAACGACGAGTTCCTCCCAAGTGGTGAAGCTATCTGGTGTTTGGCTCCTTAACCAATCCGTAGCTCTTCCCGCGAGGGAGAAAGGGAACAACCTCAAGGGTTTAGCATCCTCGGAGACCCCATTGACCTTGAAGGTATCACAAACTTCAAGAAATGTAGTCAAGTGAGAGTTTGGGGTCCTCGTGGTCTCTCCCTGAGAATCGGTTTGATTGAATCATTTATGTTGTTGAGGTCTTCAAGTCAAAGTCTCGGTTGTCCACCGTCGGGGCAAGGATTGGGGAACGATATCCGTAAGCATTAGGAGCGGCGTGGTCTTTAAGGACCCTTCTAGCATGAGGGCCTTGAGGTAGTTGAGGAGGAGGAGGAAGTCTATCTCTATCTCCCATGTCTTGAGTAGTGGTTTCTTGAGCGTTCGATGTGGATCCTTTAGCCTTGGTTGTCTTACTCCTTGTGAGGTGGGGATCGACAATATCTCTTATGGGTTGATTCAAGTCTCTATCCACAATTTGGGTAAGCTTCTTTGACCTAAGTGGCATAAAAGAAATGCACCTACAAGGGGAAAACAAAACAAGACGAGTGAGGATGGTGGAATTGAACTCAAGAATCACAAGTAGTGAAACAATAAAAGAAAAACATGGAATAGTCGAAGTACTAAATGATTCGTCCTAGGGACAATCTGGCCATCACTCCCCGGCTGGCGCCATTTTGACAATTGTAAATTTTGTATAGTCAAAAACAATTTGTATTTGACCGGTAAGACCGGTGTCGAACCCAAGGGAGCAATTCGATTATACGCTAGGGGAGTCAAGTTTTCAACTTGGCTATTCTTAAAATTCAATGATGAGATGGTTATCAATCAAGAACAAGCAATGAGATAGCACTAAAGGGTTGAGTATCAATCAAAAGAGAGTTTCGAGGGGTTATTCTCCTCCTTGGCATTTCCCACGATCATGCATACAAGAATTAAACACATTCAAGGCGTTAGATAGTGTTGAACCTAGCTTAAACTAAGGTAGATCCCATTCTTATCAAATCTATTCTTAGTCAAGCTCTCTTATAGCTCGAACCTCACTCTCTCGAGGATATCGGTTCATTCCATGGCATTCATTAGCATTGGAAAATCTCCCAAGTGCAATAAATACCATGAAATCGAGTCTTAGTTCACTTCAAATCCGTAGATATGATCACATTTACTACATCTAAACCATCCCTAAGGTCGCTATATTCTTAGGTCAAGTTTTGGGATAAACAAGTCACTTTGGCATTTCATCAAACACCTAGTGGCATGCAATAATGAAGATCATAGCAAATGTGAATTTAACACCATAGATTAATCATCCAACATGTGTATAGATGATCAAGAGTACCAAGGAGGGTAACAACACCCTCAAACACACAAGGGGACTACTCACACATCATGTACGACAACATGGTGTGAGTAGGGTTTACAGCAACAACAAAGAGAATAGAAGATGGATAGAAATATGATGGTTAATCCTAATGTCTCCCTTTGATCTTCACTTCTCCTTGGTTGGATCCTCTTAGATAGCCTTGATTTTATCTCCTTTGATGAGTATTTTCACCCAAAAAGCCAGCCCCTAGGTCAAAAATCCCTCTTTCTATTTATAGGCTCGGGTTCATTTTGGTACTGTAGCTGGTCCAGTCGGTCGACTGGTGTATGCTTGCAGCCCAGTCGACCGACTCGCAATTGGTAGATTGTGAGCCTCCTATTTGTTTATCCAGTCGATCGGTGGAGAGTCTCAGTCGACCGACTCGAGGTTGACAAGTTTTGAGCACTGTAAGCTTCTTTTCAGTCGGTCGACTGGAGGGTCCAGTCGGTCGACTCGATGGACTAGCTTACTTCTCGTCCTGCTCAATCATCCAGTTGGCTGACTGGTACCGGGGAGATATTCAGGTGGTCGACTGGAGATCCTTTTTGCCCATATTTTGCTCTATTCTTCGGTTTTCCCCTGAGTTTTCATATTTAAGCTTTGGCACTAAGATGATCTTGTTTGCTACTTGAAATGTAGGGAAAGAGGTCAAATGACATTGAATTATTGCCGGAAATAAACTAAAGCTATAGTGAAAATGGGTACAAATAAGTCGAAAACTTGACTTATCAGTAAGAAGCATGGGATTCAACGTCTGTCTCTTCTAATAAGTATTGGATCATTGGACTGCAAGACCTTTAGGGGTGTTTTCAGCCAAAGAATATTGATTACATAAACACAATAAATTCCTCACTTCATCATACTTTTGATGTCGTTGTTTAGGTGCTTGTGTAAGATCATATAATGGTTTAATCAACTTATACTCTTGCCCATACATAATAAAGTCTTCATGTTGTTTCATATATACTTCCTCCTCTAATTTCCCTATTTAGAAATGCAGTCTTCGCATCCATTTGATGTAAAAACAACTTGTGAATAGCTGCTAAAGCCGTCAACAATCTAATTGTTGAAATTCGAGCAACTGATATAAGAATCAAAGTAGACGGTTCCATATTTTTGTCTAAAGCCTTGGATAACCAATCTTGCTTTAAACTTATCAATGATACAATCCACTGTCATCTTCTTTTTTAAGATCCATTTATTTTCCAAAAATTTGCAACCTGGTGGTATATCAACCAAATCCCAGTATCGTTGCATATGATAGAATCCATCTCATCATTTATGGCTCCTTTCCCTAAAATGATACATCTTTGGATTGTTATGCTTTGGAAAATATTGTAGGGTCATTCTCAATACCATGACAGTGCATGTATTAAGAGCCTATCTCTTTTTCTTTCACTAGGTAGATTTCAAAATCATCACGAGATGATTTTTGTTTTCTTACTCTTTCTAATTTCTGAAATTTGTTCACTTGGGTGTCACTTGATTATTTCTTTGCACTAGGCTCAAGATTCACATCTTTTGGCTTGCTTACCGATGAAAATCATTTTTTTATCATATTCGGCATCCCTCGATTCAATAACGGTATGACTCGACACATACTTATTTGGTTCTATAACATATAACATTTGCCTTAGAGTGATTGGTATAGCCAATAAATATGCATTTATCTCCCTTTTCACCTAATATTTTATGTTTAGGACTACTTAGTCTCACTACCGCCCTACAACTCCAAGCTCGAACATAGTTTTCTTTTTATACCAAATTTCAGATGAAGTAATGTTACTTCTCTTGTTAGGAACTCAATTTAACAAGTAACAAGCTGTTAACATGACTTCTCCCCAAAATTCATCATTCAGTCCCAAGTATGAAAGCATGGAATTGACCATCTCTTTAAATATTATATTCTCTCTCCCCGCAACACTATTTTGTTGTGGTTTATAAGGAGTCGTTGTTTCATGAATGATTTAAACGGATTGGAAATACTTGAATCATTAGTATTCCCCACATCTATCGGTGTGTAACCTTTTAATCAAAGTTCCCTTTTGAACTTCAACTTCACTCTTATAAATCTTATATTTATCAAGAGCATCATCCTAAGAGTTTAACAAAAAGACATAACAATTATCTATATAAGTCACTACATACATTTTGTTTCCTAGAGATGGCGATGCATGAAAATTATCACATAATGTCACAATGTATTAACTCAAGAAAGTACTTTCTCATTTTATATATCATGAAAAGGTTGTCTAGTTATCTTAGTAAGCATGCATGTTCTACACTTATCTATATTCATATCAAATGGAGGAATAAGATCATTTTTGGACATTTCATTGCAAATGCTTATAATGTACATGCCATAAAGTAGAAACACCGTCATTTGAAATAGTAGATTTCATATAAGAGTCATGATGCCTACATGTCACAAAATGGAAGGAAGCCCTTTATTAATACTAAGCTTGAACATGCCATTACACAAATATCATTGTTCGTCAAACAAACCACACTTGGATAAACATACTTATCGGCTTCATACACTTGCCGATGACCTAACTTGTTTAATAAAGTACCACATACAATATGTTTCCTAACTTTAGATACAAACAATACATTGGTAAAAACTAATGTTTTTTCAGAAGAAAACTCTATCTTTACTTGACCTTGTCCTAGTATAGAGGCAGTTGACTCGTCTCCCATATGAAGCATACGTCCTTCATTTGCAGCGACAAAAGATTTGAACATCTCGCTTTGTTTCTATTCATACATGCACAATAGCACCCGAGTCAACCCACTATGAAACCTCATCATCCTGCATAAAGAAAGTTTCAGAAATATTAGGAACATATTCCAAACTAGAAATGTTTCAAACTTATGTTAGTTTTATGGCATGTTGTTTGGCAAAACTTAGTATAGTTGTTCTAGCTGTTGTTCTAGACCGGAAGAGACAACTGTCCTGGAACAAGTTGAAGCAGAAGAAGTGTTTCCTAAATCAGATTAGGAAACCTAGTCGACCGTTGGAAGATCAAGGCGGTTGCACATCAGTGGACAGAAGTTGGAAGTTTCCAAATTCAGATTTGGAAACTTGTCTCAGCCGACGTAGCACAAGTTTGCCTGAAGATATTCCTGAAGATCAGTTTTGGCAAGTCGGTGCATATGCTTATCGAAGATATCAAAGTCGGTTAGGAGTTTGCTTGCGCGTAAAGTTATCTTAGTCTAGAAGATAATCGAAGGTTGCCTAATCTACATTGAAGATTCAAACGGAGGATTATCTACAAGAGATTTGCGCAAAAGATTAGGAAAGGTTTCCTAATAGGTTATAGGCGGTTTAGCTTAGAAATCCTATTCGTCCTAGGGTTTCTACCGCTCTATATAAGGAAGACTAATGCTTAGGTATTAGTTAGCACTTAAGGAGATATTATTCACGCTCATACTCATAGAAGGGAGGAGGTGGCAAACGGCGGTGAATTAATCGTAACTGGTTATTCACGACGCACGTATACGGCTGGAGAACTAACCGTCACTGGTTACTCAAAGGCGCTAGGAATCAATCTGTGGTGGTGCTCAACAGATTGTTCGAAGGACGAAGCTGAAAGCTCGCACTGAAGTTCTGTTACTGCGCATTCGGGAGAAGGCGCTGATTCTCACGGAGAATCATTCTGGTGGATACTGAGCGGGAGCGAAGATCTAGGGGGAGACCTAGATTGCAATTACTAGAGTGTCCGAGGCTCAGGTTGTTTAAGAGGGATTCTGTAAACGGTAAATCCTTTACTCGCAATATTCAATAATAGTGAATTGCTGTCCACTGGGCTAGAGAACGCCCCCCAGACGTAGGCTTGTTAACGCCGAACTGGGTAACAACTTTGCGTGTCGTTTTTATTTCCGCACTATTTGTTTTAGCGCATAAGTTGTGTTAGGAATTGTTCTGGATCTCGACCAGAACAACATCTCATCTACCAGGGGAAGATTTCAATTGGTATCAAAGCAAATACTCGACACACAGAGTAAGATCCGAAGGCTGGTAAGATGGATTTAAGAGAAGGACAGAACATCACGCGACCTCCTCTACTTGAAGGAAACAAATATGGTTATTGGAGAGTCCGTATGAAGGCGTTTCTAAAGTCCCAAGACGAATCAGTTTGGGAAGCTGTTGAACAAGGATGGACTCACCCGGTAGCTACCGACGAAGAGGGTAAAGTTAACCTTCTTGCTAAAGATAAGTGGACTGAGGTTCAAAAGAAAGCTGAAGCGGCGAACTCTAAAGCAATGAATGCTATATTCTCTGGAGTTGATGGAAAGAATTTCAAAATGATCTCTACCTGTGAGATTGCAAAGACAGCTTGGGACATTCTACGAACTGCTCATGAAGGAACAACCAAAGTTAAAATTTCTAGAATGGAGACGGTCACATCAAAATTCGAAAATCTGAGAATGCAAGAGGATGAGACCATTGCTGATTTCAACACTCGGGTTCTCGATATCTCTAACGAAGCATTCGCGCTTGGAGAACCAATGACCGAAGAAGCTTTGGTGAGAAAGGTGCTGAGATCTCTTACAAAGCGGTTCGCCATGAAAGCTCTTGCCGTCAAGGAAGCCAATGATGTGAAAACCATGAGACTGGATGAACTGATGGGATCCCTACAGACTCATGAGATGGATATGAATGAAGAAGACCGCCCTACAAAAGCCTCCAGCATCGGTCTAAAGGCTGAAGTTGGTAAAGACAAGACAGACGACGCGCCAGAACAACAGTACGCCATGTTTGCAAGAAACTTCGGGAAATTTATGAGAAGGCAGTACAACAAAGGAACTTATCCTGGTCAGTCCTCTAGTTCAAAATTCCAAAAGGATGGCAACGCTCAAAAGGGGAACCAATCTGGTGACTCCAACAATGACTCCAAAGGCAAAGGGATACAATGCAGAGAATGCGAAGGCTTTGGACATATTCGGGCAGAATGTGTCAATACGCAGAAAAAGAAGAATGCTTATGCTGTCAGCTGGAGTGACAGTGAATCTGATCAGGAGGGAGAAACTAATAACTTTGTCGCCCTAACTTCCTATGTCAACATCGAAGGAGAGACAAGCAACGAGTTAGGGTCAGAATCATCTTCCGAAAATCCCACTCAGTACTCAAGCTGCAGCAATAATGAAGAAATCATTGATGAAGACTTTGCCACCAAGTACAAGGAGTTGTTCCAGGAATGGTTGAATGAAGTTGAGCAGAACAAGATGCTCCACAACAATCTAACAGCCTTAACAGAAGAAAAGGAAAAACTATGGGAAGAGGCTGCTGTCCTTATCACTCAGAAGGTGGAACTTCAACAAACTATCACCGAACTTCAGGCCCAAGTAGCTGAAGTTAAAAATGAGCGAGATGATCTGTATGCTCAGAAAGCTGAACTTCTCACTGTTATCTCATCCCTGAAGGTGCAGATTGAAAGGAGTCAAGGTGATCATCCAGAAGGCATGTCTAATCTAAAGAAGAAGAATGCCGCATTAAAACGTCAAGAGGTAATCCTACTTAACACTATAGATGCGTTGAAAATTGAGATTGAGACAGATAAGGAGGCCCCTGTCAAATCCCTGGAAGATCTTCACTTATCTGGGTCTAGCTCACGGGTTGTTCCAGAGGAACTTCCCCCACAAGGATATGCGGCTGGTTTCCGTGCAAAGAGGCAAGACAAAAGAAGGTGCTTTAACTGCAACCAAGAGGGACACTTCCAGTCAAGATGTCCTGATCTTCATAGCCCTCACAGGAGGATGGATCAACATCATAAAGTGTCAAGACTACCCATGAAGCAAGTCTGGAAAATTAAGCAAAGAGGTGAAACATGTCTCGCAGCCTTCAGTTCCACGTTTTTCCCAGAAAAGCAAAGATGGTACTTCGATAGTGGATGTTCCAGACACATGACTGGGAATCCTAATTTTCTTACTGGGATAGAAAGGTTCAAAGGAGTATCCGTGACCTTCGGAGATGGAATAGAAGGCAGAGTTCTCGGAAGAGGAATACTGAATGTTCCAGGTCTATCTAGATTAACCGATGTTTTTCTAGTTGAAGGTTTGCAGGCTAATCTGATCAGCATAAGCCAGTTATGCGATGGGAATAATCGTGTCCAGTTCACACAGGACAAGTGTATCGTGCAGAACAATCTGAATCAAATTGTCCTGGCCGGGAGAAGAGCCTCAAACAACTGCTATTCAGTTGATCTTGGTCTACCCACTGCTATGATTCCATACAAACGAAGTAAAGACATGAAGACATCCACAGCATGGGGTGATTGTCGCAACCGTTGCTCTGTTCAAAGGAGGCTTAACTCAAAAGGATCTCGCTTTGAGAGTTGTTACACCAAGATGCTGTGGAAGAAGTCAAAACTGAACGAAGACAATATTGAGAGGTGTTACATCAAGAAGCTGTGGAAGAAGTCAATTCTGGAAAAATACAGGGTGGAACAAGATATGATGAAGCAGCAATCAGATATCTCAATTAGTGCCTTAAACAACATATGGTTTCGGACACCTAGATCCTCTCCGGATCTGTGTGCCACCAACAACTAAGTTGTTCCAGATCAAGTCCGTCAGCCAAAGCAACAAGGTGATATGTTTTTAGGGCTGACGTGGATGGCAGGGTGTGGTGCAAGAAGAAACGGTTGGTCTACCAAAGATATTCAAAATTATTCAAATATTTTTTATTTCGGCGCAAAGTGACGTGGCGGACTGGGGTGTTTTAAGAAGTTATATGGATTGCCAAAATTCGGATTCTATTTCCAAAATTACTTTCAAATCAACTGTTCGTGTGCCGCTGTCCTCTCCCGACGAAACCCTAGGCGAAGCTTGTCGAAGCTCTACAATGGTGGCCACAAGGAAGAACAAGGTTTCCAAAGCAACGACTGTTGACGCTTCCTCAAAATCGGTTGTCGCACCCAAGACTATCAAAGAAAACCCTAAATTGGCAAGTGACACAGTTCCCACAGGAAAATCAAAATCAGATGTCGCAAAGAAGGAGACTGTTCCGAAGAAGGCTAAAGCAACGGTGGCAAAGAAAGTATCGATTCCAGAGATGAAGAGTTCTAGCATACCGGATGACATTCCGGAAAAGGAAACGGAGACCACTGTTCAGGCAAAGGAAAAGAAGATCCCTAAATACGTTCCGGAGGAGATCTCCAAGAAAGCGTCCGTTTTAAAACCTACTGTTGCCAAAGAACCAGCAAAGAAATCGACTCAAGAGGTACTTTCAAATATTTCCAAATCTTTGAATACGAGTAGTCCTTGTATTCCTGGTGTTTCTGTGGTTGGGTCGGTAGTGGTTGGAGAAAAACCAAAGGTTATGGTTAGTGTTCCAGGGGAGGGTACGCCTGTGATGAAAGGTGTGAGAGTTAAGATGGTAGCTCATAAGAAAACCCCTGTGAAGGAGAATTTTAGGATTGTGAAGCGTAAGGTTATCGTCTCGGAGTCTGATGATGATAAGTCTAGTGAAAAGGATGGGGTGTTAGGTGATGAAGAGGTTGCTGTTGATGTTCATAAGGATGTTTCTGGTTCTGAGGACAAGGAAGAAAGTCTAGACAATCAAAGTATAGCATCTGCTGGAAATTCTGGTGAAGATGTTCCAGAAACTGCTGAGAGTTCAAGTGCAGAGGTGCAAGCTGACTCTACAAAAGAAGATACCGAAGAGTCGGTAGATGAAGAAGAAGAGGCTTCTCAGAAGGAGTCTGACAAAGTGGATGAGTCTCTCCAAAATCTATATGATGATGTTGACCAATTTGTGGAAGATGAGTTTTCTTCTAAAGATGCTGACGAGGGTGAAATCAGTCAACCAGATCGAGTTGTGGTGGATGAAGAGGTGGAGAAGCAGAGAAAGGATTCAGAAGATGGTTCTCTCAAGTTGTCAGAATTGCAAAAGAAAGTACAGAAGGATGTTCCAGCAAGTAAGGAACATGATGCTAAGTCAAAAGCTGGTGTGCCAAAGAAGAGAAAGGTCCTTTCTCCTACAGTTGTCGAAGAAACAAATGAGGTTGAGGCATCTGGTCTTAAGAAGGCTGCTTCACCAGTTGCTAAGAAAGCTAAGACAAGTTCTCCTACAGGCAAGGTTAGAGAAAAAGGGAAGAAAGTCCAGTTTGAATCTGGGGTTGTGATGAATGGTGTGTGGTTTGTGTTAGATGATCATGCTAAGAAGTGGGATCTTGTTCAAAAGAGGAAGATCGTGGCTGAAAGGGTGTTGGATGCTGACAAGTATGCAGCCAAGGAGATTGTAGGTCTGATAAAAGGAGTGGACTTGTGGCCATCAGTTACAATGGCTAAACCTTTTGCAGCATGTCTTGTAAGGGAAGTTATCGCAAATCTACCAGAAGGATTTGCAGACATTGAAAGCTCTGTTTTTGGAATGGCTAATGTGAGAGGCAAGCAGGTGGCCATTACTCCAGATGGTATCAATGATTATTTTGGGATTGACGGAGGTGCTTTGGATATTGGAGAGAACCCTAATTGGCACAAGGTTGCAGCTGTTCTTACTGGCGGTGCTCGTTCAAGGTGGTTCACCATGACTTTCCTGGTGAAAGAGCTCTCTTCAAAGCATTCCTTGCTTCACAGCATTGCTGTTCATAACTGGCTGCCGAATAATCATCATACTACTCTTGGTCATACAATGGGTGCTATTCTGAAGACCCTTGGGGCTGGGAAAAAGATTGATCTTGGTCGTCTTATTTTCGATCAAATTGCTAGCCATGCAACTTCTGTCAAAGTCAATCATCCGATTGGATTTCCCTCGCTGATTCACCAACTTGTGGTAGGACAACATCCAGATATCTTAACTAGGCAGGACAAGTTGACTGGAGATCCAAAGGTGTTTCTTGCAGACCACAAGCACTTTTCCGGTTCACACATTGTTGATCTGGTCTTAGATGCCCCCATTAAGCCTAAGAAGAAGTTATCTGGGCATTCTCTGGATGAATCAAGTGCTCATGTCCCTGCTGTCACTCGGAAACGGATGATCTCACATCTTGAAGAGGAGTTAGCTGATGCGAATGAGAGAGTGGTGCTGCTCTTAGCCAGAAAGAAGAAGATCACAAAGCTCTTGGTGAGCCTGCGCTATCCGGAAGAAGCAGATGATGGTGATTCGGCTTGTGATGAGGCTAGTGATGAGGAGTCCGACTACTAGTGCTGGTGATGATTCTCTGCCCCCTACTACAAACAATAGTTATTTTTTTGTTGAACTCTAGTTTTTTTTCTGTTGAACTCTTGCTACTGGTGTTTGAACAATTTGTGGCACTCCCTTGTCACTTTGTGGCAAAAAGGGGGAGTAAATATGGAGTTTGAAAGCTCCTTAAAAGATTCATTTGCGCTAGCTTGTTAGTCACATGTTACGGAGTTTGAAAGCTCCTTAAAAGATTCGTTTGCGCTCTTATTTTGTACGGAGTTTGAAATCTCCTCAAAGATTCAGTTGGTAGCTTAGTTAGTAGCTCAGCTAGGGAGTTTGAAATCTCCACAAAGATTCATCTATATTAGTAGTACAGGTAGCTTCAAGTAGGTAGTTTTGCCAATAATGCCAAGGGGGAGATTGTTAGTTTTATGGCATGTTGTTTGGCAAAACTTAGTATAGTTGTTCTAGCTGTTGTTCTAGACCGGAAGAGACAACTGTCCTGGAACAAGTTGAAGCAGAAGAAGTGTTTCCTAAATCAGATTAGGAAACCTAGTCGACCGTTGGAAGATCAAGGCGGTTGCACATCAGTGGACAGAAGTTGGAAGTTTCCAAATTCAGATTTGGAAACTTGTCTCAGCCGACGTAGCACAAGTTTGCCTGAAGATATTCCTGAAGATCAGTTTTGGCAAGTCGGTGCATATGCTTATCGAAGATATCAAAGTCGGTTAGGAGTTTGCTTGCGCGTAAAGTTATCTTAGTCTAGAAGATAATCGAAGGTTGCCTAATCTACATTGAAGATTCAAACGGAGGATTATCTACAAGAGATTTGCGCAAAAGATTAGGAAAGGTTTCCTAATAGGTTATAGGCGGTTTAGCTTAGAAATCCTATTCGTCCTAGGGTTTCTACCGCTCTATATAAGGAAGACTAATGCTTAGGTATTAGTTAGCACTTAAGGAGATATTATTCACGCTCATACTCATAGAAGGGAGGAGGTGGCAAACGGCGGTGAATTAATCGTAACTGGTTATTCACGACGCACGTATACGGCTAGAGAACTAACCGTCACTGGTTACTCAAAGGCGCTAGTAATCAATCTGTGGTGGTGCTCAACAGATTGTTCGAAGGACGAAGCTGAAAGCTCGCACTGAAGTTCTGTTACTGCGCATTCGGGAGAAGGCGCTGATTCTCACGGAGAATCATTCTGGTGGATACTGAGCGGGAGCGAAGATCTAGAGGGAGACCTAGATTGCAATTACTAGAGTGTCCGAGGCTCAGGTTGTTTAAGAGGGATTCTGTAAACGGTAAATCCTGTACTCGCAATATTCAATAATAGTGAATTGTTGTCCACTGGGCTAGAGAACGCCCCCCAGACGTAGGCTTGTTAACGCCGAACTGGGTAACAACTTTGCGTGTCGTTTTTATTTCCGCACTATTTGTTTTAGCGCATAAGTTGTGTTAGGAATTGTTCTGGATCTCGACCAGAACAACATCTCATCTACCAGGGGAAGATTTCAACTTAGTTTTCACATTAGAAGCTAAACATATAAGACCTTAATGAGATATCTGTCCATGGTCCTTAGCACCAAAAGCAGGATGGTTTTGAGTCTTGTCACTCTTCCCCTTTTCAACACGATAATCTCTTTTGAAGTGTCCAGCCTTTCCACAAATCTAGCAAACTCTTTTGGGACTATTGTTGGCTTGATTGTAAGGGCTCGTGTTACCCTTGTTCTTGTTCATCTTTTGAGAATATTCTTCCATCATGTTCACAACAAAGGAACTTGATGTCTTCTTCTGGTCATTCTTTTATGCACGAAAACCCTCTTCAATACTCAAATGACTTCCAAGCTCCACAAGAGATATGTTTTCCTTCTTGTGTTTCAGTATATGCTTGGCATCCTTCCAACTTGTGTTGAGCAAATTGCCCCAAGATACGTAGTATCTTATGGAATTGCTCCATCATCGGACGTGAGTCGACCATTTTGTAGTCGTTGAAGTTACTCACAAGAAACTTTCACATTTGAAGCATCTTCGGCCATATACTTTGATTCCAAAGAGTCACAAAGTTCCATAGCGGACTCTATATTTTGATACACGTCAAAAAGGGATTCAGACATACCGTTTAAAATGTGACCTCGGCAATCGTTTCTCCCACTTCTTTCTGCGCCTAAAAGCATCCATTGGTCCATCATCGCCTACTTTAGGTATTGGAGCAGAGAGCACATACACCACTTTGAGATTTGTGAGTATAAAGTGCATCTTCTTTTGCCAACGTCGGAAACCCGTTCCTTAAATTTGTCCAACTTCTGAAAGTTGTTTGTCATCTCACGAACCGTTGCCATCCATCACCAAACATCGATTTCGATTGCAATATCAGGCCTTAAGCTATTGCAGGTATGAACCATTATTTTTCCCAAAATTTATTTACATAACTGAATTATCTAGTTAAGCTAGAACTTGTACATTCATCGCTTCTTTTTCTTATCTAAAACACTAAAACAGAGCATGAATTCTTTCCATTTCAAAAACAGATAACAGAATCTACATTGACTCTATACATTTTTGACTCAATAAAACTACATTAGGATCCGAAAGGGAATCTTAATAGGTAGTCAGCCAAGCGATGGGGTGGAGTAGTCAGACTGTGGATGGGGTAGAGGCTAGCTGCACTTCTGGCTCTTTAACCGCTGGCTCATCATCCCAATTGGTCGTTCTATAATACACGGCATACAGTATCAGCTGCACTAGGCCTGAAAGTGATCCCAATCCATTTGGAATCTGTCACATTTAAAGGGAAAAAAAAGTAACGCAACGATGATCATTCATCCCTTAAAACTCTTAGCAATACGTAATGCCTGATACGTACTAGAAAAGGGTACGTCTTACCAAAATATACGGATCAAATTTCAGAGCAGCATAGATTACCCAAACAATTCCGTTTAAGAAATTCGCTAGTGACAAGAGGAACGGCATGTATTTGACGCTTTTTGTCCTTATAACTCGTTTCTGCAATCCCGGGATGAAGACATCAGAATCATTCTGTAAACATTTGCAGTTATTCATATGGGATTTTAGTATCTGACTGGGAAGAGATTACGGCATACCATGACTGTCAGTGGGGACGCGTACATAAGAATGTTGAACACAATGCATACTAATCCGATGACCATGGACCTGTGTTTCGTTCCGTGGACAAACTTCAAAGTCAGAACCACAAGAACAACCAAGAATGCCAACTCGATCAGAAGAGCAATAATGATCTTCCTCTGCCATGATACAACAATGCAACGTACAACAGCATTTAAACGTCGAAGTTAACTGTTTGAAATGATCGGTAAATATGGAAATTAAATAAGGAGACGCACTCGTTTGCCCCACGTGGAGTATATGAAGAAAATCGTTACATATGTGAATTCCATAGCCAGGCCAATGCCATTTATTGTGATGACCAGAAGACTGTCAGGATGGACAAAGGGCATGCCGTAGAAGACCCACATCGCGCAGTTGAGCACCGTTGCTAGATATGGGTCTGGCTTGAACTGCTGCACCGATTTGTTCTTTATGATCTTTATAAATGTAGGACTGCAATGACCAGAACAAAAAATGAGTCTCTCTCGTTCGCAGGCCAAATTAATGAGAAAGGATATGATTATCAACATAATGAAATGCAGCCGATTACATCGGCGAGGCAAATAGCCCGAAGGAAATGACATTTCCTGCAAAATGGCAAAACTAGATCTGTCAGCGCCAATTATCGAACTAATATGCTTCACAAAATGCTGCAATGCATCATTAAACAGACCTATGACCCCTACGATGGTCCTCGTTGTTTCTCGATCCAACATTTTGGTTGATGAACGGAGTACTGATGCTGGAGATGAGGTTTTTCAGATGACAACCCTTTCGCACAACATTTTCTAAACTCGCGTTTTTGCTAATAAAACTTGCTTTAAAGATCCGGAGAAAAGTTTAATGGATCAGGTAAATGATGTGGCACATCTGCCTTACTTTGCTCCAGGCTTCATTTATCCAAACTCAAATTTTGTTGCTTCAATGGCTGTGCATCATCTTTGCTTTCCCTCTCATTATAATAGACGATTTACTTGGTAGCAAATATTTATTGGACATTTGCAACTTATATTAATTATTTGTTGTCCCATAATTTGAGATGGCCTCTTACCTAAAGTATAGGGAATACGAGTCCCGCCTCGGGCGAATATGAATGACTTACATCCTTTACTAGGGCTGATGCCCAGTAACTATGGCCGTCACAAGCAGCCATTAACGCATAAATTAGTGAGGGATTCACTGGGTGTCGATGACTCAAAGAAATAGGCAGAACAAGAGGCTGAAAAGATATTGTGTCAATTTTTAGTAAATGATCTGTTAAAAACACCAATAATGCTGCAGATCTTGATGGACTAGCCAATGCATGTTTAACTCAGTTCTTCTTGGAGTTGTCATCAAGTTCTCTTCTGAGCTGTAGTTTGAAGTCATCACTGACATCGTCATCATCCCAATCATCCTCCCATTGTTGTCTGATTTCATTTCCCTCTTCCTTGGCCTCCCACTCTGAAATTTAAAATTGCATTTACTGTTAAATGAAAAACAAACTAAAACGTCAATAATGGTGTGACAGCAACAATGGTGGAATTATGGAAGGCAAAGAATAGAATAGTATCATCTTTAGAGGTGAAGGTTTTATACAGGGTAACATCTTTAGATTCATCATTTGGGGTTTGAAAGTGAAATTAGCTAGTTTAGTGGGTGGGTCAGGCGAAGAATGGACGGGTGGGTCAAACATGTTTACATTAATAGGTTAAATGGGCGGATTCTTAACGGGTAGCGGGTTAAGAAGGCGTGTTGCTCACAGGTAACGAGTTAAACGCGTAACAAGATAAATGATTTAAGTGGGATAAACAGGTAACCTGTTTTTTTTGTTTAATTTAAAATATATTAGATTATTTAGAAGTTTATATGATATAAATTACTAAAATTATTCAAATAAAACTATACAGTGAGTTAACACGCTACCCATTAACAACTTGCATGTTCGGGTTCTCGTTAACCCGTTAACTAAACGTACGGCGAGTTGACGTGTAATGGGTTTGTTTGACACCCCTACTAAAAAGCACAGACGAAGCCCAGTAAGTCCTCATCGGCAATATCAGATTACAAAAATCATAAAAACAGTTCAATATGACAGATTTGAAATTCGGACAAGATGTGTTGGAGATTTTAGGGTTTAACCCTGTATAATGTCATTGTTGGATTTGGAGGTTTTGAACTGTTCAGTTCAATTCTCAACCGGCCGGTTGAGAACGGTTACGATTTGAAAATCGGATAACTGGCAGAACAAAAGGATTGGTTTTGTTCAGTTTTCGTATGAAAAAAAGGAGTCGAAGTTGATCGACTAAAGTTCTCTGAAGATTGCTCCTTCAATCTGAGATCGATTTGTTCGATTGTTCACTTGTTGATTCAACCCAAAATCATTCCCCGTACTATTCGTGTGTCTTATCCTGATTCAGTTTTCTGTATACTCTAATAGGGCAGAAATATTGAATACGGAAAGCGAATTCAATTCGTGATTCAAACAATATCCAAGTCATGTTGATTTGAAGCCCTAGACGAAGACACTGGTCTAACAATCGTATTCAATATTTTCTATAAATCAATGGCGGCTGTGTGGATACGGTTTGATGCAAAAATTAAAGGCAAGCGATGATGTCAAAATCTGGAATCTGATTTTGACGATGGCTTTGGGAAGGAAGTTGAATGGCGATTTTGGAAAATTGGAAATCCAAAGAAGCGACGGTTGTTGAAGAACAGAAGGCGTGATGGTGCTTGTATGGTGAAGTTATAGTGAGTGCCGACTGGCGTATCCGATTTGATAAATTGTGGCTTTGGACTTTGCTTGCGGCAAGTCTTCTGTGGATAGTGGAAAGAAGGATCTCGAATGGGATTGTACTTCTATTTCAGGATGATGTTAATTGTTGGCGAAATTGGTCCATGAATGATTGATTAATGGATGAATGCAGAAAGTGGGTCACGGCATGCAGTGACTTGGTGGCTTCAGACAGGAGATGGATGAACCGACCATCATTATTCCATTAAGATTGAAGTCCTATGCTGGGTTTTGGTTGATTCAAAGAAATCAGTCAGGCTGTTTGGGTTGTTTCTATAAAACAGATTGTCATGCTCTGGATCAAGCAGTATGTGATGTTGGGCTGTTGACGATGTTGAGAAGGATAACATGGAATGCTCAATATTGTAATGGCAGTGCATCTAAACTCCAATTCTTTTTCACATAAAGCCTTGATGGGAGTAATTGGTTAAACACAGGTTTGGTTGTTTCAATTTTATTTGATAAATCTGAGTTTGTGGAGTATACATGATTAAATATGACAAGTTAGTTCATAGTAATCGGTCAAATTTTCTGATGATATGTATGATTTGTGGAGCAGGATTTGCTAGTAAATTCATAATCAGTAAGTTTCAGATGAAATCAGTGTATAAGTACTTCAGGCTGATACCATGATGAAATGTTTCATAGAACATGTTTTGTAAGGTTTTCAACCAGAATATAATCAGATGGATTTTCTGATGTATAAACTCCAGTCAATGTGTTTGTAAGTTTACCGTATTGGTAACTTGATTGATGGAGATTATGGTTTGAAATAATCAAAGTTTATGTGATTATTTCGGGGTTTTCTGGTTTGAAATAATTGTAGTGTTCATGGTGATGTTGAGCACTGATGTTCTGATGGTAGCCTCTAAAAATTATTAGAAAAGCATGTGCAAGTTCTGGTTTGATTATGCTTTTACGTATTGTGATTTGCATGTTAGTAAAGTACATGTATATGTATAACTCTGTGTTTCGCATGTCACATGATTTATGTTTGCATGTATTGTTGCATATATAATGTGGGTTACTCACTAAATTGAAGCTCATCGACAAAGCAATTTGTCAAGATTGTGTGATGTTTTATTCACATAATGGTTTCTCCTAAATGGAGATGGATATTGATATCTTCTAAGTGAAGAAGAGAATTCAATATGAATAATGCTTCAAGGCAAGTTTGGTGGTTAAAGGCATGTTAATATGCATGTACAAGTAAAGCTTGTTGTTTGACTAAGGTTAATAACCGATAGAGGTGGGGAATAATATGATTTTGTATATTTCCGGTTGAATGGTATTATTCATGTGACTACAGCTGTTTATACACCACGACAAAATGGTTTAGCTGAAAGGAAGAATAGAATCATAAAATAGATGATTAATTCCATGTTATCCTACTCTAGTTTGAGTTATGGATTTGGGGTAAAGCCATGTTGATGGCTTGTTATTTACTTAACAGAGTTCGTTTGAGCCTTGTAGAAGCAAACGTGTAAGGATTGTAAAGTCCTTTGGACTACATTATCAAGTTTACTTGATTGAGGGTTCTAGTGATGATATTGAGTGTCAATACTCATATTGCTATCATATTGATGATGATCCTAGAACATATGATGAGGCTATGAGGTCTCAAGATGTGGCTTTCTTGAAAGAGGCAATAAACGATGAAATGGATTCTATTATGGAAAATAATACTTAGGTATTATTGGATCTCCCACCTAGTTGCAACCATCAAGCTGCAAGGGGATTTTCAAAAAGAAAATGAAGGTTGATGAATCGGTAGATAAGTTTAAAGCTCGATTGGTTATCCAAGACTTTAGACAAAAGGAGGGTATTGATGTTTTCGATACATATGCTCCTGTTACTATGATTTCCACTATTAGATTGTTAATTGCTCTTGCTGCAATTAAAATCTAGTTGTACACCAAATGAATGTCAAGACAGCGTTCTTGAATGGTGATTTGAAAGAGGAAATCTATATGAAACACCAGAAAGATTCATTATGCCTGGAAATGAAAACAAGGTTTATAAGTTAGTCAATTCACTGTATGGGCTGAATTAGCACCTAAGCAGTGGCATCAAAAGGTTGATAAGGAAATCTTGTTGTAGTCGTAGTTACTCAGTAGGAAACTAGAATCCAGATTTCAAAATGCATTTTCAATGAAATTTGGATGATTCCCCGAGAGCTTCAATAAGTAGGCGTTGGAGGCCCTTTGAGAAGTCGTTTCTTTTATGAGTTGTCTAGGGATTCAAATTGAATCAAGGAGACAAGTGTATATACATCAAGTGTGATAACTCTGGTAATTGAGTAATCATATGCATGTATGTTGATGATATGCTGATTTTGGTACTAACCAAAATAAGAACCTTTTATCATCAAGTTTTTCTATATGTGGGAGAAGCAAATGTGATTCTTGGTATTAGAATCAAGTGTGAGAACAAAGGCTTAACACGGTCACAGTCTCACTACGTTGAGAAAGTGCTTAAGGAATTCAAGTGTTCGAATTGTTCTCCGGCAACTACTTCTATAGAATCAAGTGTGAAGCTTATGCCTAGTACGAATGAAGCTGTTTCACAACTTGAGTGCTATCAAGTCATTGGTCGCTTAATGTATACAATGAAAAGTACAAGGCCTGATATAGCTTATGCAGTGGGAAAATTGAGTTGATATACTAGTAATTATAGTACTCATCACTGAGAAGTTATTAGGCAGATACTTGAATACATTAAGGAAACCATGAATTATGACTTTGGTGTATGCTGGTTTCCCTCGGGCTTGGAGGGATGTACCGATGCGAGTTGAATTACTAGTTTAGAAGATGATGCTTCTAAAAGTAATTGAATATTCTTGCTTGGGGGAGGTGCCATCTATTGGGCCTCGAAGAAGCAAATTTGCATCACCAGCTCTATTGTGGAATCTGGGTTCATGGTTCTAGCTGTTGCCGGTAAAGAGGCAAAATGGCTAAGAAATTTAAACATGAGATTCCTTAGTGGCTGAAACCAATAGATGTGTCTATCCATTGGGATAGTAAGGAAATTCGGTTAAGGTTTATACCCAAATGTACCATGATAAATCGAGACACCTGGCGTTAGACATAGCGCGGTTCGTGAATTGATCACTCACGGGGTAATTTCGATTGATTATGTCCGGACACAGTGAAATCTAGCTAATCATTTGACAAAAATGGATTAGCTAGGGACTTGGTACATAGTCGGGTAAAGGGATGGGCTTAAAGCACATCTAAGTCGCTTATTGTAGGACACCTTAATTCCCTCTTAGTATGATGCTAAGAGCTGAGTTAAGTACAAGCCTATTCTGAGAGACTTGAAGCACATGGTTATATCCATCCCAAAGTTGTGCTTGTTTCCTGCAGAGAAAGGGAGGATGAAGTTTATCTTCTTAATGGATCTTTTGGAAAAGTGCATTGCAGGTGCATGCGAAAAGAATCCACCTATGTAAGTGTGAAGTGAGCTATTTCAATTAGCTTGTGCTTGGCTAAGTATACACGTATGAATGGATAGGGACACATGGCTGAAATAGTGTCAAGTTGTACTTGGAATGAAAGTAAACTTGTGTGTTTTTTATTTTCCCGTATTCAAATGGGTTGAAGGGTACAATTCATAGAACACCCCGATTCTCGAGTTTTGGAAGATACTACACTATGTGAAGTTCAAACCTAATGGATACTTCACTTATGCGCAAGTTTTGTTCGGTTGTGAATGTTTAGCATTCAAGAGTATAACCCTAAAATGGGGGAGGATTGTCAGAGATTTTTAGGGTTTAACCCTATATAATGTCATTGTCGGACTTGGAGGTTTCGAACCGCCCTGTTCAATTCTCAACCGGCCAGTTGAGAACGGTTACGATTTGAAAATCGGATAACTGGCAGAACAAAAGGATTGGTTTTGTTCAGTTTTCGTATGAAAAAAAAGGAGTCGAAGTTTATCGACTAAAGTTCTCTGAAGATTTCTCCTTCAATCTGAGATCGATTTGTTCAATTGTTCACTTGTTGATTCAACCCTAAATCATTCCCCGTACTATTCGTTTGTCTTATCCCGATTCAGTTTTTTGGATACCCTAATATGGCAGAAATATTGAATACGAAAAGCGAATTCAATTCATGATTCAAACAGTAACCAAGTGATGTTGATTTGAAGCCCTAGAAGAAGACACAGGTCTAACAAGATGGGCTACGTCAATCAGCGGACCTCAAAAGAGCAAAGACACTTCAAAAAAATTATTGAAAATCTGCTTGTCTTGGCTAACCATTTATAGGAACTGCTCTTTCACAGTGGAAGTAATAAGACAATCATAAGACATATCTGCTGAGTAAGACTCTTATAAACGGAAGATAGAAGGCACAGAATTAGCTTACATTACACGACTTGCATTTTGACTAATTAAACAGCTCACAAAGGTCTATTAAGGTTCCTTGAGCTTATATAAATCTTACCAGTTAATCATAGAATCATAATTTCTACGGTAACATCATACATAATCCATCAGTACTACGCACTAATCTTGAAAATCACAGTTTCCCCAAGGCCTCAACTGAAAGGGGCCGTATATGATCAGCTTTTTTTTTATAACACAAAAGGATGACCAGTGAAGCAATTGATTATTTATCCACAAATGATCTAAGAACCCTAATATCAAATTAGGGTAACATGAAGCCGGTTGTGTCTTCCTGTTGTCACACATCCACTGGCAACTCAAACACAAATGAAACATATGTAAGATCAATTTCATATTCCCAGGATCGTAATACTCATATGCATGTTAATCTTCTTCAAAAAAAATTCATGTTAATCGAGCATATAGAATAATACAGAAGATGAACAAACCTCCGTTGGTGACTCTGAATTCTTCTGGTTGTCACCGATAGTGAATCTTTCAGCCTTTCCGCACAACCCTTTCCCAGTAAGATTTCGAGAGAAGAATGATACTGAAGTTAAGTGCGTAAGACCGGGGACCACTACCTATATATAGCTTTGTACATAACTGCTATATTTCCGATAATTAGAAATTCGTCCCCTCAAAAGAAGTGTAATTATCAAACTGGTATCTACACATATTATAATTCCATGATCATAACTTTATTTATACTCTAAAGTCACTTGTATACTAGATCATTTTAATATATGACTTATAAATTATGATAGCATACACATCATATTAAATTTGCATTATGATCCCAATATTAGATTATATAAAATAATATAACAATCTCCCACTGGATCATATATGTCAATTCAATTAGATGTGTAACCTTATGAGCTCAAAATTTTCTATCATATAGAGCATACCCAGAACAATCTCGTCCATCAATTATACTAACATAGGATCAAGCCAGCACTTGTAGCATTAATCGTTACGGGACCAAACTTGTCACGTATATTAGTACAACCAAATGACACAGATCAATCGTGGATGTGTAGCATGGAAATTATATGAACTTTGATCCACACATGTCTTTTTCCAACTGGTCACCTTTACTTTACGGAGATCAATCCTTAAACCAAAATACAACAGAGTGCAACGTACACTTTATTTCTGCAGAACTCAAATGTATAGGATCCATATACAACATAGAGCAAAACATAATCACAACACAAACTCCCATTAAATCCGGATAATCTCCAATTTTATTACACCCATATAAGCAGTACGCTAGTGAAAGACATTGGGTGCTAATCATGGAGTTTTGTCTCAAAGTGCTCTATGGAAATATGACTACTCTATACTTTGTTGGAACATACTGTCGATTTACTGTCACAATATCCTAAATAGTCTTTCAATACCTTCCATAAAGTGCAGTTTTGTGACAGTATTTCACAGTCATATTCCCTAATTGGATGTCTCATAACTAAACGTGGATCTATTACTATATTGACATCATGAGAAATCGGAAATAGAATACCCAACGATCTCCAACTTATCCGATTTCTTTTATGTGAGCATGTAATCTCTTGTTCTTTTTAAGAACCCAAAACCTTTCTTGACTGCTACCCAATGATCCACCCATGAGTTGCTTATATGTCTGCCAGACATACCAACAATGTACGAAATAACCAAATTCGTACATACCTTAATATACATAAAAATCTCTATATAGTCAAAGCTTAAGAGATTTTTCAACATTTGAATTTCCAGAGTATTTTCAAGGCAAACTAAGATTGAATTGTCTCCTTTAGCGATCGGGGGTGTGAGAACTTAAACCTTACTCCCACTGAACTTGTGATACACATATTCATCCATCAAGATTGTCTCAAAATCATACAAGACTATCACTTGATGTAACTTAAAGTACCACCGATGAGAATCTTCCATAAATCCATTATGGAATTCCTTATTTATACATTTTAAGAGGTTGTTGAGTTTGTACTTCAGAAATAGTGTTCTGATTCTCCTTCTGGGTTGAACAGTATTTCTAACATGAATTCTCCCCCAAACTCAATATCTTCAAAATGTTATGATTCTCATCCCAAAAAAATTACTTAATAATGGGATTGCCAAACCTAGTTGGTACCTTATTGAGGATATAAGCTGATGTCTTTAGTGCTTCACCTAGAGTCATTCTGGTAAGTTGAAATGACTAATTATAATCCTTACCATCTCCTTATGAGTTTAATTTTACACTTCTCTAGGTGTCTATGAGTTTAATTTTACACTCCTCTAGGTGTCTAGCGAATAGTCATGTAACATTGTTCACTTGATTGGTCATATCTATTGAGATATTCACCCGCAATGAGACATAACATCCTTTACTCTTTAGTTGAGTTGTTTCTCAACTTCAGCTTAAATGATTTGAACACGTTCAATGACTCAAGCCTCATGTAAGGATTTATTACATGATGGAACAAATTCCAACATATACAGATTATAATAAACACTATGCATATCGGTTCCCAAAAAAAATTGAAGTTTAATAGATGAAGTAAATTTACTATTACCAGATGAACAAGAATAACCGAATTTGCTCAATATGGAAATATAAATTAAGTTTCGTCTGATGGACGATAAACGAACGTCTATTAAAACCAAACAAAATGACCAAATGTTAATAATCTGAAATTCATCATTGCCTCCTCTACCGCATGACCTATTCCCAAATAGATGCATCTTTCAGCGTCAACAGGTCATCGACAGCACCGTCAATCCCCTTTTAACTCGCCAAGCATTATACTTAGCCCACTTGGGACATTTCTTCTTCACGTGTCCAGTTTTCTCACAGAAATGACATGTAATAGGAGTATTGAAAACTGGAGCCTTAGAATTAGCAGCTTTATCATGCTTCAACACTCTTCTTCCATATAAAATGAAATGAGTTCATTGAGAGTCAACTTCTCCCTTTGACAGTTATAAGAATTCTTACACTGACTGTACTCTGAAGGAAGAGAGATTAACACCAAATGCACGAGTAGGTTCTCAGATAACTCGAGGTTTAAGGCCTTTAGTTTTGAAGCAAGTTGAGATATTTCCATAATATGCTCCCTGACATTACCCTTGCCGGAGTACTTCATTGAAATCAAGTTTCCTAAAAGCTCACTTGTTTTCGCCTTATTATTTTCAACAAAACGCTTTTCGAATTCCGCAAGCTAATCTTTGGCACTGGAAATCTCATTAGGCACTATACCCCTGAAAACCTCTAGAATGCAGCGATGAATGATTATCAAACTCAGCCTGTTCGAACGCTCCCACGTTCCCTTATAGACCTGACCGGATTCACTACTAGTACCAGTGATAACATCCGGCTTAAGCTCTCTTAATGCCAAGTCAAGATCCATGCAGCCTAAGAGAATCGTAATATTCTCTTTCCAGTCCTTAAAGTTTGTCCCATTTAGCATGAGAATATTATTGAGGTTGGCAGCAACCGAAGTGGCAGACATGTAAGCTAAAAGAGAACAAGACATAAGTCATCTTTTCATACTCACATAATGCATAAATAAATATGACATATCAAGATACCCAGCACAACATTAACACCAAATCTTGGGATAGTACTGCTAACTGTAAGTGGTACTCTTGTTGTAGTAATCAAACATTGATGATAAACGGTGTCAAATAAATAGCCATCTTTTGATGTACTAATTATTCGCACAAAGTTCATCCTGACAATCATCACATGTCATTACAACAGATATGTATGTAATTACAGTAGATAATAATTTTCCTTGGGGCTAATTAATTATCCATGTAAATTACATACATAATCCTATCCAACACCCGTCATGTATTAACTTACACATAAGAGGTCACTTTTGTGACAATTATGCTTTAATTAATACACTCTAAGTGTGGCCCATAAAATGAACACATATGTCATATATGTATGTATGTACCTTTAATTTTCAGTAATACACCTCATCTTTAATTAAATCAAATCTGATTTAATTGATTAAGTGTAAATGAACCCAAAAATTGATGTTAACCGCATAACTGAACCAGTTCAAATCACCTTAATTAAATCAGATTCAGTTGGACCAAATTACAAAACTGGACCACATTGAACCTAATTCCAGTATTGGACCAAACCTTCAATTCCTAATGGAACCAGACATGTTTGATCCGAATTGAACCACATCCGATTCAATTCTCACATAATACAAAAACAAAACCCATTAGGGTTTCATCTTATATCTCTGCAGCCACAAAAATCAAAGTAAATTAGTGGATGATATACCAGCCCAATAAATTAACCCAGTCCAACATTGATAACCAAAATAGGGTTTCTTTATTTCCGATTCATTCTGCAGCCCAAAAAATAGATAAAATGGCTTCCATTCATCAACGCATCCAAAGCCCAAATCGGAATTAAAATCCAAACAAAATCATTGCTTCTTCAACGCATCGACTTTAACGCACCAACCAGAGGAAATTTCGAGTTTCGGCAACTTCCGCCATTAATTGAGAAAACGCAGTAACGCCATTGACTCATAGATCCCAACAAATATAGCAACAGTCGCAATCCGAATTCTTCGTCAAGTTTGTCCAACTCCTTCTGGCAATCAAAAGACGCCAACACACATGACAGAGGCAGCAAAACGGGATCCGGCTGAGCGAAGCCGGACGATGTCAGGCAGCAGCCAATCTGCGTTTCTTCAAACCAAGTCCGAACGCAGATGCAAAGTTCCCATCAAGCGACGAATCCAGCTACGACTAGAATAATTGCGATGGGGAGACGCAGCTGAGACAATCGCCAGATTCGACCAAAAATGACTTAGACGAAAAAAACGCTTGAGTTTACTGAGTGAGCCGCGATGTAGTTAAGTCCGTCACTTGTCGAGATCCGGCGCAGAGAAGCAGTTGTGAAGCGGTTAACGGCGGTTCCGGACGGTTATAATCATTTGCAAAAAAGTTGCCGGTGGTTCCATTCGATTCGCAGCGGAGAATGAAAAAAATAGTAAACCCAGGCCATAAATATTTATTCAATTTTAACAATAAACATATCAATGATACCAATTGTAAGATCAATTTTATATTTTCAGGATCGTAATACCCATATTCATGTTAATCTTCTTCAACAAAATATTCATGTTAATCGAGCATATAGAATACTACAGAAGATGAACAAACCTCCGTTGGTGACTCTGAATTATTCTGGTTGTTACCGGCAGTGAATCTTTCAGCCTTTTCGCACAACCCTTTCCCAGTAAGATTTCGAGAGAAGAATGACAGAAGTTAAGTGCGTAAGACCGGGACCACTACCTATATATAGCGTTGTACATAAATGCTATATTTCCAATAATTACAAATCATTCCCCTCAAAAGAAGTATAATTATCAAACCGGTATCTGCACATATTATAATTCCATGATCATAACTTTATTTATACTCTAAAGTCACTTGTATACTAGTTCACTTTAATAAATGACTTATAAATTATGATAGCATACACATCATATTAAATTTGTATTATAATCCCAATATTAAATTATATAAAATAATCTAACAACATAATGCAGCCAAAGAAAAGAAAAGAAAAAAAAAGAAACCGGCCACTAACTGGAGCAAGTCATATTTCAATTTTACCTTCATCAATATTAAACTCCTTAAACTAATCAGTTGTCTGCTTCAAAAAGATCCATCTTCACTTCCTCTCAGTTGACGGCTTCGTATCAGTCTTCATCTTCAAGCTCACACGTGCAAAGACGGTCAAACAAAACCACATATATACACAAAATGTCAAACTATATATATTCCACAACATTATGAGCAATTAAACAGTATGTTGGTCGCACCAACTTTTCCGGAATAACTCGAAGACGACAAGTGGCGAAGGAACGAGAGAAAGATTGATAGCTTACAGGCTTCAGTTGAATATCCAGATCGGACCGGTGCTTTATATTTCTCTCACACTACACCATTTTGCAAATTAGCATAAATTTAATTTATATCGCATAATGCGCTAAATTGATTGCATATAATTTTTGCTTAGAAAGGTCTGTCCTCGAAAGCCTAGTAGCGTAATGTCGTGCGACATTTTTAAAAACACATTTGTCGCTTTAAGTTTTACTCTTATGCGAGTTAGCTATGTTTGTCCCATAAAAATGAAAAGATAAATGCTAAATTTAATTATATAATTATTCATCAAACTTATTTTGTTATTGTAACTCAACGATTAAATAAAATATTTTTATTTTCATTTGAATACAAAAGTACATAAACACTATAATTGATGTATCCGGTTCAAAAACAATCACCGAATAACATATTACATTCAATCAAAAAAATTACAAGAGTACATGAACAATTACAAGCTCAAATCCAACATCATTCAAGTCCCAAAACACACTACCACCTCGATTGAGTCTCCACACCACCGACGCACTTGGCAGTTCTTCCTTATACCCTCAGCGCTCAAACCCTAACTCCTCATACCTTCTGTCGTTGATGATGAGTTGATCAATGGCAAGGATGTTGATGCTTACTTTTTCGAAAATTTCTTCGATTTTGAACAACTATAGAGATATAAATATCTATTCTTTCCGCCAACAACAACCACCAACGCCATGAATCGAGCTCCATCAAGGCTACAGCTAAGACGGATGGACATGGATTTGAGACGGGTGGACATAAATTTGAGAGAAGGGTCAGACGGATAGACAAATGAGCAAGAGTGTGTTGATAAATTGTAGATCTAGTTTTAGGGGTTTCAAGGGATGTGGAGAGATGTGCTCTCATATATGTTTTTTAACACTTAAACAAATTTGAGATTTGGGAACTTATGCACGTGTCTGAGTTTTTTTGGCGAATAACTCATTTTACTCGACATACGCGGACTACTTTAGTCGCTTAAAATTATTTCAAAATTTGAAAATTCCCGTCCTCTGAAAGTAAATTTCCCCCAAAATAAAATTTTTGTATGCGACATTTTAAATTTACGTTTGTCGCATAAGTCACACTGATAACAGTTTTATCTTATGAAATTTGGATGTTGGGCGTACTTGTTTATCTACTCTACATTAATTTTTTGACGTTTATGCGACCTATTATGGAATAAAGGCCGCCTAAGACTCAAACGGTAGGTCGTCCTCTTTAATGACAAGTCAATTTCTAACTTAAAGGGGTGGGTCAATGCCAACAAATGATGTTGTGATCTATTTTTTACTATTACGGGACATACTTTGAGTTGTCGCTTAAATTACGTCGTAGCAAATATATAATGAGACATTTTAACCCGTCGCTTTAGGAAATATCACATCAATACATTTAAGGGACATACAATTGATGTCGCTTAAATGGAAGTCGCGTTAACATCTTTATGGGACAACCATTTTTCCATCACATAAACTTTTGTCGCATATTTATATTATTGCGACAAACAAATCAAAGTGCCGTCATATAAACCTTCATATGCGACAAATTTCAAACTTTGTCCCGTATGATGTAAAATGGTGTAGTGTCAACGCTAATCGGTCGCACCCTATTTACTGTTTCTTTAGATCATATTCTGCCTTTTCGTCGGTTAGTTTATAATATTTCACTTTTGCCTTGAAATTTTAAATTTCGTTTACTATCAACGCTTAGTTGTCTGCGGTGGAAATGATGGGATCTTTAGTTGAATCATTGACGGCAGCAACTATGATCATGTCATGTGTGAGAAGATTATGGCAATATTTAGACTACGATCAAGGAACTTTGATCCATGCACCAAGTCAGGCTATGAGGGCATATGAACACGTAACTCTGTTGGAGCTTTATTTTTTTTCCTCGAAGAATTTCTTTAGGAGCAATTTCTATTTCTATTCATTCAACAATAACATCATTTTTTGTATGTTAGGTGCAACAATGTCATCCCGCGGATGACTTCCTATTACTCTTTACAAATATAACATTATTTGTTTCACATATTTTTTCCATCGATTTGTTCCTATCTGAATTCCTGATCAATAATGTAGCTAGATTTCAATAAGATTCTCGTCCAATTACTATTAGACACGTGTAGACGAAGATAAAGTCCAAATGTCTAAAAAAATAATGTTCATCTTCTTATTGTACACCGACACTTGCTTCACTCTTCTCACTTTCTTCAATATTCTTGCTAGTCACTCACTTGTATAATGAATCCTTTCAATTTCAACAGAAGTTTTTTGCAGTCCCGACAAAGAAGGAGACAAGTGAATGAGATGACTAACTCATTCATTATGAATGTCATTGTTGTTGCAACGGCGGGTGATGAAGATGATGTGTCACATCATCGTCAAACCAAACCGACGAAGGCAAAGGGAACTAAGGGGGCATAATTTGTCGAAAGACTACTTCGTCAATCATCCAATATTCTCCAAAGTCATCTTCCGCCAAAGGTACCGAATGAGCAACAACCTATTCAACCGTATCAAGACCAAGCTTTGTAATCATGATGAATATTGGCATCAACGACATGACGCCGCTAGAGGACTTGGTATCCTTCCAGAGCAGAAGATGACCGCTGCTATACGAATATTGTCATAGAGTTTATGTGCCAATTAGTGTGCCGAGATCACAAGAATGGGTGAATCAACCGCCCTATAGTGGATGAAGAAGTGATGTGTTCAAGTAGTTGATCATTACAAAGATCGTTATCTACGCTCTCCGAATGCAGCCGACCTAAGTCGATTGTTGCAAAAGGTAGAGTAACGAGGATCACCTGGTATGATTGGAAGCATCGATTATATGCATTGTGAGTGGAAGAACTGCACAACGGCTTGGTAAGGGGAATACTCAGGTCGTAAAGGTTGTCCAACCATTATTTTACAGGCAGTAGCATCGTAGGACACATGGATATGGCATAGTTTTATTGATGTACCCGGAGCACAAAATGATATCAATGTCTTTTGTCAATCATACATTTTTTTATCCTTACCTTGTTGGAAATCTTCCCTCAAGTGACATACAAAGTTTATGGGAACACATACGAGATCAGTTATTATTTAGCTGATGAGATTTATCTTGGAAGCATCGATTATATGCATTGTTAGTGGAAGAACTGCACAACGGCTTGGTAAGGGGAATACTCAGGTCGTAAAGGTTGTCCAACCATTATTTTACAGGCAGTAGCATCGTAGGACACATGGATATGACATAGTTTTATTGATGTACCCGGAGCACGGAATGATATCAATGTCTTGTGTCAATCATACATTTTTTATCCTTACCTTGTTGGAAATCTGCCCTCAAGTGACATACAAAGTTAATGGGAACACATACGAGATCAGTTATTATTTAGCTGATGAGATTTATCCAAGGTTCTCCTCATTTGTCAAAACAATTCCCAATCCTTAAGGTGCTCCTGAGAAATTATTTGCAAAGAAACACGAGTCATGCCGCAAAGATGTCGAGATGTAATTTGGGATCTTGCAATCTCGTTGGGCGATAGTCCGTCATGCACGTATGTGTCATAGAAAAAGTATTTTGAAAAAAATTATGTTGGCTTGCATCATTATGCATAACATGATTGCGGAGGGAGAATTCATAGACGATGACTTTATGGAAGTTGAAGAGGAAGATCCACATAATCCCCATAGTGCTTTCACAGTATATGATAGCACGACAGATCAAAATGGTAATCAAACTCGTCATGATCATATCGGAAGAGCTCAATAGTTAGGGCTGCAAACGAGCCGAGTCGAGTCGAGTAGTAAGCTGCTCGAACTCGACTCAAATGGATATATACCATACTCGAACTCGACGAGCTTAAAAAGTCTTGTTCAAACTCGACTCGAAATTTTTTCATATTACTCGAGCTCGACTCGTACTCGAATCTTACTCGAACTCAACTCGAGCTCGACTCGTACCATTACGTACAAACTGCTCAAATTTAAAGCTCGTTTGCATGAGCAATTATTGGAATTCAATAGCGACCCAAGGACCAAAGAGTCCAAGATAAGTCCAGCCCAAAGAATCCCAACTTGTGTTAAAATGGATAGGCTTACTTCCCATTTTATAATCATTTGTGAACCAAAGACATGTATAGGGAGCAATGTGGGACAATATGACTTCACTTACTTTTTAACTTCTTCCTTCCTTTGTAATATTTGCTTTTGTCCCACATTGGATGTTCATTACAAAAATAATATGATGAATGAGTATATATAGAGGAACACTCCCTCTTCAAAATCCAATCTACTCAATCCAATGAATTTTTCTGGGATTATATAGGCTAAAGCCTACTATATTCTAGTTATTCATATTGAATAACCGAGTAGTATATCGAGTATTTAATCGAGTTGTTCACGAGTAAATACGAGTCGAGTATTACATTGCTCGTACTTGACTCGTTTAATAAACGAGCTGGAAATTTATGCTCGTGCTCGACTCATTTAGTTTCGAGTCGAGCTTTGACCGAGTTTTGACCGAGTTTGTTCACGAGTATCTCACGAGTGTATCATCTCGTTTGCAGCCCTATCAATAGTAAGAAGTATTTGCTCATTGCTTGACAAGTCTTTAATGTGCATATCTCCAAACAGATTTACCAAATGATCCGGTGAAGCATAATCGTTTTATGGAAACCGATCAACAATTATGAGCTATGTTATCTACATGGAATCATCATTTAAGGTTTATTGTTCTTGAATTTATGTGTACATTTGAATCCGTGTGTTGTATTTGCATTTGTGTATTGCATTTAAATTTGTGTGTTGTATCTTCGATTCCAAATGAGCAATTCAAGTATGTTTTAATAAAATTTCATGTCATTACATAAATTTAAAATGGTGAATTACATTAATGAAAAGTACATAACTGAATGAAAATAACATTTAAGGAATTGACAATACATAAATTGAAGTGTAGAACGGTAGCAATCTGAAAACATTTCAGAACCATCTTGATCATTGCTAACTTCCTGTCAATCCCATTTATTTCGACACTTTTATACGTGAATATTTACTTTTATTATTTGCATTTCAGGTGTTTCAAAAGCTCTAAGAGAATTCGGTGCTAAATCATCACATGGAAGATCAGACCTTTGATGATGTCATCACTGCGGGCTGTGAACATATTAGCGATGCGGACCACGTTCTTTTGCAGACTGCGCACTTAAAATGCACACGGTTCGGGATCCTCTCGGAGACACTTCACACATTTTGTGTGGCAGTTTTGACTTAGGCTCTCGAATCTACACTCAAAACGACCTCTTCTGCTCTCTTGTACACTAGAGAGTTGTAGAGCTTCGAGTCAGCTACACAACGTCGTATAGCTTGTCTCTATCGGATCCTTCCTTTTCTCCAAGCACTCCGTTCAAGCTTCAAAGGTCTAATCTGCCATGCGGTTATATATCACCGAAATGTCATCTTTTATGCGTATTTTCTTCTAGAGTTTTTGAAATACCTGAAATGCAAAACAATACTAAAAAGTAAATATTCGATATAATTGTCGAAATAAATGGGATTAATTAGTTCGACGAGTCGTATAAATACGACTCTTCACTTCCTCTTCCTCATACTCTCGCAGGATGGCAGCCTTCATCTTCGAGAAATATCTTTTGGACTTTTAAGTCATCACGTTTGTATTCATTTGCATGATATTTGTTGCTTCCTCAATTTTTACAAGGTTAAAAGCTTGTTGTTGCAATTTTCAGTCATTCTCATTTTACTTTTGGTTCAAATCGAGAAATTTCTTTTGAGTTTCTACAATGCTCAATAAAGCCTCATTGGTAGTCGAGTTTGCAACTTTCTTACCTTTTCTTCTAACTTCCTTGGCCGCCTTCACTCCAGGCGGCTTAATCAGGCTCGAGGAACTTTTTGAGTTCTTTCAGGTGTAGAAAACCCTAAATCTTCAAAGGACAGACTTGGAGGTACTTCATGTGTATGCACTTCTTCGATTACCCGGCCGGCTTGCTTGATATGTGTAAGAAGAGGGAGTATTTTTGACTTGTTCCCACTATCAAAATGTATGAATGTTTTCTTCCTTTTAGCCACATACATGACTTGTGCTTTCCTTATCTATCAATTAAATATTCACACTTTAAAATCATAATAAATATATCATAATATAAAAGTTGTAATTAACTATTTACTCGAATAATTTACCTCATCTTGCAAATTACATCCTGATTCCAGATTTCTTCTAGCGCACGAAATACAAAGGCTCCAAAGAACCAAATTCGACTTCAGCTTAGCAAAACACGACGCAAGTGAAGATTTAGACATAACATCGGTCGTACTTATTTCATCCGCTCCCAAGACCCAATTTGCTAAAAAATCGGTGTGAATTTTTCCCCACAGCTTAACAACTTTTTGTTTGTTGCCGGAAATTGGATCAATCTGATTGGCGACAATAAGATATGCACTATTGCACATCTTCGGACATAGACCAATTGCTAGACAATTTCAAAATAAATGAAATTGAAAATGTATAAAATATATGAGAAAGATTATGAGAGTAATGAAAAACAAAACTTATTGTAAACAAAACAAAACTTATTATGAGAGTAATGAAAAAAAGAAAGAAAGAGAGTAATGAAAAACAAAATTTATTGTGAACAACTTTGGTGTGAATTGTAGTTCAAATGAATGATACGTTTATAGGAAATTTTATTTAGATTTTAAACTTTTTTTTTAATTTTCAATTTTTTTATTATATTTCGTTGCAAATAAATATGGACCGTTAGATCCGATCCAGATATGATCTAACAATTTAATCATTTGCTCATTAGGGTTTTTCCTAATGGGCCTGTGAGTTGGGCCAAATTAAAAATCATCACTCACGGAGAGCACCTCTCTCACTCGCGCAAACCGATTCAGTCGCGGAGAACGTCCCCTTCGACGTCCTCCAGCAGCTTTCCTGCGCGGATATCTGATGCTGGACATCCTCCCCCAACAAGCATGCTCATCAAGAACTTCATAGCTGCACTACAATTCGAGGTCGGACGTCTCCAAACCAAATCCCGTCGAGAATTGCACGGATGCATATGCCATGAGCTAGGACTCATCATTTTGCTCAAGGCCAGAATAAGTTTTAGGGTAGTCCGTAGTCCGAAGAGGCCCTAATCCTACCAAATCCGAAGTAAGCCCTAGTTATTGCTCGGCCAAAATGGTATAGGGTCGGGCTAAGACTTTGATTATTAGGTTCGAAACGAAATAGAAGCACGATTTAAAGTTGCATATGCATTGATTTAAGGACATTCTTGATATAAAAAGAATGTATTTTTCACATCCATTCTATCCACACCGTACAACATAGTAGCAGTTGAGCTTAAAAAGTTAAAAATAAAACTAAAAAAATTCACAAAAGCTTATTATTCAAGAATGACTATCTCCACGATTCAACGACTCTCTGAATGAGTGCAATTGATGTGGAATGGTAAATGGTTATGCTAAGTGTTGTTGATTCTAAAGTAAAAGATCGATATATTCGTAACAAAATTTGTTGATTACTTAGTCATCCATTTACACCGAAGTTAGCCCAACCCTAGCCTGAGAAACCCTAGGAAATGAAAGGCCGATAGCAATCCTAGGGTTGATGAATTTTCTCATGCCCCTACCCGACCCGACCCAAATATGGAAAGGGCTAGGACTTACGCTTAGCAAAAGTGCTAGTCTGCCTAGCCCCATCAGGGATGAGCTTACCCGATCCAACCCTTTGCTAATCTCTACTATGAGATGCTGAATAAAGCCTCAGTAACGGAACTGAGTGGATAAGAGAATATAGAGCAAAATAAATAAATTATACTTTGTTCTGAATTAGAGCTTTTATCAGAAGGAATTTTCTTTTCGTACGATAGATCGCTCCAGATAAAAATGGTCTCTCCTATCTGACAAAACTAGTCCTCTACTTGAAATCCACGCAACTGCCGACTAAACGTTAACTTCGGCAAACAAATGACAGCAATGTAGAAAAGAAAAAACAAGTTTCATTACATAATTTAAATTTTCATTGATTACCATCAATATTTATTTTATTTTTGTTAGAGATATATTCGACATATTCTGTTACTGTACGTAGTTTAGATATTATACTTTATATATTTGATTCTGATTCATACTTATCTCTTGTAATGTGTATATATAGTCCATTGACTTCATATCAATAACACTCTCGATTCATACTTCTTTTTTTTTTGAATAAAGGTGATTTATTCAAAAGGGGTGAGACAGGTACAATCCTCCAACAAACAGACACACTGCTAGCTAAAAAGACTAACAGCCGACCGGCGCCAAGGACACAGAACACAAAACCAAAACTGCGAGGCTTCGCCTCAAAAATCAGACAAAACGCCATGCAAAGAGTGCACCTTCACCAAACAAACACTAAAAGCTATACAAACTGTAATCAATGTCGGCCTATGAAGTTTAGAGAGCTAGGAACTCTTATATTTTTAGAGGGGAGGTTACGTCCAGTTCCAATGCTATGAAGAGGATTATTATCTACCTCAGGATGAAAATTGGCGCTCTTGATTTAACAAAAGTTAACTTAGTTGATAGGCATTGGATTGATTCATACATTCATAACATGGTATCAGACGCTTTTGTTTGAACCTAAAAAAATTCTATTTTTTTAATCAGATTTGTGGCTTGTTTTCTGCCACTTCTGGCACCTTCCGGCCTTCTTCGTCAAACTTGTTACTGAGTTTATCTCGCATTGTTCGATTCATCTTCTGGCCGCCTCTACTGTGCTGCTCTCTTCGTCGAACCTGCTACTGAGTTCAGCCCACTGCTCATCGCAATTCAGATCTGCACTGTCCAGACCTGTTCAAATCCATCTAGTCCAGTTCTACAGCCGTCCGTGCCGAGATGTCTCGCTGTATGACCCCTTTCGAAGTTCAGATATGTGCCCGTGCAATCGACTCAGATCCGCAATCATCCGCTGCTGTTTTTGCCGCCGCCACCTGGTGTCGTCCGTGCGCCGCGCAGTCTCGATTTCACTACAAATTTTATGAAAAATTCCGTCATTAAAAATGTGACGGAAAATTGACGAAATTTTGCTGAAAAACACAGAAATTCCGGCAAAATTCCGTCAACAACCCCGATGACGACATTTTTTCTGACGGAATTCAGATTCCGACAAAATTCCGTCACATGTCCGGCAATTTTCCGATTTTATTTTCCGTCTATTTTCCCACAAAAATCCGACATGCATATTTTCCATCATTATTCCCTCTAAATTCCGTCACCAATTAATTTCCGTCATTATTCCCTCTAAATTCCGTCACCAATTAATTTCCGTCATTATTCCCATAAAATTTCGTCACCAATATATTTCGTCTTAATTCCTACACAATTTCGTCACCATATACCATTTTTAATTTAATTCGAATACTTATTAAATTTTACATTTATTGCATTTTGAAAAAGAAATTAATTGCATTTTAATATTTCTTAATTGAAAAAAAATTAATTTATTTTCGAAATTAAATATTGTACAATAAAAAAAGTCAACTTAATTTAGCAGGTCTAATATCCGGGGTTCTCTTCGTTTCCCCCCTAAACCCTTTTTCCTATCGACGTCCCCTAAATTTGATTTCAAAATTACCTATATCAAGGTGAAGAACAGAGCGAATGCAATTGCATAACTGAGCACATTTCAGCTTGTCAAACGGATTGAACACAAAAGTAGTAATACAAAGATTGCGGCAACTTTTTCCAATTATTTTGCCACAAACAACTTTGCCAAAATTAACATTCCATTGGGAGTTAGTTGAGAGTTGAGACCATATTCGTATCCATGACAAGAAGCGCATGATAAAAGACATTATATCGGCATCAGAAACTATATATTAAATATAACAAAGTCTGAATATACCCCACAATCAGGTTCCCCGTCTCTTTCAGGAAATACACCCTCAAGTTCATACACAGCAACCTGCGTGTTAACAAACATTACCATAATCCTAACTGACGATGTTTGTTATGTTCCAAATGGCTTTCTTAGAAAAACAAATGACTAATCACTATGGAATGAGCTCTTCATACAAGTACCTGACCAACACAGGTAGGATGATTATACCGGCATCTGCTGCCATATCCGCATGAGCCAGTTCTTAAATAATATGTGCAATTCGGTTCACCAGGGCGCTCCGGGTACTGACCATACTCTGTCACATACCCATCCTGTTTAGATTTATTCTGTATCATCTGCCGGCTTGTTGCTTCTAGCAACATTCATCCAAAACACAAAAACAACTTGTCAGAATCACGCAGACACAGGGAAATTAAGCAAACACAGCATGTACATTATCAATCATACAAATAAATAAATAAAAATGCATGAATCACAAACGGTCTAAATATATAACAAATAATAATTAAAACGAATACAAACCAAAAACCAAAACAAAAACAAACCCTAAATGATCCATAGCTGCAACTTCAACAACCATCAACAAAACACACTATAAACCCTAAACGAAATACAAAAAGAGAATCGCATCCAGGATCGTACCGCGGGGATTGTGGGAAGATCCGTTGTGCGTAGTAGCAGATTGTATCTACTGAAATATCAACTACTTCAGAGTCCAGACCAACACATACATAATCAGATAATGGAGATGAAGCAGAGATAAAATGGAAACCCCAAAGATACAAGCTTTTCTAACCTCACAAAAGTGCTCTACACATAATGTTGAGATTTATCTCGTATGTGAAGTGGCGACTGAGGAGATTTGTTGGGAAACACGAAACGGTATGCGATTAGGGCAAGAAGCGGAAGAAAGAGATCTTCCCGGACTCGAGGGCCGCACGTGATCCTTCGGAAGACTTCAATCCCCGCCCGATTAACAACACGACCATCTGATTAACGGAGAAATTAAGCTTTCGAATGATGAGGAGAAATTGAGCTTTCGAATGATGAAGAGAAAACGAACGAACAGAGGGAGAGGAGGAGGCCGAGCACGGCGCTTGCTTCCCAAAATATGTGTATCATATGTGTATATATATGTATAAAAAAATTACCAGATCGCACGTAGTTCACGATGTCCTCAAAATAAGCATTAGCATATTTCATTAATAATTATTGTAATCGTTTTTATTACATATCAACTCTTTTTAAATTATCAAGTATTTTTATTTTATCGTAATATTTTATAATAAGTTTTATTCGTCCAAAATATAAATTTTATTTAAGTGAAATATGAATTACATTATAAAATATAATTAAAAATAATTACTTTATATAATTTGATTGATATTATAATACATAATATATAAAACAATTATGATAAATGAAATGAAATTAAAAAAAATCAAAAAAATCAAAAAAACTGAGTTTGAATAGTAAAGTAGGTTAGTTTGGGAAAGATTGAACAAACTAGGTTAGTTTGGGAAAATGAACACCAAACTAGGTTAGTTTCGGAATGGATTCGCGCTTGCAGTCCACAACCCTAAATAAAAAAATTTGTTGTATGAACAGCGCTTTGAAAATAAGCGCCGTCTAAAGGTATACAACAGTGTTTTTACATACAAACGCTATCTAATATGAATATAAAACAACGCTTTTATAATAACCGCCGTCTAAAGTGTGATGCATTAGACAGCGTTTAGAAACAAGCGCTGTTTAAAATTCACTTTAGACAGCGTTTGGTTACAAGCGCTGTCTAAAATAGAATATTAGACCGCGTTTGGTAACAAGCGTTGTCTAAAATAGAACATTAGACAGCGTTTGGTTGCAAGCGCTGTCTAAAATAGAATATTAGACAGCGTTTGGTTACAAGCGCTGTCTTATATCAATTTTAGATAGCGTTTGGCAACAAGCGCTGTCTAATGGTCTGTTTTTAAAAATAATTAAAAATGGTTGGGTCTGGTTTTAAAAATGATTAAAATTGGTGGCAAATTAAAATTGTTTTTTGGAAGATGGAATAGTGACGGAAATGAGACGGCAAATGCTTGGATGACGGAATCGAGGGGGAAATATAACGGTAAAAGAAATGACAGAAACTAGGGGGAAATGTCACACAAATATTTCTGCCATATTTTCGTTAATTGTCCGTCAACTTTCCGTGTCAAATTTTGAGACGGAATATTGTTGACGAAATGTTGACGGAAATACAACGATATTTTTTTTGTTGACGGAATTTTGCCGAAAAAATAACAAATTATTTTTCGTCGGCATTTCTTGTGACGTTCTAGTGATGGAATTTTGAGACCGAAAAAAACCAAAAATTTGTAGTGTTTCTTTGATCCTGCTAGGGTTTGAATACAGCGTCGCTTGCTGGAACAAAAAAAAGGGATAAATGAGTTTGGGCTTGAATTGGCCCAAAACGTTGTTCCGTGTAATTTAAAAAAAAAAAGAAAATTTTTTAAAAATGGTAAAGGTTCACACGTGATATGTGGTTCAATTGATTAATTTGGGGTCAAAAAGCAAAAATTTTCTAACGGTGAGATTAGTAACGGATGTTAATCTTAATCTAACGGTCAAGATTTAAAAAAACGATAATAAATTTAAATAAATTGTAAAAAATTTATTTTCGAAATCATGGACTTTCAAAAATAATGTTATAAGTACACACTCCAAAGTTCATGTACAAAACATTAATTTTCATTCTCTCATCATATTTCAAGCAAACATTATTTCTTCCAAAATGTCTTCAATTTGGTCCATGGCGTAAGATGTGCAAGTGTGCTTTCCTATTGTCGTCAATCCCTCGATCCGATATCCGACAACAAACAAAAGATAGATAAATTATGGAGAAAATCCATAACGAGTTTCACCATAATTGGATTTCGGGTGGTAATCAACCAAGGGCGGAACCAAGGTCACAAGTGGCACTCGCTTCTCGATAGCAAAGTTGAAGCCCAACTTGATTTTCTGGAGTTCTTGTCTTGCATTTGTAAGACGAAATCCGGATGTAATTTACATGATGAGGTAGTGTTTTATTAGATAAATTTTTTATTATAAATTATTCAATTACATTGTTTAATTATATGGTTAATTTTGTGATGGATAGATAAGAAAAGCGCAAACTATGTATGTTGCAAAGAAGGAGTTCATACACTTTCCATGTTGGGAAGAAGAGAAAGACCACCAAACATTTGGTACGACGGAAACAAGTACGCCATCAACGTACACCTACCATGCTAGTCCCCTAATTGATGAATTACCTACAAATGAGGTACCCACACAAATGGGCTTTGATTATCAAACTTTCTCGACTCCCGACACCAACCGCGAAATTTCCTTGAGTCCTATTAGATCGGCGGGTGTTAAAGCAGCCAAGGAGGTAAGACGAAAAGGAAAACAAACTGTGAACTCGACAATTAAAAGGGATGCGGCATTAGAAAAAATGGCGAATTCCCAAGAGGCATTTATGAACTGGCAACAAAAGGAAGACCAAGAAGATAAGGAAATGCAAAAACATTCTTTAAATTTGAGGAAGTTAGAGGAGGAAAAAAAATTATGCAAATGAATACAGAAGTAATGACCCAATGTCAAAGAGGTACTTCTCGAAGAGGAAAGTTGCCATTCTTCAAAGCTATGAAAAGGAAAATGTGAGAGATACTACTGGAGAGTTTTTGACTTGATGATTAAATTAGCTCGCATTTTCAATTATGTTTCATTTATGTAATTTCGCAATATATTTTCATAATGCATAATTTTGATAAATAAACTCACAACCAAATTCAAACACACAACATAATTAAACACACAACATAATTAAGAAAACTCAAAGTGGCCCTATAAATGAAGTATTCATAATTGTTCGTCTATTTCCATAAACCAATTATGCTTGACTAAATCACTTTGAAGGTGGTTATGTAGATACGCGGATTGAAGATTCGTAAGATGATCTGAAAATGTTTGTGATCGTTGCGTTCTTTCAACAGGATCATGACAAATTCAGTTACCATATTGATCGGTTGGCCCATTATACACTGTGAAAACACTAGTTGGATTGTGTAGATCTTGTTCTTCGGTCTCCTCAAATTCGTCTTCTATGAATTCTTCCTCAACAATCATGTTATGCATTATAATGCAAGCTAGCATAATTGATTTCAAAACACTTTTTCGATGACACATACCTGCATGACAAAGTATTGCCAAACGAGATTATAAGATCCCAAAGTACCTCTCAACATCTTTCCGATAAGACTCCTGCTTCTCTGAAAATAATTTTTCTGCAGCGGTTTGTGGATTGGTAATTGTTTTCACAAAGGAATAGTACCTTGGATAAATTCCATCAGCTAAATAATAACTGTTGTCATACGTGCTCCCGTTGACCTTGTATGTCACTTGTGGGAAAATTCCAGCAAGAAGGGGATCAAAGATATCTGATTGGTACAACACATTAAGAAATGATGTGCTCCTGGAACATCGATGAAGTTGTGCCATATCCATAGTGGGACGATCTTTACATCCTGAGTATGACCCTTGCCAAGCTATTGGACAGTTTTTCCATTCCCAATGCATACAATTGATGCTTCCAACCATACCTGGAACTCGTTGTTCTGCCCTGTGTAAAAGGCGAGAAAGGTCTGTTTCATTAGGAGATCGGAGATAACGATCTTTATAATGGTCGACTACTTGTGCACACCATTTCTTCATGCATTCAAGTGTTTTGGATTCGCCCATTCTTGTGATCACAGCACATTTATCTGCACATGATCCGTATGCCAACATCCATATAGCACCAGTCATCTTTTGTTCAGGAAGGAGGCCTAGCACTCCAGCGACATCACGTTAATGCCAAATGGATCATTGTTACAAAGCTTAGTCTTGATACGGTTGAATAAGTTACTACTCATTCGGCAACTCCGACGAAAGTCTTGTTGAGGGAAAATTGGATGCTTTATGAAGTAATCTTCCAGGAGATTTTGACCCCTCGATTCTCTCTGTCTCGGTAAATTTGGTCGCCGACAAGGTGGCACTTCATCTTCTTCACTAATTGTCGGCATCGTGGCTGCATTTATGATAATCAAATTCATAGCATTTATCCTTCTCCTTCGTTCCATCCTTCATTGATGGTGCAAATTGAACTCATCACCAAAGTTGAATGGATTCACGATCGAATGAAGATAAGATTTGAGAAATATTTGCTTTGCAGTGGTGTGAGAACTTGATGATACAATTGTCCAATTTCATACAACTTTAGTGGTTATCTAAAAATCTAAGAGTATACACGTGTAACGTAACAATTCCTCAAAAATCTTATCAAAAACCCTGACCAATAATTCACACGATAATTTGATATTTTAAAAAAATTAATTTTATTTTTTAATGAATAGTGCAAGGGTGTGCTAGACTTTGCATCGCTGTATAAACAAGCCGTCTAGCATCTTCTGCTTGGATGAAGAGTGCGCGGAAGTGCTAGCATGCCTTATGAAACACAAAAACAGGCTGAAGATGAATTCACTATGCCTAATGGTAAATGCCACTTGATTGAGAAAAATAATAATGTCAAAGCATAGAGTGAAAAATCAGAACAAAGGTTTCTGAATTTCTAATGCCTATTCTTCCATGCATCAAAAACTGATTTTCGCGACAATAAAAAACCAATTAATGCCAAAATAATCCTAATTAATGCCATCTTGGAGGGGGAGAGGTCTATAACTTGGTTGTAGATCAGTTGCTGCGCAGCTCTGCTTACAGAATTTTCACACTCAAACCTACAAGTAGACATTCATTCACAGCTCATATAAGTTTCTGATGTCCACCGGATATAGAGCAACAAGTAAACATATCAAGTAAAAATAAAAGGAAAGAAGCGAATAACCTGGTGGGAGGTTCCGTTTGAGCTTCTCTACCTTGTCCGCGCCGTGGACGCGCAGAGTGTATAAGTATTTTGAGCATCGAACTTTGAACTTGATGACAGCCTTGGTCTTCTTGATCGTCAAAGACCGAGCATCTTTTCTCCTGGCTGTGATTGTTAGAGATATACTCGTATATTCGGTTACTATTCTTATCTTAGATATTATTCTGTGTATATTTGACTTGATTTCATACATATCTCATCTTCTACTGTATATATATAGGCTATTGGCCTCATATCAATAATACACTCGATTCATACATTCATAAGGAAGTCTTTGATGTCTTGGATTTGCTTAGGCTACATATTTTACAAGTAAAAAAATAATAATAATAAGGAGAACATATGTCAGTAAAAGAACAAAAATAGCGAGTTGAAAAAAAATCAACCTAATGAGACATCGATAAAAGTAGCCACATATAGCTGCATAATGATAATTTTACATGAATCACACATGCGTCGACATAGTTCTACAATTGGAGGTTTAGCAGCTCAAAAAGTATTGAAAGAACAAATTAAGAAATAGTGACAAGTCAGAGTGATGACAATTGGGCAAAATTCAATTAATTATCAGTTAACACACAACAATGCAGGCTTCAGGTAACAGAAGAACTATGTTGCTGTCAGAAGAGATGGAATACACTTACCATGGTTACCAACCTGTCTTTATCTCCTTTGTGCACTACTTAGCTAGCTAACCCTAATTTGACCAGCGGGAAGAATATTAATAAATAGCGAAGCAAAATTAAAATTAATTAGTTGGGCTAATAAAATATTTTTTTGGCCCAAGCCCAAACTTCCAGATGGTGGGGCTCCTCAAGTCCCGTACTTTGTGACAACACTGGGATTGAATATTAATACCGCTTCTGGCCGGGTTCAGCAGCAGGGCAAAAAGCATTTGTGACAGTCAGGGGCGAATCCAGGAATTGAAAGTTACCAGGGCTGAAAATCGAGACTTGAATTTTTTTTGAGGTTTGGAACCCAGTGGGACGCTCATCCTCACGCCTTTTTTATTACACCAATTAAAGCACATTACAAAAACTACTAGCTCAATTTGACCCTTCGAGGTCCACTCATTTCAAATTCGGCAATTACATCATCATTACTAATACAATAAGTAAAAGTCCTTTCAATATAAAGGACCATGAGATCATCCAGAGATTCATCGCTCAACTTATTCCTAAGATCGCTTTTGATGATCTTCATCGCTGAAAATGCTCTCTCGGTTGTGGCAGTAGAAACCGGAAGAGTCAATATAAGACAAATCAATCGGTATATCATAGGAAAATACATTGACTTTCCTGACTCAACCAGCAGCCGACATAAATCTGATATAGAAGTCATCTTTGCAAACATCGAATCCTGCTCAATACCACCTACAAAGAATCCACATTCCATCTCAAAATTGTACATGTCACATGATGTAAAATCAGAAGGATAAAACTTTGAAGCAAGTTTACACACATCTTCAGCTTTGAATGCTTGAAAATCATTGCATGGATGAAATGACGCACTAAGCGTGAGAAGTTCCATAGAAGTCTCTGGAAATCTATTCGCAAGCTCCGCCAACTGAAGGTCTATCACAGCATAAAGTACATTGACCCAAAAATAATGTTCGTTTGTTATATTCCTTTCATTATGCCTCACACCTCTCTGATAAGGAGCAGACATATCCGACATACTAATACCATGCTCTGCACAAAATATTTCAATCTGCATAATCAAATTATCCCAACCATCATCTCTCATGCTTTGAATTTTTGCTTTTGTCATCGAGAGGAATTGCATGGCATTCAAAATATCCATATCTTTCTTTTGAAAAGCTTGAGAAAGAAAGTCAGTGATCTTCTCATGACTTCATGCATCAAGAGTAAACAAAAGATAAAATCAAACCTCTGTAAAGCCATACTAATGCCTTTCGCTTCTCTTAGCACTTTATCAACCCCATTCATATATAAATCATCAACAGTCGCCATGGTCGCCCCAAATAACTTAATCAAATTAGAAATTGAACAGAAATGTGAGCTCCAACGAGTGGCACCGGTTCTTTGTAGAGTAGATCAGAAGCTTGATTCATACCTGAACCTGTCTCAAGGGTACCAACAGATAGTAAGTCCTGAATTTCCTCTTCCCTATAGCTTTTCAACATTGAATGTTTTTTTTTGCAGAAGAATCTACAAAGTTGACAATCGTAGTCAAAGTAGAAAAAAATTGCCACACATCGGGAACTCCTTTTGCTACATCATTCAAGGCCAGCTATAAACGGTGAGCAAAGCAATGCACATAATATGGATATGGACAGTCTTTTAGAAATAAGGCTTGCAAACCGTTAAATTGACCACGCATATTACTTGCACCATCATATCCTTGACCACGCATGTTCTCTTCGTTGAGGTCATATTGAGCAAGAATCCTTGATATCTCCTCTTTTAAAGTCTGAGAACAAGTGTCAACAACACTCACCAATTTGAAAATCGTTCTCTAACCAACCCCTTACAATCCACAAAACGAAGAATGATGGTCGTTTTCTCTTTATTTGCCACATCAAGAGCTTCATCGACAAGGATACAAAATTTGGACTCTCCAATCTCCTCTCAAATCTTTGCTCTAACTTTATTGCCAAGAATATTTGCTATTTGCTTTTGAATATTTGATGATGTATACTTGGCATTTTTTGGACCATTGCTTAGGACTTTGTCGTAGTTCAAACTCATTCGTTTTATAAGTTTCAATACAGCATCAAAGTTTCGACGATTAAGAGAATCCATTGATTCATCATGACCTCTAAAAGGACACCCTTGTTCTGCCAAAAACTTCACGGCCTCTATAGTGGCAATAAGGCGTAGTCGATTTTTAGCTACTTCATTTGCGGACATAGTATTAATCACTTTTTCGATATGTCGTGAAGGATTTCTCAAATTTTCCCATTTCTGCATTGATGAACAATGAATAGAATTAAGCCCCCCCATATGAGCTAGAATGCCCGACTTCTTATCCTTCACATTTCTCCCACTAGAAAACCCATCTCTTGTAAACGATGAGCCTTTAGATGAGTCGGTCTCAAATAAAAAACAAGCAAAACAATATGCTTTATCCTTCTCAATAGAATACTCGAGCCAATGCCATTGTTCAAACCATGAGCTATTAAATTTTCGATACTGACCTCCATCCCAAGTACTTGGATAAGCCTTTAAACGAGGTTGATTTGCCCCTAACACCACATAAAGTCTTCGAACATTGTCTTGTTCATTTAAAGGATATTTCCATATTGATTGTCGTTTTGCTAGATCCCTTTCAAGTGAATTACTATCGAAGACCGCTTCATCCACAATTTTTTCATTTTGTCGGTCTTCAAGTGGAGAGATCAATTTCTCATTTACCGATTCTTCAGAAGTATTTCGAGTTCTAATGCCACTTCCGCTGTCAATACTATGGTACGTGCTCTCAGTAGCAGTAGCACTTGAAGAAACATTACTTTGGAAAAACGAAAATATATTCTTCAAACATTTAGGCTTTCTATTATCCATCAATACACCTACAATCAAGCATTTCAAAACGTTAATCTGCTGCATTTCAAAGACAACATTTCAAAGACAACCGATGCATTTTAAAGACAACATTTCAAACACCACATAAGCTCTCCTAATCTGCTGCATTTCAAAGAAAACAATATTAATCATAATTCATAAGCAAAACATAGCCACTGAGGCATAATTCATAAGGAAAACGTTTAGACTGATGCCTTTGACTAGTTGGAGTCACTGAGGCATTTCAAAGCCAGAATTAAAACATTTGTAATCTGAAAACATTTGTAATCTGAATGCCTATAATCTGAAAACATTTGTAATTTGAATGTCTATAGGCATTCAAACATTTATAATCTGAAAACATCCAATAACATCCAAACAGTTTCAAATGTTACAGATTATGAAAGCAATTTGAATGCCTACAATCTGAAAACAAACAAGCAAAACATAGGCATCGAAGCTGTTTGCAAGCAATTCAGAATTTAGAACTTAGAAATTGATTTCAAAAATTCTACCTCACCAGTGATTCACGGATGGAAACGACACACGGATGAGTGATGACGGACGGAAGATTGGGACTGCGGGCTGCGGCAGTGAAGATTGGGATTTGGGATTGGGACTGGTCGGATTCACGACACTCGCACAGGCACAGGCACATTCGCACCTCGCACCGCACAGCCTCGGATTCGGATTTCAAAAGTCAGACGTCGGCTTGGATCGGATGTCTCTCGCTACTCGTCGCTCACGGCTCCCAAATTGAATTGCATTCCTCCGCATAGCAATCTGAAAACATAAAAAAAAAATATTTTGGGCCAATTCTACCCGCGCTACAGCCCGAGCAGCCCACCAGCTGCATTCGCCACTGGTGACAGCCGATTATTCTTTGATGGAGGGCCCTTTTGCTGCTACAGAGGTAAGAAAGCCACTAGCTAAATACTGTTTCAGACAGTTGAGTTTTACAAGCAGTGGCTGAACTTAAAGGTAATATCTCACTTGTATTGCCAAGTATATTTTCACCATCATCATTCAGATCAAACCTCCAACTTCGAGTTTCGACTGATACATCCAAACAAGATGTAGCTGAGGTGACGACATCTGTATTAGAGGATACACATTCTATTGCGCTTCATTTCTTGTATCCAATTGACAATTCATATCGTCCAAAAAATTTACTTTTTTATAATGTTTAGATGCATCTTGATATTCTATTTGCAAAACACATTCGCTTTTGTTACACACAGATACAGAGTTGTTCTCTATTTGCATTGAGAATAACCAAAAAACACAAGCTCATTATTTGAATCGAACACTAAATTTTATCTAGACATGGGTCTAACTAAATACATCAAAATAAAATAAAAGAGAAAGTTGTTTCTTGGCGTAGTCAAATTCTTTAGGGATATCTTCTTATATAGTGTTTAGGTTTTTCAAATCTTGATCGGGTAGAAACTTGATGAGGATCTCCTTCTAATTCTTGATTGCTATTTTCAAAAATTAAGATCTTTGATTCTCCAAATATCCTTCGTTTATTCATAAGGAAATAAGATATTTTGGCGTTTTGGAAATCAATATCGTTACCAACGTCATCTTGATCCTACGGGCAAAGTGCACTTTAGCTCCCGCGGGCACATTGCATTTTAGCGCGTAGCTAAATTGTAAGATGCAAGTGGGAACCTCTATTAGATTTTTTTCTCCACTTCAACTCTCGGTTCCCCTTCTAAACGAACTCGTCTGCTCTCAGTGTGAACTAGGGATGTGAATCACTTCTTCTATTTCCTCTGCTTCGGCTCTGGCTTCTCCGGTGTTCCTTGAAGGCAATTGAGTTTTTCTCTTAGGTTGAACCTCCTCTAGTCGTTTCCCATTTTTAAGGGTTATCGCGTATAATATTCCTTGTAGGGGGGCCTTTAGAAGTGAATTTCAACAAGCTCTTTGATTCCATCTTCATTAATCTCTAGTAACTCTCCCTCAAACGACTCCTCATCTTCAAGAAAGATGACATTGCAATATTCCTTCGGGTTAGGGTCGATTTTAGCAGCTAACAGTCATTGTGACCTTGAAACAGTTTCGGCTTGTTAGGCTAATTGAGTCCCAATCATCTTGTTTTGGGTGTCCAATTGGTTCACTTAGGTTTGAATATGGTGTCTAAAATTCAAATTCTCTCTATCACTCTTTTCTTGGTTTGCTGGGAACCGAGCAAGGATGAACTATAAAGGATTCAATTGAGGTTTGGGGGGCTTAGGGGCTTGATGATATTTCCTTTGAGGTTAGGATTCATTTTGTTGCCCTGTGTATTAATTCTTGGTTGGTAGTTTTGGGCATTTTGTGGAGGTTTGGCTTAGAATTTTGGTTGTATGAAGTCCCGATTTCATAGTTTCTTTCTTGGTACACTCCCACAAAATTTACCTCTTCAGACAACCTTCTTCATTAGGCATCACTAGGGGACAAGAGTTGGTTTCATATTGTGTCAACCCACAAAATATCACAAGGTTGAGTCGTAATAACAGAAATTGCCGGTAGTTGCAATCGATTTATCTTCTCGGTGAAAGTGTTAACTTTCTTGTTCAAAGAATCACAGTCATGATTCTATTGCCTTCACCTCATTCCTTCCTCCATGTTTCTTGGGATTTCTTCTTTTGCTTGCTCACATATAGTAATTCCTTGTGATTTTCTCAATAACTTCATAATATTCATGAGGTTCAAGATCCATAATGGCTCCACCGACTGCTTGATCAAGAGATAGGCGTGAAGCACCATCGATACCATTGTAGAATGTTTGAAACACAAGAAATGGATCCAAGTTGTGGTGTGGGCAAAGTCTTTGATATTCCGTATATCTTACCCAAACTTCGTAAGGTGTTTCCCAGTTTTTTGAGTTTTGTAAATACGAGTTCTGTAATTAGCATGCTAAGTTTGTACCTAGCTCTTATTAACAATTGGGTTCATTTATAACATGTCAATTAATAATAGTGAAATTATTCTCAGTTTTAATAACTTGTACTTGAGCTTAGGTGGTGTCTGGTTGATTTGAATTAGAATTAGAATTAAAATTGAAAAGGTATTTATTTCTTACTTACAGCGCAAATCATATTTCAAAATTCTAATTAAGGCGTAAACAGAAAAATGATAGAGTTTGAATTAATTATATATATATTATATATATATTTATTTCTTTGATTAATTCTACTGCTTGCACATTGAAATGTTTCAACGTTTCGCCAAAAGTGTTACTCTCACGAAATCGACATAAATCTAAAATCATCTGGTTTCATGGCTTGCTTGGATTTTGCGACTTGAAGTGGAGATCTTTTTCAACAGCTATTTCCTTGGGTATATACGCATAATGTTGGCATGTTGACGACCAAGTCGCAATGAAATGTGTGTGACTTAAGCTAAATGGAGGAAGGGCAGATGCTTCTTTAATACTTTCTTTTACCTCATCCTTAGAGCGGAACCCTTGTTTTTCTTCTTCATGTTCACTGCCTACATCCAAGTGACAGTCACCTTTGCTATCAACGTAAAATGTCGGCGGTTCATCTAGATTCATAATCATCAATTCATCGTCGCTCTCTTCATCGTCCTCGATTGGAATCTCTTATGAAATCTTACTCTTGTAGTTGAGATGTTGTTCTAGTCGGGTATAGAACAATATCTAGAACAAATTATGCAGAAACTAAATGCAGTGCGGAAAATAAACGACACACAAAGTTGTTACCCAGTTCGGCGTTTACGAGCCTACATCTGGGGGCTGTCTACTTAGCCTGGTGAATATCAATTCTGAAATTATATCCCCTGTTCAAGCTTGTGTTCAAGATACAGTTGCGACAGACCTTGAACTCTTTTCACAACAGTTCAGTAGACAGTTCAAGGTACAGTTGCGACAGACCTTGAACTCGTATCACAACAGTTCAGACAACAGAACGAAAGTAGAAGGACGCACAGAATGATAACCCAGTTCGGCCACGCCTACTCTGGGGGGTTTCCCACACCCTAGAAGGGACATCAAATCTTTATTACGAGTTAGAGCTACAAGTGGACTTACGCTTACACCTTGTAATCGCCTAGCCTCTAACACTACGTCTCTAAGATTTGCAACCAAGGTTTACAGCAGTTCACCTCGATCCTCTTCGTCCGAACCTGCAGTCCGAACGTTCTCGACCTTCTCCTGAAGCTTGGATGCTTTCTCTCGAAAGCTTGTTCACCTTTGTTGTGTGCGGCAGTTTGATCGCTTCCAGGCAGTCTCAGTTGCACTTGATAAGACTGCTCTTGCACCGATGAGTTTCCAGTGGGGAAACACAGCCGGCCGTCGCTTTCCTCTTCTCCAATCGGTAGGGTTTGATCGTGTATATTTTGATCTTGAAAGCGATGAGTATTAGGGTTGCCCTAGCATTGTATTTATATGCTTAGACGAAACCCTAATTCTCACAAGATAATCCCATCAAATATTTAGGAGATATTCCTAATTATTTGATGTATATCTTTCACAAATCGGTTGGAAGGATATTCGAAATCTTCTTGCCCAAGTAAGCTACGCCGCCTTCAATGTAGATATTCATTCGAATATCAAATGCTCGATTAAGTCGCTGGCCGACTTCAACTTGACAAAAACTTCGTTGTCCAATATCTTCCGGGGAGATATCCTTGCGTCTGCTCCACGCTGTTCATGAGTACTAGGATATGATCGAACTCCCCCTGAACTCCTGCTCGAACTGTCTAAGCTACGTTTTGCCAAATACATGCCACTCAAGGGAACATCAATCTCCCCCTTGGCATTTTGGCAAAACCAAATCTACTAGATAACTAATTCTATCTAACTATCTAGACAGTAGACCTCTTTGAGGGAAACAAAAATTGTCTCCTCCCAAAATACTCCCCCTTTTTGCCACAAACTGGCAAGGGGTCCAATCCGAGTTCGAACAGCCAATCAAAACAGTGCCAGAACAAGCACACAATAATAAAAGTTCTAGTAAAAACTGAGTTCAGAGAAATAGTTTTTCAGAGGACCTTCATGTAGATGACCCATCATCAGTGGCATCCTCAGAAACTGTATCATCAGATTCATCCTCACTTGGGTAGCTGAGGGCACGAGCGAGCTTGTTGATCTGCTTGCGTTGCTCCTTGTCCACTTCGATGATGACATTCAGGTCATTTAGCAGTTGGCTCCTCTCATCCCGGCCCATCCTGGCTCCCCCTCGACTCGACTCCGCAACACCCTTTCCTTTCTGGTTCCCCTCCTTGAGATCGTTCACGTGACGCCCTTTAAACAACTTGTGGTCAACGATGAACTTGCTGGGTGCCTTTGTGAGATGGTCTGGCGAGGCCTTCAAATCTGGAGCTTGATGGATGATCAGCTCATATATCAGAGACGGGAAGCAAATCTGGTGCAAAGTTCTCTGCGAAGTAGCATGTTCAGCAATCTGTTTGAACATTACTCTGCCCAGGTTGAACTTCAGCTTATTCCCTATTTGATAAATCAGATGGGCCATGTCCTTATTGACAGTAGAGCGATGAGTAGACGGTCTCCAGTTGAAAATAGCAATGAAAAACAGCATCGAATAGAACGTAGACAGATCCGCTGTATGCACAACTGACTCAGGCCTCCACCGAACAGAGCCTGCAGTGATGGTGCTCACTATCTTCTCAAAGCTTGATTCTTCTTCATCAACAGTTGGGTCGTCCATGGAGAAGTATACATTGATCAGCTTAGGATCAATCTTGATCCTTCTTCCTCTAACATAGAAGAGCCCATAATCTGCTTCTCCAATGACCCCAAACCCAGGAGGAAGGTTTACCATGGCTTCACGCACCAATTGCTCGTTGAACGGCTTGCATCTTTCCAACGTCCAGAAGAGATCAGATTCCTTGAGCACCTTAATCACTTCCTTTCCCTTGTATCGGGGCTCATCTAGCAACCTCTCAGGAATGATTTTCCTTTTCAGCACACAACTCCACTTCAACGCAGCGTCCTTATTAACGAACCACACTCCTTTCTTGACCTTACCCACTGGTACAGTCTCAGACTCAGGGGCTGGGACTTCGCATCTCCCAACATCTTCAGAAACGGGAACCGCAGCATTGCGCTTCCTTTTCTTGGAAGAGCCGATTCCCCCTGCGCCAATGCTGACCTCAGCAATCTTCTGAACTGATCCCTTTGTAGACTTTGCAAAATCTACCTTCTTCTTTTCTTTGTCCTTCTTTGTCCTTTTGAGATTGACAAGAGGAACCCTGTCTTGGTCATCTTCTGAAAGAGTGTCTCCCTTTGCCACTGGCTTTGCATTATCCTCACGAACTGATGCACTATCCTCCTCCATATGATCACTCTGGAGATCATCTTGAGGATCAACTGGAGGTACAGCCACTGTCTCCTTAGTACCAGCTTCCTCTGGAACTATTCCAGTCTCAACTTCAGTCTGAACAGCTGGTTCCACAGTTGGACACTTGCAGCTTTCTCTGCATCAGATTCTTTTGCCCTAACAGCCTGATCACGCTGACCTTCCTCTGGTCTTGCCACTTCCTGATCCTTCTCCTTTTCCAAGTCTTTCATGACATCATCAATGTCTTTGAACATCTTCTGCAACTCCTCATCCTTTTCTGCTGAGTCTGATTCTTCTGGTATGGATTCTTTCAACACATCTGTCTTCCCCGATGGATTAATCTCCTCTGTCACAGTCTCAGCATATTTACCGGAACGTTCATCAATGACTCCTCCTTGATTCTCAGACGGCTCAGCATCATTAATCACCAAATTTCTCTTCCCCGAGGACTCAATGAACTTCTCTGTTTCTTCATCGGACATTGCAGTCTTTCGACCTCTAGTGGCATATATCTGAGCTAGATATTTTCTTGAAGAGTCACGAGCCCACTTAATCTTCTTCCTGTGACCATCCTTTGGAGGTACGTATCCGGTGGCAAAAATCTTCTCCCTCCATGATGTTGAGCCACCAACCGTTTTGCTGGGTTCGCCGCTTTCCACAATCTTGACAGGAATATTTTCAGTATTGGTTTTGTCATCAACAACAGCCCTAACACCAATAACCTCCTTACCACCATCATCACCAACCACAGCCCTACTGGCTTCACCATCCATACTCACAACCCCGTCCACCACAATCTTTTCTTCAACAGTAATATTTGCAGAAACCAAAGGAACGGACTGAGAATTCGGAGTTACCTCAGAATGGGGGTGAACTTTGCTTGAACCAACGTCGACGGACGAGTCCACCATGACTGTCTAAGGAATTATTCCTTCGGTAGACTTCTTCGCTTGGACCAAAGAATCGGTGTCGGAGCGTAAAGGGGACGCCTTTTTCACCTTCGATTCTTTTGATTTCAGGATTTGGGGTTTCACCGCCAGAGCCTTTGAGGACTGCATGTTCTTCTTCTCGGCGGATTTGACGCCGGACTTTGAAGACTTCCTTGTGTTTACCATCGCCGTTTGGAGAAGGAGCGGTTGAGAGAGTTTCTGCAGTTCTAGGGTTTGGGCGAGAGAGGGAGTAGACTGCGAATTGATTTGTGTTTCAAAAGAAATATTCTGGCCTTTTCAACTTCCCAAAATTGTCAACTCCCGTTTCAAATAACGGCATGAAAAATCTTTGAGAATATCCAAAAAAAGTTTGTCTTTACGCGTTGTGCCTTCTGTTCCAGCTCTCGTCCTTAGGTGGTCAGTCCAACTGTTCAGCTGGAGTTCGACTATGACTAACCATCGTCGGATGCATTCAGTGGTTGACACCACATAGATCCACTGGGGATCTGGGTGTTCCACTCCGTAACTTGCCATAGGGGTTGACAAAGGTCTTGGTATGCCTCAGAGTTATCATCTTCTGGTGCCCTTCATATTCATATTTTCTTATTCGGCTCCAGGCATATATCTGTGGGCATCGTACGAACTCCTTCCGTAACTGTGACACCTTCTGATTCAACAGTTTCCTGGGACAATTATCAACATGGATTTGTCCGCATCTCCAATCAGACTTATCCACTCCCCCTCGCAGAAATCTATGTTGAGCGTTTGCACAGGCAAGAGCAACAGGTTGCTTGCCATAGTTCTCGTCTTTCACCGATCCCATCAGACCCATCCCAATGGTGTAGCAGTTGTTGGCATCCCTTCTCCCTTTCATCAGTGTATCCCCATTCTTGTCTAGGACAAGACATGAGTAGCTGGAGAATGACACATAGTGTCCATCGTCACACAGTTGACTGATCCTGATAAGATTCCTTGTCAGTCCTTTGACAAGGAGGGTGTTCTTGAGTGCAGGGAGATCCGGAACCATCAATGTCCCACAGCCGATCACCTGACCATTTCCACCATCCCCGAAGGTGACAAACCACATCTGCTCAACAGGTCTAATATGGGTAAGATATTGAGAGTTACCTGTCATATGGGCGGAGCATCCGCTGTCGAAGATCCAACTGTCTTGCATTGTATAGTTTGAGGAGCAACAGGCCACCATGCAAACGGTTTGGTCTGCCTTTTGAACCCAGACTTGCTTCTGTCGCGGTATGGTCCGTTGTTGGTATGCACGTCGTTCAGCAAGAAACAGGCGACACTTCAATTTAATGTGTCCCGTCTGGTGGCAGTACCAGCAAGTGCGCCACTCTCTCCTTTGCTTTACTGGTGAGAAATCACGGCATTGGACAGGTGTTCTACGAGTCTTTCCATCATTTGGTGTGCTAGGAGACTTAACAGCTAGGTTCTTTCCTCTTGACTGTTTTACCTTCTGTTCAGACCGCTATTCCGTCACCTGTTGTGCTTTAACGAGGGTAGTGCCGTTTGAAGTGCCTTCTTCCGTAAACCCCAAGCCTCGATGTCCAGACTCCATCCTCTGAGACCTGAGAATATCATTTAAGTCTTTAGTGCCAGAGTTGAGCATTCTTACTGACTGTTTGAGGTGATTGAGCTCCTTCTCAGTGTCTGCATGATCCATTCTTTCAGATTCAAGCTGTAGTTCCAGCTGTTCGATCCTCCTGAGTTGGAACACCTCATTGCGCTTCAGAACTATGATGGCTTTCCTCAGACCTGTCATGCCGACTGGATGAGTCTCCCGATCTTTCTCCATGTCGAGTTTTAGTGTGGACACTGTACCCATGAGGTCTACGTTCTGAGCAAGCAGACTGGTCCTTTCCTGTTTCATCTCAACCAGTTGAGTATTCAGTGAGTCCACCGTCCAGTTGAGTATTCAGTATTCGGAGGGAGTGATCTCAGGACTTTGATGGCCAACCTTTCTTCATCAATGGGTTTCCCTAGTGCAGACGCCTCGTTGGACAGTTCCAGAACTCTAGTGTTGTACTCAGTGATGGTTTCACTTTCCTTCATTTTCATTTCTTCAAACCTGGTTGTGACAGTCTGCATGCGTGAGTTACGAACCTTGTCCGTGCCTTCAAAGGCTGTTTGGAGGATGTCCCATGCTTCCTTAGCCACTTCACAGTTGATGATTAACTTCTTGACGTTTTCATCTACTGCGGAGAAGATCGCATTCATGGCCTTTGAGTTTCCCATAGATGCTTTGTCCTCATCTTCTGTCCACAGAGCTTCTGGTTTTGGAATCGGTTCTCCAGTGAGGTTGTTCATTATGGGTTCAGTCCAACCTCTCAGGACTGCCTTCCAAGCCCTTTCGTCTAGTGATTTCAGAAACGATCTCATCACGGGCTTCCAGGTGGCATAGTTCGATCCTTTGAGCAGTGGAGGTCTGGTGATGCTTTGTCCTTCCTTCAGAGTCATCTTGAACAGTTCAGGATCCCACTCAGTGTGTCGAGTGTCTGCTCTGATACCATTTGAAATTATATCCCCTGTTCAAGCTTGTGTTCAAGATACAGTTGCGACAGACCTTGAACTCTTTTCACAACAGTTCAGTAGATAGTTCAAGGTACAGTTGCGATAGACCTTGAACTCGTATCACAACAGTTCAGACAACAGAACGAAAGTAGAAGGACTCAAAGAATGATAACCCAGTTCAGCCACGCCTACTCTGGGGGGTTTCCCACACCCTAGAAGGGACAGCAAATCTTTATTACGAGTTAGAGCTACAAGTGGACTTACGCTTACACCTTGTAATCGCCTAGCCTCAAACACTACGTCTCTCAGATTTGCAACCGAGGTTTACAGCAGTTCACCTCGATCCCCTTCGTCCAAACCTGCAGTCCGAACGTTCTCAACCTTCTCCTGAAGCTCGGATGCTTTCTCTCGAAAGCTTGTTCACCTTTGTTGTGTGCGGCAGTTAGATCGCTTCCAGGCAGTCTCAGTTGCACTTGATAAGACTGCTCTTGCACCGATGAGTTTCCAGTGGGGAAACACAGCCGGCCGTCGCTTTCCTCTTCTCCAATCGGTAGGGTTTGATCGTGTATATTTTGATCTTGAAAGCGATGAGTATTAGGGTTGCCCTAGCATTGTATTTATATGCTTAGACGAAACCCTAATTCTCACAAGATAATCCCATCAAATATGTAGGAGATATTCCTAATTATTTGATGTATATCTTTCACAAATCGGTTGGAAGGATATTCAAAATCTTCTTGCCCAAGTAAGCTACGCCGCCTTCAATGTAGATATTCATTCGAATATCTAATGCTCGATTAAGTCGCTGGCCGACTTCAACTTGACGAAAACTTTGCTGTCCAATATCTTCCGGGGAGATATCCTTGCGTCTGCTCCACGCTGTTCATGAGTACTAGGATATGATCGAACTCCCCCTGAACTCCTGCTCGAACTGTCTAAGCTACGTTTTTCCAAATACATGCCACTCAAGGGAACATCAAATTCACTAATAATGAGTATTGCGAGTACAAGATCTTACGTTTACAGAATCTCTCTTAAAATTGCCTGAGCCTCGGACACTCTAGTAATCGCTAACTAGGTCTCCCCTTAGATCAGAGCCTCGCCTCCGATTCCACCAGATGATCCTCCACGAGAATCAGTGCCTTCTCCCCGATGGGAAGCAACACCTTTAGTGCGTGTATCATAAAGTTGTTATCCGATCAGTCTACCGAGCACTAAAACAGACTGAATCCGAGCGCCGTGAATAATCAGAATGATTAGTTCGCTGACCATTTGCCTCCACCTCCCTTCAGTGATTATGAGCGTGAATAATATCTCTGTGAGTGTTGAGTAGAACGAGTCCATCAGCCCTTCTTATATAGAGCGGTAGAAACCCTAAAGTATATAGGTTTCCAATCTTCAACCACCTATCTCTTTAGGAAATCTTTCCTAATCTTTTAGGGAATATTTCCTGAATCCTTGCACATATCTTCTTGTAGATAATCCTTCATAGATCTTCAACTCCGGTTAAGAAACCTTCGATTATCTTCTTTGCTAAGTTATCTTTAAGCGCAAGTCTTCCCTAATATCTCTCAACCGACTTCTTGATATGCATCATAGCACCGACTTGCCTAATCTATTTTAGGAAACAGCTACTACGTCTAACTTGTGTTACGTCGATTGAACATGTTGCCTAATCTGAATTTGGAAACATTCCATCTGTCCTTCCATCTGCAACCATCTTGTTCTTCGTCGGTTGACTATGTTGCCTAATCTGAATTAGGAAACATTCCATCTACTTCAACTTGTTCTAGGACTGTTGCCTCTGCTTGCCTTGAACTCTTCCGTGAACAAAAGCTTGAACAACTACACAGAGTTTTGCCAAACTACATGCCATAAATCTAACAATCTCCCCCTTGATATTTTTGGCAAAACTACTACCTGTACAAATATTACAGTTGAATCTTTGAAGGAGGTTTCAAACTCCCAAGCTGCGCTACTAACTAAAAGCTACCAAAATGAATCTTTGAGGAGATTTCAAACTTCGAAAATTTCAAGCACATATGAATCTTTTAAGGAGATTTCAAACTCCAAAAACATTTCTAACATCTAGCACATATGAATCTTCTAAGGAGCTTTCAAACTCCAAATCTACTCCCCCTTTTTGCCACAAATTGACAAGGGAGTACAAAAACTAGTAGCAATTGTTCGACAATAAAACTAGAGTTCAACAAAAAGATAGGATTGTTTGTAACAGAGAGCAGAGAGAGCATCGCCAGAACTTAGTAGTCGGACTCCTCACTAGCTTCATCATCAGCCGAGTCAACTTCATCTTCTTCCTCGGGATAGCGAAGTCCCTCTAAAAGCTTTGTGATCTTTTCTTTGAGACTTTCTTCAAACCCTCTATAGTTTCATTCGGCACAACAAGACTACGCACACTAACAGATTTAGAGATTTTTGATTACCTCATTGTGCAGTCTTCTTCGCAGATTCTTTGTCCGACCGTTTCTTTTCGTACCAGTACTTGAAGTCTTTCTACCTTCCTTCCACATCAGCCCTTAACACATATCTAGTTCAAGCTCCGACTAACCAACATGTACTGTAACAACTTAGTTGTCAATGACACACAGACCCAGTGAGGATCTAAGTGTCTTGAACTGTAGATTGTCCAAGGCTTTGGTGAAGATGTCTGGTAGCTGCTTCCTAGTGGATACGTGCGTCAAAGTAATTGTCTTCTTCTCCACTAGCTCTCGAATGAAGTGATACCTTATAGCGATGTGCTTTGTTCTGGAATGCTGCACAGGATTTTTGGAAATACTGATAGCGCTCATATTGTCATAGTAGAGAGCATCACATCTTATTTTACTCCGTATTCCTCCAGCATCTGCTTCATCCACAACAACTGAGTACAACAACTTCTAGTGGCGATATATTCTGCTTCATCCGGGGATAGGGATATGCTGTTTTGCTTCTTGCTGAACCATGACACCAGATTATTTCCTAGAAAGAAGCATCCTCCAGATCTGCTATTACGATCTTCAGCATTCCAAGCCCAATCTGCATCACAATAGCCTACCAGACAGGAATGAGTATCCTTATTGTACCACAATCCATAGTCTGCTGTTCCACAGACATATTTGATAATTCTCTTCACATTCATCAGGTGGCTCTCCTTGGGATTGGCTTGATATCTGGCACAAACTCCAACTGCATGGGCAATGTCTGGTCTACTTACCGTCAGATATAGTAGGCTCCCAATCATACTTCTTTACAAGGTTTGATCCACACTTGTACCTGCTTCATCCTTGGTGATCTTCACATGAGTTGCAGCGGGGGTTCTCTTGTGTGCTGCTTTCTCCAGATCAAACTTCTTGATCAAGTTCCTTGCATATTTTCTTTGGGATATAAAGATACCGTCTGTCTTCAGCTTTACTTGTAATCCAAGGAAGTAACACATCTCTCCTACCATGCTCATCTTGAATTCGCTCTGCATTTGTTCTATAAACTTGTCCACCATCTTCTGATTGCTAGAGCCAAACACAATGTCATCCACATAAATTAGAGCAATGATAAAGTCTTGTGTTTTACGAAAAACATCTTGTCAACTCCCCCTCGCACATAGCCATGGTTGATTAAAAATTTAGTAAGTCACTCGTACCATGCTCTAGGCGCCTGTTTGAGACCATAAAGAGCTTTCTTCAGACGATACACATGGTCAGGGTGGTGAGGATCTTCGAATCCCTTAGGTTGTGCCACATACACTTCTTCATTTAGCATCCCATTCAGAAAAGCACTCTTGACGTGGAACAATTTGAACTTCAGATGACAAGCAATGGCCAATAGTAATCGTATGGCTTCTAGACGAGTAACCGGGGGTAAAGGTCTCATCAAAATCTACTCCTTCAATCTGAGTATAGCCTTGAGCAACAAGCCTCGCCATGTTTCTAGTGATATTCCCTTGTTCATCAAACTTGTTCTTGAAGATCCACTTTGTTTCAATAACATTTACATCATAAGGGCCTCGGAACAAGATCAGAAACATCGTTTCACTGAAATTCACCAAGCTCTTCTTGCATAGCCACCACTCAGTATTCGTCATTGATGGCCTCCTTGATATTCTTAGGCTCCACAGTGGACATAAAACAAGTAAAATTATCCAACTCTCGAAAGTTTACTTGTTTACCTCGAGTCTCCATGCCTTGAGTTGGTTCACCGATCACCTCAGTAATAGGATGATTCTTCTCAATAGCTCTTGAAGGTTAAAGGACCCGAGAGGGAGCAAGTGGTGTTTCCAAATTAGCTTCCTCGTCTGTCTAGTTATCGTCTTTAGCAAGATGTTCTGAAGCCTTATCCGGGACAACTTCTGTGTTAGCAGAACGAGCAACATATTGTTCAGGATGAGCTATAACATCATCATCATCCGCCGTACTTGTCTTAGGATCGTCTGGAACAACATCTTTCACAATGACATTGTTAGATTCCATAATGACTCCATTGCGCTTATTGTAGACTCGGTAAGCACGGCTGTTAGTAGAGAAACCCAAAAAGATCCCTTCATCACTTTTAGGGTCCAGCTTCTACAGATACTCTCGGTCTCTGAGAATGTAGCATTGACTTCCAAAGATATGAAAATACTTCAGTGTCGGCTTCTTTCCTTTCCACAACTCATAGCAAGTCTTTTCTGTGCCGGTTCGAATCGGTACTCTGTTTATGACATAGCATGCTGTATTCATAGCTTCAGCCCAGAACTTCAAGGGCACCTTCTTTTCATGACGCATCACTTGGGCCATCTCTTGAATAGTTCAATTCTTTCTTTCGACAACTCCATTTTGCTGAGGGGTGATAGGAGATGAGAATTGTTGATTGATCCCCTTTAGTGTACAGAAGTCAGTAAGAGCAGTGTTCTCAAACACCTTTCCATGATCACTTCGAACTCTCACTATATGCCCGCCTTTATCTTCTCTTTCTCGCTCCAGCCAAGTGCATAATTGAACAAATGCCTGAACTGCATCTGATTTTTCTCATAAAAAACTGAACAAGGTGAACCGTGAGAAGTCATCAACACATACAAGAGCGTACCTCTTTCCAGAATAGATTTCTACTTGCATAGGCCCCATCAGATTGATGTGTAGCAGCTCTAGGGGTCTCCTTGTGTTGATCTGAGTGGTGCCTTTGTGGGGGACTTTGATCTGGTTCCCAATCTGGCAATCTCCGCATACAATACTCAGGTCGCCTTGAACTTTAGGTATACCACGAACAAGACCATCAGAGGAAACCTTCTGTAGAGTCCGTAGATTCACATGACCCATTCGCTAATGCCATAGATTCATCTCTTCAATTTTGCCTAACAGACAAGTTGTTTCAGCTGTGGGTCGACTAAGATTTAGCAAGTAGCAGTTGTTCGAGGATCTTCTTCCAGTGAGCACTGGTTCATTCTTGTTGTTTAGCACAAGACACTCATCCTATGTGAACTGGACATGATGTTCTCCGTCGCACAACTGGCTTATGCTGATAAGATTCGCTTGCAATCCTTTGACAAGAAGTACTTCTTTCAATCTGGGTAGTCCTTGGACATTCAGAGTTCCTCTTCCAAGCACTCTGCCTTCTACACCATCTTCGAAAGTCACATTAGACTTCCTTTTGAACTCTCTACATTGGTCAGAAATTTAGGATTGCCAGTCATATGTCTAGAACAACCACTGTCGAAGTACCACCTTTCATTCTTCAGATGACTAGTGGAACTGAAGGCAACATAGCAAACTTCACTTGTTTGCTTAACTCTCTAGACTTTCTTCACATAAGATTTTGGCACGTGATCCATCTTTCTGAGAAACTTGTGGAAGTCCTGACATCTTGACATGATGTGTCCCACTCGTTTGCAAGAAAAGCAATTTCGTCAATCTTGCCTTCTTGAGGGATACTAGATTGTTCTTCTTCGTGAGGGATGTTCAGTTGGTACAGTGTAAGATCGAGGCTCGACTTTCACAAACGATGTCTTTCAGGAGCCAGATGCACCAGTGAACCCTAGCCCTTTGTAGCCGCCACTAATCCTTTGAGCCCCCAGAATAGAGTCTAGATCTTTAGTTCCAGAATTAGGCATCTTGACAGACTTCTTCAGGTTGTTCAGCTCTTCTAGAGTCTCGGCATGAACAAGTTTTTCTGTCTCAATCTCACATTTCAAAGCATCCATAATATTAAGAAGATTTACCTCTCTTCGTCGACGAGCAGCATTCTTTTTCTCTAGATCATCTATTATTTCTGGATGTTCGCCTTGGCTTTCTTCAATCTGAATCTTCAGAGATGACACAATTGCCAGTAATTTGGCCTTCTATGCAACAAGTTCAGCTCGTTCATCTTTTACTTTAATCAATTGGGCTTTAAGGTCAGTGAGTGCTTGTTGATGTTCCACCTTCTGATGATGTGATGATTTTTGTTCCACTCAACTTCAATCAACTATTGCTGGAACAACTCCTTGTAATTGTTAGCAATTTCTTCTTCAGTGATTTCTTCATCATCACTGCTGCTGGAGTACTGTGTTTGATCCTCAGAAGAAGACTTTGACTCTACTCTTTCACTTTGTTCTCCTGCCTGGTTGACACAGCTAGCAAGGGCCACAAAGTTATTGGACTCACCTTCCTGATCAGATTCACTGTCACACTCCAGTTGACAGCATATGCATTCTTCTTCTTCTATGTGTTGATACATTCTGCCTGAATATGTCCATATTCTTCACATTCTCTGCATTGGATCTCTTTACCTTTGTTATCATGGTTGAAGTCTCCATTTTTGTTTCTTTTATAAAATTTGCCCTCCTTCTGGAATTTAGAGCTAGATGACTGGCCACGATCAAACCCTTTAGTGTACTGAGTTTTCATGAACTTCCCCAAGTTCTTAGCGAACATGGCATACTGTTGTTCAGACATCTCCCCTGCTTTATCTTGAATATTAGAAACTTCATATTTCAAACCAACACTTTTAATCTTCATGAGTTGTTCTTCTTCAATCATCTTCATCTCATGAGTCTGTAGGGATCCCATCAGGTCATCCAACCTCATGGTCTTTACATCGTGTGCTTCCTTGACTGCACGAGCCTTCATTGCATACTGCTTTGGTAGAGACCTCAGCACCTTTCTTACCAGCGTCTCTTCGCTCATGGGCTCTCCAAGTGCAAATGATTCATTAGAGATATCAAGAACTCTTGTATTGAAGTCTGCTATGGTCTCATCCTCCTGCATTCTTAGATTTTTGAATTTTGACGTGACCATCTCCATTCTAGATATTTTGACCTTGGTCGTACCATCATGAGCCATTTGCAATATGTCCCAAGCTTTCTTAGCAATTTCGAAGGTTGATATCATCTTGAAGTTCTTCCCATCAATGCCTGAGAATATGGCATTCATTGTTTTGGAGTTTGCAGCTTCAGCCTTCTTTTGTCCCTCAATCCATAGTATTTTAGCGAGAGGTCTTGCCTTGCCAACTTCGTCAATAGCCATCAGATGTGTCCACCCATTTTCAACAACTTCCCAAACTGATTCATCATGTGACTTTAGGAACGCCTTCATTCGCACTCTCCAGTAACCATACTTGTTTCCTTCTAGCATCGGTGGTCGCGTGATGTTTTGCCCTTCTCTCAAATCCCTCTCAACAATCTTCAAAGCTCACTCTGTGTGTTGAGTGTTTGCTCTGATACTAATTGAAATCTTCCCCTTGTAGTTGAGATGTTGTTCTAGTCGGGTATTAAACAAATTATGCAGAAACTAAATGCAGTGCGGAAAATAAACGACACGCAAAGTTCTTACCCAGTTTGGCGTTAACGAGCCTATATCTGGGGGGCTGTCTCTTTAGCCTAGTGAATAGAAATTCACTAATAATGAGAATTGCGAGTACATGATCTTACATTTATAGAATCCCTCTTAAACTGCCTGAGCCTCGGACACTCTAGTAATCGCTAACTAGGTCTCCCCCTAGATCAGAGCCTCGCCTCCGATTCCACCAGATGATCCTCCACGAGAATTAGCGCCTTCTCCCGAATGTGTAGCAACACCTTCAATGCGTGTATCGTCAAGTTATTCTCCGATTAGTCAGCCGAGCACTAGAAGAAACTGAAGCCGAGCATCGTGAATAATCAGAATGATTAGTTCATCGGCCGTTTGCCTCCACCTCCCTTCAATGAGTATGAGCATGAATAATATCTCCGTGAGTGCTAAGTAGAACGAGTCCATCAGCCCTCCTTATATATAGCGATAGAAACCCTAAAGTACGTAGGTTTCCAATCTTCAACCGCCTATCTCTTTAGGAAACCTTTCCTAATATTTTAGGGAATCTTTCCTAAATCCTTGCGCATATCTTCTTGTAGATAATCCTTCATAGATCTTCAACTCCGTTTAAGAAACATTCGATTATCTTCTTTACTAAGTTATCTTCAAGCGCAATTCTTCCCTAATATCTCTCAACTGACTTCTTGATATGCATCATTGCACTGACTTGCCTAATCTATTTTAGGAAACATCTGCTGCGTCTAACTTGTGCTATGTCGGTTGAACATGTTGCCTAATCTGAATTAGAAAACATTCCATCCGTCCTTCCATCTGCAACCATCTTGTTCTTCGTCGGTTGACTATGTTGCCTAATCTGAATTAGGAAACATTCCATCCGCTTCAACTTGTTCTAGGACAGTTGCCTCTGCCTGCCTTGAACTTTTCATTGAACAACAGCTTGAATAACTACACAAAGTTTTGCCAAACTACATGCCATAAATCTAACATCTTTGACTACTTCCTCCTCAACCATATTTCTTTTCAATACATTTGAATCAAATATTTTCACATAAAACTTATTCCTCCCCCCGTAAATAAAAATCATTACATATGCAAATCCCATGTTTTTATCCTTGAAAAACCCCGACTACCTGTTTGTGAAAAACAAACCATCCCTATCATTGTCCACCTCCACAATCCAGCAATGACTCCCTCCACAACTCCACACCCTCATTTGATACTCTCTAGCAGAGGCGGTTCTAGGGGGGTGTTCAGGGACCCTTCTTACTTTTGAGCAATTGTTTTCAATATAATGTTATATTAAAAATGTTGTCAAATTTTGATCAAACAATCTATCTTCGGTTGTCATTTTTGTGACCTTAGCCTTCGAGTTTCAATTTGAAGTAAATATTAAAGTTATAGAACATTCAATTATCTTTCTATCCATAATTAAATTATCTTAAACGGACACTGGATGACGTCTTTATGAACTTCAGAAGGTTGGCTCATACCTCCTCATATTTCGGCAAATTTCAATCAATCATCTATCTTTGGTCGCTGTTTTTATCAGTTTAACCTCTGAATTTCATCTTTGAAAAAATATGAAAGTTATAGAATATTCAATTAGCTTTCTAACCGTATATGGATCATCTTCAGCGGACACCGGATGACGCCTCTATGAGCTTCAGAAGATTGGCTCGGATCCCTCCACTATTTCGACAAATTTCAATTAATCATTTATCTTTGGTCGCTATTTTTATCAGATTAACTTTCAAATTTCATCTTGAATTAAACATGAAAGTTATAGAACATTCAATTAGCTTTCTATCATACATCAATTGTCTTCAACGGACAACGTATGATGCCTCAATGAGCTTCAGAAGGTTGGTTGATCATCATCGGACTTCAAACATACTAGAAAATAGCTTCTATCATCAAATATAAGAAACATATATATATATATATATATAGGGGGGGGTGTTCAAATGTTATATGTCCTTAGAGTGTTATGTTTTTAAAGTGTTATATCGATTTTGATTGGTTGATGAAAAGAAGGAACCAATCAGAAGCGAGGAACACGGGGCTTACGGTGCACCTCCAAAGCATGGGGGGGTTGTGTGGGTGAGAGTGCACCGTAGTTACGATGTTCCTCGCTTCTGATTGGTTCCTTGTTTTTCATTAACCAATCAGAATCGACATAACACATAACACAATAAGAAGCACATAACATTTGAACGTCCATCTATATATATAGGGACGTTCAGTTGAGGACATCAAAATTTGTAAGGACGTGAGTACAACCAATCACAACGCGCCACGTATGCAGAATATGGTAGTGGGTTTTACTGTTTGCTTTTTAAATAGTGCAGGATTTTGGTAGTGGGACACGTGGCGCACCCACAAAGCACGGGGGGTTAGATGGATGATGATCTAATGGATGAGATTTGTCCCTACGTCCTTACAAATTTTGGGTGTCCTCATTTTAATGCCCCTATATATATATATATATATAGAGGAGCGCTCAAATGTTACCCCCAAATTAGAGTGTTACCCAATTACTCGATTCTGATTGGTTGATGAGTTTCATCCAACCAATCAAAATTGAGCCACATGTCCACTACCATGCACATCCACCCACCAAACCCCATGGCCCACATGGTTTTGAGGTGGCATCTCCCCTCAACCAATCACATTTGAGTATTTGGGTAACACTCTAAGAAGGGGTAACGTTTGAGCGCGCCCCTATATATATATATAGGGGCACGCTCAAATGTGAACTCTTCTTAGGCTAAGAACATATGAAACGATCTAAGCCTTTGGATCTTGTTGATCCAACACTCCACAACGTGCCACCTCACAAAGCACGGGGCCCATTGGACATGTGAGTGGAGGAGTTGTGTGAGTGGACTTATGTGGTGCTTTGTGATTGGTTAGAGGGTTCTCATTTGAGCGCTTCTATATTTATATAGGAGAGCGCCCAAATGTTAACCACTCTTAGAGTATTAACGTGTTAACTTATTGTGAGCCACTCATTTTGATGATGTGACAGAGAATAGTGCAGGAATAGTGTGAAATCTACTTGTCTTAGTCAAGACGAGTTCCAGATGATGTTTGAACTGCGTCTCGAACACTTGTTGGACAGTTTCAGGTTGTGTTCTAACAGAGACTAGAACACCTTAGCAGATAGTACCGAAAATAGAGCAAACAGGAGCAACACGATATGTTACCCAGTTCGGCTTCGCCTACTCTGGGGGGTTTCCCACACCCTAAAAGGGACACAAATCGTATTACGAGATTTAGAGCTACAAGTGGTCTTACTCTTACACACCACCTTGTTTGTAATCGCATAGCCTCTAATTCTCCGTCTCTCGGATTTGCAATCTCGGTTCACCGCAGCTCCCCTCGATCCCCTATGGGTAGAACGAGACTTCCCTCTCGGCCTAGTCTTGGACCTCCCAGAAGCCCAGTCGCCTTCTCTCAAAGACGTATCTTGATCACCGTGTGTGTGTGCGCGCTTTGTTGTCCTTTAATAACAGTCTAAACAACACACTGAACAGACTGTTACTTCACCGTTGATATTCCGGTGTGGAATGATCAGCCGGCCGTCACTCCTCCTCCAATCTCACGAATCCTCTCGTGTTTTTCTTTTCTCTCAGGAAGCGACGCAGATCTGGTCGCCCTAGCCTTGTATTTATATGCATAGGCGAATGTCCAAATCTGATCCAAATATCCTTATCAAATATTTAAGAAATATTCTTAAATATTCGATGGATATTTCCAATCCAATCTTTATGAAGATCTTGATCTTTCTTTCTCACCAAGTCATTCCGAATCTGGTTCTAACTGATGTGAGAATATTTATCTGAATATTTGTTCTCTCACGATGACTTGTTGATTGATCCCAATCAGAGAATCTCGTCGATATCTTCTGGATATTAAGATTTTCATTCCAATCTTCAAGAAGATCTCGATCTTTCTTTATCACCAAGTAATTCCGAATCTTCTAAATCGACTCCTAATTGATGAGAGGATATTCATTTGAATATCTAATCCTCTAATTTATTGTTGAGCCGACTCCAATCAGATCAGATCTTTGATCGTCCAGATTAGGAAACGTCTTATCTTCAGATCTGCTGTATGCGAGTTCCAGTAGTCGGTTGCACACTCCTTGAACTCCTGCTAGAACTGTCTAAAGCCGTTTTGCCAAAGCCATGTCATTCATTGGAACATCATAGTGTTTTGCTTTTTACTGTTTGCTTTTTGTTTTTGTTGAATTTTTTGTAGTGAGACACGTAGCGCGCCCTCAAAGTACGGGGGGTTTGATAGTGGGACCCGTGGACCAATCACAATGAGTTAATAGGTTAACATGCTAAGAAGTGGTTAATATTTGAGCACTCCTCTATATATATATAAACTTTTTTGACAAATTCGACCTATCGAGAAATTTTTTTTGGGACCCCCTCATACGAAGCTCTGGATCCGCCACTGCTCTCCAGCCACACGTCGCCGTCCCATATGTTGAATAATGAGTACATGCATAATGGAAGTTAATTGTAGAAAGTGAAATGATGAAGCCCACATGACACACATGGATAAACTATTTTGTGATTCCAGTATAACTATCGCTCTACATTCTTGTTTTTCCATCAAGCAAAAGAAAAGAAGCTAAAAAGAGTTGTAGTTGTTTGTTGTTGAGTGAGCTCTTTTGTTTTGGGTTCTTGATTCTTTTGAGAATCAATAAGAAAGTTGTTTTATTTATTTACAACAACGTGGTATCAGAGCTAATTTTGAAGAGTTCTATCTTGGAGATATGACAAATGACATGACACCATTCCAAGTTCCAATACAAGAGTGATTGTTTTCTCACAACGAAGTGTATCAGAGCTAGATTGGAGGAGTTCTTTGTTGGAGATATGACAAAGCTAAACTTCATCATCAATTCAATCAAAACATGATAAAACCAAATTAACCATAACCAATCGCAACCTTACCTAACCAGCATCAATTTTTTTTCAACGACCACTGTACTGCTTCGCATGCTCCAGATGACGGCGTTCCTCGGGGAGCGCAATAGCGTCTATTTTCCTCTTCTTTCCTTCTCTTTCACATTCTCCCTTTTGAAAAGATTTTACCATTTACAATTGAATTTAAATTACTGAAGCCTCCATTCCGTCGATTTAGAAAAGATAATATTACCATATTTAGGCTTCGAGTGAACTAAATAAATCAATAATGAAGAATCAAGGATGACACATTTTTCCGTGCTTATCTACATCATCCTCTATTAGCCAACGATGTTCTGAGACTTTTTGAGGATCACTCCCTCGTATTTGACTTGGGACCGCTTTATGTTGTCTTCGTTTTTATGGCGTAGTGCTGGATACCATACCATGTAAATTTCAAATGATGTGTCATACTTGATTCCAAGATCAATGTGTTCTTGGATTCCAAAATTTTAAAACAACCGGTATCTCGCTTAAATTTCTACCCAAAAGTTCATACTCTTTAACCTTGATCAATCCACTCTCCAAAAACTGCATTGCCACGTCTCTTCTAACGGCAAGAAATTTTTTCATTTCTTTTAATCCCAAAGGATTGGATTACATCAATTTTAACTAACAAAATTAATATGTTTTATAGTTTTAGTTTAGTTTGATGAAAGGAAATATGAAAAAAGTGTTAGAAATAAATTACTGAGACAACCGTAATACATCCAGGATCGTAAACTCAAATCAGATTAAAGAGAACAAACCATTTTAATCTTCAATATGCGGAAGCGAATCTCCGAAGTAGACATGTACATGGGTACACCGGATTAGGTCTTCCAGTCCTGCCACCAGAGTCCTCTCATACTTTTCCACCGAGAGGGCAAGAAAAGAGGTCGTCTTAAGATGTGGTGGACCGGGGACTATAACCCATATAAATAGTGGTGTGCTATGGCAACCATTATTGTCATAATTAACTTTCCGCCTCTCATAGAAAGATAATTACTAGATGGTATCTACACAATAATTCTCATGACATTATACCCATAAGCCAATATAAATCACAACTAGACTGTTTTAGTTAGGCTTATTTAAATGATAACACACACATTCATTTTATTTACATGTGTGACCCTACATAATTAGTTAATTTATAAAATTAACCCAACAAAAAGTAGTTGAATATTATGCCTTAGGAGAGTTTTGTTTTTCCTTAGGAGAGTAATTATATTATGCCTTTTTCGAGGTTTTGTTTACTAGTTATAAGAGACTGGTGGTTAAGGATTCGACTATTGATGGGGATTGGTGCTTGAGAGCTTCCATGAAGAAGAAACTGGATGCTGATGGGAAGCAGTTTAATGATCATACTCCACAAGAATGGTCAGTTGCTTCGGACTGAACCTAGCATAGCCCTCTCTCTCTCTTTAATTCTCTAATTCGGTCTTTTTTTCTCTCTTATTTGATATTTAAATCACATCATATTATATAAATGAGTGATTTAAAATTATTAGTTATTTTCTTTGTGCTATCAAAAATATATATTTGAAGTAAGCCTTTGAATTACTCTTAAACTTAGTTCATCCCGTACATGTCTCTAACCAAGATGAATAATTTAGAATCTTCTTCCATTTTATTACATAATCAGCAGATCTATGGTTACAGAACTGCATGTTTCCAAATAATTTAAATAAGCTCATGAACAAGTTATTATCAAGATAAGTGTGTTTTGCAGCACCAATGTTAAATTGAGCATCCACTAAAAATATAAAGAACTGGTCCATCAAAGAAGTACGGCGTTAGATGTAACAACTGTTGGAGCTTGTGCTTCACTTGTTTTGATAAGGACAAACATTCTGCTGATGGGTTACTCGAGTGTGCAGGTTGGAATACATGTACCCGAGGAGTAACACTTTCCTCTGCATCTATGATGGAGGGTGAGAATGTTGGATAAGGCAGTCTTGAAGATCTTCAAGTTCCCGAAGATCTGTGTCTAGCTGGATGTGGCGTGGATGCATGGAGTTGGAATCTCAGATTTGGTTTTCCTACAAGTTAGGCAACCGCCATCAAGGAAAGATCACAAACGATATGGAATATTTTAAGAAGAGATTCGGTCGATATTTAAGGAGTGAATATTCTACGTATCCAACATGAATATTATGGGATATTCGTGTTGAGGATTTGCTGAGTATAGTATGGAATATTTGCAGCAAATTTGGAAAGATATTCAAGATATTTTCGGAAGGTTTTATCCTTGAATATCTAGGGGTTCCTCGTGGGAAAGAGCCTGTATATTGGAAGCTACGACTTCCATTCAAGGGCGTTCGTTCTGAGGGTTTACTGGAGCTACAGTTTCTAATCAAACTAAAGTTGAAGATTGCTGAAGGAAGGTCGATGATGAGTCGAGTTTTCGACTCGTTAATACCCGTTTTCACTATAGCTTTAGTTCATTTCGAACGATAATTCGATGCCATTTGATCCCTTTTTCGTGCGTTTCAGGTACAAAACAAGATGTCTCAGTGTCAAAAGCCAATAGAAGGAAACTCGGTGAAAATCGAAGACTAGAGCAAAAAGTGTGCAGAATTGGTCCCTAGTCGATCGACTGGGAAGCTCCCCTGCTCCAGTCGGTCGACTGGCAAGTGCTCCAGAAGGCCCTGCAAATCATGTTTCCACAGTCGGTCGACTGGTCCTCCCAGTCGATCGACTGGTGAGTACTCCATCAAGAGCATGCAGGCCACGTGATCTCAGTCGATTGACTGGGAAGATATCCTGTGCCAGTCGGTCGACTGGTGAAGGCTTCAGGAGGGGTCGAAATCTATGTTTCCATAGTCGATCGACTTGACCCCCAGTCGGTCGACTGGGAAACTGCTTATCAACAGACGTTTCTTCCTCCAGTCGGTCGACTGGGCCACAAGCCCAACGCTAGTCGATCGACTGGGACTGCTACAGTTCCGGAATTTCAGCGAGCCTATAAATAGAAAGTGGTAAGTTTGACCTAGCATCTTAGCTTCTTTAGGGAAAAAGACAAGGAAAAGTGAGCTCAATCAAGGGATCCATCATCATCTAATCAAGGAGGATTGAAGATCAAGGGAGTTCATTAGGACTAATCATCCTACTCTATTCCCTTTCTTTTCTCTTAGATTTTGTTAGAAACCCTACTCACATCATGTTGTCTTACATGATGTGTGAGTAGTCCCCCTTGTGTTTTGAGGGTTTTATGATCCTCCTTGGTACTCAATTATCATTGTATACACATTAACATGGATTTTATGAAGTTGATTTCATTTTATTATGTTCTTCATTTGAGACATGTTGCTAAGTGTTTGATAAAATGCCTAAGTGACATGTTAGTGTTAGAATCATGATCTAAGTATTGAGAGAGCTTAGTGATGGTTTGGATATAGTAAAAATGAACTTATCCAACATTTATGAGAGTAAATGCATGGTGAGAGGCTAACTAGACCTTCATGCATATAGCATTTATGACAATAAATGCTATATAGTGGATCAATACCTTTAATTAGTGAGATTCTTCATATGATGGCTTGACTAGGATTAGACTTGCATGATACTTTGTCTAATTTTAGCCTAAGCTAGGTTTTAAACCTATCAACTCTTAAATAATTAAAACTCTTGTAAGCATGATCATTGAAAAATTGCCAAGGAGGGGATTAATCCCTCGAAACTCGCTTTAATTGAATTAATTCCCCTAAAACCAGTTCATTACTTGTTTTCGTCATTGATAATCATAATCATACTTGAATTGAAGGAATAGCCGAGTTAGAAATTGATAGACTTAGCGTATAATCCGTTTGCTCCCTTGGGTACGACACCGGTCTTACCGGTTACAATACAAATTGTTTTTGACTACATGCTAAAATCTACACGTCAAAATGGCGCCGTTGCCGGGGAGCAATAGCTAGATTATCCCTAGGAAAATCATTTAGTACTCCGACTATTCCATGTTTTCCTTTATTTGCTTTGTTACTCTTGATTCTTGAGCTTATTCACCATTCTCACTTGTCTTAATTGTTTTCCCCTTGTAGGTGCATCTCGTTTATGCCACCGAAGACAAAGAAGCTTACCAAAATTGTGGATAGAGATTTGAATCAACCCGTAAAAGAATTTGTGAATCCTCACCTTACAAGGAGTAAAACATTTAAGAAAAAAGGATCAACCTCGAACGTTCAAGAAATCGATCATCAAGTCATGGGAGATAGAGATAATAGACTTCCTCCTCCACCTCCACCACCCCAAGGTCAACTTCCACCATTGCCCCAAACTAGAAGGGTTCTCAAAGACTATGCCGCTCCTAGTGCATATGGATATCGTTCCCCAATCCTTGCTCCCGCGGTTGACAACCGAGACTTTGATTTGAAAACCTCTACAATCCAAATGATACAAGCAAACAGATTCTCGGGAGGAGACCACGAGGACCCAAACTCTCATTTGACTACCTTTCTTGAAGTTTGTGATACTTTCAAGATCAATGGGGTTTCCGAGGATGCTAAGCTCTTGAGGTTGTTCCCTTTCTCCCTCACGGGAAAGGCCACGTCTTGGTTAAGGAGCCAAACGCCGGGAAGTTTCACCACTTGGGAGGAGCTTGCCGTTGCATTCCTCAATAAGTATTTCCCTCCTTCCAAGACGGCTTATTATAGGGGTCTAATCATGAATTTTGAGCAAATGGATGGAGAGACGCTTTATGAGGCGTGGGAGAGATACAAGGAGTACCAAAGGCTTTGCCCAAATCACAACTTGGACACTCTTCTTGTGTTCCATACCTTCTATCATGGTGTAGATGGTCCCTCGCGGCTTGCACTTGATACCGCCGCGAGAGGAGCTATAATGGATCTTGAACCTCATGAAGGCTATGCGGTAATTGATAAGATCACAAATAACTACTTCACGTGGGGGAGTGAAAGAGGAAACCCAAGAAGGAAGGGAGAAAGACATGAAGCAAAGGCCGTAAGCAGAAGAGACTACGATTCATTAGCTAGAAAATTTGAATGCCTTTCGGACGAAGTGTTTAAATTGAAACATCCGGAGAGAGATCACTCAACTAGCCAAGGGTGTGACATTTGTGAGGTTTATGAGCATGAAACTAACTCTTGCCCGTTGGTTCAAAGGGATGGACATAGAACCGGGTACGAAGAAGCAAATTATGTGGGTGAAAACCAAGGTAGAGAGTACGGAGCTAGTGCCACTCAAGGTCAAAATTCCCAATCTAACTATACTACTCCAAGGTTTTCCTCGGTTTGGAAGAATCACCCAAATTTTTCGTACAAGACTACAAATCCCACTCGTCCCGATTTTGGTACTACACCTCCCGGATTTGGTCCTAAGCCTACCTCAATGAATCAAGCTTTCCCTCCGAGGAATCAATTTCAACCAAGGAACCAACATCAAGGCCAACAATATCAAGCTCAACCTCAAAGGCCTTACCGACAAAAGGATCATCCTTCTCAACCATCAAATGAGCCTTTGAATTCCGATGTCATGCTTTCCGCAATCCTTGATATAAGTAAGGAATTGAAAGAAATGAAACAATCTCACCAAGGCTTGCAAACACATGTCAAGATGCTTGAGAACCAACTAGCTCAACAAGCCGAGTCATCAACTAGGGCACAAGGAAAGCTACCGGCACGTCCCGAGCATGAAAAGAAGGAGTTTTGCAACGCCATCTATATAGAGGAATTACTTGAGGATGAATTTTAGAAAGGGAAGACTATTGTGAGGCAGTGACTCTTAGAAGTGGGAAACAATTGGAGGGTGTTACACCAAAAAAAGCCGTTCAAATGCCTCCAAAACCCATTGGCCAAGCTAGAGCAGAAGGAAAAGAACTCAATAAAGAGGTCCCTAATCCTCCAACCGAAAAGGCAAAAGAAAGTAAAGAGAGAAAGGAAGAACTCAAGCCTTATGTTCCACCGGTTCCCTTCCCTCAAAGGCTCATCAAGACCTCTAAGTTGGACAAAGAATATGAGGTCTTCACCAAGATGTTGAAGAAGCTATATGTATACATGCCATTTCATGAGCTCATAAAGAAAGCACCTCTCTACAAAAAGTTTCTAAAAGAGATTTTGTCCAACAAGAGGACCATTAAAGAAGATGATCCACATCCCCTCAACCACGAATGTAGCACCCTCTTCTCAAAGCAAATTCCCCAAAAGATGGGAGATCCCGGCAAATTCACTATCCCTTGCTCAATAGGGGATATGAGCTTCTCAAGCCCACTAGCCGATCTTAGTGTGAGGGTTATGCCCCTCGCCATCTACCATAAGCTTAAATTGAATGGGGGTGAAAACCGCTAAAATGACCCTTCAACTCGTGGATGGTACTACAAGGCGCCCTTGGGGCCTAGTGGAGAATGTCCCTATCAAAGTTGACAAATTCTACATTCCATGCGACTTTGTGGTGATAGATATGGGGGACAACTTCACTTCGTCATTGATCCTTGGGCGTCCCTTCTTGGCTACCGCAGGTTTTAAGGTCGATGTTGGAAAAGGGGAATTGACCCTAAAGATTGGTGGAGAGAATGTGAAGATTGAAAAGCCAAATGAGGAGCAAGTGGCTAGTGTTGAGAAAAAGCTAGAGAAAGAGGGAACCGAAGTTGCTAAGGGCGAGAAAATTGATAAGAAAGAGTTGCACAATATGCTTGAACCCGATGAAGACCCTTCCTTTGATCAATATGACTCATCATCATGCACCAATGAGAAGAGTAAGAATGGAAAAGCAAAATCATCAAAGGGCGAGAAGCTACCATCACTTTGGGAAAGGGCTATTAAACAAGTTGCTTGCAACTCTTCAAAGAACCCGGATTGAGTCTCCTATTATTCTACAAGTCCGTTTGAGGAGGGATCCTAGCAAAGGACTCCTCAAGTGTGTTTCTTAAACATGAGGAGATTCGGCTCGGTCTTGCCAAGACGTTAAACTAGGCCCTCACGGGAGGTACCCCGGTTTGTGAGTTGTCCATTTATGCACAATTGATTTCATATATATGTTTGGCATGTATACATTGAACTTTGAATGTGAACTTGGTGCTTGTATGATCCAAATGCATGATTTGGTGTGCTTGGTGCGGAATTGTGCTTGCATGAATTATCTAGGTGATGGTGATGTTTTAAGTGTGGAGTGTATGATCCTAGCTTGCGTGTTGTTGCGAAAAATGTTTATGCTAGTGATTTCTTGGTGAAGCATGCCTTTGGTTTGAATTGATTTTGTATGAATATTGTATGGCATTTATTCGTGATGCGGAGTAAAAATTCTAAGTGTGGAGTTGGGAGTTCAAACAAGGTGAAAAAGACCTTAGAATCTGATATTTGCACCCAGTCGACCGACTGGGAGACAACCAAGTGCCCAGTCGGTCGACTCAATTGAAATTCAGGAGGGGTTAAAACCTCAAGCAATCCAGTCGACCGACTGGAATCTCCTTATCAAAAACTCATTTTTCCTTTTCATTCTAACTCCATTCGCCTCTCCCTTGCCTCCCTCACCATTTACTGATGATTTGGAGGAGGACGTTGGAGATTCTTCTGGAGAGACCACTTCGGGAGACGACGAGGCTACATCTTCAGCTTCTGATACATTTTGATCATACTTGTGTTTACCATTTTGTCTATGATTTCTTGCTTTGATCATGTACTTGGATGTTAAGTCGCCTTTTGGCGCCATTTTGGATGATGTATGCCATTCTGAGTGATATACCCTTGACTTGCTTTTGGTTGTATGCTACATTTCCGATGATATTGAAGGTATTTACCATTTTTACTGTTCACTCTACAGGTTCTACACCTACATATTATTCTCATGTTCAAAATTCACCTTCTTTGTCTACATTTGCAACCAAAAGGGTATTTCTCACTCCAAAGAGTTATATCACCGGCTCTACAAATGAGGGGAGTTCCTATGCGCCCTTGCCTTTATTTCATCATTCTATGCGCTTAGGGACTAAGCTTAAATTAAGTGTGGAGTGGTTTGATGCGCATAGTTCACATGTTTGCATGCCATGCATATCATTTTTAGATGGACACTTGCATTTTTCGCACCTTATCCCTACATGAGAGTGTTTTTAACCATATAGACTTGTGACTATCGATTCTTAATTCCTATAAATCACATCTAGCCTACTTGTCACATTTATTGGATCTTGAACTTAGAACCGACCTAGTCCATTGAATGTGTATTCTTGAAAGCCAATATCATTGCTATCTTTCGTCTATCCAATTCTCTAAATATTTTCGTTGAAATACCTTAGATCAAGTTATAGCAAGCACCTTTTAAAAATCTTCGTGAAAAACTTAGACCATCTGATAGCTCCTTGGTGACTTGAGTCCTCTAACACGGTGCCTTGTTCATGATTGATTCACGCACATTCCATACACTTTTTGAACATATTTTCAAGTTTTAAGTGTGGAGTCAAAAGAGGGCAAAAAATAGGCCCCATTCAAAAAAAAAAGAAAAAGAAAAATGTTTGCGGTCAAAGAGGGCAAAGCCCCGACTAAAAACTTTCTCAATGATCACGAGAAGTTTTGATCCAAAGTATACAAATGCCGGGGGTTAGGGAGGTAAGTCCCTCCTCGAAAGCATTTGTAGGCCAAAGGCCGTTTCAAAAAGAAAATAAGAAGCACTTAAAACTTGACTCTATGTTTTCCTCCATTCATCATTTGTGCGGGATTCATCATTTGCATTGTGTGCTTATTAGAATAACTTTTGGATGACCCATGTGCTTGCACGGGAGTTATCATTTGGTCTATGCATGTTTATTGAAAACTCTAGTGTCGAACTCCTCTTCCCTTATGGATTACGGCTTAAGCGCCTAAAACTTGGGAATGAGTTCCATGTCGCAAACCCATGGACTAGCCCTAGCTAGCATAGGTGAGCGATTGACAATTTTTGTGAAAACTAAAAACTTCGCCTCTATTGTATAGCCTTGAAAATGAATAGACTTTTGGATGAGACGATTGATAGCTCTAGTATTGATGACCTAGAATGCACAACCTCAAGGGTACTCAAAGTGGTTGATGGACCATAATTATATGAGTCAGAAACACAGTAAAACCCACCAAATTAGACTGTTTGTCTATCTAACTTCTACGTGTTAGTCTCGATATATTTCCACAGGGCATTTTAGAGACTGAAGTGAAAACACGCTAAGGAGAGGATTTTATGCTGAAAAGATAACAAGAGTCAATCCAAGGTCAAGATCATATGCCGACTGAAGAAATATCAAGGATCCTGACGTTGAATTGACCATAACAAATTAATCAGAAGAATCAGGAGTGGAGTCAAGACAGCCCGGGGAAGAAACACATTGACAGTTTTGTGAAAAGACTGCACAAAACTGTACAAATCTCACATATGGGCAAGGATGACCGGCCACTTGATGAAGTGGTGGCCAAGGGAGGAGCTCCTCCCCCTTGGGCCACCGGCAACCGGCGGCTATGGGAGGAGGGACCGGCGGCTTCACTATTCCTCCACATGTCACCTCCTCCTCCTCCTCCCTTCTCCTCCCTTGGATCAAATGCACATGTCCACCATCTCCACCACCCATCTCCTCCCATTTTGGCTATAAAAGGAGGAGCTCCTCCCCTCATTTCAAACACACCTCAATCTCAATTCACTTCTCTCTCTAGAAGTTGTAATATTTGTAATGTTGTAATTTTGCTTTGGAAATAAAGGAAAGCTCCCTTGGCGCTTCAACGGTTGTAAGTATTTCTTCGTATTTATTTACTGCTTTTATTTCCTTAGTATAATGTTTAGCGCGATGAATAGTAGCTAAACTAGTAGTTCGGTCTAAGGGGCGCACTTGTATTATAAAATGTTTTAGACTATTAACTTAGTGTCTAGTCTCAGTATTCAAAACTTGTTCTATGTGCCATATATAGTCAGAGTTTCCAAGGTTGAGTGGATGCTGTAACAAGCAAAGCTCTTCTGTGGGAACTCGTGATCATACTCAGGTAGTGGAAGCTGTAACAAGCAAAGCTATCTGAGGAGTTCGACTCATCCTAAACCCCATCTGGTCGAGCGTAACTGTGAGATCAGGTGGATGCACCCAGGCTAGCATACCTTAGGGTATTGGCGCTAGACTGAAATAGAACAGGAGTTGCTTTAAACCGGTGTTGCAAGTCTTGAGCTGTAACTAGCCTCGATTCACCGTTTGAATACTTAGATGATTCACTAATGGTCAATGATAAATAGGATATAATACAAGTCCCCTGAAACCGAACATTTCTCTTTAATTATAAACTGTAATTTACTTTCCAGTATTAAAATCAACCAACCAACCAACCAATCAATCAAAATAGCTGGTAGCTTTAAAACCAACCAACCGACCTTAAACACGCTCCCACGCTGCGTAATCCCCCCGAAGAACAATTATTCCCCTAGTTCCCTTGGGTTCGACCCCTACTTACCAAGTACTACCCAGTAGTATAGTTGCGAGTAGCGGACTATTATAAATTTATTTGCACAATCGCTTTGACGACGAGCGATTCTGTCAAATTGGCACCGTTGCCGGGGAACTAGTCATCGGATAACTGTTCTTCCCTCCCCTTTCTTTTTCTTTCTTTTTCCTATGTCATTACCCGTTACGCATGCATGGACAACGCGATTTCTGCCCCTGTTCGGAGGAACGGAGGGAGAAGACCCTGTACAGCACTGCCGAAACTTCCACCAAGTCTGCCACAACATCAAACCTGAAAACGAAGTGTTAGAAGAGTTTAAGCTGAAATGCTTCAAATTCTCTCTAACCGACTTTGCCACGATATGGTACTACACATCCACCGCTTGCAGTGCAGAACGTTTCGTAGACCTCTGCGTTCCGTTCCTGAAAGAATTCTCCCCACCATCTTTACGCCAAGAAACCCGTGAGAAGATCATGAGCCTTCATCAATCCCGGGATGAGACTTTGGACGAATACTACATGAACTACGATGCCATCGTCTCAAGCTGCCCGCACCATGGATTTACGAAGAAAATTCTTCTCCAAAAATTTCTTCGTGGGATGAGGTCCGAAGAGCTGGGAAGAGTCAACAAAGCTATGAGAAGGTCTGCCAGAAACCTCACCATTGCGGACATGTGGTACCTGATAACTGGCCTAGCCGCTGCCACAAGACGAGTTCCCCACACTGACGAGGAAATGCAGACAGAAGAAGCTGACCCTGAGGCTGACAAAGAAGAAACCACCGAGCCGTCAGAAGAGACTCCCGAACCATCCGAGGAATCAGACATGGAAAGCACCGGAAGCAACGAAGTAGAAGTTCAGAATACCACCGACGAACTGCCTATTCCATACACGACTATCATTACCCAGGCAGCTGAAACTATCTACGATCGGTTCTTCACGAACCAACATAACGAGGCAGAACCAAGCCTCATGAGGCCTTCCCGACTTTTCCCCTTGATCAATGAGCAAGTCGCAGCAAACTATGCGATCCAAGAAGAGGCTGAAAAGCGGATGGGAAAAGAGCCTGAGCAGAATGACTCCTACATGGAGCACGCTTTCGCCATAACTGTACAAGGCAGCCCTAAACAGGAGAAAACCCAGTTCAAAAAGCTGATAGTGAAAGGTCTCTCGCCTTCTCAGAGACGTTGGAAGGAGATACCATCAGAACTGGACCCAAACCCATCATCTGCTAAAAAATCAGGAAGACTCACCGCAAGAATCAAAGTCGGTGGAATCAAGAAGTATGACCTCAGCCACCCATGGGACCCAAACCAATGAACCACAAACGAGGTATCGTCGAGCCAACGACGTTAAACAAGTGCACTGGTCGGGAGGTAACCCGACACTATCTTACTTTTCCGCACTTTAATTTCTGTCATTTAAATTCAGTATTTAGTTTTAAGCTTGCATGACTTTTGAACTAAGGCACGCCTTCGTTCAAAAGTGTGGGGTGAGATCCACCTCTGTACATAAATAACATGCAGCTGTTTTTCTTTTTTAATAAGTACCATTTTGAAAATATGAACTTAAGAATGTGAAAAAGATAAATCATAATTCATGCATTAACCTTGTGAAAATTCAACTGTTTAAAAACTTAGAATGTAACTTTTCATTTGTCCTTTGTGATGAGATAACTAGGGATGTGGAGTTGACATAAACTGCCCTAGAGAGGCTTGGCAAGCAATCAAAGGATCAGATCAGACTATATGGTTTTCGAAGTCAGTGGAGGCTGCACTTCGGGTTTCAGTGAAGATTGAAGTCATCTCCGCCATGCAATGCAAAAGGCGAGGATGGGAATCAGACCGTCCTATCTCCGGTCAAAGTAGCCGAGAAAATAGATGAGCGACCCTCATCTTGACCCGCGTGAAAACGACAGTCAAAGTAGCCAAGAAAATAGCTGAGCGACCCTCACCTTGACCCGCGCGAAAACGGCAAAAACGAGAGGAGCGGGGAGGTATTTCCATAGGCTTGCGGGCGATGATTGGACCTCCCAAAAAGGCTCGAGAAAATGGACTAGCAGTCACAAAAAGGCGAAAAGCTCGAAGAAGCAAATCAAGAGGCCAAAGGCCCAAAATTGTGAAGGTTTTAACCGAACAAAAAGTGAAGAACTCAAAAAGTCAAATCAAAGGCCAAATGCCGACTCACTACAAAAGCAGTCCCTCGCCAAAAGAAAATCAAAGTACTCAAACCACTGAAACCTGAACTGAATCACGTGCTAGAGAAAGCTACCAGAAAACCATATAGTACGAGACGATCCCAAGATTGCAGTCCAGGAGCCTAAAAAGGGCTATCTCCCGAGACATCCAATATAATTTGCATCTCAGCACGGAGGTACAAGTATTAAGTTTCTTCTATTTATTTACACAGTTTAATTTGGTAATAAGTAAGCAATGCATGAATTAGGATAGATCGAGTACCACAGTCTAACTTTCATATTCCAAAGCCAAACTTAGAACTTACGCCCTTTAATAGCATTGTTCGGGATAAACAACTAAAAGTGTGGGGTGATCTGATGGACCATAATTATATGAGTCAGAAACACAGTAAAACCCACCAAATTAGACTGTTTGTCTATCTAACTTCTACGTGTTAGTCCCGATATATTTCCACAGGGCATTTTAGAGACTGAAGTGAAAACACGCTAAGGAGAGGATTTTATGCTGAAAAGATAACAAGAGTCAATCCAAGGTCAAGATCATATGCCGACTGAAGAAATATCAAGGATCCTGACGTTGAATTGACCATAACAAATTAATCAGAAGAATCAGGAGTGGAGTCAAGACAGCTCGGGGAAGAAACACATTGACAGTTTTGTGAAAAGACTGCACAAAACTGTACAAATCTCACATATGGGCAAGGATGATCGGCCACTTGATGAAGTGGTGGCCAAGGGAGGAGCTCCTCCCCCTTGGGCCACCGGCAACCGGCGGCTATGGGAGGAGGGACCGGCGGCTTCACTATTCCTCCACATGTCACCTCCTCCCTTCTCCTCCCTTGGATCAAATGCACATGTCCACCATCTCCACCACCCATCTCCTCCCATTTTGGCTATAAAAGGAGGAGCTCCTCCCCTCATTTCAAACACACCTCAATCTCAATTCACTTCTCTCTCTAGAAGTTGTAATATTTGTAATGTTGTAATTTTGCTTTGGAAATAAAGGAAAGCTCCCTTGGCGCTTCAACGGTTGTAAGTATTTCTTCGTATTTATTTACTGCTTTTATTTCCTTAGTATAATGTTTAGCGCGATGAATAGTAGCTAAACTAGTAGTTTGGTCTAAGGGGCGCACTTGTATTATAAAATGTTTTAGACTATTAACTTAGTGTCTAGTCTCAGTATTCAAAACTTGTTCTATGTGCCATATATAGTCAGAGTTTCCAAGGTTGAGTGGATGCTGTAACAAGCAAAGCTCTTCTGTGGGAACTCGTGATCATACTCAGGTAGTGGAAGCTGTAACAAGCAAAGCTATCTGAGGAGTTCGACTCATCCTAAACCCCATCTGGTCGAGCGTAACTGTGAGATCAGGTGGATGCACCCAGGCTAGCATACCTTAGGGTATTGGCGCTAGACTGAAATAGAACAGGAGTTGCTTTAAACCGATGTTGCAAGTCTTGAGCTGTAACTAGCCTCGATTCACCGTTTGAATACTTAGATGATTCACTAATGGTCAATGATAAACAGGATATAATACAAGTCCCCTGAAACCGAACATTTCTCTTTAATTATAAACTGTAATTTACTTTCCAGTATTAAAATCAACCAACCAACCAATCAATCAATCAAAATAGCTGGTAGCTTTAAAACCAACCAACCGACCTTAAACACGCTCCCACGCTGCGTAATCCCCCCGAAGAACAATTATTCCCCTAGTTCCCTTGGGTTCGACCCCTACTTACCAAGTACTACCCAGTAGTATAGTTGCGAGTAGCGGACTATTATAAATTTATTTGCACAATCGCTTTGACGACGAGCGGTTCTGTCAGTGGTTCAAAAGTTCTTTTGATGATATTGTGATAATGGACCTAGCGTGGGGTGAGTGACAGCACTGCCTTGTCGCGAGGCAATGTGCACAAATAAGTTTATCAGTCCGCTACTCGCGACTTCACTACTGGGTAGCAAGTGATAAGTAGGGGTAGAACCCAAGGGAATTAGGGGGATAAGTTGTTCTTTGAGGGATTGTACAGGCGGGGAACGTGATTTTAGGGTTGATTGAGGTTTTAGCGCGAATAACTACGTGACTTTTTGGTTGGTTTTGGTTTTTAGTGTGGAAAAGTAAATAACAGAAAAGTAAATACTGAAAATAAAAGGAAGACTTACAGCGGTTGTTGCGTGATCGGCAAGTCTTGCAGAACGTCAGCAGTTGATAGTGCAGTTTATACTAAGAAAGTAAAGTGCAGGTGATGTTTTAAGTCAAGAAAAGATTCTGTTTCAGGGGCCTTGTATCATAGTTGTTTATCATTGACCGCTAACGATCATACTACGTGTTCAAAGATGAATCGAGGCTATTTCTAGCACAAGACTTGCAAAATCGTTTAAAACACTTGTTCTATTTTAGACTAATTCCTCCTTTCGAAGTATCTTAGCCTTATGTGCATCCATTTGATATTCAGTTACGATCAACCAAATGGTTTTTGAAATAGGTCGAACTCCTCAGATAAGCTTTGCCCGTTAAAGCATCCACTTACCCGAGTATGTTCACAAACCCCACGGAAGAGCTTTGCCCGTTAAAGCTTCCACTCAACCTTGGAAGTTCTAACCTGTTAGCTACGAATATACATGGGAAAGGACATCATAACTAAGTACTTGAAAAGGTTTTTGAAAGACAGTAAAGTAAAGTTTTCGAAAGTAAAGACAGTAAGGGAAAGGGGGTGAGTACTTCAAGAACCGACAAGAGTACTCAAGAATAATAAAGTAAAGCTTGAGTACTCAAGAACCGACAAGAGTACTCAAGAACGATCTACAATAATCAAGAACCAACAAGAATATTATAGATTTCAACCAAAGATTACAAAGTACCAAAACTAGAGAGATAAGTGTTTTTGAGATTTTAGGATGATACAAATGAGAGGGGAAGGCTTGTATTTATAGCCATGGGAGGAGGAGTTGTGTGGAGGAGAAGCCACCACATGGCAACATCTCATGGTGGCTTGAAAGCCGCCGGTTGTGGGTGATAAAAGGGGGAGGCACTCCTCCTTTGGTTACCTCCAACCAAAAGCCACCGGTCACCTTGGGCAAAAGGATGAGTTTTGTGAGGTTTTGTCACGTTTTCACAAAACTATCGGTGTATTTCAGCTCCGGACTGACTTCGGTTGCTCTTCGGTTTGATTTGTTTTGAGTGATTCCATGTCAGGATCTTGAGATTTCTTCAGTCGGCGTCTGATCTTAACCTCGGAATGACTCGTAACATCTTTTCTGCGTAAGAACTCCTCCTTAGCGTGTATTCTCTCTAGTATCTAAAATGCCCTGTAGATAAATATCGGAACTAACAAGCAAAAGTTAAATAGACAAACAGTCTAATTTAGTGGGTTTAACTATGTTTTTGATTCGTATAATTATGGTCCATCAGTGAGGAATTTGTTTTGAGAGATCATAGCCTCGGTTGAGCACTCTTGAATTCATTCTCATGGGATAGGTGCATATGTGATTTGTGAGTATTCCCTTTTCTGAAAACTCTCACGAGACTATAACTCGTCCACTAGGGTAGCCTAGGGGTTTAAAGGCTTAATGCATACGCTAAATGCCTTCGTAACGTCTACGAAAAGGAGCTAGTTAGATTGTACATACTTGTCATTTTTGTTTCAATAACATGTTTAGAAATAATGATCGAGACCTTGTGAAATCTAGTGAGGCAAATGCACGAAAAACATAGCACCACTAGCATTTCGCCATTTGCACTTCCTTGGCATATTTGCATACTTTGTTCGGGACGAGCAAAGCTTAAGTGTGGAGTGTTGATGAGTCGAGTTTTCGACTCGTTAATACCCGTTTTCACTATAGCTTTAGTTCGCTTCGAACGATAATTCGATGCCATTTGATCCCTTTTTCGTGCGTTTCAGGTACAAAATAAGATGTCTCAGTGTCAAAAGCCAATAGAAGGAAACTCGGTGAAAATCAAAGACTAGAGCAAAAAGTGAGCAGAACTGGTCCCCAGTCGATCGACTGGGAAGCTCCCCTGCTCCAGTCGGTCGACTGGCAAGTGCTCCAGAAGACCCTGCAAATCATGTTTCCACAGTCGGTCGACTGGACCTCCCAGTCGATCGACTGGTGAGTACTTGATGGACCATAATTGTAAGAATCATAAACACAGTTAAACCCACCAAATTAGACTCTTTGTCTATTTAACTTTTGCTTGTTAGTTCCGATATTTATCTACAGGGGATTTTGAAGTCTAGAGAGAATACATGCTAAGGAGGAGTTTTTAAGCAGAAAATGGATTACAAGTCATTCCAGGACACAACCAGATTCCGATTTTAACGGGCAAAGCTCTTTCGTGGGGTTCGTGAACATACTCGGGTAAGAGGATGCTTTAACGGGCAAAGCTTATCTGAGGAGTTCGACCTCTTTTAAAAATCATTTGGTTGATCGTAACTGAAGATCAAATGGATGCACATAAGGCTAAGATACTTCAAAAGGAGGAATTAGTCTAAATAGAACAAGTGTTCTAAATGATGTGGCAAGTCTTGTGCTAGAAATAGCATCGATTCATCTTTGAACACTTAGTATGATCGTTAGAGGTCAATGATGAACGATGGTATGATATGAAACCCCTAAACCGAATCCTTTCCTTACAGTCCATTACCAACTGTTGTAATTTACTTTCAGTTCTCAAAGCACACTCAAACCCAACCCCAATCGCATTTAATTTATGCATAAGCTTCATTAAAGAACAACTAATCCACCAATTCCCTTGGGTTCGACCCTTACTTACCACTTGCAACCCAGTAGTGAAGTCGCGAGTAGCGGAGATATAAATTTATTTTTGCACAGAGAACATTGCACCTTAACAACAGTGCGGTGGGCTCCGTCAGTACTCCATCAAGAGCATGCAGGCCACGTGATCTCAGTCGATCGACTGGGAAGATATCCTGTGCCAGTCGGTCGACTGGTGAAGGCTTCAGGAGGGGTCGAAATCTTTGTTTCCATAGTCGATCGACTGGGCCCCCAGTCGGTCGACTGGGAAACTACTTATCAACAGACGTTTCTTCCTCCAGTCGGTCGACTGGGCCACAAGCCCAATGCCAGTCGATCGACTGGGACTGCTACAGTTCCGGAATTTCAGCGAGCCTATAAATAGAAAGTGGTAAGTTTGACCTAGCATCTTGGCTTCTTTGGGGAAAAAGACAAGGAAAAGTGAGCTCAATCAAGGGATCCATCATCATCTAATCAAGGAGGATTGAAGATCAAGGGAGTTCATTAGGACTAATCATCCTACTCTATTCCCCTTCTTTTCTCTTAGATTTTGTTAGAAACCCTACTCACATCATGTTGTCTTACATGATGTGTGAGTAGTCCCCCTTGTGTTTTGAGGGTTTTATGATCCTCCTTGGTACTCAATTATCATTGTATACACATTAACATGGATTTTATGAAGTTGATTTCATTTTACTATGCTCTTCATTTGAGACATGTTGCTAAGTGTTTGATAAAATGCCTAAGTGACATGTTTGTGTTAGAATCATGATCTAAGTATTGAGAGAGCTTAGTGATGGTTTGGATATAGTAAATATGAACTTATCCAACATTTATGAGAGTAAATGCATGCATATAGAATTTATGACAATAAATGTTATATAGTGGATCAATACCTTTAATTAGTGAGATTCTTCATATGATGGCTTGATTAGGATTAGACTTGCATGATAGTTTGTCTAATTTTAGCCTAAGCTAGGTTTTAAACCTATCAACTCTTAAATAATTAAAACTCTTGTATGCATGATCATTGGAAAATTGCCAAGGAGGGGATTAATCCCTCGAAACTCGCTTTAATTGAATTAATTCCCCTAAAACCATTTCATTACTTGTTTTCGTATCATAATCATACTTGAATTGAAGGAATAGCCGAGTTAGAAATTGATAGACTTAGCGTATAATCCGTTTGCTCCCTTGGGTACGACACCGGTCTTACCGGTTAAAATACAAATTGTTTTTGACTACATGCTAAAATCTACACGTCAGTCGACTCAGCCGCGACGCACCTGTGAGGGAACGGACGCAGCAATCGAGACCAGTGGGAGAAGGTGACTTGTATTAACAGTGCGGACAACAATAGAGGTAACCATAACTAAGGTTCGTCTGAAAGGAAGGCTTTACACCCTGGACAGTGGTAGGGTTATATTACCTCTTTGTAATCTATATCTATTAATACAAGGAGCCGTTCTGAAAATTCTTCTAGTTACGCTAGAAGGTAGTGGTTTTTCTTCAGTGCTTAATTTAGCTGGAGTTTCCACTATAAGTCATTGTGTTCTTTACATTTCATCCGTGTTAAGTTTTATTCTGCTTCATACTAAACGCCTCGCAAGGAACATTACTTGCTTGGTAGCTACCCACGATCCAACAATTGGTATCAGAGCCCGACTCTAGATTTGTGTTAGCATTGCAGGTGAAATGACTATAATGAATGACTCTTTTTGGAAGCCTCCCCTTCTGAAGGCGGGAGAGTACGAATGGTGGGCAGAATAGTTTGAAGCACATACGTGCACCCTGGATGGAACACTCTGGCAAATTATTGAGAAAGGTTCACTCAAGATTGTCAACACAGCTGATCGCACAAACAAAAAGTCAAGAGCCAACTACACTGATGCAGACTACAAAATACTAGAGAAGAACAGCAGAGCAAAGAAAGTCCTGCACCAGGCACTAGGACCAGGTGATCTAAAGAAACTGTTGCACTATAAAATGGCCAAAGACATATGGGATGCCCTCAAGAGACTTTACTCTGGAAATGATGATCAAAAGAAGAATCGCATCCTTGCTGCCATGAAGGACTATGACAATGCCATACAAGGAAAGGATGAATCACTCGTAGACTATCACTCTAGATTCTAGAGCTATGTAGGTCAAATGCAATTTCTGGGGGAACAGATCCCTGAGTGGAAAGTCACTCATCGCATTCTTCAAGGTCTCAGTCGCAAATATGACATGTTCTCAGTGGCACTCTAAGCTCAAAGCGATATCAAGACAATTACCCTGGAAGAGATGGTTGCCAAACTACAAAGCAATGAGATCATTCAACTAAGTAGGACAGAGAACAAAGAACTAGAAAAGATGAGGTCCATTGCTCTTAAAGTCGAACGTGCGTTCGATTTGGCACAAAATGATGAAGAAGGGGACCCAAAGGATGAGATGACAACACTACTAACTAGAGCTATCAGAATGGCTGTCACTGCTGGGAAACGTTCCTTCCGAGGAACGTTGTCAAACAAAGAGATGGTGTGCTACCACTGTCAAAAGAAAGGACACATGGCCAAGAGTTGCTTCAGTAAGAAGGCAGGAGAACCACCAGCACAGAAGAGTGTAAAGGCTATGATGGTAGCTTGGGGTTCAGATGAAGATAGTGAGGACGAGAAGAATGCTAGAGGTGTGTGCATTATGGCCACCTCCCAGGAAACTGACACTGGCCTATTTGATTCTCTTTCAGGTAAAACTAACAATCAGTTGATAGCATGCATCAAAATACTAGTGAAGAAGAATACTGATCTCGATAAGGAGCTGGTTGACCTAGATGAAAGATGCATAGCTATAGAGGATAATGGAAATCTCTGGATAGAAAAGGCCATAAAACTTGAAGAAGAGCTCGCTAAAAGCAATGCTAGACTGGACAAAAGGGTACAACAACTGAAGAAGGAGACTGAAAAAATCAAATTCCTAGAAGGTGAGATGGAAAGATTAAACTCACAGGATGAGAGTCTGAGGATACAACTTGTTGAAGCTAGCTCCCTGGAGGGTAATGTTACCTTACCGACAGAAGAGAATGCAAGGCTGGTAGAGGATAACTCTAAGGTTCTCAAGGAGCTAGAGCTCTACAAAGCTGAGGAAGACGAGAAGAAGAAAGGATGACTGAAGGAGTACACTGATGCCAAGGCCTTAAAAATCAAAGTGGGATTTAGTAAGGCATTCAAATCAAAACCAGGTCTGGGTTACGACGGAAAAATAGATGGTAAAGGTTCTGTGATAGGGAGGAAAGGAAACCTAGAGAGAACACAGGCCCCACCCTGTCTGTTCAGAACACTCCGTGGGGGTAAGGAACCTATTCTACCGAAGGAGGAAACAGTTCTCTTCGATGGAGCAAAGGATCATGCTCTCTGGACAAAGCACAAAGAAAGGACGAGATCTTCAGGAATTGACTTCGTTGTAAGAATCTCAAACAAATCTATTCCCCCCGGACTAAGTAAGTACGTGGACCTAAAACATCACAGAGTCTACTGGCATTATGGAGAAACTGGTCATCTACAAGCTGAATGCACTAAGAAACACACCCTAGATCTGAAAGTCAAAACATAGTATGGATTCTGACAGAGCGTTGCCTTGTCGCGAGGCAGTCTGTACAAAATAAATTTATAAGTCCGCTACTCGTACTCTACTATTTGGTAGTAAAGCGGTAAGTAGGGGTCGAACCCAAGGGAATTAGTGGATAGCTGTTCTTTCGAAGATGGAAAGTAAGACAGTTGGGGGTTGGTTGTGATTTTAGTACTGAAAGTAGCGTGGGTTGGTTGTAATTTTAGTACTAAAAAGTAAATGACTGAAAGTAAAGAAAGTAAATACGGGACTGAAAGTAAATACTGAAAAGTAAAGTGCTTGAAGGACAAGTCTTGCGGAAAGTAAATGCTTGAAGGACAAGTCTTGCGGAAAGTAAATGCTTGAAGGACAAGTCTTGCGGAAAGTAAATGCTTGAAGGACAAGACTTGCGGAAAGTAAGCAGTTGATATGGACTGAAAGTAAAGTTACTGAAAGTAAATGACTGGAAAGTAAGCAGTTGATAGTAAGACTGAAAGTAAGTGACAGGTGATGTTTGAATTAAAGGAAAGATTCGGTGTCAGGGGCCTTGTATCATATATCTGTTTATCATTGACCTCTAATGGTCATACTAAGTGTTCAAAGATGAATCAAGGCTATTTCTAGCACATGACTTGCCAAATCGTTTAAAACACTTGTTCTATTTGGGCTAATTCCTCCTTTCGAAGTATCTTAGCTTATGTGCATCCATTTGATATTTCAGTTACGATCAACCAAATGGTGTTTTAAAGAGGTTGAATTCCACAAATAAGCTGTGCTCTTTCGAGCCTCCACTTATCCACAGAAGTCACGAACCCATGGAAGAGCTTTGCTCTTTCGAGCATCCACTCAACCAATAGTGTTCTGACTTAATATATGGCACATAGAACAAGTTTTGAACACAAAGAGGCACTTAAGAGAAGGGTCTAAAACATTGTATGATACAAGCACACCCCTTCAACCGAATGAAGGGTTTAGCTACGAATATCCATAGAGGTGGATACCATAGCTAAGTGCTTGAAAAGTAAAGGTTTTCGAAAGACAGGAAAGTAAATGTTTTTTGGAAATCAAAACAAGGAAAGTAAAGAGGAGAATACTCAAGAACCGACAGGAGTAAAATCAAGAACAACGTAAAGTAAAGGAAATGCTTGAGTACTTCAAAAACCGACAAGAGTACTCAAGAACAAACTTGGAGCTTTTGATTCAAAGTAAAGTGTTTACATGGATTGTGCCCAAACTCTAGAGAGATAAGTAACTTATGGTGTGTGGCACTATGAGGTATGAGGCATTGAACAAGGGAAGAGGAGCTTGGTATTTATAGGCAAGGGAAGAGAGGAGATGTGGAGGAGAAGCCAACACATGGCAAGGGAGGAGTGGAGGAGGAGAAAGCCGCCGGTGGTGAGGTGTCTCTCCCCCAAAGCCGCCGGCCACATGGCTTCTTCTCCATGGCTAGCCGCCCATGTGGTGAGGAGGAGGAGATGTGTGAGTGGAATGAGATCTTTTCTCCAAAAAGCCATCGGTTGAAATGTGACTTCCGGTTGCCCTTTAGTTGCCTCTTCGGTTGCCCTTTGGTTGACATCAAAAGATAAGTCACTTATACTTGGCATTTCACTTGTGTTCTTGATCTTTGTTGGAACAAGTCATCGGGACTTAGTTGTGTCTTGATCGGAGTATTGTCGGAGTATGGTCAGTTCTGACTTGTAATCCACTTTTAGCGTTAAGAACTCCATTTTAGCTCGTTTCGTCATTACTCCTTGAAATGGCCTGTAGAACAAAAGTGAAACTAACAAGTAAAAGTTGTCAAGATAAAGCATCCAATTTGGTGGGTTTAACTGTCTTAATGAATAATATAAATATGGTCCATCAGATTCCTTGATAAGTGAGAGAAGCTGTGCTGGGCATTTAAGCAATATGGTCACTACAAGAGAGCTTGTCCCTATACTAGGAAGGAAGGAAGAGACGGCCTGATTAGTGACGACCTGACAGGAACTATGCCCCGCCAGGGAACTATGCAAGATGCTCAATCTACAAAATCTTTCAGAAAGTCAAGTAAGCCGAAACTTGTTTGGCTCTGTAAAAATTGATCTTTTTCGTTCTTACAGGTCGGAGAGAGGAGCAGCCTCTGGTATATAGATAGTGCATGTTCAGGGCATATGACCGGAAACAGACAATGGTTTGAGTCTCTTTGACATCACTCAGGAGGATCAGTCACATTTGGGAACAAAAGCATAGGCGAAACATTTGGTCTCGGAAAGGAACAGAGGCATCAGACACAACTTCTCCTCTCCAAGGACACCTCAGAAAACCTGATGATGAATTCAATATGGTTGAGAGGGACAGAGTCGAGACTCTAGAAGGTCAAGAGCCACACACAGACTCCTCTGAGAAAACGTTACGCATCACAGCACCAAATATTGAACAAGATGCTCAACCACCAGAAGTGTAAACTGAAGGTGACACTAAACAAAGGGAAGAAGAAGACCCCAATCCGACACAAGTAACCAATGAATATACACGACAGAGTAGACGAGATCATTCTCCCCCTGGATGGATGAGAGACTATGTGTGCCACACTTCAGTAGGTGACGTCATGGGGGAACATAAGACATTTAGAAGTCATGTCTTCACTGCCTTTGTGTGCCTCTCAGAACCCAAGAACGTCCAAGAAGCACTGAAGGATCCAGACGCTCATCCATGAAGCCAGGTTAGAAGCAATTCATTTATTAATCGCTTATTCTGCTTACCATGACTTTAAAATGTAGCAAATGGATGTCAAGACTGCCTTCCTCAATGGAGTACGTAAGGAAGAAGTGTATATGCCACAGACACCAAGTTTTGAGGATACTGGACATCCTGACTATGTGTACATCCTCGATAAAGCCATTTACGGGCTGAAACAGACGCCCCGAACCTGGTATGAGCGGCTGTCCCTATTCCTTCAAGGACACAGATACGTGCGTAGAGAGATTGATAAGACACTATTCCTTTTCAAAGAGGTGAACTACACCCTCGTGGTACAGGTATATGTCGATGTTATAATTTTTTGTTCCACTAACGATGTCTGGTTAGGAAGTTCACAACGCTCATGGAAAGTGAGTTCGAGATGAGGATGGTTAGTGAGCTCGAATTCTTCCTCGGACTCCAAGTAGTACAAGAGAGCTATGAGACCTGAATGCACCAGCAAAAGGATCTCAGGGAGATGGTTAGTATGTTCGGGATGAAGGACTCAAGTGCTGTGACTACACCAATCTTTCCGAATGACACGTTAGGGAAGGATGAAAGCTCACCACAGATTGACCAAACGCTCTATCGAGGAATGATAAGCAGATTCGAGGGAAGCACACCTGAAAGCAGTGAAAAGAATCCTCAGGTACCTAAAGGGTACGGATACCTTATGCTTATGGTATCCAAGAAATGGTGACCTCAGACTAGTGGGGTACACGGATGCGGATTTTGCAGGTAGCAAGGTGGATCGTAAGTCAACTTCTAGTCCTATTCTGCGTGATAACACAAATGCAATAAATATCTCTAAGAATCTGGTGCAGCACTCTAGGACGAAACATATCGAGATTAATCATCATTTTCTTCGTGATTGTGTCGAGAAAGGGCTGGTGACAATTGAGTTCTGAAGAACAGAAGAGCAAGTTACAGACATATTCACCAAGGCGCTGAACAGAGATCCTTACGAGAGACTTCGCATGGAGCTGGGTATGACTTCCCTTGAAAGGTAAGTGTCCCCTCTTGCTCCCCCAATGACTGGCTAGAATAGTTCATAAGTGAATATGTGCATTTATGCATAAAGCTTAGCTAGTCACGCCTGCAAGTCTAAAACATTTTTGGAGGACCGTCATCTGTAGTCTAGAGTATGGTATGGTATGTCTCACTCTCATAACAGGAATGACATTTCTTTTCGGCCTAAGAGACCCTTCCGGATATTTGTTCCCTCATTACAAGCCTAACATGAAGGAAGGGTACTCAGACTATCCCTAGCCTACTCAGGTGTCACGCTCCCATGAGCCCTTTGAACTCTCACTGTTCGGGAAAATGCACGCCTGAGGTAACATTACTCACCATACATTTATTTAATTCATGTGTGATGCATTTTCTGTCATTTGGACCCATTCACCGCATCACACCACCCCCTTGCAACGACCACGTGTACCTAGGCGGAAACAGTTCTCGACGGGAAAGGTAGGCGTGAAATCAGTCGGTGGGAAAATTTAGGCGGGAAAATAATTATTGATCCGTGTGAGTAGTGGGATGACGTGCTGCAGTAATTATGAAGAACAATTGTTAGTGGGGTATGAGATACATTAATTGTGAAAGATGCATATGGAAATTAAATCATGAGATATTATGTTGCCAAATTAATTGCATCTACCTCAAATATATGAAGAGTTGTTTTTGGAAAGAGAAGATTGAGGAGTATAAAAGGAAAGGAGCTGGTTCAGTATCCCTCACCCGTGAAGCAACAAACTCAGAAACCCTAAATTGCCTAAAGCCCTCTCTCTCTCAGCTCCTCCAAGGAGGTGTGGAGGTACATGATTCAGCTATGGGGAAGTTCTATACAAAGTTCAAAATGACGGACGAAGGATACGCCTTGGTAGGCCATTATAAGTATGGAGGAAAAACTTATCGGCTCTCCAGTGTGGAGATGTGTTACTGGATGAAGGTCTTGCGTGAAGAGTATTATATTTATGTGAAGGTATTGGCCCCAGGACGTCAGACCTTAGGAAATTATTCAGAAGATCACAGATGACGAGGAAGCACCAGACAGTAACTGAACCACTGGGAGCATGGGCCTTGCGGTGAAAGTAATGCACAACTACAACATAAGTAACATTACCCAGCGGGCACAGAAGAGGCACACCCTGTTCGTCCAAGACTTTCTGCAGCTGGATAGGTTGCTGGCGGTGAAGCGCATCAACCTACCTCAGATGATCATTCAACACATGGCTCATGTGCCCTTGCAGTCTACTCACGGACTCCCATATCCGAGCATTATGAGGCTTATCCTCTAGAACCACCATCTTTATGAAGAATCTGAGGAGGATAAAGAATACATTCGAGTTCTGGATGAGGTCAATCTGTGGAGTATGCAGTCTGAGAAAGGAGAAGACGGTCACTGGACCAAGAAAGTAGTACCTCCACCTGCAGCGAGGGCTATGGATGGTCCCTCTGACAGCGATGCCATACCTAATCCCTCTCAGGCATCGGTCATGAGGGAGCTACAACAAATGAAGGATATGCTGGAGACTGTGATGTGTCAGCTTCTTAGGCTTCAGGCCACTGTTGCAGAGATACACTCCAGTGCTGTGCAACCGCCTCCTCCTCCGCTTGGGAACAGTTCCATCTAGGGCAGTGGCCAACCCCCTTTCTTCCAAATTCAGCCACATTATCCTATGTTTTTTGTTTCATCTTTTTGGTTGATGCTCCTATCATTGTGATTTGCCCTTCCTAATCTTAATACAATGATTATTTTCCATTAACGGTTGAAAACATGCTACTGAGGCTTCTATTGTCTTTATTATCGTGCGCTAACTTCACATGTTGAGTTTTTTGATGATGCCAAAAGGGGTAAGAAGAGTACGACATTGATCTGAGGGGGAACACTACTTCAGTGACGTGTGTTGTCAATCTGAGGGGAAACTTCACGCTGATGGTAATACTTTGCGCAAAACTTATTTGTTCAACTTCACTCATGTTCACATAGCTTACCAGTGGGATTTGGGAGTTTGAAATTTCCCTGATCAAAGATTCATTAGCTTACACATTTCACCATATACTGTGTTACTAGTATGCGTATGGGAGTTTAAAATCTCCCTGATCAAAGATTCGTTAACTGTTGCGTAGTTAGAGTTTAGTATTTGCATGTGCTAGTTGCTTATATTATCTCTTGTAAAGAGGATGTTTGTCATCATAAAAAAGGGAGAATTTGTTGGAGCTTGTGCTTCACTTGTTTTGATAATGACAAACATTCTGCTGATGGGTTACTCGAGTGTGCAGGTTGGAATACATGTACCCGAGGAGTAACACTTCCCTCTGCATCTATGATGGAGGGCGAGAATGTCGGATACGACAGTCTTGAAGATCTTCAAGTTCCTGAAGATTTGTGTTCAGCTGGATGTGGCGTGGATAGAGTTGGAATCTCAGATTTGGCTTTCCTACAAGTTAGGCAACCGCCATCATGGAAAGATCACAAAAGATATGGAGTATATTTTAAGAAGAGATTTGATCGATATTTAAGGAATGAATATTCGACGTATCCAACATGAATATTATGGGATATTCGTGTTGAGGATTTGCTGAGTATAGTATGGGATATTCACAGCAAATTTGGAAAGATATTCATGATATTTTTGGAATATTTTATCCTTGAATATCTAGGGTTTCCTTGTGGGAAAGAGCCTATATATTGGAAGCTACGGCCTCCATAGGGCGTTCGTTCTGAGGGTTTACTGGAGCTACAGTTTCTAATCAAACTGAAGTTGAAGATTGCTGAAAGAAGGTCGACTCAGTCGAGATGCACCTGTGAGGGAACGAATGCAACAATCGAGACCAGTGGGAGAAGGCGACTTGTATTAACAGTGCGGACAACAATAGAGGTAACCATAACTAAGGTTCATCTGAAAGGAAGGCGTTACACCCTGGACAGTGGTAGGGTTATATTACCTCTTTATAATCTATATTTATTAATACAAGGAGCTGTTCTGAAAATCCTTCTAGTTACGCTAGAAGGTAGTGGTTTTTCTCCAGTGCTTAATTTAGTACTAGAGTTTCCACTATAAGTCATTGTGTTCTTTACATTTCATCTATGTTAAGTTTTATTCCGCTGCATACTAAGCACCTCGCAAGGAACATTACTTGCTTGGTAGCTAACCCCGATCCAATAATTGGTATCAGAGCCCGGCTCTAGAAAGGTTCATCGCATAAAAGTGTAAATGCGACTACGCTTTGACCTGTTTGTCGCCATATCGTACTTGTGCTATAAAATTTAATGAGCCACAAAACACGTTGTCACATAAACCAATTAACACGATATATTATTAAGCAACACAACATTTATGTCCTGTTATCATATAATTGCGACATAATGTTAAGCGACACGAAATATAAGTCACGTTATATATTTCATGCGACTTAAATGTAGCGACACCTGAAAGTATGTCACTTAATAAGGATAATTAGATTGGCAAAGCAAGTGATGGCACTGAACAGGATGAGCCTCTTTTAGTGTCAAATTGACTCGTCATTAAATAGGATGTCCTACCATTTGTGGATTAAGCGACGTTTGTGTCCAAAGTATGTCACGTAATAGTTAAAATTAGAACGGCAAAGCAGGTGATGACATTGAAGAAACCCTTTGAGTTTGAAATTGACTCGGCATTGAATAGGGCGACTTACCGTTTGTAGATTACGGGACAGGTTTATTCAACCTATGTCGCGTAAACGTAAATATTAAATGCGGAAGACAGAACTCCAAATTTACTCTGTCTTCAACTTTTCCTACCTTAAACCTCTGAAATTGAACTGCAAAAGACCCCATATGTCGAGAACATCCTTTGGCAGCTCCAGCAAGCGTTTCTTCCTAGGTTTTGGGAAGATCTTCATATGAAAGCCTCACTTTTTGAAGATATATACACTCACGTACTTGTCATTTTTTCATCCTTCAAATTTGTAGAGTTTTAATTTGTTCAACCTTAAGTACTCTGTCATGGTGTTTGGGGGAGGTGGATATGAGCTGAAAATTAAGAGCAGCAAGGGTGGTGGAGAAAGTGTTTTGGCGTTTTTGATACATGGTCATATATTTTTCTGCATTTTTTATGGCCTTTGCTATATATCCATGGCCATTTTTCTGTAGTTTTGTGCCCAAACAGCGCCTGCTCTATAAATGGCCATTTTTCTACATTTTTTGATGTCCCTTGCTAGCTATTTAGAGATGATTTTTAATATTTCCTTCCACTGCTATTTGCTTTGGCATATATATACCCACTACTTTGTCTCATATTTGGTAATACATAAAGGTTAATCATGGACAAGAGTTGGATGAATTTGTCGGACAAATGTGATCCGCGGTTTGCAGAGGCGATTACGGCTTTCATAAACTTTATCAAACAACACAAACCCCGGAGAACTACGCACAAATGTCCATATAGGCGTTGTAGGTTGCACCATGAGATGTTGTCATTGGATGAAATCCAAACAAATTTGTTTCGCTACGGTATAATGCAAGACTACACGACTTGGACTTTTCATGGGGAAGTAGATGCTGATGCTTCATCTTCATTATACATGACACAACGACAACAATATGTTATGGAAAAGAGTTGTGGCACGGTTGAAGCAAGTGGTGCTTATTACATGGATCCGACATTAGAGTTGCTTAACGATGTTTTCCCTTTTGCGAAACCACATGAAGAGGACTTTGAAAATGATGATATGGGCAAGGAGGCATATGATAAGTATCAAAGACTTCTCGCGGAAGCATACACTCCTATATGTGCGGGGAGTGACAAAACTATTTTGAGTACCATTTTAAGTACAATGAAAGTGAAAGTCGACGATAGATGGTCCGATAAGAGCTTTAACGATCATTTGAGAATCACACAAGATCTCCTTCCGAGCCCAAATAATTATCATGGTTCGTATAGTGAGGTTAAGCGTCTTTTGAAGAATATGGGGATGGTATATGAGATTATTTACGCATGTGAATATGGTTGTGTTCTATTTTATAAAGAATACAAGGACCTTGAACATTGTCCGGTGTGTGATGAGTCGAGATACGTAGACGGCGATGGTGAGAGAAGGATTCCAAGAAAAGTGGTACGTTACTTTTCGTTAACTCTAAGATTACAACGTCTTTATATGTCGCCGCATATAGCTAAGGAGATGCGGTGACATCGGGAGAGAAAAGTAAAAAATGGTCATATTAGACATACCGCAGATGGCGAATCATGGCAAGCGTTTGATAAAAAAACATCCCGACTTTGCACGAGATCCTAGAAATGTGCGTCTTGGATTAAGCACGGATGGCTTCAATCCCTTTGGAGCAGCAACTCTTTCTCATAGCACATGGCCAATCGTGGTGATGCCTTACAATTTACCACCTTCAATGTGCATGAAAAATGAATTTAATATTCTTGCTTTGTTGATCTCTGGTCCAAAATCTCCTGGCAAGTGCTTGAATGTATTCATGCAACCCCTGATAGATGATTTGAATATTTTGTGGGACACAGGGGTACTCACATATGATCGGCATGAAAAATCAACATTCAACATGAAAGTTGCGGTGATATGGACAATTAGTGACTTTCCGGGCTTGGGAATGTTAGGATGGCTAAAGTGCAAAGGATACGAAACTTGTCCTTTGTGTTTAGATGATATTGATGCTAAACGTATAATGTCTTACCAAGGCCACCGCAGATGGCTTGATAGGGATCATTCGTGGAGGCATCAGACCACCAAATTTAACAGAGACATGGAATTACGAGATGCCCCACCTTCATTAATAGGTGAAGAGATTTTATATTTTGTACTTAGCCATGAGTATCCTGTACTTAGCTTGCATCCAGATTTCAAATCTAGAGGGGTGAATAAGGAGAAGTTGTGTTGGACTCATATGAGCATTTTCTACGATTTGCCTTATTGGAGCACATTGAAACAACCATATTCGTTAGATGTAATGTACATAGAGAAGAATGTGTTTGATAACATCATTGATACTATTCTTGGTCTTCAAGGAAAGACAAAAGATGATATTAAAGCTTGAGAAGGTTTGGAGCAACAAGGGATTCGTAAGGAATTGCAGTGGAAGAGGATAGGGTCATCTTCCCGAAAAGATAAGGTTTCACAAGCACCTTATACCGTTTTACCCGAAGAAAGGGTCGAGATCTTTGAGTTCATTAAAGATGCTAAGTATCCTTATGGTTATGCCGGTAGTTTGAAGAACAAAATCAACGTGGAAGACAAACAATTTAATGGGTTAAAAACTCACGATTGCCATGTCATTTTGTAGCGTCTACTTCCGGTGTTCATTCGACCATACTTGCCACATTATGTAATTGAGTCGCTTATATCATTATTACGATAGTTTCAGAAGTTATGTTGAAAGGAGTTGACAGTCAGTGACGCACTTAAAATGAAAGATGATATAGTCATCATCCTATGCAAATTGGAGATGGTTTTTCCTCCTGCTTTCTTCACCATCATGGTGCATCTATTGAACGTTGTAATTTATGCACTTCAAATGTATGAGATTTGAAAGCAATAAATTGGTCAAAAACAATTTATAACCGGTAAGTACCGGGTCGTCCAAGGAGCAATTGTAAACCTAAGATCACTATTTGATTTTACTCAATAAGTCTATTTCCTAACGGTTGTGTGAAATGTGATTATCAATTATCAAACAATGATTAATGCAATGGAAAGGGTTGTTTTCAAGGTTTTAAAGGCGTTCCTAGGGTACTACTTCCCTCCTTTGTGTATTCAACTCTTAACGGTTCAATTTCATGCAAGAACGAATAATGTAAATGTTAGATTAAGGCGTGTCCCTATTAAATCAAATTCAATTGCTAGATGTTGTTACTCGATTTAAGGAAGAGACACCTCGCACGTGAGCTTCAATCGCTAGATGTTGTTAGATCACGTCCTACTCAAGGTTCTCAATCATCAACGCTAGTTGAGTGATCGATAGCCAATGAGCGGTTTAAGATCAAGCCTATCTCAATGCCAAGATGAGTCATGCTAGTGATCATCACTTAACGAGGGTGAATCTACTTCATTCTAGAACCATTAGTCTCGTTCGCTAGAACACTCAACTTCAAATTCATGTTTCTAGTCCACTTAGGCATTTTATCAAACACTTGGTGGGCATAGAATTGACATTTTATCCAAGTAAATTCACAAATCATAACAAGTCTTCATTCATGCATATAATCAATAGATAAGTGAGTTTCATACACCAAGGAGGTCCATAGACCCTTAGAAACTAAGAGGACTACTCACTACTCATGTTCATAGACAAACAATAGTAGTGGGTTTCAAGGAAAATGAAGATAAAACAAGATGAGTAAGGAATTAGGATGAAGAATCCCCCTATATCCTTGGAGTGCTTCAACTTTTTGTGATGATCTTCAAAAACCCTTGTCTTCTCTCTAAAATCCCAGCTCTTGGTTCAAAAACCCTAAGTTTCTATTTATAGTAAAGCAGCAAAAATCATGTCTTGACGACTCAACCGGCCGGTTCGACTGGGTGAAGGATTTTCAACCGGCCGGTTCGAGCAGGAGAGCTTGGTCGAGAACTTTCGGAGCCTTTGAACCGGGCGGTTCATATTGTGAAGGCAGTTCAATCGGCCGGTTCGATCAGGGGAGGTTTGAACTAGTACTCTCTGAGCATTTGAACCGGGAGGTTTAGATTGTGAACGAAGCTCAGTCGGCCGGCTCAATACCCCAGAGAGTTCATTCCTTCTGGTCTTGACTTCAACCGGGTGGCTCGTTCCAAAGCCAATATTTTAGCCGGCCGGTTGAATCTTCTCCCTGGGCACTTTTTGCTCCAAAAGCTTGATTTTTCTTGAGGTTTTGATCTTTGAGCCTTAACATCGAAGGATAGCTACTTTTAACCTGAAACGCAATAATAAGGGTCAAATGGGCATCGAAAGAGACTCAGAACAAACCAAAACATCTAGTAAAGGTAGGAGAAAGATAGTCGAGAAATCGACTTATCAAAACACTCCACACTTAGAGTTTGATCGTCCCGAGCAAACAATAAGAACAAGCCAAGAGCGACAAGGGTGAGGAAGACAAGTTTTTCATAGCAACACTCATTATTAGCAAACAACTCCTTTTTGTAGGTGTTACGGGTGCATTTAGCGTATGCACCAAGCCTTTAAACCCCTAGGCTACCCTAGTGGATGAGTTATAGTCTCGTGAGAATTTTCAGAACCGGGAATACTCACAAATCCCACATGCATTTATCCCATACGAGTGAAAAGCAAGAGTGTTTAACAATTAAGGCATGGATTTCTCAAAACTTACTTCACATCCCAAGCTAGCATCACAATCACTATACATTTCAAGAGAGTTTTCAAACCGTTTAAGTTCACATGAGGGTGCATATTCAAGGAGGTCAATACTAGCGCTATCAAGTGCCTAATCTAGGAGTCTATTCATTTTTGAAGCAAGGTTTTTGAAAAATGGTTAAAGCTTTTTGCACGAAAACGTCGTTCGATCACCTATGCTAGCTAGGGCTAGTCCACGGGCTCACGATATAACTCATTTCCAAGTTTTAGACGCTAAAGTCGTAACCCATAAGGAAAGAGGAGTTTGACGACAAGGGTTCTTAAAACAAGCATAAACCAACCGATAGCTTACGTGAAATCACAAGGGTCGTCCCAAAGTTCAACTTGCTAGCACACAATGCACGTGGTGAACTCACACATATAAGAGATGATGGAAGGGCATAAAGTCAAGTTTTAAGTGATTTTTACTTGGCCTTTGGCCTACAAATGCTTTCGAGGGGGAACTTACCTTCCTAACCCCCGGCATTTGTATCTTTTTGCAACAAAACTTCTCTAGTACTCGAGAAAGTTTTTAGTCGGGGCTTTGCCCTCTTTGACCAAAATATTTTTTTTGAATGGGGCTTTGCCCTCTTTTGACTCCACACTTAAAACTTGACAATATGCCCAATGTGAATATAGAATGTGTGAGAAACAACCACAACAAGGCACGAGGCAAGAGAACTAAAGTCACCTAAAAGCAATCGAGAGATTTAAGTTTTTCATAAAGGTTTTAAAGCGTGCTTGCCAAAAAATTGTCAAAGCATGCGTGAAAAATACTTAGATTGCTAGATAGGCACAAGATAGCAATGAAAATTGATTCACAAGAATGAGCATTCAATAGAGCTAGTTTGGTTTTAGACTCTAAATCATGTAGAAGGGAATTGTAAGCTAGATGTGACTTATAGAAGTTGAGAATTGATAGTCACAAGCCTTTAGTAGTATAACACTCAAGAAAAGATGGGATAAAGCATGATGCAAGTGTTCATTTTCAAAAGATATGCATGGTGTAAACATGTGAATTATGCGCCTAACCCAAACACTCCACACTTAAATGATGCTTAGTCCCTAAGCGCAAGAAATGGTGAAAATAGAGGCAAAGGCGCAAAGGAAACTCCCCTCGTTTGAAGAATGTAGTCCATCTCAATCAACTCATCCCTTTTTGAGTAGAAACATCCCCTTGATGGCAATAGAAAACAAGGAAAGTCAACGTGCACTTGTATGAATATTTTCACAAAAGCATTACAATGATACAAGTGAAAATCAACCTCCTCATATCATAAAAATATCCAAACAAGGGTACAATTAGAAGTCATACAACCAAAATGCGCACCATGGCGACTTTAACATCCAAAACATCAAAATATAGCAAGTCAAGCAACATCACAAAGTTCATAGGAATGGAGGTGCAAATGAAAATAGTAACAAAATGTAAACAATATCACCAGGCAAGCTTCAAAATAGAGCATCATCATCATCGGCTGGGCTTGCAAATCGATCCTCTGCAGCTGGAAGTCTGGTGGTAGGATAGTGAGGTGGAGGAGCATGGTATGGAGCAGGGGCATAGGGAGGAGCAAACCCAATTGGTTGAGGTGGTGTAGCATAGCGCAGAGCATGGGCAAAGGGAGGCGGGAAGCCAAATGGCTGAGACGGGTTAGCACTATACCGATCAGGGGCAGAAGGAGGCTCGTGCCCAAATGGTGGAGGTGCGGGAGCACTAGCACTGCTGGATGGAAAAATCATGTTCTGGATGATGGAAGTAAGAGTAGAACGCACCCACTGAGCCTCCTGACGATGAAACTGGGATTGCCGATGAGTAAACTCCTCTAAGCGACCAAATCCCACTCTCAATCAGCCATATCTGCAGAAAGCCTATCAAACTGTGAAGTCCAATCAGCACTAGAAGGCGGTATGCTCTCGGATGGAGGAGGAACGGATGGACCGGGGGATGATGGTGGTGAAGGAGTGAGGGGGTAGTTTCGGTGCCTTGATATAAAGGCGGCTTTGTTCCTTCTAACTCTCTTTTGGACCTCCTCACCGTGTGGTTTGTCATCATGGTCCCAAAGCATTGTGCCGGGAATGAGAAAGTGGCTGCGCCTCATAGCGCCGATGTCAAGAATCCTCCTCGACAGCACAGGGCACTCTGGATGGCTAAAACCGAAACCATAGTTCATGGCTATCAACGTAATCAACGATCCTCCTCCAATAGTGGTATTTCGTGACCCCTCCTTCACACATTGCTCAAACCGTTCAAAAAAGATTGAAATCCAATCAAGCTTATGCCCATGGTCTATGGCCATCATTAAATCTATATCCGGGTTTGTCAATGCACGAGCTTTCCCCCCTCGAGTGTTAATTCCAATTGCAATGAGATGGTGAATTACCTTCCAACATGGAACCTTGATTCCCGTGGCGTTATATGACGAAACAAACCACTCATTCCTCCCCGAGATTTTCTGCCAAAACTTAGCCCTATTGTGATCATTATAGTTCCGCAAATCATCACGTGGATGCAAAAGATAGAGCCATTCCTCTAAATCCCTACGCTTCACTTCAAATTCCCTTCCACCCAACATAAACCTCCACAAAGTCACATGATCCTTCTCCCATTCCGCCTCAAATGTACAAAGAAATTCTTCCATCACCAATTGATATGAGCCCGGATCATCCTCAAAAAAGAAATGTAAACCACAATTGTCTAGCTTTTGACGTACCTCATCCCTTGTTTCGAGATTACCGAGCAAAGTCCAATCGGGGTATGAGGTTGGGATGATTGTCTTCTTGGCTCCTCCAATCCTCTCGAATCTAGCTTGATGCTCCTCATTCTGAAATTGCAGTTGCTCCGAGAATGGATATGGAATTGGAGGTAGCGCCAATGCCCATTCCTCATTGGCTTGAGCTAACGGAGGAGACTCAATTTGAGGCACGGTTTCGCTAGACGGACCCTTGCCCTTAGAAGCCCTTGAAGATTATTCTCCGGTTGAAGACTTGTGCTTTTTTGGTGGAGGTGGTGTAGGAGATTTCCTAGGAGGAGACGGGGTGTCATCTCTAAGCACAACTCGCCTGGAAGCATGTCGTGGAGGGTTGCTCCTCCTCATAGTCTCTCCATCGTCCTCATATGAAGCTTCAAATGGATTTGGCTTGGATGAAGCCTTGGACTTGGGGGTGGCTCGGGAACCGTCTCTTGCCATGGTTGGTGAGGGGAGAGCCTATTGATGCTCAAAATTGAAGGAAATCGACTGAAAATTGAAGTGTGGATTTTAGGGTTTCGGCCGGATTGAGAGGCGAGCGAGCGGGTGGTTGAGCGGCGGAGAGCGGAGGAGACGAGAGGGAGTGTGGCGGTCGGATTCCGAGGAGAGAACGATGGGCAGCGGTGAGATCCTGCGGATGAGTGGGCTGTCGGGAGGGAAGGTTGAGCGGCAGACGGGTGGGAGAGAAGTGAGATTGATTTTAGCAAAATCAGAATTTAGGGTTTGGATGTTCAGATTAAGCCGGCCGGTTGAGACTGGAGGAGGAAATTGAGTCGGCCGGCTCAAATGCTCAGTGACTTTGGGCGAGCTAAACCGGAATTGAGCCGGTCGATTGAGTATACAGGGCAAGGATGAGCCAGTCGGCTCAGAGGGTCAGAGAAATGAGGGGGATCAAGGCAAGATGAGCCGGCCGGTTGAGGGTATGATGAAAATTGAGCCGGCCGGCTCAAATGCTCAGAGAGGACTGGTTTTCAAAATACACCAAGCAAACGAAATATTAGCAAAAAAATGAACACTCACAACGGGTTACCTCCCGTGAGGGCCTAGTTTAACGTCTTGGCAAAGACCGAGCCGAATCTCCTCATGGAAAATTTAGAAATGCATTTTAGGAGGCCTCAATCGGTTAAGTCGTGAAGGGTGATAGTGGTGGTCTCGGGATCTAGAGGGGCTCCATGGTAGAGCTTGAGTCTTTGCCCATTGGCTTTGAAAATTTCCCCTCTTGAGTTGAATAAGTTGACATGCCCGTCTTCGAACACCTTTTGAATTTTGAATGGACCCATCCATCTAGACTTTAACTTTCCCGGGAATAGTCTCAATCTTGAGTTGAATAGAAGGACTTGTGAAATTATATCCCCTGTTCAAGCTTGTGTTCAAGGTACAGTTGAGACAGACCTTGAACCCCTTTCTCAACAGTTCAGCAGACAGAACAAATAATAGGAGCACGCACAGAATGATAACCCAGTTTGGCCACGCCTACTCTGGGGGGTTTCCCACACCCTAGAAGGGACAACAAATCTTTATTACGAGTTAGAGCTACAAGTGGACTTACGCTTACACCTTGTAATTGCCTAGCCTCTAACACTGCGTCTCTCAGATTTGCAACCGAAGTTTACAGCAGTTAACCTCGATCCCCTTCGTCCGAACCTGCAGTCCGAACGTTCTCGACCTTCACTTGAAGCTCGGATGCTTTCTCTCGAAAGCTTGTTCACCTTTGTTGTGTGCGGCAGTTTGATCGCTTCCAGGCAGTCTGAGTTGCACTTGATGAGACTGCTCTTGCACCGATGAGTTTCCAGTGGGGAAACACAAACGGCCGTCGCTTTCTTCTTCTCCAATCGATAGGGTTTGGTCGTGTATATTTGATCTTTGAAAGCGATGCAGAATAAGGACGCCCTAGCAATGTATTTATATGCTTGGACGAAACCCTAATCTGCACAAGATAATCCCATCAAATATTTAGGAAATATTCCTAGATATTTGATGTATATCTTTCTCAAATCGGTTGGAAGAATATACAAAGACTTCTTGCCCAAGTTATCTACGCCGCCTTCAATATAGATATTCATTCGAATATCTGATGATCGAATAAGTCATTGGCCGACTTCAAATTGACGAGATCTTCGTTGTCCAATATCCTTCCGGGAAATATCCTTGCGTCTGTTCCACGATGTACATGAGTGTTAGGATATGTTCGAACTCCCCCTAAACTCCTGCTTGAACTGTCTAATCTACGTTTTACAAATACATGCCACTCAAGGGAACATCAATCTCCCCCTTGGCATTTTGGCAAAACTAAATCTACTAGATAACTAAGACTATCTAGCTATCAGGACAATAGACAACTTTGAGGGAAACAAAAATTGTCTCCTCCAAAATACTCCCCCTTTTTGCCACAAACTGGCAAGGGGTGCAATCTAAGTTCGAATAGCCAATCAAAACAGTGCAAGAACAAGCAGAAAGTACGAAAGTTTTTATAACGAACAGTTCAAGGAGAAATTTTTGCAGGGGACCTTTATGTAGACGTCTCTTCAATTGAATCATCCTCAGAAGCTGTAGTCTCAGACTCATCGTCACTCGGGTAGCTGAGGGCACGAGCAAGCTTGTTCATCTGTCTATGCTGTTCCTTGTCCACAGCCATGATGGCATGCAAGTCCTTGAGCAGCTTGCTCCTCTCATCACGGTCCATCCTGGCTCCCCCTCGACTCGACTCCGCAACATCTTTTCCTTTCTGGTTCCCTTCCTTGAGATCGTTCACGTGACGTCCTTTAAACAGCTTGTGGTCAACGATGAACTTGCTGGGTGCCTTTGAGAGATGGTCAGTCGAGGCCTTCAAATCTAGAGGTTGATGGATTATCAACTCATATATCAGGGACGGGAAGAAAATCTGGTGAAGAGTTCTCATCGAAGTAGCATGATCGGCGATCTGTTTGAACATAACTCTTCCCAGGTTGAACTTCAGCTTATTCCCTATCTGCTAGATTAATTGGGCCATGTCCTGGTTAACCGTTGAACGGTGAGTCGAGGGTCTCCAGTTGAACACCGCAATGAAGAAAAGCATTGAATAGAACGTGGAGAGATCAGCTGTATGCACAACAGTGTCAGTCCTCCACCGAACTGAGCCTGCAGTGATGGTGCTCACAATCTTCTCAAAGCTTGATTCCTCTTCATCTACAGCTGGGTCGTCCATGGAGAAGTAAACGTTGATCAGCTCAGGATCAATCTTGATCCTTCTTCCTCTAACGTAGAAGACCCCATAATCTGCTTCTCCGACAGCCCCAAACCGTGGGGCAGGTTTACCATGGCCTCACGAACCAGCTGTTCTTTGAAGGGTTGGCACCTGTCCAACGTCCAAAACCGATCAGATTGTCTCAGCACTTCAATCACCTCCTTCCCTTTGTAATTGGACTCTTCCAGCAACCTCTCAGGAATGATCTTTCTTTTCAGCACACACCTCCATTTATTAGCAGCATCATGATTGACAAACCATACTCCTTTCTTGACAACACCTTTTGGAACAGTGTCAGACCAGGGGATGGGACTTCGTATCTCCCAGCATCCTCGGAGATGGGAACCGCAACATCGCGATTTCTTTTCTTGGATGAACCGACTCCCCCTGCACCGATGCCGTTCTCAGCATCACTCAGAGCTGATCCCCTCGTAGACTTTGCAAAATCTACCTTCTTCTTTTCCTTATCCTTCTTTGTCTTTTTGAGATTGACAAGAGGAACAAGGTCCTGGTCATCTTCCGAACGAGTAGCATCCTTTGACACTTGCTTCGCAGTGTCCTCACGAACTGATTCACCATCCTCCTTCATATGATCACTCTGGAGATCATCTTGAACAACTACTGGTACAGCCACTGTCTCCTTAGTACCAACTTCCTTTGGAACTATTCCAGTCTCAACTTCAGTCTGGACACTTGGGTCCACAGTTGGAACACTTGTAACTTTCTCGGCAACAGACTCTTCTGTCCCATCAGCCTGGTCACGCGGAACTTCCTCTGAACTTGCCACTCCCCGATCCTTTCCTTTTTCCAAGTCTTCCATGACATCATCAATGTCCTTGTACATCTTTTTCAACTCTTCATCCTTCTCTGTAGGGACAGATTCTTCTGGTGTGGCTTCTTTTAACACATCCGCCTTCTCTGATGGATTAAACTCTTCTGACACAGTCTCAGCATGCATACCAGAACCTTCCTCAATGATTCCTTCAATATTTTTAGAGGGCTCACCATCAGACCCATCATTGATCACCAACTTTCTCTTCCCCGACGTCTCAACGAACATCTCTGTTTCTTCATCGGATATAGCAATCTTCCGACCTCTAGTGGCATATATCCGCGCTAGATATTTTCTGGGAGAGTCGCATGCCCGCTTCATCTTCTTTCTGCGACCACGCTTTGGAGTTACGTATCCAGAGGCAAATATCTTTTCCCTCCATGTTGTTGAGCCTCCAGCCACCTTGCTGGGTTCCCCATCTTCCACATTATTGACAGTTTTGTTCCCAATAACTGCCCTACTGGCTTCATCCCCATCAACAGCCCTACTGGCTTTCCCACTAACAGCCCTACTAACTTCACCGTTCACACTCACAGCTTCGTCCACCACAATCTTTTCAACAACAGGAATATTTACAGAAACCGAGGGGACGGACTGAGAATTTGAGAATACCTTGGATTGGGTAAGGTCATGACTCAGACCAACGTTGATTGATGAATCCACCGCGACTGACGGAGGGATTTCAACGGATACTTCTCCGGCAGTCTTCTTTGCTTCGGCCAAAGATTCGGTGTCGGAGCGTAAAGGCGATGCCTTTTTCACCTTCGGAGCTCTTAATTTTGGGATTTGGGGTTTCACCTCCTGAGCTTTTGAGGACTGCATGCTTTCCCTCTTCTTTTCAGCGGATTTGACGGTGGACTTAGATGATTTCCTGGTGTTCACCATCGTCGTTGAGTAGATGAGCGGTTAAGAGAGGAATCGCTGAGGCGTTCTAGGGTTTGGACGAGAGAGAGTTGACTGCGAACTGTTTTGTTGTTTCTAAAAGAAATACTCCAGCCTTTTCAACTTCCCAAATTAGACAACTCCTGTTTCAAATAACGGCACGAAAAATCTTCGAGAATATTCAAAAATATTCATTCCAAAGCTGTTGAGTCTTCTGTTCCAGCTTTCTTCCTTAGGTGGTCAGTCCAACTGTTCAGCTGGAGATTCGATTTTGACTGACCACCGTTGAATGCATTCAGTGGTTGACACCACCTAGATCCAGTGAGGATCTGGGTGTTCTACGCCGTGAACTGTCATGAGAGTTGACAAAGGTCTTGGTATGCCTCAGAGTAATCATCTTCTGGTGCCCTCCATATTCATATTTTTCTTGTTCGGTTCCCGGGATATTTCTGTGGGCATAATGCGAACTCCTTCTGTAACTGTGACAACTTCTGATTAAACAGTTTCCTGGGACAGTTGTCAACATGGATTTGTGCACAACCCCAATCAGATCTTGTGTGTAAGGTCTTATCCACTCCCCCTTGCAGAAATCGATGTTTGGCGTTTGCACAGGCTAGGGCAACCTGTTGCTTGCCGAAGTTCTCGTCGTCCATTGATCCCATCCTAATGGTGTAGCAGGTATTGGCATCCCTTCTTCCTTTCATCAGTGTACCGCCATTCTTGTCTAGGACGAGGCATGAGTAGCTAGAGAATGACACATAATGTCCATCGTCGCACAGTTGATTGATGCTGATGAGATTCCTTGTCAGTCCTTCGACAAGGAGGGTGTTCTTGAGTGCAGGGAGATCCGGAACCATCAATGTCCCACCGCCGATCACCTGACCCTTTCCACCATCCCCGAAGGTGACAATCCACATCTGTTCAACAGGTCTAATATGGGTAAGGTATTGAGAGTTACCTGTCATGTGGGCGGAGCATCCGCTGTTGAAGATCCAAATGTATTGCATTATATAGTTTGAGTAGCAGCAGGCCACCATGCAAATGGTTTGGTCTGCTTTTGGAACCCAGACTCGTTTCTGTCGAGGTACGATCTGATGTTGGTATGCCCGTTGTTCAGCAAGAAACAGGCGACACTGCAGTTTGATGTGTCCCATCTGGTGACAGTACCAGCAAGTGCGCCACTCTCCCATGTGCTTCACTGGTGAGAAATCATAGCGTTGGACGGGTGTTTCACGAGTCTTTCCACCACTTGGTGTGCTATGACTCTTCCTGTGATCAGCTAGGTTCTTTCCTTTGGACTGTCTTACCTTCTGTTCAGGCAGCTGTTTCGACTCTTGTTGAGCTTTAGCAAAGGTAGTGCCTTTTGAAGTACCTTCTTTCGTAAACCCCAGGCCTCGATGTCCAGACTCCATCCTCTGAGATCTGAGAATATCATTTAAGTCGTTAGTGCTAGAGTTTAGCATCCTTACCGACTGTTTAAGGTGATTGAGCTCCTTCTCAGTGTCTGAATGATCCATCTTCTCAGATTCTAGCTGAAGTTCCAGCTGTTCTATCCTCCTTAGTTGGAACACCTCCTTGCGCTTCAGATCTGTGATGGTTTTTCTTAGACCCGCCATGCCTACAGGATGAGTGTCACGGTCCCTTTCCATGTCGACTTTCAGTGAAGAGACAGTACCCAGCAGCTCTGTTTTCTGAGCAAGAAGACACAATCTTTCCTGCTTCATCTCAGCCAGTTGAGTGTTCAGTGAGTCTACTGTGCCTTCGAGTTCCACCTTCTGTGTAAGCAGTATCTCGACCTCCTGCCAGACCTTGTTCTTTTCTACAGTGACGCTTGCAACGGTGTCATTCAGCCTCTTGTTGACCTTGATCAGTGGCAGCCATTTCTCGTACAGATCTTTGTATGTCTCAGCTAGGGACTCCTGCGTGAGTTCTTCATCGTCACTGTCTGAGAGGTCTTCAGCTGGGAGTTCCAACTGAGATGGAACTGGTTCACTGGTGTTACTGCATTCACCCAGAGTTGTGACGAAAGCCACAAAGTTGTTGGTTTCACCTCCTTCTTTTTCTTCGTCTGACTCACTGTCGCTGAAGCTAGCGACCATTGCCTTCTTCTTCATGAGAGTATTTGCACATTGTGAAGCAATATGACCGAAACCCCTGCATTCATGGCACTGAATCTCTTCCTTTCCTTTGTCAGAAGAGTCTTGCTTCACATCGCGGGATCTTGATCTTCCGGTTTTCCAGTTTCGGAAGCTGGTTGACGAAGGCTGATTTTGTTCTGGACCACGCCTGTGCCATCATAGCCAGTTGCTCAGAGGTGCAGCCAGTATCCAGTTTGTCTTCTGACATGTCTGCTTTTAGGGTGATTCCCTTCACATCTCCGATTTGGAAATCATGATTGATCTCGTAAGTTCTGAGAGACCCCATCAGCTCGTCCAGCTTTAGTTTGGTGATGTCATGCATTTCCTCAATGGCAGTGACCTTCCTGGAAAATCTCAGAGGGAGTGATCTCAAGACTTTACTGGCCAATCTTTCTTCATCAATGGGTTTCCCTAGTGCAGACGCCTCGTTGGACAGTTCCAGAACTCTGGTGTTGTACTGATGGACCATAATTGTATGAATCATAAACACAGTTAAACCCACCAAATTAGACTCTTTGTCTATTTAACTTTTGCTTGTTAGTTCCGATATTTATCTACAGGGTATTTTGAAGTCTAGAGAGAATACAGGCTAAGGAGGAGTTTTAAAGCCGAAAATGAATTACGAGTCATTCCAGGTCACGACCAAATTCCGACTTTCAAGAACCTGACGTGGAATCACTCAAAACAAGTCCAACTGAAGGGCAACCAGAGTCAGACCGGAGCTGAAAGGACCGATGGCTTTTATGAAAAGATCACAAACTCACCACTCACTCTCCTTCCTCCATGTGGCCGGCGGCTAAAGCCACAAGCCACTCCTTCTCCTCCATGTGGCCGACGGCTAAGGGAGAGGTGACATCACCCGATGACTTTGAGCTCCTCCTCCCATCTTGTGACATGTGGTGGCTTCTCCTCCACATCCATCTCCTCTTCATGGCCTATAAATAGAGCCCTTCATTGCCTTTGTAAATCATCCCATCCCACAATACACAAGTCTTTAGAGAGATAGAGGGCTTAACCCTCTTCTCTTCACTTTCAATACACACTTTGTTCTTCATTTTGGAGCTACTTTTCCTTGCTTGGATCTTGCTTAGGAGCTCCTCTCCTCCACTTATTGTAGGTACAAAAGCCACGGCTTTCTTTTCCCTGACTTGTCTTTTACTTTCCGTATATATTGTTCTTACTTTAAAGTTATTCTCCTTTTCGGTATCCTTGTTCAAAGCCATGGTTTGCTTGTATTCCTTGACATGAATACAAGTAGCTAAAGCTTGTATTCGGTAGAGGGAGTATTTATATCATAAACCGTTCTAGACTCTATGCTTAATGCTACTCTCTGTGTTCAAAACTTGTTCTATGTGCCACATATTAGGTTAGAACTTCCAAGGTTGAGTGGATGCTTTAACGGGCAAAGCTCTTCCATGGGGTTCGTGAACATACTCGGGTAAGTGGATGCTTTAACGGGCAAAGCTTATCTGAGGAGTTCGACCTCTTTTAAAAACCATTTGGTTGATCGTAACTGAAGATCAAATGGATGCACATAAGGCTAAGATACTTCGAAAGGAGGAATTAGTCTAAATAGAACAAGTGTTCTAAATGATGTGGCAAGTCATGTGCTAGAAATAGCCTTGATTCATCTTTGAACACTTAGTATGATCATTATAGGTCAATGATGAACTATGATATGATATGAAACCCCTAAAATGAATCCTTTCCTTACAGTCCATTACCAACTGTTGTAATTTACTTTCAGTTCTCAAAGCACACTCAAACCCAACCCCAATCGCATTTAATTTATGCAAAAGCTTCATTAAAGAACAACTAATCCACCAATTCCCTTGGGTTCGACCCCTACTTACCACTTGCTACCCAGTAGTGAAGTCGCGAGTATCGGAAATATAAATTTATTTTTGCACAGAGAACATCGCACCTTAACGACAGTGCGGTGGGCTCTATCAAAATTGGCGCCGTTTCTGGGGAGTTGTGAAATGGAATAGTTGTTCTTTTTGTTTTTGTTCTTGCAATCCACCATGTCATTGTACTATGAAAACGAGCCTTGGAACGATGAGGAGTTTTCCCCACCACCCTTCGAACTTAAAATCCGCGAGAAGATCAACAACCTAAAGCAATCCCGGGACGAAACTTTGGACGAGTACTTATGGTACTTCGATTCCCTTGTAACGAGCTGCCCGCACCATGGATTCAACAACCACGATCTTCTTCAAAGATTTCTCAATGGGATGATGCCATATGAGTGGAATTGGCTTAATAACGCGGCAGGAGGTTCGGTAAATAACTTAAACATGGATGATTATTGGAAATTGATAAACGATTTGGCCGCGAGGTCAAGACCAAGAGAAGATCAGGCCAAGCTACTCGAGGACGTTATAACGGAGCTGGCATCTAGCAACCAGCAGTTGGCCAACATGGTACACAAAATCCAGGTCGAAAGCGACGAATCATGGGTGGCTCAAAAAGAAACATCAAACCAGCTCCGGGACCTCATCAACAAGCTACCCAAATCAGTACCGGTACACATTTCCGAAATGCCCGAGGAAGCCCAGGTCCACATTGCTGAGTCACTCGAGGACAAGGAGGAAGAATTGGCAGCTAGCATCCAGCAAATGAGTGCCCTGATACACCAAGACGAGGTCGAAAATGAGGAATTCTGGGCGGCTACACAACTGATCTGGGACCGCATTGCCAAACTACCCAAATCAATTTCGGTCCTAACTGAAGAGTTGCCCGAGACATACCCAGACCACAGTGCCGAACTGCCCAAAACAGACCCGGACCTCAGTATGATTGCCCCCGGAGACCATATGAATGACAAGGATGAGGACCCATGGTTGCCTGAAGAAGAACTCCATTCAGATTATCCCTGGGAGTTAGAAGAAGAACTGCCCAAATCAGGCCCGGTCCTTATCACCAATCCATTCGAGGAAATCACAGTTCTAACTACCGAGCCAACAGAAGTCCCGGACCTCATTGCCGAACTGTCCGAGAAAGACCTGGTCCTCACTGTCGGAGCACCTGAAATAGACCCAGTCCTCATGGTCGAAGTGCCCCAACTTAACCTTTCGTGTTTTATGCCGATCATAGCCACCGAAGATCATATAATCAATAATGATGAGGTGCAAGGGGAGTTAGAGGAGGAGCATGAGCCAAAAAAGCAGACAAAGGAACTCTCACTCGTCACAAGCCAAGGAAAACTGCCTGAAAACTCACTCGTTCCAAGACAACCATCCATCACTACCACAATGAAAAGGATTGGCAGAGGCGCATGCTTAATGTCGCCTACATTTAATGGCACAAAACCAAACTTCCAAACTCGCAAAGGTGCCAACTATTCAAACATGAAGAAGCGGCAAAGACATGGGCCGAAAGAATGGAAACCCGGAAGGAGTAACAAGCAAGCACGACTCATTGGACCAGCAGCTATGGTCAATGAAGCCTCACCCTCTCGGAGCAAAAGGGCAGCCGAGAAGAAATTCGACCTCACACGCCCATGGGACCCGACCTTATGATCCAGGAATGAGGTACTGTTGAACTAACGACGTTAAACAAATGCACTGGTCGGGAGGTAACCCGACACCTATCTTACTTTCAGTCATTTAATTTCATTCATTTAGTTTTTTCATTCTCACCTTTCCTGTATATATTTGCTTGCATGACTTTTGAACTAAGTCGTGCTGCGAGGCACGCCTTCGTTCAAAAGTGTGGGGTGAGAACCGCCTGTGTACAAAACATGTTTTTCTTTTCCTTTTCCCTTAATATTATCTTTTTGAAAATATGAACTTGAGAATGTGAAAAAGATAGATCTAAATTCATGCATTTACCTTGTGAAAATTCAACTATTTAAAAACTTAGAATGTAACTTCTCATTTGTCCCTTTGTGCTGAGATAAACAGGGGATGTGGAGTTGATATAAACTGCCCTAGAGAGGCTTGGCAAGCAATTGAAGGATCGAATCTAACTATATGGTTTTCGAAGTCAGTGGAGGCTGCACTTCGGGTTTCAGTGAAGATTGAAGTCATCTCCGCCGTGCAGCATTTATGCAAGAGGCGGGGCGGGAATCAAACCGTCCTATCTCTAGTCCTAGTATTCGGGAAAATAGATGAGCGACCCTCACCTTGACCCGCGCGAAACGGCGAGGATGAGAAAGAGCGGGGAGGTATTTCCATATGCTCGCGGGCGACGATTGGACCTCCCAAAGAAAGGCTGAGAAAATGGACTAGCAAGTCACAAAGAAGCAAAAGCTCAAAGAAGCTAATCAAAGGCCAAAGGGCAAAATTGTGAAGGTTTTAACCGAACAAAAGTGAAGAAACTCCAATTCAACATCAAAGGCCAAAGGCCAAAGGCCGATTCACTACAGAAGCAGTCCCTCGCCAAAAAGAAATCAAAGTGCTCAACTCAGTGAAACCCGAACCGAATCACGTGCTAGAGAAAGCTACAAGGAAACCATATAGTGCGAGTCGATCCCGAGAATGCAGTCCAGGAGCCTGAAAAGGGCTATCTCCCGAAACATCCAAATTAATTTGCATCTCGGCACGAAGGTACAAGTATCAAGTTTCTTCTAAGTATTTACACGGTTTAGTTTGGTAATAAGTAAGTTATGCATGTTTTAGGATAAATCTAGTTCAATATTCTCACTTTCATATTTAAAAAGTTTACTTGGATTGTGTGTGTCGCCCTTTAAAAAGCATTGTTCGGAACGAACAACTAAAAGTGTGGGGTGATCTGATGGACCATAATTGTATGAATCATAAACACAGTTAAACCCACCAAATTAGACTCTTTGTCTATTTAACTTTTTGCTTGTTAGTTCCGATAGTTATCTACAGGGTATTTTGAAGTCTAGAGAGAATACAGGCTAAGGAGGAGTTTTAAAGCTGAAAATGAATTACGAGTCAATCCAGGTCACGACCAATTTCTGACTTTCAAGAACCTGACGTGGAATCACTCAAAACAAGTCCAACCGAAGAGCAACCAGAGTCAGTCCGGAGCTGAAAGGACCGATGGCTTTTAGGGATGAGACTCACAAAACTCAAACTCACTCTCCTTCCTCCATGTGGCCGGCGGCTAAAGCCACAAGCCACTCCTTCTCCTCCATGTGGCCGACGGCTAAGGGAGAGGTGACATCACCCGATGACTTTGAGCTCCTCCTCCCATCTTGTGACATGTGGTGGCTTCTCCTCCACATCCATCTCCTCTTCATGGACTATAAATAGAGCCCTTCATTGCCTTTGTAAATCATCCCATCCCACAATACACAAGTCTTTAGAGAGATAGAGGGCTTAACCCTCTTCTCTTCACTTTCAATACACACGTTGTTCTTCATTTTGGAGCTACTTTTCCTTGCTTGGATCTTTCTTAGGTGCTCCTCTCCTCCACTTATTGTAGGTACAAAAGCCACGACTTTCTTTTCCCTGACTTGTCCTTTACTTTCCGTACATATTGTTCTTACTTTAAAGTTATTCTCCTTTTCGGTATCCTTGTTCAAAGCCATGGTTTGCTTGTATTCCTTGACATGAATACAAGTAGCTAAAGCTTTTATTCGGTAGAGGGAGTATTTATATCATAAACCGTTCTAGACTCTATGCTTAATGGTACTCTCTGTGTTCAAAACTTGTTCTATGTGCCACATATTAGGTTAGAACTTCCAAGGTTGAGTGGATGCTTTAACGGGCAAAGCTCTTCCGTGGGGTTCGTGAACATACTCGGGTAAGTGGATGCTTTAACGGGCAAAGCTTATCTGAGGAGTTCGACCTCTTTTAAAAACCATTTGGTTGATCGTAACTGAAGATCAAATGGATGCACATAAGGCTAAGATACTTCGAAAGGAGGAATTAGTCTAAATAGAACAAGTGTTCTAAATGATGTGGCAATTCATGTGCTAGAAATAGCCTTGATTCATCTTTGAATACTTAGTATGATCATTAGAGGTCAATGATGAATGATGATATGATATGAAACCCCTAAACCGAATCCTTTCCTTACAGTCCATTACCAACTGTTGTAATTTACTTTCAGTTCTCAAAGCACACTCAAACCCAACCCCAATCGCATTTAATTTATGCATAAGCTTCATTAAAGAACAACTAATCCACCAATTCCCTTGGGTTCGACCCCTACTTACCACTTGCTACCCAGTAGTGAAGTCGCGAGTAGCGGAGATATAAATTTATTTTTGCACAGAGAACATCACACCTTAACGACAGTGCGGTGGGCTCCGTCATGTACTCAGTGATGGTTTCACTTTCCTTCATCTTCATCTCTTCAAACCTGGTTGTGAAAGCCTGCATACCTGAGTTGCGAACCTTGTCTGTGCCTTCAAAGGCTGTTTGGAGGATGTCCCATGCTTCCTTTGCCACTTCACAGTTGATAATTAGCTTCATGACATTTTCATCTGCGGTAGAAAAAATTGCATTCATAGCCTTTGAGTTTCCCATAGATGCTTTGTCCTCCTCTTCTGTCCACAGTGCTTCTGGTTTCGGGATCGGTTCTCCAGTGAGATTGTTCATCATGGGTTCCGTCCAACCTTTCAGAATAGCCTTCCATGCTTTTTCGTCTAGAGATTTCAGAAAAGATCTCATCACGGGCTTCTAGGTGGCATAGTTCGATCCTTCGAGTAGCGGGGGTCTGGTGATGCTTTGTCCTTCCTTCAGAGTCATCTTGAACAGTTCAGGATCCCACTCAGTGTGTCGAGTGTTTGCTCTGATACCAATTGAAATTATATCCCCTGTTCAAGCTTGTGTTCAAGGTACCGTTGAGACAGAGCTTGAACCCCTTTCTCAACAGTTCAGCAGACAGAACAAATAATAGGAGAACGCACAGAATGATAACCCAGTTCGGCCACGCCTACTCTGGCGGGTTTCCCACACCCTAGAAGGGACAGCAAATCTTTATTACGAGTTAGAGCTACAAGTGGACTTACGCTTACACCTTGTAATTGCCTAGCCTCTAACACTGCGTCTCTCAGATTTGCAACCGAAGTTTACAGTAGTTAACCTCGATCCCCTTTGTCCGAACCTGCAGTCCGAACGTTCTCGACCTTCACTTGAAGCTCGGATGCTTTCTCTCGAAAGCTTGTTCACCTTTGTTGTGTGCGGCAGTTTGATCGCTTCCAGGCAGTCCGAGTTGCACGTGATGAGACTACTCTTGCACCGATGAGTTTCCAGTGGGGAAACACAAATGGCCGTCGCTTTCTTCTTCTCCAATCGATAGGGTTTGGTCGTGTATATTTGATCTTTGAAAGCGATGCAGAATAAGGATGCCATAGCAATGTATTTATATGCTTGGACGAAACCCTAATCTGCACAAGATAATCCCATCAAATATTTAGGAAATATTCCTAGATATTTGATGTATATCTTTCTCAAATCGGTTGGAAGAATATACGAAGACTTCTTGCCCAAGTTATCAACGCCGCCTTCAATATAGATATTCATTCGAATATCTGATGATCGAATAAGTCACTGGCCGACTTCAAATCGACGAGATCTTTGTTGTCCAATATCCTTCGGGAAAATATCCTTGCGTCTGTTCCACGCTGTACATGAGTGCTAGGATTTGTTCGAACTCCCCCTGAACTCCTGCTTGAACTGTCTAATTTACGTTTTGCCAAATACATGCCACTCAAGGGAACATCAACTTGGTCCCCTTCCTTGAACTCCTTTCTCAAAATCTTCTTGTCATGCCATTTATTTTGCTTTTGCTTGTAGATTTTGGCATTCTCATACGAGTCAAGTCTCATTTCATCCAATTCGTTGAAGTCCAATAGCCTCTTCTCTCCGGCGGTTTTCATGTTAAAATTCAACTCTCTAATCGCCCAAAATGACTTGTACTCTAGTTCAACCGGGAGATGACAAGGTTTCCCATAAATGAGCCTAAAGGGAGACATCCCTATAGGTGTCTTGAAAGCGGTCCTATATGCCCAAAGAGCATCATCTAGTTTTGAGGACCAATCCTTCCTAGAACTTCCCACCGTCTTTTCAAGGATAACCTTGATTTCTCTATTCGAAACTTCAACTTGCCCACTTGTTTGGGGATGATAAAGTGTAGCAATCTTGTGATAGACCGCATACTTCTTTAAAAGCGCCCCAAATTGCTTTTCCTTGAAATGAGATCCCCCATCACTAATAACCGTCCTTGGGACTCCAAATCTAGGGAAAATCACTTTCTTGAAAAGTTTAGCTACGACCTTGGCATCACAAGTTGGGAAGGCTATAGCTTCAACCCACTTGGAAACGTAATCAACCGCTACGAGAATGTAGCGGTTACCATAGGAAGGGGGAAAGGACCCATGAAGTCGATGCCCCAAACATCAAAGATCTCCACTTCTAGCATTACTTGTTGAGACATTTCGTCCCTCTTGGAGATACTACCACTCCTTTGGCACTTGTTGCAAGCCTTCACGAAATTGTAGGCATCTTTGAATATTGATGGCCAATAGAGTCCACTTTGAAGCACCTTAGCCGCGGTTTTTGAACTCCCTCCATGGCCTTGACAGGCGTCGTTTGACCTGCAAATTTGAATTTATATTTTCCTTGCGAGAAACTAGTGTAGTGGCAAGCAAGGGTCGAACCCTAGGGAGCTAGATAGTTACTACTTGTTCTGTGAAAAGAAAAGACAATTGGTTGTGAGAAAATAGTTCAGGAAATAAGAGAAAATAGGAAATAAACGAAGGTGTAATAATCAGAGAGGAATATTCAGGTTAGGGTTTCTAAATTGTGACTAGTTTATCATTGACTTCTAAATATCATGTTTCTAACTTCCTAAGTGTGGTTACTCCCATTCCAAGTCATAACCTAAAATAGGGTCTTTCCGGACGTCTATACCACAATCTACTTCCTTTCCGGGTTGTAGAATTCTAAACCTAGCAATTTAACATTCCATTCCAAGATATATTAAGTTCATGCCCTATTTGTTTGTAGCTCTCTAGTATCAAACAAACAGTAAATATAGAGTTTATATTCCTCGGCTAAGTCTAACCTTTCCGGGTATCAACTTAGCTTCGTAATATAAACCGGGATAAAGTAGCACAAGGTTTAGTAGAATAAAGAAACAAGCATTAAAAACCAAGTCTCAACACATCGTCACAATGTCAAAACCCTAACCCGAATAAGCGGATTAGTTACACATAGCCATAGAATGAAAATAAAAGTAATAAAAGACAATTGCACTTCACTATGCCGAAAACAAAACTAAACCGAGCCGTGAGGGATGCGGACGGAAACATCTGGATGAAGGAATGGGCACAGGAGCTGCTGCTGGATGGAAGCGTCTGGTGTGTGCCGAGCGAGAGCCGGCAGTGCTGGAAGTTTGGCCGAGAGTGCCGAGAGCTTGTGCTTGTGAGAAGACAAGTCTCGGTTTTTGAGAGATGATGGGATGAGTTTGAATGCTGCCATGCTCTTCTATATATAGGGTCTAGATGGGCCTTGGACTTCCTTAAAATTCGGCCGAACCCTTAGGGTTTTGAGGAGAAGTCGGTCAAGCCAAAAGACTAATTAGGAAAGGTTTCCTAATTTCGTTTTTTAGCTTTATCTCTAAGCAACCGCCTTGCTTGAAGATCAAGCAATCTAAAAGCCTCTAGAATTATCCCAAAGCTTCCATAAACCGCCACAAAAGAGAGGGAAAAGACGAGCCAAAGGCTTGGGCCTTTGGCTTCTCGGACAGGACTGGCCGGGCGCTTGGACGCTGATCGGGCTCATGGATTCTTGCCCCGGCCGCTGCTTGGTCGTGGGTCGAAAGTGACTTTGGCTTCGCCTGGGATGTAGCCTGGCACATGGTCAAGACCATGGTGTGATCGAATTTGAGCTGGGCTGGACCTGCACCAAACGACGGGCGTGTCTTTCCTCGAGCACGGTCAGCCTTCTCGGACGCGCCTGGAATCCTCGGACGCATCCTGGAATCGCTCGGACGCAGCCTAGGATGCTCGGACGCACACTCGGGGGGGTGCTCGGATGGCCGACTGGACGCACGATCGGATGGCTGGGATGCCCGGTCGGGTGTCCGCTCGGCCATGCGATCGCATGGCATTGGAATTCCCGCACGGACGTCTCCTAAATTTCCTTTCCACGGACGTCTCTTGATTTACTGAAATTTGTTCAGACGTCCGCGCCCCTCATTGTTGAGGCCTCCGCGGACTGCGCTGTTGAAAACTCCAAAGTCATTTCTTTCCGCGCCAAACTTCGTCAAATGTACATAAGCCTGTCAAGAACTCCTTGTCATGTTTTTGGCTCCAAAAGTCGTCTTTTGAATGTGATTCCTCTTAGAGCCTCCAAATTACCTGAAATGCGAAACAACACTAAGAAGTAACTGTTTGCATATAAAAGTACTGGAATTGGTGGGATTTGATGACTCGATGAGTCGTATAAATACGGCTCATCAAACCACCCCACACTTAAACTTGTTCGTCCCGAACAAGGACTAGGTCATAAGAGGAAATAAATGAAGTACGAACATCACAAAGCTTCGGCATCCTAGACATGCTACATGAATGTGATTTGGCTAATCTAGATTCTACCTTTCTATGTATGCTTGTTACTAATATCCTTGTGCGAAAACATGGGTTAAAGATACGTGTTACCTTTGGTCCGAGATGCAAATCAATTCGGATGTATCGGGAGATAACCCTTTTTAGACCCATGAACCTCATTCTCGGACTCGAACTCGCTGCTATATAGTTATGCTTTACTGCTTTTTCTTGCACGTGATTGATTCGAGCTTCAAGTGTTGAGTGCTTTTCGGTCAGCTATAGTGTCTCGGTTTTGATGTATCAGTGGTACTCTTCACTTGTTTCGGTATAAACCTTCACAATGATGATGGATTTGAACTTTTGTGGTGCGGATTGTGACTGCTCGAACCGTGATTTCTTCTCCTTTTGACGCGAGTCAAGTCGAGGGTCGCTCACCTATTTTCCCGGTTACTCGGATTAGAAACCTTCATGCTCTCACTCATCCTCGTCCTTTTGACACGGGTCAAGTCAAGGGTCGCTTGCCCATTTTCTCGGCTACTTGTAGTAGAGCTTGGACGGTGTGATGTATTCCCGTCTTAACCAACCGCAAAGGTGCCACAGTGGCGGAGCAGACTCGTACTATGTTGCCTCGAAGTGCTAGCCTCCACAAGCTCCACATAACCATACACCCTGAGTTCGGTCTTTGAATGATCTGTCAAGTCTCTCTAGGGCATTTCTATCAACTCCACATCCCTGTTTATCTCAACTAACAAAGGCACGCAAAGATTTTAAGATCACATGTTAGTCGCATAAGTCAATTTTCACCAAAGACATGCATGTAATCGGCTCTATCTATTTCACATAATCATTATCCAATACTGCAAGTCTAGGAGATAGTGAAGTGTCATGTACAAAATTTTTAAAAATGACGGGAAACGTGCTGACTCTGTGCAGGGTGCAGTAAATAAACGTGCTGACTCACTGACTGACTCTCCCACCCCACACTGTTGAAATAAGCCGTGTCCTCACGGCACAACTTAAGTCTAAACTCACAATGCATGTAATAAATAGAAAAGGAAAGGAAAGGGTAGAACGAGACTCCCCTGGGATGTGGTTGGCAGTCGGCTGAACTCGACCATGTCCGGAAGAAAGGGCGCGGCCAGAGTGCTAAAATGCGTGGCACATCACGTAAAGTGCGTAACTCGCAACTCAAATTTCGGTCGACTAAGTCCAATCCCTGCAAAATGAAACCAATTCCCTTCCAAGGTACAATGTGACAATAATGACTCAAACATAAATAAATATAGTAAGTAAATAAACTAAAATGCAAATCGTGCAGGGCTGCCTCCCTGCGAGCGCCTTTGTTTAACGTCGTTGGCTCGACGGTACCTCATCTAAGCATCTGTGGTGGGTTCGGCCAAGTCAAACTCTTGTGCGGGTGCTTCGATCTCTCCGTGGTAGTGCTTCACCCGTTGCCCATTGACTTTGAAGCGTCGGCCATCTGTTGAGCACTCTAGCTCGAGCGACCCGTAGTCGAAAACTCTCGTCACTGTGTATGGCCCTGTCCATCTCGACCGCAACTTGCCGGGCATCAATCGTAGGCATGATGAAAAGACCAAAACCTGTTTGCCAACCTCGAAAGTGCGCCTAAGGATGAATTTGTCATGATAGAGCTTGGTCTGCGCCTTGTAGTCTGTTTGGCTCTCGTAAGCCTCTAGGCGCAGCTCCTCAAGCTCACATAGCTGCAATCTCCTGTCTAGCCCGGCTGCCTGTAAATCTGGGTTGCACTTCTTCAGTGCCCAATACGCCTTGTGCTCGAGTTCAACCGGCAAATGGCACGCCTTCCCATAGACCAACCGAAAAGGCGAGGTGCATATCGGTGTCTTGTAGGCTGTCCTGTACGCCCAAAGTGCCTCATCTAACCAATGGCTCCAATCCTTCCTGTTTGGCCCTACCATCTTCTCCAGAATTCCCTTAATTTCGCGGTTGGAGATCTCCGCTTGCCCATTCGTCTGGGGTGATATGCAGTGGAAGTCCGGTGGTGAACATGGTAGTGTTTCAATGTGGATGCCATCATTCAGTTGCAGAAGTGCATCCCCTGATCGCTGATAATGGCCTTAGGTACTCTGTACCTGCAAAAGATGTTAGTGCGCAAAAAGTCTATGACAGTTTTAGCATCATCACACCTAGTGGCCTTGGCCTCTACCCACTTGGACACATAGTCAACTGCAACTAAGATGTAAGAAAATCCACATGAAACAGGAAAAGGGCCCATAAAGTCTATCCCCCAAATGTCAAACACATCATTCACTAATATGGGGACCTGTGGCATCTCCTGTCTGGCCGAAATATTACCTACACGCTGGCATTTATCACATCTCTTACAATGGTCGTAGGCATCTCTAAAAACATGCGGCCAAAAGAAACCACTATCTAAAATCTTCCTAGCCGTCCTCCTAGGGCCAAAATGGCCACCACATGCAAACTCATGGCAAAAGCTAATAACTGAAGCAATCTCATCATCGGGGATGCACCGTCTAAGAATCTGATCTACACCTATTTTCCACAAGTACGGATCATCCCACACATAGTATTTAGCATCATGCTTCAATTTCAAACACTGAGCCCTAGAATATGAGGGCGGGAACTTACCTCCTACCAGGTAGTTCACTAGGGGAGCGAACCATGGCATCTTACCCGAAATAGCATACAAGTGCTCATCTGGAAACGTCTCGGTAATCTGCCCGGCATCCTCCTCTCGGACAAGGCGGCTCAAGTGATCGGCTACTGTGTTCTCTATGCCCTTCTTGTCCCTGATCTCCACGTCAAACTCCTGTAGGAGCAGGATCCACCTAATGAGCCTCGGCTTTGCCTCCTTCTTCGTCATCAAGTACCTAATAGCTGCATGGTCAGAATAGACAACAACTTTAGTACATAGCAAATAAGACCTGAACTTCTCTAAGGCAAAGACCACGGCTAGCAGCTCCTTCTCTGTGGTCGAATAGTTCTTCTGGGCCACGCCTAGTGTCCTCGAAGCGTAGTAGATCACCACGGGCTTCTTGTCCACCTTCTGACCGAGAACTGCTCCTACAGCATAATCACTCGCGTCACACATAATCTCAAAGGGCTGTGTCCAGTCCGGAGCTCTAATGATGGGCGTGCCAGAGAGGGCCTCTTTTAGCTCGTCAAACGCTGCCCTGCACTAATCTGTAAACTCAAAAGGAACATCTTTCTGCAAGAGGTTAGATAAAGGCAGTGCCTTTTTAGAGAAATTCTTTATGAACCTACGATAGAAACCAGCATGCCCTAGAAATGACTTAATATCACGGACTGTGGAGGGATATGGCAGAGTAACAATCAAGTCTATCTTAGCTTTGTCTACCTCTATACCCTCATGTGAGACTATGTGACCGAGTACTACTCCATGAGTAACCATAAAATGACACTTTTCATAATTGAGCACCAAATTCATAGAAACACAACGTGCTAATACCGTGCTCAAGTTATCTAGACATGCATCAAAAGTGTCACCATGCACATTAAAATCATCCATGAACACCTCTATGAATGAACCTATCATGTCAGAAAATATGCTAGTAACGACCCGCTGAAAAGTGCCGGGTGCGTTACACAAGCCAAAGGACATCCGGCGAAAAGCAAACGTACCAAATGGACATGTAAAGGTCGTCTTCTCCTGATCCTCGGGTGCTATGGGAATCTGGTTATAGCCTGAAAAACCATCTAGAAAGCAAAAATAAGGCTTACCTGCCAAGCGGTCGAGCATCTGATCAATGAATGGAAGAGGAAAGTGATCCTTGCGCGTAACTGCGTTCAGCTTCCTGTAGTCTATGCACATGCGCCATCCATTCTTGACTCGTGTCGTGACCATCTCGCCCTCGGCATTCTTTTCCACTGTGATCCCAGTCTTCTTCGGCACCACATGTACCGGACTCACCCACTGACTGTCTGAGATCGCGTAGATCACATCTGCATCCAACAATTTCTGAATCTCCTTCTGGACCACCTCCATCATAATCGGGTTCAATCTGCGCTGAGGCTCCCTCGAAGGTCTAGCTCCTTCCTCTAACAAGATCTGATGCATACAAACTGCCGGGCTGATTCCCCTGATGTCGGCTAGTGTCCATCCGATGGCCAGTTTGTGCTTGGTCAGCACTCCAATCAACCTCTGCTCCTGATCTGCTTCTAGACCGCTCTTGATGATGACTGGAAGCGTGCTATTCTCCCCTAAGAATGCATACTTAGAGTGACTAGGTAGAGGCTTCAACTCAACTGTAGGTGCCTACACAATAGAAGGCAAACACACTTGTGATTTAAATAACCGAATTGCATTAACCTCATACCTCAGTGTGAGTGGCTGGGCGATCTCTAGCTGATCTAGGGCATCCATGATTGCCTCTGTATGCTCATATGAATCCTCGGCCGAGTACACTGCCTCCTCGATCACCTGCTCTAGTGGGCCGGTCCCTCTCTCTGGATGTACCTCCTGGACAAGGTCGTCCAAGGTGTCTAAGGCATGGACCGCCTCGTACTCTGTGGAATGCTTCATGGCCCTGAAGATGTCGAAACTGAACACCTCCTTCTCGACCTCCATGGACAGTGTCCCACTGTCGCAATCTATCTTCATCTTTGACGTCTTGAGGAACGGTCGGCCGAGTAGAATCGGTGCGTGGTCAGTCGGGCCGCAATTCTCCATCTTGAGTACATAGAAGTCAGCTGGAAATACTAGCTCTCCGACCTGTACTAGCACATCCTCGATCTTGCCCTCGGGCTGCTTGCATGACCTGTCCACCAACTGTATGGTGAGACCTGCAGGTTCTAGAGGACCAATGCGCAAACAGGAGTATATCGAATACGGTAAAACATTAATAGAAGCACCAAGATCTAGCATGCAATTCTCTATTCTAATGTTACCGATTGTGCAGGGGATGGTGTAGGTTCCTGGATCACCGCATTTTGGTGGCACTTTGCGCTGAATCACCGCTGAAACATTCCTGCTCATGAGCTCCTGATCGGGATGGGTTCCTCTTCGTCTGTTTATGCACAACTCCTTAAGAAACTTGGAGTACCTCGGGATCTGCTTGATGGCCTCAAGAAGTGGGATGTTGATTTCTACCTTGCTGAATAGTTCCCACACCTCCCTGTCCATCACATACTTCTTCGGAGCTCGAACCGGCACAGGAAAAGGCAAAGGTACCTGAACATTAGAATTCTCGGTCACTGGGACCGGGTATGGCCGAGAGACTGGAGTCTCGTCCTCTGGATCCTGTCCGGCCAAGTCCTGGCTGTAGGTGTCGGGCTCGGCCACTGCTTCTTCGGGCTCTGGAGGGCTTTCTTCCTCGGATGGCCTAGATGCCCCTCGTCCACTCCTCAACGTGACTGCACTGACATTCCCCTTTGGATTCGGAGTGGTCTGCGAGGGTAGTCGTCCAGCGTTCAGATTGCTTGCGAGGTCTGAGACGGTCGCATTGAGCTGGGACATCTGTTTCTTCAATTTGGCAACGTCTCCTTATGTCGTGGTCCGATCCTGGATCACGGCTGATGCTAGATCCTTTATCATGTCCTCGAGAGCCTTGTTGGAGCTGTGATTGTTCGGGCCCTGCTGGTTGTTGCCCGGCCCTTTCTGCTGATACTGACCAGGCGCATTCTGCTGAAACTGATGATGTGGATGCCGGTAAGGCTCCTGGGTCTGCTAAGGCGTGCTCTGTTGTGCTAGATCTCTCTGGGCCTGATACTGATGATTTGGCCCGGTCTGATGATTGTTTCTTTTCCAGGGTTGTCCGTTGACTCCTTGATTGTTCGCGGTTGCGCCATATTGTCGGACTGGCCCTAGACGGTTGCCATAACCCTGATAATCTCCTACGGCATTGACCTCAGCCTGGTCGTCCTCCACCAAGGTAGGGCACTCGTCTGTCCTGTGATCTGTAGCTGCAAAAAAGCCGCATGGCTTAGTCTGGACTGGCTGCCTCCTGATCACATGTTGCATCATGTCCTTAAGCTCCTTGATTTGTTCGGCCATGACACTGACTGAGGGTTCAACCTTTGACACGTTCCTTGTTCGGGCATATTCGTCCTCCCTTGTAGATTCATCCTGGAATCGCTCACTTTCTGCTACATCCATGATTTTCTGTCGGACTCTGGGTGGGGTCAAGTTCATGAGGTTGCCTCCAGCTGAGGCCTCTAGTAATTTCCTATCCAGTCTGCGAAGTCCATCCAGCATATACTCGACGACTAATTTCTTTGGGAGCTCAAGATTGCAGCAGCTCTTCTCCAAGGCTAGGAATTTCTCCACATACTCGTACATGTTCTCGTTGGGGCCTTGTTTGAGCTCTTGCAACTGTCTCCGGAATTGCATTGCGCATGCTGCTGGATAGTACTTGCTGACGAATTTCCTTTGCATTTGCTCCCATGTGTAGATACTACTAGAGGGTAAGGATAGGAACCAGTCTGTAGCGGCGTCTGTCAGTGAGAAGTAGAATGCCTTCAGTTTGAAGTCATCGACGTCGACTCCGTATGGCTTAAGGTTCAAGCATATCCCGTGATAGCGTGTCAGGTGAGCTGTGGCCGACTCTCCCTTCGTCCCAGAGAACTTGGGCAGATGATGAATGACTGCTGTGCTGATGTTTATAGTTGCGAGGTTTGGCCCTTCGTAGATGCACCAGGATTGGTCCTTGAAGTTTGGGACCGAGAGCTCGCCCATTGTAGGTCCTTCATTTTCGTCCTCCTCATCAACATCTCCGACTACTGGCTGGCGTGGAGGTCTCTGAGGTGGTGGGTATGGTTGTTGTGGAAGGTATGGTAGTGGTGGGTATTGTGGTGGATGTTGTGGGTAGGGCGGTTGTGGATACTGTGGGTATGGAGGTGGTGGGTACTGTTGATATGGGGGTGGATACTGGGGGTATTGTTGGTACGGTTGCGGTTGGAGTGGTGGTTGTTGTTGTTGTTGTTGTAACTGTCCCGGGATAGCCCCCCGGATCTCTCCATTCTGGACCATCGGTCCCTGTTGTTGTGGCATCACTCCTTCTCCGTTTCGGACAACCTGCTCTACTTCTTCATTGTGACTATTGCCACCAACTCTACTACCTGCGTGAGACATGTTACGCGAATAGCAAGCACCGAATAGTAATACACCGAAATAGCAAGAACAGACTAGCAACAAAGGGTCCCCAGGAGATTAGAGGAGTCACAGCGGTCTCACTTAAAACCCAATCTCCTTAGACTCGTAAGTCATGGTGACAGAACCCTCTAAGAGCTAGAAATTGGAAATCGAAATAATCGGAAATCGGAAAACAAGGCAGTTGACAATAACGAACTAGGAGAATTCACCGAATAGCAAGAAATACGAAATAAACAAAAAAGAAATAAACGAGAAATTGAAAGAACAAAAAACTAAATAAGGAAAGAACAATTTCACCGTGCAAAGCTCCCCGGCAACGGCGCCAAAATTTGACAGGCGTCGTTTGACCTGCAAATTTGAATTTATATTTTCCTTGCGAGAAACTAGTGTAGTGGCAAGCAAGGGTCGAACCCTAGGGATCTAGATAGTTACTACTTGTTCTGTAAAAAGAAAAGACAATTGGTTGTGAGAAAACAGTTCAGGAAATAAGAGAAAATAGGAAATAAACGAAGGTGTAATAATCAGAGAGGAATATTCAGGTTAGGGTTTCTAAATTGTGACTAGTTTATCATTGACTTCTAAATATCATGTTTCTAACTTCCTAAGTGTGGTTACTCCCATTCCAAGTCATAACCTAAAATAGGGTCTTTCCGGACGCCTATACCACAATCTACTTCCTTTCCGGGTTGTAGAATTCTAAACCTAGCAATTTAACATTCCATTCCAAGATATATTAAATTCATGCCCTATTTGTTTGTAGCTCTCTAGTATCAAACAAACAGTAAATATAGAGTTTATATTCCTCGGCTAAGTCTAACCTTTCCGGGTATCAACTTAGCTTCGTAATATAAACCGGGATAAAGTAGCACAAGGTTTAGTAAAATAATGAAACAAGCATTAAAAACCAAGTCTCAACACATCATCACAATGTCAAAACCCTAACCCGAATAAGCGGATTAGTTACACATAGCCATAGAATGAAAATAAAAGTAATAAAAGACAATTGCACTTCACTATGCCGAGAACAAAACTAAACTGAGCCGTGAGGCCTGCGGACGGAAACGTCTGGATGAAGGAACGGGCAGAGGAGCTGCTGCTGGACGGAAGCGTCTGGTGTGTGCCGAGCGAGAGCCGGCAGTGCTGGAAGTTTGGCCGAGAGTGCCGAGAGCTTGTGCTTGTGAGAAGACAAGTCTCGGTTTTTGAGAGATGATGGGATGAGTTTGAATGCCGCCTTGCTCTTCTATATATAGGGTCGAGATGGGCCTTGGACTTCCTTAAAATTCGGCCAAACCCTTAGGGTTTTGAGGAGAAGTCGGTCAAGCAAAAAGACTAATTAGGAAAGGTTTCCTAATTTCGTTTTTAGCTTTATCTCTAAGCAACCGCCTTGCTTGAAAATCAAGCAATCTAGAAGCCTCTAGAATTATCCCAAAGCTTCCATAAACCGCCACAAAAGAGAGGGAAAAGACGAGCCAAAGGCTTGGGACTTTGGCTTCACGGACAGGCCTGGCCGGGCGCTTGGACGCTGATCGGGCTCATGGATTCTTGCCCCGGCCGCTGCTTGGTCGTGGGTCGAAAGTGACTTTGGCTTCGCCTGGGATGTAGCCTGGCACATGGTCAAGACCATGGTGTGATCGAATTTGAGCTGGGCTGGACTTGCACCAAACGACGGGCTTGTCTTTCCTCGAGCACGGTCAGCCTTCTCGGACGCGCCTGGAATCCTCGGACGCATCCTAGAATCGCTCGGACGCAGCCTAGGATGCTCGGACGCACGCTCGGGGGGTGCTCGGATGGCCGACTAGACGCACGATCGGATGGCTGGGATGCCCGGTCGGGTGTCCGCTCGGCCATGCGATCGCATGGCATTGGAATTCCCGCATGGACGTCTCCTGAATTTCCTTTCCGTGGACGTCTCTTGATTTACTAAAATTTGTTCAGACGTCCTCGCCCCTTATTGTTGAGGCCTCCGCGGACTGCGCTGTTGAAAACTCCAAAGTCATTTCTTTCCGCGCCAAACTTCGTCAAATGTACATAAGCCTGTCAAGAACTCCTTGTCATGTTTTTGGCTCCAAAAGCCGTCTTTTGAATGTGATTCCTCTTAGAGCCTCCAAATTACCTGAAATGTGAAACAACACTAAGAAGTAACTGTTTGCATATAAAAGTACTAGAATTGGTGGGATTTGATGACTCGATGAGTCGTATAAATACGGCTCATCAGGCCTCCACAAGGCAAAGAATGACAATGGTGCAAGACTCCTTCTATGTCTTCGTCGGCTACACGTTTTCTATAAATACCATCCGAACAAAGCTTGAAAAGATGGGGCTCATCCCAATAGTATCGTCTTGCATCATGCGCAAATTTCTTCTTTTGATTGTAGTTCATGTTTGGAGGAAGCACTTCACAAACCTTGAAGTTCACTATATTGGCATACCATGGAGTAGGGGCATTTTCAATTCTTATCAAGTTCTCACCAACAAAAGAGTCCTCAATAGGAAACTCCTCACTTGAGGTCTTCTCCCTCAATGGCTCTAGCCTAGAAAGATGATCGGCGACCAAGTTCTCTACTCCCTTCTTGTCTTTGATTTCTATGTCAAACTCTTGAAGTAGAAGTACCCATTTTATGAGCCTAGGCTTGGCATCTTTCTTAGAAATTAGGTACTTGATGGCGGCGTGATCGGTATCGGCTGGTTTTGGATCCCACCAAGTATTGCCTAAATTTCTCGAAGGCATAAACAATAGCTAACATCTCCTTCTCCGTTGTGGAGTAGTTAGATTGAGCTTGGTCCAAGACCTTGCTCGTGTAATAAATCACATGTAGCTTCTTGGCTACTCTTTGCCCTAGAACGGCTCCAATGGCATAGTCACTCGCGTCGCACATAAGCTCAAACGGGAGTTCCCAATTGGGGGGTTGGATGATAGGAGCGGATGTGAGAGCAAATTTTAGCTTCTCGAAAGCTTTAGCACAAGGATCATTGAATAAGAAGGGAGTATCATTAAGCAAGAGATCGGTTAACGGCTTGGCAATCTTAGAGAAATCCTTAATAAAGCGCCGGTAGAACCCGGCATGACCAAGAAAGCTTCGAATTCCCTTAACGTCTCTAGGGGGTGGCAGTTTTTCAATTACTTCAATCTTAGCTCTATCCACTTCAATTCCCCTATTAGAGACAAGATGCCCAAGCACAATTCCTTCTTGTACCATAAAATGGCACTTTTCCCAATTCAAGACTAGATCATTCTCAATGCATTTGTCGAGAACCCTTAAAAGGTTCTCTAGACAATAATCATAAGAGGAACCATAGACCGAAAAGTCATCCATGAATACTTCCATTGTATTTTCAATGAAATCGGAGAAAATTGCCATCATGCACCTTTGGAAGGTTCCCGGCGCATTACATAACCCAAAGGGCATACGTCTATACGCATAGGTTCCATAGGGGCATGTGAAGGTGGTTTTCTCTTGATCTTGAGGATGAATAGGGATTTGGAAGAACCTACTATATCCGTCAAGGTAACAAAAATATTCATGGTTAGCTAGTCTCTCAAGCATTTGATCAATGAAAGGTAGAGGGAAATGATCTTTCTTAGTGGCTTTATTTAGATTACGGTAATCAACACACATCCTCCACCCCGTGACGGTGCTTGTAGGGATTAGCTCATTTTTTTTGTTCTTGACTACCGTCAAGCCACCTTTCTTTGGGACACCGTGGATTGGGCTCACCCATTCCGAGTCAGGAACGGCATAAATGATTCCCGCTTCCCTCAATTTAGTTATCTCCTTAAAGACAACTTCCCCCTGTGGGGTTTAACCTCCTCAACCTCTCTCGGGTTGGTCTAGCATCATCATCCAATGTAATCCTATGCATATATCGTGGCTAATCCCTTTCAAATCATCAATGGAATAACCAATAGCCGCCCTACGCTTTCTAAGCACATGCAAGAGTCTAGAAGTCTCAATGTCATTCAAAGAGGCATTCACTATCACGGGAAAAGTGGAGTTTGGACCTAGAAATTCATACCTTAGACTTGTAGGTAGAGTTTTAAGCTCTATCCCACAAGATCCCTTACCTTCTCCTTTTTCCGTTTCTTCTTTCTCATCATCTTTTTCCTCCTTTTGATCCTCCTCATCCATCATCAATAAGTCCATCATAGAGTCACCTATGCTTTCATCACTCAAAAGTTCTTGCTCAATGGAAGTTAGTTCATCACAAGAGAAATCATCATAAACATTAAGCAAGTTGCAATCCAATGAATCACTAGGGGCACTACATGCTTGTCTTAGATAGAACTTGATTTTCTCTCCCCCTATTTCAAATTCTAGTGAATCATTTATGCAACTTATCACCGCCCTAGTAGTTTTCAAAAATGGCCTTCCCAAAATGATTCGGATCTCTCGCTCTTCTTCCATTTCTAAGACAAAGAAGTCCACGGGGATATAAAATTTCCCCACCTTCACGGGCACGTCCTCTAGGATTCCTCTAGGGATCCTTGTGGAGCGATCCGCGAGGGGTAAGCTAATGGAGGTAGGCACGAGAGTTCCCATATCAAGTTTCTTATAAAGGGAGTAGGGCATTAATGAAATACTAGCACTTAAATCACACAATGCCTTGCTTATGTTAACATCACTAATAGTAATAGGAATTGAAAACGACCCCGGATCTTTTTCTTTCTTAGGCATGGGATTTTGCACAATGGCACTACATTCCGCATTTAGATCTACCGAGCTAATTTCAGAAATTTCACGCCTATGAGAGATAACATCCTTGAGAAATTTGCTATAAAGGGGCATTTGGGATATTACCTCGAAGATTGGTAGTGTCACATTGATCTTTTTCATCATCTCCGCGAATTTTTGGAAGTGTGACTCATTGTTCTTCTTTAATTGTCTTTGCGGAAATGGCATTGGTGGCTTGTATGGGGAAGGCTCCTTAGTTGCATCTTTAGCCATTTCTTTTGTTGAGCTCTTAGAGGGAACTTCCTTTGGTGTGGGAATTTCTTCGTCAACCTCTTCTTCGCCTTCTTCGTCAATAATAGACAACCTTGTGCTTGCTTCCTTTTCCTTAGGCGAAGGAGATGTGTAGGCGGTTCCACTCCTCAAGGTTATAGCATTCACGTGCTCATTTTGGTGGAAGTCCAGCTTGGAGGGAAGTTTCCTTGGATATCTCGTGGATGAGCTAGCTTGTTGAGCAAGTTGGGTCTCCAACATCTTACTATGAGTAGACATTTCGTCCATTCTTTGGGTGAATGTTTGGTTCATAGTTTGGAGTGTTTGGTACATCATCGCGCTATCTTGGGTGGCTTTTGCCTGATTTGCCACAAGACTGGCTAAGATATCGGTCATGGATTGATCTTGTGCACTTTGATGAGTTGGGGCTTGTGGTTGTTGGGTGCTCATTCCTTGATAATTCCCTTGTTGTTGATAACCTTGATAATTTTTCCTTGGTTGATATTGAGCTTTTTGTTGTACTTGGCTAGATTGGCCTTGTTGGTTTTGCCTTTGATAGCCTTGCCCTTTCCCTTGGTAATCTTGGTTCTTTGAGGTGAAACCGGGAGGAGCATTGTTCTTTTGACGCCAATTGGGATCATATTTGATTGGTTCGGTCGTTTTATATGAGAAATTGGGATGATCTCGGTCTCTACCATAGCTTGGTTTGCAAGAAATTTACGTCCTCATCATCTTGGTTTTCTTCTTGACGGAAGGTGTGAGGGCAATCATCCTTTTTATGAGAGGGACTTGTGCAAATGGCACATACACGAGGTTACTTTTGAGATTGCTTCACATGTAGCGCACTAAGGGAATTGGTTAAAACATCAATCTTCTTACTAAGGGCTCGGATATCTTCTTTTGAATCCGCCTCATTTACCTCCCTCGTCTTGCTTTGTCTCCTTGGGACATTCCGATCACTCCCCCAATGGTGAGGATTTCTTGCAATTCTATCTATAATATCTCCGGCATTGGTGGGGTGAAGCTCTATGAATGCACCACCGGCGGCTTGGTCTATTTACCTCTTTGAGTCATTATCCATGCCTTGATAGAAGATTTGGATCAAGGTTGGCTTGTCTATGTTGTGGTGTGGGCATTCTATTTATAGCTCCTTGAATCGTTCCCATGCCTCATAGAAACTCTCATCCTCCCCTTGCTCGAAGAGTTGATTAAGTTTTTGAGCCTTTGAGTTTTAGCGGGTGGAAAATATTGGAGGAGGAAGGCTTGGGCTAGCTCGTTCCATGTTGTGAAGGTGTTTGCATCATGGCTCCACAACCAATCTTTGGCTTTCCCCATTAAAGAGAAGGGGAAAAGCCTTAGATAGATCGCTTCCTTTGGCATGTTATTTAATTTGAAAGTCTCGCACAACTCAAGGAAGGATGTTAGATGGGCATTGGGATTTCCTATCCCGGAGAAGGCATTGTTGCCTACCATGTTGATCAACGCCGTTTTGAGCTCAAATTAAGGTGCATCGACCCCCGACAGAGCTATCGGTGATCGAAAACCGGTGAGGCTTGGAGTGGAATATTCTTTTAGGGGTGAACAGGCTGTCGTCGTACCTGTGCAAAAACAATTTATATTTTTCCTCGCTCTTGGCTGTGGGTTAGTACAGTGATGAGTAAGGGTCGAACCCTAGGGAGCTAGATGGTTACTACTTCGTTCTGTAATAGAGAAAAAACAAGAAACTAATGTGAAAGTAAAGGTTAGTGTAATAATCGAAAATTGCAAGGGATTTATCAATCAAAGAAATATTCAGGTTAGGGTATTATTCAATTGTAACTTGGTTTTATCATTGATTTCTAAATATCATGTTTCTAATTCTTTTAAACCTAATAATTCAATACTCCATTCCAAGATATATCAAATTAGTGCTCTATTTGTTTGTAGCTCTCTAGTATCAAACAAACAGTAAACAATGGATTTATATCGTTCAACTAAATCTAACCTTTCCGGGTATCAACTCAGTTTCACAATATTAATCGAGATAATTAGCACAAGGTTTAATGGAATAATAAAACAAGCATTAAGATTCAAATCTCAAAAACATAAGTCACAATTATTTAACCCTAACCCGAATATGGGTTTTAGTTACACATATTCATAATTAAATAATGCAGGGAAATAAAAGGGACAAGAACTTCACTATGAGATCGAGATTTCAAAAGCAAGGCACGGTGGCTATGGGCGGCGCACGGAGGAGGGTACGGCTGAGCAAGGCTGAGATCCGGCGGAGGAATGGAGAGCAGCAGGTGGTGCACGGCCAAGTGAAGAGAATAGTATTCGAATATGAGATGGGATGATTATGGATGGCAGCACTGCTCTTCTATTTATAGGGTTTGAGAAACCCTAACTTGGTCATAAAGCTACGAAACCCTAGCGTCGCATACAAATTGGGCCGGCTGCTGGACTTTGGAACTTGGACTTTTTTCCGAAGTACTGTTCATGGGCCGGAATTACTGTTCATCGGACACTGTTCACGCCGGAATCACTATTCACGCCGGAGTACTATTCACGCCGGAATCACTATTCACGCCGGAGTTACTGTTCACGAGCCGAAAAACACTGTTCACGGCCCTCCTTTGGTCTGATCTTCAATTGCGATGTTTCTGGCATGAAAATGCCGTCTTTTAAGCGTGATTCCTCCTAGAGCTTCCAAATCACCTGAAACACGAAACAACACTAAAAAGTAACTGTTCGCATAATAAAGTGAATGAAATGGTGGGATTTAATGACTCGACAAGTCGTATAAATACGGCTCATCAAGGGGCTTCTCCCCGTCGCCCTCCTCATTGCGAGGTAATTGTGCCATGGGTGGTGGTCTTTGTTTGCGCGGTTGCCCTTTCTTTCGAGTGCCTTGACCTTTGGCTTTTTCTAGGTCCAAGTATTGTTGCAAAGTTTGATCAAAATTAGCGTTCACTTTCTCCTTATTCTTGGACCTCGTTTGCATTCAACCGAAGCCTACAAGGACAAAGGAGAACGTTAGGCCACAAAAGCAATACAAGTAATAGCAAGAGAATCAAGCGAAATAGTCCAAATCTTGTAAAATCTACTTTAGTTCTCTAAGTTAATTCGTTGCTCCCCGGAAACAGTGCCCTTTTGAACGTTGTAATTTATGCACTTCAAATGTATGAGATTTGAAAGCAATAAATTAGTCTAAAACAATTTATAACCGGTAAGTACCGGGTCGTCCAAGGAGCAATTGTAAACCTAAGATCACTATTCGATTTTACTCAATAAGTCTATTTCCTAACGGTTGTGTGAAATGTGATTATCAATTTTCAAACAATGAATAATGCAATGGAAAGGGTTGTTTTCAAGGTTTTAAAGGCGTTCCTGGGGTACTACTTCCCTCCTTGGTGTATTCAACTCTTAACGGTTCAATTTCATGCAAGAACGAATAATGTAAATGTTAGATTAAGGCGCGTCCCTATTAAATCAAATTCAATCGCTAGATGTTGTTACTCGATTTAAGGAAGAGACACCTCGCACGTGAGCTTCAATCGCTAGATGTTGTTAGCTCACGTCCTACTCAAGGTTCCCAATCATCAACGCTAGTTGAGTGATCGATAGCCAATGATCGGTTTAAGATCAAGCCTATCTCAATGCCAAGATGAGTCACGCTAGTGATCATCACTTAACAAGGGTGAATCTACTTCATTCTAGAACCATTAGTCTCGTTCGCTAGAACACTCAACTTCAAATTCATGTTTCTAGTCCACTTAGGCATTTTATCAAACACTTGGTGGGCATAGAATTGATATTTTATCCAAGTAAATTCACAAATCATAACAAGTCTTCATTCATGCATATAATCAATAAATAAGTGAGTTTCATACACCAAGGAGGTCCATAGACCCCTAGAAACTAAGAGGACTACTCACTACTCATGTTCATAGACAAACAATAGTAGTGGGTTTCAAGGAAAATGAAGATAAAACAAGATGAGTAAGGAATTAGGATGAAGAATCCCCCTATATCCTTGGAGTGCTTCAACTTGCTGTGATGATCTTCAAAAACCCTTGTCTTCTCTCTAAAATCCCAGCTCTTGGTTCAAAAACCCTAAGTTTCTATTTATAGTAAAGCAGCAAAAATCCTGTCTTGACGACTCAACCGGCCGGTTCGACTGGGTGAAGGAATTTCAATCAGCCGGTTCGAGCAGGGGAGCTTCGTCGAGAACTTTCTGAGCCTTTGAACCGGGCGGTTCATATTGTGAAGGCAGTTCAGCTGGCCGGTTTGATCAGGGGAGGTTTGAACTAGTACTCTCTGAGCATTTGAACCGGGAGGTTCAGATTGTGAACGAAGCTCAGCCGGCCGGCTCAATACCCCAGAGAGTTCATTCCTTCTGGTCTTGACTTCAACCGGGCGGCTTGTTCCAAAGCCAATATTTCAGCCAGCCGGTTGAATATTCTCCCTGGGCACTTTTTGCTCCAAAAGCTCGGTTTTTCTTGAGGTTTTGATCTTTGAGCCTTGTCATCGAAGGATAGCTACTTTTAACCTGAAACGCAATAATAAGGGTCAAATGGGCATCGAAAGAGACTCGGAAAGAACCAAAACATCTAGTAAAGGTAGGAGAAAGATAGTCGAGAAATCGACTTATCATCTATTGATCCATCTTCCGGATCAAGTTTTGCTTAAGGGACTAGTACACTATAGCTGGATGTATCCTATTAAGAGGTATATAATTTTCCCCATTACTTATCAAGAATATATTCAAATTTTTTCTTTTATCACATACATGCATATATATTCTAAACTAATTATGACTTATTCCCATTTGCATACAATTAGCCCAGTACAAGAGATCGGTTCGGAATACCAGATATCCAGAGGGATGTATCGCTGAGCAGTACATTACACATGAGTGTGTAATGTATTGTAAATTATACATGAACAATTCAAACGAGGTGAACATATCAAACGAAGCTCAATTATATGTCCTCAATGTGTACTCTCCTCTTATAAAGGTTAGTGGTCATCGTCCCAGGATCAAGTTGAGTAAGAAACAACTTGACATGGCTCACTGGTGCATTTTGGAGCACTGCGTATAAGCAATATGTTTTATTGAAAACATGAAGATAAGTTCGACTTGGAATGCCCAAACAGATCAAAGAAAGAACGTATGAAGCATTTTATTACATATTTTCGTGGTTGGGTATGATTTACCTAAGTTGTGTATTTACCTTATTTAACTTTTCATTCACTTTTATAATTATATTTAATAAGTGACATTGTTTTAATATCGCAGATGGACATCTTGGAAAGAGAGAGCAGCGAGTCATATTCTACTAAATTGCATAGTTTAGCACGCATGCCTCAATCATATGCGTGTTACTCTCAGTGTTATGTTAATGATGTGAAGTTCATTGTTTGGGATCGGGATCGGGATCGGGATCAAAAGAAGAGGACTCAAAATTCTGGTCTGATGGTCGAAGATGGTGTGTTGACTTATTACGGCATCATCCAGAACATTATTGAACTACATTACGCAAATGGAATGCCGATAGTCATTTTTGATTGCACATGGTTTAACACTGATCCTAAAGAGAGGGGTAGCACTAAGAGGGATTATTGACTTCTTTCCGTTGACACTTCCACAACTTGGTATGAAGATTGGCCGTATTGTCTTGCCACTACGGCAAGACAAGTTTTTTACTTAGATGATCTAAAAGTGGGTGACAATTGGAAGGTTGTAAATATTGTATCACATAGAGGGCTATATAGTGATAGTTCCCTTGCAAGAGAAGATGCAAATGAAATGTACTCAACCTTTCTACCGGTTGAAGAGGATGATCCTTATCAAGAGCAAATGCCCAATGACATTGCACCTCAACACTACTCTATTGCGGAACATATTGATCATGAAATTTCAAGAGCAAGGAGACAATTGTATTTGGATGAAGAAAGTGATATGTGCGAAGAGGAGGATGATAATGGTGATGATGATCATGCTACATGTGACGAAGATGATGAAATGTTGTTTGAAGAAGATGATGATGATGATGTGGTTCAAAAGGATCATTCAATGCAAGACAATTATGTAATAGAAGACACAACCGATGATGATTAATGTTGAGTATTGATTTGGTGAAATGTTATTGTGGAATGCAAGTTCAATGCATTGGTTCTTTATGTTTGTTTTTGTGAAGTTTGGACATGTAAAAACAGGGGAGCTTCATCTTCTTAATTATCAATTTAGTTATGTTTAGATTAAGGCACAAACATAGGTGAACATGGCGCTAAAGACAGTTTCATTTTTTAGGGAAAAGTACATATCGTTGGAGGGAAGATGAAACTCTCGTGAAATTTCATAATTTCGTAAAACTTTACGCGACTAATGTGACATAAAATCTCACATAAAGGTGAGTCTTGGCCCAAAAAATAGAAGGTCCAATCGATGAAACTCAAATCCGCACCTCTTCACCCCATTCGACATTAGTCTATCTCCCCAAATCCTGAAACCCTAACTCGCCGCTTTTGCCCTCAAACCTCCATTCACCGCTTTCGTTCTCAAAATCAAATCCGCACCTCTTTGTTTCAAATAAATCCGGCAGAGCTCCTCCGTTCACTCAACTCCATGGCAAAATCGAAGGACACAAAGCCAGCTAGACGCCCGGACGATGCAGATGTTACAAGCCGCAAGCCGAGCAAGAAATTGAGATCTCCATCGGTTCGTCGCCCTTCCACCAAGCTTAGAAACACTCCACCGCCAAAGCCAACAACTGGGATAGTGTACGCTGAGTCCTCGGGCCTATCATCTCCCATTTTGTCACCAGAACGGCCAGAGCCGGTGCCTGTGATGTGTCTTGAGTTCAGGAGGACAGAGAGATCAATGGCTATACTGAATGCAATGGCGGATGAGTCTTCACAGCCTGTGAAGAACCTCGATGAAATTAAGACTCCTCCTGAGAAAAAGAAGAATAAAATGGATCACCATCAAGCTGTTCGAAACACTCCTCCTCGCAAAGCCAAAAAACTAGCACACAACCGGAAGACCTGCATGTATTGTCTGATTAACCACCGCAAGAAGAACAGGCATTCCACAACAGTCATGTTCTTCCAGTTCCCTGGAGAAGGAAGAATCAACAACCAGAAGCCTTGCCTGAGATAGAACCACCGCAAGACATCCATCCTTCTCCTGTGAAAAGAAAATCTACCACCACAACTGATAACCCAATGCCTATCAAGCACAAAAAGACCACCGCCACGAGCAGTCAACCTCCTCATTCCCGAAATCATTGACAAGTTGAAGAAATAAACCTTCCACCAGCCACCAATTCAAACCCTACACCACCAGCAGCACTTGCTACGAGACCACTGCAAGCACAACCTAATCTCTTACTACCCCGTAGGTCCCCTAGGAGTTTAACAAAGTCAGCTGGTGTACGTAATAATCCTCCTCCACCAGAACCTACACATTACAACCCTCCTCCTCCACCCCCTGCTACCATATCCCAACCTACGCCGGTGGCTACTCCCGAACCACCAGCTCCAGAGTTTGAACCAATGCACTCGTTCGATAACAGTGCATCGGATGATGCGGATGAAAATTTGGAGGGTTATCCAAGCATTAGATGCAGGAGTTTCGGGTTTGTGCTAACAAGTAATATATTTGTTTGTTATTGTGTGTTTTTTGTTTATTATAAGTGTGTTTCCTATTGTTTGTTAGATAATTGTTAACTACATAATGGATTTTTCTATTACAGGGGATGAAAGTGGAGAGAAGAGGAAGGTCCGTGGAGTAGTGAATGGTTCGATGATTGCCACCTATAAGCAGACTAATAATAAAGGGCAGCCTATCAAGGTAGAGTTTTTACCTAACGGGACTGGCCTTGCTTCGCAAGCTGTGGGAAGCCTTATTGTGCATGAGATAGGTAGTACTATGAGTGACAAGGTTCCGATGTTAGCCTCGTCATTCAGAAAACTTCAGGAACAAGATCAACGCATTGTGTATGATCATTTGAAAGTGAGTACTTTTTATTTTATCTTTTTATTTATTTCATTACTTGTCTGCAAAATTTTAACCATCCATTTGTTCGTATCCAGCCAAACTTTGTTATGGAAAAAGACGATGACCAGCTGTGGAATTACATTTTTCAAGAAGGCCTCTGAGAGGTATCGTGACTGGAAGTCAGATTGTAAAACTTTCTACATGGAGTATGGAGCCGATGTACTTCCCAGGGAGTTCGTGGGTCGGGCTGAGCAGTGGGAATGGCTTAAGTGCCACTTTAGCGAACCAAAAGTTCAGGTTATGCCAGTGTTATTAAAATCGGACCGGTCATCGAACCGTTCAAGTCAATGGGTCGATGGGTCAGTGGTTCAACCGGGTCGAATCGATTTGACCCGCATGAATTAAAAATAATAAAATAATATATTTATATATATATATCATATATGCATATTTTTTTACCTATTTTGTAACCTAATAAAATTTAACCAGTATACAATACTATAACGTATAACCATAACAAATTTAGAATTCAAATATCACACATTAATAAGAAAATAACAAAAACAACAACTGCGATTTTAGTCTTAAGTCACAAATCGCAATAACATTGAAAAGTTATGCCAAAAGGTAAAAGTTTAAAAAGGAAAATAGACATGATCGTGAACTTCATTTAAGGTTTCAGCTAATATCCACACTGTACCATCAGTCCATTCACATAGCACAAAACTAATGTACATAGTAATGAGTGGTCCTTGCCTGTGGAAGCCGTTAGCAGCTGCTGAGAGGGGTGGGGAGTTAGAATGTCAGATGGTCAATCCTTTGCAGACTACTTGTCAATCCCTTGTAGATTACTCGAGATCACTAACCTGTTGATCAATCTTCCAGTAGTTCGTGTCATTGAATTCTTCATTGCCCACATCATTCTCGACAGGGCTTTGCCTATCTAGTGCGTTAGGCAAGGCGTTCCTCTTCAGAGCTCCAGCTTCTCCGCTATTCCCTCTTTCAAGGCTCTTTCCATTGCCATCTCCGTGCCTTCCACTTCCACACCTACAAATTCAACATCCTCTTCAAACACAGATGGGACAGCAGTAACCCCTTGACTACTACCTGGACCCGGGACTGGATCACAAGTGTCATCAAGGCATGTAGGTTGTTGTTTGACCTAGGGGTGGGCACGGTGCGGGTTGGGGCGGTTTAAGGGAAAAATTAGCAACCGCACCGCATAATCTGGTTTGGAAATTTTTCAAACCGCAAACCGCAATACAAAAGTAAAAACCAAATATGCACCGCACCGCATTATGTGGTGCGGTGCGGTTTGGTTTAAAAACCGCATTACAAAAGTTTTAAATTCTTTAATTAGTTTTTGTGTTTTGGGCATGGGGTTGGGCCTGAAATTATGATTTGTTTTTTTAAACGTATTAATTTTGATTATTTAATTATTAGATTATTTAATTATTTTGAAATTATATCCCCTGTTCAAGCTTGTGTTCAAGGTATAGTTGAGACAGACCTTGAACTCCTTTCTCAACAATTCAGTAGACAGAATAAATAATAGGAGCACACACAGAATGATAACCCAGTTCGGCCACGCCTACTCTGGGGGGTTTCCCACACCCTAGAAGGGACAGCAAATCTTTATTACGAGTTAAAGCTTATACGTGGACTTACACTTACACCTTGTAATTGCCTAGCCTCTAACACTGCGTTTCTCAAATTTGCAACCGAGGTTTACAGCAGTTAACCTCGATCCCCTTTGTCTGAACCTGCAGTCCGAACATTCTAGACCTTCTCTTGCTTTCTCTCGAAAGCTTGTTCACCTTTCTTGTGTGCGGCAGTTTGATCGCTTCCAGGCAGTCTGAGTTGCACGTGATGAGACTGCTCTTGCACCGATGAGTTTCCAGTGGGGAAACACAAATGGCCGTCGCTTTCTTCTTCTCCAATCGATAGGGTTTGGTCGTGTATATTTGATCTTTGAAAGCGATGCAGAATAAGGACGCCCTAGCAATGTATTTATATGCTTGGACGAAACCCTAATGTGCACAAGATAATCCCATCAAATATTTAGGAAATATTCCTAGATATTTGATGTATATCTTTCTCAAATCGGTTGGAAGAATATATGGAGATCTCTTGCCGAAGTCAGCTACGCCGCCTTCAATGTAGATATTCATTCGAATATCTGTTGTTCAAATAATTCGCTGGCCGACTTCAAATCGACGAGATCTTCGCTGTCCAATATCTTTCGAGAAATATCCTTGCGTCTGTTCCACGCTATACATGAGTGCTAGGATATGTTCGAACTTCCCCTGAACTCCTGCTCGAACTGTCTAACTACGTTTTGCTAAATACATGCCACTCACGGGATCATCAATCTCCCCCTTGGCATTTTGGCAAAACCAGATCTACTAGATAACTAAGTCTATCTAACTTATCTAGACAGTAGACAACTGATGGACCATAATTGTATGAATCATAAACACAGTTAAACCCACCAAATTAGACGCTTTGTCTATTTAACTTTTTGCTTGTTAGTTCCGATATTTATCTACAGGGTATTTTGAAGTCTAGAGAGAATACAGGCTAAGGAGGAGTTTTAAAGCTGAAAATGAATTTCGAGTCATTCCAGGTCACGACCAAATTCCGACTTTCAAGAACCTGACGTGGAATCACTCAAAACAAGTCCAACTGAAGGGCAACTAGAGTCAGACCGGAGCTGAAAGGACCGATGGCTTTTGTGAAAAGATCACAAACTCACCACTCACTCTCCTCCACCTCACATGGCCGACGGCTTCAAGGAGGAAGTGACACATGGGGGGCGGCTAAGGGAGGTGATGACTCACCCCGATGGCTTTTGCTTCTCCTCCCATTTTGTGACATGTGGTGGCCTCTCATCCACATCCATCCCTTGCCCTTAGCCTATAAATAAAGATGCCCTCTCCTTGTAAATGTATCCCATCCCACAATCCACAAGTTCTTTAGAGAGATAGAGGGCTTAACCCTCTTCTCTTCACTTTCAATACACACTTTGTTCTTCATTTTGGAGCTACTTTTCCTTGCTTGGATCTTGCTTAGGAGCTCCTCTCCTCCACTTATTGTAGGTACAAAAGCCACGGCTTGTCCTTTACTTTCCGTATATATTGTTCTTACTTTAAAGTTATTCTCCTTTTCGGTATCCTTGTTCAAAGGCATGGTTTGCTTGTATTCCTTGACATGAATACAAGTAGCTAAAGCTTGTATTCGGTAGAGGGAGTATTTATATCATAAACCGTTCTAGACTCTATGCTTAATGCTACTTAGTGTTTCAAAACTTGTTCTATGTGCCACATATTAGGTTAGAACTTCCAAGGTTGAGTGGATGCTTGAAATGGCAAAACTCTTCCGTGGGGTTCGTGAACATATTCGGGTAAGTGGATGCTTGAAATGGCAAAGCTTATCTGAGGAGTTCGACCTCTTTAAAACACCATTTGGATTGATTGGAAATGATTGATCAAATGGATGCACATAGGCTAGTATACCTTGAAATGGGGTGCCAGTCTAAATAGAACAAGTGCACAATGACCTTGAAATGGGCTAGATAGTGTGGCAAGTCGAGTGCTTGAAATGGCCTTGATACACTTTTGAACACTTAGTATGATCATTAGAGGTCAATGATGAACGATGATATGATATGAAACCCCTAAACCGAATCTTTTCCTTACAGTCCATTATCAACTGTTGTAATTTACTTTCAGTTCTCAAAGCACACTCAAACCCAACCCCAATCGCATTAAATTTATGCATAAGCTTCATTAAAGAACAACTAATCCACCAATTCCCTTGGGTTTGACCCCTACTTACCACTTTCTACCCAGTAGTGAAGTCGCGAGTAGCGGAGATATAAATTTATTTTTATTTAGAGAACATTGCACCTTAACGACAGTGCAGTGGGCTCTGTCAAAATTGGCGCCGTTGCCGGGGAATTGGATTTATAAATCGGAGTAGTTGTTCTTTTTATTTTTTACAAACCACCATGTCGATGTACTATCAAAACGAGCCTTGGAACGATGAGGAGTTTTTCCCACCATCCTTCGAACTTGAAATCCGCGAGAAGATCAACAACCTAAAGCAATCCCGGGACGAAACTTTGGACGAGTACTTATGGTACTTTGATTCCCTTGTAACGAGCTCCCCGCACCATGGATTCACCAACCACGATCTTCTTCAAAGGTTTCTCAATGGGATGATGCCATATGAGTGGAATTGGCTTAATGACGCGGCAGGAGGCTCGGTAAATAACTTAAACATGGATGATCTTTGGAAATTGATAAATGATTTGGCCGCGAGGTCAAGACCAAGAGAAGATCAAGCCGAGCCACTCGAGGACGTTACAACGGAGCTGGCATCTAGCAACCAGCAATTGGCCAACATGGTACACCAAATCCAGGTCGAAAGCGACGAATCATGGGTGGCTCAAAAAGAAGCATCAAACCAGCTCTGGGACCTCATTAACAAGCTGCCCAAATCAGTACCGGTACACATTTCCGAAATGCCCGATGAAGCCCAGATCCACATTGCCGAGCCACTCAAGGACAAGGAGGAAGAATTGGCAGCTAGCATCCAGCAAATGAGTGCCCCGATACACCAAGACGAGGTCGAAAATGAGGAATTCTGGGCGGCTACACAACTGATCTGGGACCGCATTGCCAAACTACCCAAATCAATTTCGGTCCTAACTGAAGAGTTGCCCGAGACATACCCAGACCTCAGTGCCGAACTGCCCAAAACAGACCCGGACCTCAGTATGATTGCCCCCGGAGACCATATGAATGACGAGGATGAGGACCCATGGTTGCCTGAAGAAGAGCTCCATTCAGATTATCCCTGGGAGTTAGAAGAAGAACTGCCCAAATCAGGCCCGATCCTTATCACCAATCCATCCGAGGAAATCACAGTCCTCACTGCCGAGCCAACAGAAGTCCTGAACCTCACTGCCGAAGCGGCCGAAGAAATCAAGCCAGCCCCGGTCCTTGCGCTCGGAGCCCCCGAGGAAGTCCCGGACCTCATTGCCAAACTGTCCGAGAAAGACCTGGTCCTCACTGTCGGAGCACCTGAAACAGACCCAGTCCTCATGGTCGAAGTGCCCCAACTTAACCCTTCGTGTTTTATGCCGATCATAGCCACCGAAGATCACATAATCAATAATGATGAGGTGCAAGGGGAGTTAGAGGAGGAGCATGAGCCAAAAAAGCCGACAAAGGAACTCTCACTCGTCACAAGCCAAGGAAAACCGCCTGAAAACTCACTCGTTCCAAGACAACCATCCATCACTGCCACAATGAAGAGGATTGGCAGAGGCGCATGCTTAATGTCGCCTACATTTAATGGCATAAAACCAAACTTCCAAACTCGCAAAGGTGCCAACTATTCAAACATGAAGAAGCGGCAAAGACATGGGCCGAAAGAATGGAAACCCGGAAGGAGTAACAAGCAAGCACGACTCATTGGACCAGCAGCTATGGTCAATGAAGCCTCACCCTCTCGGAGCAAAAGGGCAGCCGAGAAGAAATTCGACCTCACACGCCCATGGGACCCAACCTTATGATCCAGGAATGAGGTACTATCGAGCTAACGACGTTAAACAAATGCACTGGTCGGGAGGTAACCCGACACCTATCTTACTTTCAGTCATTTAATTCCTGTCATTTAGTTTTTTGCCTTAAATCATTCTCACCTTTCCTGTATATATTTGCTTGCATAAACTTTTGAACTAAGTCGTGCTGTGAGGCACGCCTTCGTTCAAAAGTGTGGGGTGAGAACTACCTTTGTACATAGTTAATTAACATGTTATTCTTTTCCTTTTCCCTTAATATTATCTTTTTGAAAATATGAACTTGAGAATGTGAAAAAGATAGATCTAAATTCATGCATTTACCTTATGAAAATTCAACTGTATAAAAACTTAGAATGTAACTTCTCATTTGTCCCTTTGTGCTGAGATAAACAGGGGATGTGGAGTTGATATAAAATGCCCTAGAGAGGCTTGGCAAGCACTCGAAGGATCGAATCTAACTATATGGTTTTCGAAGTCAGTGAAGGCTGCACTTCGGGTTTCAGTTGAGTCAGAGTCATCTCCGCCATACAGCGTTTATGCAAAGAGGCGGGACGGGAATCAAACCGTCCTATCTCTAGTCCTAGTAGCCGGGAAAATAGATGAGCGACCCTCATCTTGACCCGCGCGAAACGGCGAGGATGAGAAAGAGCGGGGAGGTATTTCCATATGCTTGCGGGCGACAATTGGACCTCCCAAAAAGGCTGAGAAAATGGACTAGCAAGTCACAAAGAAGCAAAAGCTCAAAGAAGCTAATCAAAGGCCAAAGGCCAAAATTGTGAAGGTTTTAACCGAAACAAAAGTGAAGAAACTCCAATTCAACATCAAAAGCCAAAGGCCAAAGGCCGATTCACTACAGAAGCTGTCCCTCGCCAAAAAGAAATCAAAGTGCTCAACTCAGTGAAACCCGAACCGAATCACGTGCTAGAGAAAGCTACAAGGAAACCATATAGTGCGAGTCGATCCCGAGAATGCAGTCCAGGAGCCTGAAATAGGCTATCTCCCAAAACATCCAAATTAATTTGCATCTCGGCGCGAAGGTACAAGTATCAAGTTTCTTCTAAATATTTACACGGTTTAGTTTGGTAATAAGTAAGTAATGCATGAATTAAGATAAATCTAGTACCACAGTCTCACTTTCATATTTAAAAGATTTTACTTAGATTGTGTTCTGCCCTTAAAAATCATTGTTCGGGACGAACAACTAAAAGTGTGGGGTGATCTGATGCACCATAATTGTATGAATCATAAACACAGTTAAACCCACCAAATTAGACGCTTTGTCTATTTAACTTTTTGCTTGTTAGTTCTGATATTTATCTACAGCGTATTTTGAAGTCTAGAGAGAATACAGGCTAAGGAGGAGTTTTAAAGCTGAAAATGAATTACGAGTCATTCCAAGTCACGACCAAATTCCGACTTTCAAGAACCTGACGTGGAATCACTCAAAACAAGTCCAACCGAAGGGCAACCAGAGTCAGACCGGAGCTGAAAGGACCGATGGCTTTTGTGAAAAGATCACAAACTCACCACTCACTCTCCTCCACCTCACATGGCCGGCGGCTTCAAGGAGGAAGTGACACATGGGGGGCGGCTAAGGGAGGTGATGACTCACCCCGATGGCTTTTGCTTCTCCTCCCATTTTGTGACATGTGGTGGCCTCTCATCCACATCCATCCCTTGCCCTTAGCCTATAAATAGAGATGCCCTCTCCTTGTAAATGTATCCCATCCCACAATCCACAAGTTCTTTAGAGAGATAGAGGGCTTAACCCTCTTCTCTTCACTTTCAATACACACTTTGTTCTCCATTTTGGAGCTACTTTTCCTTGCTTGGATCTTTCTTAGGAGCTCCTCTCCTCCACTTATTGTAGGTACAAAAGCCACGGCTTGTCCTTTACTTTCCGTATATATTGTTCTTACTTTAAAGTTATTCTCCTTTTCGGTATCCTTGTTCAAAGCCATGGTTTGCTTGTATTCCTTGAAATGAATACAAGTAGCTAAAGCTTGTATTCGGTAGAGGGAGTATTTATATCATAAACCGTTCTAGACTCTATGCTTAATGCTACTTAGTGTTTCAAAACTTGTTCTATGTGCCACATATTAGGTTAGAACTTCCAAGGTTGAGTGGATGCTTGAAATGGCAAAACTCTTCCGTGGGGTTCGTGAACATATTCGGGTAAGTGGATGCTTGAAATGGCAAAGCTTATCTGAGGAGTTCGACCTCTTTAAAACACCATTTGGATTGATCGGAAATGATTGATCAAATGGATGCACATAGGCTAGTATACCTTGAAATGGGGTGCCAGTCTAAATAGAACAAGTGCTCAATGACCTTGAAATGGGCTAGACAGTGTGGCAAGTCGAGTACTTGAAATGGCCTTGATACACTTTTGAACACTTAGTATGATCATTAGAGGTCAATGATGAACGATGATATGATATGAAACCCCTAAACCGAATCCTTTCCTTACAGTCCATTATCAACTGTTGTAATTTACTTTCAGTTCTCAAAGCACACTCAAACCCAACCCCAATCGCATTAAATTTATGCATAAGCTTCATTAAAGAACAACTAATCCACCAATTCCCTTGGGTTCGACCCCTACTTACCACTTGCTACCCAGTAGTGAAGTCGCGAGTAGCGGAGATATAAATTTATTTTTGTTTAGAGAACATTGCACCTTAACGACAGTGCAGTGGGCTCTGTCAAAATTGGCGCCGTTGCCGGGGAATCGGATTTATAAATCGGAGTAGTTGTTCTTTTTATTTTTTACAAACCACCATGTTGATGTACTATCAAAACGAGCCTTGGAACGATGAGGAGTTTTTCCCACCATCCTTCGAACTTGAAATCCGCGAGAAGATCAACAACCTAAAGCAATCCCGGGACGAAACTTTGGACGAGTACTTATGGTACTTTGATTCCCTTGTAACGAGCTCCCCGCACCATGGATTCACCAACCACGATCTTCTTCAAAGGTTTCTCAATGGGATGATGCCATATGAGTGGAATTGGCTTAATGACGCGGTAGGAGGCTCGGTAAATAACTTAAACATGGATGATCTTTGGAAATTGATAAATGATTTGGCCGCGAGGTCAAGACCAATAGAAGATCAAGCCGAGCCACTCGAGGACGTTACAACGGAGCTGGCATCTAGCAACCAGCAATTGGCCAACATGGTACACCAAATCCATGTCGAAAGCAACGAATCATGGGTGGCTCAAAAAGAAGCATCAAACCAGCTCTGGGACCTCATTAACAAGCTGCCCAAATCAGTACCGGTACACATTTCCGAAATGCCCGATGAAGCCCAGATCCACATTGCCGAGCCACTCAAGGACAAGGAGGAAGAATTGGCAGCTAGCATCCAGCAAATGAGTGCCCCGATACACCAAGACGAGGTCGAAAATGAGGAATTCTGGGCGGCTACACAACTGATCTGGGACCGCATTGCCAAACTACCCAAATCAATTTCGGTCCTAACTGAAGAGTTGCCCGAGACATACCCAGACCTCAGTGCCGAACTGCCCAAAACAGACCCGGACCTCAGTATGATTGCCCCCGGAGACCATATGAATGACGAGGATGAGGACCCATGGTTGCCTGAAGAAGAGCTCCATTCAGATTATCCCTGGGAGTTAGAAGAAGAACTGCCCAAATCAGGCCCGATCCTTATCACCAATCCATCCGAGGAAATCACAGTCCTAACTGCCGAGCCAACAGAAGTCCTGAACCTCACTGCCGAAGCGGCCGAAGAAATCAAGCCAGCCCCGGTCCTTGCGCTCGGAGCCCCCGAGGAAGTCCCGGACCTCATTGCCGAACTGTCCGAGAAAGACCTGGTCCTCACTGTGGGAGCACCTGAAACAGACCCAGTCCTCATGGTCGAAGTGCCCCAACTTAACCCTTCGTGTTTTATGCCGATCATAGCCACCGAAGATAAAATAATCAATAATGATGAGGTGCAAGGGGAGTTAGAGGAGGAGCATGAGCCAAAAAAGCCGACAAAGGAACTCTCACTCGTCACAAGCCAAGGAAAACCGCCTGAAAACTCACTCGTTCCATGACAACCATCCATCACTGCCACAATGAAGAGGATTGGCAGAGGCGCATGCTTAATGTCGCCTACATTTAATGGCATAAAACCAAACTTCCAAACTCGCAAAGGTGCCAACTATTCAAACATGAAGAAGCGGCAAAGAAATGGGCCGAAAGAATGGAAACCCGGAAGGAGTAACAAGCGAGCACGACTCATTGGACCAGCAGCTATTGTCAATGAAGCCTCACCCTCTCGGAGCAAAAGGGCAGCCGAGAAGAAATTCGACCTCACACGCCCATGGGATCCAACCTTATGATCCAGGAATGAGGTACTATCGAGCTAACGACGTTAAACAAATGCACTGGTCGGGAGGTAACCCGACACCTATCTTACTTTCAGTCATTTAATTCCTGTCATTTAGTTTTTTGCCTTAAATCATTCTCACCTTTCCTGTATATATTTGCTTGCATAAACTTTTGAACTAAGTCGTGCTGTGAGGCACGCCTTCGTTCAAAAGTGTGGGGTGAGAACCACCTTTGTACATAGTTAATTAACATGTTATTCTTTTCCTTTTCCCTTAATATTATCTTTTTGAAAATATGAACTTGAGAATGTGAAAAAGATAGATCTAAATTCATGCATTTACCTTATGAAAATTCAACTGTATAAAAACTTAGAATGTAACTTCTCATTTGTCCCTTTGTGCTGAGATAAACAGGGGATGTGGAGTTGATATAAAATGCCCTAGAGAGGCTTGGCAAGCACTCGAAGGATCGAATCTAACTATATGGTTTTCGAAGTCAGTGGAGGCTGCACTTCGGGTTTCAGTTGAGTCAGAGTCATCTCCGCCATGCAGCGTTTATGCAAAGAGGCGGGACGGGAATCAAACCGTCCTATCTCTAGTCCTAGTAGCCGGGAAAATAGATGAGCGACCCTCATCTTGACCCGCGCGAAACGGCGAGGATGAGAAAGAGCGGGGAGGTATTTCCATATGCTTGCGGGCGACAATTGGACCTCCCAAAAAGGCTGAGAAAATGGACTAGCAAGTCACAAAGAAGCAAAAGCTCAAAGAAGCTAATCAAAGGCCAAAGGCCAAAATTGTGAAGGTTTTAACCGAAACAAAAGTGAAGAAACTCCAATTCAACATCAAAGGCCAAAGGCCGATTCACTACAGAAGCTGTCCCTCGCCAAAAAGAAATCAAAGTGCTCAACTCAGTGAAACCCGAACCGAATCACGTGCTAGAGAAAGCTACAAGGAAACCATATAGTGCGAGTCGATCCCGAGAATGCAGTCCAGGAGCCTGAAATAGGCTATCTCCCAAAACATCCAAATTAATTTGCATCTCGGCGCGAAGGTACAAGTATCAAGTTTCTTCTAAGTATTTACACGGTTTAGTTTGGTAATAAGTAAGTAATGCATGAATTAAGATAAATCTAGTCCCACAGTCTCACTTTCATATTTAAAAGATTTTACTTAGATTGTGTTCCGCCCTTAAAAAGCATTGTTCGGGACGAACAACTAAAAGTGTGGGGTGATCTGATGGACCATAATTGTATGAATCATAAACACAGTTAAACCCACCAAATTAGACGCTTTGTCTATTTAACTTTTTGCTTGTTAGTTCCGATATTTATCTACAGGGTATTTTGAAGTCTAGAGAGAATACAAGCTAAGGAGGAGTTTTAAAGCTGAAAATGAATTACGAGTCATTCCAAGTCACGACCAAATTCCGACTTTCAAGAACCTGACGTGGAATCACTCAAAACAAGTCCAACCGAAGGGCAACCAGAGTCAGACCGGAGCTGAAAGGACCGATGGCTTTTGTGAAAAGATCACAAACTCACCACTCACTCTCCTCCACCTCACATGGCCGGCGGCTTCAAGGAGGAAGTGACACATGGGGGCGGCTAAGGGAGTTGATGACTCACCCCGATGGCTTTTGCTTCTCCTCCCATTTTGTGACATGTGGTGGCCTCTCATCCACATCCATCCCTTGCCCTTAGCCTATAAATAAAGATGCCCTCTCCTTGTAAATGTATCCCATCCCACAATCCACAAGTTCTTTAGAGAGATGGAGGGCTTAACCCTCTTCTCTTCACTTTCAATACACACTTTGTTCTTCATTTTGGAGCTACTTTTCCTTGCTTGGATCTTGCTTAGGAGCTCCTCTCCTCCACTTATTGTAGGTACAAAAGCCACGGCTTGCCCTTTACTTTCCGTATATATTGTTCTTACTTTAAAGTTATTCTCCTTTTCGGTATTGTATTCCTTGAAATGAATTCAAGTAGCTAAAGCTTGTATTCGGTAGAGTGAGTATTTATATCATAAACTGTTCTAGACTCTATGCTTAATGCTACTTAATGTTTTAAAACTTGTTCTATGTGCCACATATTAGGTTAGAACTTCCAAGGTTGAGTGGATGCTTGAAATGGCAAAACTCTTCCGTGGGGTTCGTGAACATATTCGGGTAAGTGGATGCTTGAAATGGCAAAGCTTTTCTGAGGAGTTCGACCTCTTTAAAACACCATTTGGATTGATCGGAAATGATTGATCAAATGGATGCACATAGGCTAGTATACCTTGAAATGGGGTGCTAGTCTAAATAGAACAAGTGCTCTATGACCTTGAAATGGCCTAGATAGTGTGCCAAGTCCAGTGCTTGAAATGGCCTTGATACACTTTTGAACACTTAGTATGATCATTAGAGGTCAATGATGAACGATGATATGATATAAAACCCCTAAACCGAATCATTTCCTTACAGTCCATTATCAACTGTTGTAATTTACTTTCAGTTCTCAAAGCACACTCAAACCCAACCCCAATCGCATTAAATTTATGCATAAGCTTCATTAAAGAACAACTAATCCACCAATTCCCTTGGGTTCGACCCCTACTTACCACTTGCTACCCAGTAGTGAAGTCGCGAGTAGCGGAGATATAAATTTATTTTTGTTTAGAGAACATTGCACCTTAACGACAGTGCAGTGGGCTCCGTCAACAACCTTGAGGGAACAAAAAATGTCACCACTCAAAATACTCCCCCTTTTTGCCACAAACTGGCAAGGGGTTCAATCTAGTTCGAACATCAAATCAAACTGTGCCAGAACAAGCACATAAAAATATGAAAGTTTAATAAAATTGAGTTCAGAGAGATAGTTTTGTCGGGGGACCTTCATGCAGACGACTCATCATCAGTGTCGTCCTCAGAATCTGCATCATCAGACTCATCGTCACTTGGGTAGCTGAGGGCACGAGCAAGCTTGTTGATCCGTCTACGCTGTTCTTTATCAGCAGCAATGATGGCATGCAAGTCCTTGAGCAGCTTGCTCCTCTCATTACGCCCCATCCTGGCTCCCCCTCGACTCGACTCCGCAACATCTTTTCCTTTCTGGTTCCCTTCCTTGAGATGGTTCACGTGATGTCCTTTAAACAGCTTGTGATCAACGATGAACTTGCTGGGTTCCTTTGAGAGATGGTCCGTCGAGGCCTTCAAATCTGGAGCTTGATGGATTATCAACTCATATATCAGGGACGGGAAGCAAATCTGGTGAAGATTTCTCTTTGAAGTAGCATGATCATCGATCTGTTTGAACATAACTCTTCCCAGGTTAAACTTCAGCTTATTCCCTATCTGATAGATAAATTAGGCCATGTCCCGGTTAACCGTTGAACGGTGAGTCGAGGGTCTCCAGTTGAACACCACAAAGAAGAAAAGCATTGAATAGAACGTAGACATATCCGCTGTATTCACAACCGACTCAGGCCTCCACCGAACAGAGCCTGCAGTGATGGTGCTCACAATCTTCTCAAAGCTTGACTCCTCTTCATCTACAGCTGGGTCATCAATGGAGAAGTATACATTTATCAGCTCAGGATCAATCTTGATCCTTCTTCCTCTAACGAAGAAGACCCCATAATCTGCTTCTCCGACATTGAAAGGTTTGCACCTGTCCAACGTCCAAAATAGATCAGATTCCTTAAGAACCTTGATGACTTCCTTTCCCTTGTACCGGGACTCCTCTAGCAACCTCTCTGGTATGATTTTTCTTTTCTGAACACATGACCACTTCCTCGCAGCATCTCTATTGACAACCCACACTCCTTTCTTGACCAGGCCAATTGGAACAATATCAGAATCAACAGATGGGACTTCACATCTTCAGCATCCTCTGAAACAGGGACCGGAGCTTCAAGTTTTCTTTTCTTAGATGAATCAGCTCCCCCTAGCACAATGCCCACCTCAGCATCCTTCTGCACTGTCATCTTTGGAGATTTATCAAAAACTACCTTCTTCTTTTCCTTGTCCTTCTTTGCCCTTTTGAGATTGACAAGAGAAACAAGGTCCTGGTCATCTTCTGAAAGAGTAACTTCCTTTGATACTGGCTTCACAGTATCCTTACGAACGGATGCACCATCCTCCTCCATATGATCACTACTAAGATCATCTTGAGAAACAACTGGGATAGCTATTGTTTCCTTAGCAGCAACTTCCTGTGGAACACCAACTGTCTCACCTTCAGTCTACACACTTGGTTCCAACAGTGGGAACACTAGCAAGTTTCTCAGCAACAGACTCTTCAACCTCACCACCCTGGGCACAAAGAGGTTCCTCTGAATTTTCCATTCCCAGATTATTCTCCTTTTCCAAATCTTCCATGACATTATCAATGTCTTTGTATAGCTTCTCCAACTCTTCATCCTTTTTTGTAGGGTCGGATTCTTCTGGTATAGCCTTTTTGAACACATCTGTCTTCTCTGATGGATTAATCTCCTCTGTCACAGTCTCAGCATGCTCACTCGGACGTTCATCACTAATTCCTTCAAGCTTCTCATAAGATTCGTCGTCAGATGCCTCATTAATCACCAATTTCCTCTTTATTGAGGAATCAAGATGAAATCTTCCCCTGGTAGATGTGATGTTGTTCTGGTCGAGATCCAGAGCAAATCCTAAAACAACTTATGCGCTAAAACAAGAAAAGCGGAAATAAAACGACACGCAAAGTTGTTACCCAGTTCGGCGTTAACGAGCCTACGTCTGGGGGGCGTTCTCTAGCACGGTGGACAGCAATTCACTATTATTGAGTATTGCAAGTACAGGGTTTACCGTTTACAGAATCCCTCTTAAACAACCTGAGCCTCGGACACTCTAGTAATTGCAATCTAGGTCTCCCCCTAGATCTTCGCTTCCGCTCCGTATCAACCAGAATGATTCTCCGTGAGAATCAGCGCCTTCTCCCGAATGCGCAGTAACAGAACTTCAGTGCGAGCCTTCAGCTTCGTCCTTCGATCAATCTATTGAGCACCAATGGAGATTGATCCGAGCGCCTTCGAGTAACCAGTGACGGTTAGTTCTCCAACCGTATACGTGCGTCGTGAATAACCAGTTACGATTGATTCACCGCCGTTTGCCTCCTCCTCCCTTCAATGAGTATGAGCGTGTATTGTATCTCCGTGAGTGCTGCTAATAACCGAGTATTAGCACTCCTTATATAGAGCGGTCGAAACCCTAAAACAATAAGGATTCCTAAACTAAACCGCCTCTATCTTTAGGAAATCTTTCCTAATCTCTTGCGCATATCTCTTGTAGATAATCCTCCGTTCGAATCTTCAAACTAGATTAAGCAACCTTCGATTATCTTCTCGACTAAGATAGCTTCATGCGCAAGCAACCGACACCAAGGATATTTCAATAATCCATAAGCACCTGACTCGACAAATATGATTTAGGAAATTCACTGCCGCGTCAGAGTTGTGCTAAGTCGGCTTAGACAAGTTTCCAAATCCGAATATGGAAACTTCCAACTTCTGTCCACTGATGTGCAACCACCTTGATCTTCCAACGGTCGACTAGGTTTCCTAATCTGATTTAGGAAACACTTCTTCTGCTTCAACTTGTTCTAGGACAGATGTCACTTCCAGTCTTGAACAACAGCTAGAACAACTATACTAAGTTTTGCCAAACTACATGCCATATAAACTAACAATCTCCCCCTTGGCATTTTTGGAAAAACTACCTATTTGAAGCTACCTGTACTACTAATACAGTTGAATCTTTGAGAAGATTTCAAACTCCCTAGCTGTGCTACTAACTAAGCTACCAACTGAATCTTTAAGGAGATTTCAAACTCCAAACACAATAAAAGCACAACGAATCTTTTAAGGAGATTTCAAACTCCAAACATGATAAACACTCTAGCACAACCGAATCTTTTAAGGAGCTTTCAAACTCCAAACATTACTCCCCCTTTTTGCCATAAAGTGACAAGCATTCTATCCATACTGCCTCCAAGTCAACCTATCAAGTATAGATGTGAGAGAACCGGTTGACCACCCTGATCCGAAACCACTTAGTTGTCAATGACACACAGACCCAGAGAGGATCTAAGTGTCTCAAACTGAAGATTGTCCAAAGCCTTTGTGAATATGTCTGCAAGCTTTTTCTCCGTTGATACGTGGGTCAGGGTGAGAGTCTTCTTTTCTACAAGTTCCCGAATGAAATGATGCCTGATATCGATATGCTTTGTTCTCGAATGTTGTACCGGATTCTTAGATATGTTGATGGCACTCATGTTGTCACAGTAGAGAGTCATCATACCTTGTTTTACCCCGTATTCCTCTAGCATTTGTTTCATCCATACCATCTGGGTACAACAGCTTCCGGCTGCAATATATTCTGCTTCAGTGGTAGATAAGGATATACTATTCTGCTTCTTACTGAACCAAGATACCAGATTATTTCCTAGAAAGAAACATCCTCCAGAGGTACTTTTGCGATCCTCTACATTCCCAGCCCAATCTGCATCACAATAGCCTACCATACATGCGTTAGTATCCTTGGTATACCATAGACCATAGTCAGCTGTTCCACAAACATGTCTGATAATTCTCTTCACATTCATCAGGTGACTCTCCTTGGGATTAGCTTGATATCTGGCACAGACACCGACTGCATGAGCAATGTCCGGTCTACTGGCTGTTAGGTATAGAAGACTGCCAATCACGCTTCTGTACAAGGTTTGATCCACCTTAGTACCAGCATCATCCTTTGTGACCTTCACATGAGTTGCAGCAGGGGTTCTCTTATGAGTTGCTTTCTCCAGATTAAACTTCTTGATAAGGTTCCTTGCATACTTGCTTTGGGAGATAAAGATTCCATCTGCCTTCTGTTTAACTTGTAACCCTAGGAAATAACTCATCTCTCCTACCATGCTCATCTGGAATTCGCTTTTCATTTGTTCAACAAATTTGTCCACCAGCGTCTGTTTGCTAGAGCCGAACACAATATCATCCACGTAAATCTGAGCAATGATGAAGTCTGACCCTGTGTGCTTCACAAACAGCGTCTTATCTACTCCCCCTCGCACATATTCCTGAGAGACAAGGAACTCTGTAAGCCGCTCATACCAGGCCCTGGGCGCCTGTTTAAGACCATATAGAGCCTTCTTCAGGTGATACACATATTCCGGGTGATGAGGATCTTCGAAACCCTTTGGTTGAGCTACATAAACTTCTTCATTTAGCACCCCGTTGAGAAAAGCACTCTTTACGTCCATCTGAAACAACTTGAACTTCAGGTGGCATGCAAGAGCTAAGAGAAGTCGAATGGCTTCCAAATGAGCAACAGGGGCAAATGTCTCATCAAAGTCTATTCCTTCAATCTGAGTATAGCCTTGAGCCACAAGTCTTGCCTTGTTTCTAGTGATGATTCCTTGCTCATCAGACTTGTTCTTGAAAATCCACTTCGTGCCAATAACATTCACATTATCAGGACGTGGAACAAGGTCCCAAACATCATTGCGCTGAAATTCACCAAGTTCTTCTTGCATGGAAACAACCCAGTATTCATCATTGATGGCTTCCTTGACGTTCTTGGGTTCGATAGAAGATATGAAGCATGCAAAGCCAGCCAGATCTCGAAAGTTTACTTGTTTACCTCTAGTAATGATGCCTTCATTTAGATCACCAATCACCTCGCTGATGGGATGATTCTTCTCGATGGCCCTTGAGGGATGAAGGACACGTGGGGAATCAGTAGACGTTGTATCCGGATTATTATCTTCTTCTGGCTGATTGTCATTCGAGGTCGGAAGTTTGGGATCTGTGTTAGAAATGACAGTTGTGTTGGGACAATTGATTCCCAATTGGTCTGGAAGGGACGGAGTATCATCATCATCTGCAGCATGTGTCTCAGGAGCTTCTGGCACAACATCTTAAACAACCACATTAATGGATTCCATGATGACTCCAGTGCGCTTGTTGTTGACATGATATGCCCTGCTGTTAGTAGAATAACCCAGAAAGATCCCTTCATCACTTTTAGGATCCAGCTTCTGCAGATACTCTCGATCTCTGAGAATATAGCACTGGCTTCCGAAGACATGAAAGTACTTTACTATAGGTCGTTTACCCTTCCATAACTCGTAGCAAGTCTTCTCTGTTCCGGATCGAATCGTCACTCTGTTAATGACATAGCAGGCTGTATTCATTGCTTCCGCCCAAAATTTTAAGGGCACCTTCTTTGCGTGAAGCATAACTCGAGTCATCTCCTGAATAGTTCGATTCTTTCTCTCCACAACTCCATTCTGTTGAGGAGTGATAGGAGAAGAGAATTGTTGTATAATTCCTCTTTTTGAACAGAAATCAGCAAGAGCAGCATTCTCAAACTCTTTCCCATGATCACTTCTAATTTTTACTATATGCTAGTCTTTATCCTCTCTTTCGCGTTCCAGTTGAGTGCACAGCTGAACAAACGCCTGAACTGCATCTGACTTTTCTCTCAAAAAACAAGTCCAGGTGAACCTTGTGAAATCGTCAACACAAACAAGAACATACCTTTTGCCAGAATAACTTTCCACTTGCATAGGCCCCATTAGGTCAATATGAAGCAGTTCCAGGGGTCTGCTTGTATTAATCTGAGTGGTGCTCTTGTGAGGGACTTTGATTTGTTTTCCAATCTGACAGTCTCCGCAAACAATGCTAAGTTCTCCTCGAACTCTGGGAATGCCTCGAACAAGCCCCTCTGAAGTAATCTTCTGTAACGTTCTAAGGTTCACATGTCCCATTCCCTGATGCCATAAGTTCATCTCTTCAGTACGTCTCAGTAAGCATGTTGTTTCAGCATTGGGTTTACCAAGGTTGAGAAGATAGCAGTTATTTGACGACCTTCTTCCTGTGAGGACTGGTTCATTCTTCTGGTTTAACACCACGCATTCATCCTGGGAGAATTGAACATGATGCTCTCCATCGCACAACTGACTTATGCAGATAAGATTGGCCTGTAAACCTTTGACAAGAAGAACTTCTTTCAATTTGGGCAGACCTTGAACATTTAGGATTCCTTTCCCAATGACTTTGCTCTCTACACCATCACCAAAAGTCACATTAGAACTTCCTTTGCATTCTTCTATACTGGTTAGAAACTCGGGATTGCCAGTCATATGTCTCGAACATCCACTGTCAAAGTATCACTTTTCTTTCTTCAGATGACTGGACGAACTGAATGCAACATAGCATACTTCACTTCTTTGCTTAACTCTCCAAACTTGCTTCATTCGTGGTTTCTGAACTTGTTTCACCTTTCTGAAGGACATATGAAACTCATGACATCTTGCCTTAATGTGTCCCATTTGATTACAGAAGAAACATCTTCATCTGTCTCGCTGTCTTGTGGGATGTCGTGTGGTAAGCCAAGATAATTTTCTTTGTGGGAAATGATTGGCTGGAATAGTTTCCGGTTCTGGCTTAGCAAAAGATTTTCTTTGAGTACGATGTTCAGCTGGAACAAGTTGTGGTAGTAGTTGTGGCACAGCCTTAACAAAGGCCATCTTTCCGGAGCTTGATCCTCGAGTAAATCGAAGCCCTTTATGACCACCCCCTATCCTTTGTGCTCCTAGAATAGAGTCTAGATCTTTTGTTCCAGAGTTCAGCATTTTGACTGTCTTTTTCAAGTGATTCAGCTCTTCTATTGTCGCCTCATGAGCAAGTTTGCCTGTTTCGATTTCACATTTGAGGGAATCAAAAATATCAGTAAGATTTACCTCTCTTCTTTTCAGAGTATCATTTTCTTGCTTTAGGTCATCTGTATCTCCTGAATGATCTCCTTGGTAGTCGTTACTTCAAAGTTTCAGGGAGGATATAACTGCTAGTAACTCCGTTTTTTGAGAGCTTAGCTCAGCTCTTTCGTTTGTCGCTGCCATCAACTGGGCTTTGAGATCAGTAATAGTCTGCTGATAATTTAGTTTTAAGGTGCTAACCTCTTTCTTGAGCTTCTCCTTTTCTGCAGTTAGATCTTCTAGAGAGTTCTGTAGATCTGTTTTTTGCTTGATATCAACCAGCCATTGTTGATATAGATCTTTGTAGTTGTTAGCAATTTCCTCGTCAGTAATTTCATCATGGTCACTGTAGCTAGAATATAGAGTGTGATCTTCAGGTGATTTCATGGTCTCCTCTTCTATGTTTTGGTCCTTTTTGGGTTTGACACATCCGGTAAGAGCAACAAAGTTGTTGGTTTCCCCCTCAGAGTCACTATCACTCCAATTCACAGCATATGCATTCTTTTTCTTCTGTGTGTTAATACATTCTGCCCGTATATGACCAAAGCCTTCACATTCTCTGCATTGGATCCCTTTGCCCTTGTTCTCGGATAAGGAGTCTTCAGCACTATTTTTCTTGTGATCTTTTTCTTCTTTCTGAAACTTGGTTCTATTATTCTTCTGGAATCTTGAGTCAAACGACTGGCTGGACTAAGTCCCTTTACCGTACTGCCTTCTTATAAATTTCCCAAAGTTTTTGGCAAACATGGCATACTGTTGTTCTGACGCATCGTCTGTCTTGTCCTTAACAACTTCAGCCTTTAGACCAACGCTGGAGACTTTTGTGAGACGGTCTTCTTCATTCATGTCCATCTCATGGGTCTGCAGGGAACCCATCAGTTCATCTAGTCTCATGGTTTTCACATCATTGGCTTCCTTGACAGCAAGAGCTTTCATGGCGAACCACTTTGTGAGGGATCTCAACACCTTCCTCACCAGTGTTTCCTCAGTCATTGGTTCTCCTAGCGCAAATGCTTCGTTAGAGATGTCAAGAACCCAAGTATTGAAGTCAGCAATGGTCTCATCCTCCTGCATTCTCAGATTTTCGAATTTTGATGTGACTGTCTCCATTCTAGAGATTTTAACTTTGGTTGTACCTTCATGAGCAGTTCGGAGAATGTCCCAAGCCGTCTTTGCAATCTCACAGGTAGAGATCATCTTGAAATTCTTTCCATCAACTCCAGAGAATATGGCATTCATTGCTTTAGAGTTCGCCGCTTCAGCTTTCTTTTGAACCTCAGTCCACTTGTCTTTAGCAAGAAGGCTAAGCTTACCTTCTTCGTTGGTAGCCACTGGGTGAGTCCATCCTTGTTCAACGGCTTCCCAGACTGATTCGTCTTGAGACTTTAGAAATGCCTTCATTCGTACCCTCCAGTATCCATATTTGTTTCCTTCGAGCAGAGGAGGTCTCGTGATGTTCTGCCCTTCTCTTAAATCCATCTCACCAGCCTTCGGATCTTACTCTGTGTGTCGAGTATTTCCTCTGATACCAATTGAAATCTTCCCCTGGTAGATGTGATGTTGTTCTGGTCGAGATCCAGAGCAAATCCTAAAACAACTTATGCGCTAAAACAAGAAAAGCGGAAATAAAATGACACGCAAAGTTGTTACCCAGTTCGGCGTTAACGAGCCTACGTCTGGGGGGCGTTCTCTAGCCCGGTGGAGAGCAATTCACTATTATTGAGTATTGCAAGTACAGGGTTTACCGTTTACAGAATCCCTCTTAAACAACCTGAGCCTCGGACACTCTAGTAATTGCAATCTAGGTCTCCCCCTAGATCTTCGCTTCCGCTCCGTATCCACCAGAATGATTCTCCGTGAGAATCAGCGCCTTCTCCCGAATGCGCAGTAACAGAACTTCAGTGCGAGCCTTCAGCTTCGTCCTTCGATCAATCTGTTGAGCACCAATGCAGATTGATCCGAGCGCCTTCGAGTAACCAGTGACGGTTAGTTCTCCAGCCGTATACGTGCGTCGTGAATAACCAGTTACGATTGATTCACCGCCGTTTGCCTCCTCCTCCCTTCAATGAGTATGAGCGTGTATTGTATCTCCGTGAGTGCTGCTAATAACCGAGTATTAGCACTCCTTATATATAGCGGTCGAAACCCTAAAACAATAAGGATTCCTAACCTAAACCGCCTCTATCTTTAGGAAATCTTTCCTAATCTCTTGCGCATATCTCTTGTAGATAATCCTCCGTTCGAATCTTCAAACTAGATTAAGCAACCTTCGATTATCTTCTCGACTAAGATAGCTTCAAGCGCAAGCAACCGACACCAAGGATATTTCAATAATCCATAAGCACCTGACTCGACAAATATGATTTAGGAAACTCACTGCCGCGTCAGAGTTGTGCTAAGTCGGCTTAGACAAGTTTCCAAATCCGAATATGGAAACTTCCAACTTATGTCCACTGATGTGCAACCGCCTTGATCTTCCAACGGTCGACTAGGTTTCCTAATCTGATTTTGGAAACACTTCTTCTGCTTCAACTTGTTCTAGGACAGATGTCACTTCCAGTCTTGAACAACAGCTAGAACAACTATACTAAGTTTTGCCAAACTACATGCCATATAAACTAACACAAGACACTTCTCTGTCTCCTCATTAGACATTGCAATGAGCTTCCCTCTGATTGAACTGATCTTGGCCAGACATTGTCTTGGAGAAACAACTCGGCGAGTCCCCTTCTTCCTTCGTAAACCTCCCGGACGAACATACCCAGACGAATGGATTTTCTCCCTCCATACTCCTGATCCACCAGCACCTTTAGACACAAAGATCCTGGGCTCTCCTTCTTTCACAATCTTGGCAGTTTCATGTCCAATAACTGCCCTACTAGCTTCATCACCAACCACAACCCTACTGGCTTCCTGACAGCACTGCCTTGTCGCGAGGCAATGTGTACAAATAAATTTTTAAGTCCGCTACTCGCGACTTAACTACTGGGTAGCAAGTGTTAAGTAGGGGTCGAACCCAAAGGAATTAGGGGGATAAGTCGTTCTTTGAGGGATTGTACAGGCGGGGAACGTGATTTTAGGGTTGATTGAGGTTTTAGCGCGAATAACTACGTGACTTTTTGGTTGGTTTTGGTTTTTAGTGTGGAAAAGTAAATAACAGAAAAGTAAATACTGAAAATAAAAGGAAGACTTACAGCGGTTATTGCGTGATCGGTTAGTCTTGCGGAACGTCAGCATTTGATAGTGCAGTTTATACTAAAAAAGTAAAGTGCAGGTGGTGTTTTAAGTCAAGAAAAGATTCGGTTTCAGGGGCCTTGTATCATAGTTGTTTATCATTGACCGCTAATGTACTACGTGTTCAAAGATGAATCGAGGCTATTTCTAGCACAAGACTTGCAACATCATTTAAAACACGTGTTCTATTTTAGACTAATTCCTCCTTTCGAAGTATCTTAGCCTTATGTGCATCCATTTGATCTTCAGTTACGATCAACCAAATGGTTTTTGAAATAGGTCAAACTCCTCAGATAAGCTTTGCCCGTTAAAGCATCCACTTACCCGAGTATATTCACGAACCCCACGGAAGAGCTTTGCCCGTTAAAGCTTCCACTCAACCTTGGAAGTTCTAACCTGTTATATGGCACATAGAACAAGTTTTGAACACAGAGGCACTAGGTGCAGGGTCTAAAACATTATACGATACAAGTACACCCCTTCAACCGAATGAAGGGTTTAGCTACGAATATCCATGGGAAAGGACATCATAACTAAGTACTTGAAAAGGTTTTTGAAAGACAGTAAAGTAAAGTTTTCGAAAGTAAAGACAATAAGGGAAAGGGGGTGAGTACTTCAAGAACCGACAAGAGTACTCAAGAATAATAAAGTAAAGCTTGAGTACTCAAGAACCGACAAGAGTACTCAAGAATGATCTACAATATTCAAGAACCATCAAGAATATTATAGATTTCAAACCAAAGATTACAAAGTACCAAAACTAGAGAGATAAGTGTTTTTGAGATTTGAGGATGATTTACAAATGAGTTTGGCATTGGTATTTATAGACAAATGGGGAGAGAATGGAGGGTGGAGATGGCTTTCATCCAAGGGAGGAGAAGGGAGGAAGAAGGTTGTGGTGGAGGAGGAGACAAGTGGCAAGTTCTTGTGGTGTGTGGAGGAGCCGCCGGTTGCAAGGAGGAAATGGAGGAGGGGAGGGGAGAAATGCCACCCATGAGTCATCCATTCCACCCAAAGCCGCCGGTCATCAATGGATAAGAGTGAGTTTGTGTGAGTTTTGTGAAGTTTTCACAAAACTATCGGTGTATTTCAGCTCCGGACTGACTTCGGTTGCTCTTCAGTTTGATTTGTTTTGAGTGATTCCATGTCAGGATCTTGAGATTTCTTCAGTCGGCGTCAGATCTTGACCTCAGAATGACTCATAACATCTTTTCTGCGTAAGAACTCCTCCTTAGCGTGTATTCTCTCTAGTCTCTAAAATGCCATGTAGAAATATATCGGAACTAACAAGCAAAAGTTAAATAGACAAAAGGTCTAATTTAGTGGGTTTAACTGTGTTTTTGATTCGTATAATTATGGTCCATCACTTCCCTACCAACAGCCCTACTGGCTTCACCATCCACACTCACAACTCTGTCCACCACAATCTTTTCAACAGAGATATTTGCAGAAACCGAAGGAACGGACTGCGAATTAGGAAATACCTTAGTTTGGGGATGAACTTGGCTCGGACCAGCATTGATTGATTTAGACAGATCCACCATGACCGACTGAGGGATTTTAGCGGTTGCTCCTCCATCAGTCTTCTTTGCTTCGGCCAAAGATTCGGTGTCGGATCGTAAAGGCGATGCCTTTTTCGCCTTCAGAGCTTTTTATTTCGGGATTTGTGTTTTTGCCGCCAGAGCTTTTGAGGGCTGCATGCTTTCCTTCTTCTTTTCAGCGGATTTGACGCCGGACTTCGATGACTTCCTTGTGTTCACCATCGCCGTTTGAGTAGATGAGCGGTTGAGAAAGAAATCGCTGACTGCTGTTCTAGGGTTTGAACGAAAGAGAGAGTAAGCAGCAAACTGTTTTTGAGTTTCAAATATACTCCGCCTATTCAACTTCCCAAATTAGACACTCCTGTTTCAAATTACGGCACGAAAAAATCTTCGAGAATATTCAAAAATATTCATTCCAAAGCTGTTGAGTCTTCTGTTCCAGCTTTCTTCCTTTGGTGGTCTGTCCAACTATTCAGCTGGAGATTCGACTTTGACTGACCACCGTTGAATGCATTCAGTGGTTGACACCACCTAGATTCACTGAGGATCTGGGTGTTCTACGCCATGAAATGCCGGTATGCCTCTGAGTAATCATCTTCTGGTGCCCTCCATATTCATATTTTCTTGTTCGGTTCCCGGGATATTTCTGTGGGCATAATGCAAACTCCTTCTGTAACCGTGACACCTTCTGCTGAAACAGTTTCCTGGACAGTTGTCAACATGGATTTGTGCGCAACTCCAATCAGATCTTGTGTGCAGGGTCTGATCCACTCCCCCTCGCAGAAATCGATGTTTGGCATTTGCACAGGCTAGGGCAACCTGTTGCTTGCCGAAGTTCTCGTCGTCCCTTGGTCCCATCCCAATAGTGTAGCAGTTGTTGGCATCCCTTCTTCCTTTCATTAGTGTACCGACATTCTTGTCTAGGACGAGGCATGAGTAGCTAGAGAATGACACATAATGTCCATCGTCGCACAGTTGACTGATGCTGATGAGATTCCTTGTCAGTCCTTTGACAAGGAGGGTGTTCTTGAGTGAAGGGAGATCCGGAATCATCAATGTCCCACAGCCGATCACCTGACCCTTTCCACCATCCCTGAAGGTGACAATCCACATCTGTTCAACAGGTCTAATATGGGTAAGGTATTGAGAGTTACCTGTCATGTGGGCGGAGCATCCGCTGTCGAAGATCCAATCGTCTTGCATTATATAGTTTGAGGAGCAGCAGGCCACCATGCAAACGGTCTGTTCTGCTTTTGGAACCCAGACTTGTTTCTGTCGAGGTACGGTCTGAAGTTGGTATGCCCGTCGTTCAGCAAGAAACAGGCAACACTGCAGTTTGATGTGTCCCATCTGGTGTCAATACCAGCAAGTGCGCCACTCTCCCCTTTGCTTCACTGGTGGGAAATCACGGCGTTGGACGGGTGTTTCACGAGTCTTTCCACCATTTGGTGTGCTATGAGTCTTCCTGTGATCAGCTAGGTTCTTTCCTTTGGACTGTCTTACCTTCTGTTCAGGGAGCTGTTTCGACACTTGTTGAGCTTTAGCAAAGGTAGTGCCTTTTGAAGTACCTTCTTTCGTAAACCCCAAGCCTCGATGTCCAGACTCCATCCTCTGAGATCTGAGAATATCATTTAAGTCGTTAGTGCCAGAGTTTAGCATCCTTACCGACTGTTTGAGGTGATTGAGCTCCTTCTCAGTGTCTGAATGATCCATCTTCTCAGATTCTAGCTGAAGTTCCAGCTGTTCTATCCTCCTTAGTTGGAACACCTCCTTGCGCTTCAGATCTGTGATAGTTTTTCTAAGATCCGTCATGCCTACAGGATGAGTGTCACGGTCCCTCTCCATGTCGACTTTCAGTGAAGAGACAGTACCCAGCAGCTCTATTTTCTGAGCAAGAAGACATAATCTTTCCTGCTTCATCTCAACCAGTTGAGTCTACTGTGCCTTCGAGTTCCACCTTCTGTGTAAGCAGTATCTCGACCTCCTGCCAGACCTTGTCCTTTTCTATAGTGACGCTTGCAACGGTGTTATTCAGCTTCTTGTTGACCTTGATCAGTACCATCCATTTCTCGTACAGATCTTTATATGTCTCTGCTAGGGACTCCTGCGTGAGTTCTTCACCGTCACTATCTGAGAGGTCTTCAGCTGGGAGTTCCAACTGAGATGGAACTGGTTCACTGGTGTTACTGCATTCACCCAGAGTTGTGACGAAGGCCACAAAGTTGGTGGTTTCACCTCCTTCTTCGTCTGACTCACTGTCGCTGAAGCTAGCGACCATTGCCTTCTTCTTCATGAGAGTATTTGCACATTGTGAAGCAATATGACCGAAACCCCTGCATTCATGGCACTGAATTTCTTCCTTTCCTTTGTCAGAAGAGTCTTGTCTCATGTCTCTGGACGTTGATCTGCCGGTTTTCCAGTTTCGGAAGTTATTTGATGAAGACTGACCTTGTTCTGGTCCACGGCTTTTGATTTTCCGTACCATTCTACCAAAATTCTCAGCCATCATAGCCAGTTGTTCAGTAGTGCAGCCACCGTCCAGTTTGTCTTCATATATGTCCGCTCTTAGGGCGATTCCCTTTACTTCTCTGGGTTGAAAGTCATGATTGATCTCGTAGGTTCTGAGAGAGCCCATCAGCTCGTCCAGCTTTATTTTGGCGATGTCGTGCATTTCCTCTATGGCAGTGACCTTCATGGCAAATCTTGGAGGGAGTGATCTCAGGACTTTACTGGCCAATCTTTCTTCATCAATGGGTTTCCCTAGTGCAGACGCCTCGTTGGACAGTTCCAGAACTCTGGTGTTGTACTCAGTGATGGTTTCACTTTCCTTCATCTCTTCAAACCTGGTTGTGACAGCCTGCATGCATGAGTTGCGAACCTTGTCTGTGCCTTCAAAGGCTGTTTGGAGGATGTCCAATGCTTCCTTGGCCACTTCACAGTTGATGATTAGCTTCATGACGTTTTCATCTACGGCAGAAAAAATTGCGTTCATAGCCTTTGAGTTTCCCATAGATGCTTTGTCCTCCTCTTCTGTCCACAGTGCTTCTGGTTTCGGGATCGGTTCTCCAGTGACATTGTTCATCATGGGTTCCGTCCAACCTTTCAGAACAGCCTTCCACGCTTTTTCTTCTAGAGATTTCAGAAAGGATCTCATCACGGGCTTCCAGGTGGCATAGTTCAATCCTTCGAGTAGCGGGGGTCTGGTGATGCTTTGTCCTTCCTTCAGAGTCATCTTGAACAGTTCAGGATCCCGCTCAGTGTGTTGAGTGTTTGCTCTGATACCAATTGAAATTATATCCCCTGTTCAAGCTTGGGTTCAAGGTATAGTTGAGACAGACCTTGAACTCCTTTCTCAACAGTTCAGCAGATAGAATAAATAATAGGATCACACACAGAATGATAACCCAGTTCGGCCACGCCTACTCTGGGGGGTTTCCCACACCCTAGAAGGGACAGCAAATCTTTATTATGAGTTAGAGCTTATACGTGGACTTACACTTACACCTTGTAATTGCCTAGCCTCTAACACTGCGTCTCTCAGATTTGCAACCGAGGTTTACAGCAGTTAACCTCGATCCCCTTCGTCCGAACCTACAGTCCGAACGTTCTCGACCTTCTCTTGAAGCTCGGATGCTTTCTCTCGAAAGCTTGTTCACCTTTGTCGTGTGCGGCAGTTTGATCGCTTCCAGGCAGTCTGAGTTTCACGTGATGAGATTACTCTTGCACCGATGAGTTTCCAGTGGGGAAACACAAACGGCCGTCGCTTTCTTCTTCTCCAATCGATAGGGTTTGGTCGTGTATATTTGATCTTTGAAAGCGATGCAGAATAAGGACGCCCTAGCAATGTATTTATATGCTTGGACGAAACCCTAATCTGCACAGGATAATCCCATCAAATATTTAGGAAATATTCCAAGATATTTGATGTATATCTTTCTCAAATCGGTTGGAAGAATATATGGAGATCTCTTGCCCAAGTCAGCTACGCCGCCTTCAATGTAGATATTCATTCGAATATCTGTTGTTCAAATAATTCACTAGCCGACTTCAAATCGACGAAATCTTCGCTGTCCAATATCTTTCGGGAAATATCCTTGCGTCTATTCCACGCTGTACATGAGTGCTAGGATATGTTCGAACTCCCCCTGAACTCCTGCTCGAACTGTCTAACTACGTTTTGCCAAATACATGCCACTCACGGGAACATCATATTTAATAATTAATTATATATGCGGTGCGGTGCAGTTTAAACCGGGTGGTTTAAGATAAAGAACCGTTTCCGCACCGCTTTATTTGGTTGCGGTGCGGTTTTTGACAAATCGGTTTTTTCCAAAAGCGGTGCGGAGCGGGCGGTTTTTACATTCGGTGCGGTTTTTGCCCACCCCTAGTTTGACCGACAGAGATGCAAGCTCAGATTCCATTTCCTTGGGCTCAGCGGAGACTACAGCAACAGAAGTAACAAAAGGATCCATGCTTGACCCATCAACCTGTGATTCACCCCATTCTGCCCAATCTGAAACTAATCCATCTTCAGACAACTATTGTGTGTCACGGACATTATAATAGGATTTGAATGATCAACATTATAACCAATCTAAGATGGAATGCGAAAACTCATTGCGATCTCAGCACTTAAAACAGAACAAAGTGATGAGATCATGTCATCAGATGCCTACATACTAACATAAACCAAACGGACTTCATCCCACATTCAACTCTCAAACGCTCCTAAATTAAAATTGACCTAGAAGGCTAGAACCAAGAACGAAAGCAGAAAATAAAGATTTCACCGAAATGGATTTACACGCTGATTCAACCAGGTTCAAAATAAACATAAATAAACCTGAACTGATATACAATTGCGAAGCTAAACTTCAAATCGGAGAAGGTTCAAATCGGAGTTACCGAAGCCAGCGATAAAGAGTGAGGCTGCGACTGCTCAGTGCGACTGCAAGTTTCCGACGATTTCAACAGAGAAATCAGTGTGACTGCTCAGAGCCAGACCTCGCCGCTCGCCGACTATGTTTCGCTTTCGTGAAATTGGAATTAGTCAATTAGGGGTTAGGGCGTCGATGCATTTCTGAGACTTCGGTTTGTTTTTTTTGTTTTTTTTATTCAAGTTTTTTTAACAATCAAATGGCTGTGTTTCGAGAATTTAACATTAACCCGGTTGACCCGGCCGGGTCACGATTCAACCGGAAACCGGCGGTTCAACCGGTTATTGACCAGGTTAATGACATTTCCGATTCGATTTGAGAACCAAACCGGTCTGGTGACCGGTTCCCGATCTAACCGGTCGAACCTGCCGGTCCGGTCTGATTTTAATAACACTGGGTTATGCATTCAATTACTTACAAATTTACATTTTATTTTTGTTCGGAATACTTCTTTTTTATCATTTTGTTATTCATCCATGACTTTATAAGTACTCTTTAATTAACTTTTCTAATTTTTTGTCACATGAGAGGGGTAAGAAAATGTCAGACATTCGCAATGATCCTAATAGAATGAACCGTGTTGGAAAATGTTCATTCCACATGAAGGCTGCCACACTCGCTGCTCAGGGAGACAAGGCACACTATGTTGCAACATTCTCCCAAGTCTACTCTGGTGATCCCAAGGGCGCTGCCCTTGCAGTAAGTTTTTTTATTCATTTTCTTGTACTTGGTATTTACATAAGTTGATGTTCGACTATGTTGCATCTGTTGATTTTTTTTCCACATGCTTTGTTAATACAACGGTTGGGATAATGTGTTGTTCATGTTTCACTATGAATGTTATGTATAACATAGGTTGGGATAATGGTTCTTCTCAAACAAGTGCTTGTGTTATCTGTCTTTCTCGTCTTGTTCTTATGCAAATATTTTCTGACATGTTTATCTATGTGAAACATGTACTCTTGTTATGTGCCATTTTCATGTTAATAATTAATTGGGTCTTGTTCATGTTTTGTTTCATGTAATTCATGTCAACTTTATTTTAGAAATCTTCATGTTTTATGTTATATTATGTTGTCTTTGCAGACTTTGCAGTGTGGTTTTCTGTTGTATTTACACTTGTTGGGATATTTTGTTGTATTTACACAATGTGCATTGTAGGCACAAATGCAAGAAATGATTCGCCAAGCATTGGCAGATCAGAATGGTGATGAGTCTGACCACAGTGTACTCGATGATCATGAATCCCTTCCAATTTCTACTTAGATTGACATCATAAGCCAAGTGGTTGGGCAGAAGCGTGGAACATATGTATCTGGGACTGGTAAAGTCTTCAAGAGACCAGCCCTACCTAGAGGAGGTGCAAGAAACTCCCACCTTAAAGAACAATTGCAAAAGCAAAAAGATGAATTTCAAGAAATGAAAGCTGAATTTCAAGAAAGGATACGTGTGCTCGAGGACTTAGTGGTGAGAGGTGGTTCAGCAAATCTGGCAAGCCAAAATGATTCAGAAGGTGCTACCAGTTATGGTCCTAATGCTAAAAACTGAGATTTGAACTTATTATTGTGTGAAACTTTTATGTGTTGGCTTGGGTACACACACTTAAACTATTGTTGTGTGTATCCTGTAGTATTTTATTGGCTCGGATTTTAGTTTTTTGGTCAAATGGTTGTTTGGTGTCTGGATGATATTTTGTGTTATATATAATCAAAACTATTTTGTGTTTTGTATTCAGAGTTAATCATCTATATGCGACTTTCTGCCATAATGTTAGCTGCCATGTCTGCCACCTATACAATTTTTTGGCACAATTATATGTCACAATTTGGTCGCCAATGCTCTTTTATGTGAAAGTTATATATTCAATACGAATCATGAAATCACTTTTATACGACATCTAAGTGTCCAACATAGATCGCAAAAAACAATTAATACGACATCTAAATGCTTAACATTTGTCGCGAAGGAACGTTTACACGACATATATACGCCAATATTTATCGAAACACAAGCTTTATTCGACGTGTATTTGACTCACATAATCGGGAAATGTGTTTATACGACATATATACCTTTAATATTAGTCGCGAAACGCGATTTATACGACGTCTATTTTAGCAACATGAATCGCAAAATGTTGTTAATACGACAACTATACCTTTAATATTAGTCGCGAAACAATCTTTATACGACGTCTATTTTAGCAACATTAATCGCGAAATGGTTTTTAAACGACAACTATATGTTCAATAGTTGTCGTCAATGGTCTTTTACACTACCATGTTTCTTTTTTTACCCACATTAAGAGTGGACCTGAACTCACTGATTATGGGACTAAGTGAAACAAATGCCGCATAAGCGTTTAACATAACGCGACTAGTGCTACTTTCGGTTATCGCGTAAACATCTCGCTACTCAGCTTTTGCGACCAATATTATCGACATCCTAGCGATCAAGTAAAGTGTATGCGACCATTTTAACAGTTTATGCGATGGGGAAAAAGTGTGCTCTAAGATGTAAAATGGTGTAATGGTAACCGCTCTTACTCGAAAACTTCAACAAAAATGATACATGACCAAATAATATATATCGATTTTGATGTACAATAAGGTAAGGTTTTTATTTTTTTATGATAAGCTGGTTTTATGTGTATTGCATTTTGCACTACACCATTTGGCCTCTTAGATAACTGGCCCAAATGAGTCGTATAAGGACTTTTTTTGTCGCCCCAGGGTTTATGTAACTAAGGTAAGTCGCATAAGGACCAGTCACATAAGTTGTGTGACATGAAGTCTGGAGTGACTGAACCTAAATCACACTAGTCGCTTAAGATGTATTGCGACAGTACCAAAAGGAGTGGCATAAGGATCTTGGTATGTCGCATAAGTGCCAAAATAATTGGAAGAAAATAGTCAACGCGTCATTGTTGTGTCACATAAGTATTAATTAACAATCTCTATCATGTAAATGCAGTTATAAATGAAATCCTTTATTTAAGCAAATACCAATAATCTTATTCATTATCCAAGAAACACTTCACAAACAAATCAAAAGTTTACATTCTAACCACTAAAGAACTTCAGTGAGTTCCCAGCAGTGTTATTAAAATTGGACCGGTGATCAAACCAGTCAAGTCACTGGGTCAATGGATCAGTGGTTCAACCAGGTCGAACCGATTTGACCCGCACAAATTAAATAATAAAAATAAAATACTTATATATAATATTATAATTTAACATATTTATGATTTGAATAAATATTACATGTTTATGATCTGATTATAATAACATACCATAACAAATTTAGAATTTAATAAAGTACAAATTAATAATACAACAATAACAATTTTAGTCTTAATTTGTAAGTCACAACAATAAAGGATTTCTAAGACTAACTGAATTTCCAGCTAAATTGATAGTAAGTAATAAATTTTATAGATTTGATAAATGAATATACATTAATGAAACAAATAATAAAACAAAAATCATATTTAGCTCGGTGGAATGAGAGGGAATAATTATAGAAGATGACTAGGTTCGAGTCTTGTCCAAGTCAAAATAAATATATATTTTTTCAGACCAAATCGAACCAATTGAACCGATCAAATCACGTTTTAATTAAAAATTGGGTAAATCAGGTCAACCCACCGGGTCAACCCACCGGGTCAACCGGTTCAACCGACCGGGTCTTAATCGATTTTGACCGGATTTGACCGGTTTTTGACTAGGTTTGACCTAGTCGATGCATTTCCGATTCGATTACAAAACCGAACCGATCCGATGAGCGGTTCCTGGTCCAACCGGTCAAACCGGCCGATCCGGTCCGGTTTTCATAACACTGGTTCCCAGCACGAAACTAACATTATCGAACACATTGCACCCAATATCAATTCCTGAAATGCCACCTCGCCTCTTTTCTCACATCTTTCAACTTCCTGAAATGATGGCTTTCTTGTCCTGCTCAACCTTCTCTACAACAAACTTGGCTCTTTAAAGCTTCCTGCATGGGCAGCCACTTGTTTAGCCAAATACCAAAACCAACTGATTAGCCAGTACCTGAGAAAACATCCTTAACCTGAAGAAAAATACCAAAACAAACTCATTAGCCAATATACCTTTAAATAACTCGTACACTACAGAAAAGAAACCAACCACTATCGAAGCAAATAAGAAGGATTTGTTCAACCTAGGCAGCACAATCAAGAGTGGCCCGCACAACTAGTGCTCAAAGGCACTTCACTGCACGATTAGACAAAGCCCACAATTAGCAAACCAATAACTCTATACAACTCAACAAAAGCTCCCCTAACATATAAACAAAAAATCGTTTAGTAAGTTCATACCCAAAAAAGGCTTCAATCCTTAACTGTCACAGTCACAAATCCACAACTTCCTATCACAGAATCTAGGCCTCGGCGTGCAGACCCGAAAACCCAAAATCCGACTCGAACCAAATCGAAAAAAGCCCGAACGGGCCGATTCTTCTCGTACCAAAAACCGAACCGACAAAAACACTACGCCAATTTGATATTTAAGCGGCAGCAAAAAACGCGTCGCTTAATGTACATTTTTGCCGCGTAAGTCTAATGTGACAAACGCATCGTCGCGTAAGGAACGTCGCGTAATCCTTGTGACATGAGGGTTTAAGCGACGTACCCAAATGGGTACGTCGCGTAAACGTGTGGCAAGTAAAGCGACATTTCAAAGGTTTGTCGCGTTAACATTGAACGGCAGACGTCACCTAAAGCGAACGACGATGCATAAAATTGTTTAGGCTACATGACTTTAATATGCCGTATGATTCTAGTACGTCGCATTAGCTATATCCCACATCCGTCAGATAAAGTCAACCGTGTCGCGTAAATGGTTTTATAGGATATATTTATAATTGGTATAAAGTTTTAGGGTTGTCGCATTAGATATAACCCACATTCGTCAGATAAAGTCCACCGTGTCGCGTAAATGGTTTTATAGCACATATATAAAATTGCTATAAAGGATTATGTTGTCGCATAAAAGGGCATTCTGTGTCACTTAAAAAATATTAGGTTGTGCTATATAATTAAGCTATGTCACATAAAAGAGTTGTTGTCGCGTAAAAGGTAATAGAACTATCCTGTTAATTAAAAATCGTGTCGCGTAAAGGTAGAAAATATGTCACTTAAAACTTAAATTTTAAAACCTGCTGTTCCTTACATCAAAAAGGGGTACATGTCAGTGTTTACCCTAGCAAGCAACATCCAAAATACTTGGCACATTTTTAATGTTCACCAAGACAAAACAAAGCAGGTAGTTTTTCAAACATTGTAAACAAACTCGCAAGTTTAAATTCGGACTTCAGCTACATTCCCCAAATTCAGAATTCATTCATTGCGCGCGACTGCCCGCGACTGGCAGGTGACTAGTGGCTCCATCCGAGGCATTGCTGGCCATGACTCCTGGTCCCCCCTTGATCATTTCCTCGAGTAATCTTATACGATCCATAAACTTGCTAGCCTGGTCTGCCATTCGATCCTCGAAATGCTTAGCCATGTCCTCTTGTGTTTTCCAAAGTTCCTGTGTAATCTGAATGGTTTCAGCCGCAACTTTTGCCCCTCCTCGTGGCTGTGGCTCTCTCGCCAAGGCCTTGCCAATGCCCGAAATACGCGTCCCACGCTTCGGGCCCACAAGCTGACTTATTATCTCAATTTGAGTACTCACTGGCAGTGGTTCATCTATCACTTCTGGATCCTCAGAGTCATGGTTCGCCACGAATTCAATCACACGCTGCCTCATTTGTTCCTACAATAAAAGCAGGATATATAGTCAATAAGGGAACTAACAAACTAAATAATACAAGCTGTCCAAGATAAAAAGGGACCAATTACAGAAAGCCATAATATAGGGATGCTTATAAGAGGCAAACCAAATAAGTGATAAACATTATTTTCATCATACAACAAGTCAAGTGACTCCCATAATCAAATTCAACATTGATAGTTACACACTAAAATATTCACGAAGGCATAAACCACAGCCAAATAATTATAGCGTAGAAAAGTAGAAATGATTGAAAGATAGTCAATAAGGGAACTAACAAACTAAATAATACAAGCGGTCCAAGATAACAAGGGACCAATTACAGAAAGCCATAATATAGGGATGCTTATAAGAGGCAAAACAAATAAGTGATAAACATTATTTTCATCATACAACAAGTCAAGTCACTCCCATAATCTAATTCAACAGTGATAGTTACACACTAAAATATTCACGAAGGCGTAAACCACAACCAAATAATTATAGCGTAGAAAAGTAGAAATGATTGAAAGTTTGTGGATATTACCGCAATCGTTGCTCCCCTGGCATCAGCGCCATACACCTCACCATATGCTGCAATATAAGGGGCCTTGTCATTTGATAGAGCATGTTGTTCAGCTCGATGGCTAAACGGGACCTTTCCCGAGTGATGATTTGTTCTGCTTGCTGCATTACGTACTTCCTTCATTTTACGACCTCGAGCCTATCAAAAAAATAATATAAATAAATGAAGCATATTCATAATACTATAATTGCAATGTAAGTTGACAATAACCCATTGAGAATTGCATTACCTGCACACTTGGTTCCCTGAAATGGCCAATTAGCCAACGCCATTGCTCTCTGCGGGCAACAAACTCCACAGGCAGTTCAGTACCATACTTATCATAGTGTTTTTTGCAGTCTGACTTCAAGTCTCGGTATCTTTCAATAGCTATTCGTGTAATGAACCTCCAAATCCAAGTATCATCAAAGTCAAGCACGAAGTTGGGCTACAGAAAATAATAGATGTTAAGTAATGGGAAAAAATATAATCAGTCATAATGTGAAGTAAAGGAACAAGTACTCACAGTCAAATGGTCGAAGACGATGGCCCAATGCTGTGGGTCGAGCTCACTGAAGCTTGGTGCAAGCATTGGAATTTTGTCTCGCACACATGACCCTATCTCATGTGTTAGCATACTCCTCAGATAACGGTTCTTAGGGCCATTATGTTCCGGACCATGTTCGACTTTTATCTTGGTTCCCAACGACCTCACATAGTTGGCCACCTTCTGACCATTGACGACGCCCCTTGTCTTTCTGTTAGGTTGATCTCCTACATTTGGTAAACACAAAGAAACTATATCAGTAAAAGCACATTACGAACAATATGTATATTATGATCAAACTAGACCAATCAAATGAATGGAGAAATGTAAAGGAAATTAACCTGTGTTTGCCTTGGGTTTGCATCTTATGCTCCGTGGATTCTCTGGAACAGGAATATCCCCTTCTGGGACTTCAAATACAACATTATCAACAACCGGTACATCATCCTCAAACTCTGGCGGATGTGGATTATCAACAACCGGCTCATTGACATCAGGATTTTCAGCTTGTGGCATTGGTTCATCATTGGCAGGTAAGGGAGCATGTTCATTGGCAGGTAAGGGAGCATTTTCATTGGCAGACAGATGCTCATTGGTAGCAGGATTTTCAGCTTGTGGCAGTGGTTCATCATTTGTACTCCGAGTGGGCTGAACCGAAGAGCTCACTATTGGTATCAACTCCGAGGGAATATCACTCAAATTGGATAAGGCAGGTAGGGGTGACTGAGCAGGTTGAACTGGCATATTGAGAGCAGCATGAGTGGAAGCCACAAAATTTCGTCTAGGGCTCGTCTTACGGACTGGATAAGGCAGTGGGTTAACATGCTTCTTTGGGGTAGAAAGCGGACGTGTAGCTTGCTTTTTGGGGCTAGGGTTTTTCTTCCTTCGATCGTCCTCCATTCCACGAACAATCGCTTTCAACCTCTCGGTCGGTCTAGCTTCTGGTGGGATAACAGCTGGTGGAGGCGGTGGGTTTGTCGCAGCACGAGTGGTAGCGACTGATTTAGGGTTTGCTTGCTTACCTCTTTTCGATATGGGTTCAGGGCTGTAACCTTCAGCTGGTTTGATCAACGAGGGTGATCGGAGTTTCATCCCTTGCCGAGTGGTCTCTTGGATTGCTTCGAGACTGCGTTTCTTCGTCTTTGGTGCCATGGAAATCGTTCGTTGGAGTGAAAGCAAGCGGCGGTTCGAAAGTGAAAGTGAGAGAGGCAAGCGACGGATCGAGAGTGAAAAGTGAATAAGTTTTTACCCTAGCTACGCAATTAGCCATGTCCCGTTTAATGGGCCAAGCAGGCCGAATGTGTTAAGTGGACTGTGACATAAAAGAAATGTATGTCACTTATTGCTGCTTTTTTTTACCGTGTACATGACTTAGCCAAATTTAACATCCAGGATTTTGACAACAAATTAACATAGTTGAACTCCTTGAACACATTATTCAAAACCACTTGCAAAAAAATCCCTGAACACAGCCATTACTCACAAACTGAAACATTTTGCTTTGAGCACAAAACTATTAAAAATGCAGACAACAATCAAAGCGTGAGTAGAGAGTTATTGACTTGAATCATCATCAGGTGACAAATCGATTGTGTCTCATCTTCTTCACCTTCACTTTGGCTTTAACACAACCAATGCACTGCAGTGTGGCTTGTTCTGAAACAAATCAACAACTTTCTTATCACTTTGAATGCGGAACCTGAAACAATTGCATGAAAAAATGATTAAGACACAGTTACGCTATAAAATGTATAACATGACAACCAATAATTACAAATAGAAAAAACATTGAGCTAAAAGTCTTCATGTTGCCATCAGGCTATCCATGAATTGTCACGTACCACTAGCATTGTAGAAAGGTCAAAGTTCATAAATAACCACAAAAACAAAACTACCTCCTTAGTCCATGTCGTCTTCATTGTCACTTATTCCCATGTCGTCTTCATTGTCATTTTCATTTTCACCTTCACTTGTGTAATGCTCATCTTCTTCACCTTCACTTGAATCATACATTCCTCCATCCTCTGAATCACTTGAATCACCATCATCTTCCAACACATCATTAGCCGTACGCATATGAAGACCGCTAATAGGTAGAATGCCTAAATCAATATCTATGCCGCTAATAGGGATATGACCATCTATAATATTCGCGGCCACATCTTCTTGATACGGTTCAACCACGTGAGATAACATCACACCACTTTGGTCTCTCGCGAGCGAACTTTCACTATATATGCCATTGTGTGTGACAACATTAACAACCTTCCAAGGCTCGCCTGCCTTCGGATCATCTAAATAAAATACTTGTCTTGCCGTTGATGCTAAACAAAATGGTTCATCTTCGTACCAACTCGTAGACGTGTCAACTGATAAAAGGCCGTGATCCTTCCTTGTGCTTCCACGTTCCTTTGGATCAGTGTTAAACCACTTGCATTGAAACAAAACTACAGGAAGTCCATCTGCATACTTAAAGACAGAATCGAATGGTGATATACAGTTCGGTCTCGGTTTTGCTTTTTTTTCGGACCGAAAGCCAGACCCGAACCGAATGCTTAATGGGTTGCAGAAAAAAAAACCCAAAACCCAAAAAACTAAAAAAAAACACCCGAAAAATTCTGAAAACCCGATAAAACCCGGAAAAAAAACCCGATCCGAACCCAAAAAAACAGAACAATGCCAAAAAAAACCCGAAAAAACTCGAACCGAACCAGAACCCGAAAAATCGGGCTTTTGTCGGTTTTCACTTTCAAAAAGACCGAATCCGACCCGAACCGAATTTTCGAGTTTCGGGTCGGTTTTTACCAAATTAAGGACCGAAGCGAGCCCAGGCCTAACAGAATCTACCACATTTGATGCCAAATCAACACCAAAAATTCTGATTGGAGGACAACACAAAGTCACAAATCCAATCCCAGAATCAATACAAAATTTAAAAAGTCACAATAGTCAGAAACTCCATGTACAATCTGAGTTACCGCCACAATTCCAAACACAGCCCAGATAATCAACAGATACCTAGATCAGCAAACAAGATTGCCGAATGCTTGAGGAAGTCGGCGCCTAGTTGAACCCACCAAGGACAGTAACGCAAACCCGAAAGAACGGGAACAAACAACTCGTGTTAAGATACGCCGCCGCCGTTCGCCAAGAATCGCACAGTAGATCGTCATATCTGGTTTCTGTCACTTCTTCTGAAACTCTAGAGAAGACATGACTTAAATATGGTAGGCCAGCCTTGACTCAAAACACTGCGCGTTTCACCTTCTTTTGTCTTCAAAATTGGGCTGAAATGCATATGGCCAAAAGGAGATGCAGGAGTCTGCAACCAAACCCTAGCGAGAAGCACAAAGCGAGAAAAGAAGTTTGAAAAATTGTACGGCGAAATTGTCACGTGCGGCGGAGGGATTTCAGAACCGGATTCGATGATGAATATTAAGGAAGCTTCCTTTGGCGACGGCGTTAAGGAGGCGGGAAGGGAGGAAAAAGCAGCAGGTGAGAAGCTATGAAGCACGGACACAGAAACGGAAACCGCGAACACCGCGACACCGCAAATTTAAAAATAGAGAAAAGGGACACCGCCCGGACACCGCTGTATTAAATATATATTAATATATAAATAATTTTATGATTTTTTAATATAATCAAATTTTAGTTTAAAATAATACAATTTATTTTTTAAATTCATTTTTTCTAAAAATATTTCATAATAAAATACAAAACTGCGTTTCTAGAGGTTTCTTTACGTGTCATAGTAGTTTTCGATTCGTTGACTGTCTCAGAAACCTCAAGAAATGATCAACTAAGGTGTCCAGAGGTGTCTAAAAGAAGTTTCCGATTCGTTGACTGTTTTAGAAACCTCAAGAAATGGTCAACTAAGGTGTCCGGGGGTTTCCGGAGGTGTCCGAAGGTTTCCAGGTTTCCGACACCGGTACCTCAACCATATTGAGGTGTCCGTGCTACATAGGTGAGAAGAGGAGTTTTGAAACCTAAAAACGCGTGATGGTCAACTTTTCTCGCCTTTCTATATGTACAATCTGTCCAACTAATGTAGTTGGGATGATTCGGGAGATTCTCTGTGAAGAGTGCCACGGATTCAGGAGATAGGTAGTAGTTTGAGCGATTTCGGTTGATCGCCTCGTGGTGTCCTGCTGAGTTGAGAACAAATGCAGCTATCTCCGGGACTTCAAATCTGACAAATGATATTTTCTCCTTGTTTGCCTGCATCCAATTGTGATTATCAGCTTATCGACTAGATTTTCTTTCGTGGTATTAATGAAACGTCGTTCTTAATTACCTGCTTCTCGAGTTGATGCTTTGTGTAGAGAGTTTTGACAAGTTCTTTCTTCTCATCTAATCCATTCCTTAACTGTTCATTTTCTAGCCTTGAAATCTGATAAACGATGATGCTGAAAGAATCCAGAAGAAGACCAAATCTGACTTTTCAATGTTTTCATTTAAGAGTGAAAATGGTGAGGAGGAGTGAAAATGAGCTCCGCAATAGAGGTGGACATTTGAGCTGCAGACCGTTTCAAGGTGCAGAGAAGAAGAGGGGAGATGAAGAGGATGGAAGTGTTAAGGTTGGTACTTGTTGCTCTTCAGGCCATGGCTGCATTAGTAGCAGTGATTGCGGAAGCCTCTTTAGTCAGCAGAAAGCACCAATGTACAATGCACAAGTTGTCGCCGAGGTTAGGGACCAGATACCTGATGAACATAACATAACAGATCATATTTAGCAAAGATATATTATGTCAAATGTGTGGAGATAGCAGAACATAACTAGCATAAATGTGTGTGGATCATAAAGATCAATAAGTAGCAATTTAACACTCATTAAGGAATTGAAGCTACAAAAAGAAAGAGGGCTTCAACCATGGAGTGTTCAGAGTACAATAATATGTGATCTCATACAAATATGTGACGTCACTTTTTTTTCCAAATAAAACTAGGTATTGTGCTAAAAACTAACAATCACAAAGTAAAAATGCATATTGTTAGTTTATATGGCATGTAGTTTGGCAAAACTTAGTATAGTTGTTCTAGCTGTTGTTCAAGACTGGAAGAGACAACTGTCCTAGAACAAGTTGAAGCAGAAGAAGTGTTTCCTAAATCAGATTAGGAAACCTAGTCGACCGTTGGAAGATCAAGGCGGTTGCACATCAGTGGACAGAAGTTGGAAGTTTCCATATTCGGATTTGGAAACTTGTCTAAGCCGACTTAGCACAACTCTGACGCGGCAGTGAATTTCCTAAATCATATTTGTCGAGTCAGGTGCTTATGGATTATTGGAAATATCCTTGGAGTCGGTTGCTTGCGCTTGAAGCTATCTTAGTCGAGAAGATAATCGAAGGTTGCTTAATCTAGTTTGAAGATTCGAACGGAGGATTATCTACAAGAGATATGCGCAAGAGATTAGGAAAGATTTCCTAAATATAGAGGCGGTTTAGTTTAGGAATCCTTATTGTTTTAGGGTTTCAACCGCTCTATATAAGGAGTGCTAATACTCGGTTATTAGTAGCACTCACGGAGATACAATACACGCTCATACTCATTGAAGGGAGGAGGAGGCAAACGGCGGTGAATCAATCGTAACTGGTTATTCACGACTTACGTATACGGCTGGAGAACTAACCGTCACTGGTTACTCGAAGGCGCTCGGATCAATCTGCATTGGTGCTCAACAGATTGATCGAAGGACGAAGCTGAAGGCTCACACTGAAGTTCTGTTACTGCGCATTCGGGAGAAGGTGCTGATTCTCACGGAGAATCATTCTGGTGGATATGGAGCGGGAGCAAAGATCTAGGGGGAGACCTAGATTGCAATTACTAGAGTGTCCGAGGCTCAGGTTGTTTAAGAGGGATTCTGTAAATGGTAAACCCTGTACTCGCAATACTCAATAATAGTGAATTGCTGTCCACCGGGCTAGAGAACGCCCCCTAGACGTAGGCTCGTTAACGCCGAACTGGGTAACAACTTTGCGTGTCGTTTTATTTCCGCATTACTTGTTTTAGCGCATAAGTTGTTTTAGGATTTGCTCTGGATCTCGACCAGAACAACATCTCATCTACCAGGGGAAGATTTCACATATGAACGGTGCTATTTACATACCTGGGAGTGTTCTTTACGGAGGAGACACATGCTGAAAATGGTATTCAGCCGTGGGTTAGAGGAAGGAGAAGAATGAGGAATGATAAAGTTGGTGGAGTGTTTATTGATTTTCATTTAATGTTGCGTTTTATCGCGACTCACCTTTATTATCTCAGTCGCTTAAGTAACTGTTTCGTACACCTGCCTCCTTTAATTCAACGAAAAGTAAGTGAACCATAAAAAAAAAGTCAACCTTTTTCTAACATTCTCTACATTGTTATCCCTTTGCCTTTGTCCATAGCCCTCCGATACTGATAACAAAGGCAAAGGGATACAATGTAGAGAATGTGAGGGCTATGGACATATTCGGGCTGAATGTATCAATACACAGAAGAAGAAGAATGCATATGCTGTCAGCTGGAGTGATAGTGAATCTGATCAGGAGGGTGAAACTAATAATTTTGTCGCCCTAACTTCCTATGTCAACAATGAATGGGAGACAAGCAACGAGGTTGGGTCAGAGTCATCTTCGGAAAATACCACACAGTACTCAAGCTGCAGTAATAATGAAGAAATCATTGACGAAGACTTTGCTATCAAGTACAAGGAGTTGTTCCAGGAATGGCTAAATGAAGTTGAGCAGAACAAGATACTCCACAACAATCTAACAGACTTGACAAAAGAAAAAGAAAAATTATGGGAAGATGCCGCAGTTCTTGTCACTCAGAAGGTGGAACTCCAACAAACTATCACCGACCTTCAGGCTCAAGTAGTTAAAGTAAAATATGAGCGAGATGGTCTGTATGCTCAGAAGGCTGAACTCCTTGCTACTATCTCATCCCTGAAGGTGCAGATCGAAAAGAGTCAAGGTAATCATCCAGAAGACATGTCTAATCTAAAGAAGAAGAATGCCGCATTAAAACGTCAAGAGGTAATTCTACTTAACACTATAGATGCGTTGAAAATTGAGATTGAGACAGACAAGGAAGCCCCTGTCAAAACCCTGGAAGATCTAAACAAATCTGGGTCTAGCTCACGGGTTGTTTCAGAGGAACTTCCCCCATAAGGACTGTTAGCTGGTTTCCGCTCAAAGAGGCAAGACAAAAGAAGGTGTTTCAACTGCAACCAAGTAGGACACCTCAAGTCAAGATGCCCTGAACTCCACAACTTTATCAGGAGGATGGATCAGCTTCATGAAGTGTCAAGACCACCCATGAAGCAAATCTGGAGAATTATTAAACAAAAAGAAACATGTCTCGCAGCTTTCAGCTCAACGTTTCTTCCAGAAAGGCAAAGATGGTACTTTGACAGTGGATGTTCTAGACATATGACTGGAAATCCAGGGTTTCTAACTAAAATAGAATGGATAAACGGCAAAACTGTGACTTTTGGAGATGGAATAGAAGGCAGAGTTGTTGGAAGACGAACATTGAATGTTCCAGGTCTACCTAGATTAACCGAAGTGTCTCTTGTTGAAGGCTTACAGGAAAATCTGATTAGCATTAGCCAGTTGTGCGATGGGAATAACCAGGTCCAGTTCACTCAGGACAATTGTATCGTGGAGAACAACCAGAATCAAATTGTTCTCACTGGAAGGAGAGCCTCAAACAACTGTTACTTAGTTGATTCTGGTCTACCCACTGCCATGACCCCATATATGCTGAAGAAAGACATAATGACTCCAGTCAGTCAGATGCAGTCTCATACTCTGGGTAGGTGCACTTGTGTCCCAGCCACTATGAAGTCGTCTCTCTTCAAGTATGTTAGACGAAGGGTCATGAACTGCTGTCATCGTGTGAAGACATCCACAGCATGGATTGATTGCCGCAACCGTGGCTTTGTTCGAAGAGAACACAACATGAAGGGATCTCACTTGAGAGTTGTTATACCAAGATGTTGTGGAAGAAGATGATACTGAGAGAAGATGATATTGAGGGTTGTTACACCAAGAAACTGTGGAAGAAGTCAATTCTGGAACAATACAGACTGGAACAAGAGATGATAAAGCAGCAATTAGAATCCTTCATCAGAGGCTTGAACAACACGAGGTTTCGGACACCTAGATCCTCTGCGGGTCTGTGTGTCACCAACAACTAAGTTGTTCCAGCTCAAGTCAGTCAGCCAGAGCCAGAAGGTGATATGTTTAGGGCTGACGTGGAGGAAAGGTGCTGGTCCAAGAAGAAACGTTCGGTCTTCCAGAAGTATTCAAAAATATTCAAATAATCTTTTCATTCGTGTATGTGACGTGGCAGCCAGGGGAGTCTCCAGAAGCTGTATGGGTTGCCAAAATCTGATTTTTATTTCCAAAAATTATTTGCAAAATCAACTGTTCGTATCTCGCTGTTTTTCTCTCCCGACGAAACCCTAGACGAAGCTTGACGAAGTTCTACAATGGTGGCCACAAGGAAGAACAAGCTCTCCAAAGCAGCGTCAGTTGATACATCATCAAAATCGGTCGTAGCACCCAAGATTCTCAAAGAAAACCCTAAATTGGTGAGTGAATCAGTTCCCACAGGAAAATTAACATCTGATGTCGTAGAGAAGACGACTGTTCCAAAGATTCCTAAAGTTCCAGTTCCTGAGAAGAAAAAGTTGGTCAAATCGGTAAAAGAGATGGAAACCGTTGTCCAGGCAAAGGAAAAGAAGATCCCTAAAAGCATTCCGGAGGAAGTCTCCAAAAAGGCATCTACTTTATTACCTACTTTAGCCAAAGAACCAGCAAAGAAGTCGACCCAAGAGGTACCTTCATATACTCCCAAATCTGTTAATACGAGTAGTTCTAGTTTGCTTGGTGTATCTGTGGTTGGCTCAGTAGTTGTTGGAGAAAAGCCAGAGGTTGTAGCTGGTGTGCTAGAAAAGAGCTCTCCTGTGGTGAAAGGTACAAGGGTTAAGATGGTTGCTTGTAAGAAAACTCATGTGAAGGAGAAGTTTAGGATTGTGAAGCGTAAGGTTATCGTGTCTGAGTCTGATGATGAAAAATCTAGTGAACAAGATGAGGGTAATAAAGAAGTTGCCGTTGATGAACACCATGATTCTGGGTCTGAAAAAAAGGAAGTGAGTCAAGACAACCAGAGTATAGCTTCTGCTGAAAATTCTGGTGAAGATGTTCCAGAAGCTGCTGAGAGTTCCAGTGCAGAGATACAAGCTGAGCCTGGAAAAGAAGATGCCAAAGTGTCGGTCGATGAAGAAGAAGAGGCCTCTCATAAGGAGTCTGACAAAGTTGATGAGTCTCTCCAAAGCCTGTTTGATGTTGTTGAGCAATATGTTGAAGAAGAGTTCTCTTCTAAAGTTGCTAAAGAAGGTGAGACCAATCACCCAGATCTAGTTGCTGAGAATGAAGAGATGGAGAAGCAGAGTAAGGAATCTGGAGATGGTTCGCTCAAGTTGTCAGAATTGCTAAAGAAAGTTCAGAAGGATGTTTCAGCAAGTAAGGAACAAGTCGCCAAGTCAAAACCTACTGCTAAGACAAAGGGCACTGTGCCAAAGAAGAGAAAGGTTCCCTCTCCTACAGTTGTCGAAGAAACAAGTGAGGTTGAAGCGTCTGGTCTTGAGAAGGCTGCTTCACCAGTTGCAAAGAAAGCTAAGTCAAGTTCTTCTACTGGCAATGTTAAAGAAAAAGGGAAGAAAGCCCAGTTTGAATCTGGAGTTGTGATGAATGGTGTATGGTTTGTGTCAGATGTTCATGCTAAGAAGTGGGATCTTGTTCAGAAGAGGAAGATCGTGGCTGAAAGGGTGTTGGATGCCGACAAGTATGCAGCCAAGGAGATAGTTAGTCTGATCAAAGGAGTGGATCTGTGGCCATCAGTAGCAATGGCTAAACCTTTTGCAGCAAGTCTTGTAAGGGAAGTTATCGCTAATCTACCAGAAGGTTTTGCAGATATTGAAAACTCTGCTTTTGGAATGGCATGTGTGAGAGGCAAGAAGGTGGTCATTACACCAGATGGTATCAATGATTATTTTGGGATTGAAGCAGGTGCTTTGAATATTGGAGAGAACCCTAATTGGCACAAAGTTGCAGCTGCTCTTACTGGCGGTACCCGTTCAAGGTGGTTCACCATGACTTTCCCGGTGAAAGAGCTGTCTTCGAAGCACTCCTTGCTTCACAGCATTGCTGTTCATAACTGGTTGCCGAATAATCATCATACTACTCTTGGTCATACAATAGGTGCCATTCTGAAGACTCTTGGAGCTAGGAAGAAGATTGATCTTGGACGTCTCATCTTCGATCAAATTGCTAGCCATGCATCTTCTGTCAAAGTAAATCATCCGATTGGTTTCCCCTCGTTGATTCACCAACTTGTAGTGGGACAACATCCAGATATCTTAACAAATCAGGACAAGTTGACTGGAGATCCAAAGGTGTTTCTTGCAGATCACAAGCACTTTTCTGGTTCTCATATTGTGGATCTGGAGTTAGACGACCCTATCAAGCCTAAGAAGAAGTTGTCTGGGAAATCTCTGGATGCATCAAGTACTCATGTCCCTGCTGTCTCCCGGAAGAGGATGATCACACATCTTGAAGAAGAGTTAGCTGATGCGTGTGAGAGAATAGTGCTTCTCATGGGCAGAAAGAAAAAGATCACAAAGCTTTTGGTGAGCCTGCGCTATCCGGAGGAAGAAGATCATGGTGAGTCGGCTTGTGATGAGCCCAGTGATGAGGAATCCGACTACTAGTTCTGGTGATGCACTCTCCTCTAAAAACAATTCATTTTTTTTGTTGAACTCTTGCTTTATTGTTGAACTCGTTTTTTTTGTGCACTCCCTTGTCACTTTATGGCAAAAAGGGGGAGTAAATTTGGAGTTTGAAAGCTCCTTAAAAGATTCGGTTGTGCTAGAGTGTTTATTATGTTTGGAGTTTGAAATCTCCTTAAAAGATTCGTTGCGCTTTTATTGTGTTTGGAGTTTGAAATCTCCTCAAAGATTCAGTTGGTAGCTTAGTTAGTAGCACAGCTAGGGAGTTTGAAATCTTCTCAAAGATTCAACTGTATTAGTAGTACAGGTAGCTTCAAATAGGTAGTTTTGCCAAAAATGTCAAGGGGGAGATTGTTAGTTTATATGGCATGTAGTTTGGCAAAACTTAGTATAGTTGTTCTAGCTGTTGTTCAAGACTGGAAGAGACAACTGTCCTAGAACAAGTTGAAGCAGAAGAAGTGTTTCCTAAATCAGATTAGGAAACCTAGTCGACCGTTGGAAGATCAAGGCGGTTGCACATCAGTGGATAGAAGTTGGAAGTTTCCATATTCGGATTTGGAAACTTGTCTAAGCCGACTTAGCACAACTCTGACGCGGCAGTGAATTTCCTAAATCATATTTGTCGAGTCAGGTGCTTATGGATTATTGGAAATATCCTTGGAGTCGGTTGCTTGCGCTTGAAGCTATCTTAGTCGAGAAGATAATCGAAGGTTGCTTAATCTAGTTTGAAGATTCGAACGGAGGATTATCTACAAGAGATATGCGCAAGAGATTAGGAAAGATTTCCTAAATATAGAGGCGGTTTAGTTTAGGAATCCTTATTGTTTTAGGGTTTCGACCGCTCTATATAAGGAGTGCTAATACTCGGTTATTAGTAGCACTCACGGAGATACAATACACGCTCATACTCATTGAAGGGGGGAGGAGGCAAACGGCGGTGAATCAATCGTAACTGGTTATTCACGACGCACGTATACGGCTGGAGAACTAACCGTCACTGGTTACTCAAAGGCGCTCGGATCAATCTGCATTGGTGCTCAACAGATTGATCGAAGGACGAAGCTGAAGGCTCACACTGAAGTTCTGTTACTGCGCATTCGGGAGAAGGCGCTGATTCTCACGGAGAATCATTCTGGTGGATACGGAGCGGGAGCAAAGATCTAGGGGGAGACCTAGATTGCAATTACTAGAGTGTCCGAGGCTCAGGTTGTTTAACAGGGATTCTGTAAACGGTAAACCCTGTACTCGCAATACTCAATAATAGTGAATTGCTGTCCACCGGGCTAGAGAACGCCCCCCCAGATGTAGGCTCGTTAACGCCGAACTGGGTAACAACTTTGCGTGTCGTTTTATTTCCGCATTACTTGTTTTAGCGCATAAGTTGTTTTAGGATTTGCTCTTGATCTCGACCAGAACAACATCTCATCTACCAGGGGAAGATTTCACATATGAACGGTGCTATTTACATACCTGGGAGTGTTCTTTACGGAGGAGACACATGCTGAAAATGGTATTCAGCCGTGGGTTAGAGGAAGGAGAAGAATGAGGGATGATAAAGTTGGTGGAGTGTTTATTGATTTTCATTTAATGTTGCGTTTTATCGCGACTCACCTTTATTATCTCAGTCGCTTAAGTAACTGTTTCGTACACCTGCCTCCTTTAATTCAACGAAAAATAAGTGAACCATAAAAAAAGTCAACCTTTTTCTAATATCGACGCTGACATTGCTTTTCAACTATTTACTTATGTGACTAGCTTTGAGGAGGCAATCAAATCCAGTCATATAAGAAACTTAAATCACTAACTTCGACATAGTCATATAAGATCCAGTCACATAAGGACACTTACATCACTGAGTTATGTCAGCTACATAAGTTCCAGTCACATAAGTGTCCTTGGACGACTAACTTTGGTCAGTCATATAAGTGTCAGTCACATAAGTGTCCTTGGACGACTAACCGTCTTTTCTCTGTCATGTAAGGGACTTATGTGACTGATCCTTATATGATTGATACAAACTCTGTCGTTTAAGAGGCCACCTGGTGTAGTGTTGGGTAGGTAATGGATGATTAATGCATGCACGCCTATGAACTGTTATTGTTGGGAAGTATAAAATGAGTATTTTCGTAACAAATCTGATGAACTACTGACTTTATTTTTTATGCAAGATAAGTGAGTTGGGGACACAAAAGGCATGATAAAAGTATTGAAGTTAAGTTGATATTTTGCTAAAATGAAGTGAATTGACATTATTATGAGTTGCTTAACATGATGACATGTGAAGTAATGGGAGGAGTAACTTTGGCAAGGGCGAGGAGGGATGATGGAAGCAACCACATACCATCACCGAAGATGATCCACTATAAATTTTTGGATTTTTTCCGTCAAAAAATTCCATCACAAAAACATCGACAGACACGACGCCGGAAAATAATCTGTTCTCTTTCCGAAAAAAATTCCGTCATCAAAAATAAATTCGTTGTATTTCCGGCAACATTCCGTCGCGAACAGTTACTCGGATTCTCGACGGAATTTTAGTGACGAAAAATTGACTGAGAGTGTGCGCAAATATTATTCGCTTACATTCCGTCGATTTTCAGTCGGTGTACCATAGCCCAATTCCGTCCACATTCCGTCACCTGGACGTGGTAGAAATATTTTGATGGAAAACTATTATTTATTTTGAGCGAATTACGGATACGTTTGGAAAAAATTAATATATTTGAAATTAACTAACGGTATATTGACGAATTAATGACGGTATTTTAAATCTGATTATAGTGGAATAATGGCGGAATTTTGAAGGAATACTATTATTTATTTTGAGCGGGATCACCGATGTTTGCACAAAAATTGATATTTTTAAAATTAACTACGGTATATTGACGAATTAACGGCGGTATTTGAAAGCTGATTATAGTGGAATAATGACGGAATTTTGATGGAATAATTTTAATAATTATATTGTTTTGCAAAAAAGACCATTAGATAGCGCTTCTGTATCCAAACGCCGTCTAAAGTTCACTTTAGACAGCGCCTGTAGCCAAACGCCGTCTAAAGTCCACTTTAGACAGTGCATGTAGTCAAATGTCGTCTAAAGTCCACTTTAGATAACGCTTGTAGCCTAACGCCGTCTAAAGTCCACTTTAGACAGCACCTGTAGCCAAACGCCATCTAACGTCCACTTTAGACAACGCCTGTAGCCAAACGCCGTCTAAAGTCCACTTTAGACAGCGCCTGTAGCCAAATGCCGTCTAAAGTCCACTTTAGACAGCGCCTGTTGCCAAACGCTGTCTTAATGAAAGCCTAATAATCCCTATCTCTATATAATCAACATGTTTCTCAAATTTACAACACCCAACGAAAACCCTTTCTCTTTTTCAACTTTCTCCGTCTTTGCCTTATCAAAAACATTTCTCCGTCTTTGCAGCATATTCTTTCTCCGTCTATACCATCGCTTCCTACTCTTTACCGGACTCCAAATCTTCATATTCTGACAACGACGCTGACGGCGAACACTCAATCATTGGATTTTGATGACGTGGTTTGAGTTTTCTGTAATTTGAAGCAGGTATGTGGTTATGTGGTTTGAGTTTTCATATTAGTGTGATTTTGATGTGTTTCGGGGTGGATATTTCCGGAGTATATCTGATGTAATCAAAGTTCTCTCATTTTTCTAGCTCGTGACTAATATGCCACTGTTGTTTTTCAGCTTTGAAGCGGATGAATCTCCCATCAAGTAAAGCAAAAGAGGGACACGATCAGGAGTAGAGGCGAATTTCTTTAACTCAAGTTTTGAGACATTTTTTATGGGAGTTTTGAGACATTTTGGCATCAATATTTCTGAAATTTGGAATTCTCTCCTTCTGGTTGTCCATCAATTTTCTGTAACTACTAGATTTATTTTATTCTCTGTCAATTTTTTTTATTTGTATTCTCTGGCGATTAATTAAGTAAAAATTAGTTGATAATGACATTAGAGATTAAACAATAGAAATAAGCAAATCTAATAAGTTAAGAAGCTAAACGGCGATGAGACAGTTTGCCTACTGACGCAAAATAAAGCAAAAGCAGGAAATGCTCAAAAAGACATTAGACAGAAAAGACAGTGCTTTTTCAAAAAGCGCTGTCTAAAGTGGAAACAATTGACGGAAAATTGTTGTAATACCGATGGAAAATGATGATGACGGGAGAGTGACGGAATTGTATCGGAAATTTGTGGGAATAGCGACGGAAGTTAACTAGGCGGAATTTTGTGGGAATAGCTACGGAATTTAAGTAGATGGAATTTTGTGTGAATATCGACGGAAGTTAAATATACGGAATTTTGTGGGAATAGTGATGGAATTTTGTGGGAATAGCGACTGAATTTAAGTAGACGGAAATGTCCTAGAAATTTGTCGAAGACCACTGTAACGAAATTTAGACGATAATTGACATATAAACTCGATGGATACATGACGGAATTGCGACAGAATTTTTTGTACCAGAAATGCGACGGAATATTGATGTAACATAGACGGAAAAGAGCCAGAATTTTGACGGAAAGTAAATTTCGCCGGGAAAAATGCTGTCAACGTCATCTGTGACGGAAATTTGTCGGAAATTCTTATTTTTCAGGCAAAATTCCATCTATTTTCCATCATTTTCATGGCGATTGAAATTTTTCATAAATTAGTAGTGACCAGTTCAGATGTGACTGCAGGGACCATCACTTTAGCTTTGTTCTCCTTCAGTTTATGCCACACGAGTACTGTTACACTCCATATGCTCATATCAATGGCGAAGTTGGTCCCTACAAGGAACGGCACTGCCATGGCCATTTAGGAAGAGGTATCCATTTTCCAATATTTGTTGGAATGAAGTCCTTTATCACGTTTAAGAGTATAGCGAAAGCAAAGAATTCGTTGTAAAGATATATGTAAGCAGTGTTTAGGCAGGCCTGAGAAGTCTTTCGCACCGATAATAGCCATGTTCCTCTATAACGAAATAAATAAAAGAAAATATTATTACTATTATTAAATTTATTTTTCTTTATAAGGATATTTTGCTCTGCCACCACCGATCCTATTGTCTCCCGAGTCCCGACTCATTCATTAAAATGGGCCCAATTCCCGAACTGTCGTTCATGATACACCCGAACTGTCGTTCATGATACAGTCACCTCCACAGGTGTTGTTAACACCGTCGCCGCGACGCCCACTATGACAAATATCAACCATTTCATCGCGCCGTGTGGAAATTTTTTAAACCTATTCTGCCTAATAATTGTTCGTATCATTGATTTCAATTGTGTTATACCCTACTTCGATAATAAAAAAACATAAGTATATATGAGCCCAATTCCGATGAGATCTACGTGGAGCTATGACATCCATGCATCTTATATATATAACTTGTCAAAGCATACAACGTTTACGGGTATGTAGTTTGGCACCATGGGTACACTGAGTGATGTGAAGATTTATTAACTGCAAATACACGAGGGTTGAAGGTTATCTGTAAGTCAGATCACGGGATGCGATATAAATTGTCCAACATCTGCCATAAGCACCTTTAAAACAAAGAGGTTCGTGATATGAAATTTCATCCACGATCGCTTGAAAGAATGCATAGTTCTTTTTTTATGATTGTTACTAACTCACTTGTATTTCATATTGCAGTATATGGACGGGATCGAAGATATTTTAAGAGACGCCACAATATGTCTGTTATTGTTCAAGTACTTCATTACCTCTGGATGTTTTGAACAAAATGATTTTCATATAATGAGTAAAGATCAGGTATAAAACATATTTTTGGTACGAAATGTAAAATTCATCTAAATTTGATTATAATTCATCTCCGAGAATCAAAAGTACGACAAAGTTCATCAAGAATATTTTATAATTTCTCATCGATAAATTAACCATAACGAGATTTAATATGAGATTTAATCTAATCCGACCAAATGACGAAATCAAGATCTGTCATTGATTTGTATTTTTTACAAAAATTTGCCCTTTGTACCAGATACTTCTTCTTCATATACTATCATATTCTTTAGTGAAGCAAGACACATATACCTTTATCAATGACTGACTTAATGTAGAAACTCGTTTATCCCTCTTAACCCTTAGATTTTGTAATACAAATTAATTGATGGTGATTATTTGATTAGTTAAAGGCAGAGAGGAGGGCCTTCCGACATCATATTTATAGGAATCGAAAAGTCACGATACTTTAATTTAAAATAGTTGTGTCTTTTCATTATTTAATACATTGTTTTTCATGCATTTAATACATTATTTAACCATCATTATTTTATGATTAATAGGGTGTAATACATTAATTTTACAATGTCTTATTCGCTGTTGAAGCTAGGGAGACTTGTTGGTGAATGGGTTTCACCTCCGTTTCTGCTACTATTCTATTCGAATAATTCTTTATTGAGACCAACTCGATCATCGAGACGACGCCGACATACTATGGACACCCGACACCATATTGAAATGACGTCCTTGCCTGACTAAATCTCATGTCACTTCAGGATTAGGTGTCGGCATCTCACCCGTTGGGTGAAAAGCCCTTCGGGTGACCCGTTGAAGACCCCGCCCGAGACCCGGCCCTGACCCGGATTCAACCCAAATTTGACCCACCCGATTTACTTATAGGGAGGGTGACGGAGGGCCACCGCACTGTCGTTAAGGTGCAGTGTCCTCTGTACAAATAAATTTATAATATCCGCTACTTGTGACTACACTACTGGGTAGTAAGTGGTAAGTAGGGGTCGAACCCAAGGGAATTAGGGGAATAGACTATTCTTTTAGGGTGATTGAACTGGGGGGAGCGTGTTTTATGGTTGATTGAGATTTTAGCGCTCTAATTAACTACGTGATTTTTTGGGGGTTTTTGGTTTTGATTGCGGAAAAGTAAATACAGAAATTAAATGCTGTAAATACAAAGAAGACTTACAGTGGGTGATGCGTGATTGTAATTCCTCCGGTAGATCAGCAGTTGGTGATTGCGGTTGAACAGTAAAGAAAAGCATTCGGTTTCAGGTACTCTTGTATTATAACATGTATATAATAAACTGTTAGTAACTTTTCTAAGTATTCAAAGATGAATCGAGGCCCTTTCGTAGCGCAAGACTTGCAACATCGTTTAAAGCAACCCTTGTTCTATTTCAGACTAATTCCTCCTTTCGAAGTATCTTAGCCTTTTGTGCATCCACTTGATCTCACAGTTACGATTGACCAAGTGGTGTTTTAGATGAGTCGAACTTCTCAGATAAGCTTTGCCCTTTCGTAGCATCCACTTACCCGAGTATGTTCACGAATCCCCACGGAAGAGTTTTGCCCTTTCGTAGCATCCACTCAACCTTGGAAATTCTGACTATAAATGGCACATAGAACAAGTTTTGAATACAAAGAAATGAAACTAAAAGATATTACAACATTATATAATACAAGAAAATACCTTCCACCGAATAAAGAGTTTAGCTACGAATATCCATAGAGATGGATACCATAGCTAAATACTCGAGGGTTTTTGAAAACAGTAAGAGGGAAAGGGGTGGAATACTCAAGAACCAACAGGAGTATTCCTAATTCCTACTGAATACTCAAGAACCAACAGGAGTATTCTCTACAGTATTATAATACTCGAGAACCGACAAGAGTATTATAATTTCCAGTATAATACTCAAGAACAAACAGGAGTATTATTTCAAAACCGAACCAAACTTACAAGTAACAAAATGTAGAGAGAGAAGTGATTACAATTTTTGGGATGATTTATGAGGAGGAGGAGCACCTCCTTTTATAGGAAAAATGGGTGGAGATGGGTGGTGGAGATTGGTTTGATCCAAGGGAGGAGGAGGAGGCAAGGAGGAGTCAAGGAGGAGCCACCAAGTGGCGGAGGAGGAGTGGTGGAGCTCAGCCGCCGGTAGCCGGTTGTGGTGGAGGAGCAATGGGTTGTTTCCTCCACCTCCAAGGCAAGTAGCCGGTCACCAAGGAGGAGGAGGGGTGGCGCCGCCGGTAGTGGGTGGTGGAATGGGGAGGTTTTCCTCCTTTGGTCACCTCTTCATCAAGTCACCAAGTCATCTTGCCATATGTGAATTTTGTACAGTTTTGTGCAGTCTTTTCACAAAACTGTCAGTGTGTTCCTTCCCCGGACTGTCTTGACTTCACTCCTGATTCTTCTGATTAATTTATTCTGGTCAATTCAACGTCAAGATCCTTGATATTTCTTCAGTCGGCATATGATCTTGACCTTGGATTGACTCTTGTTATCTTTTCAGCATAAAATCCTCTCCTTAGCGTGTTTTCACTTCAGTCTCTAAAATGCCCTGTGGAAATATATCGGGACTAACAGATAGATGTTAGATAGACAAACAGTCTAACTTGGGGGGTTTTACTGTGTTTTTGATTCGTATAATTGTGGTCCATCAGAATACCCCCCACTTTTAGTTGTTCGTCCCGAACAATGCTATTAAAGGGCGTAAGTTCTAGGTTCGGATTTGGCATATGAAAATTAGACTGTGGTACTCGATCTATCCTAATTCATGCATTGCTTACTTATTACCAAATTAAACTGCGTAAATAAATAGAAGAAACTTAATACTTGTACCTCCGTGCTGAGATGCAAATTATATTGGATGTTTCGGGAGATAGCCCTTTTCAGGTTCCTGGGTTGCAGCCTCGGGATCGTTTCGTACTATATGGTCTTCTGGTAGCTTTCTCATGCACGTGATTCGGTTCGGGTTTCAGTGAGTTGAACCTTCTTGATTTTTTTCTTTGGCGAGGGACTGCTTTTTTGTTGTAGTGAATCGGCCTTTGGCCTTTGATTTGACTTTGTCGAGTGCTTCACTTTTGCTCGGTTAAAACCTTCACAATTTTGGGCCTTTGGCCTCTTTTGATTTTCTTCTTTGAGTTTTTCGCTTCTTTGTGACTTGCTAGTCCATTTGTCAGCCTTCTTGGGAGGTCCAATCATCGCCCGCAAGCCTATGGATATACCTCCCCTCTCCTCTCGTCTTCGTCGTTTTGCGCGGGTCAAGATGAGGGTCGCTTATCTATTTTCTCGGCTATTTTGACTAGAGAGAGGACGGTCTGATTCCCGTCCTCGCCTTTGCATATATGCTTCTTGGCGGAGTTTGACTCAATTATTCACTGAAAACCCGAAGTGCAGCCTCCACTGACTTCGAAAACCATATAGTTTGATCTGATCCTTTGATTGCTTCCCAAGTCCTTCTAGGGCAGTTTATGTCAACTCCACATCCCTAGTTATCTCAGTACAAAGGACAAATGGAAAGTTACATTCTAAGTTTTTAAACAGTTTGAATTTTCACAAGGTAAATGCATGAATTCTGATTTATCTTTTTCACATTCTTAAGTTCATATGTTCAAAAAGATACTATTACTAAAAAAAAAGAAAAAACAGCAAGCATGTTATTTATGTACACAGGCGGTTTTCACCCCCCACTTTTGAACGAAGGCGTGCCTTAGTTCAAAAGTCATGCAAGCTTAAAACTAAGTACTGAAAGTAAGTGCGGAAAGTAAGATAGTGTCGGGTTACCTCCCGACCAGTGCACTTGTTTTACGTCGTTGGCTCGACGATACCTCGTTGTGGATTACTGGTTTGGGTCCCATGGGTGGCTGAGGTCAAACTTTTTGATTCCACCGACCTTGATTCTTGCGGTGAGTCTTCCTGATTTTTTAGCAGATGACGGGTTTGGGTCCAGTTCTGATGGTATCTCCTTCCAACGTCTCTGAGAAGGCGAGGGACCTTTCACTATCAGCTTTTTGAACTGGGTGTTCTCCTGTTTAGGGCTGCCTTGTCCAGTCATGGCGAAAGCGTGCTCCATGTAGGAGTCATTCTGCTCAGGCCCTTTTCCCATCCTCTTTTCAGCCTCTTCTGTCTGCATTTCCTCGTCAATTTGGGGTGCTCGTCTTGTGGCAGCGGCCAAGCCGATTATAAGGTGCCACATGTCTGCAATGGTGAAGTTTATGGCAGACCATCTCATAGCTTCGTTAACTCTTCCCAGCTCTTCGGCCCTCATCCCACGAAGAAATTTTTGGAGAAGAATTTTCTTCGTAAACCCATGGTGCGGGCAGCTTGAGACGATGGCATCGTAGTTCATGTAGTATTCGTCCAAAGTCTCATCCCGGGATTGTTGAAGGTTCAGGATCTTCTCGCGGGTTTCTTGGCGTAAAGATGGTGGGGAGAATTCTTTCAGGAATGGTGCACAGAGGTCCACGAAACGTACCGCACTACTAGCGGGTGATGTGTAATACCAGATTGTTGCGAAATCCGTTAGAGAGAATTTAAAGCATTTAAGCTTAAATTCTTCTAACGTTTCAGTCTCAGGTTTAATGTGGCAGCAAACGTAGTGAAAGCTCCGACAGTGTAGTACTGGATCTTCTGCATCCGTTCCCCCGAACAGTGGAAGGTGCCGTGTTGTCCATGCATATGAAGGTGGTTGCGTCATGAGGTCATGGGAGGGAACGAAAGAATAGCTTATTCGACGGCTAATTCCCCGGCAACGGCGCCAATTTGACGGAGGGCCACCGCACTGTCGTTAAGGTGCAGTGTCCTCTGTACAAATAAATTTATAATAACCGCTACTTGTGACTACACTACTGGGTAGTAAGTGGTAAGTAGGGGTCGAACCCAAGGGAATTAGGGGAATAGGCTATTCTTTTAGGGTGATTGAACTGGGGGGAGCGTGTTTTATGGTTGATTGAGATTTTAGCGCTCTAATTAACTACGTGATTTTTTGGGGGGTTTTTGGTTTTGATTGCGGAAAAGTAAATACAGAAATTAAATGCTGTAAATACAAAGAAGACTTACAGTGGGTAATGCGTGATTGTAATTCCTCCGGTAGATCAGCAGTTGGTGATTGCGGTTGAACAGTAAAGAAAAGCATTCGGTTTCAGGTACTCTTGTATTATAACATGTATATAATAAACTGTTAGTAACTTTTCTAAGTATTCAAAGATGAATCGAGGCCCTTTCGTAGCGCAAGACTTGCAACATCGTTTAAAGCAACCCTTGTTCTATTTCAGACTAATTCCTCCTTTCGAAGTATCTTAGCCTTTTGTGCATCCACTTGATCTCACAGTTACGATTGACCAAGTGGTGTTTTAGATGAGTCGAACTTCTCAGATAAGCTTTGCCCTTTCGTAGCATCCACTTACCCGAGTATGTTCACGAATCCCCACGGAAGAGTTTTGCCCTTTCGTAGCATCCACTCAACCTTGGAAATTCTGACTATAAATGGCACATAGAACAAGTTTTGAATACAAAGAAATGAAACTAAAAGATATTACAACATTATATAATACAAGAAAATACCTTCCACCGAATAAAGAGTTTAGCTACGAATATCCATAGAGATGGATACCATAGCTAAATACTCGGGGGTTTTTGAAAACAGTAAGAGGGAAATGGGTGGAATACTCAAGAACCAACAGGAGTATTCCTAATTCCTACTGAATACTCAAGAACCAACAAGAGTATTCTCTACAGTATTATAATACTCGAGAACCGACAAGAGTATTATAATTTCCAGTATAATACTCAAGAACAAACAGGAGTATTATTTCAAAACCGAACCAAACTTACAAGTAACAAAATGTAGAGAGAGAAGTGATTACAATTTTTGGGATGATTTATGAGGAGGAGGAGCACCTCCTTTTATAGGAAAAATGGGTGGAGATGGGTGGTGGAGATTGGTTTGATCCAAGGGAGGAGGAGGAGGCAAGGAGGAGGCAAGGAGGAGCCACCAAGTGGCGGAGGAGGAGTGGTGGAGATCAGCCGCCGGTAGCCGGTTGTGGTGGAGGAGCAATGGGTTGTTTCCTCCACCTCCAAGGCAAGTAGCCGGTCACCAAGGAGGAGGAGGGGTGGCGCCGCCGGTAGTGGGTGGTGGAATGGGGAGGTTTTCCTCCTTTGGTCACCTCTTCATCAAGTCACCAAGTCATCTTGCCATATGTGAATTTTGTACAGTTTTGTGCAGTCTTTTCACAAAACTGTCAGTGTGTTCCTTCCCCGGACTGTCTTGACTTCACTCCTGATTCTTCTGATTAATTTATTCTGGTCAATTCAACGTCAGGATCCTTGATATTTCTTCAGTCGGCATATGATCTTGACCTAGGATTGACTCTTGTTATCTTTTCAGCATAAAATCCTCTCCTTAGCGTGTTTTCACTTCAGTCTCTAAAATGCCCTGTGGAAATATATCGGGACTAACAGATGGATGTTAGATAGACAAACAGTCTAACTTGGGGGGTTTTACTGTGTTTTTGATTCGTATAATTGTGGTCCATCAGAGGGTAAGGGTGATATAATTGAAACCCGACCCGACCCTTGTACTCGAATTCAAATAAGCCCAATTATTCAGCTCAATTTAAACTAAATCTAACATTTCAAACCTGTTAAAAAAAACCCTAGCTAATCTAATTACTTGTCTCTACATTCTGGAGGAGTGCAGCCGCCTCCCTTCCTCTTTTCATTTCATCTCCCATTTTCCACAATTCCACCACATCTTTATGCACACTTCTTTTGGGATCTGAATCCGTTGGACACTGGATTGATTTTGAGTTTGGCATCAATGATAGGACAGTGCTTAACTCAAGTAAGCATCATCCACAGACCACAACCACTGCCTAAATCCTCATCCACATCTTCTTCTTCGACCAGTTCAAGCTATTACCAATACCACCAAAAGCAAAAAAAAACTACTATGGTGGAAACACATACAGTCCGGGAGGAGGAGGATCTCAGACCAATTCGACCAAACCAGATCTAGTTTTTCACGGATTTTATCAATTGGTCGTGCGAGCTTGGTGGTCAAACCGTGCAGCCATGCAGCCAAATCCAAGTCGACTTAGTGGTGCCGACTCAGAGAAATGAGAACCCAGAAATTTGCAAATTGCAAGGATAATTTGGATCCGAAAACCCGGTTGACCCGAATATGACCCGATAAGAAGGGGTAGAAGGGTACCCGTAGGGTTTGATAAATCTTAAATTTTGTACCCGATCCGGCCCGATAACTGTTCATTTTAGAACTAAAATATGCCTAAAGCCCACCCGACCCTAATATTTTCGGGCGGGGCTGACCCGTACCCGGCCCACTACCGAAGCCTATTCAGGATAGGCATATTCGGATAGTGAAAGTGCTTCTAATATGTTTCAATATCATAGAGTGACATTACTCTTCATTAATTTTTTTCGATGGATGGAGTTAGTTTATTCTACAAACACCGCATCAGAACCATCCATATCTTCATGCACTTACAAGGAACAGAACAAAGAAGGATTGGTAAGATAACTAGAGATCTATGTGGTTCTTTCGAACCAAAGGGCGGATCGTATTGTGATGCAAACCAAAATATAAATTTGATAGAATTTGGGATTGAGACGAGCTGAGATAGAGAATCAGACGAATTGGATTGAGAAAATAGATGAATAATTTGCGATAGATTGAGACGAGATTGGGAAAATGATACTTTTGATTGATTTCTTGCTTAACAACTCTAATAAACTGCACATATACTTATACCCGTTATTGGTCTACGGTTAACACCGTTACTTCCACTAACATTAAACTGACCGCATTATTACTAACCGACTCCACTACATACGTTTAACTACTAACAATAACTCTTAAATTTTGACTACTTATTACTTTGAGTAAAACCAGCTACTTAGTGCCGAGTGGGTGTCCTTCGTGGCACATGACATGCCCATAATTCTCATGCACAACTCCGTGCACATGATAGCCGTCATCTTTTCATGCGTGCTTAATTGAATTCTCATACATATCCGTATCATTCCTGCCCCTTGGAATCGACCTTGTCCTCAAGGTTGGAGGCCTTGGTAATGAAAAAGAAGCAAGACTGTCACCCATCATATGACGAAGAACATGCACATCCATGGTAGAGGACCTCTTATAATTAGGGCAGGCTTGCTCTCTAGCTTTAGCCTCTTGACGGTCGAACATGGGAGTACCGATTGGAAATAGTGTCACTATGACATCATTTTGACCCTCTGTTGTAACATTCTTTTCCAATTTGACAGTAGCTTCCGCTACAGGTTGTTGCGATGTTGACAGTAGTAGCTCTTCGCGTTCAATGGCTTTTGCACATCTTGAATGGATTTCTTTATATTCTGCAAGTGATTTGTCATGTCATCTGAAAAAGATTTCATGGCGGCACGAGTTTCTCTAAGCATACTTGTGAGATTGGCAGCCATGTCGGAGTTTTGATCTTTCATCTCGATACACAAACTTTTGACTTCTTCACACATGCCGTAAATCAGATCCAATTTCTCGGGTAGAGATACGATTTGCATCGGTTGAGGAATTGGATTGTAGGGATAGAACATCATTGATTCACTCTCAATGAAAGCGGAAAATTTCCCAATTTGCTCAAAATTGAAATTTGAGTTCCCTTTTTACTCAATCTTCAAATTTCATTCCTAATTTACTCACGTTTTCTAAGGCGCCGTTACCAACGGCATCTTAGAGTTAGGCCGCTTTTGGACATGGCGATTTAAGCATTGTGTCATATTTACGCCAAAAAATGAAGCTGACTGGACATAAATTGCCAACATATCTTAAAACGCTGTTACTTACACCATCCAAATGTTTTTTTAAATCTCAATTCATGTGGTAGGCTATCACTTGTGAATAGAGAAAATGGAAAGGACGTGTGCATGTAGAAGCATTGCACACAAGCAAATGATGTTCTATGTAAAAGTCTGATTTATTTTCATCCAAAAAGTTGATGGGTCCTTTTATCACTTGGGCATTCTCAGTCACGAGTCAGCATCAGTTTTGAACATCTTATGTCTTTTTCGAACCCTTGAGGTACCATCCAACTGCACCCAAAATAGTAACTACACCTGCTACGACTGCATAATTGCGATGCTTATCAGTTGACACTCCTGATGTAGAAGAGGTGGCAGTGCTAGGCTTGGCATCAGTTAGTGTAGTAGAACCAAGGTTGTCAGAATCGAGTTTTTACCTTGACTCGTTTTGTCTAGGTAGAATCGGCACGTAAAATCGCCGAATTTACCTTTTATTAAAATAATATTAAATATATTTTTTTAAACATTATAAAAATATAAATGAATCAAATTTCAAATTTATAATTTAATTATAAGATAAACATGTTAAAGATTGAACATACGTAACTCCTGCTTATCATTTGTCCTGTAAATAAGAATCACAGACTAAACATAATAATCATAATCTCTGAAATTTAGAGTACAAACAAGAACTAAATGGAAAAGATAAACATGTTCAATCTTTAATTTCATGATTTGGTGGATTGGGCCTTTTTGTTCAATCCATATACAGGCCCAATAAATCATCAGCCCCTTCAAAAACCCTAAAAACTGCTGTATTATTTAATAATCGCTACCAGCATCAGCCCCTTCATCTCCTCCTGATTCTACATCGCGCGGAAGCTCTGTCTCTTTATTTGCTTCTTCCTCACGGCTTTGATTTTGTGTCCAATATCAATTAGTGTGTATATGGTTTCGCTTTTGATTGTTTAAGTTTTGAGTTTTGAGTTTTGGTTTCGCTTCTTCCTCACAGCCTATTTTATGATTTGGAGATTCATTCTCCGGTTTGTGATTATAACTATCCACAATCGGACGATTTTAACCGATTTAACGATTTTGAGCATGTAAAATCGGGGTGAAATCGTTTTTTGGTCCGATTTTAGCAAAAAACGTTTCTACCTGCGATTTAACTCGAAATGGATATTTAGAATCGTAAAATCGTACGATTTTACGAGTTAAAACGCAATTTTAACAATCATGAGTAGAACTCCCAGAGCCGGTGTAGCTGGTTTCTCTCTCGCGCAAGCTTAACTACTACAGAGCAGGCATTATGCATCGGTGATAAAAAATTAAAATAGGCATCGGTTTTTCTTTATGCATCGGCTTATAATTAAACCGTTGCATAATGGTTACCATTATGCATCGGTTTTATGTGAACCGATGCATAAAGTGCGATAAAAGACTTATGTATTTTTCAAACTTCCTCAGTCCGCCTACGCCATTCCAAATTCGATTGGTTTCTCTCAGTCCGCCTACGCCATTCCGACTTCGATTGGTTTCTCTCCGTCGCCTTCGTCTCACTGCTCGCTCATCGGCTTCGTTCGACGCCGCTCAATCGCTGATTGTCCTCGCAATTCGCCTCCTCGCCAGTCGCCTCCGTCGCCAGCCCGCGAGTCGACGCCGCTCAATTGCTCCTCGCCACCGTCGCCATTGCTCGTTCTTCTCCTCCACTCCCCATTGCCAGTCGAAGCCGCTCGCATTGCCATGCTCGCCATTGCTCCTCCTCCTCCACTCGCCTCCGAATCAACAGGTAATTAGGGCTCCAATTGTGAGATTTTAGTATGTAATAGTTAGGGTTATTTTGTAGTTGAAATTTTAGTTGTTGCTCTATCATCGTTGAATGATGTAAATAACTAATTGGATTCATGCGTATGCTAATATTCTTGTTTGAAAACATAGATTCGAGCGGCGTTACTTCTATACGGTGGACGTTTGTACCTTGTTTATCTTCCAAACATCATATCAAGTAAGGTATTCTATTGTGTTAATTGTGTATAGCTTTCGAAATTGGACATTGTTGCTCTTTCATTATTGAATAATGTTAATAACTAGTTGAATTTAAGTACACTAATTTAATTGATGTTCTTTTGTTTAGGGTTAACATTGGCGGTCTACATCCTCTTCCCGTATGTGGTTCTTCGCTTCTTCAATTCTTGGTATTTGATGGTTATCAATATTTCTTATTTTCCTATGAACATGGAGATTTTAATTTATTTTCCCTTTGTTTACTAATTTGTTCTTGTTGTTTATAGCTCTAGTCCGTACTTGTTGCACACCCACCATTGAGATTCTTCTTCGCGAGCTTCTATTCTAAGGTAAATCGCAAGTTTATGTAACTCATTTACTACTTTTTAATTGTTGGAGTCCTTATAATTCACTCAAATGTAAATGTTTGTTCGTGTAAATTAGTAGTAGTAACTAATAATATTTACACGTTTCATGTAGTGGATTGATAATGAATCGAGAGTGGGTGTCCGGTAATAGGTTGAGTGATGAGTACGAGAAAGGGATTATGGATTTTTGTGCGTTTGCGTCGGTATATGCGTCTAGAAACAACATTGAATGTGTCTTTTGTCCGTGTATGAGTTGTTGGAATTACAAAAAGGTCAAACCGAAAAAGTTACGTAAACACCTTTTGTTAAAGGGGATTAACCCACAATATACGGTGTGGTATTTGCATGGGTAGGGTGAACAACAAAACTTTGAGCCTCCACCCGTAGAAATCTTGCCGGAGGATAATGATGATTGGGAAGAGGATAATCTAATTGAGATGGTTATCAACGTCGCTAATGACTTTGTTGATACGCCACATATTTTGAAGTTGTTGAGGAATGACTCCGAATTACCATTGGATGAAGAGTGTTCCAAATATAAAAGGCTATCGGCAACGTTGAAGTTGTTCAATCTCAAAGCAAAAAATGGATGGAGCAACAAGAGTTTTACCAAATTATTGGCGCTGGTGAAAGACATGCTTCCTGAGGGGAACACCCTACCTAACCGTACTTACGAGGCTAAGAAGGTTATGTGTCCCATGGGCCTCGAGTATGACAAAATACATGCATGTCCCAATGATTGTATCTTGTATCAAAATGCCTACAGTGATTTGAAAGAATGTCCAGTGTGCAAGGCTTCTCGCTACAAGTTAAACAAAGAACCGAAAGGTGAATCTAAAGGCACTCCTTCAAAAGTATTATGGTATCTCCCACCGATCCCCAGGTTTCAGAGATTATTTGCCGACACGGAAGATTCCAATAATATGCGTTGGCATGCTGAGAAACGTGTTGCTGATACAAAAATTTGTCATCTTGCCGATTCACTGCAATGGGCTAAAGTAGACAACACATTCCCAGAGTTTGGAGCAGAGTCTAGAAATTTACGGCTTGGCCTTTCTACTGATGGGGTGAACCCACATGGGAATCTCAGTAGTCAGCATAGTACATGGCCTGTGATTTTGGTTATCTACAACCTACCTCCCAAGTTAACCATGAAGCGTAGATATATGATGCTTTCTTTGTTAATATCGAGTCCTCGGCAACCTGAAAATGATATTGATGTATACTTGGCTCCTCTGATAGATGATTTGAAGCTTTTATGGGACGAAGGAGTACGCACATATGACGCATCGAGGCAAGAATATTTCAATATGCGTGCTATGTTGATGTGTACGATCAATGACTTCCCAGCTTATGGCAACTTGTCCGGATATAGTATTAAAGGGTACAAAGCTTGTCCTATATGCGGGGAAGGGACACATGCATGCCATTTAAGCAATTGTCGAAAAATGGTTTATATGGGACATCGACGTTTCTTACCGAGACATCATCCTTACAGGCGAAAGAAAGCTGCCTTCAATGGTGAGACTGAGCACGGAATAGAACCACAACCGGCTTCTGGCGATGAAATACTTCAAAAAATACAGAATATTACAAATCAATTCGGGAAACCATATTCGCGCACCGAAAGTGCTCCATGGAAGAAGCGGTCGATTTTTTTATCTCCCTTATTGGCATTCTCTTGACATCAGACATTGTATTGATGTGATGCATGTTGAAAAGAATATATGTGAAAGTCTGCTTGGTACTTTATATTAAACATTCCTGGAATAACAAAAGATGGAGTTAAAGCAAGACTTGATATGTTGGAGATGAATATTTGTACCAAATTAGCACCTGAACCTCGAGGGAAGCATACATATTTACCGCCGTCGTGCACCACACTCTCTAAGAGTGAGAAAACTAGTTTGTGCGGATGTCTGAAGGGAGTTAAAGTTCCATATGGGTTCTCTTCAAATATTGCCAGCTTGGTTTCAATGAAAGATCTGCGGTTGAATGGCTTAAAATCTCATGACTGTCATACATTGATGCAACCACTCCTGCCTATTACAATTAGAGGTATAATGTCTCCCAAAGTAAGGACAGCTATACAAAGACTTTGCGTCATTTTTAGCTCTTTATGTGCTAAGGTTATTGATATATCGGAGCTTGATAGACTTCAAGAGCAGATAGTTGTTACACTTTGCCAACTAGAGATGTTTTTCCCTCCTAGCTTTTTCGATATAATGGTGCATCTTACTGTTCATTTGGTTCGTGAGGTTCGAATTCTTGGACCAGTTCATATGAGATGGATGTATCCTTTTGAGAGGTATATGAAGATTCTTACGAGCTATGTGAGGAATAGACAAAGTCTCGAAGGATGTATAGTGCAAGGATACATAGCTGAAGAGGCTGTTGAATTTCGCACTAACTTTCTGGGAAATACAACTGCAGTTGGGGTTCTACGGCCACGTCATTTTGATCGATTCTTGGGAAGTGGACATCAAATGATGCCTAAGTCATTTGATGAGTTAACGAAAGCTCATTTCTATGTACTGCAACATATACCTAAAATAACACCTTTTATCGAGGATCACATGAACATACTGAGGAGTACATACCGAGGAAAATCTGAGCAGTGGTTACAAAAAGAACACTGATGGACCATAATTGTATGAATCATAAACACAGTTATACCGACCAAATTAGACTCTTTGTCTATTTAACTTTTGCTTGTTAGTTCCGATATTTATCTACATGGTATTTTGAAGTCTAGGGAGAATACATGCTAAGGAGGAGTTTTAAAGCAGAAAATGATTTACGAGTCATTCCAGGTCACGACCAATTTCTGACTTTCAAGAACCGGACGTGGAATCACTCAAAACAAGTCCAACCGAAGGGCAACCAGAGTCAGTCTGGAGCTGAAAGGACCGATGGCTTTTTGGGGAAAAGATCACAAAGCTCTTAACCACTCCCCTCCCCTCACATAGCCGGCGGCTTCAAGGAGGAAGTGACACATGGGGGGGGGGGGGGGGCTCTCCTCCCCTCCACCTCACCCCGGCGGCTTTCTCCTCCTCCACTCCTCCCTTGCCATGTGTCTTCTTCTCAACCACATCCATCTCCTCCCTTAGCCTATAAATAGAGCTCCCATCTTCCTTGTATGATCATCCCATCTCATTCCAACATCACAAGTCCTCAAGTGACTTATCTCTCTAGCTTTTGTGGGCACAATCATGTAAACACTTTCCTTTGGAATCGAAGTTGGATCTTGAGCACTCTTATCAGTTTTTGTAAGTACTCTTTTCTTTACTTTACTGATTTCAAAGTACTTTACTTTCCTGTCTTTACTTTCAAAAACTTTACTTTCTGTCTTTCAAAACCTTTACTTTTCCAAGTACTTAGCTATGGTATCCACCTCTATGGATATTCGTAGCTAAACCCTTCATTCGGTTGAAGGGGTGTACTTGTACCATACAATGTTTAGACCCTACTCTTAGTGCCTCTATGTGTTCAAAACTTGTTCTATGTGCCACATATTAGGTTAGAACTTCCAAGGTTAAGTGGATGCTTGAAATGGCAAAACTCTTCCGTGGGGTTCCTGAACATACTCGGGTAAGTGGATGCTTGAAATGGCAAAACTTATCTGAGGAGTTCGACCTCCTCAAAACACCATTTGGATTGATCGGAAATGATTGATCAAATGGATGCACATAGGCTAGTATACCTTGAAATGGGGTGCTAGTCTAAATAGAACAAAGTGCTCTATGACCTTGAAATGGGCTAGACAGTGTGGCAAGTCGAGTGCTTGAAATGGCCTTGATACACTTTTGAACACATAGTATGATCATTAGAGGTCAATGATAAACAAACTATGATACAAGGCCCCTAAAACCGAATACTTTCCTTTAATTGTAATATCAACTGTTACTTTACTTTCAGTACCATATCAACTGTTTATTTCTGTCAAGACTCGCACTTTACTTTTCAGTACTAAAACCAAAACCAACCCCCCAACTGCTTAATTTAATTCCCCCCTTTTCGAAAGAACAACTATTCACTTGACTCCCTTCGGTTCGACCCGTACTTACCACTGACTACCCAAAAATAGTTAAGTCGCGAGTATCGGTATTATAAATTTGTTTTTGCACAGAGAACATCGCACCTTAACGACAGTGCGGTGGGCTCCATCAAAACTGGCGCCATTGCCGGGGAGTTAGCCTTCGATTAGTTGTTCTTTTCTTTCCCTTTTCACTTCTTCATCACACTGCCCACTATGTATGCATGGATGACTCGACATCTTCCTCAGTTTGGAGGTACCTCCGGAGAAGACCCAGTAATACACTGCCAACATTTCCACCATATAAGTCGTCACATGAAACCCAAAAATGTAACGTTAGAAGAGTTTCAATTAAAATGTTTTGAACACTCTTTAACCGACTTTGCGACAGTATGGTATTACACATCAACTACTAGTTGTGCAAAATATTACGTGGACCTTCGCGCTAAATTTCTGAAAGAATTCTCCCCCCCATCCTTACGACATGACACCCGCGAGAAGATCATCTGCCTTCAGCAATCCCGAGATGAGACTTTAGATGAATACTACACGTATTATGACACCATCGTCTCACGCTGCCCGCACCATGGATTCACGGAGGTGTTTCTTCTTCAAAAATTTCTTTGTGGGATGAGGGCCGATGAGTTCTCAAGGATCAATGACGTAGTGGGAAGATCAGCCATGCACTTATCCCTGACTCAAATGTGGGATGTTATAGACGACTTGGCCGAAGCCATAAAACGAAGGCCAATGCCCCGACCTAATAGAGGAATACAGATAGTGGAGGCTGGTCCAGAGATGAAAAAATAAGATACTCCTAAGCCATCAGAAGAAACTCCTGAGCCATCAGAAGAAACTCCTGAGCCATCAGAAGAAACTCCCGAACCATCAGAAGAATCAGATATAGAAAGCATCGGAAGAAACGAGGAAAAGCCTTCAAGGGAACCTGAGACCGTGCCAGCAGAGGAGGAAGTCCAGAACACCACTGGCAAGCTGCCCGAGTCATACCCGACTATCATTACCCAAGCAGCCGAGACCGGATCCTCACAGACAGACAGGACGGGACAGGACCAAGCCTTAAGATGCAAGCTTCCCAACTTTTTTCCTTAATCAATAAACAAATTGGAGAAAACTATGTGATCAATGAAGAGGCTAAAAGGAGGATGGAAGAAGGGCCTAATCAGAACGACTCCTCGATGGAGCATTTTTTCGCCACAACTAGACAAGGCAGCCCTAAACATAAGAGAACCCAATTCAAGAGGCTAGTAGTGAAAGGTCCCTCGCCTTCTTAGAGACGCTAGAAGGAGAAACCCCCAGAACCATAAGAACAGGACCCGAGCACATCATCTCACAAGAAATCAAGGAAAGGCAAGGCAAAAATGAAAGTAGGCACTCCACAACACTATGACCTGAGCTGCCCATGGGATCCAAACCCGTGATCCCCATGCGTCGAGCCAACGACGTTAAACAAAAGCACTGGTCGGGAGGTAACCCGACACCTATCTTACTTTCAGTAATTTTATTTTCTGTCATTTAGTTTTTACCGCAAGTCGCTCTCACCCATTTTTTGTATAGAAGGAATTTCTAACATGTAGGAATCAATTTTTGGAGCAAGATCAGATCAGCCAGGCAGCTTCCGAGAATCACCGGGCCTGCGCTGAGAGTTCAAGGCCCCAACCAAACTCCCTCGATTATCCAGCTCCGAGGCATGTCGTTCCACGACACGACACAGTAAAAGGGAGTGCAGTTCTTATCTTTTCCTTAATGTCATTTCCTTCTCTTGTATATATTTGCATGACTTTTGAACTTCGTCGTGCTGAAAGGCACGCCGTCGTTCAAAAGTGTGGGGTGAGAACCGCCTGTGTACATAGTTAATTAACATGTTTTTCTTTTCCTTTTCCCTTAATATTATCTTTTTGAAAATATGAACTTGAGAATGTGAAAAAGATAGATCTAAATTCATGCATTTACCTTGTGAAATCTCAACTGTATAAAAACTTAGAATGTAACTTCTCATTTGTCCCTTTGTGCTGAGATATACAGGGGATGTGGAGTTGATATAAACTGCCCTAGAGAGGCTTGGCAAGCACTCGAAGGATCGAATCTAACTATATGATTTTCGAAGTCAGTGGAGGCCGCACTTCGGGTTTCAGTGAAGATTGAAGTCATCTCCGCCGTGCAGCGTTTATGCAAGGGGCGGGACGGGAATCAAACCGTCGTATCTCTAGTCCTAGTAGCCGGGAAAATAGATGAGCGACCCTCATCTTGACCCGCGCGAAACGGTGAGGATGAGAAAGAGCGGAGAGGTATTTCCATATGCTTGCGGGCGACGATTGGACCTCCCAAAAAGGCTGAGAAAATGGACTAGCAAGTCACAAAGAAGCAAAAGCTCAAAGAAGCTAATCAAAGGCCAAAGGCCAAAATTGTGAAGGTTTTAACCGATCAAAAGTGAAGAAACTCCAACTCAATATCAAAGGCCAAAGGCCGATTCACTACAGAAGCTGTCCCTCGCCAAAAAGAAATCAAAATGCTCAACTCAGTGAAACCCGAACCGAATCACGTGCTAGAGAAAGCTACAAGGAAACCATATAGTGTGAGTCGATCCCGAGAATGCAGTCCAGGAGCCTGAAAAGGGTTATCTCCCGAAACATCCGAATTAATTTGCATCTCGGCACGAAGGTACAAGTATCAAGTTTCTTCAAAGTATTTACACGGTTTAGTTTGGTAATAAGTAAGTAATGCATCAATTAAGATAAATCTAGTCCCACAGTCTCACTTTCATATTTTACTTAGATTGTGTTCCGCCCTTAAATAGCATTGTTCGGGACGAACAACTAAAAGTGTGGGGTGATCTGATGGACCATAATTGTATGAATCATAAACACAGTTAAACCCACCAAATTAGACTCTTTGTCTATTTAACTTTTGCTTGTTAGTTCCGATATTTATCTACAGGGTATTTTGAAGTCTAGAGAGAATACATGCTAAGGAGGAGTTTTAAAGCTAAAAATGAATTACGAGTCATTCCAGGTCACGACCAATTTCTGACTTTCAAGAACCGGACGTGGAATCACTCAAAACAAGTCCAACCGAAGGGCAACCAGAGTTAGTCCGGAGCTGAAAGGACCGATGACTTTTTGGGGAAAAGATCACAAAGCTCTCAACCACTCCCCTGCCCTCACGTAGCCGGCGGCTTCAAGGAGCAAGTGACACATGGGGGGGGGGGGGTCTCCTCCCCTCCACATCACCCCGGCGGCTTTCTCCTCCTCCACTCCTCCCTTGCCATGTGTCTTCTTCTCATCCACATCCATCTCCTCCCTTAGCCTATAAATAGAGCTCCCCTCTTCCTTGTATGATCATCCCATCTCATTCCAACATCACAAGTCCTCAAGTGACTTATCTCTCTAGCTTTTGTGGGCACAATCATGTAAACACTTTCCTTTGGAATCGAAGTTGGATCTTGAGCACTCTTATCAGTTTTTGTAATTACTCTTTTCTTTACTTTATTGTCTTTCAAAGTACTTTACTTTCCTGCCTTTACTTTCGAAAACTTTACTTTCTGTCTGTCAAAACCTTTACTTTTCCAAGTACTTAGCTATGGTATCCACCTCTATGGATATTCGTAGCTAAACCCTTCATTCGGTTGAAGGGGTGTACTTGTACCATACAATGTTTTAGACCCTACTCTTAGTGCCTCTATGTGTTCAAAACTTGTTCTATGTGCCACATATTAGGTTAGAACTTCCAAGGTTGAGTGGATGCTTGAAATGGCAAAACTCTTCCGTGGGGTTCCTGAACATACTTGGGTAAGTGGATGCTTGAAATGGCAAAACTTATCTGAGGAGTTCGACCTCTTTAAAACACCATTTGGATTGATCGGAAATGATTGATCAAATGGATGCACACAGGCTAGTATACCTTGAAATGGGGTGCTAGTCTAAATAGAACAAAGTGCTCTATGACCTTGAAATGGGCTAGACAGTGTGGCAAGTCGAGTGCTTGAAATGGCCTTGATACACTTTTGAACACAGTATGATCATTAGAGGTCAATGATAAACAGACTATGATACAAGGCCCCTAAAACCGAATACTTTCCTTTAATTGTAATATCAACTGTTACTTTACTTTCAGTACCATATCAACTGTTTATTTTCTGTCAAGACTCGCACTTTACTTTTCAGTACTAAAACCAAAACCAACCACCCAACTGCTTAATTTAATTCCCCCCTTTTCGAAAGATTAACTATTTACCTGACTCCCTTGGGTTCGACCCGTACTTACCACTGACTACCCAAAAATAGTTAAGTCGCGAGTATCGGTATTATAAATTTGTTTTTGCACAGAGAACATCGCCCCTTAACGACAGTGCGGTGGGCTCCGTCAAACACAGTCGATCATTTTGTGAATGGCTAAGGAGTAATGAGGTTTTAAATAAACAGACCAACTCGGAAGAAGAATCAGATGACTTGGTGAAGTGGCTTATGGCAAACCCAAGACCTATTGTACAAACATGGAAAGCTTATGATATTAACGGATTTTGTTTTCAAACAAAAGATCAAGATGAGCACACCGTTGTGCAAAATAGTGGTGTCACACTTGTTGCCGAAACCACTCATGTTTCTAGCGCAAGAGATCGGAATCCAATATCTGTGCTTGTGAATTATTTTGGGTTTATCCAAGAAATATGGGAGTTGGATTATGTAAAGTTTCGAGTACCCGTTTTTAAATGTAAATGGGTTAACAATTCGGCGGTCCATATCGATGAATTTGGAATGACATTTGTTGATTTTCGAAGAGAGGGATATAAGGATGAGCCATTCATTATGGCCGAACAAGCAAGACAAGTGTTTTACGTCAAAGACCCTTTGAACAACAATCAGTATGTTGTGATAAATGGAAAACAACAATTAATCAGTGGTACATCTGAAGAGATGAATGAGGATTGCCTACCCGTTTGTACGACAGTTCCAGTAGACAACGACGACAGTGATGGACCATATTTATATGATTCATTAGGTCAGTTAAACCCACTAAATTAGACACTTTGTCTATTTAACTTTTGCTTGTTAGTTCCATTATTAATCTACAGGGTATTTTGAGGTTCAGAGAGAAAACAAGCTAAAATGGGGTTCTTAAGGCTAAAAAGGATCGCCAAACAATTCTGACCAAGGAGCCGCACCCAAGGACTGAGAGAAACAGTAACGGGCCCGGTCCCAGTACCGAGTACCCCAGTCGGGTACGGAGAACACCCGAACGCGCCTGAGCGCCTGTACCGAGTACCGAGACCACAGGCGGGCCTGCGCCCGAGACCCTGTTTAAGGCTCGCGTCCAGGCCATCTAGCACTGAATTCAAGTTGCCCGGGCAAACGAGCTGATCTGACGAATCCACCTTGAGCAAAGTAATCAAAATGGAAAATAAGGTGGAGAATGTCGGAAAACCAAGGAGAATGCCCGAGCAGATTGGCAGTTGGCCCAATTCCAAAGCAAAGGCCCCGCGCGCATAGGCACCGAAACCAAGTCGCTCGACCAAACCATGGAATCTGGCAAATCTGGCTTGACCAAAGTGTTTTAAATTCCCAATAACCTGGACAATCTCACTTACCAGACAAAACGCCCGAGTGGAACAAGCTAAAGCCCGATCAAGGCCAAAATAGGGCAATATCGACCGTTTTGGGATTTCGACCATGTTCCGGGCAGAATTTGGCTTAGCATCCTTCTTGAGATCATCTTAGAATGACGTTTTCATTCAGAATACGCTCTCCAAAATCCAAGAAGCTCCGGCCAAAGCTCCGGTCAGATTCCGGCAACTCCGGCCAAGCTCCGGTTGAACTCCGGTGATGCTCCGATTAGACCCATCCAACCGCCACCATGCTCCGGTCATAATTTTGCTCCGGTGAAAATTCCGGCGAAGTCCACCTAAAAATCCATAACCGAACTATTACTATTCCGGTTGGCTTCACTATTCATCCCGGTTGCCCTTTGAGGTCCAACTAAGCTCAAACCGGAGGAATTGAGGAGCAACCATGGCAAAGTCGGTTGGCTTGGGATATTTGCTAGCCAAGTGAGTGGGTTTTTAATGCAAGCTTATCCACAAGTCAAGTTCATCCCCCCTTGGCTCAACCGAAGACCAACCGAAGGCTAACCGGAGTCCAACCGGCCTTGAGGAGCAACTAGAGGCGGTTGAGGGAGGAAATATCCCATTCCACTCACCCCTAAACCGTCACTCATGTCTATAAAAGGAGGATGAGCCCTCCTTGAAATCATCCTCTAGTCTCACACCACAAGTCCTTTGTTCTTTGTTGAATCTCTCTAGAATCCATTCCACAAATCTTGTAAACACTTCGATATTGAAAGGCTCCAAGTTTGTTCTTGAGTTGAGTGTGTTCTTGATCTTGTTTCCTCTTTACTTTTTTGTCCAAAACCGAGCCTCTCTTGTTCCAAAACCGAGAGCCTCTTTTGCTTTTCTTTGTCTTTCGTTTACTTGTTCTTGAAGCACTCTTGTTGGTTCTTGAGTGCTCAAGCTTTTCCTTGTCTTACTTTCAAAACCTTTATTTTCTTGTCTTTCAAAACCTTTGATTTCGTACACTAGCTATGGTATTCTCTTCCATGAATAACCGTAGCTAAACCCTTCATTCGGTTGAAGGGGTGTACTTGTGTCAATGAAAACGTTTTAGACCCTTTCCTTAGTGCTTCTATTGTATACAACTTGTTCTATGTGCCTTATATTCAGGTAGAACACACACGGTTGAGTGGATGCTTGAAATGGCAAAGCTCTTCCGTGGGTTCATGAACATACTCGGTTAAGTGGATGCTTGAAAAGGCAAAGCTTAACCGAGGAGTTTAACCTCTCTTTAACACCACTTGGTTGATCGGAAATGACTGATCAGGTGGATGCACATAGCCTAATATACCTTAAAATGGGGTATTAGTCTAGCTAGAACAAGTGATCGATGCCTTGAAATGGGCTAGATGGTGTAACTAGTGCTTGAAATGGCCTGGTTACACTTTTGAATACATAGATTGATCATTAGCGGTCCATGATAAACGGTTCTAAGACACAAGGCCCCTAAAACCGAATACCTTTCCTTTGATAAAAAACCAACTCGTCACTTTATTTTCAGTCCTGTTATCAACTGTTTACTTTCAGTACTCTATATTTTCAGTACCTTTACATTCCGTAAACTAACTTTACTTTCACGCACCTAACTTTTACTTTCAGTACATTTACTTTCCGCAACTAACTTTACTTTCAGTACCTAACATTTACTTTCCAGTCATTTACTTTCAGTACGCTTACTACAGACTTGTTCAATATCAGTCCATACCAAAAGATATTACGAGTCAGTCCAAGGTCACGATCAGACGCTGAATGCAGAAATCTTAAGATCCTGACATGGAATCACTCAAAACAAATCCAACCGAGGAACAACCAAAGTCAGACCGGAGTGAAATTGGACTGATAGTTTTGTGAAAACATCACAAAACTCACACAAAAACTCATCCTTATCGATGGTGACCGGTGGCTTTTGGGTGAGCTTGGGAGGAAGCTTCCCTCCATGGATGACTTGAAACCGACGGCTTTTGGGCAAACTTGCCCTCCACTCCTCCACTAAAACTTGCTCTCCACTCCTCCTTCCTCCTCCACACATTCTCCTCCTCCCATGGCTATAAATAGAGCCCTCTCCCTTTGTAATCCAACATCCTCGAAAATCCCAAAATCAAAACACTTCTCTCTCTAGAAAATTGGCACTTTGTAAGTTTGGTTTTTAATATATAATACTCCTGTTGGTTCTTGAGTATTATAGTTCGGTCTTGAGTACTCCTGTCGGTTCTTGAGTACTCAAGCTTTTCTTTATTCTCGAGTACTCTTGTCGGTTCTTGAAGTACTCAGCCCTTTCCTTTACTGTCTTTTACTTTCAAAGCTTTTACTTTCCTGTCTTTCAAAACTGCAATTTTACTTTCCTTGTCTTTACTTTCAAAAACTTTACTTTCCTTGTCTTTATATTCAAAACCTTTACTTTTCCTGTCTTACAAAACCTTTACTTTTCAACTACTTAACTATGATATCTTCTTCCATGGATAATCGTAGCTAAACCCTTCATTCGGATGAAGGGGTGTATTTGTGTCATAAAATGTTTTAGACCCTTTTCTTAATGCCTCTTTGTGTTCAACTTGTTCTAAGTGCCTTATATTAGGTCAGAACTTCATTGGTAGAATGGATGCTCGGAAGAGCAAAGCTCTATCATGAACTCGCGACCTCCGTGGATAAGTGGAGGCTCGGAAGAGCACAGCTTATTTGTGGAGATCAACCTCTTCCAAAAACCATTTGATTTATCAGGAATGATGGTCAAATGGATGCACATATTAGACAAGAGTACTATGTCTTGCAAAAGACTAGACGGTGTGGCAAGTCTTGTGCTAGGAATAGCCTTGATTCACTTTTGAACACTTAGTATGGTCATTAACGGTCAATGATAAACGGATTATGATACAAGGCCCCTGAAACCGAATCTTTCTTTAGATTTAAAAAACCCCTTGCACTTACTTTCTTAGTAAAAACTGCTCTATCAACTGCTCACCTTCCGGAGGACTTGCCAATCACGCATCACCCGCTGTAAGTCTTCTACTTTTATTTTCGGTATTTACATTGTCTGTCATTTACTTTTCCGCACTAAAACCAAAACCAACCAACCAGTCACTTACTTTTCCGCACTAAAATCTCAATCAACCTAAAACACGCTCCCTCGCTGTACGATTCCCTCACTGTACGATTCCCTCAAAGAACGACTATCCCCCTAATTCCCTTGGGTTCGACCCCTACTTACCACTTGCTACCCAGTAGTAAGGTCACGAGTAGCGGAATATAAATTTGCTTTTGCACAGAGAACACCGCACCTTAACGACAGTGCGGTGGGCTCCGTCAAAACTGGCGCCGTTGCCGGGGAGTTAGCTTCCGATTAGTTGTTCTTTTCTTTTCTTTCTCTCTCTCGATTCTCGAAATCACTTCTACGCAACCATGTCTCGTGAAGAAAGCCACCATGACTACCCTGATGATGACGAGATGAATCTGTTCGATCGAAATAATGAAGCGCCACCTCAATTTGTTGACGATCCGGAACAACTCATGCGAAACCATAGAGCTCGTAATAGGGAGGCCATCCGACGAAGCCAAGGACCACCTGAGGACCTAAATGGAGCTGGTCCAGTACAGCCCCCTAGATATCCCCCACCCCCGCAATATCAACAAGAGCCAAGACGAGAACCCATCTTCGATGATTACTATGGGGATAACAACTACCGCGAGCCTACTCTGGACGAACTCAATGCCCCAGATTTTAGAAATCAGCCGTGGTGCATATACCAGGGCCCTGAACTAGAAAACATTGCCGTCGACATGTCCGTGGTCCACACTTTGCCAAAATTCTCAAGAGCTCATGGAGAATCTACGACAACTCATCTCCAACGCTTACATGGCATTTGCCAAAATCTAAAGCCCAATCGAGTGAATATAGACGACTTCAAGTTGAAGGCGTTCTATTTTTCCCTCATTGACTCGGCAAACGACTGGTTCCTTTCATTGCCTTCGGGAAGCATCAGAACATGGGCTCAGATGCAAAGGAAATTTGTAGACAAATACTACCCAGCAGGAAAAGCGATGCAAGTAAGGAGGCAGCTGCAGGACATAAAGCAAGGGCCCAATGAGTCGATGTTCGACTACCTCGAGAAATTCAACCGATTTGAGCAAAGCTGCTGCAATCTTGGATTACCCGAGAAACTCATCATCGAGTACATGCTTGACGGATTGAACCACTTAGACAAAATGCTTCGGGATGCCTCGACTGGAGGGTCATTGTCAAGCCTACCATTAAGCGGCATAAGGCGACTAGTCACGAAATTTGCTGAAAATGCCCGGTTCAGAGAGGAGACCACTCGGCAGGATGAGTTTACCCAAACCAAGAACGTGACAAAGGTCGAGACACCGGTAAACTCAATGACCGAGGAAATGGAACATATGAAGGAAATGATGATGCAAATCCTACTAAAATAGACTGTTCAAGTAAGACCTTGCGAGTTTTGTGGCTCTACGGACCACAAAACTGATGCATGCCCAACTTTGATCGAAGAGGACCCGGTGGAGGCCAATGCAGTAGAAGGATATCAAGGGTACAATAACAACAACAACCACGCCGGTCCAAGCCGGCAGTATGGTCAAGCAACCAACCCGAGCTGGAAAAACAAGAACCACCCTCCAAGGATGACACAACAAGCCGCACCTCTACCAGCTCAGTCATTCTACCAACCACCCCACAAGCAGTACAACCAGAATGCCCCACCAGCTGGCCAATACCAACAAAGGGGACCAAACCAGTACCCGACGGGCCAATATCAACAGAAGGGACCAAATCAGTACCAACACCAAGGATTGGGAGTCTATCAGAACAGGCCGAGCAATAACCAGCCCGGATCGAGTCAGCCAAGTACAAGCCAGTCGCTTGAGGACATCATGAAAGAGCTAGCCGCCGGCCAAGTGCGAACGGACGCTAATTTACAGCAATATCAGGCCGAGGCAAGAAGGGAAATGGCAGAAATTAAGAAGCAGTTGACTCAACTAACCACAGCGGTATCCGCGCTCACTAATGAAACCGGCAGACTCCCTTCACAAACCATTCAAAACCCGAAGGGAAACGTAAATGCCGTGACTCTTAGGAGTGGGAAAAAGCTTTTCATCCAACCCATAGAGCAAGAGGAAGACGAAAGCCCGGAGTTGCCCGAGGAAAGCAAGGACGCACCAGAGGAAGAATAAAACGCGCCTGAGGAACGCAGGCCAGGCCCGGTACCAGTGACCAGCCCAGTGCCCATAACTGAGACCTCCAAAATCAGTGCCTCTCTTCCATTTCCAGTGCCAGCCCGAGCACCAAAACAACATGTCATGGATAAGGACGTATTTGAGTTGTTTAGTAAAGTCGAAATCATCATCCCCCTCTTGGAGGCCATCAAGCAAATCCCTCGGTATGCTAAGTTTTTAAAAGAGCTTTGCACCAACCGGAGGAGGAGTGCTAGATATGATCGAGAGCTAATGAGTAGAAACGTTTCGGCTATCATACAACGAAAGGTGCCCCCCAAATGTGGTGATCCGGGAACTTACACCATTCCATGCACAATTGGCAACATACGGATCAAGAACTGCATGCTAGATCTTGGAGCATCAATCAACGTCCTTCCCTTCTCTATCTACTCATGCCTCAGAATTGGACCGCTCGAACCCACCGGCCTCACTATTCAACTGGCAGATCGATCGTGCAAATAGCCCGAGGGAAAAATAGAAGACGTCATGGTTCAAGTAGGAAAATTGGTGTTTCCAACAGACTTCTACGTCTTAAAAATGGAGAATGGCGGGCCAACAGACCATGCACCCATCCTTCTCGGCCGTCCATTTCTCAAAACATCAAAAATGAAAATAGACTACGGAAGTGGGATGCTATCAATGGAAGTAGAAGGAGAGGTCTTCAGCTTCGACATATTCAGAGCAATGAAGCATCCCATGGAGTTCGAGGAAGTGCACGCTCTCGACGTTTTGGACGACCTAGTCCAAGAAGTTCAACCAGAACCAAGAGCAGATCCCTTAGAACTCATACTCAATGGAGCCGAGAGCTCGTATGAATTAGCCGAAGGATTGCATGAAACACTAGCCCACTTAACAATCTCGGAGCCTCTCACACCGGGATATGAAGTCAACGAGGTAAAATTATTCAAATCGAATACCTTTTTACCCTCAGTGATGCAAAATCCCAAGATAGAATTGAAGCCCCTGCCCATGCATCTAAAATACGCATTCCTAGGGGAAAATAACACTCTCCCGGTAATCATAAAGAGTGGCTTAGAAACAGACCAGGAGCGTCGTTTGATAAAAGTGCTGAGACAACACAAGTTGGCTATTGGATGGACTCTAGCCGACTTAAGAGGAGTCAACCCAGCAGTTTGCATGCATCGCATCTTACTCGAGGATGGAGCTAAGCCGTCAAGAGAACCTCAGCAACGACTCAATCCAATCATGATGGAAATCGTCCAGAAAGAAATACAGAAGCTCCTGGATGCATATGTAATCTATCCAATATCGGATAGCCAGTTGGTGAGTCCAGTCCACATAGTCCCTAAGAAAACTGGAATCACAATCGAGGAAGATGCCGAAGGAAAAATGGTGACAACAAGGGTCAAGAACGGCTGGAGAATGTGCATCGACTATAGAAAATTGAACGCCGTCACAAGAAAGGACCATTTCCCTCTGCCATTCATCGATCAAATGTTAGATCGACTGGCGGGCAAACCGTACTTTTGCTTCCTGGACAGATTCTCAGGCTACAACCAGATTCCCATAGCACCTGAGGATCAAGAGAAGACCACATTCACCTGCCCATTCGGCACATTTGCTTTCAGAAGAATGTCGTTCGGTCTATGCAATGCTCCGGGGACTTTCCAAAGAGTGGTGACCAGCATCTTCTCAGACATGATCGGAATATTCATCGAAGTCTTCATGGACGACTTCACCATCTGTGGCGATACATTCGACGCTTGCCTAGACAATTTAAGCACGGTTCTGGCACGATGTGTCTCGATGAACCTTGTGCTCAACTATAAGAAGTGCCATTTCATGGTAACTCATGGAGTGGTCTTAGGGCACGTCGTCTCACAAGAAGGCATAGAGGTGAATAAATCTAAGATATACCTGATCATGACTTTACCATACCCCTCCACTGTCCGAGACATCCAATCCTTCCTTGGGCATGCGGGATTCTATCGACGATTCATCAAGGACTTCTCCAAAAAGGCTTTGCCTCTATCCACTCTTCTCCAAAAAGAAGTTCCTTTTGAATTCACCAATGCATGCAAGGAGGCCTTTGATGATCTGAAGAAAGCCCTCACTAGCACACCTATCATCCAAACGCTAAATTGGGAACTACCATTCGAAATCATGCGTGACGCGAGCGACTTTGCTGTGGGAGCAGTGCTCGGCCAAAAGATTGATAAGAAAGCAGGTGTGATCTACTACGCCTCACGAACCCTAGATCCTGCCCAACGGAACTACTCCACCACCGAAAAGGAACTCTTGGCAGTGTGGTATTCGCTCTGGAAAAATTTATATCCTATTTGCTTGGAGCAAAAGTGATAGTCTTCTCTGACCATGCTGCCATCCGGTACCTAATGAAAAAGAAGGAGGCCAAACCAAGGCTTATACGGTGGATCTTGCTACTGCAAGAGTTCGATGTGGAGATAAGGGACAAAAAGGGGATCGAGAATACTGTGGCCGACCACCTAAGCAGAATTGTCCGAAAGGAAGAAGAAGGGCACAAAACCGAATCATTTCCTGACGAGCACCTCTATGCAGTCTCAACAAAAGTGCCATGGTATGCTCAAATCGTCAACTACCTTGTAGGAGGTACATTTCCTCCTTCTTTTACTAAAGCACAATGCATGAAACTTAGGCATGATGCTAAACATTACTTATGGGATGATCCTTATTTATGGAAAATAGGAGCAGATCAAATACTTAGGAGATGCATCCCCGATAATGAAATAGCTTCTGTTATTATCTTTTGCCATGAGTTTGCATGTGGAGGACACTTCGGGCCTAGGAGAACCGCTAGAAAAATCCTAGATAGCGGCTTTTTCTGGCCAAGTATATTTAGAGATGCATATGAAAAGTGTCAAAAGTGCGATAGGTGTCAAAGAGTAGGAAATGTGTCGCTAGAAATGAGATGCCTCAAGTACCCATAATGGTCAACGATGTTTTTGACATTTAGGGTATTGATTTCATGGGACCATTCCCAGTGTCATGCGGGTATACTTATATTTTAGTTGCTGTAGATTATGTGTCAAAATGGGTAGAAGCCAAGGCGACAAGGTGCGGCGATGCAAAGACTGTCATAGATTTTTTGCGCACTAACCTGTTTTGTAGATACGGGGTACCCAAGGCCATAATCAGTGACCAAGGAACGCATTTCTGTAACCGCATGATGGCTGCCACTTTAAAACACTACCATGTCCACCACCGGACGTCCACGGCATATCATCCTCAAAGCAATGGTCAAGCAGAGATCTCCAACCGCGAAATCAAGAGTATTCTAGAAAAGATGGTGAAGTCGGCAAGGAAAGATTGGAGTCAAAGGCTAGATGAAGCTCTTTGGGCTTATCGGACGGCATACAAGACGCCAATTGGGACCTCTCCATTTAGACTGGTTTATGGAAAAGCATGCCACCTTCCGGTGGAAGTAGAACATAAAGCCTATTGGGCGCTCAAGCAGTGCAATCCAGATTTAAAAGCTGCCGGACTAGATAGGAAGCTTAAGCTATGCGAACTTGAAGAATTGCGGCTTGAGGCCTATGAAGGGCAAACGGACTATAAGGCGCGGACAAAATTATATCATGACAAATTCATCCTCTGGCGCTCATTTGAGGAAGGACAACAAGTACTACTCTTCTCCTCACGGTTGAAGTTTATGCCAGGCAAACGGAAATCAAGATGGACCAGTCCTTATACCGTAACTAAGGTATTCAACCATGGGATGCTTGAGTTGGAAAGCATGGAGGATGGAAGACGATTCAATGCAAATGGACAGCAAGTCAAATACTACCATGGCGAGGTCAACTTGACAACAGAAAAATATGACCTAAGCCACCCATGGGATCCGACCTTATGATCCATGATTGAGGTATCGTTGAGCCAACGACGTTAAACAAAGGCACTGGTCGGGAGGTAACCCGACACCTATCTTACTTTCAGTCATTTAATTTCTATCATTTAGTTTTTTCATTCTCACCTTTCCTGTATATATTTGCTTGCATGACTTTTGAACTAATCCGTGCTGAAAGGCACGCCTTCGTTCAAAAGTGTGGGGTGAGAACCGTCTGTGTACATAGTTAACATGTTTTTCTTTTTTCGTTTCCCTTAATATCATCTTTTTGAAAATATGAACTTGAGAATGTGAAAAAGATAGATCTAAATTCATGCATTTACCTTGTGAAAATTCAACTGACAAAAAACTTAGAATGTAACTTCTCATTTGTCCCTTTGTGCTGAGATAAACAGGGGATGTGGAGTTGACATAAACTGCCCTAGAGAGGCTTGGCAAGCACTCGAAGGATCGAATCTAACTATATGGTTTTCGAAGTCAGTGGAGGCTGCACTTCGGGTTTCAGTGAAGATTGAAGTCATCTCCGCCATGCAGTGTTTATGCAAAAAAGAAAAAAAAGGCGAGGACGGGAATCAGACCCTCCTATCTCTAGTCAAAGTAGCCGAGAAAATAGATGAGCGACCCTCATCTTGACCCGCGCGAAACGGCAAGGATGAGAGGAGCGGGGAGGTATTTCCATAGGCTTGCGGGCAATGATTGGACCTCCCAAAAAAGGCTTGAGAAAATGGACTAGCAAGTCACAAAGACGCAAAAGCTCAAAGAAGCAAATCAAGAGGCCAAAGGCCCAAAATTGTGAAGGTTTTAACCGAACAAAAAGTGAAGTACTCAAAGAGTCAAATCAAAGGCCAAAGGCCGATTCACTACAAAAAGCTGTCCCTCGCCAAAAGAAAATCAAAGACCAAAACCATTGAAACCCGAACCGAATCACGTGCTAGAGAGAGCTACAAGGAAACCATATAGTACGAGACGGTCCCGAGAATGCAGTCCAGGAGCCTAAAAAGGGCTATCTCCTGAAACATCCAGAATAATTTGCATCTCAGCACGGAGGTACAAGTATCAAGTTTCTTCTATTTATTTACACAGTTCAATTTGTTAATAAGTAAGCAATGCATGAATTAGGATAAATCGAGTCCCACGGTCTAACTTTCATATTTTAAAACCAAACTTAATGTGCCGCCCTTTAATAGCATTGTTCAGGACGAACAACTAAAAGTGTGGGGTGATCTGATGGACCATAATTATACGAATCATAAACACAGTTAAACCCACTAAATTAGACTGTTTGTCTATTTAACTTTTGCTTGTTAGTTCCGATTTATATCTACACGGTATTTTGGACTCTAGAGAGAAAACACGCTAAGGAGAGGATTTTACGCTGAAAAGATATTACGAGTCAGTCCAAGGTCACGATCAGACGCTGAATGCAGAAATCTTAAGATCCTGACATGGAATCACTCAAAACAAATCCAACCGAGGAACAACCAAAGTCAGACCGGAGTGAAATTGGACTGATAGTTTTGTGAAAACATCACAAAACTCACACAAAAACTCATCCTTATCGATGGTGACCGGTGGCTTTTGGGTGAGCTTGGGAGGAAGCTTCCCTCCATGGATGACTTGAAACCGGCGGCTTTTGGGCTAACTTGCCCTCCACTCCTCCACTCAAACTTGCTCTCCACTCCTCCTTCCTCCTCCACACATTCTCCTCCTCCCATGGCTATAAATAGAGCCCTCTCCCTTTGTAATCCAACATCCTCAAAAATCCCAAAATCACAAACACTTCTCTCTCTAGAAAATTGGCACTTTTGTAAGTTTGGTTTTTAATATATAATACTCCTGTTGGTTCTTGAGTATTATAGTTCGGTCTTGAGTACTCCTGTCGGTTCTTGAGTACTCAAGCTTTTCTTTATTCTCGAGTACTCTTGTCGGTTCTTGAAGTACTCACCCCTTTCCTTTACTGTCTTTTACTTTCAAAGCTTTTACTTTCCTGTCTTTCAAAACTGCAATTTTACTTTCCTTGTCTTTACTTTCAAAAACTTTACTTTCCTTGTCTTTACTTTCAAAACCTTTACTTTTCCTGTCTTACAAAACCTTCACTTTTCAAATACTTAACTATGATATCTTCTTTCATGTATAATCGTAGCTAAACCCTTCATTCGGTTGAAGGGCTGTATTTGTGTCATAAAATGTTTTAGACCCTTTTCTTAATGCCTCTTTGTGTTCAACTTGTTCTAAGTGCCTTATATTAGGTCAGAACTTCATTGGTAGAGTGGATGCTCGGAAGAGCAAAGCTCTATCATGAACTCGCGACCTCCGTGGATAAGTGGAGGCTCGGAAGAGCACAACTTATTTGTGGAGATCAACCTCTTCCAAAAACCATTTGATTTATCAGGAATGATGGTCAAATGGATGCACATATTAGACAATAGTACTATGTCTTGCAAAAGACTAGACGGTGTGGCAAGTCTTGTGCTAGGAATAGCCTTGATTGACTTTTGAACACTTAGTATGGTCATTAACGGTCAATGATAAACGGATTATGATACAAGGCCCCTGAAACCGAATCTTTCTTTAGATTTAAAAAACCCCTTGCACTTACTTTCTTAGTATAAACTGCTCTATCAACTGCTCACCACTACTACAGAAGGGGCTTATGCAACGGTTCTGACGTAGCTTATGCAACGGTTTCTCATCCGTTGCATAAGCTACCGTCGCATAAGAGCAACACTTATGCAACGGTTTGTTGTTAGAACCATCGCATAAGATGAACCATTATACAACCGTTTTGGTGCTCAAACCGTTGCATAAGTGTAGCTCTTATGCAACGGTTTTTGTGGAACCGTTGCACTAAATATGAAAAAATTTGGCAGGTTTCAGCTGTTTTAGCTCAAAATCCCCCTGAAAATTGAATACACATTCTAAACCAAATTTAGTACCCTGCTTTTACACATTTCCAAACATGGAAACAGTTCCATTTTACTCAAAATACAACAATTCATACAAGTCCATCCATATATACATTGATTTATACAAACGTCACATATATAAATAATATTCACATGTAAACACTATGTTCGAATAAGTAGTTGTACAAGTAGGCGGCGATCTCATCTCGCACGTCTTGTACCTTCCCCAACTCATATGCTTGTGTCCCATTAGGAAAAACCTATAACAAATAAGAATACGATAAACATGAATATATAAAAAATAGAGTTAGAACAAATTTGCCTAACTAGAACATGGATTTAGAAACAAACGTAGCTAGAACATAGATTTAGAACACACTTAGCTAGAACATGGATTTAGAACAAACATAAGTAGAACATGGATTTAGAACAAAAATAAATAAGAGAACACACAACCTAGCTACATTTGTCAACATTCTAATAGAGTAAGACGAGACTAGCATTCTTACTTGGTCAAAGTTCTCCACATATGCACCGTTATTAGCACGAACAAATTCCATTATGTCCCGAATATTTCTCAGAAAATAATAACCGCATAAATTAGAGTTTGTGGGTTGTTTCGGACTCTGCATTATAAGTAATCTCAGTTAACACTTTATTAATGAAAATTACAAGTATAGTAAAGGAATGCTTTTCTACAAATAGTACCTTCACTATCTTCCATTCGACTTGACGATCAATCCTCGGATTACATCCTTGATAGTATCGTTGCAACCCCCTAAAATAAATAACAATACGTAGTTAGTGAATGTCAATGCAAGTTACAAACTAATAGTAAGTTCGAAACTTACGAGTCCACTAAAGCTTTTGCATCGCGGTGTATAACGGTGGCGCCTTTTGAGGAGTTGAACCAATGGACTACACCTTGCTTTGGGAAGATAACGCACAACATCCAATGAAACCTACATCAACACACTAAATTCATAAACCCATATTTCAAAAAATAGGTTATATGGTACAAGTAATTTATGTACTTACTCCGTAGCATTTATATAAGGCATAAAATAGCAATAATTGCGATCCTTGTCTGGCATATTGAGTCTTGATACAAACGACTCAATCCTCTCATCTACGTCATTGGAAGGGCTCACGGCCGTGTGATTGAAGAACCTGAATCGAACCTCTGATTCAAGCATTTGATCGTATAAAGAACTACAACATGAAAAAGATGTAAAGTTAGACCTTCTGCAAGAAATGATGAACAATTAATGACAAGAGTATTACCTTATATACAAATCACAATGTGAGTTCGACAAAGGTTTCAATGCGAATATATCACGGACATCATCTGGGCCCACTATGGAAGTGTAGTCGTCACCGAACAATTCGTCAGCAATGCGTACTCTAACAACGTCTCTGCCCAAGTTAGAGTACATGTCGTGTAGAAATCGACAGTCGATGGAATAATTCTCTACTTCATCATTTGAGGCCGGTGGCAAGTGGTAGTATAGTCGCATGGTATATTCCTGAATTTTGAATGTTAGTAAATAATTCATATAAAATTTGATAAATTAAATAATGGAAAGATGGTTCAAATAGTTGATATTATTACCCTTGGGTTGATTTCAATCAAGTGCTTCGGCCATGCAACCAAGTCTGCTTTCTCCTCTGCATCTCGTTTTGTCTTTAATTTCTCTCCATGGGGAATGGGTAGTCCATTAATCTGACCAAGAGAACTATCGACCTTCACCTTCACCATTTCATCGGGCAGTGGTATAGCACGTAGCAAACGACCGTTCATGACTCGACCGACAGCCACTACTCGTCTCTCATTATTAAGTCCCTCTTCGATATATAATAGGCTTCTTAGCCCAATCTGTCAACAAAAATAATTCAAACGGATGTTTACATTTGTAAGAAAAATATAAACCAAACAGTAAGGAAATAATGACTTTAAAAATCTCAAAGTACCTTTGGTATACTCTTCCAAGGGTCCGTATCTGTGGGAGCACCGTGGAAGCAGTATTGACTCTGTCGGTCAGACGGCTGAATATTGCGAATAGCACTAGCACTGGGTGTCACCCTCGAAGAGCTAGAGCTAGGTAATCCAATCCTCCATGGAATGTGTGACCCGAGTCCACGAGTGCGTCCAGGGTGCTCATCTGTGCCAATAGCCTCCGTCAATATGTCACGTCGGCCTTGTGATGAAAATTCTCCTCGAGCGGCCTTATCCACTAAATCATCCTATTATTTCAAAAAATTACCAATAGTTCGTGTATAATTTAAAAAAACTTAGCTATTAAACCACACATAACGAACTTACAATCTTTGTAGCTACTCCTCGAGATGCCTCAGAGACGAACTCATCCGTTTTTCTCATTCGTCCCCTCTTCCACAAATCATGCCTCTCTCACTACTACAAAAGGGACTTTATGCAACGGTTCTGAGTACCCTTATGCAACGGTTCTGGATCCGTTGCATAAGCTACCGTTGCATAAGGTCATGACCTTATGCAACGGTTCAAGGAAAACCGTTGCATAAGATCATGACATTATGCAACGGTTTTAAGCATAGAACCGTTGCATAATGTCATGATCTTATGCAACGGTTTTGAGCAGAGAACCGTTGCATAATGTACTGAAAATTTTGGCATATTTTGATTGTTTTATAGCTCAAATCCACCTGAAAAATTAAAAAAAATTGCAAACAAATGTAATTTCCTGTTATTCATTTATTAAACATCAAAATACTTTCATTTCACTCAAAATACAACCATTCATTACACCATTGTTTTATAACAATCAAATGTAAACACTACAATAATGTATCTTGACAAAAGATCATGTTTAAACTAGTCGTGCAAGTAGCCGACGATGTCATCTCGCACGTCTCGACGATGTCATGACATTTGATATCTTTCCGAAGTGCAGCAGACAAAAGGATATGTTGATTGCTTCGCACAAGGACTGCAGGTAGAAGAAGTTGGTTCAATAGAAACCACAGCACCATGTATTTTTGATCATACTGATAGCTGAAATGCAAACAAATGGAATGAATGAGCAACAGAAACGACATATGAATCAACAGCAGACTGTAATTTTTCATTTGCATAACCTCTGGGAAATTCAGGGAATAAGATTATATCCATTTGCAAGTTCCAACCATACCATTTCGGTGAACTTCATGACCTCAGATACTATACTTTTGATGTACAAAAACTGATAAATCTGAATATAAGTTATGCATGTCATATCATATTTCGTCGGTACACAACTTGAAAGTCTAAAGTATTTACCAGATATTCTCCAACATGGCAAAACTGAGGCAGAGAGGTGATTAGGTGAATTACTCCACATATCAGCCTTCATTATTCTTGTTGCTACCAACATGGAGAAGCGAGTGTCACTACAAGACATGGTAACCGCACATAGTTACTTCTTAACAAATAAAACCTCACATATTTCATACTTCTTAACAAATAACACACCTTTCCTTCAAACAATGATGCATCATAGAGCGTCTCACACTGAACTAGTCCATAAAATCAGATTGACATCGCTGGTTTCAGCAGCCGTAGCCTTTGCCTTCCTCCGCTAAACACTCCCTGGTTAGTTGTTGTTACCAGCCGTAGTCCGTAAAATCAGATTGACATCGCTGGTTTCAACAACCGTTGCATAAGGTACACTTTATGCAACGGTTATTAAGAACCGTTGCATAAAGTGTACCTTATGCAACGGTTTTGTCTAAAAACCGTTGTATAAAGTATAACCGTTGCGTAATGATAAATTTGAACCGTTGCATAAAGTCCTTTCTGTAGTAGTGTCTATAGAGACATTAGAAGCTTGTTCCTCTTGAATTGCCCCCTGAGAAATTAACTCATCTCTTTTTTCTTTTGCCATTGCTTCTTCTAATTTTCTATATCCTCCTCGACCCAAGACGTGCTGATATACATTTTTCTTGACCAGATCCTTGTTTGTGTCCCTTAACTTCTTTGCAGCTTCGGAGAGCCTCTGCTCCTTAAAAGTCTTCCAATGATCGGAGTCAATGTACGAATACTTTTTCAAAGCATCTTCATATGTTCCGTCACCGTAGATGTAATCTTGTGCGAGACGTGACTTAAATTGTTTCCACATCTTGCACGCAGCGCTAAGCTCCTAATTTTTATGATCCTCGACTCCATCAAAAACTGCCTGAAAATATATAAAACAAGTTTAATTAATACAAAAGTTAGTTACCATGTTTAAAACAAATACAATGTTAGAATTAAACAAGCTCTTACAGTTGCCTCTCTCCACACATTGTCTTTAAATTGTTTAGGGACCTTCCTCGAATCAGAGTGTACGATAGGAACACGACATCGAACCAACGTTCCCAAGTAGCTCCTCAAATTGTCTCCAACCTTCCCTATTGGATTCCCTCTTCTATCCCATTCAATCGTGGCCTTGGTACCATCGTCCTTGTGTCTCTTAACGAATCTGCTCATATATACAAGACCTTTCTTCTTTGGAACTTTACCAGAAGTGTCATTATGGTCATCCTCACTGCTGCTACTATTGCTGTGTGAAATGGCCATGATCCTGTAAACATGAAATTAATTCATCAACAAACCAATACTCAGAAATAAATAAATAACTACACAAGTCATAAATAAATAACTACACAAGTCATAAATAACTACACAAGTCATAAATAACTACACAAGTCATAAATAACTACACAAGTCATAAATAACTACACAAGTCATAAATAAATAACATACACAAGTTAAATTTTTTTATCAATCCATATTCCTTCTCCATGATCTTCTCGTAGTTGAATTTCATTATCAGCTTCACTATCATCGTTCTCCACGGGAACTATCGTATAAACGGGCATGCATTCCTCAGCTAGATCTTCAGATGCATCACTGGTTAGTTGTTGTTTTCCGTGGAGGACAACAAAATGGTTGTTATCAGTAGGGTCACTGACGTAAAATACTTGTCTCGCTTGTTCGGCCATAATGAATGGCTCATCCTTGGACCCTTCTCTTCGAAAATCCACAAACGTCATTCCATATTCATCAGTACGAACCGCCGAATTATTAACCCATTTACATTTAAACACAGGCACTCCAAACTTTACGTAATCCAACTCCCATATTTCTTCGATGAGGCCAAAATAATTAATAGGAGCATATATTGGATTCTAATCTCTAGCACTAGAAACAAGAGTGGTTTCAGCAACAAGTGTGACACCACTATTTTGCACAACGGTTTGGTCATCTTGAGCTTTTGTGTGGAAACAAAATCCGTTAATGTCGTAAGCGTTCCACGAGTATACAGTTGGCGTAGGACCCGGCAGGAGCCACTTTACTAAGTCATCAGACTCTTCTTCAGAGTTGGCCTGATTATTTAAAATCTCATTACATCTCAGCCAGTTACAAAATGACCGACTATGTTCTTTTTGTAACCACTGCTCGGATTTTCTTGGGAATGCACTCCTTAATATGTTTAGGTGCTGCTCTATGAAATGCGTGATATCAGGCATATGTTGCAATACATAGAAATGAGCAACCATCAACTCATCAAATGATGGGTTCTTATATTTCTGACCACTTATGCCCTTTCCATTAAATCGATCAATATGACGTGGCCTGGGAATCCCAACTGCGGCTGTATTTCCTAAAAAATTAGTGCAAAACTCGACAGCCTCTTCAGTTATGTATCCTTCCACTATACACCCTTCTGGACGATGTCTATTTCTCACGTAGCTCTTTAGAATCTTCATGTACCTCTCAAAAGGGTACATCCATCTCATATGAACTGGTCCAAGAATGCAAATCTCGCGCACCAAATGAACAGTAAGATGCACCATTACATCAAAAAAGCTAGGTGGAAAAAACATCTCTAATTGGCATAGTGTAACAACAATCTGGTCTTGTAGTTTATCAAGCTCTGATGAATCAACAACCTTAGCAGACAAAGAGCTAAAAATGGCACAGAGTCTTTGTACAGCGGATCTCACTTTAGGAGACAATACACCTCTAATTTCAATAAGCAACAACTGTTGAATCAATACATGATAGTCATGAGATTTTAATCCATTCAACCGCAGATCCTTCATTGAAACCAAGCTGGCAATATTCGAAGAATACCCATACGGAACTTTAACTCCTTTCAGACATCCACACAAAATTGTTTTTTCATTCTTGGAAAGAGTTGTGCATGATGGAGGCAAATATGTACGCTTTCCTTCAGTTTGAGGTGCTAATTTGGTACGAATGTTCATATCCAACATATCCAGTCTAGCTTTCAATCCATCCTTTGTTTTTCCGGGAATGTTTAATAAAGTACCAATAAGACTGTCACATATATTCTTTTCAACATGCATCACATCAATGCAGTGTCTGACGTCAAGTGTATGCCAATAAGGGAGATCAAAAAATATTGATCGCTTCTTCCATGGAGTACCTTCAGTGCGTGCATTGGGCTTCCCAAATCGATTTGTAATATTCTGAATTTTTTGAAGTATTTCATCTCCATAAGCCGGTCGAGGTTCTATTCGATGTTCGGTCTCACCATTAAATGCAGCTTTTTTCCGCCTGTAAGGATGATGCCTCGATAAAAACCGTCGATGTCCCATGTAAACCATTTTTCGACAATTCTTTAAATGGCGTGCATGTGTCTCTTCCCCGCAAATTGGACAAGCTTTGTACCCTTTAATACTGTACCCCGATAAGTTACCATAAGCTGGGAAGTCATTGATGGTACACATTAGCATGGCACGCATATTAAAATATTCCTGCCTTGACGCGTCAAACGTTCGTACTCCTTCGTTCCATAAAAGCTTCAAATCTTCCATCAATATCATTTCCGGGTTGTCGCGGACCCGATATCAACAGAGAAAGCATCATATACTTACGCTTCATGGTTAACCTGGGAGGAAGATTGTAGATAACCAATATCACAGGCCATGTACTATGCTGCGTACTGAGGTTTCCATGTGGATTCACCCCATCAGTAGAAAGGCCAATGCGTAAATTTCTACACTCTGCTCCAAATGTCGGGAATGTGTTATCTACTTTTACCCATTGTAGTGAATCAGCAGGATGACGCATTTTCGTATCAATAACACGTTTCTCAGCATGCCAATGCATATTATCAGAATCCTCCGAGCTAGCAAACAATCTCTGAAACCTGGGGATTGGTGGAAGATACCATAGTACTTTAGAAGGAGTGCCTTTGGAACCATTGTTTGGTTCTTTGTTTAACTTATAACGAGGAGACTTGCACACCGGACATTCAACCATATCTTTATAGGAATTCCGATATAATATACAATCATTAGGACAAGCATGTATCTTCTCGTAATCGATACCCATCGGACACATAACTTTTTTAGCCTCGTAACAACGGTTAGGTAGGGTGTTATCCTCTGGAAGCATATCTTTCACCAGAGTTAACAATTCAGTGAAACTTACATCACTCCATCCATTTTTTGCTTTCAAGTTGAATATTTTCAAAGTTGCCGATAGCCTTGTGTATTTGGAGCACCCTTCGTACAATGGTAATTCTGAATCGTTCCTCAATGACTCCAAAACTTGAGGACTAGCAACAAAATCATCGGCAACATTGTTGACCATGTCAATTATATTGTCCTCCTCCCAATCATCATCATCATCCACCGGTAAACTTTCAACGGGCTGAGGTTGAACATTTTGTGGTTCAACCTCGCCATGCATATACCAAAACTTGTACTGTGGGTCAATTCCCTTTAACAAAAGGTGTTTCCGTAATTTCTTAGGTTTGACCTTTTTGTTATTCCAGCAACCCATACATGGACAATAAACACGTTCAATGTTGTTTCTGGACGCATACGAATATGCAAACGCACAAAAATCTGTAATCCCTTGGTCGTACTGTACACTTAACCTACTACCGGATACCCAATCTCGATTCATCATAACTACATAAAGCATTATACACTCATAGTTAGAAAGATATATTGTTATGGTTGATATAATTATTAGTAGAAATAGACCATATAAATCCACTCCATGAAGCACACTCTAACAATTAAAAAAGTTGTAAATGAGTTACATAGTGTATTTTACCTTAGAGTAGAATCTCTCGGAGAAAATAGCCAAAGGTTGGATGCAGCGTCGACTCTATAAAGTTATAAACAACAACAAGTTAGTAAACGAAGAAATATCAAGTATCCAATTTGAATGGAAACATAAGTAGGAAATTAGTTTAATCGGGCAATTTACCTTAAAATATAAGCTTGCGTAGAACAGTGAAGATTCCTCTTGCTATTCGGCTAACAAGTACTACAAGTAGTGAACGAATATCGGTAAGAAATTGAGGACAAATCAATGCAATAACATGTTGCTATAATACACCTTCATATATCCAAACAAGTAATACAACTAGTACGCAAATTCCTCTTGCTATTCGGCTAACAAGTAATACAACTAGTACGCAAATTCCTCTTTCTATTCACAATGCCAAATCAACAAACAAGCAATCAATAAAACTAGTATAGTGACTGACAAATATGAACCATTTGGCATATTGGGAACTAACCGGAATTCGTTCAGATTCAATTGAGCGAGGGAGCGGAGGCAGTGACTGGGCGAGGGAGTTCAACGGCGCGGAGGCAGTGACTGGGCGAGGGAGTTCGACGTCGCGGAGCGGAGGCAGTGACACGAGGTACGAGGGGCGACGAACTGGGCTGAGAGCGACGGACCGACTGGCGCGGAGACGGTGAGAGCGACGGAGTTCGACTGGCGAGCGGAGGATATGGACAAATTACTTCGAGCGGGATTGGAAAAAACACAGAAGACTTGTGTTTTTTAATTTCAGGTTTGCGTTTATGCGACGGTTCTAACGAAACCGTTGCCTAAGTTATACCTTATGCAACGGTTATATAAAGAACCGTTGCATACGGTTCTAACTTATGCGACGGTTTTAAACAACCGTTGCATACGGTATAACGTATGCGACGGTTTTAAACAACCGTTGCATAAGGTATAACTTAGGCAACGGTTCTGATAAACCGTTGCATACATTACCACTTATACAACTGTTTCATTAGAACCGTTGCCTAAGTTATACCGTATGCAACGGTTGTTTATAGAACCATTGCGTAAACAACAACTGTTGCGTACTCGAATATTGGAACCGTTGCCTAATCTATCTTCTGTAGTAGTGCACCTTCCGGAGGACTTGCCAATCACGCATCACCCGCTGTAAGTCTTCTACTTTTATTTTCAGTATTTACATTTTCTGTCATTTACTTTTCCGCACTAAAACCAAAACCAACCAACCAGTCACTTACTTTTCCGCACTAAAATCCCAATCAACCTAAAACACGCACTCTCGCTGTACGATTCCCTCAAAGAACGACTATCCCCCTAATTCCCTTGGGTTCGACCCCTACTTACCACTTGCTACCCAGTAGTAAGGTCACGAGTAGCGGAATATAAATTTGCTTTTGCACAGAGAACACCGCACCTTAACGACAGTGCGGTGGGCTCCGTCACTCATCCAAAGCTCTCGACTGTTCAAGAAGCAGTTAACCATCACGTGGCTTGGCCAAAAGACTTGGTCGTTGTCGATAAAAGGGTGAGATCATCGAAGATTATAATTTCATTTGCTTCATTGTGTTACACTACAAATAAAATAATATATTTAAGCTTCACGGAAATTTAACATGCAGGCATATGACATACACTTCTACGAGTCTTTGCCACTCACTGGTGATGATTTCGTAGATGAAATGTCTGTGGACTGTAGACTTCTACATGAGATGTGGAAGACTTTGGGTAGAGCATCGGTTCAGGTAACTGCCAAAGCTGAGGTTTTCGGTGACGACTACAATATCTACCTGTTTGACAAGGAAGTCACGGACCTATTAAAGTTTCAAGCGTTGGGGAACGCAACAGCTGAGTTATATATATGGTAATATTTATATCTTTAAAATGATTTTTTTTTGTAATTAGTCTAACTAACACAAGTGTTTACTTTGTAGTCATTTACACGATCAGATGCTTCATTGGGATATCAAGTTTGGTTTTTTTATTCCGTCATTAATGACCCCAACCATAGACAAAAATGAGAGATTGGCGACGTTGGTAGGAAGATTGAATATGCCAGACAAAGACCAACTTTTTTGCTACTTTCTCCCTTATGTTGATCACATTGAGTGAGTTCATCACTTACTTTATAAGTTGTTAACTTCTGTTCTGAACACATTTGCTTTTAAGTTAGTGGGTTTTTTAGGTGGCATTGGATGTTATGCGTCGTTTTTCTGAGACAACATAAGGTTCTTTGGCTTGATTCATCTACAGAAGAGAAGGATATACGCGCTGATGCAAAAGAGTTGGTGGACATGTAAGTTTGGAAATTACTTTTATCTTATAACTTGTATTGAAAGTCACTAATAATTATATTATTATGTTTGTTTTAGGGGATTAGATCGATACTACCAAGGATGTGTACCGAGGAGTACACGTAAAGTAGAGTGGAAGAAAGTTTTGGTATTCACAAATGTCTGGACATTTTTATTAAATATTTTTTTTCATTTATAAAGTATGTTAACTGTGATTATTGGTATCGTGCAGTGTCCAAGACAACCACCTAGCTTTTTGTGTGGTTATTATGTCCTTCATTATATTAAGGACATTATCGCATTTGTACGGGCTAATAATGGTTCGGAGGTTGAAGACATTAACCAAGTGAGTTTTTTAGAGATATATATACATATGTTATTCATTTAACTGTGTATTTGTTGATTGTTGATTTAGTTCTCTTGTTTTCACTCTTTAATTGTTGATTTAGCTTTATAGACGTTAGTCGTTAATTAAGCTTTTTAAGGCTTAATCGTTTTCACTCTTTAATTGTTGACTTAGTTCTCTTGTTTTTTTATAGTACTGTTTTCTTAATGGAGCAGAGTCATACGACGTTGACAAGATTTTTAGAGTTCGGGATGAAATCGTCAACAACCTACGTGAATATGTGACCACTCATCCTACACTACTATAGGACATTAACTTAGAAAACATTTGTTATGTGATGTTCTGTGGCGTATTTGTGCCAAAAAGACAAATATATGTGTATTAATGATATTGTATGTTGCAAATTCAGTGAAACGATGTTTAGCATGTAAGTTGTATTGTATTTGAAAGTTGGAACAGCAGGGTTCATTATTGATATTTAATTTCAGGTGGATTTGAGCTTTTGTAAAGCTAAATCTGCCATTTTTTTGAACATTATGCATCGGTTTTCGAAGAAACCGTTGCATAATGTCTGGACGGGTTTGGTCATTATGCATCGGTTTTCCCTTAAACCGATGCATAATGTTCAGATCTTATGCAACGGTTTCTCTGGAAAACCGTTGCATAATGTTCATACATTATGCATGGGTTCAAGGAAAAACCGATGCATAATCTTCAGACATTATGCAACGCTTCATTATGCATCGGATCCAAAACCGATGCATAATATATAAAAAACCGATGCATAACCCTTCATCTGTAGTAGCTTCTCCAGCTTCTCTTTTTCCATTTTCTTGATATACACATTTTCCGCAGCCTTCTCTTCCTCGCTGAGAATTTGTGTAGGAAAGCTAAGCTTGTTGATGAGGGTTGGTTGGTCTTGTGGAAGATATGGTGGATTTGTCTGTCGGACACTGTGATGTATGATGTGGTTATCAAGTTGTTTTTTGAGGCGGGTTGTGTTGATAAGGTTGAGAAGCTGGTGGAAAAGATGGAGTCTGTTGGTATTTGTTCCGATATGATCACTTACAGTTTGATGGTTAAGGCTTTTTGTGGCACTGAGCGGTTAGAAGATGCTTGTGGCTTGTTAAAGGTGATGAAGCAGCGTGGTTGTGGTTGTCTGCCTAATGTGGCAGCAAACAACAGTTGGACGCTCTAAGTAACAGCGTTTTAAGATATGTTGGCAATTTGTATCCAGTCAGTTTCATTTTTTGGCGTAAATATGACACAAGGCTTAAATCGCCATGTCCAAGAGCGGCCTAACTCTAAGTCGCCGTTGGCAACGGCGCCTTAGAAAATGTGAGTAAATTGGGAATGAAATTTGAAGATTGAGTAAAAAGGGAACTCAAATTTTAATTTTGAGCAAATTGGGAAATTTTCCCAATGAAAGCACCAAATGATGCAAACCGAATATAAATTTGATAGAATTTGGGATTGAGACAAGCTGAGATAGAGAATGAGACGAATTGGGTTGAGAAAATAGATGAATAATTTGCGATAGATTGAGACGAGATTGGGAAGATGATACTTTTGATTGATTTCTTGCTTAACAACTCTAATAAACTACACATATACTTATACCCGTTATTGGTCTACGGTTAACACCCTTACTTCCACTAACATTAAACCGACCGCACTATTACTAACCGACTCCACTACATACGTTTAACTACTAACAATAACTCTTGAATTTTGACTACTTATTACTTTGAGTAAAACCAGCTACTTAGTGCCGAGTGGGTGTCCTTCGTGGCACATGACATGCTCATAATTCTCATGCACAACCCCGTGCACATGAAAGCCGTCATCTTTTCATGCGTGCTTAATTGAATTCACATACATATCCGCATCATATTGTAACCAGTAATATGAATGATCTTGAAGATAGCACAAGTACCCTACTTGGTATGATAGTTTCACTCGTCAATTCATTCAATTGGGTAGGCTGACAGATCACTCATTGCATTTTCATCCTACCTCATACGACACGTCCGTTATTTAAGTTTGTGTACGAGTCGTGCACGGATCGAACAACAATGACGAGAACGATTGAAAAGAATTGAAAACAAAGACACGCGATATACCCTGGTTCGGCACCTCCTGTGCCTACTCCAGCAACCAAATGAGAGCACCTTTTATTGATCTTTGGAACGATTACACTTGATGATGATTACACGATGTTACTACGAATCTATGGAATGAAAATCGCAAGCTAATTTCTGCAAGAATGAAAAACCCCAAATCTTTCTGAAAACCCTAGCTCTGCGAAGAAGACGAAGATGATTGAATTGAGTTCACCAGGCGCTCAACTCGGCTTTTAAACTTGCTACGAAACGATTGCGTTTGGCACGCCAACTGGACCAACGAACTTAATGACTTGCACGTGGCTGGCACGTGCTTCGCGCTCCATTTGAATATCACACTAAACGGCGACGTTTAGCTCTGTCCAAAAAAACCCAGTTGATTCTAAAAGCTTCATACCTCCCTGCAAATTTCACACAATGCATTCCACTGATCCAAATCAACACTGAGACTTAACCAATCAATAACAAATATCAATAAACTCAGGCACAAACAAATGGAGTTCAAAACTTATAATCTCCACCTTGAGCTCACATTTGTTGCTCCCAATCCTCTCTCGTTTGGCCACCTACAGCTGGTCATTCCTTTAGCTTGATTAAGTCCAGACATAGTCTGAACTTATCCCAGTTGACAGGTTTGGTTAGCATATCCGCAAGATTTTCCTCAGTAGCAATCTTCTCAATGCAAACTTCTCCAGACTCAGTGATGTCCCTCACAAAGTGCATTCATATATCGATGTGCTTACTCCTCTCATGGAAAACCTAATGTTTGGACAAGTGAATTGTCCCTTGATTATCACAAAACACTTTCACACTGCTCTGCTCAAATTCCAGTTCACCTAATGGACCCTTTAACCATAATGCCTCCTTCACTGCCTCTGTAATGGCTATATACTCAGCCTCGGTGGTGGACAAAGCCACAACTGGCTGAAGAGTAGCCTTCCAACTGACTGTCGTGCCAAAAACTGTGAACACTATGCCTGACTGTGACTTCCTTGTATCAATGCTAACTGCATAATCTCAATCACAATATCATGTTATCATATCTGATTCATTTCCAACTCTACCATACACCAAGCCCTTTCCAGAACTGCCATGAGTACATCAGGCACCCAACTGCACTAGAGTAGGGAACCTCCTGCATTTGCCTGATATCTTCATCTGATTGAGGACTTTGACCTTTATGCAATCTGAAATGCTGAGCCGTAGGAGTTAAAACTGATTTTGAAAAACTCATGCCAAATTTTGAGATGACATTTTCGATGTAATCTCTCTGATTCAAGAACAGATGACCTTTCTTTTTATCCCTTACTATCCGCATCCCCAGAATTTTCTGAGCTGACCCTAGATTTTTCATCTCAAATTCTGATTTGAGTTGACTCTTCAACCTCTCTATTTTCTTCATACTCTTGCTGGCTATCAACATGTCATCCACATATAATAAAAGATAGACCCTTGTATCAGCAGACTGATCATTGGTCACATAAATGCAGCAGTCATAAGAAGACCTGCAGTAACCTTGGGTAATCATAAACTCATCAAATCTCTTGTACCATAATCTGGGAGACTGTTTTAGCCCATACAATGATTTCTTTAGTAAACAAACCTTTTCTTCTTTGTTTCCAACTACAAAACCATCTGGCTGTCTCATATAGATTATTTCATCCAACTTCCTATGTAGAAAAGTTGTCTTAACATCCAACTGTTCCAGTTTTAAATCAAACTTTGCAACAATTGATAGCATCACCCTTATAGATCTGTGCTTCACAACCGGACTGAATATCTCAGTGAAATCCACACCCTCTTGCTGAGTAAAACCCTTAGCTACAAGCCTAGCTTTCAACCTTGGTTTCTGAACTCCTGGTATGCCTTCTTTCCTCTTTAATATCCACTTACTACCAACCAGTTTCTGCCCCTTTGGCCTGTCCACAAGATCCCAGGTTTCATTCTTCAATAAAGAATCCATCTCCTCATTCATCGCTTGAATCCATAATTCCTTGTCAACTGATGTTATAGCTTGCTGATAAGAAGTAGGTTCATTCTCTGATATTTCTGCAGCAGTGTTGAAAGCAAAAGCAACCACATTATTCATTATCAGTCTTGGGTTTGGCTTTGGTACTCTCCTTTGTCTATCCCTAGCCAACATGTAATCACTTAGGTCTGATTGTTGAGTATTCTGGTCTTCATCCTGAACATCATTATTCTCCTCATTCTGATTTGTATTTTCTTCTAATGGTCTGTTGTATCCACTACTGATGTTTCTTGAGGCTCCGCCTCAATCAATAAACTCTTGTTGTTACTGTTCATTGTCACATTTTTTCCCTGCACCACAGTCTAATCTTTACCATGATTCTTATAAGGAAAAATGTTTTCATTGAAGGTAACATCTCTGCTGATTATAGACTTCTTCCCTTCCTTATCTAAACACCATAACTTGTATGCCTTTACTCCTTCAGGATAACCCAGAAAAATGCACTTGATGGCTCTTGGTCCCAGCTTGTCTTGTTTAATGTGTGCGTAGGGAACACATCCAAACACCTTAAGCCTCTTGCAATCTTCCTCATGGTCTGACCACATCTGCATAGGAGTCTTAAAGCTGATAGCAGAAGATGGACATCTAATTATCAGATAACAAGCTGTTGTGATAGCCTCAGCCCAGAACACTTTAAGTAGTCCTGCCTGAATCAACATGCATCTGACCCTTTCCAATATTGTTCTGTTACACCTCTGAGCAAGTCCATTTTGCTGAGCGGTACCAGCAACATTGTGATGTTTAGAAATACCAGCAGACTTGCATAGATTGATAAAATCAGTAGATAAAGACTCCAGTCCATTATCTGTCCTTAATCTCTTAATCCTTTTTCCTGTTTGATTCTCAACCAAAGTCTTCCATTCCTTAAATGTTTCCAGCACATCAGACTTCAGTTTTAATACATACACCCAGACTCTTCGTTGGAAATCATCAATAAATGTGACAAAGTACCTCCTCCCACCATGGGAGGGAACTCTAGAAGGCCCCCAAAGGTCAGAATGGATATATTCTAGTTTATCTGAAGTTCTATGCACTGCTTTACTAAAACTGACCTTACTTGATTTTCCAAGAATTCAATATTCACAAAAATCCAACTTTCTATGAATATGATCACCAAGACAACCAGATTCATACAACTTCTTCAAGCCTAATTCACTAATATGACCCAACCTTAAATGCCACAATTTCACATTCTCATCCTCCTTATCAGAAACAACATCCACCGAACCAATCACAGTATTTCCATCAATACATATACACCATTAGCCCTTTTCCCCTTCATCACAACCATAGACCCCAATGATATTCTCATCACCCCCTTCTCAGCCTTAAACACATAACCAAGTTTATCTAAAGTTCCTAAAAAATTAAATTGTGTTTAAGTTCAGGGACATACCTTACATCCTAGAGAGATATTACCTGGCCACCAGCTAAGTTGAGCTTGACAGTCCTAGCACCTTGCATTCTGCAGGCCTTGTCATTCCCCAACAGGACCATCCCTCCATTTGTTTGTTTGAAATCTTGAAGCCATGCCTTGTTAGGAGTCATATGATAGGAGCAACCACTGTCCATGATCCAGCCTTGAGTTATATCAGCCCCAATCACCACTAGCGCATCAGCACTCTCATATCCCTCTTCCACACAAGCAGCTTCAGCCTTATCACCCTTATGAGAATTCTTATTCTTCCTTTCAGGGCAATCTTTCCTGAAATGTCCCTCCTTGTGACAGAAGAAACACTTCAGTTTCTTGGCTCCACCTTGTTGAGAAGGACTGTGTTGAATCTTGGATTTGAAGCCTCCCTTTTGTGCCTTCTTCTAGAAACTCTTTTTATCAAATTTTCTCTGGACACTCAAGCCTTCAGCAGCTGCAGTTGTGGCACTTCCTTGTAACTGCTTTGACTTCAAGGCAGGTATCACCTCTTCTAAGGATAAAGACTCCCTTGCATACTTCATGGTCTCCACAAAAGAGTGATATGATGAAGGCAAGGCATATTAAGGATCATTATAGCCTGATCTTCATCATCAATCTTGACTTCCAGAGTCTCCAAGTCAAGAATAATTTTGGAGAATTCATCTAAACTATCATCAAGGTCTTTATCCTCACTAATCTTGGACCCAAACAATTTACTTTTGAGGTAGACTTTGTTTGTGAGTGATTTAGTCATGTACAGTGACTCCAACTTCAGCCACACCTTCGCTGCAGTCTTCTCTTTTGCCACCTCTCGGCGCACTTTGTCACCCAGATGGAGAATAATGGTGTTACAGGCTAGTTCCTTTGCTTCGTCAATCTCATCCTGCGTCATCATCGCCGGAAAGTCCTTTTCACCATCCAGGGCCTTCACGACCTTCATTTGAACAAAGATTGCTCGCATTCGTTGACGCCAGAGACTGAAGTCGCCTTTCCCATCAAACCGATCGATTTTAATCTTCATCGGACCCATCACTGCACTTCAAGCTTCTGATACCAATTGTACGAGTCGTGCGCGGATCGAACAGCAATGACTTCACGATATACCCTGGTTCGGCACCTCCTGTGCCTACTCCAGCAACCAAACGAGAGCACCTTTTATTAATCTTTGGAACGATTACACTTGATGATGAATACACTATGTTACTACGAATCTATGGAATGAAAATCGCAAGCTAACTTCTGTAAGAATGGAAAACTATTGGATCGTTAGTATTAGCCTTTCCTTCAGACGGTAAGTCACGAAGTACTTTTCTGTCAGATGGTCAAACAGCAGCGGAAATGTGAATATAGAAATGCAGGAAAGTAAATAGTGGAAAGCAATTGCACCTAATTTTAAGTGGAAACCTTATCACAATGGTGACGGGATGAAAACCACTACCTTTCAGATTTCTCTGAAAGGATTTCCAAACCGGATTATTTTTATTCAGATATGCTTGTAGGGTTTACAAACTAGGTCTTTACTCAAGACACTATTTGATGACCTCTACTCAGCCTGACTCAAATAATCTGATCTAAGAACTCGAACCTCGGTGTGCAATCCCAACAGTCACTCTTCGAATGCAGGTGCTCGATTCTCTTCAAAACTGCCGAACTCTTCTTGGGCAAACCCTAATGCCTTATATAGGATTTTAGCGGATCTCGTAATCCGATCCCAGTGATCTGGCCCAATCCGACTTTCCAAATATGGTAGATATTTAGCTGATTAGTCAAGATTCCATCTGTAATCTTTCCTAAATCATTTCCTTCAAATATTCGAATCTTCCAAATCTGGTCTGCGGATATTATCCTTAATATTCTTTGATCACTTATATCTTGTTTGGATCTCTCTTGATTTCCAATCATATCTTCAATCTTCAATCAATATCTGCAGAATATTCTCCTTGAATCTTCGATCAATATTTCTTATCATATCTTCAAGATCTTCAATATTGAGCGCACAATATCTTCGCAGATCTTTGTCTTCGATCTTCACACGCCAACTCAATCTTCATTGCGTGATTCCTCAAAGCTGTGCGTTTCAGTAATTCTATTCATGGATTTCTACACACTTAGGCAACATATCAGCTAAGTGTTTGTAATCATCAAAACCAAAGGGTTCCAACAAATTCCCCCTTTTTGATGATGACAAACACTTCTTCAAAAGACAATAAATCCATGACATGTATTTCAAACCATCGCAGGTCCAGCAGATAGATATTCCAATCAATTTATATTAGGCAGACAAGTCTACGAACTCTTCACAATTACCCCTTAGATGGTCATCGGGATTGATTTTCAGTAATGACTTCCCCCTCAAGTAATGCACCCATGTTATCTTCCCCCTTTTGTAATCATCAAAAAGAGTGCAAGGAAAGACATCCATGTAATGGAAAGAAACTGCATACTTCATTAATTAAAGGGCAAAAGGGCCCCGGAGGGAGCACACACAGCATACTGAAAATTTAAATACTACCAAGCAGACAGCAGAGCATGACAATGAAAGAAAAGTAAAAAAAGTAGCAGATGTGGTGGGGATAGCAAGGAGGGGGCAACCATGAGACAACGACAGGGTTAACCTTGAAACACGATCTTCAACTGGTCAACCACCTTAGTGGCCATGAATCTCAGCTGACGATTCAGCCCTTTTTAGCTCCTCCTTGATCTGGGTGCAGTGAGTCAGATTGATATTGGCAGAATCCTCATCCTCCTTCACCAAGGATGGCAGTGACTCAATATCAGCAATTTTGGTGCGCAAGTCCTGCACCCAATCAACTTCAGACCCTGTCATCACCTTCTCAGCTATGAGCTCCAGATGACTCACCTTCTCGGCCAACATCTCAACCTTGCCGGACAAAGCCTGCAGAGCCTCAAGCACAGCTGGCGACCCCTCTTCTGGATGTAATGCTGGTCCAGGGGCTCGACCTCTTGAGGTGCAGCTGGCTGGGGAGGAGGAGAGGCTATCCGAGCATTCCGCCATTCCGTGGCTGCCTCAAACTTCCAGCCGATGTTATTAAGGAGTTCCATGCCCAGAGCAGACGACATAACGCTTTCAACTTCTGGCTCATAGATGCCCAGATGACTCAAAACTTTCTTCACTAATCCAGGGTAGAGTAGCCCATGAGTATCACTTGCACCGCAGTATTTCATGTGCTGGAGAATCAGTTTAGGGAGGTTGAGTGGTTCTTTGGCTCTTAGCTTGTCAATTGGAAGGAAATCTTGAAAATTAACCACCACGTGCTTCTCTGAGCGAGGCGTCAACGTTGTGCACACAATCCGGTGGAGGATTCTGTTAAGGATGCCCATTGTTACGGCGCTGCCTTGGTTGGACACATTTGTGGGGTCCTCTCCCACCCTTGAGATCACCTCCGCCTTTGCAATAGATGCTGGCCAGATTCCCTTGATATAATCAGCATATCTGGGCACGGGGACATCCAGGATTTTTGCCAGATCATGATGAGTGATGACATGCGCCTCCCCCTTGATGATGAACGTGGCCCAGAGCAACCCTGGTTCCTCCTTTAACTTGAACCCAGAGTAGAACTCCCTCACAGCATTCTCATCAACCAGAACCTCCTCTCGGAAGAGGTGATCCTAGCCTTGAGCAATGAGGAGGTCGTTCACCTCCACCAACTGGTGAGTAGCCAGAAACACCCTGTCGACCACCACTTCCGCAACCACGGACCTCTTTTCCAGAACCTTCTCATCTTCCTCCTCTAATATAGGCCGCTCCTCTGCCATGGGAACTGGCGCTTTCTTGGTACGCCCACTCTTCCGGATAGGAGCCTGAGGAGTGGTGGACCTTCTGTGCTTGCGGCCTGAGCCCTCAGCGGCTGCACCCTTCCTCTTCGCCTTTCTTTGAGAGGTCGCTTCACCTTCGACCTCTGGTATCTCAGCATTGCTGGCAATAACGGACAGGCTCTTCACAGATTTGGTGGAAGCGGTCGGTGCCTTCGACTGCTCACCCAGAATTTCATCCACATTTATTCCCTTCGCCGTGAACTTGGCGAGCATTGCAGCGACTTCGGCGATAGAGATTGCTGGGGTTTTTTTCTCGGAGGCCATGAGAGCAGTAAAGGGTTGCGAGTAAGGACTAGGGTTTCAAAAGGTTGAAACTTTGGAAGAAGATTGCGTTGCCAAGATCTCACGTTTGCTTCTCTTCTTTATACTGTTAGAAACCCTAGCAATTTCCTTTTCAATTTCAAAAATCCAATCGGCACCCTCGAATCTCGCAAGATTTAATTTTTAATTTCCAAAACCAACTGCACATTTAGGTCTCTTTCCAAATTTAGAATTAGGCAATGATGAACCGCCTCGTGCAACTCCCAAATTTGAATTCACTCCACGGTTTGCTGCCACATGTCCATCTGGGTATTTAAAGCATTAACTGTTGCGACTGTTCACCTGTCGACTGTTCACTTTCCCACGCCATGAAACCAGCAACTACATCAACCATCATAATAAAGCAGCTCTGCAGCTTTTCCTCTTCTCCATAAGGTTAGTCTAATCGCCATCAATGTATCACATTCAACTTCTTTTCTAGCTAGCAGCCACTAACCCTCCAAACGGCACTTACCAATAGCCACAATCCATCTGATTGAACCAGTTTGAACCAATGCTGAGTTAACCCCAGTTTTGTCTCATGGTTTTCACAAGGTTTGGGTGTGGGCTCTAGGTTTACCCAAGTGGTACAATGAAACACCACACATTCAAGAAAAAAATAATTCACCGAGTCATAACAAAGCAATTTCATGTGGTGTGGAGAAAACCAAAAAAAATAATTTTAAAATCGAAGGGCTAAACATTTATTCTCCACACATAATAGGCAAAGGTTAGTTTTAGAGAACTTCCTTGGCTTATATTGGGGGTTCAAATTAGGAAGTCTCTTTTGGGCTGCAAAGAATTATGTGTCATGCTCAAGATTCTGCTAGCTAGTAATCTTATTTAACATGCATGCAGTAGTGACCTCATAGAGCAACTTTCACACAATCATCAACTACATACGCAACAACTCCACACGTGGTAGCTTAGCATGCAAACTAGATTAGCCAATCATCGAGGAAATTTAACATGGAATTGAACGTGTAGTTTTAGTACAGTCAAAACAATTTATATTTGACCGATAAGTACCGGGTCGTCCAAGAAGCAAGTTTAAACTTATGAGCACTATTCAATTTCGTTCCGATAAGTCTATTCAAATTGCAAAGGGTTTGATTGGTGAAGTTACTAAAGAAAATGAATATGAACAATGTAAACAAACTAAGGGATCTAGAGATAATGTCACTACCAAGGCAAAAGGTGTACTCTAGGGAACTACATCACTCATGTGTGTTTTCAGACTCCAAGAATTCAATTTTATGCAAGATACTTGTTTTAGATGATTAGATTAAGGCGTGCGACTATTAAATCAAATTCAATCGCTAGATGTTTTTACTTGATTTAAGGAAGAAGCACCTCGCACGTGAGCTTCAATCGCTAGATGTTGTTAGCTCACGTCCAAGCTCACGTCCAACTCAAGGTTCTCAATCATCAACGCTAGTTGAATGATCAATATCCAAGAGCGGTCTTGACCAAGCCTATCTCAATGCTAGAATGAGTCACGCTAGTGATTGTCATCAAACAAGGGTGAATCTACTTTCATTCTAGAACTCTTAGTCTCGCTCACTAGAACACTCAACCTCAAATTCATGTTTCTAAACCACCTAGGCATTTTAACAAACACTTGGTGGGCATAGAGTTGACATTTTATCCAAGTAGATTCACAATCATCCAAACATGTTATTCTAACATTGATTCATTATAGATTCTGAGTATTAACACACATGAGGTCCATAGGACCCTAGAATACAAAACACTACTCACAAATCATGTTCATAGACAAACACAAATTGTATTGAGTACATAGATGAAAATACAATGGAAGGAATGAACCAATCTAGTGTAGATAGTCTTCTTCCACCCTTTGAATCTTCAATCTCCAATGGATGATCCTCCCTTTAAGCCTTGGTAGCTTGTTCTCTCTAGAAACCCTCAATTTCGTGCCCCAAAAACCCTAGCTCGAATCCCCCTCAAAAATCAGATTTCAAGCTTCCTTTTTATAGCCGAAGATTAGCTCGGGCGAGCTCCATTTAGCTCGGTCAAGCTTATTTTGGCAGAGGCAATTGGATCGGCGCAGAGCTCGGGCGAGCTTGTGGAGGCATCCATCTTTTGGCGGCTTTTCCGATTTCTTACTCTCCGAATTTGGTCTTGACGTTAACTGGAGAGTTGTAGCCCTTTGAGTTACCTTTCCAACAAGTCAAAGATAAACTCATTTGGACATCGTATGAGATCTGTGCGTCCAAAATACGCCGGCGAGGTCGGTTTGCCCTATTTTGCCCAAAACTCCATATTTTTGCTCCGAAACTTCGGTTTTCTTCGAGAATTAATACTTTTGAGCCCGGGGACCATAAGGTCGGTTTCTAACCTGAAATGGCAATCAAGAGGGTCAAATGGCATCGAAAGAGCATCGGGAATGGACCAAAACTCTTCATAAATGGATAGATAAATGAGTCGAGAATTCGATTCATCAAAACACTCCACACTTAGAGTTTGATCGTCCCGAGTAAACAATAAAATCAAGTCATTATGTTTTGTCGCCCACTTGCTCTCAACATTCATTTATAGTCTCAAATTTTTATTACTAACTACTCTAACACATATTTACAATCTAACTCCTTTTCGTAGGTGTTACGAGTGCATTCAGCATATGCACCAAGCCTTTAAACCTCTAGGCTACCCTAGTGGACGAGTTATAATCTCGTGAGAGTTTTCAGAAAAGGGAATACTCACAAATCCCAAATGCACTTATCCCACAAGAGTGAAAACAAGAGTGTTTAACAATTAAGGCATGGATTTCTCAAAACTTACTTCACATCCCAAGCTAGCATCACAATCACTATACATTTCAATAGAGTTTTCAAACTGTTTAAGATCACATGAGGGTGCACATTCAAGGAAGTCAATACTAGAGCTATCAAGTGCCTAACCTAGAAGTCTATTCATTTTTGAAGCAAGGCTATTTGAAAAATGGTTAAAGCTTTTTGCACAAAAACGTCGATCGATTACCTATGCTAGCTAAGGCTAGTCCACGGGCTCACGATATGAACTCATTTCCAAGTTTTAGACGCTAAAGTCGTAATCCATAAGGAAAGAGGAGTTTGACAACAAGAGTTCTTAAAACAAGCATAAACCAATCAATAGCTTACGTGAAATCACAAGGGTCGTCCTAAAGCTCAACTTGCTAGCACACAATTCACGTGGCGAACTCACACATGTAAGAGATGATAGAAGGACATAAAGTCAAGTTTTAAGTGATTTTTACTTGGCCTTTGGCCTACAAATGCTTTCGAGGGGGAACTTTTCTTCCTAACCACCGGCATTTGTATGTTTTGGAGCAAAACTTCTCGTGTACATCGAGAGAGTTCTTAGTCGGGGCTTTGCCCTCTTTGACCAAGTAGTTTTTTTTTTTGAATGGGGCTTTGCCCTCTTTTGACTCCACACTTTGACAATATGCCCAATGTGAATATGGAATGTGTGAGAAATAACCACAAACAAGGCACGAGGCAATAGAACTAAAGTCACCTAAAAGCAACCGAGAGGTTTAAGTTTTCATGAAGATTTTAAAGTGTGCTTGCTAAAAACTTTCCCAAGCATGCGTGAAAAATACTTAGATTGCTAGATAGGCACAAGATAGCAATGAAAATTGATTCACAAGAATGTGCATTCAATAAAGCTAGCTTGGTTTTGGACTCAAAATCATGTAAAAGGGAAATGTAAGCTAGATGTGACTTATAGAAGTTGAGAAATGATAGTAACAAGCCTTTAGTAGTATAACACTCATAAAATTGGGATAAAGTACATGAATGCAAGTGTCCATTCAACAATTATAGGCATGACATGACATGAGTGAACTATGCAACTACCCACTGCACACTTAAGAGCTAGCTTAGTCTCTAAGCGCAAACAATAGAGAAAATGAGAATAAGGAGAATATGAACTCCCCTCGTTTGTAGATGTGCTCCCTTTTATAATAGAGACGCCAATGTGCAAAGCTTTATCATATATGATGCAAATACTTTCCCTGATGATAATAGAACATGAGAGGTTAAATGTAACAAGTGATAGATATAGAAATAATAACAAACTCAAGTATGAGCAATATGGTATCACAAGGTCACAAAATAACATCATGGCATATATGTTTACGAGAGTTCAAACGAGGAAAGTAAACTACATCTTCCTTCATGCACAAGGTGTCTAAGTTATAGCAACAAAGTGGTTCCAATACAACAATATAAAGCACATGAACACTAAGGGGCGACATCATTATTTATAGACAAATATAGGGGAGGTGGAGAGGCTTGGCGATGTGAAGTGGAATTGGAGTGAGTAGACCTCACTCCACACTTAAAATTTGATCCACTAATCTTACATTTCACATTCCATATTTAGAGCCTAAGTCACACAAAATCATACCAAATATTTAAATATGAAGAACGAAAATGAAACAACTTACAAACCAGGTTACCTCCCGCGAGGGCTTAGTTTTTCCCGTCTTGGCAAAGACGTAGCAAAGTGCCCCATAGAATCACTCGTGAGAAATCCTTTGCTAGGATCCCTTCTCACGGGGCCTTGGGCATTTGGCGTGTCAATCCACCTTCAAATTCCATTTGAATTTCTTCCCATCAAGTCTACAATGGACTTTCCTTTGGGAGCATGACCTCTTTAAGAATGTGCATCCCTTAAGAACTAAGGGGTCATGGGAGCTTTTTCCAATTAATCTTTTGAAGTAGGGCAAGAAGCTCCAAAACTTGTTTCGAGACGTAGTAGTGAAGAAAGGGTCTTCAAAACTTATCTCGAGCTTGATGGGCACACCTTCCTTTAGTATTTCAATGACGTCCATGGGTGCCCAATCCTCAATTTCCCTCATTAAACTTTCGTCTACTTGTATTCGAGGTGGCTCTTTGGTTTGGTCCATGTAAATCTCAACAAAGTCTTCATACTCTTGGAATCCTTTTTGCTCAATATGTACTTCCTCTATCTTATCACCATCAAGAGATTCAAGCTCATTCGGCATTAGTGGAGGTGAAAGTGTCCGATGAGTGTAGTCTTTTATACTTGAATCATCTTCATCTAACTCATTGATAGCCTGGCCGAGCTTCTCAAAAGAGTAATTTAATAATTTATCATCTTTTGATTCAAAGACTTCTACCTCGGAAACATCTTCTTCTCCATCCACGTTCCCATTCTCCAAGACTTGTTGCGCTAATGTGCTTTCCAACACTTTTCGTTGAGCATCAAGTTCATCCATGCGATGGTTCAAGTCTTGGAAAGCTTGTAGCATGTCTAGACGATCTTGGGAAACCATTGCTTGGTGGGCCTCTTGATTAACTTGAATCATGGCTAGCATTTCAAAGATGGAAGTCCACTGTTAGGTTGGGGATCCAAAGGATATTGAGGGTAGTATGGATCTTCAAATGAGTATTGGCTATCATCTCGATAAGGAGTGTATGAATGTGTCGGATAACCATGATCTTCCCAATAGGCATTTTGTTGCTCCTCCTCTTGGCCATATTCTTGGTTGTGAAAGACTTGTTGGTTGTATGAATCCATCCTCGCAAAACAAAAGAACAAAATTTAGCAAGAGATATGAGTGTAAAGAATGTACAAAAGAAAAAGAAACATATTTACAAGAATAGTCCAAATCTCACAAAATCTACTCTAGTGCTCTAGTTAATTCATTGCTCCCCGGCAACGGCGCCATTTTGAACGTGTAGTTTTAGTACAGTCAAACCAATTTATATTTGACCGATACGTACCGAGTCGTCCAAGGAGCAAGTTTAAACTTATGAGCACTATTCGATTTCGTTCCGATAAGTCTAATCAAATTGCAAAAGGTTTAATTGGTGAAGTTACTAAAGAAAATGAATATGAACAATGTAAACAAACTAAGGGATCTAGAGATAATGTCACTACCAAGGCAAAAGGTGTACTCTAGGGAACTACTTCACTCATGTGTGTTTTTAGCCTCCAAGAATTCAATTTCATGCAAGATACTTGTTTTAGATGATTAGATTAAGGCGTGCGACTATTAAATCAAATTCAATCGCTAGATGTTTTTACTTGATTTAAGGAAGAAGCACCTCACACGTGAGCTTCAATCGCTAGATGTTGTTAGGTCACGTCCAACTCAAGGTTCTCAATCATCAACGCTAGTTGAATGATCAATATCCAAGAGCGGTCATGAACAAGCCTATCTCAATGCTAGAATGAGTCACGCTAGTGATTGTCATCAAGCAATGGTGAATCTACTTTCATTCTAGAACTCTTAGTCTCGCTCGCTAGAACACTCAACCTCAAATTCATGTTTCTAAACCACCTAGGCATGTTATCAAACACTTGGTTGGCATAGAGTTGACATTTTATCCAAGTAGATTCACAATAATCCAAACATGTTATTCTGACATTGATTCATTATAGATTAGGAGTATTAACACACATGAGGTCCATAGGACCCTAGAATACAACACTAAATTGTATTGAGTACATAGATGAAAATATAATGGAATAAATGAACCAATCTAGTGTAGATAGTCTTCTTCCACCCTTTGAATCTTCAATCTCCAATGGATGATCCTCCCTTTAAGCCTTGGTAGCTTGTTCTCTCTAGAAACCCTCAATTCCGTGCCCTAAAAACCCTAGCTCGAATCCCCCTCAAAAATCAGATTTCAAGCTTCCTTTTTATAGCCGAAGATTAGCTCGGGCGAGCTCCATTTAGCTCGGTCGAGCTTATTTTGGCAGAGGCAATTGGATCGGCGCAGAGCTCGGGCGAGCTTGTGGAGGCATCCATCTTTTGGCGGCTTTTTCGATGTCTTAGTCTCTGAATTTGGTCTTGACGTCAACTGCAAAGTTGTAGCCCTTTGAGTTACCTTTCCAACAAGTCAAAGATAAACTCATTTGGACACCGTATGAGATCTGTGCGTCCAAAATACGCCGGCGAGGTCGGTTTGCCCTGTTTTGCCCAAAACTCCATATTTTTGCTCCGAAACTTCGGTTTTCTTCGAGAATTAATACTTTTGAGCCCGGAGACCATAAGGTCGGTTTCTAACCTGAAATGGTAATCAAGAGGGTCATATGGCATCGAAAGAGCATCGGGAATGGACCAAAACTCTTTATAAATGGATAGATAAATGAGTCGAGAATTCGACTCATCAGGAATACAGACTAGGTAAGGGACGTCATACCTAGTTCAAGACGTAGCTTCTCGTAGGGTTCCCTGTGTAATGGTTTTGTAAATATGTTTGCAATTTGCTCCTCGGTTCTACAGTATTCCATTGCTCCTGTGCCTTTCTCTACACAGTCGCGTAGGAAGTGATATCTAATCTCTTTGTGCTTAGTGTGTGAAAACTGTACTGGATTCTTCGAAATATTAATAGCACTAGTGTTGTCACATAGAATTAAAGCACAATTAAACAGTACACCATAATCACTTAGCTATTGTTTTATCCATAGCAGCTGTGCACAGCAAGCAGCAGCGGCGATATACTCAGCCTCGGCAGTGGATAGAGCAATGGAAGACTGCTTCTTGGACCCCTATGAGATCAAGCAAGGTCCAAGGAACTGTGCCATCCCTGATGTGGACTTCCTGTCTGTCTTGCAGCTGCATAATCAGCATCTGTGTAGGCCATCAGACGTAAGTCTCCTCCCTTCGGGTACAATAGGCATAGATCGTCCGTCCCTTTCAGGTACCTTAAAATCCTCTTTATAGCTTTAACATGTGTCTCTCTAGGATCTGCCTGAAATCTAGCACATAGACAAACGCTAAATAAGATGTCAGGTCTACTAGATGTGAGTTATAAAAGTGAACCTATCATCCCCCTGTATTGGGTCGGATCCACTTGTGGTGAGGACTCATCCTTTGTCAGGGTGTCATTGGGAGACATGGGTGTAGCACACGTTTTTGCAGACTCGAACCCAAACTTATTTAGGATTTCCTTCACATACTTCTGCTGATGGATCCGAGTTCCATCCTCCCCTTGTGCTACTTAAAGTCCTAGAAAGTACTTCAATTCTCCCACCATACTCATCTCGAATTCGCTTGACATCAGATCTGTGAACTTTTTGACAAGTCTAGGGTTAGTTGAACCAAAAATAATGTCATCAACATATACCTGTACCACTAGAGTGTCATTCCTTTCCTTCAGGAGTAAAAGAGTCTTGTCCACCTCTCCTCTGACATATCCATGCGACAAAAGAAATTGTGACAGTCTCTCGTACCAGGCGTGGGGTGCTTGCTTCAACCCGTACAGCGCCTTGTCTAGGATATAGACAAGATCAGGATGAGTCTTATCCTCAAACCCTGGAGTCTGGCTCACATATACTTCTTCCTTCAAGACTCAATTCATGAATGCCGTCTTTACGTCCATCTGTTGCAAAGAGAAACCATGGTAGGTTGAATAAGCTATTAACAGTCTGATTGCTTCTAACCTTGCAACTAGGGCGAATGTCTCATCGTAGATATTCCTTCCTGTTAGTTGTAGCCCTTGACCACCAGACGGGCTTTATTCCTTACTATAACTCCCTTGTCATCCAGCTTGTTCCTGAAGACCCATTTCGTTCCAATCACGTTCTTATCCTCTGGCCTAGGAACTAGACGACATACCTTGTTCCTCTCGAACTGGTGCAGCTCCTCTTGCATGACATTGACCCATTCTGGGTCTTTAAGCGCTTCTGCTACGGTCTTCGGTTCTACAAGAGAAACAAAAGAGGCAAATCCACAAAAATGACATAAACTATTAAGATCTACCTGTTCCCGAGAGGTGTAGCAGTGGTAGTCCCTTAGTCTAGCTGGTGGCTGAACTACTCGTCCCTAACGTGTGGTTCTGAGTTCCCCCTCAGGGTTAGCAGGAGTAGGATTCACCCCACACTTTTAGTTGTTCGTCCCGAACAATGCTATTAAAGGGCGGCACTAAGTAAGCTTTTAAAATATGAAAGTTAGACTGTGGGACTCGATTTATCCTAATTCATGCATTACTTACTTATTACCAAATTGAACTGTGCAAATAAATAGAAGAAACTTGATACTTGTACCTTCGTGCTGAGATGCAAATTATTCTGGATGTTTCGGGAGATAGCCCTTTTTTGGCTCCTGGACTGCATTCTCGGGACCGTCTCGCACTATATGGTTTTCTTGTAGCTTTCTCTAGCACGTGATTCGGTTCGGGTTTCAATGGTTTGGTCTTTGATTTTCTTTTGGCAAGGGACAGCTTTTGTAGTGAATCGGCATTTGGCCTTTGATTTGACTCTTTGAGTACTTCACTTTTTGTTCGGTTAAAACCTTCACAATTTTGGGCCTTTGGCCTCTTGATTTGCTTCTTTGAGCTTTTTGCTTCTTTGTGACTTGCTAGTCCATTTTCTCAAGCCTTTTTGGGAGGTCTAATGATCGCCCGCGAGCATATGGAAATACCTCCCCGCTCCTCTCATCCTTGCCGTTTCGCGCGGGTCAAGATGAGGGTCGCTCATCTATTTTCTCGGTTACTTTGACTAGACATAGGACGGTCTGATTCCCATCCTCGCCTTTTTTCTTTTTGCATAAACACTGCATGGCGGAGATTACTTCAATCTTCACTGAAACCCGAAGTGCAGCCTCCACTGACTTCGAAAACCATATAGCTTGATTCGATCCTTCGAGTGCTTGCCAAGCCTCTCTAGGGCAGTTTATGTCAACTCCACATCCCTAGTTTATCTCAGCACAAAGGGACAAATGAGAAGTTACATTCTAAGTTTTTAAACAGTTGAATTTTCACAAGGTTAATGCATGAAATATGATCTATCTTTTTCACATTCTTGAGTTCATATTTTCAAAAAGATAGTATTAAGGGAAAAGGAAAAACATGTTATTTATTTACAAAGGTGGTTCTCACCCCACACTTTTGAACGAAGGCGTGCCTTTCAGCACAACTTAGTTCAAAAGCCATGCAAGCAGATATTGTACGAGAAGGAAATGACATTAAGGAAGAGGGAAGAACAGGACTCCCTTTATTGTGTCGAATGACATGGCTCGAGGCTGGATAATCGAGGGAGTTCGGCTGGGGCCTTGAACTCTTGGCGTAGGCCTGGCTGGCTTAATGTTGCACCCAAGTCCGATTCTTGAATAGTCATTTCTTCTATGCACCAAGTGGGTGAGAGCGACTTACGGAAAAAACTAAATGACAGAAAAATAAAAGACAGAAAGTAAGATAGGTGTCGGGTTACCTCCCGACCAGTGCACTTGTTTAACGTCGTTGGCTCGACAGTACCTCATTCCTGGATCACTGGTTTGGATCCCATGGGTGGCTCAGGTCGTATTTCGCCACTGTTCCTGTGTTGATTTTTGCCTTTCCTTTTCCTGATTGTTGTGAGATGATGTGCTTGGGTCTAGTTCCCATTGTTCTGGTGGTTTCTCCTTCCAACGTCTCTGAGAAGGTGAGGGACCCTTCACAACTAGTCTCTTGAACTGGGTTTTTTGGTGTTTAGGGCTGCCTTGTCCAGTCATGGCGAAAACATGCTCCATCGAGGAGTTGTTCTGCTCAGGCCCTTTTCCCATCCTCCTTCTAGCCTCTTCATTGATCACATAGTTTTCAGCGATTTGCCTATTGATCGAGGGGAAAATTTGGGAAGCTTGCATCTTAAGGCTTGGTTCTGCCTCGTTATGTCCGTTTGTGAGGATCTGGTCGTAGATGGTCTCGGAAGCTTGGGTGATGATAGCTGGGTATGGCTCGGGCAGCATGCTGGTGGTATTCTGGACTTCTTCCATTGCTGACACGGCATTCAGTTCCCATGAAGGTTTTTCCTCATTGCTCCCGATACTTTCTATATCCCAATCTTCTGATGGCTCGGGAGTCTCTTCTGATGGCTCGGGAGTTTCTTCTTCAGAGCTTTCTGCATCTGATTCGTCCATCTCGTCCTCTACAATGTCTTCTTCATTCTTTTCCAGACTAGCCTCTATCCTCTGTATTCCTCTATTAGGTCGGGGCATTGGCCTTCATTTTGTGGCTTTGGCCAAGTCGTCTATAACATCCCACATTTGAGTCAGGGATAAGTGCATGGCTGATCCTCCCACTGCGTCATTCCACAGAGGAATTTTTGAAGAAGGAATATTTCGGTAAATCCATGGTGCGGGCAGCGTGAGACGATGGTGTCATAGTACGTGTAGTATTCGTCCAAAGTCTCATCCCAGGATTGTTGAAGGCACATGATCTTCTCGCGGGTGTCATGTCGTAAGGATGGGGGGAGAATTCTTTCAGAAATTGAGCGCGAAGGTCCACATAATATTCAGCATGCATAGCGGTTGACGTGTAATACCAAATTGTCGCGAAGTCAGTTAAAGAGAATTTGAAGCATTTTAACTTAAATTCCTCTAACATTTCGTTTTCAGGTTTTATGCGGCGGCAATTATGGTGAAAGTTGTGGCAATGCATCACGGGGTCTTCTCCATCCGTACCTCCGAACAGAGGAAGATGTCTTGTTGTCCATGCATATGTAGTGGGTAGCGTCATGAGAAGGGGAGGGAAAGAACAACTTATCCGACGACTAATTCCCCGGCAACGGCGCCAATTTGACAGCACTGCCTTGTCGCGAGGCAATGTGTACAAATAAATTTATAAGTCCGCTACTCGCGACTTAACTACTGGGTAGCAAGTGGTAAGTAGGGGTCGAACCCAAGGGAATTAGGGGGATAAGTCGTTCTTTGAGGGATTGTACAGGCGGGGAACGTGATTTTAGGGTTGATTGAGGTTTTAGCGCGAATAACTACCTGACTTTTTGGTTGGTTTTGGTTTTTAGTGTGGAAAAGTAAATAACAGAAAAGTAAATACTGAAAATAAAAGGAAGACTTACAGCGGTTGTTGCGTGATCGGCAAGTCTTGCGGAACGTCAGCAGTTGATAGTGCAGTTTATACTAAAAAAAAGTAAAGTGCAGGTGGTGTTTTAAGTCAATAAAAGATTCGGTTTCAGGGGCCTTGTATCATAGTTGTTTATCATTGACCGCTAATGATCATACTACGTGTTCAAAGATGAATCGAGGCTATTTCTAGCACAAGACTTGCAACATCGTTTAAAACACTTGTTCTATTTTAGACTAATTCCTCCTTTCGAAGTATCTCAGCCTTATGTGCATCCATTTGATCTTCAGTTACGATCAACCAAATGGTTTTTGAAATAGGTCGAACTCCTCAGATAAGCTTTGCCCGTTAAAGCATCCACTTACCCGAGTATGTTCACAAACCCCACGGAAGAGCTTTGCCCGTTAAAGCTTCCACTCAACCTTGGAAGTTCTAACCTGTTATATGGCACATAGAACAAGTTTTGAACACAGAGAGGCACTAGGTGCAGGGTTTAGCTACGAATATCCATGGGAAAGGACATCATAACTAAGTACTTGAAAAGGTTTTTGAAAGACAGTAAAGTAAAGTTTTCGAAAGTAAAGACAGTAAGGGAAAGGGGGTGAGTACTTCAAGAACCGACAAGAGTACTCAAGAATAATAAAGTAAAGCTTGAGTAATCAAGAACCGACAAGAGTACTCAAGAACGATCTATAATATTCATGAACGAACAAGAATATTATAGATTTCAAACCAAAGATTACAAAGTACCAAAACTAGAGAGATAAGTGTTTTTGAGATTTGAGGATGATTTACAAATGAGTTTGGCATTGGTATTTATAGCCAAATGGGGAGAGAATGGAGGGTGGAGATGGCTTTCATCCAAGTTAGGAGAAGGGAGGAAGAAGGTTGTGGTGGAGGAGGAGACAAGTGGCAAGCTCTTGTGGTGTGTGGAGGAGCCGCCGGTTGCAAGGAGGAAATGGAGGAGGGGAGGTGACTTTGGTCACCTCCTCCACAAAACCGCCGGTCACCATGGAGGGGAGGGGAGAAATGCCACCCATGAGTCATCCATTCCACCCAAAGCTGCCGGTCATCAATGGATAAGAGTGAGTTTTGTGAAGTTTTCACAAAACTATAGGTGTATTTCAGCTCCGGACTGACTTCGGTTGCTCTTCGGTTTGATTTGTTTTGAGTGATTCCATGTCATGATCTTGAGATTTCTTCAGTCGGCGTCTGATCTTGACCTCGGAATGACTCGTAACATCTTTTCTGCGTAAGAACTCCTCCTTAGCGTGTATTCTCTCTAGTCTCTAAAATGCCCTGTAGAAATATATCGGAACTAACAAGCAAAAGTTAAATAGACAAAAGGTCTAATTTAGTGGGTTTAACTGTTTTTTTGATTCGTATAATTATGGTCCATCAAGGATCAACAGCTATCTCATTCTCCCCAGCAACCTCATCGTTAACTTCCACCGCAGGATCATCGTGGACTTGCCCACTTGCTGGATCGGCTATCTCACCATTTTCCACTTGATCATCTGGTGGTGCTTCGTCTACATGCTGGACATCCGTATGAGGTGCGTCAGCATTAGGTGCTGGTGGTGGTTCCCAGTCAGGGTCTGACTCATCTGTGAATTGGAGCTCTCCAGCATCTAGCATGGCATTAGTTGAGGAATCTTTTATCAGGTGACCAGCCATCACCGTCTCATCGAATCTCACATGCACACTTTCCTCAAATTGCTCTAGCCTCAAGTTGTAGACTTTTTAGGCTTTGCTATGACTAGAGTATCCGACGAACACTCCTTCGTCACTTCGAGCATCAAACTTTCCCAAGTTTTCCTTGCCATTATTGTGGACAAAACATCTGCAACCAAATACCTTAAAATGGGAAATATTAGGCTTTCTTCCACGTAACAGTTCATATGGAGTTTTCCCTAGCATGGATCGAAGCGATGCTCTGTTTAGGATGTAACCCGCAGCATGCACTGCTTCTGCCCAGAAGCCTTTTGGAACTCCACTAGCAATTAGCATTGTCTGTGACATATCCTCCAAGGTTTTGTTCTTTCGTTCAACAACACCGTTCTGCTGTGGTGTCCGTGGGGCGGAAATGTTGTGATCAATACCCTTGTTCCTGCATAACGAAAGAAACTGCGCATTCTGGAACTCAGTTCCGTTATCAGTATGAATAGAGGTCAATTTACGATCTAACTTATTTTCCATCAACTTCAACCATGCTTCAAATTCACTATATGTTTAGTGTATAGGAAAATAGTGCATGTATACCTGGAGTAGTCATCGACTATGACCAGAATATACATGTTTCCTCCCCGGCTGACGACGCTGACTGGACCGCACAGATCCATGTGGACCATGTCCAGTGGTGCAGAAGTGCTCACGGTTTGCTTAGATGGAAATGATGTTCGTGCTTGCTTTCCCGTGACACATGCACTGCATACCTGATCAAATGCGCTCTCCACCTTGGGTAAGCCAACTACCAATTCCTTCTGATGGAGTTTGTGCAGTAGCTTCATGCTTGCATGCCCAAACCTCTTGTGCCATAAGATGGTTTCTTATGCATCACTTGATAGACATAGTTCTTCCTCAGGGATGAAATATGGATCAACGGTGTAGATTTCATTCACACTGATTCCTCTCAGAACTGTCTTCCCTGTCTCATTACACCTCACAAGACAATCATTAGAGTTGAATATAACTTGGTTTTTACCATGTTGACACAATTGAGACACACTTAGCAGGTTATATTTCAAGTTTTCAACCAGACTTACCAACCTAATTCGGATAGTATCCAAAATTCTTACCTCTCCTATTGCTATCACGTTTCCTTTGCTTTTATTTCCGAAGATTATGCTTTCTCCGGAGTTTTTATGGAGCGAGTCGAACCATTCTGGATTCCCTGTCATATGCCTTGAGCAGCCACTATCTAAGTATCAGGGATGGGACCTCACTCCTTTCTGCAAAAGAAAGATCAGTTTTTACAAACCCAGACAAGCTTGGGCTTACTGGGTTTAGGAATAAATTTAGCAACAGGAACATAATAAAAGAAATAGTGTGCATCATGGTTAGTTAAGTCAATCTTTCTCCTAGGTGTCTTCCTCAGTCTGCCAAAGATAGATGGATCATTGTGGGGGCGGAAGTGACCGATTCTGCCTTCCCTCATGTATGCATTGACTTCCCTCGGATAACTGGCTTCCGGATTGTGGTCTTGGGTGTCCAGCTAGTTACGGTTCCTTTCATCTATCTCCCTCATTCTTGGACATTCAGATCTGTAGTGTCCAAAGTGTCCGCAATGCCAGCATATTCTATGACTTGGAAGACCAACATACTTGCTTCTGCCAGGTGGTACGGACTTCTTGTTAATCCTCGCATGGAAGTCTATTGTTGAAGGCTTGAGACTCAGATTCTGCTTTTGCCAGATTTCATAGGCTTTCCTATCCTTGTGAGGAACAGAGTCATCATCATGGATGTGGTGTCCCTCCTGTGGACTGGCTTCCCTTCTTGCATGCCTCATACCATGAGGCCTTCTCTGCTGGTGAGAGCTTTCACATGGTTCTGTCATTACCCCTTTTTGACGAACTATTCTTGTTCACCTCTAAATAGTATCAATGAAGAGAGGATCGAATGTAGTCAAACATTTATAATACCGGTAAAGTACCGGGTGGAACCAAGAGGAGCAAGCTAAGCACATGCATTATTCAAGATTGTGTTTCCGTTCGGCTATTCTAAACCCAAAATGTATAAGGGAGTGTATATATCTAAATCCTATGTGGCGAGTAATTAGGGAAAAAAGATAAGTAAGAGGTGTTTCGAGGGGTTACTCCCTTCCTTGGCAAATTCCCAATGATCACATACACGATATTCAAATATTTCATGGTAGTCAAATAGTATAGAACCTAATTCACTTCAATCCCGTAGAAATGATCATCTTCACTACATCTAAACTATCCCGAAGGTCTCTCGATTCTTAGGTCTAGTTTTAAGGTTTAACATGTTACTTAGGCATTTGTTCATACACTTAGTAGCATGACATGTATGAAGAGCATAGTGGATATGAATTTGACACCATTCGATGGGATTAATTAATGATTCGCATAATGATCAACTCCAATAAATCAAACATTCAATTCTAGGCAAGCGTCCATATCCTAAGGTTCACTCTCATGCTTAAGATATAGATCATTTTCTCCATCCTAGAACTATTCCCTAGCTCCCTCAAGTCATAGGTTCAAGTTTTAGTTCAAGTTGTCACTTAGGCATTTTATCAACACCTAGAGTGCATAACATTCATAACACAAGAGAAAATGAAATCAACAATCATCCATATGAATATCAGTGTATATATGTGATCAAAGAGTACTAAGGAGATTCATAAGACCCTCAAAACACAAGATCCACTACTCACACATCATGTAAGACAACATGGTGTGAGTAGGGTTTAATGGCAACAAGAAGTAGAATAGAAGATAAGTAGAAGTAGGATGGTTACTCCTAATGTCTCCCTTTGATCTTCACTTCTCCTTGGTTGGATGATGATTGATGACCTTGGATGAGCCTCTTTTCCAATCTTCTTCTCCCCAAAAACCTCCACACTTAGGTCAAAAACCTTGCTTTCTATTTATAGCCTCAGGTAAAAATCTGGTACTGTAGCAAATTTCAGTCGGCCGGTTGAACTGAAGGTAAGATTCAGCCGCTCGGCTGAAGTTGGCCGATTGCATCGTTTGAAGCCGTAAAAGTTCAGCCGGTCGGCTGGAAATGGCCGTGGACAAGCCTCTTTCAATCTTTATTCAGCCGGTCGGCTGGCTGATTACAGTTGACCGGCTGGAACTTCCCAGGCCTTTTTGGTGGTCTTCTCGTCCGAATTTGGCCTTGCAGTCAACTAGAAAGTTGTAGCCCTTTGAGTTAGCTTTCCAACAAGCTTTGAATCAACCAATTTGGACACTGTATGCGCCCTAGGCGTTCAGAACAAGCCGCAAAGCTCAATCTGCTCGATTTTGTTCCAAATCTTCAATTTTTTCCCGAGTTTTCGTATTTTAGCTTCGACCTTGGGGAAACTTGTTTTCTACCTGAAATGTAGAGATAGAGGTCAAATGACACCAAAATAATGTCGGAAACGACCCAAAACTATAGTGAAGAATGGCCATAAATCAGTCGAAAACTCGACTGATCAACACTCCACACTTACGTTTTGTTCGTCCCAAACAAAGTATGAGAATATGTCAAGGTCATGCAAATGTCGAAATGCTAGTGGTGCTATGTTTTTCGTATATTTGCCTCACTAGATTTCACAAGGTCTCGATCATTATTCCTAATCATGTTATTCAAAGGAAAATGAAAAGTATATACAACCTAACTAGCTCATTTTCATAGGCGTTACGAATGCATTTAGCGTATGCATTAAGCCTTTAAACCCCTAGGCTACCCTAGTGGCCGAGTTATAGTCTCGTGAGAATTTTCAGAAATGGGAATACTCACAAATCCCTAATGCACCTACCCCATGAGAATGAATGCAAGAGTGCTCAACCAAGGCGAGGATTTCTCAAAAACAAATCCCTCACCCCAAGCTAGGACTACCATCACAATATCATCAAAAGAACTTTTGAACCATTTGAGTACCCATAAGGTTGTGCATTCAAGATGATCAATACTAGGGCTATCAAAAGTCTCATCCAACGATCTACTCATTTTCAAGGCAATACAATGAAGACATAGTTTAGTTTGCACAAAAGAGTGTCAATCGCTCACCTATGCTAGCTTGGGCTAGTCCATGGGCTCGCGACACGAAACTCATTCCCAAGTTTTAGGCACTTAAGCCATAATCCATAAGGGAAGAGGAGTTCAACACTAGAGTTCTTATAAAAAAGCAAAGACCAAATGATAGCTCCCATGCAAGCACAAGGGTCGTCCAAGAGTTAATCCAACTAGCACACAATACAAATGATGCACCCGCGCAAATGTAGAATGATGGAAGAACATAAAGCCAAGTTTTAAGTGTTTCTTATTTTCTTTTCACATGGCCTTTGGCTTACAAATGCTTTCAAGGGGGAACTTTTCTTCTTAACCCCCGGCATTTGTATATTTTGCACAAAACTTTTCTAGCGCTCGAGAAAGTTTTTGGTCGGGGCTTTGCCCTCTTTTGACCATGAAATGAAGCATTTTTTTGTTGGGGCTCAATTTTTTGTTGGGCCCATTTTTCGCCCTCTTTTGTTTTTGACTCCACACTTAAAACTTGACAATATGTTCAAGGAATGTATGGAATGCGCGGAAAACAATCATAGGTAAGGCACTAAGTTAGAAGAACTCAAGTCACCAAGGAGCATACAAGAGGTCTAAGTTTTTCGTGAAAATTTTAAAAGTGCTTGCTAAAACTTAATCCAAGGTATTTCAACGAAAATACTTAGAAAATTAGATAGACAATAGATAGCAATGATATTGATTCACAAGAATACCCATTCAAGGGACTAGGTCGGTTCTAAGTTCAAGATCCAATAAATGTGATAAATAGGCTAGATGTGATTTATAGAGATTTAGTGTTGATAGTCACAAGCCTATGTGGTTGAAAACACTCTCATGTTAGGGATAAGGTACATGAATGCAAGTGTCCATTCTAAAATGATAACCATGGCATGAAATGAGTGAACTATGCGACTACCCACTCCACACTTAAATCATAGCTTAGTCCCTAAGCGCAAACAATGAAGAAAATGAGATAAAGGCGCATAGGAACTCCCCTCATTTGTAGATGTGCTCCACCAATAGAAAAGACGTCATTGTGCTAAACGTGATCGAACATGATGCAAATAACTTTCCTTGATGACAAGAACACATGATAGGTTAAAAGCAACAAGTGACAAATAAGGTTATGCAAAACTCAAGTATGAGCAAGAGAGCATCACAAGTCACATGATAACATCATGGCATAAGTTTCATAGAATACAAGCAAGGAAAGTAATCTACATCCTCCATAATGTGCACAAGGTTTCCTTAGTGCCCCAAATGTGAAACTAGAGTCATAGCATGATATAACAAAATAATTCCACTCTAGTCAACTCCAAGAAGGCACATGAACACTAAGGGGTGACATCATCATACATTGAGAAATCAAGGGAAAAGTGGAGGGCTTGGCAATGTGAAGTGGAATTGGAGTGAGTAGAACTCACTCCACACTTAAAATTTCACCCACTAATAACACATATCACACTCCACACTTTAGAGCCTTAGCTACTCAAAATCATGCCAAACACTTAAACATATAGACGAAAAAGAATGAAACACTTACAAACCGGGTTACCTCCTGTGAGGGCCTAGTTTTTCCCATCTTGGCAAAGACGTAGCAAAGCACACCATAGAATCACTTGTTGAGAAGTCCTTTGCTAGGATCCCTTCTCACGGGGCCTTGGATTTGGTCGTGTCAATCCACCTTTAAGTCCCATTTGAATTTCTTCCCATCAAGTCTACAATGGACTTTCATTTGGGAGCATGACCCCTTCAATAATGAACATCCCTTAAGACATAAGGGGTCATGAGAGCTTCCTTCCAAAGATCTTGCAAAATAAGGCACAAAGCTCCAAAACTTGTCTCGAGACGAAGTAGTGAAGAAAGGGTCTTCATAACTTGTCTCGAGATTGATGGGCACCTCCTCCTTGAGTTTTTTAATGACGCCCATGGGTGCCCAATCCTCAATATCCCTCATTAAACTTTTGTTTTCTTGCGCGCGAGGAGGCTCTTTGGTTTGGTCCATGTAAACCTCAACAAAGTCTTCATACCCTCGAGATCCTTTTCTCCCAATAGGCTCTTCCTCTATCTTATCATCACCAAGAAGTTGGGATTCACATTTAGGCTCTTCTATAGCGGGAGGGAGGAGTTCTTCTTCATCAAATAAAAGTTGTTTCCTCTATGTAAGTGATCGGTCGAATTCTTGACCTATTATTCACTTCATTTGATGATGGATTATGTTTGTTTTCCCAACATTTTATTGTCATTTGATCTCTTTTCTAGTGTTTCAGGTCATATATAATATATCTAATACTTTTGGATTGACCCAAAGTAAAGCAAAGCAATTGGTGCAGATTTGGGCAAAAACAGGACAAAACAGGGCAAACAGGCCTTTGCGACGTATTTTGCATGCCCAGGGCTCATTCGGTGTCCAAATGAGTCAAAATTTAGCTTATTGGAAAGATAATTCAATTCCCTACAACTTTATAGTTAACACAAAGAGCAGATTCGAAGGTTTAGATCTCCAAAAAGGCAAAAGAAGTCAGGGCCCGTGACAAGTTCAGCAGCCGTTACACCCTAGGTTGTAATGGGTGTAACGACATGTAATTTCATTCGAGATTTCAACAAGGGCCGTTATAGCCGTTACACACTGGACTGTAACGGGTGTAACGGCCCCGTCGAAGGCAATTTTGAAAAAATCAATTTTAGGGCTTTTTGGACAGATTTTTGGGCATATTTCCTAATTTCGGTTTTAGGCTTTTTGGCCTTTTGGAAAGCTATATAAGAGAGAAAACCAGAAACAATTTAGGGGTGTGCAATTTTGGAGAAGAAACCCTAGCTTGGAGAAGACAAAGCTTTCATCGTGAGAGATTCAACGAGCCACCGCGTCTTTTCGGTTATTCGTTCTTTATTTCTCTATACACTATTTTTGGTAAATCTACGATGAATAGTGAGTAGTCTCGTTATTCTGGGATCCTACGGATCCCGTCCTATGTAACCCTAACTCTTCATGTGATCAAATAAAGTTGTTATTTATGCGATTCGATTATTCAATTTCATTGTGTGCTTAATATTATCGTTCTATGCAAGTATTTACATCAAAGGGTATGTTTGCATTGCTAGAACGTATTTAGGTTATATGCCGAAAGGTGGATGGGCCATAGGAATTAACCGGATTACATGAAATTGATATTAGGTCATGTTTACATGAGTTAATAGGAAAACCTTTAGTTTAATAAATCGAGATCGTTGATAATCCGTGGATGGGCGGCGTTCAACGATTGAGATTAATCTAGACAATGATCCGTGGATGGCGGCTTGTCTAGTGTTATTTCGGTTATATTCCATATTCGATAGCATGAATAATTAAACGTAGAATGATTGCATGATTAGTGGGGTTAGCACGGGTTATGGTCCTAGGATTCTTTCTCTGATAAAAACACAACTTTTATTTTCAGCACATTTAATTTCTGAAATTTTTCGTGACAACCAACTCTTGTTAATTCGGAATAGCTAAATAGGTCGCTAGTTAACTAGTATTCACACACACTGTTCCTTGGATCGACCCTTGGCTTACCAAGGTTATAAATATTGTTTGACTGCAATTTGACCCCTAAAACTCATACATTTGACATAAAGGGTTAAAAATACGCTTGTCAGTAAGAGGCATCATCATTGAAGAATTCCTCATCGGAGAGCCGAGGCGTTGATGGAATGGTGAACTCTTGTGTATTCTCATTCGAATGATCTTGAGATGTGCTAGTGGTGAAGGGTGCTTCACTTTCGCATGTCATCTCGTCCTCATTACAAGATTCACCATCCCATAGCAAGGCTTCTGTGGCGGCTCTCCAAAATTCATCCCCCATTTCTTTATCCCATTTTCCCCTTGAGGTATTAGGATCAAGGATTTCTTTTGCAAGAAATTCTTGCTTCATTTTCTCTTGACGCTCAAGGAGTGTAGCAATTATGGATTCAAACTTAGAGGGTTCACTTGAAGGATGAGGACGTTAAGGGTATGGAGGGTAGGAGTCTTCACTTTTAAAACATTGACTATCATTCCAATTTTGAGTGTAGGTATGTGATGGATACCAAGAGTTTTCCCAATAGGCGTTTGGTTGCTCCTCTTCTTGGTCGTCCTCATCCAAATTATAATAACTAGTTTGATAGCCATGCTCTTGGTAATTCCAATATGGTTGCTCCTCCTCTAGATAGTATTCTCCATTAGAAAAGACTTCTTGGTTGTAGTGGTCCATCCTCGCAAAACAAGAAAGAGTAAGTTAGCAAGGGATATGAGAGTGAAAAGAATGTACAAGTATAAGAAAAAGAGAATTATTCACAAGAATAGTCGGAACTTTCACAAAATCTAATCTAGGGATGTGCTAACTAGTTGCTCCCCGGCAACGACGCCATTTGACGAACTATTCTTTTTCACCTCTAAATAGTATCAATGAAGAGAGGATCGAATGTAGTCAAAACATTTATAATACAGGTAAAGTACCGGGTCAAACCAAGAAGAGCAAGTCAAGCACATACACTATTCAAGATTGTGTTTCCGTTCGGCTATTCTAAACCCAAAATGTATAAGGGAGTGTATATATCTAAATCCTATGTGGCGAGTAATTAGGGATAAAATATAAGTAAGAGATGTTTCGAGGGGTTACTCCCCTCCTTGGCAAATTCGCAATGATCACAGACACGATATTCAAACATTTCATGGTAGTCAAATAGTATAGAACCTAATTCACTTCAATCCCGTAGAATGATCATATTCACTACATCCAAACTATACCTAAGGTCTCTCGATTCTTAGGTCTAGTTTTAAGGTTCAACATGTTACTTAGGCATTTCCTCAAACACTTAGTAGCATGACATGTATGAAGAGCATAGTGGATATGAATTTGACACCATTTGATGGGATTAATTAATGATTCGCATAATGATCAACTCCAATAAATCAAACATTCAATCATAGGCAAGCGTCCATATCCTAAGGTTCACTCTCATGCTTAAGATATATATCATTTTCTCCATCCTAGAACTATTCCCTAGCTTCCTCAAGTCATACGTTCAAGTTTTAGTCCAAGTTGTCACTTAGGCATTTTATCAAACACCTAGAGTTCATAACATTAATAACAAAAGTGAAAATGAAATCAACAATCATCCATATGAATATCAATGTATATATGTGATCAAAGAGTACCAAGGAGAGTCATAAGACCCTCAAAACACAAGATCCACTACTCACACATCATGTAAGACAACATGGTGTGAGTAGGGTTTAATGGCAACAAGAAGTAGAATAGAAGATAAGTAGAAGTAGGATGGTTAATCCTAATGTCTCCCTTTGATCTTCACTTCTCCTTGCTTGGATGATGATTGATGACCTTGGATGATCCACTTTTCCAATCTTCTTCTCCCCAAAAACCTCTACACTTACGTCAAAAACCTTGCTTTCTATTTATAGCCTCGGGTAAAAATCCGATACTGTAGCAGATTTCAGTCGACCGGTTGAACTGAAGGTAAGATCCAGCCGGTCGGCTGAAGTTGGCAGATTGCATCGTTTAAAGCCACAAAAGTTCAGTCGGTTGGCTGGGAATGGCCATGGGCAAGCCTCCTCCAATCTTTATTCAGTCGGTCAGCTGGCTGATTTCAACCGACCGGCTGGAACTTCCCAGGCCTTTTTGGTGGTCTTCCCGTCCGAATTTGGCCTTGGAGTCAACTAAAAAGTTGTAGCCCTTTGAGTTAGCTTTCCAACAAGCTTTGAATCAACTAATTCGGACACCTTATGCGCCCTAGGCGTTCAAAACAAGTCGCAAAGGTCAATCTGCTCGATTTTGTTCCAAATCTTCAATTTTTCCCCGAGTTTTCGTATTTTGGCTTCGACCTTGGGGAAACTTGTTTTCTACCTGAAATGTAGAGATAGAGGTCAAATGACATCAAAATAATGTCGGAAACGACCCAAAACTATAGTGAAGAATGGCCATAAATCAGTCAAAAACTCGATTGATCACTTTTCCTTTGGCGGCCTTCTCCTTTGCTGCCTTTTCTTCTTCATATCCAAGTCCCGGTCTAACAAAGCTTCTCTTGAAATCCTTCTTTTCTTCTTCAACCCTCTTAGCTCGTAGCTCACGAAGCCATTCTTCTTTTCTTTCAGCCTCCTCGCAACTGAGGTTTTCCACTGTCTGAAGGAGTTCTTCATTGTTTTGTCTGAGATTGGTCAGCTCTTTATTCAACTCTTCAATCTTTGTTTTGAAGTCAACCAAATCAGTGTTTCCGATCGTCATACATCTCAGCTCATCACTTAGCTCGCTGATCTGTCTCTCTCTTCCTTCGCAGGTGCGACATCTACAAACATGTTCTACCATCTCTTTCTCAAGACGCATGGATTTGGTTGACCAGAGACGGTTCTCTTCTATGTTATCGTGATGATCCTATTGCATGTCTACCACCCTGTCTTCCAGTTCTTGGTTTTTGGCTAAGAGCTTGGCTATTGTTTCTGCAAAGTCAGATTCGAAAAATACTTTATCAACAAAGGAGTTAGTATCCATTAGCTCACTGGATGTGGAGTGAGCCATCAAGTAGGGTTCCTTGAAACGCTTTCCATCGTCACTGTCCTGATCCGAGTCTCCCATGCGGCAAACATAGCCTGAACTGGTTTTGGGGCAGGTGCTTCTCCTTTCTTTTTCCTACAGCAGTCTTTAGACAGATGCCCCTTCTTTTGGCAGTGATAACATGTTCTGTCTTCCTTTTCTCCTAGGTTTCCCTTGTTTCCACTTGACGTGTCACCTTTGGTCCCTCTGGAGGAGTTGCCACGACCTCCTCCTGTTCTGAAGTTTCTCCTACCTTTGCCGAAATTGGCCATTTTGAGGACTCTTGTTAATAGGGCTATGTCATCGTCCTCATTCTTTGGTGACTCATCTGCTTGTGCAAGATCAAGAGCTTTTTCTATTTTCAGAGCAATAGCCTGGGATTTGTCGGCCTGTCTCCTGGCCATCTTCCTTTCCACGATTCCTGCTTGACTCTGAAGGTTGGCTACCAGCTCTTCCAGTGTAGTGTCCTTTATGCCCTTTTGAGCCTGCGGTGCTAATGTCACTTGATCCCATTTTGAATTCAAGGCTTGCATGAACTGGTGCGTGATTTTCCATTCAGGAAGCTTTTCGTTCAGGTATTCCAGCTGTCCAACTCTGAATTGGAATCTGGTGTAGAAATCTTTCAGGGATTCATCCTTCATCTGCATGATCGTCTCATAGTCCTTTATGGCAGCTAGAATCCTGTTTCTTTTGATGTCTTCATTTCCACCATACGGTCTCACCGGTCCATCATACATATCTTTAGCAGTTTTGTACATCGCCACTTTAATTTGATCTCTGGGAAAAAGGGCCATGTAAAGAATCTTCTTCGCTCTGGCATTCTTCTCAAGACGTTTGTAGTCCTCGTCCGTGTAATCGTCCTTGGCTTTCTCTACTGGTTCATCGTCGGAATCTGTGTCGTCAATGATGGGTAACGGACCTTTCTCGAATATCCTCCAAAGCTGTCCATTCAGCGAGCAGACATGAGCCTCAAATTGATCTTTCCACCAGTCAAATTGTCCAGGCTTTAGCAGCGGAGGCTTCCAGAACGAATCATTGATTGCTGACATGGTTTTCCTGCAAGGCTAACTCAACAAAATCTAGAGAACTCGGCTCTGATACCACGCGTTGGATCGTTAGTATTAGCCTTTCCTTCAGACGCTACGTCACAAAGTGCTTTTCCGTCAGATGGTAAGACAACAGTGGAAATATGATATGCAGGAAAGTAAATAGCGGAAAGTAATTGCACACGATTTTAAGTGGAAACTTTATCACAATGGTGACAGGATGGAAACCACTACCTTTCAGATTTCTCTGAAAGGATTTCCAAACCAGATTATTTCTTATTCATATATGCTTGTAAGGTTTAAAACTAGGTCTTTACTCAAGACACTATTTGATGACCTCTACTCAACCAGACTCAAATAATCTGATCTGAGAACTTGAACCTCGGTGTGCAATCCCAGCAGTCGCTCTTCGAATGCAGGTGCTCGATTCTCCCCAAAACTGGCGAACTCTTCTTGGGCAAACCCTAATGCCTTATATAGGATTTTAGCGGATCTCGTAATCCGAGCCCAGCGATCCGGCCCAATCCAACTTTCCAAATATGATAGATGTTTAGCTGATTAGTCAAGATTCCATCTGTAATCTTTCCTAAATCAGTTCCTTCAAATATTCGAGCCTTCCACTGGTATACGGATATTATCCTTAATATTCTTTGATCACTTATATCTTGTTTGGATCTCTCTTGATTTCCAATCATATCTTCAATCTTCAATCAATATCTGTAGAATATTCTCCTTGAATCTCCGATCAATATTTCCAATCATATCTTCAAGATCTTCAATATTGGGCGCACAATATCTTCGCAGATCTTTGTCTTCGATCTTCACACGCCAACTCAATCTTCGTTGCGTGATTCCTCAAAGATGTGCGTTTCAGTAATTCTGTTCATGGATTTCTGCACACTTAGGCAACATATCAGCTAAGTGTTTGTAATCATCAAAACCAAAGGGTTCCAACAAAAACCCCAAATCTTTCTGAAAACCCTAGCTCTGCGAAGAAGACGAAGATGATTGAATTGAGTTCACCAGGCGCTCAACTCGGCTTTTAAACTTTCTGCGAAACGATTGCGTTTGGCACGCCAGCTGGACCAACGAACATAACGACTTGCACGTGGCTGGCATGTGCTTCGCGCTCCATTTGAATATCACACTAAACGGCGACGTTTAGCTCTGTCCAGAAAAAACCCAAATGATTCTAAAAGCTTCATACCTCCATGCAAACTTCATACAATGCATTCCACTGATCCAAATCAACACTGAGACTTAACCAATCAATAACAAAGATCAATAAACTCAAGCACAAACAAATGGAGTTCAAAACTTATAGTTTGGTACAATTTTTTTATAATTATAATGAAATATTCTAGAGTTGTCATGCATTCGGTTTTTTTATTTCTCAGATTTAATCTTTAGAAACTCTAGTAAAATTCCAGCGCAAACGTTCTCTATATATGTTCATCCAAATACGAGGAAGCTATCGTACGAGCTAATTCACACTTCTCATACTGACTTGATTAAAGTGAACGAGGAGGCTTGGTGCGACGAACTAAAGGTCGATAATTGTATGAATTGATATGTAATTGAATATAACAAAACAACTTACTAACTCTCATTGGATTATCTTTATTTGTGTTTTTGTGTTCGATTTGCTTGCAAAAACTGAGCTCTCGGTATGTTTTCCGCATGGATTAGAAATTTGATTGTATTTCTAAATGGAAAACTTTCCAATGTGTTCAACTTGAGCAAATTGATTTCCTTCTTACTCACATTTTTGACATTGTTTTCGAATTTACTCACTTTTTATTAATAATGTTACCAACCATACTTAACACAAAAATGTTGTTATGAATCGCGTTTTAATCTTAATCATTTATTTGAGCCCAAATGAAGCCCACTAGGACTTATGGGTCAATTTTAATTATAGACGTAGTTTTTCTTTTTGATAATGGGGGTACAACAATTAGGAATAATACAATACATATGAGGTATTATCATCTAATACATATATATTGATATATGAAGCTCTAGTATGACATCGTGACCGGATCTGAAATCGAACATTTCTCCGCTTCTAAAGCACAGGCCGGGTTCGACACCTTTACCATTCATGGATCCGCACATCTACCCCAAATCACCATCGGTACATTCTCGACACTTGGAGCTCAGGTCACCTTGGGCACCTTTATCGTTGTAAGACACAACACGTCCATCTTGACGGTCGGAGGAAGCATATCACGCGCGAGACGTGAAGGGGAAAGCATCCACGCGCGAGGCGAGACGAGGAAGAGAGAAAAGAAAAGGAAGAGGAAATTTTGTGAGGAAAATTGTGTCACATGACTCGAAACCGGAATGTAAGGAATCGTATGCATGTGACTCCTTAACCAACAGATCACCACCCTGTTGGCATTTATAGACATATTTGTTGACAACGATTTAAATTGAAATTAAATTGCATTAAATTATTTTATTCTCTTTCTTCCAAAATCAATCATCTTCCGTGTCCGATCATCTACTAGTTTGACCATTTTCTAATCATTTTCAATCTCACATGGGTTGTTGAACTTCACGGTATGACAAAATCTTTAAATTTATCTGGTTCAAATAAGTAGCTCCACCGCATCGACTGCTATACATGAGTAGTTTGAGAAATTGTTTATCGATCAAAATTGAATTTCAGTGGTTTATTATGCTGAGGCAGATGACGAGTTCAAAAGACCAGAATGAAAACCCCCATGATTTGATTCTGAAGAGCTGCACAAGAATGATATTTTACTATGTGAATCGAATAGTTCAGCCCATCTGGTTTGGGTCTAGTGGTTGAAGAATAGGGCACAAAAAAACGAGGCCTGAGAGTGCTAGGTTTGATCCTTGTTGTGCGGTAGTAGATTTCCCTATAGTGGGTGTGTTACAATTCCACATTGGTCAGATGCTTCTATACCTAGTGGTACTTAAGCACAATGAGTTCTCTCACCCATCAGACTAGTCTTTTGTGGTGAGCTCTTCTCTTGGGCTTAGGTGTCTAACATTTAGTGCTTTCATTGAAAGCTAACATGAAGGGGGCGACCTGGGAAAGGGCTACCTGATTGCCCAACGAGGTTAGAGTGAAAGTCGTCCAGAGTGGGCCATCGTGGGCGTCACTCGGAAGGGGCGACCTGAAAAAGGGCTACCCGATTGCCCAACGAGGCCAGAGTGAAAGCCGCTCAGAGTGGATCGTTTAGAGTAGGCCGTCGAGGACGTCGATCTCCAAAGGGTGGGGCAATGTTACAATCCCACATTGGCTCTGTGCTTCCACACCTAGTGGTACTGAAGCACAAATGGTTCTCTCACCCATCAGACTAGTCTTTTGTGGTGAGCTCTTCCCTTGGACTTAGGTGCCTAACATGGTGGGATTAGTTGAGGTAAAAAATCAAATAGTTCAACCTGAACGTGAATAGGATGGTGTCATGTGAGCGTGAATCGAATAGTGCAACGAGGATGGTAGAGGATTAGTGTATTGTAGTGAACAAAAGAATTGATAAACTTAATTTCATGTTAAGAAAACCTACGATTAAAATTGACACATATGCACACAATGAGCTTCAGTTGTACCCAACTAAATGACTCGGTTTAAAACGCTTAGTAAAAAGTGAGTAAATTTGAAAATAAAGTTTAGAAATGAAGTACGAATGGAACTAATTTGCTCAAATTGGAAAACGTTTCTTTCTATGCGGCGTACAAATTTTTTTATGGCTAACTTGCATAAAATGTAACATGAAAAGGAGACCAGATCTGGTGCAAAGCCCAGATCTTGTACAAAATACAAAACAATCATATCCATCCATTTGCATAATCCTGTGGATGTAAATTAATGAGATTAAAATAATAAATAAATGTATTTTGAGTGTCTATTACTCAGTCAAAGGGTATAATTGACCACACACAAAAACAAAAATTCAACTCTCTCTCTCTCCTCCTCCGATGAACATTACCAGATCTAAATCTCCACCACCCCTCTCTCCTCCCTTCTCCCAACTCCATCATCTCTACAAAATCAAAAATCGGACTTAAATCGATCAAATTGAAGGAGTAAAACTTCGTTGAACTCAATTTTTCACACTCTGGATCATCTTCGACATCAATGGAACTCAACCCAAACTCAAATCAACAGTTTTTATTAAGAAAAAATCGAAACTGAACATGACGAACTATAAAATGGTCGTGACGAATTATAAAAAATCGGACTTAATTCGATCAAATTGAAGGAGTAAAACTTCGTTGAACTCAATTTTTCACACTCTGGATCATCTTAGACATCAATGGAACTCAACCCAAATTCAAATCAACAGTTTTCATTAAAAAAAATTGAAACTGAACATGACGAACTATAAAATGGTCGTGACGAATTATAAAAAATCGGACTTAATTCGATCAAATTGAAGGATTAAAACTTCGTTGAACTCAATTTTTCACACTCTGGATCATCTTCGACATCAATGGAACTCAACCCAAACTCAAATCAACAGTTTTCATTAAGAAAAAATCAAAACTGAACATGACGAACTATAAAATGGTCGTGACGAATTATAAAAAATCGGACTAAATTCGATCAAATTGAAGGAGTAAAACTTCGTTGAACTCAATTTTTCACACTCTGGATCATCTTCGACATCAATGGAACTCAACCCAAAATCAAATCAACAGTTTTCATAAAGAAAAATTTGAAACTGAACATGACGAACTATAAATTGGCCGTGACGAATTATAAATTATCATGACTATATATACAATGATACTGCCAAATGTTGACGAATTATAGACCTATTGTGATGAATTATGTCATAATTCGTCGACAGTGCCCTATAATTCGTCGAAATATGGACAAATTATAGTCCAATTTGGACGAACTATGACATAATTCGTCCGAATTGGACTATAATTCGTTACGAAGGGAGGCGGTTGCGGCTGAGTATCTGCTCTCCACGGCGGTTGCGGCTGAGTATCTGCTCGTGAAGGGAGGAAGAGTCACTGGAATGGTGACGAAAAGAGTGTTGAGATTGCAGGGGTGGACCATTGCAGGGGTGTTGAGATTGAGATCTGAGATTTTGTTTCATGGAGGAGATGAGAGAGAAAAGAGTTTTTTAATGGAGAGAAAGAGAGAGAAATAAAGATGGTTACCATATTTGCCCTCCACGTATTAAAAACGAAATTAAATATATTTGTTTTCAATTAATCAGAGCCATCCAAAGATTTAAATGAATGGTTGAGATAAGTTTGTATTTTTTACAATAATTATCACTTTGCACCTGATCCTAACTCACATGAAAAGCATTCAAGGTAAATCGCAAAAGTCAACATGAGAGAGGAGAGAGGAGATTCTCTCATGGGAGGGAAGAGATAGAGGGGAGTTACAGTCATATTCAACACCTCAGAGACTCATTGTTTAGTGTATTTGTTGATAATATTCCTGAAGATAAAGATGCAAGTTGGCTGTAGAAATTGTTCGAATGCGGTGGAAAAATATTGGATGTGTTTATCCCACACAAGGAGAGAGGGGCAACAAGGACTAGATTTAGATTCGTCAGGTATAAAGAATTGGAGGAAGTCAAGGCGGCTATCAGCAAATGGAATGGAACCATTTGCGGGAGAGGCAAGTTACAAGTCAAGCTAGCAGATTTCGGAGGAAAACCAAGGAGTCGAAAGTTGGAGGAATCATCAAGTCGGCAAGGGAGAGTCTTGGGCATGAATGTAGGCCAAAGTATTATGAGGAAGAATTTAAAGTCAAGTCAGGGGGTGGCCATATCAGAGCGGTTAAAACCCACAGTGTGAAAAGAAGAAAGGTTCCACTGGAGGTGATCCCTGAGAATGAGGAGTGGATCCAAAGGAGTGCAGACGCAGTGCTGAAGGATTTTATACCCACAAGCCAGCTGGAGGACGAAATGAAGCTCAATGGAGTGAAATTCCATAAGATATTTCAGTTAGGAGGAAACAAGATGCTAATCCACTTTACTTTTATGGAAGAATTGGAGTCCTGCCTTTGTGAGAATCATAGCTCTATCATTAGGAGATTCTCAAATTTTCAAAAATGGAGAGAAGAGGAGTCTCCTAAGCTAAGGGCTGCTTGGTTGAGCATCATAAGTTTCCCTTTCAAAGCGTGGAGCGAGGCAAACTTTTAAAAGATTGTAGAGTCCATCGGACACTATTTGAAGATGGAAAATAAGGATTTCCAAGAGACCGGTCTGGAGAGGGCGAGGGTGCTGGTGGAATCGTATTGGATGGAAACAATTTTAGAGGTCATAGAAGCAGTAGTAGGGGGACAAGGCTGCTAAAGTTACGATTTGCGAAGAGTGTTTCTTTAATGGTAGAGAAATAGAATGGATAGTAGATGATATGGCGGATGAAGGGGAGGAGGATAAATTAAGCTATTCCATTAGTAGAGGGTCGAGTTGTATGATCCATCAACCGTGTGCGGTGGGCCAAGGTGGAAGTCGAGGTAGGAAAGCAGATGGGGAGCAGAGCTGTTCAAAAATTTTAACAGAAAAAGACAAGTCTGACATATCTGGGCTAAAAGCACATAGCGCTGTTAAGTCTACCCAACTGGTTTCAGAAACTATCTTAGGAAAGGAGGGGACCAGTTTGACGTCCCGGTTAAGGTCATATAGAAATGATAATAGAGAAGGAAGAAAAAGTTTAAACTTGGAACTGTCAGATTGTAGTTGGGGATTTACTCTATAGGCATGCTTGAAGCAAAAGGAAGAAAGGAGACTGAGAGAAGGGACAAAAGAGCGTCCGACTAAGCAGCAGGGGATAGGCTTGAGCATGCCTTTACCTCTGGAAGAGCACCGTTGCAGGGAACAATTGGTTGAGGATTTTACTGAATCAGGCCAAACCACAAAGGATATTGAGGACACAAATGTATCCCACTTTGGAAAAGCCCAAGAATCCTTTAAATTGGCAAAAAGAAAAGAGACGAAGGAGAAAGCAGAGGCCCAACCGTGTAAAATATCTGACATGCGTATTTTTAACCCTTTATAGTTGTCAAAGTATGAGTTTTAGGGGTCAAATTATAGTCAAACAAAATTTATAAACCTTGGTAAGCCAGGGGTCGATCCAAGGAACAGGTGTGTGAATACTAGTTAACTAGTGACCTATTTAGCTATTCCGAATTAACAAAGGTTGATTGTCACGAAAAACAGTAGAAATTAAATTGCAAAAAATAAAAGGTTTGTACTTATCAGAGAAAGAATTCCAGGACCATACTTCACCCGTGCTAACCCCACTAATCATGCAATCATTATCATGTAATTCATCATGCTATCGAATATCGAAATAAACCAAAATAACACTAGATAAGCCGCTCATCCACGGATCATTATCTAGATTAATCTAAATTGTTGAACGCCGCCCATCCACAGATTATCAACGATCTCAATTTATTAAACTAAAGGTTTTCATACAATTTCATACAATCCGGTTAATCCCTAGGGCCCATCCACCTTTCGGTATATAACCTAAGTACGTTCTAGCATGTAAACATACCCTTTGATGTAAATACTTGCATAGAACGATAAATTAAGCACGATGAAATTGAATATTCGATTTGCATTAATGAAAAACATTCATATGATCACATGACGAGTTGGGTACAATGCACGGGATCCGTAAGATCCCAGAATTAAGAGACTACTCACTATTCATGGTAAATTAACCAAAAACAGTGTATAGAGAAATTAAGGACGAGTAAACCGTAAAGACGCGGTGGCTCGTTGAATCTCTCACGATGAATTGTTGTCTCCTCTCCAAGCTAGGGTTTCTTTTCTCCAAAATAAGTACACCAAATTACTCTGATCGAATTTCCTTTTATAGTCCGTCCAAAAAGGCTGAAAGCCCAAAAATGATTTTTGGAAACAACTTGAAGATCTACCCGCCGACGATCCCGTGACACCCGTGACAGCCAGGTGTGTCGCGGCTGTCATGGCCTGAGCCAAAACTCTCGGGGAAATAAGTGTGTCGTGACACCCGTGACAGTCAAGTGTGTCACGGCTGTCACGGGTTGAGCTGAAACTCTCGGGGAAATATGCATGCCGTGACACCCGTGAAAGTCCAATGTGTCACTGCTGCCACAGCTTGTCACGGCATGCCTTGTATCTCTCGGGGGAAAACAGGTGTCGTGACACCCGTGACTGTCCAATGTGTCATGGCTGTCACTGGCTGTTGCTGGCGCAGAGTCTTTTTGGCCTTTTTCGATCGATCTTTTCGTTCTTTCTGTATCTTAAGCCCAAGGAGTGACGATATGCGTTATTGTCCTGAAACACTAGAGAAAGACATCAAATATGGACAATTTGTCTGGAGAACAAGCGTTATCCTTCATTGAATGTAGCGAATAGTCGAAATATCACCTGATCAAAACAATCCACACTTAGGATTTGTTCGTCCCGAACAAATGTCAAACAAATGGCAGAATAAATACATGAGTGAATGTAATGCTCAACGACCATAAGTTTATAAGCTACCCACTCAAGCATGTGATCAATCCTAACTAACACAAAAATTAAAAGATAACTCACTGTCGTAGAGGACACGAATGCATTTAGCGTATGCATCAAGGCTTTAAACCTCTAGGCTGCCCTAGGAGGACGAGTATAGTCTCGTGAAGGTTTTCAGGAATGGGACTACCTACAAATCCCCTGTACAACTAGCTAATGTGTATGCATGAAATGATGCTCAACTAGTCACAGTAAAGTCATGTCGTACCTCGGATTCATCGTGTTACCTCGACTTCAAGTCAAACATCTTCATCAAAGTTTTCAGACAATCATAGATTAAACGAATTATGTATTCAAACGGTCAGTACGCACGGCTAGCAATCGACTAATCACATGTTGTAAATAGTTCTATTGCAACGTATAAAGAACACAATAGTTACACAAAACATGCTCGCCATTCACCTATGCTGTCTATGGATAGTCCACGGGCTCTTGGCGCAAAGCTCATTCTCAAGTGCCAAGGACTAGGCAATGACCCGTAAGAGAAGAGGAGCCTGGCTTAAGAATTTTCTGAAAAATAGTACGAAAATCTGCATCCAAATTTCAGTGCAAGCACGAGGATCGTCCCTTAGACTCTAGTACATGAATTCTCAAGACAAGTCATGATCGCATGTAATGAAAAGGTGGAATTACACTACGTCAAGCAAAAGGGGGCAGAAATTTCCTTTTTTCATACACAAGGGGTGACTTTTCTCATTTTGCCCTTGGTATTATTATTCTGTTTTTTTTCACACTCAAGGGGTGACTTTTCTCACTTTGCCCTTGGTATTTTTATGCTTTTTTTTCATTCAAAAACAACTACGCTTTGGGTTAATTTTTCACCCTCTTTGAAAATTCAGGACTTTGTTCTTGATTGAAAACCATTTTTTTCTAACTCCACACTTAAAGCTTGACATAGTGTATGAATAAAGGCGGGTGCATGCAGATCACAACAAGTATAGAGAAACACATACTAGTACTAAGGTCACCTAGAAAAAGAGATGCAATTTAAGTTTTTGACCTTTTATACCAGTGTCTACTAATATCAAGTCTCAAACATGCTTCAAGAAATACGTAGAACATTTGATAGTCAAAGGCTAGCATTGATACTGACTCGAGAGAATACACACATGAATAAAACTATTTTAAGTCCTAGACTTCAAATCCAAAAGAATGACAATCAATCAAGGAGTATCGTAGAAAACAAGGATTTCAATCGCAATACATAGACAGTTGACCATATGCAAGAGTGAATGTGATATGCGATGTGTGTGACTATGCGCTACCCACTCCACACTTAAAAATGAGCTTAGTCCCTAAGCAAAGAAATATTAGATAAGAAAAAGTGCATAGGAACTTCCCTCGTGTGTGACAGCTCGAAATACATAGAGATTAGACGATGACTGGTGAGTGAAACACGACTTGTGAGCTGGTAGGTATAGAGAACGACACAATGAGCTTCACAAGGAATAGGTTAGCATCGAAAATCACGTAGAGACCTGGGTAAAGGAATGCCAAAAAAGTAAAGAGGTAAACGATGTGAGTAAAGATGAACAACAGAAACGAAATAACTCAAGCATCAAATAACATGGAAATAGTGAATAGCATCCAAAAGTCAGTGTACAATAGATGAACATGAAATGCATAACAACTGACAAAACGACAAAAAGAAATCATGAAGCGTGAATGCAAGAAGAACTAGCTAGCCCCATCGTCTGCAGCATCACCATCAGAGCCAAACAACTACTCAATGATGTCTGAGGCTGCAGCACCGGCGGGATGAGAAGGGCCATCTTCGTGGCCAGTGCGGGAAGGAAGAGCCTGGGGTGGTGGAGGAAAGGCGAGCTCAGCATGCTCAAGAAGAGTTGATAGTGCACCCTGCTCCCAGTCCTGTGCCCTGATGGCCTGAGACCTGAAATCTGAAAATTCATCCTTGAGCTGGTTATGGGAAACAAAAAGTCGGCTCTGTGTAGTAATAATCGGAGCAAGCCTAGCTAAAATCTGGCGGTGATAACTCATCATCACCCTCTGCTGCTCCCGAATCGCAAACTGGGAGGTGATAATCTGCTGATGAGAGGCCTCTAGGCGTGTGAGACGCTCCTCGAGCGACGAAGGATGAGGTGCAGCAACAGGTGGCCGCGGTGGAGGAGCTGGGGCAGGCGGTGGCTGATCCATCTCAGTAGAGGCAGCCACTTGAGGCTTCGGCACCTCGTCCATGACAACGTCCTCATGCGGAGGCTGGTCCTCCTGAACTGGTGCTGGCTCGCGCGGAGGGGAGGCCATCCTGGCTTGTGCTCCATCGTGGTATCTCCGTCCCCTATCTATGCGGCGTCTCTTTGTTCCACATGGGAGCTCGGGGTTGTGGGTCCACTTCCCGTCTTTCCCAATCATCTTACATTCAGCAATTTTGTCCATATCCAGTGCCAATTCTTTCTCAGTACCGTCCAGGGAGCTGAGGTCCCATCCTTGAGACTCGGCGAGCACAAAAATAAACAGACTGTCTCACATGGCCTTGTTCCCTAGAGACGTGCCCCACGCCGTCATCATCCCACTGAGGAGCTGAAAGAAATCGACCTGGACCCCTCTGTGCATAGAAATCATGATGTCCAAATCGGGGTTAGTGACAAAGGTGGCGCCTTCTAGGCGAGAATTGATGCTCATTGCCACTAAACGGTGAACAATCTTCCACAATGGCTCCTTGATGCCAGCAGCGCTCCAACCGGATCGGAAATAGTAATCAAAGCTGGATATGAGTTTCCAAAACTCATATCTCTCCTCCACACTGTATTCGCCACAGAATCCCTCCAAGGGAGAGCCCAAAACCTCACAGGCCTCGTCCTTGGACATGGTGTAATATCTCTGTCCTGCCCAGAATTTCCAGTGTGTCACTTTCAAGGGGCTGCCTACAACCTCAAACGTTGCTAAAAATTCTTTGAGCAACATAGGATAAGTAGGCGTATGGCGGCGAGTGAACAATATATCAAGCCCGGAAGCGACAAACATTCTACGGCACTGTGGCAATATATCCAACTTCAAATCTGTAAGAGTACCAATGCAGGGGATGATAGTAGGTTTTACCTTCTTTTTGGACAGAACACTGTCGAATCGTCTCCGGTGTTCAGCCTCTGCTCCAAATCGACAGGCGTTTGCGGTAGGGTAGGGGCGTGGCTAGTCGGGCGATGGAGGGGCCGGGACGACGGCCATGGATGCGGCTCGAGGAGTGACGGCAGTCCAGGTGGAGCGAGAGGAGGAAGGACTCCATGTGCTTCGCTGTTTAGCCATGGCGATTTAGGGTTAGGGAATATTGAGAAGGGGAGTTGCTTGGTGGGCGGACGGAGGAGTGGTGGAGGGAGGAATCGGGTGGACGGCTGGGGCGAACGACGGCGCTGACCGGCCGGCAAGCGCTCGAATACTGATCGGAGAAGAAGGGCGGGCGAGAGATCGGATGGAGGCGAGCAAATTTTGGACTTAGCATTTTTAGGGTTTATGAATTCTGATTTGAATTGTCGATAATTGAATAAGAAGAACGCCCTGTGACAGCCATGACACCCTAAACCCTGTCACGGGTGTCACGGCACCTTCGAAAAGCTCTGCCAATTTGACCCCCCGTGACAGCCGTGACAGGTCCAATGTGTCATGGGTGTCATGGCATCCTGAGGAAGTTTATGCTGCTTTGACCACCCGTGACAGCCGTGACAGTTCCTTGTGTCACGGGTGTCATGGCACCCCTTGAAAGTCTCTGCCAAAATAACCTGCCGTGACAGTGCCTTGTGTCACGGGTCCCAGAGTTGTTTTGTCGGTCCAGAAACCTGATTGATGTTCACTCCACACTTGGATTCCTGCAAGGTTCACACACAAATTGTACAATGCAAAATGCAAATAATTGAAGCTTACAACACGGGTTACTCCCCGAAGAGACCTAGTTTAACGTCTTGGCGAGACATAGCTAGGGAGGTGAAACTAGAAGCATTCCCGAGAAGTCCCTTGCTGAGGTCCCTTCCCGAGAAGTAGGTTATCATCGATCCCTTCTGCAGGTGCAAGATGCTTCAGTACGTGGTAGTGCTTGAGGCGTTGCCCGTTGACTACTATTGATTTACCTCCTTCAACGCTAAGTTCCACATGCCCGTCTGGGTGTGCTCGTTCCACTGTATAAGGGCCACTCCATTTAGTGCGTAGCTTCCCAGGAAATAATCTAAGGCGGGAGTTGTAAAGGAGGACTCGCTCGCCTTCGTTGAATTCTCTGCGCACTATCTTCTTGTCATGCCATTTCTTTGTCCTCTCCTTGTAGATACGAGCGTTCTCATAGGAGTCTAATCTGATTCGAGCTCGTGGAGTTGCAGTAATATCTTTTCCCCAGCTGCTTTCATATCCATATTCAGCTCTCTAATAGCCCACAAAGCCTTATACTCGAGTTCGACTGGGACATGGTAGGTGATGGGGCGTATTTATACGATTCATCAAGTACTACTAAACCCACCAAAAATGACATTTGGTGATACGAACATATGCTTGTTAATGTCGTTTTGTGTTTATGGGCATTTTGGAGTCTAAAGAGGAAACACACTTAAAAAGGGGAGAATTGTCCCAAAAAACAGGCCAAGTCATTTCTGGCCGGGCCAAAGCCAGGTCGCGCCCAGCGCACCAACCGAGCTGTCTAGCACTGAATTCAAGTTGCACGGGCAAACCATCTGATCTGACGAATCCGCCTCGAGCAAAGTGATCAAAATGGCAAATAAGGTGGACAATGTCAGAAAACCAAGGTGAATGCCCGAGCAGATTGGCAGTTGGCCCAATTCCAAAGGTCCCGTGCGCGCTGATAGGCACCGAAACTAAGTCGCTCGACCAAACAAGCTAATCTGGCAAATCTGGCTCGACCAAGTTGTTTGAAATGCCCAACAACTTGGGGAATCTCACTTCCCAGACAAAACGCCCAAGTGGAACCAGCTCAAGCCCGATCAAGGCTAAATTAAGGCAATTCCGGCCGTTTTGGGATTTCGACCAGGTTCCAGGCAGATTCAGGGCAAACAACTTCGACCGTTAGTCTTAGAATTGCCTCAGCATTCCAAATCTGCAATCCAAAAGCCAAAGACCTCCAGCCAAAATTCCGGCCAACTCTGGCCAAACTCCGGTCGAGCTTCGATCAAGCTCAAGCCAAGCACAACCAAGTCCAACCAAGTTCCGGCCAAGAAGTTCCAACCAAGAACCGAATTCCCAATATTCCGGTTGGCTTCTATTATTCACTTCGGTTTAGTTTTAGAGTTCGGTTGGCCTCTTCTACTCAAGTCCGGTTGGCCTCATCTAGTCCAAGATTAGTTGCCCTTTGGATGAAGCCAAGCTCAAGTCGGTTGGCTCAAGCATGTGCAAGGCAAGTGGGATGGCTTTTGGCTAAACCAATCCAAGTGAAGTGCTTTTGAGATATTTCAAACCCAAGCTTAGCCCCCAAGTCTTCCCTTGTCTATAAATAGAAGGGCATGTCCTTAGAAATGTATCCTTGTCCTAGTGCTTCGAAGTCCCAAGTCCTTAGAGAGAAGAGAGATTAACTCTCTTCTCTTCATTTTCAATACAAACACAAATTGCTCTCTACTTTTGTTCTTGTTCTTTGAAGCTCTCTTTACTTTCCTTTACTTGTCTTGATTTGGAGCTCCTCTCCCTTTACTTTCCTTGCACAAAGGCCACGGTTACTTGTATTCCTTGACATGAATACAAGTAGCTAAAGCTTTCTTTTACTTTCTTGTCAAAGCTCTCGATTTCCTTTACTTGCACTTGATTTGGAGCTCCTCTCCTTTACTTTCTTGTTTTCCTTTACTTTTGTAAGTATGGTGCTTGTATTCCTTGACATGAATACAAGTAGCTAAAGCATATTCGGTCAAAGAGTGTTCATACTTGTGTATTTACGGAGCCCACCGCACTGTCGTTAAGGTGCGATGTTCTCTGTGAAAAAACAAATTTATAATACCGATACTCGCGACTTAACTATTTTTGGGTAGTCAGTGGTAAGTACGGGTCGAACCCAAGGGAGTCAGGTGAATAGTTGTTCTTTCGAAAAGGGGGGAATTAAATTAAGCAGTTGGGGGGTTGGCTTTGGTTTTAGTACTGAAAAGTAAAGTGCGAGTCTTGACAGAAAATAAACAGTTGATATGGTACTGAAAGTAAAGTAACAGTTGATATTACAATTAAAGGAAAGTATTCGGTTTTAGGGGCCTTGTATCATAGTCTGTTTATCATTGACCTCTAATGATCATACTATGTGTTCAAAAGTGTATCAAGGCCATTTTAAGCACTCGACTTGCCACACTGTCTAGCCCATTTCAAGGTCATAGAGCACTTTGTTCTATTTAGACTAGCACCCCATTTCAAGGTATGCTAGCCTATGTGCATCCATTTGATCAATCATTTCCGATCAATCCAAATGGTGTTTTAAAGAGGTCGAACTCCTTAGATAAGTTTTGCCATTTCAAGCATCCACTTACCCGAGTATGTTCAGGAACCCCACGGAAGAGTTTTGCCATTTCAAGCATCCACTCAACCTTGGAAGTTCTAACCTAATATGTGGCACATAGAACAAGTTTTGAACACATAGAGGCACTAAGAGTAGGGTCTAAAACATTGTATGGTACAAGTACACCCCTTCAACCGAATGAAGGGTTTAGCTACGAATATCCATAGAGGTGGATACCATAGCTAAGTACTTGGAAAAGTAAAGGTTTTGAAAGACAGAAAGTAAAGTTTTCGGAAGTAAAGACAGGAAAGTAAAGTACTTTGAAAGACAGTAAAGTAAAGAAAATAGTACTTACAAAAACTGAAAAGAGTGCTCAAGATCCAACTTCGATTCCAAAGGAAAGTGTTTACATGATTGTGCCCACAAAAGATAGAGAGATAAGTCACTTGAGGACTTGTGATGTTGGAATGAGATGGGATGATCATACAAGGAAGAGGGGAGCTCTATTTATAGGCTAAGGGAGGAGATGGATGTGGATGAGAAGAAGACACATGGCAATGGCAAGGGAGGAGTGGAGGAGGATAAAGCCGCCGGGGTGAGGTGGAGGGGAGGAGAGCCCCCCCCCCCCCCCCCATGTGTCACTTCCTCCTTGAAGCCGCCGGCTATGTGAGGGGAGGGGAGTGGTTGAGAGCTTTGTGATCTTTTCCCCAAAAAGCCATCGGTCCTTTCAGCTCCGGACTGACTCTGGTTGCCCTTCGGTTTTAGGGGCCTTGTATCATAGTCTATTTATCATTGACCTCTAATGATCATACTATGTGTTCAAAAGTGTATCAAGGCCATTTCAAGCACTCGACTTGCCACACTGTCTAGCCCATTTCAAGGTCATAGAGCACTTTGTTCTATTTAGACTAGCACCCCATTTCAAGGTATACTAGCCTATGTGCATCCATTTGATCAATCATTTCCGATCAATCCAAATGGTGTTTTAAAGAGGTCGAACTCTTCAGATAAGCTTTGCCATTTCAAGCATCCACTTACCCGAGTATGTTCAGGAACCCCACGGAAGAGTTTTGCCATTTCAAGCATCCACTCAACCTTGGAAGTTCTAACCTAATATATGGCACATAGAACAAGTTTTGAACACATAGAGGCACTAAGAGTAGGGTCTAAAACATTGTATGGTACAAGTACACCCCTTCAACCGAATGAAGGGTTTAGCTACGAATATCCATAGAGGTGGATACCATAGCTAAGTACTTGGAAAAGTAAAGGTTTTGAAAGACAGAAAGTAAAGTTTTCGAAAGTAAAGACAGGAAAGTAAAGTACTTTGAAAGACAGTAAAGTAAAGAAAAGAGTACTTACAAAAACTGATAATAGTGCTCAAGATCCAACTTCGATTCCAAAGGAAAGTGTTTACATGATTGTGCCCACAAAAGCTAGAGAGATAAGTCACTTGAGGACTTGTGATGTTGGAATGAGATGGGATGATTTACAAAGGGAAGGGCATGCTCTATTTATAGGCATGGGGGAGTGAGAGATGTGGAGGAGAGGCCACCACATGTCACAAGATGGGAGGAGGTCTCAAAAGCCATCGGGGTGAGTCACCTCCCCCTTAGCCGCCGGCCACATGGAGGAGAAGGATAGGCTTGTGGCTTAGCCTCCGGCCACATGGAGGAAGGAGAGTGAGTTTGAGTTTTGTGAGCTCATCCCAAAAAGCCATCGGTCCTTTCAGCTCCGGTCTGACTCTGGTTGCCCTTCGGTTGGACTTGTTTTCAGTGATTCCACGTCCGGTTCTTGAAAGTCAGAATTTGGTCGTGACCTGGAATGACTCGTAATTCTTTTTCAGCTTTAAAAGTCCTCCTTAGCATGTATTCTCTCTAGACTTCAAAATACACTGTAGATAAATATCGGAACTAACAAGCAAAAGTTAAATAGACAAAGAGTCTAATTTGGTGGGTTTAACTGTGTTTATGATTCATACAATTATGGTCCATCATGTATGCATCTTGAGACTAGAACTTAATGTTATTTTGTGTGTCAACTAGTTTGGTGCCATTATTCGGTTGAACAACAATGCTAAGTGGATGCATCGAAAGGGCAAAGCTTAGCTGAGTGGTTCAATCTTGATTAGACAACAAGGCTAGGTGGATGCATCGAAAGGGCAAAACTTAGCCGAGTAGTTTGATCTTCCTTAAGTCCCTTGTTTGATCAGAAATGAGAGATCAAGTGGCTGCACTTAGAACTAGAAGTCCATGTCTTGATTTTGGAGTAGATTGTGGTGTAAGTGCTAGAAATGGCCTTACTTTAAGGTTTAAGTCTTGAAAAAGAATAAACCCACACTTATGAACACAAAGTAAGATCATTTGACGTCTATGATGGTTGTCTCACAAGTAGAGACCCTAGACTGAATATATTTCGTCCTTACTTATCTGTCATTTACTTTCTGCACTTTACTTTTCAGCACTTTACATTTCAGTCTTTACTTTTCTGTCATTTACATTTCAGCACTTTACTTTTCGCACTTTACTTTCAGTCTTTACTTTCAGCACTTTAAATTCAGTCATTTACTTTCTGTCATTTACTTTCTGTATAAAAAACCAACAAAAACCCAATCTGTCTTTACTTTCATTTTCTTTCTTTTTAAAGAACAACTAATCCACACTGACTCTCTTGGGTTCGACCCCTACTTACCGATTGTTAATCCAATAGTGAGCCAATAGTAGTGGACAATATAAATGTAAATTTTGCAGCGTACAACGACGCGCTGTCAAATTTTGGCGCCGTTGCCGGGGAGTTGTGTTTCAGAATAGTTGTTCTATTTGTTTTTCTTTTGTATTTGTTTTATTTTGTAGTCCACCATGTCGTTGTACTACGGAAGCGAGCCTTGGAACGATGAGTTTTCCCCACCATCTTTCCAACTTGAAGTCCGCGAGAAGATCATCAATCTTGAGCAATCCCGGGATGAAACATTGGACGAGTACTTGTCGTACTTCGATTCCATTGTGATGAGCTGCCCGCACCATGGATTCACCAACTTCGATCTTCTTCAAAGGTTTCTCGGTGGGATGATGCCACATGAGTGGAATTGGCTAAATGATACAGCGGGAGGCTCGGTGAATAACTTAGACATGGATGATCTTTGGAACTTGATAGATTATTTGGTCGAGAGGTCAAGGCAAGATCAGGCCATGCGACTCGAAGAACTGGCCCACATGGTGCACCAATTCAAGACCGAAACCGAATCATGGGCGGCTCAAAATGAGGCTGCATATCAGGTCAATGAGATGCTCAACATGAAGCCAAGGGTCAGCAAAGAAGAGCTTACATTGGAGCCCATGGAGCCAGCGGCCGAGGAAATCAAGGCAGGCCCGGTCCTCGCGCTCGGAGCACCCGAGACATGCCCGGTCCTCAATGCCAAACTGCCTAAGTCAGCCCCGGTCCTCACTGCCGAGCCAACATAAGTCCCGGTCCTCATAGCCGAGCCAGCCGAGACATGCCCGGACCTCACTGCCGAATTGCCCAAAACAGACCCGGTCCTCACAGACAGGTTGGTCGAGAAAGGCCCAAACCTTATGGCCGAGAAACCCCAACTTAACCCTTTATGTTTTATGTAGATCATAGCCACTGAAGAGCATGTAGTCAATAATGATGCGGTGCAAGGGGAGTTGGAGGCAAATAAAGGGCAAGAAAAGTCAATGATGGAGCGCTCACTCATCACGACTCAACAAAGCAGCTCAGAAAACTCACTTGTTCCAAAGCAACCCATCACCACTGCCACAAAGAAGAAGCTTAGCATGGGCGCATGCGTAAAGTCACCTACACTTGATGGCACAATGCTGAACTTCCAGAATTGCAAAGGTACCAACCGGTCAAACATGAAGAAGAGACATAGACATGGCCTGGAGGAATGGAAGCCGGGATGGAGTAGCAAGAGACCACGACTCAATGGACCAGCAGCTATGGTCAAGGAGCCCTCATCTTCTCGGCTGTATGTGGAAAAGAACCCGCCGGACCAATGGAGACTAGAACCGAGCACATCACTCCATGCTTTCTTTGGGCGGAGCAAAAGAGCAACCGAGAAGAAGTTCGACCTCAAGCACCCATGGGATCCCAACTTATGATCCATGAGTGAGGTACCGTCGAGCCAACGACGTTAAACAAAGGCACTTGCCGGGAGGTAACCCGGCATATTTTTCATTTGTTACAGTTTTTATGTTTATGTTGTTTCTTTTCATACTCACCCCTTTGTATTTGGGAAAGGAATGTTTATCTTATGCAGGGAACATATGCTCAACATGCGAGCGCATGCTTTGTAACATACGAGCGCATGACCCGAGAATAACCGAGGCGCAACCAGGAATGACCGGCTCGCGCCCGAGGAAACTCGCCAGTACCCGGGCCGTAACCGAGAATGACCGGGCTGCGCCCGAGAGAACCAGGTCCCAACCGGACCCCCTCGAACATCAACCGAATCTGGCCGGGCCAGGCCTTGTCGTTAGCTCCTATGGCCTTGACTTAGCAACGACACCATAAACGGAGTTCTCTTCGTTCCTTACTCTTCATGTCATTTCCTTTCCATTGTTAAAATTGTTTTTTTGTGTTTTGAACTAAGTCGTTCCGAGAGGAACGACTTCGTTCAAAAGTGTGGGGGTATTTGAGTAGTAATTGCACATAGTAGTCAAAACTTTTTGAAAATACAAACTTTCATGATGTGAAAATAGATAGATCCGATTCATGCATTTACCTTGTGAAAACTTAATTGTGTAAGGACATGTGTATTTAACTGTCTACTTGTCTTTGTGTGCTGAGATAACGTAGGATGTGGAGTTGAAAGAAACGCCCTAGAGAGGCTTGACAAGCACTCAAGGGACCGGACCCTTACTTTATTGTTATGTGAAGATTGTGGAGGCTAGCACTTCGGGCTTTTGATGGTTTTGAGTGGACTCCGCCGTGCAGCGTCTATGCAAGAGGCGGGACGGGAATCAAACCGTCCATTCTCTAGTCCAAAGTAGCCGGGAAAAGAGATGAGCGACCCTCATCTTGACCCGCGCGAAAAAGGCAAGGATGAGAAAGAGCGGGGAGGTATTTCCATATGCTCTCAGGCGATGATTGGACCTCCCAAAAGTGAAGGGAAAAATGGACATGCAAATTCTCATCAAACGAGCAAAGCTCAAAGTAAAGAAAAAAAATCAGCCATATGGTGAAACCAAACCGAAGCAAAAGTTAAGTACTCAAGGAGTCATATCAAAGGCCGAAGGCCAAAGTCACTTCAAAAGCTGTCCTTCCAAAGAAAATCAAAAGAGCTCAACCCAATTAGCCCGAATAAATCACGTGCTAGAAGAAGCAAGTAACATAACCATTTAGTAAGATCGGATCCGAGAGTGCAGTTCAAAGGCCTAAAAAGGACTATCTCCCAATCATCCAAAGTAAATTGCATCTCGGCTCAAAGGTACAAGTATCTAGTTACTTTCATATGTGAGCATGATTTCGTTTGGTAGCAAGTAAGTCATGCATGAAAAGGTGAAGTCTAGTTTTGCATCTTTCATTCACATCTAAGACTTAGGGTGTTGTCGTTCCTCTTTTGACTAGACTTGTTCGGGACGAACAAGAATAAGTGTGGGGGTATTTGATGGGACGTATTTATACGACTCATCGAGTACACTAAACCCACCAAAAACGACATTTGGTTATACGAACACATGCTTGTTAATGTCGTTTTGTGTATACAGCCAATTTTGGAGTCTAAAGAGGAATCACGCTTAAAAGGGGAGATTTGCGCCCAAAAACATGCCAAGTCAATTCTGGCCCAACCAAGGACCGAGAAAAAGTCAGCCGCGTCCGAGAAAAGTCGGACGCGTCCGAGAGCCAGCACCAAGAAAACCAGGCCGCGCCCAGGCATCGCCGAGGCCCGCGTCCGGGAGTGTCGAGGCCCGCGTCTGAGAAACCAGGTCCCCGTCCGAGGCCCGCGTCCGAGCCAAGGCCAGCGCCTAAGTAGAACTTCAAACAAGGCCACGACCCTTTTCCAGCCAGAATCCGGCCAAGAGACCTTCTTGGGCCCGGTTTGTATTCACTTCAACATGCCAAAACCGTGGTCCAAAGAGCAAGAACGCAAGGTCCAATTTCCGGGTCCGTCCGAGGCCAAACAGCCGAGTTCTAGGCCATTCTAGGGCACGACCAAGCTCCGGCTGCGTTCCATCAAATCTAGCTCGAGCATTCAACTTAAAATGGCTTTCTAATGCCAGAACCGTCGCCCAAAGGTAGAGAACGCAATGCCGAAAACTCAAGCCCGCTCAAGGCCAAACTAGGGCAATTCCGGCCGTTTTGGGATTTCGACCATGCTCCGGGCAGAATCTGGCCAAATGACGAACGCACAGTCGTCGTGTGCAAACGTCAAGAATAAATTTATAAATCCGCTACTCGCGACTTCACTACTGGGTAGCAAGTGGTAAGTAGGGGTCGAACCCAAGGGAATTAGGGGGATAAGCTATTCTTTGAGGGAATTGTACAGCGAAGGAGCGTGTTTTAGGTTGATTGAGGTTTTAGTGCGGAAAAGTAAGTGATTGGTTGGTTGGTTTTGGTTTTTAGTGCAGAAAAGTAAATGACAGAAAATGTAAATACTGAAAATAAAAGAAAAGACTTACAGCGGTTGTTGCGTGATTGGCAAGTCCTCCGGAAGGTGAGCAGTTGATAATCAGTTTATACTAAAATTGAAAGTAAATGCAGGTGGTGTTTAAATTTAAGGAAAGCATTCGGTTTCGGGGGCCTTGTATCATAGCCTGTTTATCATTGACCGCTAATGATCATACTAAGTGTTCAAAGATGAATCGAGGCTATTTCTAGCACAAGACTTGCAACATCGTTTAGAACACCTGTTCTACTTTAGACTAATTCCTCCTTTCGAAGTATCTTAGCCTTATGTGCATCCATTTGATCTTTCAGTTACGATCGACCAAATGGTGTTTTAGATAAGTCGAACTCCTCAGATAAGCTTTGCCCGCTAAAGCATCCACTTACCTGAGTATGTTCACGAACCCCACGGAAGAGCTTTGCCCGTTAAAGCATCCACTCAACCTTGGAAGTTCTGACCTGATATATGGCACATAGAACAAGTTTCGAACACAAAGATGCACTAGGTGCAGGGTCTAAAACATTTTATAATACAAGTACACCCCTTCAACCAAATGAAGAGTTTAGCTACGAATATCCATAGAGGTGGATACCATAGCTAAGTACTTACGGTTTTTGAAAGACAGTAAGTAAAGGAAAGGGGTGAGTACTTCAAGAACCGACAAGAGTACTCGAGAATAAAGAAAAGCTTGAGTACTCAAGAACCGACAGGAGTACTCAAGACCAAACTATAATACTCAAGAACCAACAGAAGTATTATATATTAAAAACCAAACTTACAAATGCCAAACTTTCTAGAGAGAGAAGTGTTTATGATTTTGGATGATACAAATGAGAGGAGAATGGCTTGTATTTATAGCCAAAAGGAGTGGAGATGGGTGGTGAGGATGAAACCACATGGTTTCATCCAAGGGAGGAGGGAAGAGGTAAAAGCCGCCGGTTTTGGGTGGTAAAAGGGGGAGGTCTTCCTCCTTTGGTCACCTCCTCCCAATAGCCACCGGTCACCAAGGGGAGAAGAGGAGTTTTGTGAAGTTTTGTGATGTTTTCACAAAACTATCGGTGTATTTCGGCCCCTGACTGACTTTGATTGCTCTTCGGTTTGATTTTTTTTGAGTGATTCCATGTCAGGATCTTGAGATTTCTTCAGTCGGCGTCTGATCTTGACCTCGGAATGACTCGTAACATCGTTTCGGCGTAAGAACTCCTCCTTAGCGTGTATTCTCTCTAGTCTCTAAAATGCCCTATAGATAAATATCGAAACTAACAAGCAAAAGTTAAATAGACAAACAGTCTAATTTAGTGGGTTTAACTGTGTTTTTGATTCGTATAATTATGGTCCATCAGATCACCCCACACTTTTAGTTGTTCGTCCCGAACAATGCTATTAAAGGGTGGCACTAAGTAAGCTTTTAAAATATAAAAGTTAGACTGTGGGACTAGATTTATCCTAATTCATGCATTACTTACTTATTACCAAATTGAACTGTGTAAATAAATAGAAGAAACTTGATACTTGTACCTCCGTGCTGAGATGCAAATTATTTTGGATGTTTCGGGAGATAGCCCTTTTCAGGCTCCTGGACTGCAACCTCGGGACCGTCTCGCACTATATGGTTTCCTTGTAGCTTTCTCTAGCACGTGATTCGGTTCGGGTTTCAATGGTTTGGTCTTTGATTTTCTTTTGGCGAGGGACAGCTTTTGTAGTGAATCGGCCTTTGGCCTTTGATTTGACTCTTTGAGTACTTCACTTTTTGTTCGGTTAAAACCTTCACAATTTTGGGCCTTTGGCCTCTTGATTTGCTTCTTTGAGCTTTTTGCTTCTTTGTGACTTGCTAGTCCATTTTCTCAAGCCTTTTTGGGAGGTCCAATCGTTGCCCGCGAGCATATGGAAATACCTCCCCGCTCCTCTCATCCTTGCCGTTTCGCGCCGGTCAAGATGAGGGTTGCTCATCTATTTTCTCGGCTACTTTGACTAGAGATAGGACGGTCTGATTCCCGTCCTCACCTTTTTTCTTTTTGCATAAACACTGCATGGCGGAGATGACTTCAATCTTCACTGAAACCCGAAGTGCAGCCTCCACTGACTTCGAAAACCATATAGCGAAATTCAGTCCTTTGATTGCTTGCCAAGCCTCTCTAGGGCAGTTTATGTCAACTCCACATACCTAGTTTATCTCAGCACAAAGGGACAAATGAGAAGTTACATTCTAAGTTTTTAAACAGTTGAATTTTCACAAGGTTAATGCATGAATTATGATCTATCTTTTTCACATTCTTAAGTTCATATTTTCAAAAAGATAATTATTAAGGGAAAGAAAAAGAAAAACATATTATGTACATAGGTGGTTCTCACCCCACACTTTTGAACGAAGGCGTGCCTTTCAGCAAGACTTAGCTCAAAAGTCATGCAAGCAAATATATACAGGAAAGGTGAGAATGAAAAAACTAAATGACTGAAATTAAATGACTGAAAGTAAGATAGGTGTCGGGTTACCTCCCGACCAGTGCCTTTGTTTAACGGTGTTGGCTCGACGATACCTCATTCTTGGATCATAAGGTGGGATCCCATGGGTGGCTTAGGTCGTAGTGTTGTGGAGCTAAGTTGACTTCGCCGTGGTAATGTTTGACTCGCTGCCCGTTTACCGTGAATCTGCTTCCATTGTCCATGCTTTCCAACTCAAGCATCCCATGGTTGAATACTTTAGTCACGGTATAAGGACCGGTCCATCTTGATTTCAGTTTGCCTGGCATAAACTTCAACCGTGAGGAGAAGAGTAGTACTTGTTGTCCTTCCTCAAATGAGCGCCGGAGGATGAATTTGTCATGATATAATTTCGTCCGCGCCTTGTAGTCTATTTGCTCTTCATAGGCCTCAAGCCGCAATTCTTCAAGTTCGCATAGCTTAAGCTTCCTATCTAGTCCGGCAGCTTTTAAATTTGGATTGCACTGCTTGAGCACCCAATAGGCTTTATGTTCTAATTCCACCGGAAGGTGGCATGCCTTCCCATAAACAAGCCGAAAGGGGGAGGTTCCAATTGGCGTCTTGTATGCTGTCCGATAAGCCCAAAGAGCTTCGTCTAGCCTCTGACTCCAATCTTTCCTACCCGGTTTCACCATCTTTTCTAGAATACCTTTGATTTCGCGGTTGGGATGATATGCTGTGGATGTTCGGTGGTGGACATGGTAGCGCTTCAAGTTGGCAGCCATCATGCAATTGCAGAAATGCGTTCCTTGGTCGCTGATTATGGCCTTGGGTACCCCGTATCTACAAAACAGGTTAGTGCGCTAAAAATCTATGACAGTCTTTGCATCGTCGCACCTTGTGGCCTTAGCCTCTACCCATTTTGACACATAATCTACAGCAACTAAAATGTAAGTATACCCGCATGAAACTGGGAATGGTCCCATAAAATCAATTCCCCAAATGTCAAAAACATCGTTGACCATTATGGGTACTTGAGGCATCTCATTTCTAGCTGACACATTTCCTACCATTTGACACCTATCGCACTTTTGACACTTTTCATATGCATCTCTAAATATACTTGGCCAGAAAAAGCCGCTATCTAGGATTTTTCTAGCGGTTCTCCTAGGCCCGAAGTGTCCTCCACATGCAAACTCATGGCAAAACCTAATAACAGAAGCTATTTCATTATCGGGGATGCATCTCCTAAGTATTTGATCTGCTCCTATTTTCCATAAATAAGGATCATCTCTGATGAGCCGTATTTATACGACTCATCGAATCATTAAATCCCACCAATTCCAGCACTTTATTATACGAACAGTTACTTCTTAGTGTTGTTTCGTGTTTCAGGTGATTTGGAAGCTCTAGGAGGAATCGCGCTTAAAAGACGGCATTTTCATGCCAGAAACATCGCAGTTGAAGAACAGACCCAAAGGAGGGCCGTGAACAGTGTTTTTGGCTCGTGAACAGTAACTCTGGCATGAACAGTATTTTTCGGCTCGTGAACAGTACTCCGGCGTGAATAGTCTCCGCGCGTGAATAGTGATTTGTCGAGTCCAGCCCAGTTCGTCCGGCCCAAAAGCAATGTGAAATTAGGGCAACATACAAGCTAGGGTTTTGAAACATTCTGAAAGGTTCAAGATTGCTTAATTATCAAGCAAAGGAGTAGCTTGGAGATAAAGCAAGAAAGATATGGAAATATTGCCTAAATTATCTTTTGGATTATTTAGGCAATTCTAGGTCTTTCTCAACCTTATAAATAGAGGAGCTCACAAGACCAAATAATCATCTCTCACACTCACAACCGAGTCTCTCCTCTCTTGGCCGTGTGCCCTAGCTTGCGCCGCCCTCATTCCTCCGTGCTCCGCTCAGCGCCGCCGTGCGCCGCCCTCATCAGCCCTCACGGCCGGTTGTCTCTTATCTTCGGTGTAGTGAAGTTTATTCATTCCCTTTTACTTTCTGCATTGTTTACTCATGAGTATGTGTAACTAAACCCGTTATTCGGGCTAGGGTTTGAATAATTGTGACGAATGTTTTGAGATTCTGTTCTTCATTATTATTCTTGCATTCTATTAGTTCTTGTGCAACTATATCAGTTCGAATTATTAGGTTAAGGGGAGATCCGAAAGGGTACAACTTAACCTAGCAATACTTACTATCTTCATCCTGCTTATTTGATACAGACCCGTTAGAATAAGTAGATGCACTAAACCTAATATAACCTGACCAGGAGTATTAGGTTTGCTAGAATTAAAAGTCTATAACCTGACCAGGAGTAGATTGTGGCGTAGTGACTTAACGGTCCTACCTTAGGTTATAACCAGACCAGGAGTAACCACACTTAAGAAAGCAAGAATAAATATCTAGAAAGCAAGGATAAACCAAGTCTCAATTGAAGAACCCTAGCCTGAATATCTTCTCTGATTGATACGCTCTCTCTTAATTTCGTTTATTGCACTATTTCCTAAACTGTTACTCTCACCCAACTGTTTCTTTCTATCTCTTACAGAACAAAGTAGTAACCATCTAGCTCTCTAGGGTTCGACCCCTTACTTACAACTATACTAAGCCAAGAGTAAGCGGACATTATAAATTTAGATTTGCAGGTACAACGACGACCTGTCAAATTTTGGCGCCGTTGCCGGGGAGCTACGCACGGTGAATTTTGTTCTTTCCTTTTCTTTTTTTTCGTTTATTTTTGTTATTTCATGCTATTCGGTGAATTTTCCTAGTTTGCTATTTTCGAAATCCTGTTCTTTATTTTTTATTTTCGATTTCTTGTTTTCCGGTTATTCTCGATTTCGATTTCTAGCTTTTGAAGGGTTCTGTCACCAAGACTTACGAGTCTAAGGAGATTGGGTTTTAAGTGAGACCGCTGTGACTCCTCCAATCTCCTGGGGACCCTTTGTTGCTAGTCTGTTCTTGCTATTCCGGTGTATTGCTATTCGGTGCTTGCTATTTCGTGTGCTATGTCTCACGCAGGTAGTAGAGTTGGTGACAATAGTCACAATGATGAAGTCGAACAGGTTGTCCGAGACAGAGAAGGACAGCTTCCACAACACAACGCACAAGGACCGATCGTCCAGAATGGAGAGATCCGGGGGGCTATCCCGGGATAATTTCAACAACCACCAATCCAACCCCAACCGTATCAACAGTACCCACAGTATCCCCCACCGTATCAGCAGTACTCACCACCACCATAGCCACAGTATCCACAACCACCATACCCCCAGTACCCACCACAATACCCACCATTACCATACCATCCACACCAGCAATACCCACCACCTCAGAGACCTCCACGCCAGCCAGCAGTCAGAGATGATGATGAGGATGATGCCAATGAAGGACCAACCATGGGCGAGCTCTCGGTTCCCAATTTCAAGGACCAGTCATGGTGTATCTACGAAGGACCAGACCTCGCAACTATAACAGTCAGCACCTCAGTCGTCCATCATCTACCTAAGTTCTCAGGGACCAAGGGAGAGTCGGCCACATCTCACTTGACACGATATCACGGGATATGTCTGAACCTGAAGCCATACGGAGTCGAAGTAGATGACTTCAAACTGAAGGCATTCTACTTCTCACTTACAGACGCTGCTACAGATTGGTTCCTATCCTTGCCCTCTGGTAGTATTTACACATGGGAACAAATGCAGAGGCAGTTCGCCAGCAAGTACTATCCAGCAGGGCGTGCAATGCAAGTTTGGAGACAGTTGCAAGAGCTCAAACAAGGACCCAAACGAGAACATGTACGAGTACGTGGAAAATTTTAATGCCTTGGAGAAGAGCTGTTGCAACCTTGAGCTCCCAGAGAAATTAGTCGTCGAGTACATGCTAGATGGACTTCGCAGACTAGATAGGAAACTACTGGAGGCCTCAGCTGGAGGCAACCTCATGAACCTGACCCCAGCCAGAGTCCGACAGAAGATACAAGAAGTGGCAGAAAGTGAGCGGTTCCAGGATGAATCTACGAGAGAGGACGAGTATGCCCGAACAAGAAACGTGTCAAAGGTTGAGCCATCAGTCAGTGCCATGGCCGAACAGATCAAAGAGCTTAAAGACATGATGCAACATGTGATCAGGAGGCAACCAGTCCAGACTAAGCCATGCGGCTTTTGTGCAGCTACCGATCATAAAACAGACGAGTGCCCTACCTTAGTGGAAGACGACCAGGCTGAGGTCAATGCAGTGGGAGACTATCAGAACTATGGGAATAGACCAGGGCCAGTCCGACCATATGGCGCAGCCCAGGCCAATCAAGGAGTCAACGGACAGCCCTGGAAAAGCAACAATCAGCAGCATCAGGCCCAGCGAGAGCCAGCAGGACAGGGTGCGCCTCAACAGACCCAGCAGCCCTACCAGCACCCACATCATCAGTTTCGGCAGAATGCGCCTGGACAGTATCAATAGAGAGGGCCGAACAATAATCAGGCAGGTCCAAGTAATCACGGCTCCAACAAGTCTCTTGAAGAGATGATGAAAGAACTGACATCAACCGTGACCCAACACATGGCCAAGACCGACGGAGCAATAACCGACTTGCAGAAGCAGATGTCCCAGATGGCCACGACAGTCTCAAGGCTCGAAGACAACACAGGACGACTTCCCTCGCAAACTGTTTAGAATCCAAGAGGGAACGTCAGCCAAGTAGAGGTGGTGGATGCAGCATTCGAGGAGTCCACAGAGGAATTCTGCCAGCTTTTACCTGAGGAAGCACCGGCCCTTGTGATCAAGGACACCATAACTCACGGTTCCTCTTATGCCATGCAGGTAGTTGCTTCCGAAGACCAGATGACTGAGAAAGCTGAACCAGAAACAAGGTTGGTGGTAAGGCCTACGCAGAGCGACCCAATCATGAGGCAGCCGCTCTCTACAAGCCATGAGACACCGCCGGAAAAGAGTAAGGACCCAGGGGCCTTCACGGTCACCTGTGGTATCGGTGAGACCCAGATACATCGCTGTTTAATTGATTTGGGTGCTGCTATTAATGTCATGCCTTACTCTTTATATCGTTTGTTGGGACTTGGTCCATTAAAACCGCCTGGGTTGTCTATAGAATTAGGGGATAGGTCTTGTGTTCGCCCTACTGGATTACTTGAAGATCTAACCCTCCAAGTAGGAGATCTTGCTGTTCCTGCAGATTTCTATGTCTTGCAGATGGAGAGAACCAGAAATGGAGAGCCACCAGGGCTAATTTTGGGACGACCATTCCTCCACACCACCTAGACCCAGATTGACATGGGCATAGGCTTACTATCATTGACATTCAGTGGCAAGAAATCAAACTTCTATGTCTACGAGGATGCGAACCGTCCATGCACAAGAAAACCGCCAGATATTATGCACACTTCAGACTACGATACCCTAGTTCCAGATCCACCAGAGCAGACCATACAGACTACTAGGCCAGCAGCTATGGCCAAGACACCCTCACCTTCTCGGGGATATGTGGAGAAGAAACCGCCAGATCATTGGAGAGCAGGACCGAGTGAACAGCTAGAGGAGCACGTTGGGCGAACTGAAGGAGAAGCTGAGAAGAAGTATGACCTTACACACCCATGGGACCCTAACTTGTGATCCCTACAGAGGTACCGTCGAGCCGACGACGTAAAACAAAGGAGCTCACAGGGAGGCAGCCCTGCGCTTTTCATTTTTTTCATTACTATTCATATTCGTCTGAGTCTTGAGTCTTATCATCACATTGTACTTGGGAAGGAAGATGATTTTCATGCAGGGACAGAGGCAATCGTATCCGAAACATTAGCATAAGATTGTATCCAACGTGAGTAGTTCACTCCTTGAATAAATTGTGTCAAGAAGCATGAGCGTTTAAAAGATTCTGTCACAAAGACTTACGAGTCTAAGGAGGTTGGGTTTTAAGTGAGACCATTGTGACTCCTCCAACCTCCTGGGAATCCTTTATTCGTCTTAATGTCATTAACACAGACCTTTCTTATGTGACGAACTCACGTTGCGATACAAGCTTCGATGGAGCTCTCTTTGAGGATTCATAGGAGAATAATCAGTCGTTTCGGATCATCACGCATCGCACGAGGGAAGTGCCTGTCCAACTTTACTCTCTTCTTATTTCCCTTTTATTTATTGCATGCATTGTGAGTCTAGATTTAAGTCGTGCCGTGAGGACACGGCTTATTTCAAAAGTGTGGGGTGGGAGAGTCAGTCAGTGAGTCAGCACGTTTATTTACTGCACCCTGCACAGAGTCAGCACGTTTCCCGTCATTTTTAAAATTTTTGTACATGATACTTCACTACTTCCTAGACTTGCAGTATTGGATAATGATTAGGTGAAATAGATAGAGCCGATTACATGCATGTCTTTGGTGAAAATTAACTTGGGCGACTAACATGTGATTTTAAAATTTTGCGTGCCTTTGTTAGTTGAGATAAACAGGGATGTGGAGTTGATAGAAGCGCCCTAGAGAGACTTGACAGATCATTCAAAGACCAAACTCAGGATATATGGTTATGTGGAGCTTGTGGAGGCTAGCACTTCGAGGCAACATAGTACGAGTCTGCTCCGCCACTGCGGTACCCTTGCGGTTGGTCGGGACGGGAATACTTCACACCGTCCAAATTCTAGTCCAAGTAGCCGGGAAAATAGACAAGCGACCTTTGGCTTGACCCGAGTCAAAAGGACGATGATGAGTGAGAGCAAGTAGGTTCGAGCAAGTCACAATCCGCACCACAAAGCAACAAACCCATCATCATTGTGATAGTTTACACCGAAATCAAGTGTAGAGCGCCTTTGAAGCACCAAAACCGAAATCATCTATAGCTGGCCGAAAAGCACTCAACACTTTGAAGCTCGAATCAATCACGTGCAAGAAAACGCAGCAAAGCATAACCATATAGCAGCGAGTTCGAGTCCGAGAATGCGGTTCATGGGTCTAAAAAGGGCTATCTCCCGATACATCCGAATTGATTTGCATCTCGGCCCAAAGGTAACACGTATCATTAACCCGTGTTTTCGCACAAGTTTAATTAGTAACGAGCATGCATAGAAGGCGGGATCTAGAGTAACCGAGTCATGACCATGTAGCACGTCTAGGATGCTGAGGCATTGTGGTGTTTGCAGTTTTTCGTTCCTCTTATGACCTAGTTCTTGTTCGGGACGAACAAGTTTAAGTGTGGGGTGGTTTGATGAGCCGTATTTATACGACTCATCGAATCATTAAATCCCACCAATTCCAGCACTTTATTATACGAACAGTTACTTCTTAGTGTTGTTTCGTGTTTCAGGTGATTTGGAAGCTCTAGGAGGAATCGCGCTTAAAAGACGGCATTTTCATGCCAGAAACATCGTAGTTGAAGAACAGACCCAAAGGAGGGCCGTGAACAGTGTTTTTTGGCTCGTGAACAGTAACTCCAGCATGAACAGTATTTTTCGGCTCGTGAATAGTAACTCCGCACGTGAATAGTGATTTGCCGAGTCCACCCCAGTTCGTCCGGCCCAAAAGCAATGTGAAATTAGGGCAACATACAAGCTAGGGTTTGGGAACATTCTGGAAGGTTCAAGATGGCTTAATTATCAAGCAAAGGAGTAGCTTGGAGATAAAGCAAGAAAGATAAGGAAATATTGCCTAAATTATCTTTTGGATTATTTAGGCAATTCTAGGTCTTTCTCAACCTTATAAATAGAGGAGCTCACATAACCAAATAATCATCTCTCACACTCACAACCGAGTCTCTCCTCTCTTGGCCGTGTGCCCTAGCTTGCGCCGCCCTCATTCCTCCGTGCTCCGCTCAGCGCCGCCGTGCGCCGCCCTCATCAGCCCTCACGGCCGGTTGTCTCTTGTCTTCGGTGTACTGAAGTTTATTCATTCCCTTTTACTTTCTGCATTGTTTACTCATGAGTATGTGTAACTAAACCCGTTATTCGGGCTAGGGTTTGAATAATTGTGACGAATGTTTTGAGATTCTATTCTTAATTATTATTCTTGCATTCTATTAGTTCTTGTGCAACTATATCAGTTCGAATTATTAGGTTAAGGGGAGATCCGAAAGGGTACAACTTAACCTAGCAATACTTACTATCTTCATCCTGCTTATTTGATACAGACCCGTTAGAATAAGTAGATGCACTAAACCTAATATAACCTGACCAGGAGTATTAGGTTTGCTAGAATTAAAAGTCTATAACCTGACCAGGAGTAGATTGTGGCGTAGTGACTTAACGGTCCTACCTTAGGTTATAACCAGACCAGGAGTAACCACACTTAAGAAAGCAAGAATAAATATCTAGAAATCAAGGATAAACCAAGTCTCAATTGAAGAACCCTAGCCTGAATATCTTCTCTGATTGATACGCTCTCTCTTAATTTCGTTTATTGCACTATTTCCTAAACTGTTACTCTCACCCAACTGTTTCTTTCTATCTCTTACAGAACAAAGTAGTAACCATCTAGCTCTCTAGGGTTCGACCCCTTAGTTACAGCTATACTAAGCCAAGAGTAAGCGGACATTATAAATTTAGATTTGCAGGTACAACGACGACCTGTCAATCCCATAAGTAATGTTTAGCATCATTCCTAAGTTTCATGCATTGTGCTTTAGTAAAAGAAGGAGAAAATGTACCTCCTACAAGGTAGTTGACGATTGAGGCATACCACGGCACCTTAGTTGAGACGGCGTATAGGTGCTCGTCTGGAAATGATTCGGTTACGTGCCTTTCTTCTTCCTCAAACTCCATGGGATGCTTCATTGCTCTGAATATGTCGAAGCTGAAGACCTCTCCTTCTACTTCCATTGATAGCATCCCACTTCCGTAGTCTATTTTCATTTTTGATGTTTTGAGAAATGGACGGCCGAGAAGGATGGGTGCATGGTCTGTTGGCCCGTCATTCTCTATTTTTAAGACGTAGAAGTCTGCTGGAAACACCAATTTGCCTACTTGAACCAAGACGTCTTCTATTTTGCCTTCGGGTTGTTTGCATGATCGATCTGCCAGTTGAATAGTGAGGCCGGTAGGTTCGAGCGGTCCAATTCTGAGGCATGATTAGATAGAGAATGGAAGGACGTTGATTGATGCTCCAAGATCTAGCATGCAGTTCTCGATCCGGATGTTGCCAATTGTGCATGGAATGGTATAGGTTCCTGGATCTCCGCATTTGGGGGGCACCTTTCGTTGTATGACAGCCGACACGTTTCTACTCATTAGCTCTTGATCATATCTATCACTCCTCCTCCGGTTGGTGCAAAGCTCTTTTAAAAACTTAGCATAACAAGGAATTTGCTTGATGGCTTCCAAGAGGGGGATGTTGATTTCGACTTTGTTGAACAACTCAAATATGTCCTTATCCATGACATGTTGTTTTGGTGCTCGGGCTGGTACTGGAAATGGAAGAGAGGCACTGATTTTGGAGGTCTCAGTTATGGGCACTGGGCTGGTCGCTGGTACCGGGCCTGGCATGCGTTCCTCAGGCGTATTTTCTTCTTTCTCTGGTGCGTCCTCGCTTTCCTCGGGCAACTCTGGGCTTTCGTCTTCCTCTCGTTCCATGGGTGTAACGACTAGCTTTTTCCACTCCTAAGAGTTACGGCATTCACATTTCCCTTCGGGTTCTGGACGGTTTGGGAGGGGAGCCGTCCAGACTCCTTTTTAAGCTCGGATACCATCGTGGTTAGTTGAGTCAGCTGCTTCTTAATGTCTGCCATTTCCCCTCTTGCCTCGGCCCGATATTGCTGTAAATTAGCGTGCGTTCGTACTTGGCTGGCAGCTAGTTCTTTCATGATGTCCTCAAGCGACCGGCTTGTACATGGCAGACTCGATCCGGGCTGGTTATTACTCAACCTGTTCTGATAAACTCCCGGTCCTTGGTGTTGGTACTGATTTGGTCCCTTCTATTGATATTGGCCCGTTGGGTACTGGTTTGGTCCCCTTAGTTGATACTGGCTCGTTGGTGGGGCGTTCTGGTTGTACTGCTTGTGGGGAGGTTGGTAGAACGTCTGAGCTGGTTGGGGTACGGATTTGTTGTTGTTGTTGTACCCTGGGTATCCTCCCACTGCATTGGCCTCCACCGGGTTGACTTTGATCATAGTTTGGCATGCATCAGTCTTGTGGTCCGTAGAGCCACAAAACTCGCAAGGCCTTACTTGAACTGTCTGCTTTTGTAAGAGCTGCATTATCATTTCCTTCATTTGTCTCATCTCTTCTGGCATGGAGTTTACTGATGTCTCAGCTTGTGATACATTTTTTGTTCGGAAGAATTCCTCTTGACGAGTAGTCTCATCTCTAAACCGAGCATTTTCAGCAACGTTGGTGATGAGATCCCTTATGCCACTTAATGATAGATTCATCATGGATCCTCCAGCTGAGGCATCCAGGAGCATTTTGTCTAACCCAGTTAGTCCATTAATTAGGTACTCGATGATGAGCTTCTCGGGTAGTCCAAGAGTGCAGCAGCTTCTCTCCAGGTGGTTGAATTTCTCCAGGTAGTCGTACATGGTTTCGTTGGGTCCCTGCCTTATGTCCTGTAGTTGCCTTCTTACTTGCATTGCTTTTGTCGCTGGGCAGTATTTGTCCAGGAACTTCCTTTGCATCTGAACCCATGTTCTGATGCTTCCCGAAGGTAATGAAAGGAACCAGTCATTTGCCGAGTCAATGAGGGAAAAATAGAACGTCTTCAACTTGAAGTCATCTATATTCACTCGATTGGACTTTAGAATTTGGCAAATGCCATGTAAGCGTTGGAGATGAGTTGTCGCAGATTCTCCATTAGTTCCTGAGAATTTTGGCAAATTATGGACCATGAACATGTCGATGGCAATGTTTTCTGGTTCAGGGCTCTCGCAAATGCACCACGGCTGCGTTGCGAAATCTGGGGCATTGAGTTCTCCCATAGTAGGTGTACGGTAGTTGTTATCCCCATAATCATCAAAGATGTGTCCTCGTCTTGGCATTTGTTGATGTTGAGGGAGTGAGGGATGTCTAAGGGGTGGTACTGGACCAGCTTCATTTCGGTCCTCGGGTGGTTCTTGGTTTCTTTGGACGCCTTCCCGATTACGAGCTCCTTGGTTTCGGATGAGATGTTCCGGATCGTCAAGAAATGGAGGCGGCGCCTCATAATTACGACCGTACAGGTTTATCTCGTCGTCATCCTGGTAGTCATTGTGGCTTCCTTCGCGAGACATGGTTGTTTCGAAGCGCGTATTGATTTAAAGAACTTATCCGATTAAGTAACTAATTCCCCGGCAACAGCGCCAATTTTGACGGACGCACAGTCGTCGTGTGCAAACATCAAGAATAAATTTATAAAACCGCTACTCGCGACTTCACTACTGGGTAGCAAGTGGTAAGTAGGGGTCGAACCCAAGGGAATTAAGGGGATAAGCTATTCTTTGAGGGAATTGTACAGCGAAGGAGCGTGTTTTAGGTTGATTGAGGTTTTAGTGCGGAAAAGTAAGTGATTGGTTGGTTGGTTTTGGTTTTTAGTGTGGAAAAGTAAATGACAGAAAATGTAAATACTGAAAATAAAAGAGAAGACTTACAGCAGCTGTTGCGTGATTGGCAAGTCCTCCGGAAGGTGAGCAGTTGATAATCAGTTTATACTAAAATTGAAAGTAAATGCAGGTGGTGTTTAAATTTAAGGAAAGCATTCGGTTTCGGGGGCCTTGTATCATAGCCTGTTTATCATTGACCGCTAATGATCATACTAAGTGTTCAAAGATGAATCGAGGCTATTTCTAGCACCAGAATTGCAACATCGTTTAGAACACTTGTTCTACTTTAGACTAATTCCTCCTTTCGAAGTATCTTAGCCTTATGTGCATCCATTTGATCTTTCAGTTACGATCGACCAAATGGTGTTTTAGATAAGTCGGACTCCTCAGATAAGCTTTGCCCGCTAAAGCGTCCACTTACCTGAGTATGTTCACGAACCCCACGGAAGAGCTTTGCCCGTTAAAGCATCCACTCAACCTTGGAAGTTCTGACCTGATATATGGCACATAGAACAAGTTTCGAACACAAAGATGCACTAGGTGCAGGGTCTAAAACATTTTATAATACAAGTACACCCCTTCAACCGAATGAAGAGTTTAGCTATGAATATCCATAGAGGTGGATACCATAGCTAAGTACTTACGGTTTTTGAAAGACAGTAAGTAAAGGAAAGGGGTGAGTACTTCAAGAACCGATAAGAGTACTCGAGAATAAAGAAAAGCTTGAGTACTCAAGAATCGACAGGAGTACTCAAGACCAAACTATAATACTCAAGAACCAACAGGAGTATTATATATTAAAAACCAAACTTACAAATGCCAAACTTTCTAGAGAGAGAAGTGTTTATGATTTTGGATGATACAAATGAGAGGAGAATGGCTGTATTTATAGCCAAAAGGGGAAGAGATGGGTGGTGAGGATGAAACCACATGGTTTCATCCAAGGGAGGAGGGGAAGAGGTAAAAGCCGCCGGTTTTGGGTGGTAAAAGGGGGAGGTCTTCCTCCTTTGGTCACCTCCTCCCAATAGCCACCGGTCACCAAGGGGAGAAGAGGAGTTTTGTGAAGTTTTGTGATGTTTTCACAAAACTATCGGTGTATTTCGGCCCCGGACTGACTTTGATTGCTCTTCGGTTTGATTTGTTTTGAGTGATTCCATGTCAGGATCTTGAGATTTCTTCAGTCGGCGTCTGATCTTGACCTCGGAATGACTTGTAACATCGTTTCTGCGTAAGAACTCCTCCTTAGCGTGTATTCTCTCTAGTCTCTAAAATGCCATGTAGATAAATATCGGAACTAACAAGCAAAAATTAAATAGACAAACAGTCTAATTTAGTGGGTTTAACTGTGTTTTTGATTCGTATAATTATGGTCCATCACCAAACATCCTTCATGGGATAGTCTTAGAATATCCTCAGCATTCCAAATCTGCAGTCCAAAAGCCAAGGACCGCCGGCCATAATTCCGGCCAGATTCCGGCCAATTCCGGCCAAACTCTGATCAAGCTCCGATCGAGCTCCGATCAAGCTCAGGCCAACACCAACCATGTCCAACCAAGTTCCGGCAAAAGAACCAACCAAGAAACCGAAATCCAGTTGATTTCTACTATTCATTTCGTTTTGGTTTTGGAGTCTGGTTTGCCTCAATCAAGCCAAGTTGGTTGGCCTCATCTAGTCCAAGCTAGTTGCCCTTTGGATGAAGCCAAGCTCAAGTCGGTTGGGAGTGCAAGTGCAAGGCATGTGGGTGGCTTTTGGCTCAACCAATCCAAGTGAAGTGCTTTTGGGATATTTCTTCAAGCCAATGCATATCCTTAGCCCCTAAGTCGGTTTGCTTGCCTATAAATAGAAGGGCATGCCCTTAGAATCCCTGTCCTAGTGCTTCGAAGTCCCCAAGTCCTTAGAGAGAAGAGAGCTTAACTCTCTTCTCTTAATTTTCAATACAAACACAATTTGCTCTCTACTTTGTTCTTGAAAACCTTTACTTTCTTGCACTTGTTCTTAAGATCCAAAGCTCTTACTTTCCAGCAAGCACTCTTTACTTTACTTGTCTTGATTTGGAGCTCCTCTCCTTTACTTTCCTTGCACAAAGGCCACGGTTACTTGTATTCCTTGACATGAATACAAGTAGCTAAAGCTTTCTTTACTTTTCTTGCCAAAAACCGAAGTCCTCTCTTTACTTTCTTGTTGGTTACCTTTACTTTCATAAGTATGGTGCTTGTATTCCTTGACATGAATACAAGTAGCTAAGCATATTCGGTCAAAAGGGTGTTCATACTTGTGTATGCATCTTGAGACTAGAACTTAATGCTATTTTGTGTGTCAACTAGTTCGGTGCCATTATTCGGTTGAACAACAAGGCTAAGTGGATGCATCGAAAGGGCAAAGCTTAGCTGAGTGGTTCAATCTTGATTAGACAACAAGGCTAAGTGGATGCATCGAAAGAGAAAAACTTAGCCGAGTAGTTTGATCTTCCTTAAGTCGCTTGGTTGATCAGAAATGAGAGATCAAGTGGCTGCACTTAGAACTAGAAGTCTATGTCTTGATTTTGGAGTAGATTGTGGTGTAAGTGCTATAAATAGCCTTACTTTAGGGTTTAAGTCTTGAAAAGGAATAAACCCACACTTATGAACACAAGTAAGATCATTTGACGTCTATGATGGTTGTCTCACAAGTAGAGACCCTAGACTGAATATCTTTCGTCCTTACTTATCTGTCATTTACTTTCTACACTTTACTTTTCAGCACCTTATATTTCAGTCTTTACTTTTCTATCATTTAAATTTCAGCACTTTACTTTTCGCACTTTACTTTCAGTCTTTACTTTCAGCACTTTAAATTCAGTCATTTACTTTTTGTATAAAAAACCAACAAAAAACCCAATCTGTCTTTACTTTCATTTTCTTTCTTTTTAAAGAACAACTAATCCACACTGACTCTCTTGGGTTCGACCCCTACTTACCGCTTGCGAATCCAATAGTGAGCCACGAGTAGTGGAACTATAAATGTAAATTTTGCAGTGCCTCAACGACAGCTCTGTCAGTTATCCTTCATTGAATGTAGCGAATAATCAGTCAAAATATCGACTGATCAATATCCCACAAGATAAAAGAAGGAATAGATTACTTAGCTGAAATCGAAACTGAGAATGGCATTGAGGAAGAAGAAATTTGTCATGAAGAGGATTTCATTAGGTGTAACGAGAATTCAGAGGGGTGCACGAAAAGGGATGGCAGGCATAATGCAGAAAGCAAAGCATATATTTCTATGGATACTATTGATAAGGCTAGAAAAGCTTCCAAAATGGTAAAAAGAAAGGTATCCAAGGAGAAAGAAATCTTTAAGTGTCAAAGAAGAAAGAAAAAGGCAGACATGGAGCGTCTCAAGAAATCCTACGTAGATGAATTGGAAAAACAAATAAGGCCAGTCATGTGATTAGAGAACAAGAGAGGAGAGAGTTGGAAAAGAGGAAGGAAGCAGAGAGAACTTACCATTTTGCTAAGAGTTTGGGGATAAAGGCCAAAGCCCCAGAGGAGGTAGTAATCAAATTGTTCATGGACCTGGAACAAGAAGACATAGTTAGAGCGGGAAGGCTAGGTAGTGGGGTTCATCGGAGGATGGGGTTTTTAGGGTTCCCACGCTGTCTTAAAAGAAGGAAGCATTGCTGATGTTTACGACACCTGCTAGAGTGTGTGGTCTCGAAGAGGAGGCTTCAGGGCTCCACCAGGCTCGGATTGAATAGTTTTATCTGCAGCGTTTATTGAGAAAAGAGAATCTAGTGTCTGCTAAGGAAAAAACAAAGGTTTCAGAGCTAATTAGTACAAGCGGCAGAGTTTGGGCTTCGAGAGTAGCCGGTTATTTTCTCTTGATACAGTTGAGAGTAGTTTCTAGTGTTGGGAGTTTTTGGAGGTTTTGTTTAGAGGTAGTTGTTTTTGTTTTCCCAGTGGAGGGGGTCGTCCAGAGTAAAGGAGGAAACCGATCCTCTAGTGATTCTTTCAGTAGAAGATCTCCTCTTTCTTGTTGGTCAACCCTTAGTGGTCGTGTCGGTCGTTAGAGTTGTTGAGTGCCCTAGATCGGGTTAGTGTTCTTGAGAGTTCAGAGTTTTTCTTTCTTTAGAGTTTTTGGAGTAGCAACTTTGTAGTGTGTGGGCCTAGTGCCTTCTTTTTTTGAAGCCATTATGGGCTTCTAATGAATCAAAAAAAATTCAAGGTAAATCGCGAATGGCAGTAGTGGTATAATTGCATTTAGGTTCAAATACTTTATTACACAATTGTCACCAGCAGTAGTGGTATGTTGAAGTAGGACTCAACGTTTGATTATATGGTCAAAATGTTCATGAGATTACTCTTATCCTACCCTATCATGTCATGTCCTTAATCCGATATGTACCTTGCCCATTATGTCTTTACGTAGGGTAATGATCACTAAAAAAATCATACTCCGCCCTTTTTTCAGACCTTGTTCTCTTAAACTGTCCTGCCATATTCTATCTTGTCATACCCTACTATTTTCAATCATATTTTGAATTTTTAATTCAAATTACCCCGCTATGTTCTACTAGTATTACCCCGCCATGAGTTATCCACCGGATATAAAAAAACTATTCGACCCTATCCGCACTGTTAATTGAGTCAGGAGAAGAGGCAAAGAGGAGTAGCCCAGTGGGCGCTCCCCCCTGCGTATGCTCAGCATCCGGGGCTCAAGTCCTCATTAACCCCCATCAAATTAACAAAAAGGCAAATACTACAACTAACTTAACAAGCCTTCATCAAAAAAAAAAAATTGAGTCAGGAGAAAATAATGATACACTGCCTTTACACTGCCCTACAAGGACAACTTTACCCTGCCTATTGTCAATCTCTAAGCCGAACGCAATTTTTTTTGTAACGTCATATTATTATGGACGTATGACGTCAAGCCACGTTGGAGCTTAGACAACGTTCCGGTTAAAGCAGCATACCGCGTTTGACAACAACATCATATTGTTAGATGTGACAAATAAGATAGTAAATTAGAATGAATGATAAGTTTTTTTTTTGATAGTGAGAATGAATGATAAGTTTAAATACAATTAAGAGCTACAAATTCTTTTCTTCAGATGAATTAATCCCACTTGATCTTTCTTTTCAAAAAAAAAAAAAGAAATCCCACTTGATCTTTCATTTCATGGAAATATCCCCATTAGATTTTTTTGATAGGGGAAATATCCCCATTAATGTTATTTAGGTATTTATGCCTCATCCAAACGGCGTCGGTTTCCGAAAAGAAGGAAATGGGTGAATTGTGATTTGTGAAGCTTGTTTTGCCACGCTTCAGTCGTGTCCATCGACGCGGTACGAACCACCAACTCTTTTCGCGAACGACGATTGCAGGTGTGATGAGGACGACAATGGCGCTCAGAGGAGGGGTCGCGGCCGCTGCATGCGCCGGACGATATAGAGCTTCAAATCGGATAAATCTTCCTATATATCTTCGAACCAGATATGCCAACTGCCCCGCCGCCACGTCTTCTCGTTCCCAAATTGGTCCCTCTTCCCATTTTTTCAGTTGTGAAAAAATGGCGTACAATATTTCGAATATTCAGATGATTTACTCGCATTTTTGACTCGCAGGAATTAGATTTCCGATCCGCGCAATACACGAATCTGTACCGGAGTCCGCTACGGCAACGATAACTGCAACTCAAGTTAAAGGAGATGAAGTGAATTCGGAACCTGATTGGAAAATTAAGATGCTTTACGATGGCGATTGCCCTTTATGTATGCGTGAGGTTGTTCGCTCCAGATTCTTGTTGTTCATCATCCTTCACTTAATTGATCACTGATTTAAATTAATGGTGGATTTTTTTTATTATCTAAAACTAAAATTGGGGATATTTGGTTTGCAGGTAAATATGTTGAAAGAGAGGAACAAGGGTTACGGAGCTATTAAATTTGTCGACATAAGTTCTGATGATTATTCTCCAGAAGAGAATCAAGGCCTGGAGTACGAAACTGTGAGGCATTCATAGCTTATAATTTCATATAAATATTTCCAAAGAGTTAGATACATGGCTGATGCTGTGAAGTTGTCATTTATTGATGTTGATGATCAGGTTATGGGTAAAATACATGCAATCATGTCTGATGGGACTATAGTCACAAATGTTGAGGTAAGGCCATTACAAAATACGAAACTCGACGTACCATTTGAACCTGCATCCTGAAAGTACTTTTGGTGGATGCTGATAATGAGAGTTTAGTAGTCATAGCATTGGCACCAAGAGATTGATACTTCTGATGCTATTATTTTTATGTTGATGACTACATTTGTAGGCTTTTAGGAAACTATATGAAGCGGTTGGCTTAGGATGGGTGTATGCCATTACCAAGTATGAGCCGGTAAGTTTTTCCGACTCTTTAAGAATGGTATATGTAATTCGTTCGGTAACATTGTTCATTTGATGAGAATAGTATAGGGTTTGTCAGTATCTAACACAACGTGAATGGGATATGAAAATATCGGTTTAGTGTTGAAAATATTCAATCCTTTTAACGTTAACCATATGGGTCGAGGACTCGAGGTTAAAAATTTAAACAATACCAATTACCAACCTGATAAAGCCTTGTGCTAAAGTAACAAATAAAGTATATAAATTTTAAGAAATCAAAACATTAAAGCTAAATTTTTTGTTAAAAAAACCCAAAATTCAGTTATCTCTACGTGGACCATGAAATCCAAATCCCCACAAATAGTTTAATTGATGTTTGATTGTTTTTCTGACATTTTGTGCCACTGTTGTGGGCTTTAATAGTGTTGCCTACATTTTGGTCAATACATATATTGTTTACAAGGCTCCTGGCTGGTGTTGTTATTGTATTGCTATAAACATCTCTAGTTTGAGTGTTTAATGTATTTTTAACATTTTGAAATTTTGAGTTTATGTTAAACGTGTAATTTTGCACTAGTTTGTGTCTTTCTGAGTTTAACTAGCGACGACAAGTTAAATATTTGCTTTATGGTTTACATAGGAACTTTTGTAATAAATTGATTCTAAGTGTAGTGAGTTAAATGAGTTGAATTAGAGGCGGATCCACGACCAACATATGGGGGGCAGCTGCACCGACCCATTTTTTGGATTTTAAACCAAAACTAGTTATTTAGCTTAATGTGACTAATGATTGTAACATCTTGTCTCGGTGATTTTAATAACATGCCCCAAAAGTATAAAAATAAATTTGAATTTGAAAACCAATTTGATGATCCATCAATAAATAACTTAATTGTTTCTTACATATGTTCTCGTTTAGTAGTTTGTGAAAGGTAAGAACAGGAGATGATGATATCTTAACAGATTTCATAAATCATAAAACAGGGGTTTTGAACATAGTAGTCATTTTCAGAGTTTTTTGAATACTAATCTCGGAAAACTTCATGGAACTCCATTCTCAAAAACTCTACTACGCCTAAATTACTTGGAAAAAATTCTATGTGGGGTATAGATCCGAACCATGGTTGTTAATTTGACTAGCAGTTGAGGTATAGATCTTCTATTCCTGACAAGTTTAATAAACCGTTTGGGTGAGTTTGAGAGTCTTTTTACCTGTGTAAACTTCAACATAAACATGGCCATACTTGTATATTTGACTGCCCTAAAAATTTATTCATGTTCATCTTTGTTTCTCTAAAAAGGTTGCAACAATAGCTGATGCAGTCTATAGTGTTTGGGCAAAATATCGGCTTCCAATAACTGGTATGTGTTTTTCTACAATGAACCTAGGCTTCGTCTGATGTATGTGCTAATACAAATTGTCCTTTGTTTTTTAGGCCGGCTGCCACTGGAGCAGGTTCTTGAAGCCAGAAAGAAAAGCAAGGTTTGTAAATTTTCCTGTGTTTGCAGACTGTGTATATTTATCATATCGTAACAAATCAGACGTCGATCAGATGATCACAAGGCTTTTACTATTTAATTTGAGATGCCGTCATATCCTTTCAGGTTCCATACTAATTTAGTGGTTGGTTTATTTTGTCAACACAGGAGGAAGTGTGCAATGACAACAGCTCCTGCAAAATGTAATTGGGTTCCAGCAGTAGCTGCTGGAAATGTGAAACTCAGAAAGAGAATATGTATAAATGTATTGTTGTATTAGTCACAGATTTGGTACATAGAAACTGGAAGAGTTACGGTCTAAAATGCCATTCCTTCATATACTAGACCACACATGTTGTAACTTGATCCTTTCGATGTTGATACTTGTTGTAAATGAGCATACATTGGAAAAATGATAAAAATCCTTCAAATTGGTTTATTTCTTACCCAATTTGTGATATTGATTTTTTTTTGTGATGGTAAGTTTTTTACATCTCATATACAAGCATTGATTTGACACTTAGCACCTCCAGCATCCATTTGTATTATGCAACACTTCCGCGAGGAGATGAACTACACCTCCGCGAGGCAGGTAATGAGAAATATGTTATTCGGGGGAGTTGAACCCTTGACCTTTTGACAAATTATCAAGAGATCAAATCACTTGACCAAAACCTCTGTCGTGATATTGATTTCTAATTTACTCTTTTTTACTGAGTCTTAAATTTAGTCACCACATATGGGTCAACTGAAGTTTAATCGGCGCATATTTGTCATAATTAATCAACACTACGTATTATATCAGGTATGCGATGTTTACATTTATAGTGACAACATCAACAACGCTCAGTGTACAATTGGAAGAAGAAAAAAAATCATTGAATCAGTTTAGAAAATTTTACATACATAGGTAGCTTACATTTGAGCAGTGTTCTAAAAAACGGCCGCCTAGGCGGGGCCTAGGCGGTCGTTTTTAGAACCCGTTCCGTTTTATCCAATTAGGCGGTCCTAGGCGGTCCTGGGCGGTTAAATCGGCTTCTGGGCGGTCTAAATCGGCTTCTGGGCGGTCTAAATCGGTTTTTAGGCGGAATGATCAACTACATGTCAATAGTCAAACTTGAAGGGCTTATTTGTTAATTTTTAAAAATTAACTTATTGAAACTAGGATTTAGATTTCAATGCTTTAATTTGTATTGTTTCTGGTGCATGTTTCTTATTTTTCATAATTTGGATTTGATTAAATGTTCATATTTCTTTGCAATGTGCATGAAGTTATGTGGAAGAAGAAGTTTGTATATTAAATAATGTATATATAATTATATATTTTAAAATATTAAAATATTCGAAACCGATTAATCCCCGCCTAGGCCCCGATTAATCCCCGCCTAGGCCTTTTCGGGACCCGTCCGCCCGATTCCCGCCTAGCGTTTTTTTGAACACTGCATTTGAGTCGAACCCAGACCGGTTGGTAGCTTACATTTTATTTTATTTTTATCAACTCTATTCCACTTAAAGTTTTTTTTTTGATTCATACGTGGTCATGACCACCAAAAACAATTCAGAGCCACTCTAAAACACAAGATTCTCTAACAAGAACACTCATCTCTAGACGCAACAACCACTAGATGCTAACCTTAAAACGACTTTAAAGCACTGGAAAACAACTCCCTGCCTTGTGACCAGGAGAACAGAAACTCCTGCAGACAGAAACTATAAAAGAGGAAAAAACAAGAGACCCAACTTGACAAAAGGCCTCCACTAGACCCTCTTGAATCAAAACTCCACTCCATCGATGGACAAACTCTCTACCCCCACCAGCTCCTCAACTCTTGCTCCAATCTTTACGAACTTGGACTGATGAATGAAAACTAGACCACTCCATGATGATTCTTAGATTACAGAACGCTTGTTATTCCTATCTTCCAATGGATCCTCTTATATTCCACAAAAACGTACGCGCCTAGTATATTCCTTAAATAGAAAGAGGTGAGTGGCAATTTGAGCTCCTACATCCTCTCCAGGCCACAATCTCATATACACGTCCCTCTTCATTTGACTAATGAAACAAGCTGCCAAGGGAGAAAGCGGGTCTCTCAACTCAAACCATCCAAAACAGAAATTTTCTTCCTCTTTCTCCCATGGCCATCCCCCTCCTTTTAATACTAATCTTATCAGCCATCCCTATTTCTCAATCTCAACTTTCTGAAACTTATTACCACAAAACATGCCCCAAGTTTGAGCAGATTGTGGCTGATACCGTCACAAACAAGCAACTTTCCACCCCCACAGCCGCAGCTGGCACCCTACGCCTCATTGTCCATGACTGCTTTGTTGAAGGCTGTGATGCCTCCGTTCTCATCGCTTCCAATGCTTTTAACGTCGCTGAACGTGATGCCGACATCAACCTATCTCTTCCTGGCGACGCTTATGATGTCATTGTCCGTGCCAAAACCGCCCTCGAGCTTCAATGCCCAGGTATTCAACTATTTTGCTACCTCCATTACATTCTAACCTTAAACTTCAAACTCCGAATTAACTTATCCAGCTTTCATGCTATAATATCGATCAGGAGTGGTTTCATGCGCTGACATTTTGGCCCTGGCTACGCGCAACATGGTGAACATGGTCGGAGTCCCGTTCTACAAAGTGCCATTAGGCCGCAAAGACGGGCTAATCTCCCAAGCCTCCCGGGTCGAAGGTAACCTCCCAAGAGTCAATTGGACGATGACCCAAATCATCAACCTCTTTGCTACCAAAGGTTTCACAATAGGTGAAATGGTGGCCCTCAGCGGCGGCCACACAATCGGCTTCTCCCACTGCAACGAGTTCTCAAATCGTATCTTCAACTACAGCTCCACCTCCCAATACGACCCGTCGCTTAACCCGAAGTACGCAGAGAGGCTGAGGGAAATGTGCGCCAATTACAAAGTCGACACGGGCATGTCGGCATTCAATGACGTCATGACTCCTGGCAAATTTGATAACATGTATTTTCAAAATCTGAGGCGTGGGCTGGGGCTGTTGGCTACGGATAACGAGCTGTATACAGACCCCAGGACGCGCCCGTTTGTGGAAAAGTATGCAGATGACCAGAAAGCTTTTTTTGATGACTTCGCAGCGGCGATGCAAAAGTTGAGCATGGTGGGAGTGAAAAGTAAGGAGGGAGAGGTGAGGTACAGATGCGATGCCTTCAACTCCCTCAACACATAATCAAACATGTCTCTCAATCCAAATCCACCTTGTTTTGATTATGTAATTTAAGGAACATAGAAGAGATGCTTTAATATGAGGTGTTAGCGCGATTGTAATAAAATGGTAAATTACGAGTAGATGAATTTGAATTGTGTAATATGAACATTATTAATTGAGTAAATGTATATTTTGAATGGTACAGCTACAAAAATCTGTAAAATGATAAACAGATGCGAATAAATTACAATCGGAGTTGAGACTTGTTGTACGATTTTCTGAATTTCCACGGAAGCTAATCGGAGCTTACCCAGAATCGATGGTGGACAGAGTCGTGAGTTTGATTGAAGCCAAAGAGCATGTGATTTTGGTGGAACAATAGCAAAAAAAACGTTGCATACGATCCCGTTTTCTATTTATAGACTCGTACAGAATTTTGCTTATTAGAATTAGGTCCTTTAGATTCTAATTGTTATATGAGGGTCTAATACTTCCCTCAAGTTTGGCTGCAGAGAAAATTTGAAACACCAAGCTTGGCGAAAAATCGATGAAGGGCATCATCAGATAGAGCTTTGGTAAACAGATCGGCGAGTTGCAAGGCAGATTCGAGATACTGAGGAGTGATGAAATTAGATGTGAAGTTATTGCGAAACAAGTGACAATCCAGTTCTATGTACTTTGCGCGCTCGTGAAAACTAGATTTCGAGCAATATTATTGGTGGCCTTGTTATCGCAATAGAGATTGATAAGATTCAAGACAAGACTATGGAGATCCCGAAGAAGGGCAAAAATCCAAACCAATTCGCAGCACGCATGTGCCATGGCGTGATACTCAAATTCGGCCGAAGATCTGGAGACGGTGGGTTGCTTCTTGGTGCGCTAGGAAATGAGAACAGACTGAACTTTACACAGTATTTAGATGTGGAACGTCGAGCAAAATATCTGAGGTGGTGCACTGTGGCAAGGGAATGGCATAAACCACAAGTATTTTTTTTGAAGGTTGGAGTGTGCCAGGCTCAAGTAGTAGTGCAACACCTGAGCGACACATAGAGATTCCAATAGCAAGCTATTGTAATAAATCTCTCCCCTATAAAAATTAATTTAATATCGTGTGATTCATCGAATCACATATCAGATATTAAACTGATAAGAACAGATACTACACTTGATCATAATAAGGAAATCGATGTTCATGATACATAACATAAGGAAACTTTCATGTGGCAAGGGAATGGCATAAACCACAAGTAAACTTTCAAAGTTATCAGCATAAGGAAATCGATGTTTATGATACATAACATATCTGCTGACTAGGTGGGCATGTATTTTAAGAGAGAATAATTTGTAACCTTTTTTCCATGTGGATATCTCACAAAAATGCATGCAACAGCTCCACTATCAATTTTTTTAACTTCCAGAACTAATAGTGGTTGCATAACACAGGCATCCGAAGACCCGAAGGTGATCATAAGAGGGAGATTTTTTGAAAAGAACTTCATAAGGGGTTCGAGGCCTTTTCTCGGAGTACCTCCAACCTCTCGTGACCTTCGGAGAGGAAAAGCTGACCCTGTGTTGTTGTAATAAAAACGGTTCTTGTTGAAGTACAAATTTTATTGTTTGTATGTGAACATAACCAATGCTGAAATTGGTAAATCATGTTCGTGTCTGAGAACGTCATTGAATGCTTCCAAAGCATTGGTGGTCATTGAGGCCCATCTCATACCACCATTATCCAGTGCCAAAGACCATAACTCAGGGTCTATGATGTCGAACCACCTTTAAACATGTACTCTTCCTTGGCATATGCCCCTCGGGCAAGTTTCATTTTCAAAGTAAAGTCTTTCACCTTGACGTTGAAGTTGCTCTGCAAGTGCCTAATGCAGACATGATCGTAAGCCATATGAGGCAACCTAGTTCTTGCAAAGCAGATAATATTTCAGCGTGCCTGTTAGAGACCACGCACATGCCCTCGTGTGATGTGGCACCATCGCAGATGCATCTCAGAAACCACTTCCAGCTGGAGGTGTTTTCACTCTCACCAAAGCAAAGGCAACGGGAAGAACTCCATTGTTTGCATCCAAATAAACTGCTACCAGTAGCTTTGCGTCGTACTTACCGTACATATGAGTCCCGTCAATGGATAATATAGGGCGACAATGCTTAAATGCATGAATGAATACATTCTGCAAAAGCCCAAAAAATATGGTTAACCTGAAGGTACTCACCAGTAATTAGTTGTCGATCCCATTAGACAACTGTTTCCCGACTTACTTCAACCAAAGCTTGTATTAAGTGTGGCAGCTTTGTGAAGGAGTGCTCCAATTTTCTTAATAAGTTTATCAATGCTTGTTACTTGGCTTACTGAACGTTCAAGTATGATATTTCTAGCTCATGTAATTTAGCAATTCTTCCTTGTATCCCTCCAGCAGTGAACCTCAATTTTTCAGTCACATCCCAAATTTCTCCGACGATATACTTCATCGTCAGATTAACATTGCTACTTTAAATTGTGTCATTCTGACATATGTGCTCTACACGATGTTTTCAGACCTCTCAGTAGTGAGTTCCTTTCAGTGAAGCTATGCGCTGGCCCCATGGACAAATGTCTCGACTTTGTCAACATTCAAGCACCATAAAAGAAGGGTTAGACTTTTTTACGATGTATTCCATCCGATTCATTTTTGAAAACTTCCGCACAACATATATGCCACCTTCTTTTGAATCAAAAGTAGTCTCCACTGCAAGTGATGGCGGGTAGTTAGACCAAAATTTCCTATCAAATACTCATCGGCAGGTTGATTTGCTTCCCACACCGATATATCTTCAAATCTGGGTGATCCCAAACATGCCTCGGTTGTACATTCTCATAATTAGGATTCTCCGCAGTGATCATCTCCAAATGCTCCTCTCTTCTCGGTTGTACTCGTCCACCACGGGGTTATCCAACATATCTAGCATCGGTATTTCCATTTCAAAGAGAAATTGCACACTAAAATCGAGGTAGACAATGAGAGGTTTTATGTAGGCAAGCGATGTTGAGGTAGAAAATGAAGAATAAGCGAGGTATTTTTATACTCACTGAAACTGGGTCACCCTAAACGGGTATTTAGTGCAAACCAGATGTCGGGCATTCGGTTTTCTACTACAAAAAGACTTGTGCTCGTCCATTCTAAAACCAGTCTGGGTAAAACCGGATCCCGGGAATTCGAAGTTAAGTAGAAAATTGGATTGCAGGCATCAGGTTTTCTACTGCAAATAGACTCGTGCCCGTCTGATCACTTTCAGTTCAGTCTGAAACTGGTCAGGGTAAGATTGGATCCCAGGAATTTGATATTAAACAAAGCAGGCCAATGGGAAATTCCAAACACTTTTTTATGTATATTTATTTTTATTCATATGAAAAAAAGTCTGGTAAAAGTGATTTTTAAAATTTGTTAACATAAGTGAAAATGAAATTTGAAATCATACAGTCTACTATGTATCTCTTGCCACACATCTTTCTCAAAAAAAGACTTGTTAGGATTCTTTTTCGGAGAATCAGACCCAGAGTTCCTCCACTGTTGCATGGAATATGTTATGAAATTTCTGTCGCAAATGGAGGTCTGCAATAGTGGTGAATCCTTCTGTAGCATTGTGAGCGCAGATGAGCAAGGTGCAAATCTATCTAAACAAAATGTTAATTATACATTTTAATAATGTTAATAATAAAGATTGCACGGTTACAAACTTACATTGTTCGGCAACTCATTGGTAGGCAATGCGATATGCCTGAGTGTCCATCCAATCTGGGCTGGATCAGGCGATGTGTGATCTTCGAATACCAAGCAACGTATTCCTCTGTGGGAATATCAATGACGTCGCCAACCTGGCCCAGATCACAAAATAGAAGTCGGTCCCATCTACTGGTCCACATCTCGATATACTGCTGGAAGTGCACTCTCCAATCGCATCTCTTTTTCTGTCCACACCGTGGTGCTCGCTCGCACATGCTATAGGAGTGAGTGAAATATTCTGCTTCCATCCGAACTGCCTCATGACACAAGTCGAATGATGCCACTCAATGATGTTGAAGCAAATTAGTGGCACATTAGTTTTCCATAAAGTCCTGGACTCGAGACATATATAATGCAATCGCTCCATCAACTCCTCCCCATTTGGTCGCTAAGAAAAATCACCATGGATCATACGCTCTAGCCGGTCCCGATAGAAGACCAAACCACCATGTGGGCCCTCTTCAAAAAAATTTGGTCCAGCCCATTTTCTGGCATAAGAAAATTAATAAAAAAATAGGCAATAATTTTCAAAATCAAAAGAAAGATTATATTACTTACAAGTACGACCATTAATAAGTCTCAGATATTGATGAATATCATCATCAAGGGCCAGTGCCTCTCGATTGTGGAGTCCCAATACGCATGCGCTCCCAACTCCAATACTGTATTAATAGTGGACAATTTACCATCTGTGACTTCTTGACATGACTCGCTCTGCACATCTGACTATACTATAAAGCTAACACTACGCTCCCCCAACTATCTCCTGCCGTTATCAAGGTCCAGAAATAGTGGTAGATAGTGGAGCACAACCCGATCGTTGTACAAGTCTGACATGAGAGTCAATTCCAACATATAAAAAATGTACGCCCTAGCGTATTTCTTCAACGTCTCTTTATCCTAATCATCTGGCATTGCAGCCAGGTAGTTATTAAACCATTTTTGCTACCCATCAACTTTTTCTTAGGACGGTCGGGCACAACACCCAATAAGCTCAAAAAAGTGGGCTCCCATTCGAAGTCCGATAAACCAGACACAGGCTCCCCATCTATGGGTAAGCTTGTAAGGTGTGCCACGTCCTGTTGTGTAATTGTGGCCTTCCTTCCATTCAAAGGGAAAGTGTGAGTCTCTGGGCGCCATCTCTCCACAAGCGATGTGCACTATGTTGGATCTTTCTTCACATTACAAGTTTGAGACCAAGGAAGAAAGCTAGCATTTGCAACATACTCTGTAAAGCTGATGAGTCAAATTCTTGACTCATTTATCTATCCATTTACGAAGAGTTTTGGTCCATTCTCGATGCTCTTTCGATGCCATTTGACCCTCTTGATTGCCATTTCAGGTTAGAAACGAACTTTACGGTCCCCGGGTTCAAAAAGATCAATTCTCAAAGAAAACCGAAGCTTCGGAGCAAAAATATGGAGTTTCGGGCAAAACAGGGCAAACCGACCTTTCCGGCGTATTTTGGACGTACAGATCTCATACAATGTCCAAATGAGTTGATCTTTGGCTTGTTGGAAAGGTAACTCAAAGGGCTACAACTCTCTAGTTGATGCCAAGACCAAATTCAGAAGTTAAGACTGTGAAAAAGCCGTAATAAGTCGGATGCCTCTACAAGCTCGCCCGAGCTTCATGGTGCTCGCCCAAGCTCGAGCTGGACCAATAATGCCACTGCCAAAAGAAGCTCGACCGAGCACAATGGAGCTCGACCGAGCTCGTCCTAGGCTATAAAAAGAAAGCTAAAATCTGATTTTTTGGGGGGATTCGAGCTAGGGTTTTTGGGGCACGAAATTGAGGGTTTCTAGAGAGAACAAGCTATCAAGGCTTCAAGGGAGGATCATCCATTGAAGATTGAAGATTCAAAGGGTGGAAGAAGACTATCTACACTAGATTGGTTCATTCCTTCCATTGTATTTTCATCTATGTACTCAATACAATTTGTGTTTGTCTATGAACATGATTTGTGAGTAGTGTTTTGTATTCTAGGGTCCTATGGACCTCATGTGTGTTAATACTCCTAATCTATAATGAATCAATGTTAGAATAACATGTTTGGATGATTGTGAATCTACTTTGAACATATGTCAACTCTATGCCCACCAAGTGTTTGATAAAATGCCTAGGTGGTTTAGAAACATGAATTTGAGGTTGCGTGTTCTAGCCAGCGAAACTAAGAGTTCTAGAATGAAAGCAGATTCACCCTTGTTTGATGACAATCACTAGCGTGACTCATTCTAGCATTGAGATAGGCTTGATCTTAAACCGCTCATTGGCTATTGATCACTCAACTAGCGTTGATGATTGAGAACCTTGAGTAGGACGTGAGCTAACAACATCTAGCGATTGAAGCTCACGTGCGAGGTGCTTCTTCCTTAAATTAAGTAAAAACATCTAGCGATTGAATTTGGTTTAATAGTCGAACGCCTTAATCTAATCATCCAACATGATTGTTTTGCATGAAATTGAACTCTTGGAGTCTAAAAACACACATGAGTGAAGTAGTTCCCTAGAGTACACCCTTTGCCTTGGTAGTGACATTATCTCTAGATTCCTTTAGTTTGTTTACATTGTTCGTATTCATTTTCCTTAGTAACTCCACCAATCAAACCTTCCGCAATTAGGATAGACTTATCGGAACGAAATCGAATAGTGCTCATAAGTTTGGACTTGCTCCTTGAACGACCCGGTACTTACCGGTCAATATAAATATTTTTGACTTGTACCTAAAAATACAACGTTCAAAATGGCGCCGTTGCCGGGGAGCAATGAATTAACTAGAGCACTAGAGTAGATTTTGTGAGATTTGGTCTATTCTTGTAAATATTTTTCTTTCTCTTATGCTTGTATATTCTTTTTTTTCTCATATCCCTTACTAACTTCGTTAATCTTGTTTTGCGAGGATGGATCACTATAACCAACAAGTCATGCACGATGAAGATTATTATGAAGATGATTTTTTCGATTATGCGACAAAAGATCAAGTCAGTGATTTAGACAAGAAAATTGATAGTATGATGAGCATGGTTACTGCTTGGGTGGTGTCTAAACTGAGAAATGACAGACTATGTGGATCAATCGAATGCCCATTGTGAAGACTATTGGATGAACAACCAAAACCAACAAGTCTTTTCTAATGAGGGATATTATCAAGGGGAGGAGCAACCATATTTGAATTACCAAGAGCATGACTATCAAACTAATCGTTATAATTTGGATGGGGATGACCAAGAAGAGGAGCAACCAAACGGCTATTGGGAAAACTCTTGGAATCCATCTCATACCTACACTCAAAATTGGAATGATAGTCAATGTTTTGAAATTGAACACTCCTACCCTCCATACCCTCAACCTCCTCAACCGTCAAATGAGCCCTCCGGTTTTGAAGCCATGCTTGCCACATACCTAGCAAACCAAAAGGAGATGGATGCTCGCATGGATAAGCTTCTATCTAAAATGGCACAACAAGCAATTGACTTTAAGAACTTGGGTGAGGAAGAGGAGGTCTTCGAAGAAGAAGAAGTCCTTGAATCTAATGTTTTAAGAGAAGAATGGGATCAAGAAAGGGAAGATGAATTTTGGAGAGTCGGCACCGTAAATCATTACAACCAAAGGGATGGTGAATCTTGTGACGAAGACGAGGTGGAATGCAAGAGTGAAGCATCCTTCACTACTAGCATATCTCAAGATCAATTGGACGAAAACACACAAGAGCTCACCATTCCATCAATGTCTTGGCTCTCCGACGAAGAATTCTTCAAGGATGATGCCTCTTGCATAGAGGAAATGACTTTTATTGATGAAGAAGAACTCCTCCCTCCCGATATAGAAGAGCCTAAATGTGAATCCCAATTCCTTGATGAGGATAAGATAGAGGAAGGGCGTATAGAGACTAAAATTCTCCAAGGATATGAAGACTTTGTTGAGGTTTACATGGACCAAGCTAAAGGGCATTCTCGCATGCAAGAAGACACAAGTTCAATAAGGGATATTGAGGAATGGGCACCCAAGAAAATATTCAAAAAACTTAAGGAGGGGATGCCCCTCATTCTCGAGATAAGTTATGAAGACCCTTTCTTCACTACTTCATCTCGAGACAAGTTTTGGAGCTTCTTGCTATATTTTCCAAGATTATTCGGAAAAAGCTCCCATGGCCCCTTAATTTTTAAGGGATCTTCATATTTGAAGGGGTCAACTTCCCAAAGGAAAGTCCATTGTAGGCTTGATGGGAAGAAATTCAAATGGGATTTGAAGGTGGATTAACATCTCAAATGTCCAAGGCCCCGTGAGAAGGGATCCTAGCAAAGGACTTCTCACGAGTGATCCTATGGGGTGCTTTGCTACGTCTTTGCCAAGACGGGAAAAACTAGGCCCTCACGGGAGGTAACCCGATTTGTAAGTTTTTCATTCTCGTTCTTCATGATTAAGTGTTTGACATGATTCTTGAGTGTGGCTTGGATCTTAAGTGTGGAGTGAGTTCTACTCACTCCAATTCCACTTATCACATTTCCCTTTGATTTATCCACAAATACTTATGTTGCCCTTAGTGCTCATGTGCATATTATGAAGGATGTAAATTACCTTCCTTGTTTGAAGTCTATTAATCTTATGCCATGATGTTAGTATGTAACTAGTGAAGCTCACTTGCTCATACTTGCATTGCCTTGTATGTCACTTGTTGCTTTTAACCTCTCATGAGTTTTCGTCATCAAGGAAGTTATCTACACCATGTACGATCAAGCTTAGCACTATGACATCTTTTCTATTGATGGGTCACATCTACAAACGAGGGGAGTTCCTATGCGCCTTTGTCTCATTTTCATTTTTGATTGCGCTTAGGGACTAAGCTTGCTCTTAAGTGTGGAGTGGGTAGTCACATTATTCACTCATATCATGTCATGCCTACCATGTTTGAATGAACACTTGCATTCATGTATTCTATCCCTAACATGAGAGTGTAAAACCATATAGGCTTGTGACTATCGATTCTAAATTCCTATAAATCACATCTAGCCTACTTGTCACATTTATTGGATCTTGAACCTAGAAGCGACCTAGTCCCTTGAATGTGCATTCTTGAGAATCAATATCATTGCTATCCCTTGTCTATCTAAATTTCTAAGTATTTTCGTTGAAATATCTTGGAACAAGTTTTAGCAAGCACTTTTAAAATTTTCACGAAAAACTTAGAACTTTTGTTTGCTCCTTGGTGACTTGAGTTTTCTAATTTAGTGTCATGCTTATGTTTGATTCCCGCACATTCCATACACTTTTTGAACATATTGTCAAGTTTTAAGTGTGGAGTCAAAAGAGTGTGAAAAATAGGCCCCAAGAAAAAGAAAAAAAACAAAAACAAAAACAAAAAAATGTTTACGGTCAAAGAGGGCAAAGCCCCGACTAAAAACTTTCTCAAGAGCTCGAGAAGTTTTGTGCAAAAATATACAAATGACGGGGGTTAGGGAGGTAAGTCCCCCCTCGAAAGCATTTGTAGGCCAAAGGCCGTTTCAAAAAGAAAATAAGAAGCACTTAAAACTTGACTCTATGTTTTTCCTCCCTTCTTCATTTGTGCGGGATTCATCATTTGCATGTGTGCTAGTTGGAATGACTTTTGGACGACCCATGTGCTTTCACGGGAGTTATCATTTGGTCTTTGCTTGTTTTATACGAACTCTCGTGTCGAACTCCTCTTCCCTTATGGATTACGGCTTAAGCGCCTAAAACTTGGGAACGAGTTCCATGTCGCAAACCCGTGGACTAGCCGCCCTAGCTAGCATAGGCGAGCGATTGACGATTTTTGTGCAAACTAAAAGCTTTACTTCTATTGTATTGCCTTGAAAATGAGTAGATCATTGGATTAGACATTTGAAAGCTCTAGTATTGATGATCTTGAATGCACAACATGGGATACTTAAATGGTTCAAAAGTTCTTTTGATGATATTGTGATGGTAGTCCTAGCTTGGGGTGAGGGATTGGTTTTGAGAAATCCTTGCCTTGGTTGAGCACTCTTGAATTCATTCTTATGGGATAAGTGCATTTTGGGATTTGTGAGTATTCCCGTTTCTGAAAACTCTCACGAGACTATAACTCGTCCACTAGGGTAGCCTAGGGGTTTAAAGGCTTGGTGCATATGCTAAATGCACTCGTAACACCTACGAAAAGGAGTTAGATTGTAAATATGTGTTAGAGTAGTTTGAAATAAAAGTTAGAGACATTAAATGGGTGATAGTAGCAAATGGGCGTTAAACATAACGACTTATCCTTTTGCAATTTGTTTCTCTTTGGCTTGATTTCATTGTTTGCTCGGGAAGATCAAACTCTAAGTGTGGAGTGTTTTGATGAGTCAAATTCTTGACTCATTTATCTATCCATTTACGAAGAGTTTTGGTCCATTCTCGATGCTCTTTCGATGCCATTTGACCCTCTTAATTGCCATTTCAGGTTAGAAACCAACTTTACGGTCCCCGGGTTCAAAAAGATCAATTCTTGAAGAAAACCGAAGCTTCGGAGCAAAAATATGGAGTTTCGGGCAAAACAGGGCAAACCGACCTTTCCGGCGTATTTTGGACGCACAGATCTCATACAATGTCCAAATGAGTTGATCTTTGGCTTGTTGGAAAGGTAACTCAAAGGGCTACAACTCTCTAGTTGATGCCAAGACCAAATTCAGAAGTTAAGACTGCGAAAAAGCCGTAATAAGTCGGATGCCTCTACAAGCTCGCCCGAGCTTCATGGTGCTCGCCCAAGCTCGAGCTGGACCAATAATGCCACTGCCAAAAGAAGCTCGACCGAGCACAATGGAGCTCGACCGAGCTCGTCCTCGGCTATAAAAAGAAAGCTAAAATCTGATTTTTGGGGGGGGATTCGAGCTAGGGTTTTTGGGGCACGAAATTGAGGGTTTCTAGAGAGAACAAGCTATCAAGGCTTCAAGGGAGGATCATCCATTGAAGATTGAAGATTCAAAGGATGGAAGAAGACTATCTACACTAGATTGGTTCATTCCTTCCATTGTATTTTCATCTATGTACTCAATACAATTTGTGTTTGTCTATGAACATGATTTGTGAGTAGTGTTTTGTATTCTAGGGTCCTATGGACATCATGTGTGTTAATACTCCTAATCTATAATGAATCAATGTTAGTATAACATGTTTGGATGATTGTGAATCTACTTTGAACATATGTCAACTCTATGCCCACCAAGTGTTTGATAAAATGCCTAGATGGTTTAGAAACATGAATTTGAGGTTGCGTGTTCTAGCGAGCGAAACTAAGAGTTCTAGAATGAAAGTAGATTCACACTTGCTTGATGACAATCACTAGCGTGACTCATTCTAGCATTGAGATAGGCTTGATCTTAAACCGTTCATTGGCTATTGATCACTCAACTAGCGTTGATGATTGAGAATCTTGAGTAGGACGTGAGCTAACAACATCTAGCGATTGAAGCTCACGTGCGAGGTGCTTCTTCCTTAAATCAAGTAAAAACATCTAGCGATTGAATTTGGTTTAATAGTCGCACGCCTTAATCTAATCATCCAACATGATTGTTTTGCATGAAATTGAACTCTTGGAGTCTAAAAACACACATGAGTGAAGTAGTTCCCTAGAGTTACACCCTTTGCCTTGGTAGTGACATTATCTCTAGATTCCTTTAGTTTGCTTACATTGTTCGTATTCATTTTCCTTAGTAACTTCACCAATCAAACCTTCCGCAATTAGGATAGACTTATCGGAACGAAATCGAATAGTGCTCATAAGTTTGGACTTGCTCCTTGGACGACCCGGTACTTACCGGTCAATATAAATGTTTTTGACTTGTACCTAAAAATACAACGTTCAAAAGCGAGGGTTCAATGCTACGACATTATGGCCTGTCAACTTCAATGTTTGATCAGACTTGAAAATTGTGTCCATCTATACCATGAGACAGTTTATTCACTGTCAAATTAATTGTTATATGACATTATTCAACTAAAAATTTACTGTAAATGTGAAACAAACCCAATTTCTCCAGATTGTCACTGTGCGATGTACACTCTGCCAATTCAACAACGATGGATCAATCGGGCAAGGTTTGAGAAAGTCTTCCACATCCATGTTCAGATCGATAGTTGCCCATGAAGTAGACGTCATACCGCGTGAAGTGGATTGCCTGCTGCTTGACGACATTTCTTTAACCATAAAATTTAGAATAAGCAACAAACCTAAAGTAAAACTCAAATTAAATAACAAATGAAATTTTTTAATAGCAATACAATCACAATTTGACAAGAATTAACAAAACACAATTATATTCAACCTTAAACAACAATAACAAGAATTGAATCCTAAACAACAATTGAACGATACAACAAAAACCCAACACTAATTCAACAACGACCAAACTCAAACCCTAACAACAGAAACATTCACACAACAACAATAACAACAATTGAATCCTAAACAATAATTGAACGATAAACATCAATATAAACAACACTTCAATAGCAATTCATGAAGAATTCAACAAAAACTCAACTTTAATTCAACAACAACCAAACTCAAACCCTAACAACATAAATACTGACACAATTCAACCAACCTATAATTCTAAACAATCATTCAAATTATTCACAAAAGAACCACAATAACTAAAATTCACATATTTGGAAAAATATCCGATCGGAATGGGTCAAAATCAGAGGTGGTCGAGGTGCAAATCAGAGATTTTGGGTCAGGATTTTTTTTCTTGAGAATGGAGGAGAAAGAAACACTCAGTCGATTTAGATCTTGAAGAAGACCGGATACCCCTAATTCTGTTTTTTTAAATACCGGATCTCCTGAATCCAGTTTTATTTAAATTATCGGGTCCTCGGCATCCGATTTTCACGTGGCATCCACGTATGCAGTAAAGCCACGTCCTCTCGTTTGCACATAACACCGGATCCTAGCAAACTGATTAGTAACAAAACATAACTAACCTGATCCTGGCCATCCAGTTTTTAGCAAAATGCAACTAACCGGATCCCGGAGATCCGATTTTGTAAAAATAGGCCAACATTAAAATTTCAAACTCATCTGAGTCATTTCACATATTAGAAAACTCATCTGGGTCATTTTTTTAAAAAAAACTCTTATTTTGTGTACATATATAAAGGAATCCCTTGTCTTTCCCTTTTGTCTTACATTATCTTTTTTATCATCCAAAAAAATCTTCCTCACTGACATGTTCATCGATACTACTACCAATTGGCTTCTTATAAGGTTGAAGAAATTGTTCATATGGTTAGATCCTAGTTGGCTTCTTGCAGCATTGAAGAAAGTTCATATGGATAGTTGGCTATTCGGCATACTATCCAATGGGCTTTTCTTACCTATGTATGCTGATGGAAGTGGTAGTTCTAGCCATTGAAAAATAAGCAGAGAATCAACATTGATTAAGTCCAAGTTTGGGCTCTTACAAGTGGCGTTGATCTTATTCTTCTGCCGGTGTTGATCTTATCATTCTACACATTCTTTTTGAATGTCTGAGTAGCTTTCTATGATTATAAGGCTTAATGAGGTGCCAAATGGGGGTGTTCACAACAAACAAATGTCCTTGGAGGTACTATCCGAACGGAGATGCTTATAATTGCCAATAAGAAATTATGGCCGTCATCATTTCCATCACACAGATGATCGTCACCATGAAGGAAATAATGAGTGTCGACAAACCAAAGCCGCTGGGTTGTGAATGTCAAGATGGTTTTATATTTCCGCCCACATTTATCGTGACCGGGGCCCGGGTGTGTGGTGGTAAATCTTACCTATTGTCATTGCATCAGCACCCCAAAATTATATTGTGAAGCGGATAGACAATTCATCCAACTCCATCGAATGCCGAAACGTGGCCGCAAGACATTTCTTTGTCCCGGATGCAGATTGGCTAAACAAAACGGTGGGCAGTGTAGTTGCTGGGTAGTCTCTAAGCTTTACTTGAACAACAACTCTGTAGTACCGGGTCTTCATCATGCCGGAGGATTAAAAAAGGCCAAAAAGACCAACAAAACTCTGCAAACCAAATACCACTACTTCAAGGCCCCTTGTCTAGACTGTTGGATCGACATTGGAGATTAGGATGTCCAAGTTCCACAGGTAATATGCCACAAAGGCTTGAAGGAATTGTGTCCTTTAATTTAATGTGCAATGACTAAACTTGGAACAGGACAATTATCTGAGATAATTCAATTCGATTAATTTTAGGAGTCGTAGTGCTTTGCTAGAAGCCAACTACAATTAATGAGGTTAAACAAGTTAAACTCATAGCTATTATAATCGGGTCCTATGAGGTCACACACTTAGAGTTGACGGACTAGATCAACGGGAAAGATGGTTAATTATTAATAGATATGTGATATTATTAATAATAAGGCTTATTATTTATTTGGGAAATAAATAATAAGTTATGTAATCAATTAGAGATTAATGGATTTATCATTGATTGCCAATTAAATACTCTTAATTATTAAGTGAATAATTATGGAAATCAAATTAATAGAATTTGATCCGTTGAAATTAATGGTGATTGATTTCGTGCGAGAATTTGATTGGTTAAAATCAAAAAGGAAGTAAAAAACGGTTTTGTCCTTTTGGCCAAAAAAAAAACAATACACAAAAAAGAGTAAAAAGGGTTTTGTCGGCTCCTCTGGTGTTGGTTCTTTTGGCGAGAAAGAAAATCATCTCGAAAAATATACTATCATTCCAAAAAGCAATTTGATTGCTTCCCTCCGTCCTTTCGTCCTAGCAGTCGAAGGCAAGGAGATCTAGACGGGCTCGTGTGGACCAATTAGAGGAGCAACACGTGGAGCTCTCATCACTTGCAATCCTACCCGATCAGATCCGGTTCACGCATCAAAGGTATTCTCAAGATCTATCAATTATGCGTAGATCCGATTATTAGATGTTAGATACGATCTGAAATTCCGCTTAACGCATCTGATAATAACCAACAATGGTATCAGAGCCAGATTGCATAGATTGATATGATCAATTCTTTGATGCGGATCTTGATTGAAATTAGTGGTGAATTTTATGTGGATAAAAATGTAAAATTGAAATAGAGATTTTGATGAATTGTGATATGAAATTGTATGAATTGATATGGAAATTGAACATCAACCGAGTCGGATTTGATTCGATTCGGTGATGGAAAGGTCACAAAATTAAGATGGATAATATTATGATATTATTTATTTTAATTGTTTTCTAAAAAGTTAGAAAATCCCACTTAAGATTAAATATTTGATATTATATCTTTTTCATACAATTTAATCCAATTATTACATTTTAATGGTTAATATTGATTAATAACGGATTTAATTTTAAATTGTGATTTTTTTTTGCTTGCTTTATATTATGATATATTGCTTGCATAAAGTGACTAGTATGGCCCATAAATACGATCTGTGTATCGTTATGTTTTCTTGTACACGATCTGCGCATCGTTTATTTTATTGTAATTTAATTTCTGCAATTAGAGTAATTCAAAATTGTAATACAAGAAGAAGTGCAAGACATAAGAAGGTCAAGGATGGAGATCCATGCAGGATACAAGATGAAGATATCATGAAGATTAGATCTTTATTTTATGCATCGTAGGGGCCATACTAGGATCATAATTATTGCATTTTGAATGCTTTACTTTAAGTCTTTATATTGTTTTTATTTATGACATTTTTTCACTTATAAATAAAAGACAAATAAAAGACTTATGTCCCAACGGTAAATTGGGGCAATGCCTTTCCATATCATAACCCATTAAGTTCTGGATTGTGGTTGGATGGGCTTCACAAAAGTGAGGGTGTTCTTCCATAATCTTGGACTGAGTGAGGGTGAATCTATACGGGGGTTCATAAACCTTGATATGGTAGTACCCAACGAGAGACCAAAAGGCAAAGTTTTGGATCTTGAGGCATGGGATGATTTTACATTGGATGTGGATCATCAACCAAGAATTATAAGGAGTTATAATTAGTAATTGTTACTTACCCTGAACACATATGACTTAAGGCAGTGCAAAAGTACGTTGAGTCTTGTCTGGGATGGGATCTTGGAATATTTTATTCAAAGGGACAACAACAACTGAATAAAATGTGCTTTTACTTATTTTAAATTGTTTAAATATAAGTATTTGCAATTTCAAACATATACTGATTTGTATGTCATTGATATTTTGTAGATAATGTCGAATGATAATTTGAAATTCTCTCTGTGCTCAATTGTTGAGAAAAACAAGCTCAATGGAACAAACTTCCTTGATTGGGAAAGGAATCTGAGAAACATTCTCGAGTCCGAGGGACGTGAGGACGTCCTAGCTACTCCTATCCCTTCTTTGACCGACACCTCATCAGATGAGGAGAAGGCAACAGAAACTAGGGTTAGGACTGAAGCAAATATTATTGATGACAAGAAGAAGGAAGTTCTGAATGTCAACAATAGCAAGGGTTTTAAGAAGGTGGCTAAGAGTAAGAGCAATAACCAAGGGAAAGGCAAGCAAGTTGCCAAACCCAAGGGTGGTGAGAAGCCAAAGGTGGCTGTTGATCATGATTGTTTTTACTGCAAGGCAAAGGGACACTGGAAGAGGAACTGTCCCAAGTACCTGGAAGACAAGAAGAATGGAACTGTGAGTTCCGGCACTTCGGGTATTTATGTTATTGATATAATGACAACAAATGTTCTCACATTAGAATATGATCCCACTTGGGTATTAGATACCGCTTGTGGTGCTCACATTATTTCTTATGTGCAAGAATTAAGAAATAGAATGCAAGTGAAGAAGGGGGAGATAGACCTGCGCGTTGGAAATGGAGCAAGTGTTGCTGCACTTACCGTGGGAGATTTTAGTCTATCTTTACCTTCTGGTTTCGTATTAGAACTGAATAATTGTTATTTTGTTCCATGCATTACCAAGAACCTTATTTCGGTTGCATTATTACATTCTGAGGGATATGATTTTAGCATTAAAGATGGATTTATGTCTGTTTTTAGAAACAATATTTTCTATGCTAATGCACCAATGAGTAATGGACTTTTGTGTTGGATCTCAAATCAGATGTATATAACATAAATAACAAAAGGCAAAAACCAAATAGTTTGAGTGAGGCCTACCTATGGCATTGTCGATTGGGCCATATTAGTGTGAATTGCATGAAGAAGCTCCATAAAGATGGACTTTTAAAAGACATGGATTATGAATCCATTAACACATGTGAATCATGTCTAATGGGCAAAATGACAAGGTCACCTTTCAAAGGAACAAATGAAAGGGCTACTGAATTGTTGGGCATAATACATACTGATGTATGTGGGCCAATGACCACAGAAGCTAGAGGTGGCTACAGATACTTCATTACGTTTACTGATGACATGAGTAGATATGGATATATTTGCTTAATGTCACATAAATCAGAATCCTTTGAAAAGTTCAAGGAATTCCAGAATGAAGTAGAGACTCAAAGTGGCAAGAAAATAAAAGCACTTCGATCTGATCGTGGTGGTGAGTACTTGAGCCACGAATTTGAACATCATTTGAAAAACTGTGGGATAGTAACACAGTTGTCTACCCCAGGAACACCACAGCTCAACAGTGTGTCTGAAAGGAGAAACAGGACCTTGTTAGACATGGTTCGATCAATGATGAGTTTTGCCGATCTTCCGGTATCCTTCTGGGGATATGCCCTCACTACTGCTGTACTTACATTAAACAGGACTCCGTCAAGAACTGTAGACAAAACTCCATATGAGATATGGACTGGAAAGGTTCCAAAGTTGTCTTTTCTGAAAATATGGGGATGTGAAGCTTATGTAAAGCGTTTACAAACAGAGAAGCTTGCCCCAAAATCAGATAAATGCTTTTTTATAGGGTATCCAAAAGGAAGTTTTGGATATTACTTCTACAATCCAACTCAGCAAAAGGTGTTTGTTGCGAGGGATAGTGTCTTTTTGGAAAGAGAGTTCCTTTCCAACAAGTCAAGTGGGAGAAATATTCATCTTGAAACAGTTCAAGATGATGAAGAGCAACAAACTCAACAACAAGATGACATGGATGATGTCGATGATGAGATGATTACTTTTGAAGGCTCAGGGCCTCAGATCATCCAAGAGCCGGAACAAGAGAATCTACAAACAGTTGTGGATCATGTTCCAGATTCAGTTGTTGAACAAGTTGAACCCACTCGTAGATCGGAAAGGCCAAGGGTACAACCAAGACGTTATGATGATTTCATCTTGAATGTAAGCCTTGATGTTCTTATGTTAGAACATAGTGAGCCTTCTACATATAAGCAAGCAATGACGGGTCCAGACTCCAAGAAATGGCTTGAGGCCATGAGGTCCGAAATGGATTCGATGTTTGAAAATCAAGTATGGGACTTGATAGATTTGCCAAATGGGGTAAAACCCATAGGAAGCAAATGGATTTTCAAACTCAAAACTGACAAGGATGGAAATGTATCTGTTTACAAGGCAAGACTAGTTGCCAAAGGTTTTAGACAGATTCATGGTATAGACTATGACGAGACTTTTTCACCAGTTGTCATGATTAGATCCATTAGGATAATCCTAGCTATTGCCGCATATTATGACTATGAGATATGGCAAATGGATGTCAAAACCGCCTTTCTAAATGGTTTTTTGGAAGAGGATGTGTACATGACACAACCTGAAGGTTTTGAAGATCCAAATGATGCTGGGAAGGTATGCAAGCTTAAGAAATCCATTTATGGACTTAAGCAAGCATCCAGGAGTTGGAACTTTCGATTTGATGAAAAGATCAAAGAGTTTGGTTTCATTAGATGTGAAGAGGATCCTTGTGTTTATAAGAAGTTTAGTGGGAGTAAGGTAGCCTTCTTAGTCTTGTATGTGGATGACATACTACTTATTGGGAATGACATTCTGATGCTAGAGTCCGTAAAGGAATGGCTGAAGAAATGTTTCTCAATGAAAGACTTAAGAAAGGCCGAGTACATACTTGGAATTAAGATCTACAGAGATAGATCTAAGAGGCTTCTTGGATTGAGTCAAGGAACTTATATTCATAAGATTCTTGATAGATTCAAGATGCAGGATTCCAAGAAGGGGTTTTTACCCATGCAACATGGTGTGTATCTCAGCAAGACGCAGTGTCCTAAAACACCTGCTGAGCTTGAGAAGATGAACAAGATCCCATATGCTTCTGCTATAGGATCTATCATGTATGCCATGGTATGTACACGTCCTGATGTTGCATATGCTTTGAGCATGTGTAGCAGATACCAATCAAGTCCTGGAGAAGCACACTGGAGTGCAGCTAAGAATATCCTGAAGTACTTGAGAAGGACCAAGGATGATTTCTTAGTATATGGGGGAGATGAAAAATTGATCGTACAAGGCTATACTGATGCAAGCTTTCAGACTGACCGAGATGGCTTTGAGTCTCAATCGGGTTATGTCTTCATCCTTAACGGAGGAGCTGTGAGCTGGAAGAGCTCCAAACAGGATACAGTAGCAGATTCTACAACTGAGGCTGAGTACATTGCTGCTTGTGAAGCAGCAAAGGAGGCCGTTTGGATAAGGAAGTTCCTGGATGAACTCGGTATAGTTCCTAGCATTTCAGTGCCTATCGACATCTATTGTGACAACAATGGTGCCATAGCCCAGGCAAAGGAACCGAGTTCGAGCTCCAAATCCAGACACGTTATGAGGAAGTATCACCTTATTCGACGCATCATCACTGAGGGTGACATTAGGATGTGTAAGGTGCATACTAATGACAACATCGCAGATCCATTGACCAAGCCTATGCCTAGGCCCAAGTATGAGAGTCACACTAGGGCTAAGGGTCTCAAGCACATTGGAGAATGGCTTTGAGTTTGCTTTTATATTACGTTATATAATTATGAGTGTTGGACACTAGTGTTATGTTTGACTTGATGATCTTATGATATATGATATTTCATCCTTATTTAAATATTGTTTAGATCAATATTGAATAATGTGTCCAAATAATTCATTATTAACAAATGGGATCACATTAAGTGTTATGGTGAATGAAATCCCATTAAGTGAAATGAAGTTTTGAATTATTAAAAGTCTATAGTTTGAAATCATCAAATGGACATGGATGATTTCATTGGTGACTATATTGTAAGTTGACTGATAGCGCCAGGTTTCATGGGCTATAGGGACATGGAGATGTCTAGTCATTTACATATACGTGTATGGATGATACATGTAAGACTGACCCACCTTAAGACTCTATAAAAGAGATTGTAAAGTTTTAAGTTAAACTAGGATTAGTAGATTCCTCAGACATGAGTATGTTGTGGTCTCGCTTGATGATTGGTATTTCTTTGACACTGTTAAACGCTTTCCGTAAAAGGGAGTTATAAAGGCAGTTGTTAGGATTGCAAAAAGTTGAGTGGGAGCCATAGCCATACAAGATTGGAGAAGTCCTCCTGGTTCATGTATTTTGTGATACATTGAACAGGATTGGTGTCTTGGCCACTTGAAGAGTAAGAACTGAAAATGCATGGCCATGCTCGGATGATTATTTGAAATCATCTGTTTAATTGACAGTTCAAACTCGGAGTTCAAGAAACACATTTGACATTAGATATGAATGTCACCATATCGTCAAATAAGACATTAAGAGACAAAGGTATCTTATATTGCACACTTGTTTAAGGACAAGTGGGAGATTGAAGGAATTGTGTCCTTTAATTTAATGTGCAATGACTAAACTTGGAACAGGACAATTGTCTGAGATAATTCAATTCGATTAATTTTAGGAGTCGTAGTGCTTTGCTAGAAGCCAACTACAATTAATGAGGTTAAACAAGTTAAACTCATAGCTATTATAATCGGGTCCTATGAGGTCACACACTTAGAGTTGACGGACTAGATCAACGGGAAAGATGGTTAATTATTAATAGATATGTGATATTATTAATAATAAGGCTTATTATTTATTTGGGAAATAAATAATAAGTTATGTAATCAATTAGAGATTAATGGATTTATCATTGATTGCCAATTAAATACTCTTAATTATTAAGTGAATAATTATGGAAATCAAATTAATAGAATTTGATCCGTTGAAATTAATGGTGATTGATTTCGTGCGAGAATTTGATTGGTTAAAATCAAAAAGGAAGTAAAAAACGGTTTTGTCCTTTTGGCCAAAAAAAAAAACAATACACAAAAAAGAGTAAAAAGGGTTTTGTCGGCTCCTCTGGTGTTGGTTCTTTTGGCGAGAAAGAAAATCATCTCGAAAAATATACTATCATTCCAAAAAGCAATTTGATTGCTTCCCTCCGTCCTTTCGTCCTAGCAGTCGAAGGCAAGGAGATCTAGACGGGCTCGTGTGGACCAATTAGAGGAGCAACACGTGGAGCTCTCATCACTTGCAATCCTACCCGATCAGATCCGGTTCACGCATCAAAGGTATTCTCAAGATCTATCAATTATGCGTAGATCCGATTATTAGATGTTAGATACGATCTGAAATTCCGCTTAACGCATCTGATAATAACCAACAAGGCTATCTCCTGTGCAGGCTCCTAGATCAGCCTACAGAAGTGAAGTTCTAAATACTCACTACAAGGTCAAGAACAAGGTCAAAGTCAAGATCAAGCGGAAGCACAAGCTCAACAGGTCAAGTACAAGCTCAAAATCAAACTGAAGGTTAAGGTCAAGGTTAAGGTCAAGCTCAAGGTTAAGGTCAATGGTGTTACTAATTAAGGGCACTCCATATTTATATATAGTTACTAACACAATACGTGTTATACACAAATTGTAAAAGGAAGGACATTAGTCATGTTTTATCCCAATATATTCTAACATTCTTAGGTAATGGAAATGCTAAATATTAATTTTTTAAAACAACCCCTTGTAATTACTTGGATATATTTTACAATAATAAGGTCCAATACAAAGTAATCGGTGAAAAAGTATGATAGTCCTAATTCGGAGAACAAGTAATTTGAAAATGACATGTGAATTAAAAAAAAGAAAAAAAAGAAGAAGTAAAATTGGTGTGCGCTTTCTATTCTCGATGTATTTCTGTTGGCGCTCCTAACTATTTATGTTGTTGCTCGGAAATACATTACTATTGTTTGGAATGGCAACACTGTTGTAGGCCTTGTTGTTACTATATTACCTTCTATTGTTATTTTGCTGCTTGTAAATATAGTTTCCATGCTGCCTTCTATTTGGAGTAGTGTAAAAGCCATATAGTGTAGATGCTTCCATCACAACAGGCTGAGTAAGCCTTTTTGTGCTTCTTCGGATACTACAGTTGAATAGATTTCATTCATATTAGGCCTAGGTCTGGTAGCAAGTATTTGTATTCTAACTTGATATTGTATGTCATTTAGTGTCATTAGAAATTTATGTATTCTGGTTTTTAGCTTTTTCTCATGCATACATTTTTTTGATTTGCATTTTTCACCAAGTGCACAAAAATCATCATCCTCATATAAATCCTCATATCCACATAATTGAAGAAGTTTACCAAAATAAACAAGGACAGTCATCTCACCTTGCATCAATCATTTAATATCCTTTGAGATTGAATATTCTCTCATTGTGTTGTCTCCTCCAAATCTATCTTGCAAATGAATCCAGGCCTGAATACAACTAGTAGATTGAACCAGATAAGCTCCTATCTATTCCAAAACGGAGTTGATGATCCATGAAAGGATCACGTTATTACAGCGCTCTGAGCGAGCAAGCTCATACGTATCATCAATCGGTCTAGTAAACAAGCCTTGCATAAAACCAAGCTTCGCCTTCACGCCAAGAGCTCTGGACATGGATTTACTCCATGGGATATAGTTATCTGCACTGATCAATTTTTTAGAGACTGACGAGACACCTATGTTCTCATTATTGCTGAAAAAAGATGGATCATCGGTCGGATTGAAATTGTCAGAACCAGGAGTAGCAATAGGTCGTGCAGGCGTCGCTGCAGGTTTATCAGTCGTGGCGGCGGATCCTTCAGTCGTCTCCATGGATTCCGACGCGAGAAAAAAAATCAAGGTATGATTCAAAAATTGACGATTGCAACTACCTGAATCACTTGCAAATCCATATACTCATTGCTCTGATACCATGTGAATTCCTAGGGAAGCTGACCGAAGCTTCACCGGGAAATCGATGTTGGATTGAGTCGCGAGATTGATTGAAGCAAAGAGTGCGTGCTTGTTGTGGAACAGTTGCAGCAAAACGTTGCATACGATCTCGTTTTCTATTTATAGACTTGTACAGATTTGTACTTACTACAATTAGGTCCCTTATGTTCTAATTGTTACATGAGAGTCTAATATGTTTTCTTAAAATGTATAATACCCTCTATTGGGTAACAGTAGTATTGAAAAATCAATTTCCCAAATTTAACAACTTAGAAAGCAACTATGCATGCACCAAAAATTTTACTTCAACGAACTGATTTTTCTAACTATGTTGCCCCATTACAGGAAATATTTAGTTAATGCCCTACAAATTTCTACTCTTTGCCTCCAATCAATTTTGAAACTAAACTTTTTTTAATTGAGGAATAAATTTAGAGTATATTCTTATTCAAAAATAAGTTTGACCTTATAACCAATCAAAATAAGCCTAATTAACTTCATATCGAATAAATCTAGTAACCAAACAAATACTGTCCCAATTGAAATTAGAATTAGATTTCAAACTCTTAAAAAACAACTTTCAATTCTTTCGGCGTCGGCAAAGAGATAGAGAGACAGGAAGCGAACTTACAAGACAATTTGACAGGTAATGTAAAATCATTCCTGGCTTTCTGACTTAGAGTAATTTTACTTTAAAGTGATAGTGCATACCGGAAAACATCGCACATGTGTTTTAGTATTTCGACTCTCAAAGCTAGTGTTGACATTTAATTTCCCGTTACCGCTGCAAGTGTTGAGATATGTTTTTCCTCAATGAATATCGTGAAGATAAATTTACGTAATTGCATGGCAGCTTCTTTTTTTACATGATGTCTTATTTGTTATTGAAAAATATTTATTTCATACCATTAAACGAAGTTGTTATAGGACGCTTATAAAAATGTAAATTTGTAAAGAGCAACTATAATGTAATTTTATTTATTTTTATATCGTCCCCAGTCGAATTAATTAATTGGTCTGCCATTGGCTCTGTGACGATGACGACTATGGATTTGATAAGGTCGACCCTCTAAGTGATTTAAAAGGATAAAACATAAACAAATTGATACTTGCAAAAGACCCACCATACGTAAAAAGACAAATATACACTATCCTGTTAATTATTCACTTTCTAAGGTGATTTATATTTTTTATAAATAGTACTGATTTATATTTGATCTATTATTAGTGTTCAAGAAATCGGCCGCGTTGGCCGCTCTTAGGAGAATTTTTTCTTGAAGCCGATTCGATTTAGCCCTAATCGGATGAGTAAGTCAGACAAGCAATTTTCAACCGCCTAGGCGGCGCTTGGGCGGTATGGACGGTGGATGAGACGACGCCTTGGCGGTGGAACGGACTGCGGAGTGGCAGTACTCTTCGACGCAGAAAGATATCTGATTAATCATCATTCTTCTTGAGATTGTTTGTGCAGCACTGGATGTGGCATTGTGGCTAAGGTTTAATGAAATCCCGTATTTGAACAGTATTTGATCAAATGGGCTTCTATATTTAGCATCAATATGGGCTAAATCGTCCTCGAAGGGGATGGACGAGTGGTGTGGGGGGCATTCGACTGGGCAAGGTCCCGAGTTCGATTCCCTCTAAACACGTTAGAGGTGAAATTCCTTACACTCGGTGGAGCCTGTCGGTCTGTGATGGGCCGGTCTCGCCCAGCTGGGCCTGTTTGCAGGCTATGAGCCTATACCAGCAAGGTTACCTTTGGTAACCTTTTTAAAATATATGGGCTAAATCTGTTATAATATAAAACATATTATAATTCTTACCAAAAATAAAATAAAACATATCATAATTATTTTTGCTCAATTTTCATGGTTGTTAAATGTAATTATATATTAACATTTTACGTAGTATTTATATATTATGGTTGTATAATAAATTATATATTTACATAGTATTTATACAATTACTTCAATTTTCATGGTTGTTAAATATATATATTTTTACATACTATTTATATATTATGGTTGTATAATAGATTATGTATTTACATAGTATATATATAATTACTTTTTATTAATAAATATAAAAAACTGCGGTTCAGGTAAAAACCACGATTGTATATGAAAACTAAAAACCTGATTTCAAGCAGACACGTGTCCAATTTCGTCGTAAACTCGAATATAACACGGAGGGGCATTATATTCATTCCACAAATCCCGGATTTCAAATCAGACTTAACTTGGAATTATCAGACTTAACTTGGAATTATCAGACTTAACTTGGAATGATCATACATAATGTCCAGACTTAAATTGGTAATGATCAGACTTAAATTGGTCATGTCCAGATTTAAATTGGTAATGATCTGACTTAACTTGGTAATGATCAGACTTAAATTGATAATGTCCAGACTTAAAAACAGACTCAAATACTGTCCAGATTTAAATTGGTAATGATCAGACTTAAATTGCTAATGTCCAGACTTAACTTGGTAATGATCAGACTTAATTTGGTAATGATTAGACTTAAATTGATAATGTCCAGACTTAAAAACAAACTTAAATACTATCCAAAGTTAACTTGGTAATGATCAGATTAAACTAGTAATGTCCAGACTTAAATTAGTAATGTCCAGACTTAAAAACACACTTGAATTGATATCCGCACTTAAATTAGTAATGTTCAGACTTAAATTAGTAATATCCTGACTTAAAAACATACTTAAATTGAAATCCAGACTTAAATTGGTAATGATCAGACTTAAAAACAGACTTACACAATAATATCCAGACTTAATTCATGCATATGTTAAGTCTGGATAATTTGTAGGACGTTTATACTCTCGCATATGTTATGTATTTTTAAATAAGTCCGTTTTAATTTTTTTGATTTACAAAAGCGTGCCGAATTATAATTGGTCGAGAGTGCACATGTCGAATTCTTCAGTGATTTATAATTTTTATATTTAAATGTGATTTTTATTTGATCCAAAAATAATATAAAAATATATATCCGATTAATTCTCGAAGACTCTGTCCGCCCGACTAGCGTCTAGCGTTTTTTTTATAAACTTGTCTATTAGTATTATCCATGAAATTTTACTAATAAATTAACGATATTGATTCTAAAAGAGAATTGGATCCGAGACCCGAGTCTCTCAAATATTTGAAAAGCAGTGGAATGGCATCTGTCCTGGAATATCCTATTGTTTGGTATATTATTAGGTTAGAATGAAAATGGATCACGGATCCGGTTATGATAATGTGGGTATGGGTTGACCCGCTCAATACTTCATCTTCTCGCTCTCTTTCTCTCTCCTCAGTCTCAGTGTCTACCTCCAATTCGACTCCCACTCAAAAACTTCATCTTTTTCATCGGATCTTCCTATTGAACCTGTTTCATTCTTCTCCGCCAGATTCACTCTCCGGAGGCTCGATCTGTATCCAAACACAATTCCGATTCCGACATAAATATCATATGCTCCTCGTCTATAGGCGCCGTTAATTGCGTTGCACGATCTGAGAATTTCATGTGCTGGCTCCTCACCTTATTCGATCAATCCGAACTAGTAATTGCTAATTATTCTTGACTGTGTAGCCTGCATTTTTTTTGATTGACGAGTTGCAGCTGCGAGATCTGACCAAATTCGGAAACATTCACGGCGAGGAGGAAAAAATGGGGATTGCCGATGAGAAAGTGGTTGCTGTCATCATGGTCGGAGGGCCTACAAAGGGTAATCCAAGACCTTTCTAATCTCTCGCAAATCAAATGGCTGAGATTTTTCAATTTAGGGCTTCAAGATCTGATCAATTTTGTGTATTGAAGCTCTGCTGTATCTCCAGATCCTAATACTATCTATCCCATTGGTGGAATGGCGACGTTTTGGACATTAAAATCATGCTTTACTCCATACGATCGATTATTAGTCCAAGTTGTGATCTAGTGGTTTCAACTATTATTGAGTGGTGAGAGCCTCCTATCCATTACTTAATCATTTTTGTTTTGCAGGCACCAGATTTCGGCCATTGTCATTCAATATTCCAAAGCCTCTTTTTCCTTTGGCAGGACAACCCATGATCCATCATCCTATCAATGCTTGCAAAAGGGTAAACCTTCATCTGAACGTTGGAATATTGAGGATCAAGTATTTCAGGATCTGTGGAGCTTGCTCTAATCATATGACTTTGTATGCCAGATTCCCAATTTAGCTCAAATTTATCTTGTTGGTTTTTATGAAGAGAGAGAGTTCGCTTTGTATGTTTCATCCATTTCTAATGAGCTCAGAGTTCCTGTAAGGTAACTACTGATATTGTCATTTGATTATAGCTCCTTTGTATACCTTATATTTCGTCGATGTATGTTTAATTTTTTCTAAATGTTTTTTCTAGGTATTTGAAGGAAGATAAGCCACATGGTTCAGCTGGTGGGCTTTATAATTTTAGGGATCTTATCATGGAAGACAGCCCGGTATTTCATCTGCCTGAAATTAATCTCTCAATGTTCTCGACTGAAATTATTGGAAATTATCAAAAAATGGATTAATCCCTCAATTTTATGCTTTCATTTATAACATTGATTATTTGAATCTCATTCCGTTTCTCCTTTTAATTAGATTCGTAGTTCCATATCCATACGATAAAATGTCTTGAGACTAAATCTGACCTAGCATCTGTCATGTACTGCGCTGAGCTAGTTAATCAAAAAATGGATTAATCCCTCAATTCTCGACTGAAATTATTGGAAGTTAAGGTCTTAGAAGAGGAATGTAGCATTTCTAGGTCAATGACTTTAGAATATAAATGACACCAATGGGAACCAGATTCCTATAAATTGACAACTGAAAGTACTTTTTGATTCCTCACTATCATTATGGCTAACATGGTATCTAATTGTACGACAGTCGCACATATTTTTGCTGAACTGTGACGTTTGCTGCAGTTTTCCACTCCCTGAAATGCTAGGTACTCGACATCCTGCTTCTAATTTGTTTTTCTACTCAAAACCATATTTACCCCTTTTAGATTCCATGAGTGATTTTCAGTTTTCAGTGACTGTGGTTAATTTATAAATGATTAAGTGTTTTAGTTTTTTTATTTATTTAACAGAGGCTCATCGTAGCTATGGTGGCATTGGTACGATTTTGGTTATCAAGGCAAGTGTGTAGTTTTACGCTGGTTTCACCTCTAGCACTTAACAAGTCATCGTATATATTAGCAGTGAGGTTATTAATTCTGTGTCGAAACATTCAGGTTTCTGCAGAGTCAGCTAGTCAGTTTGGAGAATTGGTGGCTGACCCAGTCACAAATGAACTTTTGCATTACACTGAAAAGCCTGAAACTTTTGTAAGTGGGTGATAGAACATACTTATGGGTATTTCCTATATTAGTGTACTTCGTTTCTGCTGATCTAATATTATGATGTCTAACACAGGTCAGTGACAGAATAAACTGTGGAGTATACATATTTACACCAGATATTTTTACAGCCATTCAAGGTGTTTCAACCCAAAGGAAAGACAGAGGTTACTCACATAACCCTTATATGTTTCCCTCAATGTTTTGTACTTAGTCTAGAAGGTAACTGGCTTCATTATCCGGTGGAGCTGTGAATCAACTCCCTCGCCCAGCACCTACTTCTGTACTCAGAATGTACAATTATTTTGATGAAATAATTTTGATTTTGAACAATGGACACATCATTGAGTGTAAACAAGAAAGTAGATGATGTTTTGCTCTCCTCCCAGTAGACTAGTATTTAATATTTATTTTACACAAACAAAGAAAACTAAGTTACTTTTCCCATTTGCAGCAAACCTGAGACGAATGTCAAGCTTTGAAGCACTCCAATCAGCAACAAGGTTTGACCAGCATTATCCTTTTAAAACACGGCTACTTCTGTTAGATTCTGTATTATGAAGGATGTGCCACCAAGCCCTTTATTTTTCAAATCAGGAGCCCTCCTGCTGATTTTGTGAGACTGGACCAAGATATCCTATCACCTCTTGCTGGAAAGAAGAAACTGTATACTTATGAGACTATGAACTACTGGGAGCAGATTAAAACTCCGGGGTAAGCCAGGTTTCCTCCGTTTCTTAACTTATCAAAATTCGAACCATCCTCATCTGTACGTAATTTGCTCACTTCAACTTTTGCAGGATGTCTTTGAAATGTTCTGATTTGTATCTGGGTCATTACCGATACACCTCTCCCCATCTTTTGGCAAGTGGCGATGGAACAAAAAGTGCTACGATAATAGGTGATGTTTATATTCATCCATCTGCAAAAGTACATCCAACTGCTAAGGTAAATTATCAGGGGCAAGCAAATCAGAGATAAATGGTGGATATACCTCTAACCGAATTCTCAAGGGCATGTTCTCTTTTTTGAGCAGATAGGTCCTAATGTGTCAATATCAGCAAATGCCCGTGTGGGACCAGGTGCAAGGCTCATCAGTTGTATAATTCTTGATGATGTTGAAGTAAAGGTATTAATTTATTTGTGTTTGCGGTTAGTCATATCATCATCAATGGCTGAGACTGCTTTGCCTTTTTCAATATGAAACCGCGGCTTGCCATTGAAATTATAAGGGCTCGATATGTATTTTTAGATGACATTTTCTATTCTGATGCTGTGTGCTGGACATTTACTCAATTTTGTCTGCTTTCCGATGTGAATGAAATGTTTCATAAGGAAATAATAAATAAAGAAACTACCTAATATGATATGTCCTGTTAGGAGAACGGAGTCGTGATTCATTCAATAGTCGGATGGAAATCATCGATTGGAAGATGGTCTCGAGTTCAGGTTTGTTCAACATCACAAAGTCTTATTCAGAGTTTTTCACCTCAAAAAGACCTATAATTGATCTGCAAATGGAAAACATCAGGGTGGTGGAGATTACAATGCCAAATTGGGGATCACAATCCTAGGTATGTGCATATAGTTGGCACACACTTGCTGCTATAAGGGAAACATCAATCTCGATTCTGTATGGATTGTTGTGTGAACATTTCCTTTTTTTCAGGTGAATCGGTTACTGTTGAGGATGAAGTGGTGGTTATCAACTGCATAGTACTCCCGAACAAAACCCTTAACGTCAGCGTCCAAGAGGAAATTATACTGTAAGGGAAGATGAAGAAGACTGGATTTTCAGTAGCAGTTCTAATTGTGTTGTTTGGCATATCTTCACTGTAACCAACAGTTCAATAAAGCTCGATGAAGCATCAACAAACTCACAAGCCTATTGGAGTTTACAGCAGGAGAAGATATATAGTTGGTGCCGCGTGAAAGGCGATCTAGCCAGTCAGTTGTTTATGTAGTTTCTTACAGACATACATATATTTTACAAATTACTATTGCTGTCATTATATAAACAATGCTGTTTGTAGCAAAAACACAATAAACACTGGCTCCGGCTTTTGTGACACATTAAGTAGATACATTTTTATAAATAATCATTCAGTGAAAAGTAAAGCTACTTAGAGTACGAACTGCAAACAAGCATAATTAGAGATCTATACAGGACCAGCTGGTGCACTGAAAACTACTTCATCTATATACCATGACAATCCCAAATTTCAATACAGAGCTGAGAACTCACCAGTCACCACCAATACATCAGTTTGATGGCTTATGGTCTTAGACATCCCATTGCGTTCGGAGTTCCGAGTCATAGACGTGTTGGTCACACAGCTGAATAGTCCGCCTCCATCGGTTTGCATAAATGTGTTGTTACTTGGAAACTAGTTTGAAATTGCTTTCACCCTTTGATTTGCAGAAAGGGCTAACACATAGCCTCACGGCCTAAAATCCACAGCAGTGTATAAAGAGGGGCAGCTTCGGTCTAGATTTTCCAGAACTGATGCACCCATTAGTGTGTAGAGACATCACAATCACATGCCCAATCAGCAACCATATAAAGCACCCCCATCCATTCAATCCAACAGAGGCCATGCATTGTTAGTACTACAACGCCTGAGGTCGAGGCCAATCCCCACAATTACGCACTAGCTCATTTGCTACCCTAGATAGTAGTAGTATTGGCCATTTTAATATATGGCATAGTCTGTATGGATGGAGTGAAGTTCTCACATACGGTAACAGGCTACAGCTACTTTAGTACAGGCAATTTTCATAAATAATAATTACCTTTTCCCAAATTTTTTTTTGAGAAACCAGCATTGGTGTATTTCCATGTACATTGCCACAGAAATATTACAATCTGAAGTGGCGGGGAAGACGGCCACATCTGCTCTGCAGTCTTATAATCTCTTTTGCAAATCCTTGATTACCGGTTAACAGTAACCCATCCAAAACCCGATTGAAAGTGAACTTCCTTGGCAAAAACCCTCTTTCAAACATATCAACCAACAACTTCCCTGCCACCAATAAATCCTCCGGCTTCTTCCTTACGAACATAGCACTGATCAACACATTGTAAGTATCCAGGTTTGGCAAACATCGACCTTCACTCATCTTCTTAAAAGCATCCAAACCCCTCTCAATCTCTCCAGCATCACAAAAATACCTTATCACCACGTTATAAGTCTGCACGTTCGCCTCACACTCATCACTCTTCATCCGTTCCATAAACTCCACTCCACGCTCCATCTCCCCAGCATGACACAAGCCCCTGATGACAACATTGTAAGTGGTGGAATTCGGAACGTAACCCTTCCTTAGCATCTCCTCAAACACAACAATCGCATTCTCCACATTATCCTTCTTACACAATACTTGGATGTAAGCATTATAAGTCGGTACCGAGGGCAGCACACCAGCCCCAACCATCTCATCAAATACCTTCTTTGCTCGCTTAATCTCTCCGACAACTCCAAACCCATGAACCAAAGTGGTGAAAGTAACAACATCAACCTCGCATTTCCTTTTCTTCATTTGCAGGAAGAATCCCCATGCTTCCTCGATCTGTCCAGCTCTGAAATACCCCTTCAACATAATGTTATAAGTGGTCAATGTGGGATCCAAACGGCGCCCCACCATCTCCTTCAACAACTCCAACGCCTTGGGAGTCCTCTTAATCAAACAAAAGCCATTCACTATAATATTGTAAGTCACCGTATCGGGCCGGAACTTACTTCTAAGCATCTTGAACAGTTGATAAGCCATTTCAACACGCTTGGACTTGCAAAGAATGTCTAAAATAGTGTTGAAGGAATTCAAGTCCTGAGGAACACCGTGTTCGTGCATATTCATGAAAACCCTAACGGCCCTGTCAGGCTTACCTTGAGCTACATACCTCTCAGCAACGATGGCTAATGTTTTGGGGGTGGGACCAAGCCGACGAGTCCTCATCCTGGTGACAAGGTCCCAGACAGTCTTGTAATCCCGCATTCGAGCGGAGATGTCGATGATGTGGTCGTAGGAGGATGAGGAGTGGGCGTAGGTGGGGTGAGTGTCTAGGGTTTTGAAGAAATGCAGCGCTTTTGGGCCGTGGTTCCATAAGCGTTTGAGGACTTGGTTGACCAAATCCGGCGTCCATTGGGCTAGGGTTTGGATTTGGGCGTGGGAGTGTGAGTCTGAGTTGAGGATGAGATTGGCGAGAGAGACGGTGTCTGGTGGCGAAGCAGCTGTGACTAGGGTTTTAGAAGCCTGTTTCAGGAGGCAGGTTGATCTCCTTGCCAGCATCTTCAATTAATTTACAGCGCTACTCAAGAGTCAAAATTCAAACGGACGAACCAAAACCAATAAAAAAATATACGATTAATGTCTTCTCTCATTTTGTCGACCAATTCACTGTAGCCGTGATTTGGAACGAAGATAACAAGGGAGGGTTGAGTCTCGAGTAGGGGTGGACGTGACGCAGTTTAAGAGTAAATTTACAATCGCATCACATTAATTAGTTTGTAAATTTTTTAAAGCACAAATCGCATTAGAAAAGTTAAAATTGAATATGCACCGCATCATTTTATTTGGTGCGATTAGGTTTAAAAACCGATTTTCAAAGTTTACATTAAAAAAAAGAACCCCTGACACTGGACTGTGCCCGACCCAAATGAAACAACACATACCTTAATTACAGGACTACACACATATAGTCAAATACAACACATCACAAGCTGAATAAGCTTTGAGTATAATTTAACTACAGGACTTCCTTTGCTTCTTCATTAAAGGAATAGTAATAAGTGAAATACACCAACTCTGCAAAATAGTAATGAGTGAAATACACCAGCTCTGCAAAATAGTAACAAGTGAAACCAACAACATGTACTAGTAATCTGATGATTACTTACTCTAAAATACTAGTTTCACTCAAGTTAAATATATACGTGAATATGTACTACCAGATGCAATGAAGCAAACATAACGTCAAACACTATGACAGATAATAAAAAACATGAACTTGACAATACATAGAAATAATACCTAATCATTCATGGCTTTCTTGAACCTGTTTCTGATTCTAATTTTTCAAACAACGCATAGAGTTCTAGTTCTGTTTTCGTAGGCTCTTTATACATGGAAAATGATCCACCCCTAAGCCAATCATTTAGACAAACCAACCCCTCAACCATCTTAGGAGTTAATGTAGCTCTAAATGGATCCACCACCCTTGATCCAAGACTGAAAGCTGATTCTGAAGCAATTGTAGAAGCTGGAACTGCAAATATGTCCTTGGAAATTTTAGATAGAATAGGATACATTGATGCATTTTCCTTCCACCAATCCAAAAGATTGAAATCTTGTTTGAAGGGTCTTCAATGGTTCCTTGAAGTACTTGTCTACTTCATCCTTAATCTCAACAACATCCTTCCGTTTTCTTAGCTTCATAAACTGCCTCATTGGGCTTGAAATTATTTTTTGTTTTTGTTTTTATATGTAATAATTTTGAATTATTTAATTATATATGCGGTGTGGTTTAAAACGGGTGGTCTGAGATAAAGAACCGCTTCCGCACCGCTTTATTTGGTTGCGGTGCGGTTTTAAAAAACTAGTTTTTGTTCCAAAAGTGGTGCGGTTAACTGAACACACTTTTGCAGTACGGTGCGGGCAGTTTTTAAATTCGGACCGGTTTTTACCCACCCCTAGTCTTGAGTTGATAATTCCTAAACATTTGAGAATTCAAATCTCACCATGAGATCATGAAACATCTTTAAATCTTCATTTCACATAAATTAAAAAAAACAAAGTCCTTCAAAAAAAAGTCAATTTTGACTTTGCATTAAATGTAACTTTGAATATGCACATGGACAAGTGTCACCACCATAATGACTTGATGCATGTTCAAAGGTGAGGTTTGGATTCTCAAGTTCTCGAAAAAAAGATGGATTATTTGAGCGCTCGCATCAAATATAAATTCCAATTAAATATGTTAACTATAAACTCCCTAAAAATGTGATACATGCCAGTTTCCTCCAATCAGAAGTCGGGGCTTTTTTATAAATATGAAAAATCAAAATGAACTTTATTTAAAATAATATAACAGGGTGGAGGGTAAAAAGTAAAAATGTCATAAAATAAATAACATGTGAAATTTGTACATAGAGATGTCTTCGACTCGTGTTTCGACCTTTTAAACGACATTTTCCGCTCTAGGTCTGAACTAGAGAGTTATATGGCTTTAAGTTCGCTACGTAACGACGTATATCTCAACTCCATCGGATCATTCGTCTGTTCCCAACACTCCTCTAAAGCATCAAAGATCCCACGAATTTCTGCAGCTGCTCCGATTTCAACTCGTGTTTCGATCTTCTATACTCCGTCAGCACTAGAGATGGAAGTGGGTCGACCCACGGGTCGGGCTGGGTCGAAACAATGTAATTCTCGTGGGTTCGGGCTGGGTCCAAACAATAATAAGTCGACCCAAGGGTCGGTTGAAGAAAAAAATTTAGACCCAACCCAACCCACGAGTTGTAAGTGGACCCATTATAAATGCGATGGGTCGAACTGGATCAGTGGGTTGGGACTAACCCACGGGTTGGACCCATAAAGTATTATTTTGGATTAATATTGTAAAATACTAATTTATTAATAATTTTTATGTAAGTTATATTTTAAAGGAAATTATTATCTAAGTGAAAAAACAAAAATTAATATTTCATTTTAAAATTAAACGGGAGTCAAACTTGTTAAGTTGGGCGCATTACACATGCCCACATATAGGCGAAAGCTTGACACAATTTCTATGTTGAAACTTTATAAATAGTTCAACTATACAAGCCTAAGGTTAATTCTAACGAACATAATAAGCAGTGTCTTAGTCAATGGACCATGAAAGATACTCGAATGGTAGTGAATAATCATTCTAACAGCTATACTTTGATTTCAAACGGCTATATTTTTAAATATTTGGCTCGTGGGTTAAACTCGTACGGGTCAGACCCATGCGTTGATAATTTTAATTTTGGTTTGTGGGTCGAACCTGCGTGTTGAATCCGAGGGTTGAACTCATTGGTCGGGCTGGGTCGAGCTGGGTTGATCAAAACTCAACCCAACCCACGAGCTGAATCCACCATCATGGACCCACGAGTTGGGTCACACAGATCGAATTGGGTCAAGCTAACCCACAATCCACGCGTGCCAATCCACATGTTTCATAATCCGCTTCCATCTCTAGTCAGCACTCTATGTGAACTAGAATTTGAGTTAGCTACGCAACGATATATCTCTCCCGACACTCCTTTAACACAACGAAGGGTTAAATTGAATTAAAATTAATTACAAAAATACAGAAAGACTATATTGCTCTTCGCTGTTTGATTACGAAATTTTGACAAATTATCGACACAACTTTTGAGGAAGTTTAGAGTTAATATAAAAAAATTCTCTATATATAAAGGAATTGTAGTCTGAAATGAATTGCTAAAATTTTGAATTGCAGGAAAATTATGGAATGTTAATCACTGTACAATATATAAATACATCAAAGGGGCATCTGCTGTCCAATTTTTTCGTCGATCCACACATAACAAAATAAGAGTTGAAATTATTAGCCTCAGCATATGTGTTGGATCGTTAGGTTAGCCGTCTATGTGAGGGAGATCACAGAGTGGTATCCCTCAGATGGCAGCGGAAATTAACTCTAGTACAAGAAATACAAAACAGAAAGTAAGTACTCACGATTTAGAGTGGAAACCTTATTGCAATCCTTGCAACAGGCTGAAAACCACTTGCCTTCTGGACAGTTCCAGAAGGGCTTCAAGATCGATGTTATTGATAAAAGAATATACTTGTAGATTGTTACACTTGTCTCACTCAGTGACAATTAACAGATCTACTCAATTCAAAGGATCAACTAACACAATCTTGTCATGACCGCACACAGCAGCACTTCGTCAGCTCCGGAATTGATTAACTCTTCAATCTTCGATTGCTCTCTCTAAAAAGCCGAACTTCAAACTGAAGACTCCTCCTCCTTTTATAGTAGTCTTCAAGTCGGCTGAAACTGATCTCTATCAGATATCCGATTGCTATCCAGCAGATATGATATGGTTAAGATATTTCCATATCTTAACCCTGTCACATATTTCCTTTCCAAATCTGGCGTGTATCTTCTCTTCAAATATACGAGACGTATATTCATGTATATCTTGACATCAATATTCCTCATCAAATATTACATTCAAATACTCGTATATCTTCAATATATATCTCGAGTATATCTTCCCAGATCCGATCCGGTCATAATGTCGGTGTGTCTCTCACACGGAACGCATCTCTCTCGCAGCTCTGCTCTCTCTCAGAGATGTCCGGTAAACCTACCTGTCAGACAGTGATTTCTGCATACTCAAGTGGATTATTAGTTAAGTGTTTGTTATCATCAAAACACAAAGGGTCCAACAAATTTCCTCTTTTTGATGATGACAAACACTTCTTCACAAATGAGAAATCACACACAGCAACGGCACTGAATTCACATCTACATTCCCCTAGGACAGCTAGCTACTTCGAAATTTATTCACTAAATTTTTATTTAAAGTCTAGCTAGCATAGTTCCCCATCAGATAGACATCCGCTCGACCTGCGGTACTGATTTCCCCCTTAGTGTATGCACATATATTTCTTCCCCCTTTTGGCATCATCAAAAAGATATGCAAATAAGAACACAGAGTAATGGAAAGAAAAACATTTCATTCATTGCCAGCAATCAAAAGTGTGTCACGCGGACACCACACATGCAGCAGAGAATTCAAAGTGCACAAAAATCTTAACCATGAAATTAAAAAAAAAACAAGTTCAAAAAGGGGGGGGGGAAGATGTGGTTGGGTTGGCAAAGAGGGGGGGTTCCATGAGACAGTCCAGACTAAGCATCATTCTGGAGCGAAGCCTTCATCTGGTCCACAATCTCTGCGTAAAGGGACTCCATCTGCTTTGGGAACCCTTCGACTGCCACCGACATTGCACCCGAGTCAACTGTTATTGCCACCTCCAGGGCAACCATCTTCTCCTTCACGACCTTCAACTCGGTCCTCACTTCCAGCAACTCGGATCTAACTCCTTTCAACTCAGACTGAACTTCCTTCAGTAATGTCAACACCTCACCCAGACCATCAGAGGGGAGAACAGCTTCGTCACCCATAGGAGCAGCGACAGTAATGGGGGTCACCTCAATAACATCCTCATCATCAGCCTCTTCTTCAGCAACATGGACTATCCACCCAACTCCTGCCGAGTACTCCAGACCTAATTTGACAATCTGATCGTCACCAAGGGTAGACGATAACACTTTCTCAGATGCAGGGTGATAGATCTCCCAATACTTCATGATTTCTTTCACAAACCCGGGATAAGGTAGGCCATTCGAGGGGTTGTCCTTGTTGTTCTCCATGTGCCGCATAACTTGAAAAGCCAAATTGACCTGCTTCTTCTGTAGAATCTGATCTACCAGCAGCATGTCTTGGAAGGTCACCAGATTGTGCTTGTGCCGTCTCAGAGAGATGTTTGACACGAGGATTCTGCGGAGAATCCTCGGAAGCACATCCATGCTGTAGATTTCCCTCTGTCCTTTTGTAGCGGGATCCAACCCGAGCCTCTCGAACACCTCCGACTTCGCCACGGTGTTTGGCCATGTACCCTTTGAGTATGTGGCATACCCACCTTTTGGCACCTGTAGAATGGTGGCCAGCTCCCTCACACTCACTGTGAACACATCACCACCGACGACAACCGACAGCTCCAGATTGCTTTTTCCCTTTTCCTTTTCTACTACTTTCAACTTTGAGTAAAACTCCTTTACCAGCTTCTCATCCACGAGAACTGGCTTCCTGAACAGTGCGACCCACCCCTGGGCCTCCAGTAATTCCACAACTTCTCCCAGCTTGTACGCCACAAGCCACTCATCATTCAACACCAACTCTTGAGCGAAGCCTCTACCGGCTTCTTCTGACTCCTCGGCGCTCTCTTCCGACTCACCATCCTCTTCAATCAACGGAGCAGATGGCTTAGTAGGTCTGACACTTTTTCAGGCCGAGGGAGGAGCAGAGGTCGAGGATTTCTTCGCTCGCTTCCCAACGGACCGCTCAGCTATTGAAGATCCTTTGCGGATACGAGGCTGAGAGTGACAGTCCTCCTGAAGCTCTTCGAGTTTGACCACTTCTCTGGCCACTGCAGAGTTGGTCGAAGCAGAACCAGACGGCGTGACAGACTACAAAATAGTCTCCAAACTGAGAGGATCGACTCCCCTTGCAATCAACTGTGCAGCCATCTCGGCGGCGGCGGGTGAGAGGTTAGATTTAGGGTTTGAGGAAGCCATCGAAACTTTCGGAACTTTGATTTTGGGTGAGAGAGAAATTGATTGCTTTCGGTTGATTTGGGAACAACACTCGGTCTTCTCTCTTCTTATACCCCCGCAAACCCTAGACTCAATGGGCACTGTTGATTCGAAGTGTCGCCTCCCTTCCTTTGAATAATAAATAAACCACCCTCTATTTTTTAGCAATTGCCACCTTTTCTTTCCTTCCAAAAACGGTTCCGCGTTAATAACCTGCCAATTTCAATTCAGCCGAAAGGGCATGCACCAACCGAGAGAGAGGAGCGACACATGTCATCAGTGGTATGCATGTCTCCTCATAACAGTAACCGACGGGACAACTGCCTGCAGCAGAGACTGTTCACCTTTCTATTCAATCTTTACATCTTCCCAATCTGGAGCCAACTTTACCAAGGGACGTAGAACTCCCCATCTTCACAGCTGTCACACAGATTGTTTCCCATCCAAGGTTGAACCATCCATAGTGATAGCTCAGTCTGACTTGTCTCATGGGTACACAAGGTTTTGGTATGGTGTGCTAACTTTACCCAAATGGTACAAATAACACCACACACAATCAAGCACAAATAGATGAAATCATCCAAACATATATATTGTCTTTGTACCTCATGTGGAGTAACTCCAGAAAAGAAGCATATCGACGGGCTCATAGGAGCACTCCACATGAAGATAGGCTAAGGTTGGTCTAGAGTACCTCCTGGGCTTATAATGTGGGATCAACTATGGAGGTCTCTTTTGGGCAGAAAGAATTAAGAATTTCATGTTTTTCAATCTCTAATGCAGTCATCAATCATATGGCTAGCATGCATAGATACAGTGTGAACACAACCTACTTTTTCACTAGCACAGAACATCCATGTTAAATTCTCCATCAGACGTGACTTGTATGCATCTAGTCTAGCCAATCACCGAGGGAGTAACATATGAACATAGTTCTAGGAAAGAGAAACCATACCTAGGTCAAGCCTCAGCTTCTCGTAGGGTTCTCTGTGTAATGCCTTTGTGAATATGTCTGCAATCTGTTCCTCGGTTCTGCAATATTCCATTTCTATTGTTCCCTTTTCTACACAGTCTCGTAGAAAATGATATCGAATCTCTATATGCTTAGTGCGTGAGAACTGCACTGGATTTTTAGAGATGTTAATAGCACTAGTGTTATCACACAAAATTTTAGCACAATTAGTAATAACACCATAGTCACTTAGCTGTTGTCTGATCCACAGCAGCTGTGCACAGCAAGCAGCAGCGGCGATGTATTCCGCCTCAGCGGTGGAAAGTGCAATTGAGGACTGCTTCTTTGAAGCCCAAGAGATGAGGCATGGTCCAAGATATTGAGCCATCCCTAACGTGGACTTCCTGTCTGTCTTGCACCCAGCATAGTCTGCATCAGTGTATGCTTCCAGGCGTAATTCTCCTCCCCTTGGATAGAACAGGCATAAGTCATCTGTTCCCTTCAGATATCTCAATATCCTCTTTACTGCTTTCACGTGGGTTTCCCTGGGATCTGCCTGAAACCTTGCTCATAGACAAACACTGAATAGGATGTCAGGTCTGCTAGCAGTAAGATATAACATCGAACCAATCATTCCCCTGTATAGAGTTGGATCCACCCGTGGTGAAGTCTCATCCTTTGCTAGGGTGTCGTTAGGAGACATCGGCGTGGCACACGTCTTGGTGGACTCCATCCCAAACTTCTTCAGAATCTCCTTAACGTACTTCTGCTGATGGATTCGGGTGCCATCCTCTCCTTGAGCAACTTGAAGTGCAAGGAAGTACTTGAGTTCTCCCACCATGCTCATCTCGAACTCGCTCGACATCAACTCTGTAAACTCCTTGACAAGTTTAGGGTTAGTTGAACCGAAAATGATATCATCCACATATACCTGAACAACCAGAGTGTCTTTTCCTTCCTTCAAATGGAAAAGAGTTTTGTCCACCTCTCCTTTAACGTATCTGTGGGATAGCAGAAACTGTGACAGTCTCTCATACCAGGCACGAGGTGCTTGCTTCAGCCCATACAGTGCCTTGTCAAGGACGTGGACACGATCAGGGTGAGTGAGATCCTCGAACCCTGGTGTCTGGCTCACATATACTTCTTCTTTCAGAACTCTGTTCAAGAAGGCCGTTTTCACATCCATCTACTGTAGAGTAAAACCATGGTAAGTCGAATAAGCAATTAATAGTCTGATTGCTTCTAACCTTGCGACTGGGGTGAATGTCTCATCGTAGTCTATCCCCTCTTGTTGGTTGTACCCTTTGACCACAAGGCGAGCTTTGTTTCTCACAACAACTCCCTTGTCGTCCATCTTGTTTCTGAAGACCCACTTTGTCCCTATCACATTCTTGTCCCTCGACCTAGGGACCAATCGCCACACCTTGTTCCTTTCGAACTGATGTAGCTCTTCTTGCATGGCGTTGACCCATTTTGGATCCTTCAACGCTTCTGCTATTGTCTTTGGTTCTGCATGAGAGACAAACGACGTGAATCCACAGAAGTGACACAAATCATCCAGATTTACCTGATCCTGCGATGTATAGCACTGGTAGTCCCTCATTCTCGTCGAGGGCTGAGTGAGTCTCCCATTCCTTGTGATTCTCATTGGGGGGGGGGTCAGCGATGACGTCTGTTACTGGGACCTCAGGGACATGCTCTTGAGCTAGCATCTCTGTCTGAGCATCTTCGGCTAGCTCGGCAGGTTCCTGACCAGCTGTCTGAGTGACCTCTTGAGCTGGTTCTGTAGCCTCATTCTGAGTAGGTTCCCAGTCGAGGTCAGATCTATGAAAAAACTGGAGTTTTCCATCATCCTGTGAGGAGGGATCTTTCACCATGTGTCCGGTCATGGCGCGCTCATCAAAGGTAACGTGGATGCTTTCCTCCACCCGTTCCAGTCTCAGGTTGTATACCTTACATGCCCCGCTATGACTTGAATACCCTACAAAAACGCCTTCGTCGCTCCTTGGATCGAACTTTCCCAGATTGTCCTTTCCATTGTTGTGTACGTAGCTGACAGGCGTCGTTTGACCTACAAATTTAAATTTATATTTTCCTTGTGAGAAACTAGTGTAGTGGCAAGCAAGGGTCGAACCCTAGAGAGCTGGTGTTGGTGAAGTCGTTCTGTAAACAATAAATTGGGGATTTGGTGTGAGCAATTGTTGTAAAACACAAGGGAAATAAAACGAAATGTATTCAATCAGAGAAAGCATTCGGTCTAGGGTTTTCTATTGTGACTCGTTTATCATCGACTTCTAATAATCTAATTTTGTGTTCCTAAGTGTGGTTACTCCGTTTCAGGTTATAACCTAAGGTAAGGCCGTTTCAAGCACTTACACCACAATCTAATCCGTTTCAGGTTATAGACTTCTAGTTCTAGCAAACCTAATACTCCGTTTCAGGTTATATCAAGTTTAGTGCAACTACTTGTCCTAACGTTTCAGTATCAAACAAGCAGCGAATATGGGGATTGAATTGCTCGGCTAAGTTTTACCATTGCAAGTCTCCGCTTAGCTTCGCAATTCAACCCGAGATAAATGAGCACAAGAACTAGTAGAACATAAAATAGCATTAAGAACCAAGTCTCAAAACATTCATCACAATAAAATAGACCCTAAACCGAGTAAGAGTTTTAGCTACACATAATCATGAAAAGACGCATAATTAAAAGTAGAAAATCTTCTCTCTCGTCGAAATCTTCTTCCTCTCCTCCAGAGCCGTCTCGAATGATGGATGATAAGATGATCTTAGAAACCTGCCTCTGGTCTAAATATATATGCTCTAGGGTTTCTAAATCAGTTTCTGGGCAAAAAAGGCAATTAAGAAAAAAGCCCGAAAACACTGTTCACGATCGGAATACTGTTCACGATAGGAAATACTGTTCATCCGCGGTCACTGTTCATCCCGCGGTCACTGTTCACTTTAGCATCCGCGGTTACTGTTCATAAAGTGAACAGTATCCGAGATCTGGTCTGAGTCTGTTCATCCATTCTGCGCATCTGTTTTGACTTTGGCTCTGATTTTGACCCTCCAAATGACCTCGGATGCTCTTGATGAGAACTAGAGAGTTGTAGGGAATTGAGTCAGCTACGCAACGCCATATAGCTCGTATTTTTATGATCAACGGTCCATTCCCAGCGCTCCACCGAACGTCCAAAGGTCAAATCTGCCACTGTGGTGTTTTTTTGGCATAAAATGCTGTCTTTAATGCGCGTTTCCTCCTAAAGCTTCCGAAACACCTGAAATGCAAAACCATACTAAAAAGTAACTGTTCGCATATAAAAGTGTCGAAATAGATGGGATTAGTTGACTCAACGAGTCGTATAAATACGAGTCATCAAACCACCCCACACTTAAACTTGTTCGTCCCGAACAAGAACTAAGTCATAGAAGGAAAATAAATGAAACACCACAATTTCTTTGACGTCCTAGATAATGCACATGAATTTGAATTGCTAGTCTAGACTCGCTTTTCTATGCATAACTCAATCGCTACTAAAATCATCATGCTCAACATAGAAATAACTTGATACATGTTACCTGAGAGCTGAAATCCAAATCAATTCGGATGTTTGGGAGGTAGTCCTTTTTAGATCCATGACCTGCACTCACGGTCCCGAATTCTAGCTATATGGTTATACTTCATTGCTTTTTCTTGCACGTGACTCATTCGAGCTTCAAGGTTTTCTGAGCTTTTCCTCTTTCTTTTCTTTTCTTTTCTTTTTGTTGGACAGCTTTTGTAGTGATTTTCTTGGCCTTTGGCTCTCGATGTAACAATGTTATACTTCACTTTTTGTTGAGTGTAGAACTTTCACAATTTGGCTGATTTTTTTCTTGAGCTTTGCTCCCTTATTGTGAACAGCTTGTCCTTTCTTCTTTTCTTTTGAAGGAGGTCCAATCATCGCCCGCAAGCATATGGAAATACCTCCCCGCTCTTTCTCATCCTCCACCTTTTTGACGCGAGTCAAGATGGGGGCCCACCACCTATTTTCCCGGTTACTTCGGACTAGAGATAGGACAGTTTGTTACGTCTCCGTCTCGCCTTCCTACATAAACGTTGCATTGGCGGAGCAACTCTGAACCATGTTGTCTCGAAGTGCTAGCCTCCACGAAATCCATATAACCATATAGTTCGAATCCGGTCCTTTGAATGCTTCGTCAAGTCTCTCTAGGACATTTCTATCAACTCCACATCCCTGTTTATCTCAACTCAGAAGGACACATACTGGGTTAAATTCACATGTAGTCACATAATTCAAATTTCGCAAGAAAACGCATCTAATCAGCTCATCTATTTCACATCATCAAAATTCAATACCGCATATCCAGGAAATAGAGAGAAATTTCATACTTTCAAATTTTTTTAAAAATGAAACGTGTTGACACAGTGCATATGCAAGGAAAATAAACGTGCTGACACAACTGACTCTCCCACCCCACACTTTTGAACAAAGCCGTGTCCTCACGGCACGACTTAAATTCAAAGACACATAGACAAATGCAGACACAATGAAAGGGAGAGAAATAAAAAGAAATAGAGAACAGCAGGACTCCCCTAGTCTGAATCTGCAGGAGTTAGGGTGCGAGACAACACATGCCGCGTGTCACGACCATTTTAAGTTCCCGCGGTCAACACTTAACATACTCATAGTCCGCGGAGGTTAATGTCTTCATTACCTGCGATCCCGTCTGAGAAAAATGCCTCTTCCTGCACAAAATAAATTTCTTTCCCACAAGACAATGTGTAAACACGACTAAAGACTCAAATAAATAGAAAACTAAAAAAAATGGAAAAAAGGAAAATTTTGCCGGGCTGCCTCCATGCGAGCGCCTTTGTTTTACGTCGTTGGCTCGACGTTACCTCTTTAGGGATCACAAGTTAGGATCCCATGGGCGTGTGAGGTCAAATTTTGCCTCAGCTGCTCCTTCAATCTGCCCAAAGTACTCGTATGGCGGTGTGCTTGGTTCCGCTCTCCATCGATCAGGCGGGTTCGCCTTTACATCCTTCCGAGTTGGCGAGGCCACCTTGATCATTGCTACTGGGCCATCGAGTCGTGCTCTAGGGTTTCTCCATCCTGGTTTCCACTCAAACATGCCATGTCTAGGTTGCTTCTTAATGTATGGGCGGTCGGCATCCTTGCGAATCTGGAGGATCGATGTCTTGCCACCAAACGCAAGCGACATCAAGCATGTTCCCCTGTCAACCTTTGTCTTTGTGGCAAAGAGGAGTGGTCGTCCGAGAATAAGTACTGGAGGATCATCATCTCCAGCATCTCCTATCTGCAAAACATAAGGGCCTACAGGAACAACAAGATCTCCAACATGGAGCGTTAGATCCTCAAGTAAACCAACAGGACGAACACGTGATGTATTTCCTAACTCTACCAACAGTTTAGGAAATTTCAATGGTCCCAATTTCAAAGAACAACATGGAGAATATGGCATATCATAAATATCAGCACCCAAATCAATTAAGCAATGGTGTATGCGAGTTTCACTAATACCATGGGTGACTTTCAAGGCACCTGGATCCATACAGTTTTCAGTTGGTGCTTGTTGACTCGTGGCGAGTGAGTGCTCCATCGTTGGCTTTTCCGGCTCATGCTTCGCCTCCAACTCGCCACCTAGCTCATTCTGGTTGATCACATGGTCTTCGGGAGCTATCACCTGCACAGAAAATGAAGGAAAAAAAATCAATTTTGGAATATGCATCGGCGGTGACCGCGTCTGGCTAAGACATTAGGGGCGCGTCTGCTTCGGGTGCTCCGATAGTAAGGACTGGGCCTGTCTCGGCCAGATCGGTAATGAGTTCCGATTCGAGTGGCTCGGCCGTCTCTTCTTCAGGTGCCAGTGGGTCCTCATCCTCTGCCGGCTCTGTGGGCTCCATTGTAAGCTCTTCTTTGATGATCATTGGCTTGTGAGCCGTGTTGGCCAGTTGTGCCTAAATTTGGCGCACTATGTTGTCTATTTCTTCGATCCTCTTGGCCTGATCTTGTTTCGAACTTTCTGCCATATCTTCTATCAAGTCCCACAGCACGGACATGGTTAAATTATTCACCGAGCCTCCTGCCGCAGCATCATTAAGCCTATTCCACTCATGTGGCAACATCCCACCGAGAAACCTTTGAAGAAGATATAAGTTTGTGAATCCATGGTGCGGGCAGCTCTTCACAATGGAATCGAAGTACGACAAGTACTCGTCCAATGTTTCGTCCCGGGATTGCTCAAGGTTGATGATCTTCTCGTGGACTTCAAGTTGGAAGGATGGTGGGGAAAACTCCTCGTCGTTCCAAGGCTCTCTACTATAATAAGAAGACATGGTGCATCACAACAAAACAAAAAACAAAAAACAGAAAAAAAATAAAGAAAACGGAAAGAACAACTTCACCGAAGCGCAGCTCCCCGGCAACGGCGCCAAAATTTGACAGGCGTCGTCTGACCTGCAAATTTAAATTTATATTTTCCTTGCGAGAAACTAGTGTAGTGGCAAGCAAGGGTCGAACCCTAGAGAGCTGGTGTTGGTGAAGTCGTTCTGTAAACAATAAATTGGGGATTTGGTGTGAGCAATTATTGTAAAACACAAGGGAAATAAAACGAAAAGTATTCAATCAGAGAAAGCATTTGGTCTAGGGTTTTCTATTGTGACTCGTTTATCATCGACTTCTAATAATCTAATTTTGTGTTCCTAAGTGTGGTTACTCCGTTTCAGGTTATAACCTAAGGTAAGGCCGTTTCAAGCACTTACACCACAATCTACTCCGTTTCAGGTTATAGACTTCTAGTTCTAGCAAACCTAATACTCCGTTTCAGGTTATATCAAGTTTAGTGCAACTACTTGTCCTAACGTTTCAGTATCAAACAAGCAGCAAATATGGGGATTGAATTGCTCGGCTAAGTTTTACCATTGCAAGTCTCCGCTTAGCTTCGCAATTCAACCCGAGATAAATGAGCACAAGAACTAGTAGAACATAAAATAGCATTAAGAACCAAGTCTCAAAACATTCGTCACAATAAAATAGACCCTAAACCGAGTAAGAGTTTTAGCTACACATAATCATGAAAAGACACATAATTAAAAGTAGAAAATCTTCTCTCTCGTCGAAATCTTCTTCCTCTCCTCCAGAGCCGTCTCGAATGATGGATGATAAGATGATCTTAGAAACCTGCCTCTGGTCTAAATATATATGCTCTAGGGTTTCTAAATCAGTTTCTGGGCCAAAAAGGCAATTAAGAAAAAAGCTTGAAAACACTATTCACGACTGGAATACTGTTCACGATCTCCGCGGTCACTGTTCATCCGCGGTCACTGTTCATAAAGTGAACAGTATCCGCGATCTGGTCTGAGTCTGTTCATCCATTCTGCGCATCTGTTTTGACTTCGGCTCTGATTTTGGCCCTCCAAATGACCTCGGATGCTCTCGGTGAGAACTAGAGAGTTGTAGGGAATTGAGTCACCTACGCAACGCCATATAGTATTTTTCTGATCAACGGTCCATTCCCAGCGCTCCGCCGAACTTCCAAAGGTCAAATCTGCCACTGTGGTGTTTTTTTGGCATAAAATGCTGTCTTTAATGCGCGTTTCCTCCTAAAGCTTCCGAAACACCTGAAATGCAAAACCATACTAAAAAGTAACTGTTCGCATATAAAAGTGTCGAAATAGATGAGATTAGTTGACTCAACGAGTCGTATAAATACGAGTCATCAAACCACCCCACACTTAAACTTGTTCGTCTCGAACAAGAACTAAGTCATAGAAGGAAAATAAATGCAACACCACAATTTCTTCGACGTCCTAGATAATGCACATGAATATGAATTGCTAGTCTAGACTCGCTTTTCTATGCATAACTCAATCGCTACTAAAATCATCATGCTCAACATAGAAATAACTTGATACATGTTACCTGAGAGCTGAAATCCAAATCAATTCGGATGTCTGGGAGGTAGTCCTTTTTAGACCCATGACCTGCACTCACGGTCCCGAATTCTAGCTATATGGTTATACTTCATTGCTTTTTCTTGCACGTGACTCATTCGAGCTTCAAGGTTTTCTGAGCTTTTCCTCTTTCTTTTCTTTTCTTTTTGTTGGACAGCTTTTGTAGTGATTTTCTTGGCCTTTGGCTCTCGATGTAACAATGTTATACTTCACTTTTTGTTGAGTGTAGAACTTTCACAATTTGGCTGATTTTTTCTTGTGCTTTGCTCCCTTATTGTGAACAACTTGTCCTTTCTTCTTTTCTTTTGAAGGAGGTCCAATCATCGCCCGCAAGCATATGGAAATACCACCCCGCTCTTTCTCATCCTCGACCTTTTTGACGCGAGTCAAGATGGGGGCCCACCACCTATTTTCCCGGTTACTTCGGACTAGAGATAGGACGGTTTGTTACGTCTCCGTCCCGCCTTCCTACATAAACGCTGCAGTGGCGGAGCAACTCTGAACCATGTTGTCTCGAAGTGCTAGCCTCCACGAAATCCATATAACCATATAGTTTGAATCCGGTCCTTTGAATGCTTCGTCAAGTCTCTCTAGGACATTTCTATCCACTCCACATCCCTGTTTATCTCAACTCAGAAGGACACATACTGGGTTAAATTCATATGTAGTCACATAATTCAAATTTCGCAAGAGAAACGCATCTAATCAGCTCATCTATTTCACATCATCAAAATTCAATACCGCATATCCAGGAAATAGAGAGAAATTTCATACTTTCAAATTTTTTTTAAAAATGAAACGTGCTGACACAGTGCATATGCAAGGAAAATAAACTTGCTGACACAACTGACTCTCCCACCCCACACTTTTGAACAAAGCCGTGTCCTCACGGCACGACTTAAATTCAAAGACACATAGACAAATGCAGACACAATGAAAGGGAAAGAAATAAAAAGAAATAGAGAACAGCAGGACTCCCCTAGTCTGAATCTGCAGGAGTTAGGGTGCGAGTCAACACATGACGCGTGTCACGACCATTTTAAGTTCCCGCGGTCAACACTTAACATACTCATAGTCCGCGGAGGTTAATGTCTTCATTACCTGCGATCCCGTCTGAGAAAAATGCCTCTTCCTGTACAAAATAAATTTCTTTCCCACAAGACAATGTGTAAGCACGACTAAAGACTCAAATAAACAGAAAACTAAAAAAATGGAAAAAAGGAAAATTTTGCCGGGCTGCCTCCCTGCGAGCGCCTTTGTTTTACGTTGTTGGCTCGACGTTACCTCTTTAGGGATCACAAGTTAGGATCCCATGGGCGTGTGAGGTCAAATTTTGCCTCAGCTGCTCCTTCAATCTGCCCAAAGTACTCGTATGGCGGTGTGCTTGGTTCCGCTCTCCATCGATCAGGCGGGTTCGCCTTTACATCCTTCCGAGTTGGCGAGGCCACCTTGATCATTGCTACTGGGCCATCGACTCGTGCTCTAGGGTTTCTCCATCCTGGTTTCCACTCAAACATGCCATGTCTAGGTCGCTTCTTCATGTATGGGCGGTCGGCATCCTTGCGAATCTGGAGGATCGATGTCTTGCCACCAAACGCAAGCGACATCAAGCATGTTCCCCTGTCAACCTTTGTCTTTGTGGCAAAGAGGAGTGGTCGTCCGAGAATAAGTACTGTAGGATCATCATCTCCAGCATCTCCTATCTGCAAAACATAAGGGTCTACAGGAACAACAAGATCTCCAACATGGAGCGTTAGATCCTCAAGTAAACCAACAGGACGAACACGTGATGTATTTCCTAACTCTACCAACAGTTTAGGAAATTTCAATGGTCCCAATTTCAAAGAACAACATGGAGAATATGGCATATCATAAATATCAGCACCCAAATCGATTAAGCAAAGGTGTATGCGAGTTTCACTAATACCATGGGTGACTTTCAAGGCACCTGGATCCTTACAGTTTTCAGTTGGTGCTTGTTGACTCGTGGCGAGTGAGTGCTCCATCGTTGGCTTTTCCGGCTCATGCTTCGCCTCCAACTCGCCACCTAGCTCATTCTGGTCGATCACATGGTCTTCGGGAGCTATCACCTGCACAGAAAATGAAGGAAAAAAATCAATTTTGGAATATGCATCAGTGGTGACCGCGTCTGGCTTAGACGTTAGGGGCGCGTCTGCTTCGGGTGCTCCGATAGTAAGTACTGGGCTTGTCTCGGCCAGATCGGTAATGAGTTCCGATTCGAGTGGCTCCGCCGTCTCTTCTTCAGGTGCCAGTGGGTCCTCATCCTCTGCCGGCTATGTGGGCTCCATTGTAAGCTCTTCTTTGATGATCATTGGCTGTGAGCCGTGTTGGCCAGTTGTGCCTGAATTTGGCGCACTATGTTGTCTATTTCTTCGATCCGCTTGGCCTGATCTTGTTTCGATCTTTCTGCCATATCTTCTATCAAGTCCCACAGCTCGGACATGGTTAAATTATTCACCGAGCCTCCTGCCGCAGCATCATTAAGCCTATTCCACTCATGTGGCAACATGCCACCGAGAAACCTTTGAAGAAGATATAAGTTTGTGAATCCATGGTGCGGGCAGCTCGTCACAATGGAATCGAAGTACGACAAGTACTCATCCAATGTTTCGTCCCGGGATTGCTCAAGGTTGATGATCTTCTCGCGGAATTCAAGTTGGAAGGATGGTGGGGAAAACTCTTCGTCGTTCCAAGGCTCTCTACTATAATAAGAAGACATGGTGCATCATAACAAAACAAAAAACAAAAAATAGAAAAAAAATAATAAAGAAAACGGAAAGAACAACTTCACCGAAGCGCAGCTCCCCGGCAACGGCGCCAAAATTTGACAGGCCTCGTTTGACCTGCAAATTTAAATTTATATTTTCCTTGCGAGAAACTAGTGTAGTGGCAAGCAAGGGTCGAACCCTAGAGAGCTGGTGTTGGTGAAGTCGTTCTGTAAACAATAAATTGGGGATTTGGTGTGAGCAATTGTTGTAAAACGCAAGGGAAATAAAACGAAAAGTATTCATTCAGAGAAAGCATTCGGTCTGGGGTTTTCTATTGTGACTCGTTTATCATCGACTTCTAATAATCTAATTTTGTGTTCTTAAGTGTGGTTACTCCGTTTCAGGTTATAACCTAAGGTAAGACCGTTTCAAGCACTTACACCACAATCTACTCCGTTTCAGGTTATAGACTTCTAGTTCTAGCAAACCTAATACTCCGTTTCAGGTTATATCAAGTTTAGTGCAACTACTTGTCCTAACATTTCAGTATCAAACAAGCAGCGAATATGGGGATTGAATTGCTCGGCTAAGTTTTACCATTGCAAGTCTCCGCTTAGCTTCGCAATTCAACCCGAGATAAATGAGCACAAGAACTAGTAGAACATAAAATAGCATTAAGAACCAAGTCTCAAAACATTCGTCACAATAAAATAGACCCTAAACCGATTAAGAGTTTTAGCTACACATAATCATGAAAAGACGCATAATTAAAAGTAGAAAATCTTCTCTCTCGTCGAAATCTTCTTCCTCTCCTACAGAGCCGTCTCGAATGATGGATGATAAGATGATCTTAGAAACCTGCCTCTGGTCTAAATATATATGCTCTAGGATTTCTAAATCAGTTTCTGGGCCAAAAACACAATTAAGAAAAAAACCCGAAAACACTGTTCACGACCGGAAACACTGTTCATCCACGGTCACTGTTCATCCGCGGTCACTGTTCACGTTATCGTCCGCGGTCACTGTTCATAAAGTGAACAGTATCCGCGATCTGGTCTGAGTCTGTTCATCCATTCTGCGCATCTGTTTTGACTTCGGCTCTGATTTTGACCCTCCAAATGACCTCGGATGCTCTTGGTGGGAACTAGAGAGTTGTAGGGAATTGAGTCAGCTAAGCAACGCCATATAGCTCGTATTTTTCTGATCAACGGTGCATTCCCAGCGCTCCGCCGAACGTCCAAAGGTCAAATCTGCCACTGTGGTGTTTTTTTGGCATAAAATGCTGTCTTTAATGCGCGTTTCCTCCTAAAGCTTTCGAAACACCTGAAATGCAAAACCATACTAAAAAGTAACTGATCGCATATAAAAGTGTCGAAATAGATGGGATTAGTTGACTCGACGAGTCGTATAAATACGAGTCATCAGTAGCACATGCATCCAAACACTTTTAAATGAGCAATGTTAGGTTTTCTGCCCCGCAGCAGCTCGTATGGTGTTTTCCCTATCAGAAATCGTAGAGATGCTCGGTTCAGTATGTAGCAGGCGGCATGTACTGCCTCAGCCCAGAACCCCTTGGGAATGCCACTGGCAATCAGCATTGTCCTAGACATGTCTTCAAGTGTCATGTTCTTTCTCTCTACCACACCATTCTGCTGAGGAGTTCGTGGTGCTGAGAAGTTGTGATCTATTCCAGCTGTCCTGCACAGGGAGATAAACTAGGAATTCCGGAACTCAGTTCCGTTGTTAGTACGAATAGATACCAACTTCTTACTCAATTTGTTTTCAATCAGTTTCAACCATGACACAAATTCAGAGTACGTTTCATCTTTAGAACTCAGAAAAATAGTCCATGTATACCTGGAATAGTCATCCACGATGACCAATATATACTCTTTGCCTCCACGGCTGACGACATTTACTAGACCGCACAGATCCATGTGAATCATGTCCAGAGGACCTGAGGTACTCATTGATTGTTTTGTCTTGAACGAGGTACGTACCTGCTTACCTGTTGCACAGGGGCTGCATACCTGATCAAACGAGCTCTCCACCTTGGGTAAACCGACCACCAGTTCATTTTGGTGAAGTTTATGAATCAGTCTCGTGCTTGCATGCCCAAACCTTTTGTGCCACATCAATGTGTCGTCAGTGATACTTGATAGGCATACCTCCCTGTCTGGGACGAACTCTGGGTCCACTGTATAGATTTGGTTCTCCCGGACACCTTTGAGAATTATTTCCCCTGTCTAAATGCACTTCACAACACAGTCATTAGAGTTAAATATCACTTGATTTCTTCCATGTTGACACAATTGTGATATACTCAGCAAGTTGTATGTCAAATTTTCAACCAGACTTACTTGTCGAACTTTGATAGTTTCTGAAATTCTTACCTCTCCTGTAGCTACTACCTTACCTGAGCTCTTGTTTCCGAAGATAATGTTATCTCCGGAATAGGCTTGGAGTGAGATGAACCATCCTGGGTTTTGGGACAGTTTTAACAGCAGGAGGAAACTTTAAAGGACGGGAATCATTATCATCATCGAGATTGATTCTCCTCCTGGGCGTTCTCCTGGGTCGTCCGTAGATGGCTGTGTCGTGGTGAGGATGGACCCATTCAGCTCTGTCTTCCCTTCTATGAGGAGAGACCTTTCTCCTAGGGACATACGCAGTGCTGGCTTTTCTCTGATAATTGTGACTCTTCTCGTTGGCTTCTTTCCATTTCTTATAGTCTGATCAGTAATGCCCAGAGTGACCACAGTGCCAGCAGACACGGTAGTAGAGACCACCGGTTTTCTTGTTTCTCTCTAAGGGCATAGGTCTCCTATTTCTTCGTGCCCGAACGTCAATCGAGAAGGGTTGACGGTTGGAACTCATCTTATTCCAAATTTCAAAGGCTTTTTTGGCCTTGAAGGGTACAGAGTCACTGTCACAGAGATGGCTCTCCTTCGGAAATGTGGCTGCTCTTCCCAACTGACTAGTGGCTTCCGGCTTTCTCACCTGGCGGGAGCTCTCTCCGACTTCAGTCATCAATCCCTTTCCTTTGGCAATCCTTCTGTTTGCTGCCTCTTTGTCAGTCTCTTCCATATACCCAAGTCCAGGTCTGGCAAACTTTCTTTTGTAGTCTTATTTTACCTCCTCGACCTTTTTGGCTTCTAGTTCTCAAAGCCAGATTTTCTTTCTCTCCGTCTCCTTTTGTCTGAGATCTGCAACAGTCTGACGGAGTTCCTCATTGTCTAACTGGATCCTGACCGATTCTGCAATGGATCCCACCGTCCTGGTATCGTCAATTTTCATGCCCCTTAGTTCATCACTTAACGTACTGATTCGTGTGTCTCTTCTGTCGCACGTGGGGCATTAGCAGACGTGCTCCTCCATTTCTCTCTCAAGCCGTATAACTTTGGTTGACCAAAGGCGATTGTTCTCCATGTCGTCTTCGTTTTCATCTTGCATGATCTCAAGCTATTCCTTAAGGCTTGTGATCTTCTTTAGCAGTTCGGCAATAGTCTCTGTAAAGTCAGATTCACTGAAAACTTTATCTATAAAGGAATCGGATTCATTTACCTCATTGTTTGTTGAATTTGCCATCAGACACGACTCCTTAGCTCTCTTCCTATCGCTTTGTTCCTCGTCTGAGTCACCCCAGGCAGCGAACATGGCTTGAGCTTTACCTTGGGGCAGGAGGTTCACCCTTCTTCTTGCTGTAGCAGTCTTTAACAAGATGCCCCTTTTTCTGGCAGTGATAACAGGGTCTTTCTTTCTTTGCTCGTGCCTTTGATTATTTCGTCCTCCGCCAGAGACACCTATGTTCTGTGTTCTGCCTGTGTTTGCCATTTTGAAGGCCCTCGAGAGAAGAGCTATCTCCTCGTCCTCACCTTTAGATGGAAGGCTCACTTGGGCTATGTCTAAGGCCTTCTCGACTTTTAGTGCTATAGCTTGAGATTTTCCAGCTTGTCTCCTGGCCATTTTCCTCTCTGCTATCCCAGCTTGGCTTTGCATATTTGCCACCAGCTCTTCCAAGGTGATGTCCTTGATCCCCTTCTGAGCTTGGAGAGCAGTAGTCAATGTGTTCCATTTGGAGTTGAGAGCTTGCATGAACTGATGGGTTATTTTCCACTGTGGGAGAACCTCATCCATGGAGTTCAACTGTGCGACAATGACGTGAAATCTGGTGTAGAAGTCATCCAGAAACTCGTCCTTGCGCTGTTCGACAGATTCGTAATCCTTTGTGGCAGCTAGGATTCTGTTCTTTTTTTGTCCTCGTTTCCCTCGTACAGTCTAGCAAGTCCATCCCACTACTCCTTTGCAGTCTTGTACACAGCCATCTTCACCTGGTCTCCGGGGGAGAGGGCCATGTACAGAACCTTCTTAGCCCTGGAATTCTGCTGGAGAGCTTTGCAGTCAGCATCTGTGTACTTGTCTTTCTCCTTCTCTTTCGGCTTGGTAGGATCTGTCACATCCAGATAGGGAAGTTACCCTTTTTGAATACTTGCCACAGCTTCTCATCCAGGGAATAGACGTGAGCTTCGAACTGATCCTTCCACCAGTCATACTCTCCCAGACTGAGCACCGGTGGCTTCCAGAACGAGTCGCTTCCGTTAGACATGATTTCCTGCAAAGGCTAACACAAAATCTAGAGCCTCGGCTTTGATACCAATTGTTGGATCGTTAGGTTAGCCGTCTATGTGAGGGAGATCACATAGTGGTATCCCTCGGACAGATGGCAACGGAAATTAACTCTAGTACAGGAAATACAAAACAGAAAGTAAGTACTCACGATTTAGAGTGGAAACCTTATTGCAATCCTTGCAACAGGCTGAAAACCACTTGCCTTCTGGATAGTTCCAGAAGGGCTTCAAGATCGATGTTATTGATAAAAGAATATACTTGTAGATTGTTACACTTGTCTCACTCAGTGACAATTAACAGATCTACTCAATTTAAAGGATCAACTAACACAATCTTGTCTTGACCGCACACATCAGCACTTCGTCAGCTCCGGAATTGATTAACTCTTCAATCTTCGATTGCTCTCTCCAAAAAGCCGAACTTCAAACTGAAGACTCCTCCTCCTTTTATAGTAGTCTTCAAGTCGGCTGAAACTGATCTCTATCAGATATCCGATTGCTATCCAGCAGATATGATATGGTTAAGATATTTCCATATCTTAACCCTGTCACATATTTCCTTTCCAAATCTGGCGTGTATCTTCTCTTCAAATATACGAGACGTATATTCATGTATATCTTGACATCAATATTCCTCATCAAATAGTACATTCAAATACTCGTATATCTTTAATATATATCTCGAGTATATCTTCCCAGATCCGATCCGGTCATAATGTCGGTGTGTCTCTCACACGGAACGCATCTCTCTCACAGCTCTGCTCTCTCTCAGAGATGTTTGGTAAACCTACCTGTCAGACAGTGATTTCTGCATACTCAAGTGGATTATTAGTTAAGTGTTTGTTATCATCAAAACACAAAGGGTCCAACAATATGTTGACATTTGTATCAAATCATGTTTTACTTTTGAAATAATTTGTGTGTGTTGAGATGTTTTACTAGCTACTTCTGGGACAGTTAGCTAGACAATTCGTGCTGAACAAATAACAACTACTACGTGCAAAACAAACTAGAGACACGTAACTTGATACCCAATTCGGCAACCGCCTACTCTGAGGTGAAAAGTAATTCTCTATATTGATCGGTTTAGAGTACAGATGGACTTACGATTAAAGACTCCCTCTTAATCAGCCTACTCTGACACTCCGAGCGAACTTGCGATCTAGGCTCCCTCTAGACTAGAGATCCCTCTCTATTTTCACATTGATCCTCCACGAAGATCAGCGCATTCTCCCGAGGACGAACGCCCTCTCCTGAGTGCATAACAACCAAGTTGCAGTGCATTCAACTTCAGTTCGTTCCACGGTCAGTCTGAACAGCACTCAGATCAGACTGACACCCATCGCCTAATACTCACCGATATGATGAGCTTAGACTGATCACCACCTTCTGCCCTCAATGTGTGTTTACATGTGTATTTTCTCTAAGAGTGCTTGAATCATTCGAGAACCCTAACACTCTTTATATAGGGCATATGATTCCTAAATCACTTAGGAAATCAAATCCCAACCACATATATCTTTTAGAGAATATTTCTCAATCTTTTAGGAAGGTTTCTTAAAATCTTGAGCCGTCTCTTCTTGATAATCTTCCGCCAATATATCTTTAATATCTCTTGTTATATTATCTTCAGGCGAATATCTTCCCTGATCTTCTTCGACTGACTCCAAGATGTATCGCCGACCCTCGAAATATGAATATGGAAATTCTGCTCTTCTACCTCGCGCCAGTCTTGTCCCACGTCGGTTGTCTCTTTGGTCTTGAACTCTTCCTTGTCTGACAGCTTGAACAACTTCACAGGATTTTTCTAAAACCCATGCCACTAAATCTAACAATCTCCCCCTTGACATTTTAAACAAAATATCTACCTATACTAGTTTTACATATGAATCTTTGAAGGATATTTAAAACTCCCAAGTTAAACTGCCTATAAAGTTTTACGGAATCAAAATTTCTAATACATATGAATCTTTTAAGGGGATTTGAAACTCCCAAAAACTACTCCCCCTTTTTGCCACTAAGTGACAAGGAGGGTAAAAGAGTAGGACAAATATTTTTCAACGACCGGAGTTCTACAGAAAAATAGCAAGATAAAGTCTGCTCAGCATAGAGAGTAGCTAGAATAGTCACCAACATATTAGTTCTCGGACTCGGCATCCATTTCGTCCTTGTCCTCCGGATATCTCAAGTTCACAAGCATCCTCGTAATCTTCTTCCTACGGACAGCCACGTAAAAAGCCAGTTCGTTAGTGTTGTCGAGCTCCTCCTCCAGATAGGCTATCATCTTGATCCTCACAGCTTTTGGAACATTCATGGTTGTTCGAGTTCCGTGCATAGGGAGGTTCGTAACTGCTTTGCCACGACCCACTGGAACATCTTCAGCAATACCAAGAACATGTTTCCCTTTGAAGAGTTTTTTGTCCGTCCTAAACACCGTTCGAGCATCTGAAAGCAGGTCTTGACTTGATCTGATGTTGGGATGCTGAGCCATGATCAATTCATATATTTGTGATGGAGACCCAACCGGGTGATTCACCTTGTTCGAGTCAGCATGTGCATCAATTTGTTCAAAGATTATCTTTCCCAGTTCACACTTCTGCTTACATTTGATGGCATAGATTAGACGTCCCAATTCCTTGCTAACTGTTGTTCAGTGACTTGTTGAGATCCAGTTTCTTATTCCAATGTGATATAGACAGGCAAACTTTGTGGTCAACTCGGATGCCAAGATTGTGGTATCCTTCTGATGAGTCGAGTTTTTGACTCATTAATAGCCATGTTTCACTATAACTTTGGTTCGTTTCCGACGATATTTTGATGGCATTTGACCTCTATCTCTACGTTTCAGGTATAAAACAAGTCTCTCTCAAGGTTTAAGCCTAAATATGAAAACTTGGGGAAAATATGAAGATTTAGAGCAAAATATGGGCAAAAGGGCTCCCAGCCGACAAGTTCAGAATCTCCCCTGAATCAGCCGGTCTGCTGGATAATGGAGTAGAACTGGAAGCAAATAGCCCACACCCAGTCGGTCGGTTGGACTAACTAGCCGACCGGCTAGAATAAGATTTTAGAATGCTCAACAACTGCCCCCATTGAGTCGGTCGACTGGTCAGTCCAGTCGATCGGTTGGAATAAGATTTCAGATGGCTTGCCCAAGCGCATATTCAGCCGACCGGTTGAGAAATTGGGCATCAGGCTAGCCGACCAGCTGGACCTACTACTTCAGGATATTTTCTACCTGAGGCTATAAATAGAAAGAGAGGTTTTTTACCGAAGTGTGCTGGGGTTCTTGGGGAGAAGAAGTTCAGAAAAAGAGTCAAACCAAGGTCATCAACCAAAGATCCAACCAAGGAGAAGAAGAGAAGATCAAAAGGGAGATTCAAGGATTAACAATCTTCCTTCCTTTACACTTTTCCATTCTCTTTGTTGTTGCTATAAACCCTACTCATACCATGTTGTCTTACATGATGTGTGAGTAGCGACTTTGTGTTTTGAGGGTGTTACAACCCTCCTTGGTACTCTATGATCATGTATATACATTTGATTGAATAATCTATGGTGTTAAATTCATGTTCAGTATGCTCTTCATTAATGACATGTGGCCAAGTGTTTGATGAAAAGCCTAAGTGACATGTTGATTATAAAACTTGACCTAAGCATCGATAAACCTTAGGAAAGGTTTAGATGTAGTGAACGCATGGGTAGGAAGTTAACTAGTCCCTATGTCTATTGCATTAGATCTTATCTAGTGTTTACGATGGTAAACGCATGGGTAGGAAGTTAACTAGTCCCTATGTCTATTGCATTTAACTCCCACCCATAGGATGATTAAGGCAATGGAATGAACCAACAATCTCGATAGAGTAAGGTTCGAGTTAAGAAGGTTTGGCTAGGAATAGATTCACGTCAGAGTTGGTCTACCCTAGTCTAAACTAGGTTCAAAACTATTTGACATCTTGATTTGCATAATTCTTGTATACGTGATCAATGAGAAATACCAAGGAGGGGAGTAACCCCTCGAAACTCCTCTTATCTATCTTGTATCTCTAATTACTCACCACTTAGGATTTAGATACACACATTATACATTTTTTGGTTAGAATAGCCGAACGGAAACACAATCTTACATAGTGCATGTGCTTGGCTTGTTCCTTTGGGTTCGACCCGGTCTTACCGGTTAATATAAATTATTTTTTGACCAAAAAGAGATTCTATCGGATTCACTTGCGTGCGAAAATCTACAACGTTCACCATCCAATCATTCCTCATCTCGCCAGTTAACATAGCAGCTAGCTACCTTGTCCTAGTCCTCAACCTTCTGGGCTTCTTCTTCTGACGGGCTTATTCCATAGTAGTCAATTATGATCCTTGGAGTGATGGATACAGTTCTTCCCCTTATCCTTAATCTCCCATAATCATGGTCACCAATCTTTCTGAATCCTTTTGGTAAGTTCGCTATTGCTTCTTTCACCACTTGTTCCATGAAGGGTTTCGCCATGGTTACTGAGTTGAACAAATATACCTCCTTCGGTAAGCTCACAATCTCCTTTATTGAATACTTGTCAGCTTCCAAAATCCTTTCTGGCACAATCTTTCTCCTTTGAACTAAATCCTACTTTTCTACGTGTTTATACGAGTTAAACCAAACTCCTCCAACAATCATTCCTATGTCAATCTGAACCCTCTTTCCTAACCTATCAACTTTGGCTCCCCCGTAGCGAAGCAGGGCTTAGACTTCTTAGCCATAGGTGTCTTACCCTCAGCTAGATCAATAGCAGCATCTCGTTCAATAGCTTGTAGAGGCTCAACAACTTTCCTTTTCCTCCCGGTAGTGACATCATATTCCACTATAGTGTGCTCTTGTTGTACTATGATAGGTCGAGTTCTTGACCTATTATTCACTTCATTCAATGATGAATTAAGTTTGTTTTCTGGATATTTTGTTACCATTTAATCTTTTTTCATAGTGTTTCAGGCTTGAATTACCCGACGATTCGATGTGGACCTGAATGCGTGAAAAGACGAAGAAATCAACCGAATGGAACATTTTTGAGTCAAGACCCCGTGACACAAGGTCTGTCACGGGACAATGGAGATGTCACGAGACTTAGCCATGGCTGTGCATATTGAAGACCCCGTGAAAGCCCGTGACACAAGGTCTGTCATGGGACTTTCCTAAATTCGACTTTTGATAATTTTGGAAATTCGGGCTATAAGAAGAGGCGCTCGACTTCTGGAAAGGGTGCTTATTTGGAGAAGAAAACCCTAACTTGGGAGAGAAGACAGAGTTCATCACGAGAGATCGAGGATTCAACGAGCACCCGCGTCATTACGGTTTCCTCGTCCTTAGTCTTTTTATTAACACTACTTTTGGTTAATTTACCATGAGTAGTGAGTAGTCTTCTTATTCTGGGATCCTACGGATCCCGCTATGTATCCAACTCTCATGTGATCAATTAACATTTTTATTTATGCGATTCGAATATTCAATTTGATTGTGCTTAATTTTGTCGTTCTTTGCAAGTTTTACATTGAATGGGATGTTTGCATGCTAGAATGTATTTAGATTAGTTACCGAAAGATGGATGGGTCATAGGTATTAACCGGATTGCATGAAATTGATATTAGGTCATGGTAGCTACAATAGTAGTACATGAATTAATAGGAAAGTCAACTTTTGTTTGAAAACCCCTAAGTCTAATAATCGAGATCGTTGATAATCCGTGTATGGGCGGCGTTCAACGATTGAGATTAATCTAAACAATGATCCGTGGATGGGCAGCTTGTTTAGTGTTTTTTGGTTTATTTTCATATTCGATAGCATGAATAATTTACGTGACATGATTGCATGATTAGTATGGTTGGCACGGGTGAAGTACGATTCTGGAATTCTTTCTTTGATAAAGTCACAACCATTATTTTTCTGTTATTTAATTTCTGCAATTTACATCACAACAAAACCTTTCGTTAATTGGAATAGCCAAATAGGTCACCTGTTAACTAGTATTCACACACGTCTGTTCCTTGGATCGACCCTTGGCTTACCAAGGATATAAATTTTGTTTGACTACAATTCGACCCCTAAAACTCATAACTTGACGACTATAAAGGGTTAAAAAGACGCTTGTCAAAATGGCGCCGATGTCGGGGAGTAGCGTTTAGTGTGATATTAGATTTAACGTGTGTAGTTTAGACTATTCCACCTTGTTCGTTATCTGAATTTTACTGCCTTAATTTCTTCACTCACGGTGATATTTGGCTCTTGCAGGTAATAGCTAGTTCATGGTAAGGAAAACTCCCAGACAGAAGAAACAGGTTCAGATATCAAACGAGGACTCACCGGACCAACGAAGAACTCTTCGCAGGGTCCAAAACGAAGCTCGACAACTACGAGCGCTGAATCGCAATTTCGCAGCATTAGCTATGAATCAGAATCAAGCATTGAATGAGGTGGTTGATGATGACCAGCGACGTAACGTGCAGCAGCCGGTGCACAGGACCCTTGGGGATTACACTGCTCCACGTGTCTCCGGATTCCAATCTGCCATTGCACCACCTGGCATAGCCAACAACACCTGGGAGCTCAAAATAGGACTCATTCAGATGGTGTAGAATAATCAGTTTTCAGGAAGAATGAATGAAGACCCTCACCAGCACCTCAAGCGCTTTATTCAGATGTGCAACACAGTGAAGACTAACGGTGTCCCTCCAAAGTCCTACTACCTCCGACTGTTTCCATTCTCATTGTCTGACAAGGCTAGTAGATGGCTAGACAGCCATGCCGAGGGTACTTTTACTACCTGGGATAAGTTGGCTGAAGCCTTTCTCCAACAGTACTTCCCACCATCAAAGATAGCTCATTTCATGAACAAAATCATCTTGTTCTGTTCTATGGATGGTGAGACTATGTACGACGCTTGGAGAGAGGTACAAGGAGCTGATGAGGATGTGCCCCCATCACAATCTAGAGCTGTGGCAGATCAAGGACACTTTCTATCAGGGATTTGATCAGGGAATGCACACATTGATAAATCAAACTGCTGGTGGAGGACTTACTGGAGTTCCTTTGGAAGAGACCTATGCTATTGTGGAAAAGGCTGCTCAAGACTACCACCTCTATACCAGTGATCGAGGTAATCCGAAGGATAAAAAGGGCATGCAATATCTCTACCTCGCTGATAGCTCTAATGACATTGCTGAATTGACCAACACCGTAAAGATGCTTGCGACCGAGATCAAAAATCTGAAGACAAGCTCATCTATGAGGCCGTCCGACGTTGCCAATTTAGATGTCTATTGTCAAATTTGTGGCTCTCCTTCTCATTTTGCAGTTGGCTGTCCGGTGATGGGACAAAATGATAACATTGGCAATCAGGAGGACGCCAATTACATTGGGTAGAATAATCAAGGGGCTAGTTTCGGCTATGGATCAGCCACTAACAGGTGGGACAATCCAAACCGTAATAATCCTAACCTCTCTTACAAGACTCTGAATCAGGCGCCCCCCAGTTTCCCTTACAAACAGCAGCGAGGGAATGCACCGTACCAGCCACGGGGCCAATATAACAATCAAGCTCAGCAAACACAAAATAATATTTCCTACCAGCCGAGGGCTCAGTATAACAACCAGTCACAAAGGCAGCAAAATCAGAATACAGGGAGTTATACCTACCAGCCGCAGCAGACCAAGCAATAGGAGTTTGGCAGCTCATCTAGCATGGAGTCCATAATGGCTAGTTTTATGGTTGAGTAGGATATGCGAGTGTAAGGACTCGAGAAGATAATCGAGAAGCTGGTCATTCAGAACAGGATGCTAGAAAATCAGGTAGCTCAATAAGCAGACTCGGTGATAAGAGAACATGGGAAACTCCCATCAAAACCAAATCCGAATCCTAGGGAATCAGTGAACGCCATCACACTCCGGGGAGGAAAACAACTTGAGATGCTACCAACTCAGATCACTCGACCTCAAGCTACAAATTCAGCGCCTAATCCTACACCTCCGGAAGAGGAAACATCAAAGGAAGCTGAATACCGAGCTGACAATTCTACGCAGACAGTGGAGCCAGCTCCCTATATATCGCTAGTCCCATTCCCTCAGCGGCTCAAAGCTACAACAAGAGATAAAGAGTTCATGCAGTTTGTTGATAATTGTACTCTTTACATCACAATGCCCTTCACCGACGCAATCACCCAGATCCCTACCTATGCAAAATTTATGAAGGAGATTCTGACTGGGAAATGGAAGATGGACGGGACCGAGACAGTGGCTCTGAGTGAGGAGTGTAGTGCTTCCATGCACCAGCCCATGCCGCCTAAGCTTAAGGACTCAGGGAGTTTTTCTATCCCTTGTGATATTGGCGGTATTACTATTTGTCGTGCTTTATGTGATCTCGATGCTAGTGTGTCTATCATGCCTTATTCATTGTATGCTAAAATGAATTTGGGTGATCTCTGTCCTACTAATATCTCTATTTGCCTTGCGGATCGTTCTTGTAGACTCCCGAAAGAGATTATGAAAGATGTACCTGTCAAGGTGACGAATATTTACATACCTGCTGATTTAATTGTGCTAGAGATCTCAGAGGACATGGATATCCCGATTATACTTGGTAGACCATTCCTTTATACGGCTAAAGTTGTTATTGACATGGATAGAGGATCCCTAGCTTTGCGAGTGGGTAGTGAACGAGTCATCCTTTATTTGCCTGATATGTGCAAGAGTCCTAGTCTTTTAGCTGACTGTGATGTATTAGACTCTACTGATGTTGATTACCCTATTACACTGACCTCTATTGAGTGTTACAGAGTTGTACCAGGCTGCCCAATACCGATGCATATATGCACAGTGAGCATTGAGGGAGCAGTTGCAACTGGAGCTAAACAGAATGCCGATTCAGGTAAGGAACCTTGCAAGCTTGAGCTGAAACCTCTACCTGCAAGTCTCAGGTATGAAGTTCTAGGCCCTAAGTCAACCTACCCGGTGATTGTGAATGCATCCTTGACTGATGTAGAGACCCAGAAATTGCTCGATGTTCTGCAAGAACATAGACCGGCCATAGGTTATTCGATAGTTGATCTTAAGGGGATTAGCCCAGATATGTGCATGCATAGAATTCATATAGAGGGCGATGCTAGGCCCAGAGAAGCTTTGAGACGTTTGAATCCTAAACTGAATGATGTGGTAAAGAATGAAATTTGGAAATTATTGGATGCTGGAATTATTTAGTCTATTGCTGATAGTCAGTGGGTAAGTCTTGTGCACGTTGTTCCTAAGAAAAGGGGTTTGACTATCGTGCGTAATGAGCATAATGATTTGATTCCTACTCGTACTGTGATGGGTTGGCGTATGTGCATTGATTATAGAAAGTTGAATAAGGCTACTCGTAAAGATCATTTTCCTTTGCCTTTTATCGATCAAATGTTAGAGCATCTTGCGAAGCATAAGTTTTTCTGCTACCTCGACGGGTATAGTGGGTTATTTCAGATCCCTATACACCCCGAGGACTTGGAAAAGACCACTTTCACTTGCCCTTTTGGCACATTTGCTTATAGACGCATGCCTTTCGGTCTTTGCAACGCACCAGCCACTTTTCAGCGTTGTATGATGGCCATTTTTTTTGATTTTTTAGAAAACACCATGGAAGTATTTAGGGATGATTTTTCGGTGTATGGCTCTTCGTTTGACTCGTGCCTTTCTAACCTTACTGATGTTCTTCGTCATTGTGTTGACACTAACCTGGTTTTAAATTGGGAGAAGTGTCACTTTATGGTGCAGGAAGGTATTGTGTTGGGACACATGGTCTGTAACCGAGGCATCGAGGTCAATCACGCGAAGGTGGAGGTGATTGAAAAGCTACCCCCACCAAAAGATGTGAAAGGAATCAGGAGCTTTCTTGGGCACGCAGGATTTTATAGGCGCTTCATTAAGGATTTCTCGAAGATAGCGATGCCACTCACTAACCTACTGTGTCAGGAAGCTGAGTTCAATTTCAATGATTCATGTTTTAATGCTTTTCACCATCTGAAATCAGCTCTTACTTCTGCTCCGGTAGTGCAGCCTCCCGATTGGGAGCTACCGTTTGAACTAATGTGTGATGTTAGTGATTTCACAGTAGGAGCAGGCATGGGGCAACACGTTGACAGGAGGCTACACGTGGTTTACTACGTGAGTAAAGTCCTAACCGGCGCAGCAGCAAATTACACTACAACTGAGAAAGAGATGCTGGCCATTGTTTATACTTTCAAAGAAGGACTCGAAGCCTAGACTAATTCGATGGGTCCTCCTCCTTTAAGAATTTGACATTGAAATTAGAGACAAGAAGGGAGCTGAAAATCTGGTTGCAGATCACCTGTCACGCCTCGAGCTAGGAGAGCTCCACTGCGAAGAGGACAAACTCCCGATGACTGACTCTCTAGCAGGCGAGCAACTCATGAGTGTAGATGTTGACGTTGTCCCATGGTACGCAGATTTCGTCAACTACTTGGCCTGTGGTATCATTCCCCTTGACCTATTGCAGAACCAGAAGAGAAAATTTCTCTCCGATGTAAAACGGTACTTCAGGGATGACCCTTTTCTATACAGATTATGTGTTGATGGTCTCTACAGGACTTGTGTCGAAGAGGACCAGATCATATGGATCCTAGAGCGCTGCCACTTGTCTCGATATGGTGGACACGGGGCTGGTTCGAAAACAGCTACGAAGGTTCTACAGTCTAGATTCTTTTGGCCCTCACTATTTAAGGATGCCCACGAATTCGTCAAGGCCTGCAATTAGTGCCAGAGGACTGGAAATATTTCAAAGCAGCAGGAGATGCCCCAGCAGAGCATTCTCGCAGTGGAATTATTTAATGTATGGGGCATCGATTTCATGGGACCATTCCCACCTTCCTATGGAAATCAGTACATCTTGGTAGCAGTCGACTATGTTTCCAAGTAGGTTGAGGCAGTGGCTACTCCTACTTGCGACGCCAAGGTGGTTATCAAAATGTTTCAGAAGGTTATCTTCCCTCGGTTTGGAGTGCCCACAACAGTTATTAGCGATGGAGGCTCTCACTTCAAAGAAAGGAACTTCGAGACATTGCTGAAAAAGTACAGTGTTTATCACAAGGTTGGCACTCCATATCACTCTCAGACCAGTGGGCAAGTAGAAATCTCTAACAGAGAGATCAAGAGCATCCTCGGGAAGACAGTCTCGAGCCATAGGAAAGATTGGGCGTCCAAGCTAGATGACGCGCTGTGGGCATATAGGACTGCATTCAAAACTCCCATCGGAATGAGTCCTTTTATACTTGTTTATGGAAAAATTTGCCATCTGCCAGTCGAACTCGAGTATAAGGCTTTGTGGGCTATTAGAGAGCTGAACATGGACATGAAAGCAGCTGGGGAAAAGAGATTACTGTAGCTAAACGAACTCGACGAAATCAGACTAGACTCCTATGAGAATGCTCGTATTTACAAGGAGAGAACGAAGAAATGGCATGACGAGAGAATAGTGCGCAGAGAATTTAACGAAGGAGAGCGAGTCCTCCTCTACAACTCCCACCTTAGATTATTTCTTGGGAAGCTACGCAATAAATGGAGTGGCCCTTATATAGTGGAAATAGCATATCCAGATGTGTACGTGGAGCTTAGCATTGAGGGAGGCAAATCAATGGTGGTGAACGGGCAACGCCTCAAGCACTACCACGTACTAAAGCATCTTACACCTTCTGAAGGGATCGATGATAACCTACTTATCGGGAAGGGATCTCAGCAAGGGACTTCTCGAGAATGCTTCTAGTTCTACCTCCCTAGCTATGTCTCGCCAAGACGTTAAACTAGGCTTGTTCGGGGAGTAACCCACGCTGTAAGTTTTAGTTAGTTTCATCTGCATTTGCATTGTGTGATTTCATGTGTGTACAACAGTTTTAAGTGTGGAGTGCCAGCACAAGGACAAGGCTGAACCAGCTCAGCAACTCCCGTGACAGCCCGTGACACTAGGACTGTCACGGGACAATGGGCCTGTCACGGGACCAGGCCGTAGCAATGCAATTTTCATGGACCCCGTGACAGCCCGTGACAGCCCGTGACACAAGGACCATCACGGGACAATGGAGCTGTCACGGGACTCAGCCATAGCAATGACAATTTTCAGTCCCGTGACAGCCCGTTACAGTTCAGGTGTCACGGGACCTGGTCGAAAAAAGATATTGAATTAGGGTTTTTCTGTTTGTTTATTCTAAAATCAAATCGACCGTCCGCCATCACCCTGTCCGTGCAGCACGTCCGTCGTCGCCCTTTCTGAGTAGCCCCAGCACTCCACCACCCCACCATGTCTCACCAGCAAAATAATCATCATCCCACTCGTGACGCCGTACCAGCCGCGCCTCCCCCTGCTGCAGCACTCCCAGAGCCACGAATATTTGATGATCGTCGGTATCCAAGGTTTCCAGACCTGGCTACCTTAGCAAATTTCAAGCAGCTGAAACTCAAGAAAATAGTTAAGCCTACCCTTGTTCCTTGCCTCACTACTCTAGTAGATTTTCGTTTGTTGGATAAGGTTCGTCCATTGTTTGATGATTCTGGGCTAGGCATATTGTTTTCGAATCAGGCCAACACTAAAATTACTACTTTATTTGACATTGTGGCATCCTTTCGCCCTCATGGACCTCTAGGGCAGACAACACATTGGTCGTTTCGGCTGCAGGATACTGACTTTACAATGGATAGAGCCGACGTGTGCCATATTCTGGAATTTCCCTTGGAGGGACACATGCCGCACTTCGCTGATTCTGACAAGAATGACTTCTGGAGGTATATTTCTGAGATAGAAGCAGTATATTTACCCACCCATCCGGCCACTTGTATTAAGTTACATGAATGGAAGGTCGCACACCGTTTGGTCGCTATGGCAGTTAATGTTCGGATGGAGGGAGGCACTGTTGTGAATGAGAAGGATATAGACATCCTGATCACCAGCAGTGAGTATCTCAAAGAAATCCACCTTAAGGCCATGACTCATGGCGATCAGGATGTCTATATCCTTCTCATTCACAACAGTGCCTCCCTCCATCCGAACATTAACTGCCATAGCGACCAAACGGCGTGCGACCTTCCATTCATGTAACTTAATACAAGTGGCCGGATGGGTGGGTAAATATACTGCATCTATCTCAGAAATATACCTCCAAAAGTCATTATTGTCAGAATTAGAGAAGTGCGGCAGGAATGGGCGAGCTTCGGGAAGAAGCCTAACCTCATTAGTGGTGGTCTCTACATCACTCTGCTTGCCGAGAGCCTTAGTTTTGATTTCAGTTCCAGTTTCAACACCGATTCCTGGAAGCTCAACGTTCCAGAGCTGATTCAGTGCAAGATGATTACCAGGGAACGTCAGTGGTTCCACAGGCCGGAGATTCCAGAGGAAGGAGTTAAGGGGCAACGCCTGGAAAGGAAGAATAGGCGCTTAGAGCGCGGGCATGTTCGAGCCTCCTCTCCAGAGCCAGATTTCGAGCCTCCTCTCAAGTGCAAGAGCCCGAGGACATTGACATGGCAGAGGAACGGGAGCCTCTGGCACCCGACCACATCCCCTCTCCTCCATCGTAGCCACCTTTTGCTGACCAGCCTCCTTTGTCATTCAAGGAACGCTTTGCACGCATGGAAGCCTCCCACCACGAGATTTGGGAGTCCCAGAGCCGGATTATGAGTTATCAACGCCAGATTTTGGCTTATCTGGGTCTGATACTAGCTACGCAGAGCAGGCTTTCCGTTTCCCATAACCAGCTCAAGGACGAGTTCACAGATTTCCAATATCAGGCCAGCAGGGCACAACAGTGGTCGCAGGACGCCAGCACTGCATTCTACATGCATCAGGGCTTCACAGACTATCCGCCTCCGCCGTCCTACATTTCCTCTGCCCCTGACCCATTTGAGGCTGATTTTACCATGGCAGTGAACCTCAGCCCTTCGTCCCATGTGCCTCCTGCTCGTAATGACACCGAGCCTGGCACTTCTCGCCCCTCCGGTGCTGGAGACTCCGATAATACAGATGATTTATTTGGTGTTGCCAATGATGCTGAGGACGATGGCGCTGATTATTTCTTCATACATTTTATTCTCCATATGACTTTTTGTCATTTTGTCAGTTATTGCGCATTCATGTTCTTATGTATTGTACGCTGACCTTTGGCATGATTTACTATTTACATGTTATTCGATGCTTAAGATATTCGGTCTATGTTTTTCATTTTTGCTCACATCGTTAACCTCTTTATTCATTTGGCATCCCTTATACAGGTTTTTTCGCGATTATCGATGCTAACCTATCACTTGTGAAGCTCTATGTGTCTAAACTATATATCTGCCAGCTCACAAGTCGTGTTTCACTCACCGGACATCGCTTAATCTCCATGGATATCACACCATCGCACACGAGGGAAGTTCCTATGCACCTTTTCTTATCTTTTATTTCTTCGCTTAGGAACTAAGCTCATTTTTAAGTGTGAAGTGGGTAGCGCATAGTCACACACATCGCATATCACATTCACTCTTGCATATGCTCAACTGTCTATGTATTGCGATTGAAATCCTCATTTTTCTACGATACTCCTTGACTGATTGTCATTCTTTTGGATTCGAAGTCTAGGACTCGAAATAGTTTTATTCGTGTGTGTTTTCCCTCGAGTCAGTATCATTTCTAGCCATTGCTTATCACGTGTTTTACGTATTTCTTAAAGCATGTTTGAGACTTGATATTAGTAGGCACCGGTTCAAAAATGTCAAAAACTTAAATTGCATCTCTTCTTCTAGGTGACTGATGGACCATAATTGTATGAATCATAAACACAGTTAAACCCACCAAATTAGACTGTTTGTCTATCTAACTTCTACTTGTTAGTCCCGATATATTTCCACAGGGCATTTTAGAGATTAAAGTGAAAACACGCTAAGGAGAGGATTTTATGCTGAAAAGATATCAGGAGTCAATCCAAGGTCAAGATCATATGCCGACTGAAGAAATCTAAAGGATCCTAACATGGAATCAATCAAAACAAATCAAACCAAAGAGGAATCAAGTCAGCCCGGGGCCAAAATACACTGACAGTTTTGTGAAAAGACTGCACAAAACTGTACAAAACCCACATATGGGCAAGATGACCGGCCACTTGAAGAAGAGGTGGCCAAGGGAGGAAAGCCACCACATTCCACCACCTCCTACCGGCGGCTCCTCCCCCTCCTCCCAAGATGACCGGCTACTTGGCTTGGAGGTGGCCAAAGCCACCTCTCCTCCTCCATGGTGACCGGCTACCGGCGGCGCCTCCTCCCACCATAGGGTTGCGCCACTTGTCCTCCTCCTCCCTCCTCCTCCCTTGGATCAAAAGACACTTTCCACCATCTCCACCACCCATCTCCTCCCATTTTGGCTATATAAGGAGGAGCTCCTCCCCTCATTTGAATCATCCAAAAAATTGTAAAAACACTAGTTCTCTAAGTTTGTTACTATGTAAGTTTGGTTCGGTTTTGAAATAATACTCCTGTTGGTTCTTGAGTATTATACTTTAGGGAATACTCCTGTTGGTTCTTGAGTATTCAGTAGGAAATTAGGAGTACTCCTGTTGGTTCTTGAGTACTCCACCCCTTTCCCTCTTACTGTTTTCAAAAACCCCCGAGTATTTAGCTATGGTATCCACCTCTATGGATATTCGTAGCTAAACTCTTTATTCGGTTAAGGGTTCACACCCTTGTGCCAACATCTTGAGATTTTTGCACTCAATATTGTTTTACGCTTCTCTAGTCTTGGAGATCGAGGTTGAGTAACACCTTTGTCGGGTTATTCAATCTTAGTCTTTGAAATCTAGTTAGAGTAACACCTTTGTCGGGTTATTCGAGCTAGAAAAAAGACTAGAAACCTAAGGCTTTGTCAAACTTGTTGTGGAGTACCACCTTTGTCGGGGTATTTGGGTTGTCACCTTTGTCGGGACAACCACATAACAACTTGACAGGTTAAGGGTGTGGAGTACCACCTTTGTCGGGGTATTTGGGTTGTCACCTTTGTCGGGATAACCACACGTAGAAGTGTAAAGGAAATCTATTGAAGTCAATGATAGATGTGTCACAAGAAGAGTCCCAAAACCGAATGCTTTCCCCTGATTCAAAACACCATCTGCATTTTACTTTCTTAGTATAAACTGCTCACATACCGGAGGACTTGACAATCACGCATCACCCGCTGTAAGTCTTCTTTGTATTTTCAGTATTTACTTTTCTGTAATTTACTTTTCCGCACTAAAAACCAAAACCAACCAATCAATCACTTAGACGTTAGTATTAAAATCTCAATCAATCTAAAAAATGCTCCCTCGCTGTTCAATCCCCAACAGTATTCACTATCATGACAAACCCGTAAAGAACACATATCCCCCTAATTCCCTTGGGTTCGACCCCTACTTACCACTAGCTACCCAGTAGTGAAGTCGCGAGTAGCGGACTTTATAAATATTATTTGTACATTTGCTCTGACGACAAGAATTTGTCAAATTGGCGCCGTTGCCGGGGAATTAGCCATCGGATAAGTTGTTCTTTCCTTCCCATGACCTCATGACGCAACCACCTTCATATGCATGGACAACACGGCACCTTCCACTGTTCGGAGGAACGGATGCAGAAGATCCAGTACTACACTGTCGGAGCTTTCACTACGTTTGCTGCCACATAAAACCTGAGAATGAAACTTTAAAGGAATTTAAGCTTAAATGCTTTAAATTCTCTCTAACGGATTTCGCAACAAGCTGGTATTACACATCACCCGCTAGTCGTGCAGTACGTTTCGTGGACCTCTGCGCACCATTCCTAAAAGAATTCTCCCCACCATCCTTACGCCAACAAACCCGTGAGAAGATCATGAGCCTTCAACAATCCCGGGACGAGACCTTGGACAAATACTACATGAACTATGATGCCATTATCTCAAGCTGCCCGCACCATGGATTTTCGAAGAAAGTTCTTCTCCAAAAATTTCTTCGTGGGATGAGGTCCGAAGAGCTGGGAAGAGTTAACGAGGCAATGAGAAGGTCTGCCATAAACTTCACCATTGCAGACATGTGGTACCTTATAATCGGCCTGGCCGCTACCACAAGACGAGTACCCCAAACTGACGAGGAAATGCAGACAGAAGAAGCTGACCCTGAGGCTGACGAAGAAGAAACCACCGAACCGTCAGAAGATACTCCAGAACCATCGGAAGTATCAGACATAGAAAGCTTCGGGAGTAACGAACCTTCATGGGAACAGAACGCCATGTCAGTAATGGATGAAGTCCAGAATACCACCAGTATGCTGCCCGAGCAATACCCAACTTTCTTCACCCAAGCTTCCGAGACCATCTACAACCAGGTCCCCACAGACGGACATGACGAGGCAGGACCAAGCCTTAAGATGCGACCATCCCAACTCTTCCCATCAATCAACAAGCAAATCGTAGAGAACTATGCGATCCAAGAAGAGGCTGAAAAGCGGATGGGAAAAGGGCCTGAGCAGAATGACTCCTACATGGAGCACGCTTTCGCCATGACTAGACAAGGCAACCCTAAACAGGAGAAAACCCACTTCAAAAAGCTGATAGTGAAAGGTCCCTCGCCTTCTCAGAGACGTTGGAAGGAGATACCATCAGAACTGGACCCAAACCCGTCATCTGCTAAAAAATCAGGAAGACTCACCGCAAGAATCAAAGTCGGTGGAATCAAGAAGTATGACCTCAGCCACCCATGGGACCCAAACCAGTGATCCACAAATGAGGTATCGTCGAGCCAACGACGTTAAACAAGTGCACTGGTCGGGAGGTAACCCGACACTATCTTACTTTTCTGCACTTTAATTTCTGTCATTTAAATTCAGTAATTTAGTTTTATGCTTGCATGACTTTTGAACTAAGGCACGCCTTCGTTCAAAAGTGGGGGGTGAGAACCACCTGTGTACATAAATAACATGCTTGCTGTTTTTTCTTAGTAATAGTATCTTTTTGAAAATATGAACTTAAGAATGTGAAAAAGATAAGTCATAATTCATGCATTAACCTTGTGAAAATTCAACTGTCTAAAGACTTAGGATGTAACTTTTCATTTGTCCCTTTGTGCTAAGATAACCAGGGATGTGGAGTTGATAGAAATGCCCTCGAAGGACTTGGCAAGCATTCGAAGGATCGAATCAAACTATATGGTTTTCAAAGTCAGTGGAGGCTGCACTTCGGGGTTCAGTGAATAATTGAAATCATCTCCGCCAAGAAGCATCTATGCAAAGGCGAGGACGGGAATCAAACCGTCCTCTCTCCGTTCAAAGTAGCCGAGAAAATAGATGAGCGACCCTCATCTTGACCCGCGCAAAACGATAGTCAAAGTAGCCGAGAAAATAGTTGAGCAACCCTCACCTTGACCCGCGCGAAAACGGCAAAAAAGAGAGGAGCGGGGAGGTATTTCCATAGGCTTGCGGGCGATGATTGGACCTCCCAACAAGGCTGAGAAAATGGACTAGCAAGTCACAAAGAAGCAAAAAACTCAAAGAAGAAAATCAAAAGAGGCCAAAGGCCCAAAATTGTGAAGGTTTTAACCGAGCAAAAGTGAAGCACTCAAAAAAGATCAAATCAAAAGCCAAAGGCAGAATCACTACAAAAAAGCAGTCCCTCGCCAAAGAAGAAAAATCAAAAAGGCTCCACTCACTGAAACCCGAATCGAATCACGTGCTAGAGAAAGCTACAAGAAAACCATATAGTGCGAGACAATCCCGAGGATGCCAGCCTGGACCTGAAAAGGGCTATCTCCCGAAACATCCGAAATAATTTGCATCTTAGCACGAAGGTACACGTATCAAGTTATTTCTAATTATTTTCACGGTTTAATTTAGTAACAAGTAGTAATGCATGAATTAGGAAAAGTCTAGTACCACAGTCTTATTTTCATATTTCGACCAACTTACTTAGTAACGCCCTTATAAAGCATTGTTCGGGATGAACAACTAAAAGTGGGGGGTAATCTGATGGATCATAATTGTATGAATCATAAACACAGTTAAACCCACCAAATTAGACTGTTTGTCTATCTAACTTCTACTTGTTAGTCCCGATATATTTCCACAGGGCATTTTAGAGATTAAAGTGAAAACACGCTAAGGAGAGGATTTTATGCTGAAAAGATATCAGGAGTCAATCCAAGGTCAAGATCATATGCCGACTGAAGAAATCTAAAGGATCCTGACATGGAATCAATCAAAACAAATCAAACCGAAGAGGAATCAAGTCAGCCCGGGGCCAAAATACACTGACAGTTTTGTGAAAAGACTGCACAAAACTGTACAAAACCCACATATGGGCAAGATGACCAGCCACTTGAAGAAGAGGTGGCCAAGGGAGGAAAGCCACCCCATTCCACCACCTCCTACCGGCGGCTCCTCCCCCCTCCTCCCAAGATGACCGGCTACTTGGCTTGGAGGTGGCCAAAGCCACCTCTCCTCCTCCATGGTGACCGGCTACCGGCGGCGCCTCCTCCCACCATAGGGTTGCGCCACTTGTCCTCCTCCTCCTCCACATGCTCCTCCTCCCTCCTCCTCCCTTGGATCAAAAGACACTTGCCACCATCTCCACCACCCATCTCCTCCCATTTTGGCTATAAAAGGAGGAGCTCCTCCCCTCATTTGAATCATCCAAAAAATTGTAAAAAACACTTATCTCTCTAAGTTTGTTACTATGTAAGTTTGGTTCGGTTTTGAAATAATACTCCTGTTGGTTCTTGAGTATTATACTTTAGGGAATACTCTTGTTGGTTCTTGAGTATTCAGTAGGAAATTGGGAGTACTCCTGTTGGTTATTGAGTACTCCACCCCTTTCCCTCTTACTGTTTTCAAAAACCCCCGAGTATTTAGCTATGGTATCCACCTTTATGGATATTCGTAGCTAAACTCTTTGTTCGGTTAAGGGTTCACACCCTTGTGCCAACATCTTGAGATTTTTGCACTCAATATTGTTTTACGCTTCTCTAGTCTTGGAGATCGAGGTTGAGTAACACCTTTGTCGGGTTATTCAATCTTAGCCTTTGAAATCTAGTTAGAGTAACACCTTTGTCGGGTTATTCGAGCTAGAAAAAAGACTAGAAACCTAAGGCTTTGTCAAACTTGTTGTGGAGTACCACCTTTGTCGGGGTATTTGGGTTGTCACCTTTGTCGGGACAACCAGATAACAACTTGACAGGTTAAGGGTGTGGAGTACCACCTTTGTCGGGGTATTTGGGTTGTCACCTTTGTCGGGATAACCACACGTAGAAGTGTAAAGGAAATCTATTGAAGTCAATGATAGATGTGTCACAAGAAGAGTCCCAAAACCGAATGCTTTCCCCTGATTCAAAACACCATCTGCATTTTACTTTCTTAGTATAAACTGCTCACATACCGGAGGACTTGACAATCACGCATCACCCGCTGTAAGTCTTCTTTGTATTTTCAGTATTTACTTTTCTGTAATTTACTTTTCCGCACTAAAAACCAAAACCAACCAACCAATCACTTAGACGTTAGTATTAAAATCTCAATCAACCTAAAAAACGCCCCCTCGCTGTTCAATCCCCAACAGTATTCACTATCGTGACAAACCCATAAAGAACACATATCCCCCTAATTCCCTTGGGTTCGACCCCTACTTACCACTAGCTACCCAGTAGTGAAGTCGCGAGTAGCGGACTTTATAAATATTATTTGTACATTTGCCCTGACGATAAGCATCTGTCAAATTGGCGCCGTTGCCGGGGAATTAGCCATCGGATAAGTTGTTCTTTCCTTCCCATGACCTCATGACGCAACCACCTTCATATGCATGGACAACACGGCACCTTCCACTGTTCGGAGGAACGGATGCAGAAGATCCAGTACTAGACTGTCGGAGCTTTCACTACGTTTGCTGCCACATAAAACCTAAGAATGAAACTTTAGAGGAATTTAAGCTTAAATGCTTTAAATTCTCTCTAACGGATTTCGCAATAATCTGGTATTACACATCACCCGCTAGTCGTGCAGTACGTTTCGTGGACCTCTGCGCACCATTCCTAAAAGAATTCTCCCCACCATCCTTACGCCAACAAACCCGTGAGAAGATCATGAGCCTTCAACAATCCCGGGACGAGACCTTCGACAAATACTACATGAACTATGATGCCATTATCTCAAGCTGCCCGCACCATGGATTTTCGAAGAAAGTTCTTCTCCAAAAATTTCTTCGTGGGATGAGGTCCGAAGAGCTGGGAAGAGTTAACGAGGCAATGAGAAGGTCTGCCATAAACTTCACCATTGCAGACATGTGGTACCTTATAATCGGCCTGGCCGCTACCACAAGACGAGTACCCCAAACTGACGAGGAAATGCAGACAGAAGAAGCTGACCCTGAGGCTGACGAAGAAGAAACCACCGAACCGTCAGAAGATACTCCAGAACCATCGGAAGTATCAGACATAGAAAGCTTCGAGAGTAACGAACCTTCATGGGAACAGAACGCCATGTCAGTAATGGATGAAGTCCAGAATACCACCAGTATGCTGCCCGAGCAATACCCAACTTTCTTCACCCAAGCTTCCGAGACCATCTACAACCAGGTCCCCACAGACGGACATGACGAGGCAGGACCAAGCCTTAAGATGCGACCATCCCAACTCTTCCCATCAATCAACAAGCAAATCGTAGAGAACTATGCGATCCAAGAAGAGGCTGAAAAGCGGATGGGAAAAGGGCCTGAGCAGAATGACTCCTACATGGAGCACGCTTTCGCCATGACTAGACAAGGCAACCCTAAACAGGAGAAAACCCACTTCAAAAAGCTGATAGTGAAAGGTCCCTCGCCTTCTCAGAGACGTTGGAAGGAGATACCATCAGAACTGGACCCAAACCCGTCATCTGCTAAAAAATCAGGAAGACTCACCGCAAGAATCAAAGTCGGTGGAATCAAGAAGTATGACCTCAGCCACCCATGGGACCCAAACCAGTGATCCACAAACGAGGTATCGTCGAGCCAACGACGTTAAACAAGTGCACTGGTCGGGAGGTAACCCGACACTATCTTACTTTTCTGCACTTTAATTTCTGTCATTTAAATTCAGTAATTTAGTTTTATGCTTGCATGACTTTTGAACTAAGGCACGCCTTCGTTCAAAAGTGGGGGGTGAGAACCACCTGTGTACATAAATAACATGCTTGCTGTTTTTTCTTAGTAATAGTATCTTTTTGAAAATATGAACTTAAGAATGTGAAAAAGATAAGTCATAATTCATGCATTAACCTTGTGAAAATTCAACTGTCTAAAGACTTAGGATGTAACTTTTCATTTGTCCCTTTGTGCTAAGATAACCAGGGATGTGGAGTTGATAGAAATGCCCTCGAAGGACTTGGCAAGCATTCGAAGGATCGAATCAAACTATATGGTTTTCAAAGTCAGTGGAGGCTGCACTTCGGGGTTCAGTGAATAATTGAAATCATCTCCGCCAAGAAGCATCTATGCAAAGGCGAGGACGGGAATCAAACCGTCCTCTCTCCGTTCAAAGTAGCCGAGAAAATAGATGAGCGACTGTTCGTCCCGAACAAGGCTAGCCAAAAGAGGAAAAACTGATCACACAAGTCCTTCTCGGCACTCTAGATAAATGCTAGTCTAGACGTCCCCTTTCCATGCATTCTCAATCACTACTCAAGGCATTTGCTAAAACATGGAATTAACTTGATACATGTACCTTTGAGTCGAGATGCAAACCAATTCGGATGAGTGGGAGATAGTCCTTTTTAGGCCCATGATCTACACTCGCGGATTCGGATCTTGTTACATGGTTATACTTGTTGCTTCTTCTAGCACGTGATGAATTCAAGCTCAAGGGTTGAGTCCTTTTGATACTTTTCTTGGACATACTTGTAGTGAACTTTGGCCTTTGGCCTTTGTATGACTTTGATGATCCTTCATTTTGCTTCGGTTAGAACTTCACATGAGATGATTTTTCTTTCTTTTGAGTTTTGCCCCCTTTGTGATTTTCTTGTCCTTTCCTTCTTGGGAGGTCCAATCATTGCCCTCAAGCATATGGAAATACCTCCCCGCTCTTTCTCATCCTTGTCATTTCGTGCGAGTCAAGATGAGGGTCACTCATCTATTTTCCCGACTACTAAGACTAGAGATAGGACGGTTTGATTCCCGTCCCACCACTTGCATATCCGCTACAATGGTGGAGTCGACTACAACCACGAGTCTCGAAGTGCAGCCTCCACAAGTACATATAACCATGTAACTCGAATCCCGGATCCTTGAGTGCTTTTGTCAAGTGTCACTAGGACATTTCTATCAACTCCACATCCCTATTTATCCCAACTCATAAGGACACATAGATAGTTAGATTCACATGTTAGTCGCACAATTTTAATTTCATAAGAGTAATGCATGTACTAGGATCCATCTATTTCACATCATGAAAGCTCCACACCCTTCTCCTACGCATTTTATTCACAAAACTACGCATTTTATTCCAAAATTTTAAAATTTTCAAAGGGAAACGTGCTGACTCATGCATGTGCAAGAAAATAGACGTGATGACACAACAAACTACTAAACACCCCACCCCACACTTTTGAAATGAGCCGTGGCCTCACGGCACAACTCAATCAAGGCAATATGCACAAAATTAATGGAAAGAAACGGAACTTCCCTCGTATGCCATGAAGTGACAAGGCGTAGACTAGATCGGAAACTCATGGGAAGCTAGGTCGGGCTCGGTCTCTCACGTGAGCCTCGGCTTTGGGTGCGTCTCGGTCTAGGACCGTCGCTGGGTTCCTCGGACCTTTTGCATAAAATGCGTAGGATAAGGAGCAAAGTGCGTAGCATTTGGACCCGACCTACAAAAACATCCTTATTTCTTTCCAATCATAAAATGGGGTGAGGGTTAGTATAACCAAATAAAATGCAAGAATTACTAAAGAAATGTCGGGCTGCCTCTCGACGAGCGAACTTGTTTAACGTCTTTGGCTCGACGGTACCTCCTTAGGGATCACAAGTTAGGCTCCCATGGGCGTGTGAGGTTAAACTTCTTAACTCCTTGGTGATATTCATAGCCCTCACCGAGTGGTGCTCTCGTGTCTCTCCATCCCGGTTTCCATCCAAATGTGCCATATCGCGGCCGCTTCATCGTGTATGGACGGTCATCATCCTCATAAATGTAAGAATTTGACATCTTGCCACCAAACTCTAATGACAAACAGCGTGTTTCCATGTCATTCTTGGTTTTAGTGGCACGGAGGAATGATTGTTCCAAAATCAGTGCAAGAGGACCGTTACCGTTGGCATCTCCCATCTGCAAAATATAAGAGTCAATATCACGGGTTATTGTGAGAGTACCTAGGTCCTTACACTTTTCGGGAAGCGCTTGTTGACTCGTGGTGAGTGAGTACTCCAATGAAAGCTTTTCCTCGTCCCACACTGTATCGGTTTCTGGCTCTAAGTCTTCTGATGGCTCAGGAGTAATATCCCGTATAGGCTCCTCATTGGTGCTTTCTATATCTGATTCGTCCATCACTTCTGATGGCTCGGGAGTGAGATCCCATGTAGGCTCCTCTAGTGCCGCCTCCACGTCCATTACTGCCCTTGACATCTTGGCTTGATTCTGCAGAATTCTTGCATCTATTTGCGCATAACTCGCGGCCAACTCATCCGTTAAATCCTCCAAGGACTTGTAGTGCATCCGTTGGTTGCTAGCTGCCAACTCTTTTATCATGTCCTCAAGCGCCTTGTGCTGTTCTTGCCTTAGCCTTGAGTCCTCGGCCAATTCATATATTAAGTGCCAAATAGCACTCATGGTTAACTTATAGACCGAGCCTCCTGCTGCCTCATTGAGCCTATCCCACTCATGTGGCATCATTCCACCGAGAAATTTTCGAAGAAGATCGTAGTTAGTGAATCCATGGTGCGGGCAGCTTGTCACAAGGGAATCAAAGTACCTTAGGTACTCATCCAATGTTTCATCCCGGGATTGCTCAATATAGATAATCTTTTCGCGGATTTCTCGTTGGAAGGAGGGTGGGTAGTACTCCTCTTCGTACCAAGGCTCTCTATTGTAATAAGAGGCCATGGCAAACCGAGAGAAAAAATGCACTATCTAGCAAATCAAGGATTCCCAGGAGATTGGAGGAGTCACAAATGGTCTCACTTAAAACCCAATCTCCTTAGACTCGTAAGTCTTGGTGACAGAATCCTTTAAATTCTAGGAAACAAAGGCAAAAACCAAAAAGAAAGAACAAATTTTACCGTGCGTAGCTCCCCGGCAACGGCGCCATTTTGATAAGACACGTCGTCGTGTGCCAAATCAAACCAAATTTATAATCCACTACCTTCAACTCACTATAGAATAGTAGAGCGGCAAGTAGGGGTCGAACCCAAGAGAGCTAGATGGTTACTATTTGTTCTGTGAGAAAGGAGAAGTAAGTTAAGTAAGACAAGTTTGGGGGGGTTTTGAAATTGGTTTTGTGTTGAATGCAAGTGCGGAAAGTAAATGCAAGAGGATTGTGATCAAGAGAATGGTATTCGGTCTAGGGGCCTTTTGTTGTGGCTCAACTCATCATTGACCTCTAATGATCATACTATGTGTTCAAGATGTATCAAGGCCATTCCAAGCACTCGACTTGCCACACCGTCTAGTCCTTTTCAAGACATAGAACTCTAGTTCTAGCAAGACTAATACTCCATTTCAAGATGTATTAGCCTTAGTGCAACCGCTTGGTGTCATGATTTATTATCGACCAAACAGTTAATAGAAGGACTAGACCAAGCTTTGCCATGTCAAGCATCCACTTGATTTCGTTGTCTAATCTGGATTGAACTACTCGGCTAGTCTTGCCATTTCAAGCGTCCACATAGCCTCGTTGTTCAACCAATAATGGCACAAGAACTAGTGAACACAAAGAAGCATTAAGTAAAGGGTCTCGAAGTTGTGCTACAAATATTATTGTGGCTTGTTTATCATTGACCTCTAATGATCTAATCTTGTGTCCATGAGTGTGGTTGTTTCCATTTCAAGTCTCAACCCAAGGTAAGGCCATTTCAAGCACTTACACCACAAGAACACAAAATAGCATTAAGAAAAGGGTCTCAAAACATTGCCACAATAAATCAACCCCTAACCGAATAGGAAGGTTTAGCTACTAGTATTCATGAAGGGAATACAATAGCAATACATGAAAGTAAGGAAAATGCTAAAATGAAGAACAAGTAGAGAGAAGTAAGAGATTGAGAAGGAGGAGGGGTAATGATTTCGTGTGGCTTGGCTCTCTATTTATAGAGCCATGAGCTAGAGGCTCCTCTCATTCTTTAATTAGATGCCCATGCCTTGTGGTCTTTTGCCCCATTGTTTTCTCCCACTTGTGCTACTTTTGCCCATGATTCTTTGTTCTTCATTGATATATGCATGAGTAGGGATGGGTTGTGCATGTGTTGTCTTGTGTGTTCTTCTTTTGCATGTGGAGGCATGTGGTTTCATTTTTAGCAAAATGAAAATCTGATATTTGATGCTCCATGTGATGCAGTCAGCACTGATGCAGTCTGAATTTCATTGATTGGACTGCCCAATTGACCTCGGCTTCTCTTTGCATCAACTAGAGAGTTGTAGGGAATTGCGTTATCTACGCGTCGGCATATTACTCATATTTTTCTGATCTATGATGAATTCCCAGTCCTCTATTGAACGTCCAGAGGTCGAATCTGTCAGTGCGCTGTTTTTTTGGCCTTAACTGCATTCTTTTAAGTGTGATTCCTCTTTATGCTCCAAAATTGCCTGAAATGAAAAACTACATTAACAAGCACATGTTCGTATGACCAAAAGTCGCATTTGGTGGGTTTTGTTGACTCGATGAGTCGTATAAATACGTCTCATCAGCGACCCTCATCTTGACCCGCGCGAAACGATAGTCAAAGTAGCCGAGAAAATAGTTGAGCGACCCTCACCTTGACCCGCGCGAAAACGGCAAAAAAGAGAGGAGCGGGGAGGTATTTCCATAGGCTTGCGGGCGATGATTTCAGAAAAATTCTTAAACCAGGCTCCTCTTCTCTTACGGGTCATTGCCTAGTCCTTGGCACTTGAGAATGAACTTTGCGCAAAGAACCCGTGGACTATCCCTAGATAGCATAGGTGAATGGCGAGGATGTTTTGTGTAACTATTCGTGTTCTTTATACGTTGCTATAGAACTATTTAGAACATGTGATTAGTTGATTGCTAGCCGTGTGTACTGACCATTTGAATGCATAACTCGTTTAATCTATGATTTTCTGAAAACTTTGATGAAGATGTTTGACTTGAAGTTGAGGTAACACGATGAATCCGAGGTATGACATGACTTTACTGTGACTCGTTGAGCATCATTTCATGCATACACGTTAGTTAGTTGTACAGGGGATTTATAGGTAGTCCCATTCCTGAAAACCTTCACGAGACTATACTCGTCCTACTAGGGCAGCCTAGGGGTTTAAAGGCTTGATGCATATGCTAAATGCATTTGTGTCCTCTACGACAGTGAGTTATCTTTTTGCTTTTGTTTTAGTTAGAATTGATCACATGACACTTGAGTGGGTAGCATAGGAACATATGGTTGTTGAGCCTCACATGGACTTGCATTTATTCTGCCATTTGTTCGGGATGAAAAAATCCTAAGTGTGGAGTGTTTTGATCGGTCGAGTTCTTGACTTATTATTCAATTCATTCGATGATGGATTAAGTTTATTTTCCGGACATTTTGTTATCATTTAATCTCTTTTCATAGTGTTTCAGGATTGAATTACCCGATGACTCGATGTGGACCTGAATGCGTGAAAAGACAAAGAAATCAACCGAATGGAGCGTTTTTGAGTCAAGACCCCGTGACACAAGGTCTGTCACGGGACAATGGAGCTGTCACGGGACTTGGCCGTTGCTGTGCATATTGAAGACCCCGTGACACAAGGTTTGTCACGGGACTTTCCTAAATTCGACTTTTGATAATTTTGGCAATTCGGGCTATAAGAAGAGGCGCTCGACTTCTGGAAAGGGGTGCTTATTTGGAGAATAAAACCCTAACTTGGGAGAGAAGACAGAGTTCATCACGAGAGATCGAGGATTCAACGAGCACCCGCGTCATTACGGTTTCCTCGTCCTTAGTCTTTTTATTAACACTACTTTTGGTTAATTTACCATGAGTAGTGAGTAGTCTTCTTATTCTGGGATCCTACGGATCCCGTGCCATGTATCCAACTCTCATGTGATCAATTAATGTTTTTATTTATGCGATTCGAATATTCAATTTCATTGTGTTTAATTTTATCGTTCTTTGCAAGTTTTACATTGAATGAGATGTTTGCATGCTAGAACGTATTTAGGTTAGTTACCAAAAGATGGATGTGTCCTAGGTATTAACTGGATTGCATGAAATTGATATTAGGTCATGGTAGCTACAATGATAGTAAATGAATTAATAGAAAAGTCGACTTTTGTCTAAAAAACCCTAAGTCTAATAATCGAGATCGTTGATAATCCGTGGATGGGCAGCGTTCAATGATTGAGATTAATCTAAACAATGATCCGTGGATAGGCGGCTTGTTTAGTGTTATTTTGGTTTATTTCCATATTCGATAGCATGAATAATTTACGTGACATGATTGCATGATTAGTAGGGTTGGCACGGGTGAAGTACGATTTTGGAATTCTTTCTCTGATAAAGTCACAACCATTATTTTTTTGTTATTTAATTTCTGCAATTTACATCACAACAAAACCTTTCGTTAATTGAAATAGCTAAATAGGTCACCTGTTAACTAGTATTCACACACGTCTGTTCCTTGGATCGACCCTTGGATTACCAAGGATATAAATTTTGTTTGACTGCAATTCGACCCCTAAAACTCATAACTTGACGACTATAAAGGGTTAAAAATACGCTTGTCATACTACAGTCTGTTTCACAATAACTTTCTTCATGTTTGCTGGTGGTTTTGTTTTAACAGCAGGTTCAATCGTGACTGGGACTTCCTCCTGGATATGCTCGAAAGGTTCAGCAGTATCTTATCCTCACCATCTGGAATAGTTGGACGTTCCTCCATCTCAGCATCACCAACAAACTCTTCTGATTCGACTACTTCTGTTTCTTCAGTGCCAATAGTTTGATGCAATCTTTCATCCACATATTGATCCATGATGGACCATAATTATACGAATCAAAAACACAGTTAAACCCACTAAATTAGACTGTTTGTCTATTTAACTTTTGCTTGTTAGTTCCGATATTTATCTACAGGGCATTTTGGAGCTTAGAGAGAATACACGCTAAGGAGAGGATTTTACGCTGAAAATATATTACGAGTCAGTCCAAGGTCATGATCAGACGCTGAATGAAGAAATCTCAAGATCTTGACGTGGAATCACTCAATACAAATCCAACCGAGGAACAACCAAAGTCAGTCCGGGGCTGAAATACACCGATAGTTTTGTGAAAACGTCACAAAACCTCACAAAACTCATCCTTTTTCCCCATGTGACCGGTGGCTTTTGGAGGAGGTGACCAAAGGAGGAAGCTCCCCTCCTCCCATGACCTCCAACCGGCGGCTTATACCTCCATGGATGAGAGCCATGTGCTCTCATCTTAGCCCTCCATTCTCCTCTCCTTTGGCTATAAATACATGCCTCCATCTAATTTGTAACATATCCTCATATCCTTAAATCCACATTCACAAACACTTATCTCTCTAAAGGTTTTGGTACTTTGTAAGCTTGGTTTGAAATCTATAATATTCTTGTTGGTTCTTGAATATTGTAGATCATTCTTGAGTACTCTTGTCGGTTCTTGAGTACTCAAGCTTTACTTTATTATTCTTGAGTACTCTTGTCGGTTCTTGAAGTACTCACCCCTTTCCCTTACTGTCTTTACTTTCGAAAACTTTACTTTACTGTCTTTCAAAAACCTTTTCAAGTACTTAGTTATGATGTCCTCTTCCATGGATATTCGTAGCTAAACTCTTTATTCGGTTTAAGGAGTGTACTTGTGTCATAAAATGTTTTGACCCTGCACTTAGTGCCTCTATGTGTTCAAAACTTGTTCTATGTGCCATATAACAGGTTAGAACTTCCAAGGTTGAGTGGAAGCTTTAACGGGCAAAGCTCTTCCGTGGGGTTCGTGAACATACTCGGGTAAGTGGATGCTTTAACGGGCAAAGCTTATCTGAGGAGTTCGACCTATTTAAAAAACCATTTGGTTGATCGTAACTGAAGATCAAATGGATGCACATAAGGCTAAGATACTTCGAAAGGAGGAATTAGTCTAAAATAGAACAAGTGTTTTAAACGATGTTGCAAGTCTTGTGCTAGAAATAGCCTCGATTCATCTTTGAACACGTAGTATGATCATTAGCGGTCAATGATAAACAACTATGATACAAGGCCCCTGAAACCGAATCTTTTCTTGACTTAAAACACCACCTGCACTTTACTTTCTTAGTATAAACTGCACTATCAACTGCTGACGTTTTGCAAGACTTGCCGATCACGCAACAACCGCTGTAAGTCTTCCTGTTTATTTTCAGTATTTACTTTTATGTCATTTACTTTTCCACACCAAAAACCAAAACCAACCAACCAATCACTTAGTTGTTAGCATTAAAACCTCAATCAACCTAAAAACACGCTCCCTCGCTGTACAATCCCCTCAAAGAATAACTTATCCCCCTAATTCCCTTGGGTTCGACCCCTACTTACCACTTGCTACCCAGTAGTTAAGTCGCGAGTAGCGGACTTATAAATTTATTTGCACATTTTGCTCTGACGACAAGCAATCTGTCAAATTGGCGCCGTTGTCGGGGAGTTAGCAAATGGATAGTTGTTCTTTTTTCTATTATACATAATTCGCCATGTCTTCATACTACGAAATAGAACCTTGGAAAAATGGGGGTAGAAACCTTATGTTTGAAATGATTAGACGTCTCCCCCGATTCGGAGGTGCTCTTGGAGAAGATCCCGTAAGGCATACACAAACGTTCCACTCCATATGCAACCACATGAGGCCTAAAAATGAATCGCTAGAGGAATTTAAACTCATATGTTTTAAATTTTCTTTAACTGACTCGGCATTAAAATGGTATTACTCATGTGCTGAGTATGAAAGTGATTATGGGGGGTCTACAAACCAAATTCCTTGAGAAGTTTTGCCCTCCATCTCTCCTACTTGAAACCCGCGAGAAGATTCTCAATCTTGAGCAATTCTGGGACGAAACATTGGATGAGTACTTGGCGTACTTTGACTCCATTGTGGCGAGCTGCCCGCACCATGGATTCTCCAGAATCAATCTTATCCAAAGGTTTCTCGGTGGAATGATGCCACTTGAGCGGAAAAGACTTAACGATGCAGCGGGATTCTCGATCATGAAATTAACCATGTCTCAAACCTGGCGACTCATAGACAATTTGGCAGAGAGCACAAAACAAGGGCCAATACACCAAACTGAAGATAAGGTATCGACAATGGAAGTGGACTCAATACAAAACAAGCCCGACACCACACCCATTACGAGCTTGCCCGCAACAAAGCCGAGAGAAGACATCAGTACGAGGGCAGTAATGGACGTGGAGGCAGCTCTAAAGGAGCCAATATTGGAGCCCACGGAGCCAACTGAGGATGAAAACTCGCAAATAACCGAAGAAGAACCGGCCAAATCAGGCCCAGTCCTCATTGCCAAACCAGCCGAGCCACTTGAACCGGTCCTCATCACCAATCTGCCCGAAGAAGTCCAGGCTCTACTTGACGAGCCAAGAGAAGTCCCGGACTTCAGTGCCAAATCAGCCGAAACATGCCCGATCCTCACTATCGAAGCACCAGAGGCAAGCCTGGTCCTCATTACCAAAATGCCCGAGACAGACCTGGCCCTTGTAGTGGAAGTTCCCCAACTTGACCCCTTGTTCTCTAAGCATATTACGGCCTCCGAAGATGATGTGGTCCATGATGATACGGTGCTAGGCGAGTTGGAGACAAAACATGAACCAGAAGAGCCAAAGATGGAGCACTCACTCGCCACGAGCCCAGAAAACTCACTCGTTCTAAAAGGGCCAATCAGCTCTGCCACAAAGAAGAGGGTTAGCATGGGAGCATGCTTGAGGTCGCTTGGCAAAAGACTGAACTTCCAAAACTGCAAAGATGCCAACCGGCCATACATGAAGAAGCGGCAAAGGCATGGCCCCAAAGAATGGAAACCCGGAAGGAGAAGTAAGAGAGCTCGACTCGATGGACCAACAGCTATGGTCAAGGAAGCCTCAACTTCTCGGAGCTATGAAAAGCAGAACCTACTGAACCAATGGAGAACCAAACCGAGCCCATCACTCCACAAGTTCTTTGAGCGGGATAAAAGAGCTGCCAAAAAGAAATTTGACCTCACTCACCCATGGGATCCGACCTTATGATCCATGATTGAGGTATTATCGAGCCAACGACGTTAAACAAAGGCACTGGTCGGGAGGTAACCCGACACCTATCTTACTTTCTGTCTTTTATTTTTCTGTCATTTAGTTTTTTCCGTAAGTCGCTCTCACCCACTTGGTGCATAGAAGAAATGACTATTCAGGAATCGGACTTGGGTGCAACATTAAGCCAGCCAGGCCTACGCCAAGAGTTCAAGGCCCCAGTCGAACTCCCTCGATTATCCAGCCTCATGCCATGTCATTCGACACAATAAAGGGAGTTCTGTTCTTCCCTTTTCCTTTATGTCATTTCCTTCTCGTACAATATCTGCTTGCATGGCTTTTGAACTAAGTTGTGCTAAAAGGCACGCATTCGTTCAAAAGTGTGGGGTGAGAACCACATTTGTAACTAATTAACATGTTTTCTTTTTTCCCTTAATATTATCTTTTTGAAAATATGAACTTGAGAATGTGAAAAAGATAGATCATAATGCATGCATTAACCTTGTGAAAATTCAACTGTTTAAAAACTTAGAATGTAACTTCTCATTTGTCCCTTTGTGCTGAGATAAACTAGGGATGTGGAGTTGACATAAACTGCCCTAGAGAGGCTTGGCAAGCACTCAAAGGATCGAATCTAACTATATGGTTTTCGAAGTCAGTGGAGGCTGCACTTCGGCTTTCAGTGAAGATTGAAGTCATCTCCGCCATGCAGTGTTTATGCAAAAAGAAAAAAGGCGAGGACGGGAATCAGACCGTCCTATCTCTAGTCAAAGTAGCCGAGAAAATAGATGAGCGACCCTCATCTTGACCCGCGTGAAACGGCAAGGATGAGAGGAGCGGGGAGGTATTTCCATATGCTCGCGGGCAATGATTGGACCTCCCAAAAAGGCTTGAGAAAATGGACTAGCAAGTCACAAAAAGGCAAAAGCTCGAAGAAGCAAATCAAGAGGCTAAAGGCCCAAAATTGTGAAGGTTATAACCGAACAAAAAGTGAAGTACTCAAAGAGTCAAATCAAAGGCCAAAGGCCGATTCACTACAAAAGCTGTCCCTCGCCAAAAGAAAATCAAAGACCAAACTATTGAAACCCGAACCGAATCACGTGCTAGAGAAAGCTACAAGAAAACCATATAGTGCGAGACGGTCCCGAGAATGCAGTCCAGGAGCCTAAAAAGGGCTATCTCCCGAAACATTCAAAATAATTTGCATCTCAGCACGAAGGTACAAGTATCAAGTTTCTTATATTTATTTACACAGTTCAATTTGGTAATAAGTAAGTAATGCATGAATTAGGATAAATCTAGTCCCACAATCTAACTTTCATATTTTAAAAGCTTACTTAGTGTGCCGCCCTTTAATAGCATTGTTCGGGACGAACAACTAAAACTGTGGGGTGATCTGATGGACCATAATTATACGAATAAAAAACACAGTTAAACCCACTAAATTAGACTGTTTGTCTATTTAACTTTTGCTTGTTAGTTCCGATATTTATCTACAGGGCATTTTCGAGCTTAGAGAGAATACACGCTAAGGAGAGGATTTTACGCTGAAAATATATTACGAGTCAGTCCAAGGTCACGATCAGACGCTGAATGAAGAAATCTCAAGATCCTGACGTGGAAGCACTCAATACAAATCCAACCGAGGAACAACCAAAGTCAGTCCGGGGCTGAAATACACCGATAGTTTTGTGAAAACGTCACAAAACCTCACAAAACTCATCCTTTTTACCCATGTGACCGGTGGCTTTTGGAGGAGGTGACCAAAGGAGGAAGCTCCCCTCCTCCCATGACCTCCAACCGGCGGCTTCTACCTCCATGGAGCTCACCATGGATGAGAGCCATGTGCTCTCATCTTAGCCCTCCATTCCCCTCTCCTTTGGCTATAAATACATGCCTCCATCTCATTTGTAACATATCCTCATATCCTCAAATCCACATTCACAAACACTTATCTCTCTAAAGGTTTTGGTACTTTGTAAGCTTGGTTTGAAATCTATAATATTCTTGTTGGTTCTTGAATATTGTAGATCATTCTTGAGTACTCTTGTCGGTTCTTGAGTACTCAAGCTTTACTTTATTATTCTTGAGTACTCTTGTCGGTTCTTGAAGTACTCACCCCTTTCCCTTACTGTCTTTACTTTCGAAAACTTTACTTTACTGTCTTTCAAAAACCTTTTCAAGTACTTAGTTATGATGTCCTCTTCCATGGATATTCGTAGCTAAACTCTTTATTCGGTTTAAGGAGTGTACTTGTGTCATAAAATGTTTTAGACCCTGCACTTAGTGCCTCTATGTGTTCAAAACTTGTTCTATGTGCCATATAACAGGTTAGAACTTCCAAGGTTGAGTGGAAGCTTTAACAGGCAAAGCTCTTCCGTGGGGTTCGTGAACATACTTGGATAAGTGGATGCTTTAACGGGCAAAGCTTATCTGAGGAGTTCGACCTATTTAAAAAACCATTTGGTTGATCGTAACTGAAGATCAAATGGATGCACATAAGGCTAAGATACTTCGAAAGGAGGAATTAGTCTAAAATAGAACAAGTGTTTTAAACGATGTTGCAAGTCTTGTGCTAGAAATAGCCTCGATTCATCTTTGAACACGTAGTATGATCATTAGCGGTCAATGATAAACAACTATGATACAAGGCCCCTGAAACCGAATCTTTTCTTGACTTAAAACACCACCTGCACTTTACTTTCTTAGTATAAACTGCACTATCAACTGCTGACGTTCCGCAAGACTTGCCGATCACGCAACAACCGCTGTAAGTCTTCCTGTTTATTTTCAGTATTTACTTTTATGTCATTTACTTTTCCACACCAAAAACCAAAAACAACCAACCAATCACTTAGTTGTTAGCATTAAAACCTCAATCAACCTAAAAACACGCTCCCTCGATGTACAATCCCCTCAAAGAATAGCTTATCCCCCTAATTCCCTTGGATTCGACCCCTACTTACCACTTGCTACCCAGTAGTTAAGTCGCGAGTAGCGGACTTATAAATTTATTTGCACATTTTGCTCTGACGACAAGCAATCTGTCAATCCACGACCTCAAACAGTTCCTCTAGGGAATCCTCTGGCATTCCTGAATCATTCTGAGATGCCTCATCATTGGCTTCACCATCATTTGGAACAAATACTTGTTCTTCAACCTCCTTAGAATCACCCTTTTCATTAGCAACAACGTTCTCTTCTTGTTCATCAGACTGTGATTCTTCAACATCATCGTTAGCAAGAATCTCCTATTGTTCCTTAGTTTCTGATTCTTCTGGATCAGACTCCACAACTTCCTGTTCGCTAGATTCCTCGTTACTTTCTTCAGGCTCAGACTCGGATTCCTTGTTTGCTTCAACCTCTTCTTGAACATCAACTGTTCCATTCTCTGGAGTATCCTTCTGAGTCTCAACACTAGGTGCATCACTAGATTTCTCTACACCCACCTTTTGAACTGCATCAGGTGTGTCTTCTTCCGCGCAACCATCTTGACTCTAGTTCCCTTAGGTTTTGGAGTAGTCACGTTACCAAAAGTTGAACGACTCTCCCCCTAAACCAAAGAAACTACCTTCAGCTTTTCTACCACTATCTTTGATCCTTCAATAGACATAGTAGGCAACCAGGACTAGGCACAACAATAGATTTAGAGATTTTAGCGATTACCACTTGTGCTGATTTCTTGACAGTTCCTTTGTCCACGACTGTTCGTACCATTCATCTCAATTCTAGAAATCTTGACCTTGTCTGTACCTTCATGAGCCGTTTGCAGTATGCCCCAAGTAGTCTTAGCAAATTCGCAGTTCGAAATCATCTTGAACGTCTTTCCATCAATTGTCGAGAATATAATGTTCATTTCTTTGGCATTTCCAACTGCAGTTTTCAGCTGTTCTTCAGTCCACTAGTCTTCATGGGTTGACACAGCTTTACCATCAGTTCCAATTGTCATAGGGTGTGTCCAACTCTTCTCATTAGCTCTCCAAGTTCGATCATCTAGTGATTTCAGAAAACACCTTCATTCTCACCCTCCAGAAGCCATAGTTTCTTCCTTCCAGTGGCGGGGGTCGCGTTATGTTCTACCCCTTCTTCGGATTCATCTCAAACAACCTTCGGATCTCACTCTGTGCGTCGAGTGATCTGCTCTGATACTAATTGAAATACTCACGTGTGTGTCGAGATTCTGTACTAGCTACTTTTGGGATAGTTAGCTAGACAACTCGTGCAGAACAAATAACAACTACTACGTGCAAAACGAACTACAGACACGTAATTTGATATCCAAATCGGCAACCGCCTACTCTGGGCTGAAAAGTAATTCACTATATTGAGTTTAGAGTACAGATGGACTTACGATCACACACTCCCTCTTAATCAGCCTACTCTAACACTCTGAGCGAACTTATGATCTAGGCTCCCTAGACTAGAGATCCCTCTCTATTTTTACCTTGATCCTCTCTATTTTTACCATGATATGATGATGATGATATGATGATGATGATAATGATGATGATATGATGATGATGATATGATGTTGATGATGATAACATTGATGATGATGATGATGATGATATGATGATGATGATAATGATGATGATGATATGATGATGATGATAACAATGATGATGATATGATAAACTCAGGTGATGATAATGATGATGATGATACGATGATACGATGATACGATGATGAGGATGATGATGATGTTGATGTTGATGAGGATGATCATGATGATGATGTTGATGTTGATGGAATTGATGAAAAAATCGATTTAAATCGAACTTGACTTAACTTAACTAAAATTACATTAACTGAAATTAACTGAAAGTAACTTAACTTAACTTATTTGTCAAAAATATAAGTTCAAGTGGACAAGGCCTTAAAGGTCGGTCTGGTCTAAGGTTAAAGCCTTAGAATTTTAAGCTGTAAATGTTCAAAGTCGAACAAAAATCATGATTTCATAGTTCAGTTCAGCCTTTGAGGTTGACCTAACCAAGATCTAATTAAGCTCGGCTCCGTCCGCCAAAAAAAAGTTCGATCTAATTTTGTTCGGCTCGGCTCGTCCTTGAAAAGTCTGATAGCTAAGCCCTTTCAGATAATGCTAATTTTACATCTAACTTAATGAATTAGTATACTTATTTAATTTTTGTATACAACTTTTCCTATAATAGATCATCTAAGAATGTATATAAGTGACTATATGCTTTCTATCTTCATTAAATTGATTCTAAGGTCTAAGCAATAACCTGTCTATACTTCTGGCATGAGGATAAATGTGTTGATATCTCTTTCGCGGTGGCACGAATATCATGGTAAAGGAGTTTTGCAAACCAGATTTCAGATTCATTGTGAGCGGAAGGGATCCAGTATTTTGTTGTAGTCCACCAAATAATGGTTGCATACAAATTTATTGTGATGGTGCCTGGGATCCAAATCTGAAGAAGGCAGGTGTTGGCATGATTTGTAGAGATCATGTTGGTAATTTTAGGGTTTTCGGACTTAGTATAAATATTACAATATATTAGGGTAGCATACCCTAATGATATGAAAGGTTTGGGACTTCCGTTGAGTGAGTTTTGTGTATAAAACTCAGTGCGGATCGCGTTTTATCTTGACATTATGTGGGGCGCGTTTTGACTGGACATTACGACAATGTCTTAACGAAACGCGGCTGATAATGTAAAGGGAAAACGCTCCTGGAATTGACCGCGTTTTCAGTAAACATTAAGGGGTGCGTTTTCCTTAAGCATTAGCGTAATGTTGAAGGAAAAAGCGCCCGCTAATGCTGAAGGAAAACGCGGCGACGTTTGACAGACACAGCAGTTCTGTTCAGACACACCTGCTCTTTGTCCCTTTTGATCTCCTATTTATTGGAGGTCATGGACAGTATGAGGGCACGAAAAAATTCAATTACTCTCATAGAGAATCACTTCTTGATTCTAAACCTTGCTTGATTTCCATAAACACTCAAACTCAAGTTTGATTTCTAATTCTTTAGTCGAGAATAGAAATTGTTCCAATTGATTATCCCCGTTCAAGTTTCGTGCAACCCTCGACTACAACACGGGGTCGAAATATTGAATTCGGAAAGTGACAACGCGATCGATTGTGATATCCAGTTCATACGATTCCTTAGTGAATCCTTATTACAACAAAGAAGAAGAAGCAGTTCAAGTTTTCTACTCTACCATTGCTGATTTGAAGACTCTCTTGCGGCCAAATTCGAAGACAATCCCCAACAAACGAATTCAATAGTTTCTACTCAATGGCGAGCGTAAGAGAAATGCTACATCAATTCCAGAAGTTGGAAAAATTTGAAGGAACCGATTTCCGGCGTTGGAGAAGGAAGATGCACTTCCTACTGACGAATCTGATGGTGGTGTACGTGCTGTCCACACCATGCCCTGAAGTTGGAGAGAACGCACCTGTGGGAGATTTTCGTGATAGAAACAAATGGGAAAACGACGACTACATCGCTAGAGGACATATCCTCAATGGTATGTCCGATCCTCTTTTCGATTTATATCAAAACGTTGAGTCTGCAAAAGAGTTATGGGACACTGTTGAAGCCAAGTATATGGCTGAGGACGCCTCGAGCGTGAAATTTCTTGTTAGTAATTTCAATAACTACAAGATGGTGGACTCTCGTCCTGTAATGGAACAGTTCCATGAGATACAACGTATCTTGGGGCAATTTGCTCAAAGAAATCTGAAGATGGATGAAGCCATCTCGGTGTCAAGTATCATTGACAAATTACCACCGGCATGGAAAGACTTCCGTCGTACCTTGAAGCACAAGAAGGAAGATATTTCTCTTGTGGAACTCGCAAAGGAATTGCGAATGGAGGAGGAACTTCGTGTGTGTGAAAAGGACGCGATGGAAGTGGATACAAATTTACCTAAGGTAAATGTATTGGAGACTAGTTCTCAAAAGGTGAACAAGAACAAAGGCAAGAAACGGCCTAATGAGTATGCTAGCAAAGGTCCAAACAAGAAGCATCCTACAAAAGGAAACGTGTGTTGGACTTGCGGGAAGGCAGGGCACTTCAAGCGAGACTGTCGCGTAGGAAAGGGGAAGAGCGAGAAGGTTCAAGTTAATGCTGTTGGTAATAAAAACCAAGAGCAGAAATCTCAAGGTCAGAAAAATCTGATTTCAAGTTTAGAAACTAAGTTAGATACATATTCTAACATAGATTATGTCTCTAATTTTTCTGAAATTTTTGCTATGTAGGATGATGAGATTTCGTGGTGGGTTGACTCCGGTGCTACGGCACATGTGTGTAGAGACAAAGAGATGTTCAAGTCCTTTGCCAATACAAGTGAAGGAAGAGTTCTTCACATGGGAGACGAGTCGACCGCCCCTATCCTAGGAATATGCCAAGTAGAAATCGAATTTTCTTCGGAAAAGAATATTGTTCTTGTGAATGTGTTGTATGTACCTAATATTAGGAAAAATATTGTATCGGGTACTGTTTTGAATAAACAAGGTTATCGGCAAGTGTATGAAGCCGATAACTATGTGTTATCAAAGGGTGGTGTATTTGTTGGTAAAGGATACCTATGTAATGGAATGTTCAAGCTTAGTATAAATAAAGTTATTTGTTCTGTTTATATGAATTGTGAGCATGATATTACCATTAAAACTACAAATTTGAATGAGGATGTCTCTACACTTTGGCATGCACGTTTAGGACATGTTCATTATAAAAGATTGCATGAAATGTCTAAACATGAGTTAATTCCCTCGTTTGATGTAAATATTAATAAGTGTAGAACATGCATGCTTACTAAGATTACTAGACAACCATTTCATAAAATTGAAAGAGAAAGCAATTTACTTGATTTAATACATAGCGACTTGTGTGATTTTCATGCATCACCTTCTCTAGGAAACAAGAAATATGTAGTGACATATATTGATGACTGTTCTAGATTTTGTTATGTCTATTTGTTGAACTCAAAAGATGAAGCTCTTGATAAATTCAAAATTTATAAGAGTGAAGTTGAACTTCAAAAGGGAACTTCTATTAAGAAGTTACGCACCGATAGAGGTGGGGAATACTTTAATCCTAGTTATTTCCAAAGTGTGGGAATCATTCATGAAACCACTGCTCCTTACACACCACAACAAAATGGTGTATCAGAGAGAAAGAATAGAGCATTGAAACAGATGGTAAATGCCATGCTTTCTTACTCGGGATTAAATGATGGATTTTGGGGAGAAGCCATGTTAACGGCTTGCTATTTATTAAATAGGGTTCCTAATAAAAGGGGTAGGGTTACTCCTTATGAAATTTGGTATAACAAGAAACCAAATTTGAATCATATTCGAGTTTGGGGTTGTAGGGCGGTAGTAAGACTACCTATCCCTAAACATAAAACTTTAGGAGAAAAGGGAGTTGAATGTATATTCATAGGATATGATCATCACTCCATGGCGTATAGGTTTTATGTCATAGAACCTAATAAGCATGTATCGATTCATACAATCATTGAATCGAGAGATGCCATATTTGATGAAAAGAGATTTTCATCAATTAGCATGCCTAAAGATTTGAATGTTGTGCCTAGTGCAAATCAAGTTTCAAATGACACCCAAATTTCTGAAATTAGGAGTAAGAGAGCAAGAAAAGAAAAATCATTTGGAAATGATTTTCATATCTACCTAGTGGAAGGAACTAGGGATGAAGTTAGCTCGCAATACATGTACTGTCATGTTATTGAAAGTGATCCCAAAACATTTGATGAAGCTATGAAATCTCAAGATGTATCATTTTGGAAATAGGCCATAAATGATGAAATGGACTCTATAATAGGAAACAACACTTGGATTTTGGTGGATTTACCACCAGGACATAAAGCATTGGGAAATAAGTGGATCTTCAGAAAGAAGATGAAGGTAGATCGTACCATTGATAAATTTAAAGCAAGATTGGTAATCCAAGGCTTTAGACAAAAATATGGTATGGATTACTTTGACACTTATGCACCGGTTGCAAGAATTTCAACTATTAGGTTGTTGATAGCCTTAGCATCTATTCATAAGTTGCTAGTACATCAAATGGATGTAAAGACTGCTTTCCTCAATGGTGATTTAGAGGAAGAGATTTACATGAAACAACCGGAAGGTTTTATAATGTCAGGGCAAGAGCATAAGGTATGCAAGCTTGTTAAGTCACTATATGGACTCAAACAAGCACCTATGCAATGGCATCAAAAGTTTGATGAGGTGGTATTATCCGATGGATTCATATTGAATCAATCGGATAAATGTGTATATAGCAAATTTGACAACTCAGGGAATAGAGTTATCATTTGTCTATATGTAGATGACATGTTGATTTTTGGCAACAATTTAAAGTGCATAAATCAAACCAAAGAATTTCTGTCATCTAAGTTTTCCATGAAGGACATGGGAGAGGCGGAAGTTATCCTTGGGATAAGAATAAAGAAAGTTGAAGGAGGTCTTGCCTTAACACAATCTCATTACATTGAGAATGTGTTAAAGAAATTTAATTATATGGACTGTCATCCGTTGACTACTCCTTATAATTCCTCTACTCACTTGTATCCTAATAAGGGGAAGCCTCAGTCTCAATTGGAGTATGCTAAAGTCATAGGCAGTTTGATGTATGCCATGACTTGTACAAGACCAGATATCGCATTTGCGGTAGGGAAGCTTAGTCGATATACTAGTAACCCTAGTATGCAACATTGGCAGGCAATTCATAGGGTCCTTAGGTATCTTAAGGGGACTATAAACCTCGGTCTTGTATATTTGGATTTTCCTTCGGTCATAGAAGGATATTCAGATGCAAGTTGGATCTCGAATGGGGAGGATCATTCCTCCACAAGTGGATGGGTATTTCTACTTGGGGGAGGTGCCATCTCATGGGCTTCCAAGAAGAAAACATGCATCTCAAGTTCCACTATGGAATCTGAATTTGTTGCTTTAGCCGCCGCTTCAAAGGAAGCTGAATGGCTAAATAACTTGATACATGAGATTCCATTATGGGAAAAACCGATATCACCCATATCAATTCATTGTGATAGCGTTGTAACATTGGCTAAAGCTTATAGCCATGTATACAATGAGAAGTCTAGACACTTAGGTGTTAGACATAGTGCGGTAAGAGAGCTCATTACGCATGGGGTGATATCAGTGGATTTTGTAAGGTCACAACTAAATTTAGTAGATCACTTGACGAAGGGATTAGCTAGAGATTTGGTATCAAAATCGGTAAAGGGGATGGGACTAAAACCCATATAATCAACTAGTCATGAGACACCCAATTCACATCTAACTAGCGTTAGAGCTGAATTCAATGTGGAAAGCTCATTCCTAGAATATTGATAAACACAAATATGCATCCCCAAGTATGTGTTCATGACCTACAAGTAATAGGTTGAAGAGGGACTCTTCTTAATAGGTTCTTTGACAAAGTGCTGTTTGTAGAAGCATAATCGGGCGGTGTTACCCTAAAGAATCTACCTATATGAACGTGAAGTTTCTGGTCGCTTCATGAGATTCGGGTTAAATCTCAATACGTTCACGAAGGGATTAGGACTCAAGGACCATCAAGAGTCAAGTTGAACTTAGAGTTTGTGAAGTAACTCATGTGTGTGTTATCTTGAGGTACCCTAAATGGATCGATTGGTTCAAAAGTTACGAGCACCATGATTTCCGGGTATTTTGAATGTGTAACTACACTAAGCGAAAATTCAATCGTTGCGACATTTTCGTTTATGCGTGACTTACTTAAAAACAAATTTTTTATGGAAAACAAAGGAAATCCTAAAATGGGGGAGGATTGTTGGTAATTTTAGAGTTTTCGGACTTAGTATAAATATTACAATATATTAGGGTAGCATACCCTAATGATATGAAAGGTTTGGGACTTCCGTTGAGTGAGTTTTGTGTATAAAACTCAGTGCGGATTGCGTTTTATCTTGACATTATGTGGGGCGCATTTTGACTGGACATTACGACAATGTCTTAACGAAACGCGGCTGATAATGTAAAGGGAAAACGCTCCTGGAATTGACCGCGTTTTCAGTAAACATTAAGGGGCGCGTTTTCCTTAAGCATTAGCGTAATGCCGAAGGAAAAAGCGCCCGCTAATGCTGAAGGAAAACGCGGCGACGTTTGACAGACACAGCTGTTCTGTTCAGACACAACTGCTCTTTGTCCCTTTTGATCTCCTATATATTGGAGGTCATGGACAGTATGAGGGCACGAAAAAATTCAATTACTCTCATAGAGAATCACTTCTTGATTCTAAACCTTGCTTGATTTCCATAAACACTCAAACTCAAGTTTGATTTCTAATTCTTTAGTCGAGAATAGAAATTGTTCCAATTGATTATCCCCGTTCAAGTTTCGTGCAACCCTCGACTACAACACAAGGTCGAAATATTGAATTCAGAAAGCGACAACGCGATCGATTGTGATATCCAGTTCATACGATTCCTTAGTGAATCCTTATTACAACAAAGAAGAAGAAGCAGTTCAAGTTTTCTGCTCTACCATTGCTGATTTGAAGACTCTATTGCGGCCAAATTCGAAGACAATCCCCAACAGATCATAAGGGTAAAGTTAGCTTTGCCAGACCAGGTTGGATTGAGAACTTGGATAATATTATTGAAGTTGAGGGCATAGCATTACACTACATAAGAATACATGCTACGGGACATGCTTTGCAATTTGTCGCCTTACTTTTGTCGCATACGACATTACATACGACCGACGAACTTCTGTTTGTCGCGATAAGCGTTTTATGTCACAAACTTGTTTGCGACATGAAAAAATTTGTCTCATAAACAGCTTAATGCGAATCCCGTTAACGCGACGCGAAGTTTAAGTCTCATAAACACTTTAATGCGACAATTGTTCAAGCGACTCTTTATCTGAGGTCTCATACACACTTTAATGCCACAATTGTTAAAGCGACTCGTTTTATAAGTCCCATTAACTTATTAATGCTACATACATTAAGCGACTACCCAATGTAAGTCCATTAATAATGAAAAACTTATGACCACATCAGCTTTTCGCCTTTACTCAGCAGATTATGTTTCAAATTCAATACGCATTGAAAAGGCTGACCTACCATTTGCATCTTGTGCGACATATATACCAAAATATGTCGCGTAAACGTCTAACATTCAATGTAAAAGCAAAAGCAGTAGTACACCCTGCAAATCGAATTTTCATCCAAGTATTCCTAGAATATCAACTGGTAGAGGCCCCATCTGTCGGAAAAAAAGCTCCAGACTGATATTCTCTTTCATTTGTTGGTGAGATCTAAAAGTTTTGGAAGGTAAATCATCTCCTTAAGTGTGGAAAATGTCCATTTTGTCTTGAAACTTGACTATTATATATATATATATAGAGGGGCGTTCGATTGAGGACTTCCAAAATTTGTAAGGACGTAGGGACAAATCTCATCCATTAGATCATCACACATCTAACTCCCGTGCTTTGTCAGTGCGCCAAGTGTCCCACTACCAAAATCCTACACTATTCAAAAAGTAAACAGTAAAACCCACTACCCTATTCTGCACACGTGACGCGTTGTGGTTGGTTGTCCTTACGTCCTCACCAAATTTGATGTCCTCAATTGAACGCCCCTATATATATATAGGATTTGAATCATGTACAAAGTGATATTTACGGTACACAGTACAAAGTGATATAAACCATTAGATTCAGTTTTTGATCCGCCGCACCAGAGAAATCCCTAAAACGCAACCTTCCCCACCAGCCAAAACCGTCAAACCATCCGCATCTGCATACCTAATCGCTGCCCCACAATTGAATTTCCACAATTGAATCGCTGCCGCTTCCGCATCCAGCTCCACTAATCAACCAGTACTCAGCTCGTAGAATCAAACGAATTTCAACTTCATCGCTGCCGCACCGGCCATGGATCAAGATCCAAGCTGTGTTATCCGCATCTCCGACTCCTTGTAATCGCTCCAACCAGATATGACTGCTACTATGCAGTCCGCATTCTCTACTCCGTCCTGTTTTCACAACCGACCTCAACCTGGGTTTCCTCTTCACTCACTTTTACCGTTGAATTAATTGTTTTCACCATTTGTTTCATCTTAATTTCTTCTTTTCTGTGGCAGCAGCAGCAAGGTGTTTTCGGGATTGAAGCTCCAATCTCCCAGTTTGTACCATCGCTACAGATAGCCACAGGGTTGCTTACTATGGTTCGGTTTGGATTGTTTGACTGGATTTTTTAATGTAATATACTAGGTTATTGAGTAATTTAGGGAAGTTACGCCTGTTGGTTTTTGATTTATTTGAGAATGCTGCAGAGTACTTGTGGGGTGGATGGTGAGCATGAAGTTGACATACAACAACTCTTTGCAACATTTCGTCGCTTCTGTACGAATTGAGAAAATTCTGCCCCTGTTCTTCCAAACATACGACTCATGGGGAGATAAAAAAATAAATGGAACAGTCAAAATGACCTTCCAAAAGTGGAACAAGTCTTGGAAGTACGTTCGATTTATTCAATATCGATGAACCTAAGCCAGCTGAGGAGATTTATATTGGTGCACATGAATCTCTTTGTCCTGCTTCCTTGTATGACCCACTTGGGACTGCACTACTTAGTAGATCTCTTAGGTAAGCGAGGGGTTCCTGGGAAAGGGAAAGGAGTGAGATTGGGGAACGCACCTAACCTCTTGCTAAGTAAGTAGGCAACTAACTCAAACTCTCGAATGAAATACCCCAGTCAGAAACGACTTCCTCTCTTTTTTCCTATTAGCTTGAGCCCCGCGTACGCTTTATTGAATGCTTTCCCGTTCTCCTGTTTAAAAAGTCATAACAGCTACGGACGGCTAGAAACAAACTCTTATATCAGAAACAGCTACGGACAGCTAGAACCAAGCTCTTAGCAGAGGATCGAGTCGCAAAGTGGTGAGTCTAATTTTATTTCTCGTGATTAGTTTGATAAAACCAGATTGTTATAGGATGGAGCAGTACAAGTTTTTATACTGCAGTCTAAGTATTTGGTGCATATTCCGCTTTCTTTTGTGATCATCGCTGTTAAATTGGGATGTTATAATATTTCATGAATGCATCCATTGTCTGTGGAAATTTATTTTATAGTATCAAAACATGAAGTTGCAGTTGTTCTGTTATCTTTTGAATTTTATTGTTTTATTATTCTGATAATTGTAACTAAACTTGTTGTGTGGACATCAGTTTCTGTTTACAATAATGAGAAGAGAATCTCCGTGTAGGTAAAGAAGCTGACAACTATAAATCTCTTTTTATAGATAAACTAATAAGATTTTTGTATAAAGTGTGTTTATTGATGATAATGTTGTTGTATAGAATGAGGATGGAACCAAGACTGATGTTGTTGTTTCTAATAATTATTTTGTTGTTGTTCTGTTTCAGTTAACTTGATCTCCCGAGTACTTTACAAAGGAAATGTGCAAGAACAACTGCTAATTACTTGCTATTCATGAAGCCAGCAAAGGGTTAGTATTTGGCTGAGACTGATTATGGTCAATTGGTGGTTTACATGTTGGTGCCTTATTTATCTATATCCTCATTCCAAGTCCATAAACACTGTGGCATCCCTGTTTTGTATCACCAAACTAAAAACGCATAAATGCTTGTGTTGGTGCAGATAGAGAATAATGAGTAAAGAACATTTTTGATGTATCCGGAGTCAAAGTGCAAGAGCTCTCTATCATGCATCCTCAGTTTCAGTCAAGTATCTCTTGTAGGTTAGGACTTGAAGCCAAGAAAAAGAAGAATGGACATGGAAGTTCTTGACAGAAGTTTTGGAAGGGGAGTGAGTGGCTTAGGCTTTGGAGCAATGACAAAAGATTGAATTTGAAACTTATGGCATGTCCATAAATTGTTCTTTATTATTCAGTTGAATAGAAGTGATGTTGAACCGGTGAGGGTTCTATTGCTTGCTTAAATGATTTGTGGATGCGGATGCTGATATGGGGACTGTTCACTAAATCATTGCTGGATTCACTAAATAGTTACTATGTTTACTAAATAGTAGTAATATTCACAAAATACTACTACTTCGTGACCATTGCTTTTATTGTATAAACAATTCCTTTATCTTGAGACCATTATTTTAATGTCTCTCTAAAGGGACCATATCTGTTGTTTTTTTTCTTCTATGTATTAACAGCATAAGTTGTGTTCACACAAAAAATCTGTATTCACATAGTAAAATTTGTGTTCACCAAAACAAAACATGTCTTCACTGTATAACATACAAGTTTGAATGTATGAATAAATCATGTAGCAAGTTCTTCATATTCAAATTAGCCATCACCTCTCGGTCGTCATTCTCTAGTTCCTACTCCGGATTCTCTCATGCCACACCTCAATCGTTAACTCAACTTCAAGCCTCAAGTTTTCTTCCTGTTCCATTAACTCTAATAACTTCACTCTTTGCAAAACTGGATTCACCTGCCAACGTGACAAAGAGAAAACAATTTATTATTTCATTCACATGAACACAGATTAAAGAAACCATAAAAGATTATATGTATTACAATAAAAAATCATCTGCTCAAACCCCACAAGAAGTATTAGCCAAACATTGTCTAAAACCCACAAAAGTTAGATGCCACTGCTCTATATTAACAGTTATATGCATATCCACAAAATAAAAGCCATATTCATAAAATAAATATCAATATTCACAAAATGAAGAGCTACATTCACCAAATAACATCCGTATTCACAAAATATATGTAATGTTCAACAAGTGACTGTAGTTCTACGAATAACCAGAAACATCAAAATCAAAATCTGCTTGTTGTAGGATTTCAAATTGTGAAGAGGAGCTCGAGTTAGGTCGTTGATATGAATGTATTATGTATAGCTGTTTAACTCTTACCAAAAGGGAAAACTCGAGTTATGATTTACCGTCGATTCCGTCAAACACTAAGCTGCGATTCTCAAATTTGGGAGATTTTTGCTACTTTTAAGGTTTTGAAATTTGAAGTTGAACCAGAGAGAACACCTCGATGGGTTTTGAACTTGCATCCATCTTCTTAATATTTTCGCTATGTCATCGTCATCCTGCTTCTACATGAGAGTCATCGCTGAACTTGCATATCCGTAGTTGAACTTCCCATCCTCACTGCTCGAAAAGCAAACATGTCAATGACATTAATATATGAAACAAAATAGCACGAGAACACACAACTAATAAAATACAGCTTGTTCATCGAAATTTCCCACTTCTACATTAGCAAAAAGCTTAAGCCAATTACAAATTAAAAAACAAAGTGCACAAATCTAGTTACAACAATCCCATTTATATTGATTTATTCAGAGGAAACCCATCAATTCATATTTAAAAAGCCACATGAATTCAACTGAACAGAAGCGCAATAGAAGGTTTCACAGCTACAGACTCCATTGATAAACAAAAGCCTCATTGGGACCTTTTCAGAACATGATGTTGCTGAATTCGCTTCACAGCCCATCACTAGAAAGTCAATAATACTATCAGAATTCATTCACAACGCATAAAAGCTAAAACCTTTCTCAATCCGAAAGAAAAAAACTCACCAACAAAAGCTCGGCGCCGGAATCGTAGGTAGCGCAGAATTTCATCGCCCATAGAGAGCATCGGGTCTTTTCCGCTTCGCATATACATGAACTCCAAAGTTCCGCGAATTCAATCGCAATAGAGAACCATCTTGTTAGGATCTGGTGAGCTCGAGATTGAAAATCAAAATAATTAGTTACGTATAGCGATTGATATGATGACCTAAGAGATAAATATGGAATAAATATTTTCCTTTTATCTCCTTATTGCCCTTCGATTACATTTGAAGTTAACGCAGATTTAACTTCTGTTAAATCGTTATATAAAATCTGAGCACTCATTTAATTAAATCAATGATCATGATTACTTTGTACTTTGTACTATAAAATCACTTTGTACTTGAACCGTCTCCTATATATATAGGGGAGCGCTCAGATGAGGCAGAGTTGTAAGAATGAGGCAGTGAGGCACGATCTAAATCGTTGATGGAGTTGATCGGACGCACGTGGCGAAGCCACGTGTCACAGCCGCCAACAGTAAAACCCACTACTTTTGCAAAAGTAGTTAGATGTATGGTTGAGATCGTGCCTCACTGCCTCATTCTTATTTGCCCTACTTTATACTTTGTACTATAAAATCACTTTGTACCTGAACCGTCTCCTAGATCTAATTACATTTACATATTATTATATAATCATCAAGGTTTTTATTGTAATTGAACATCAAATATTAACCCCGTTAACATCCGTTAACATCCAAATATATCCTAATATCTTTCAAAATCTGTTACACAATTCGTATGAACCCTAACCCATCATCCGCACCAGAATTTCACATCACAGCACGACCTAATTGCCGGCCGACACAGTTCCTCTGCCAATCGTCGCTGCATTTCACGACCTAATCACACCATTAATCGAGCTCACCAAATCAATTGCCGTCCGCAACAGCAAACGAAGCAGCCGCTCTTTCGTCTTTAATCACCATCGACAAAGATTGAGAAACGTCTCACGCTGTTTCGGACGCGGTCACGCGGAGGTTGAGAAGCAGCCGAGGATCGACGAAGCACTGCTCTTTTTTCTGTGTAGGAAGAGAAGAAGGTACAACGGCAGCGGCTGCAGCAGCGAAATCGGTCTGCAAATTATGGTACAAATTGTGTTTCGATAAGTAGTAAAGCTGTTCGACGAAATGTCTCTGAGAATCCGGATGGTGTTTGTTGAGGTGTGTGATTCCTAGCCAGAGTGAGGGTTGATTATTCAAGAGGCGTTTTTGGATGCCGAAATGTCTTTGAGTTGAAGCATATGTTGATTTGGTTTGATTATTCAAGAGGCGTTTCGGAATACTCATTGTGGTTTTTGGGAGACAGAGTGAGGGTTAAGGCCTCCTGTAACCCGGAGGCAGTGTTGCTGATTTTGGTGTTTGCTAGGTTGTTTAAGCTGGTTGTTTTTTACTTAGAGTGAGATAATAAGCCTTTTCTTTGTCAAAGGTAGCTGATTGTGGAACTATCTGTAGAAACCCCGAGTACTATGAAGATGAACAAGGCAGATCGGCATCACCTGAACACGTAATTCACAGAAACAGTGCCACTGAAGAGACTAGAACTTCAATTTCACCCTCTCAACCAGAGATACTAAATCACGACATCCCTTCCGAAGCTGAACGAGCACAATATGCTTTCCATAATCAGTTGGCTGGATACAACTTCGATAACAGCCATCAACAACAACTGAATGCTGCTTATGCTCAGTCACAGACGATCTCAGATACAAAATCCAACCCAATTTTCAAATGTTATGGAAAGAAAATATGTTGCATTTATCAATTATCATAGATAGAAAAGATTTTGTTGTGTTCTTTATTAACTGGACCTCCAAATATTCACATTAACAAATAGTTTAGATTTGTTGTCCTATTAGTAATAGTTCAAGTTTCTGCTGGAAGCTGCGACAGATAGTGGTGATATTTAGTTTAATAGAATTAGCTGTTGAAACCATAACATTTTTCCATACTGCTTCTGAAATTACTGCATTGCATTCGTACGTCTAATTTGACCATTATATTGGACTCAGGAAAAAGTATGTATGTGCAGGGATACACAAATTTTCTCTGCATTCGTATTTATCAGGCTTCATCATACAAGCACTTTAGGCATGCTTTTATCAGGCTCCATTTTCTCAGAATCCTTGGTGTCTCAATTATTCACAAAACCTTATGAATCATACCTAGTTGTGGTCTATCAGCATACTTTTGTAACTGTGTGATCATATTTGTTCCTGTCTATGTCCTTGGTTGTTGGTTCTTATATAGTTGACTTTTGGGGTGTTTGTGCTTCTAAAAAGAATTGATGTTTTTGTGTTCTGCAGAATGTACGTTCATAATGTATGTATCAAGTTCGGCAATTGTTAGGATGTAAACGGGTTTATATTTTGGCCCCATTGGATGTATTTTTTCCTAGAAGCTGAATCTCACAACTTTAAAATCTTGAATTTAATTTCTTTAAGACAGCTATATTTATTTGCAATAAGAGATTGGTTGTGTTTGATTCTGGTGGAGGATCGAATTTCAAGTCAATTTATGAAGCGAGTTTGATGAATGTGTTTATGATGACGTTGCTGTAATTGTCACTAGGAAGCATGGTGAGTTGCTGCTTTTTCCAATTGGTAAGAATTTTTCGTTGTTTGAATTTTACTGTGTTGAAGATGCTGGTTTTGATTTTCATGAGATGCTTCTGCTTGCTGTCTATAAATGTTCCTTGGGTGTTTAAATGTTCCGTTAAAGTTTCAAATTGTTGTATTTTCTTATTTATAGTTTTTCAGGCCTTCCTCATTAATTTTGTAGCTGGTTGACAAATTTATCTACATGCAGCTACTATAAGCTTAAATGTATAGTGCTCTTATGAAATAGTTTCCCTGCTATTTTTCGGTATTGCGTCAAATTCTAGAAACCGGAGAACAATGTTAAAAATGGATGTGTTTTTTTGGTTTTTGTACCGATACCGAAATCGAACCGATCAAAACCGAACCGACTTCAAATCGAACCAAATTTTGGTTATCCTTACCGAACCGATTTATTTCGGTTCGATTTCGGTTTACATTTTAAATTTGATAGGTTTACCGAACCGAACCGAATTTTTTTTGGCAGTGAATCATGATTATCGAACCGAACCCACAGCAAGTAAATTCTAATTTCTAAGTCCCTAATCCCCAATTCTTCAATTCGTTCACCCTCATCCGACAACTCCGAAGTCTCGCATCCGTCCGAACTCCGACCCTTCCTCAAATCTCAATCAAATCTCGCGTCGCAGCCCTAACACACACATCCGAGTATCCGACAGTCCGACACACCGAAAGAGCTACTCGCATCGCGTTCGGCAGCAGATCAAGGAGCAAATCCAGCTCCGAATTCGCAGATCCATTGGCAGGAAGGGAGGATGAGGTCGAGAGGCGGTTGTGATAGGGCGAGGAGTCGGAAATAGGGCGACCAATTTGGGGAGATATTAGAGAAGGCTTTGTAGCAGTGAAGAGCTTTGGACGATCGACGGATCGAGGATGAGGAACAGAGTGAGGAAGGAATGAAAGTGGTGGAATGATGGAGATAGTAGAAAAAGGAGGCGCGTGCGTCGAGGAGGAGAACGTCGGAATTCAAACTTCTTTTTTTTTCCGCCTGGTGGTGGAAATCTGAGTGATTCAGACTTCAGTTGTTGTTATTGGTTTTTTTTTTGGGTTATTGGTTCATGGTGGAGAGGAGGAGGAAGAGATATTCGAAGGAATCTTTTTTCGATTGTCGGTTTACTGAAAATTCGGTTTACCGACTGTCGGTTTACCGACATGTCGATTTCGGTTTTCGGTTCTGAATTTGAGAAAACCGAAATATCGGTTCGGTTCGATTTGGTTTTTGAACCGAACCCAGCCCTAGTTTTTTTTGTAGTGAATGTTGATATACTGAATAATGATAGTGGGTTGTGTCGTTGTTTGCAATTTGGGACCTTCGAGGACATCTTCATCCTGAAGAGGTTTAACTCCTTTTGTTATGTTTTTGCTACAGATGTTGTAGGATTTCCAGTTCCGTGTCGGAGACAACCGAGGGACGATATTGGACACCACAGTGTTATGAAGATGACAAGCCTTATCTTGGGCATAAGATGATGTTCTCTAAATTGTAAATTGTAATTGTGTTCACAACATAAATCCTATATTCATAAAGTAAAAAATGTGTTCACATAATACAAATTGTATTTCACAAAATAAAAACTATGTTCACATAATAAAAGCAGAGGAAGTTGTATTCACAAAATAAAAGCAGCATTCAAAGAATAACATAAGTAGTTAAAACATTAAAACAATGCTCCCTAGAGCAATATATTACATAATAAGAGCAATGTTTACAATTTCACTTTTGAACCATATTCTAAGGTAGATAGTCTTATACGGAGTACATCTCTGAAGCCAAAAATGGATTCCAAAAATAACTTGCTATCCCTGAAGGGCACATGAGAATCACCATTGACAATGGATTCCACAACTCTCTAAATGATCAAAGCCAAAAATCATCACAACTCCGAAAGTTTGATAAATAATCATAATCACAGCTCATAAAGTAATTGAGATAGCTTGCTGCTAATAAAAAGCAGCTCTTCTATCCATTAATTCTTCAACGAGATAACCTGTCCATCGTAAAGAAGCACGTGCACGTATCAACCAAAAATCAGATTGTCCGCAACTCAACAAAAGTCTAAATAACTCAATAAATCTGTCCTTCTAACTGGTTTGTTCTGCTTGCTCCCAGTTTAACAATCACAACCTACACTACAAATCACAAAAGTTAAAACTCAGAAATCATCTGCATTCACAAAACAAAACTATCAGAATTTTCAAAAGAAGCAAACTAATTACATATTGATCTTCTACAATTTTGATTCTGAAAAGAAGCAAATTATTCCGAAATTGAAGCACGAACGAGCTTATAAAAACCACCCAATATATTGTGAACATTGCTACTATTTGGGGAACACGGTAATTATTTAGTGAACCCAGTTATTATTTAGTGAACGATCCCCAAATGGGAGCAACAGAACCACATATGAACACACAGAGTTTCCAGATCAGAGCACCAGAACCACTAATCAAAGAAAGAATCAATAATTGGCTGAATCATTTTTTTTACTAAATTAACGAAGCAATTACCAAATAGGACCGGAAGACGAAGACGCGGAGGTTCAGATCCGGAAGTATGGGTGGTGGAATTGAGATCAAGTAAATCAGATCTCGGAGGCTGCGGGGCAGTTGATGCTGACGGGAAGAATCAATGCTTGATGTTATCTATGCAAATTGGTCCTTCTCATGAAATCGACATGAGTTCGATTATTAAGATGATGATGGAGGAAGCCAATTGCAAATATTAATCAATGCTTTCAATGTCTTAACCTACAAGAAAGCCAATTGCAAATAGTACTCTCAAGTTACTTTCGTTCTTATGTTTTCAAACTTGATCATCTACATGACTGAAGAACTCAGGAAGTATGAAATGCAAAATTGTTGTGCGGCCCTGACTCCTACATGTAATGAAAAAACTCTACAACAAAACCTTATGTGGACATCAAAACTCTGCATATATGCTTATGTATCAATGAGGATGAGTTCACAAATGTTACATGAATCATATACAAAGCAATCACAGAAACAGATAAAACTACTATACTACCACAAAAGGTTGAAAAAATAAAAACCATGTTCACAAGTTAAATCATACGAATTCCAACACTATGAGAAATCGAAGAGTTGAGACTCAGATACCACTGCAGCACATATTCAACAAATTGTACCAAAAAAACTATGCAGCACAAACAATTCACTGCACAAATCAACTACTAAGTTCATTAATAAATATTTAATTTCACAAATCAACTACTAAGTTCATTACTAAGTTCATCAAAAAGTTGAGTTCATCGTAAACAGACCTACCAATACTCACAATTTCAATCAAACGATGTTCACAAATTAACTCAAACGGACCAATGTTGACAATTTAACTCAAACAATAATCACAATTAAATCATGTTCAACTAAACTATCAACACACCCATCGTTGGCCGCAATACTAAACCAAACAACCGCAAGGTAATGGAGTCCGTAAAAAACCTAAAACAGTAATGGAAATCGATTAGTATAGCTAGGGCATCAAACCTGCACAAGAAAGCGAATTCTTTTTATCCATCAGTTGCTCGACAAAGTATTGCGCCGACTTAGTACTGGAAATCGAATGGGAACGACTTCGAAATCGCTTTCGCTCGATATTGTCTACCAGAATTGAGAGATTAGAGGTAAGAGAAGCGGGCTCTATGTTCAGTTTCTACAAAAATGGAAATAAGTATAATTTAACTAATCTCCTAATTGCCCTTTAGTATATTTGAAAATTAACAGAGACGTAACTTCCGTTAAAATGGAAGGTTAATCTCATTCATTAATTTAATTAAATCTACGATTAGGATTACTTTGTATTTTGTACTTTAAAATGACTTTGTACCTGAACCGTCCCCTATATATATATATATATATATATATATATGGGAGCACTCGGTTGAGGCAGTGAGGCACAACGTGAACCAATCATTTTGGTGAGGTGGAATTGGAAAAGTAATTGTTGGAGGGAATTTATTAAGGGGTAATTTGGGGTTTTTGGAAAGTAATGATTTTGAAACAAATTGGAGAGAGAAATTGTATATTTTAATCAAAACAGAAAAGGGGAGAGAGAGGGAGCGACGTATCGGCGATTTTAGGGAGCGACGTATCGGCGATTTTAGGGTTTTAATCGCCGGATGTGGGTTTTAATCGTCTCTCAATTTTCATAAACCTCTCTCAGTTTTAGGTTTCGATTTCAATTTTCATTTCGTTTTTGGTTTTGATTTCAATGTCGATTTTCATTTCATTTTTGAAGAACGGTGGTTTCGAGTTTGTTGATTTGGTTTCGTCTGTGTTGGGAACGTGGTTATGGCGGAGGGGGAGGTTTGAATCCATGCCGGATCTGTTCCGGTGGTCCAAAGATTCAAGCTTTTTTTCGTGCTGCTCAGATCTGTTCTGACCTCACCTCACCTCACACCTACGCATCAATCATCAGACGCTGCTGATTCGCTCGTGATCGAAAGCCGATGTGTGGTTAAGATCGTGTCTCACTGCCTCATTCTTATTTGCCCTACCTCATTTGAGCGCTTATATATATATATAGAGGAGCACTCGGTTGAGGCAGGGTTGGTAGAATGAGGCAGTGAGGCACAACGTGAGCCAATCATTTTGGTGAGGTGGAATTGGAAAAGTAATTGTTGGAGGGAATTTATTAAGGGGTAATTTGGGGTTTTTGGAAAGTAATAATTTTGAAACAAATTGGAGAGAGAAATTGTATATTTTAATCAAAAACAGAAAAGGGGAGAGAGAGGGAGCGACGTATCGGCGATTTTAGGGTTTTAATCGCCGGATGTGGGTTTTAATCGTCTCTCAATTTTCATAAACCTCTCTCAGTTTTAGGTTTCGATTTCAATTTTCATTTCGTTTTTGGTTTTGATTTCAATGTCGATTTTCATTTTTTTGAAGAACGGTAGTTTCGAGTTTGTTGATTTGGTTTCGTCTGTGTTGGGAACGTGGTTATGGCGGAGGGGGAGGTTTGAATCCATGCAGGATCTGTTCCGGTGGTCCAAAGATTCAAGCTTTTTTTCATGTTGCTCAGATCTGTTCTGACCTCACCTCACACTTACGCATCAATCATCAGAAGTTGCTGATTCGCTCGTGATCGAAAGCCGAAAGGTACGAGCTTTATTGATTTTGGTTACTGTCCAGATCCAGATTCGATCCATTTTTTCGACTCTGCAAATGGGTTTATCGGATTCGTAGAGTTGGCTGATGCTTTTCGTCGATTGATGATTGAATTGGATTGTGTGCGTGATTGACTTGCGATGGTGAATTCGAAGCCGGAGAAGCTAGTGGGAAGAAGGTCTGCTGGAATGGAGAATTGCGGTGGAAAACCGGACATCTAAAAGCCATAGGAGACGAAGCTGTGGGGAAGAAGGTTTTGACGGATGCTGGTCAAGTGTTGAGTTTTTATTTTTTGTATGCGTAGTTTCTAATTCACTTTGTTGCCAAGTGTTGGAGTTTTTGGTGTCTTTTATTAATCAAGGCTTCTGTTGAATTATTTGGATGAGGATTTAGTTTGGCGATCCATTTTGATGGTTCACGCGTTGACTTGGTTTTGTGATGTTTTTGCAGCAGATGAAGTGTGTTGTGAACTTCTGTTTCGTTGTATGTTCATCAACTTTCGAAAATTGGTTGAGTTAGCAGACTAAATTTTTACGAATTTATTATCAATGTGTGTTGAACTAGGATGAGATTTTGAAGCAATGTGCAGATGGTTTGCACCTAGATTGTTTGATAAAATGCCCTAATGAATTGGAGCGTTAATGAATTAGATACGATGATACCATTGATTTAAAATTCGTAAATATTTTTGTTGTTCATGAAATGTGCTGCATCAGTCAATGGTTCTAATGTTCCTATCAGTTATTTGTGTAGTATGATTCCTCACAAGACCAACCGAGGAGCTATTGCTCTTGCAGGCTTGAAGACCTTTATGGTGTCCCACCGCCATATGACAAGGTCAAGAGAATGGTCATTCTTGATACACTCAAGTAAGATTACTCATTTTGTTTGAGTGTTGTGGCATAGTTCATTATCAATATTAGTCTTATCTATTATACTAGTCTTATCTATTTTGTTTGAGTGTTGTTAAGATGTATTGATGTATTGATGCTGCCCGATTCAGATTACAGCTTCCTCAAGCTGCCACGCAATTTGGAGGATCTCCAAACCCTTAGGTTCATTAATGCTCCCAGGTTGAAAGATTTTGTTTTATTGGATGGTTTTGAGCCGGTAAAATTTTAAATTTGTGGGTGCATTTTGTTTGTGGCTCCTTCCCTTTTGTGACAATACCAGACTAGGTTTGTAAGCTAAAATGTGATTAGAATTTAATTAAGCTTACAAAATTCAACATGAGTCGCAATGGTTAAACATGTTTTAATACTCTACCTTTGCTGTTCCACAGGCTGGACATCCTGAGAAGATGGCTAATGTATGGGAGATGTTAGCAGAAAAGACCATTTTTCTCATAATAGGAAATGCATCTTCTGCTTGCAAAGCTGAGAAGGCTGCTGGCAATTGACATATTACTTCTTATTGGCCTTAGCTTTCTTGTACCATTTTTAGTTGATAATGGTGGTTCAACAGCAGTCCTTTGTGGTTTAAATTGGTTTGTATTTTGTCCAAACATGTCTGCAATGGTACTTGTAGTGTTTTTAAGTGTGCAGCATTGTCTGTGTCAAAACTTGTACTAATTATATGTCATTTGTAATTTGTACTAGAACGAAGATGTCAAAACTTATTCTGAAAGGAATGTGTAGTAAACTTGTGCAAATGTGTTATGAACAAGGGTGTAATGACATATCAATTAAAGAAATTGATTGCAATTTATTCTAAAATGAATGTGCAAATATGTTATGAACAAGGGTGTAATGACATATTAAATACAGAAATTGATTATAATTTATTCTGAAACGAAGGTGCAGTTGGGTTATCAACAAGGGTGTAATGATATATGAAATAAGGGTGTAATGCCATATGAAATAAGGGTGTAATGTCATATGAAATAAGGGTGCAATGCCATATGAAATAAAGAAATAAATTGCAATTTATTGTGAAACAAATGTGCAAATGTTTTACCAACAAGGGTATAATGATATCAAATAAAAAAATTGATGGCAATTTATTTTTAAACGAATGTGCATATGTGTTATCAGCAAATGGTGTAATGTCATATGCAATAAGGGTGTAATGCCATATGAAATAAGGGTGTAATGAAATATGAAATAAGGGTGTAATGACATATGAAATAAGGGTGTAATGACATATGAAATAAGGGTGTAATACAATTTAGCATCAAAATAAGGTGCAGATAAGTTTTCACCAAGGGTGTGATGATATATGAAATAAGGGTGTAATGGCATATTAAATAAAGGTGTAATGACATATGGAATAAAGGTGTAATGACATATGAAATAAGGGTGTAATGCCATGTGAAATAAGGGTGTAATGGCATATGAAATAAAAGTGTAATGACATATAAAATAGGGGCGCAATGGCATATGAAATAAAGGTGTAATGCCATGTGAAATAAGGGTGTAATGGCATATGAAATAAGGGTGTAATGCCCAGATGTATAGGTCGTTTCCGTCCTTGACGATATGAAACCCAAATCTGGGTTTTGAGGTCTGGTTTGTGTGTTTACTTAGTTTACTTGGATTTGATTCATCCAACTTCATTGCCCAGGTCATCATCCTGAACCACCCTAGCCAGATGTATAGGTTGCATTTGATAAGGATTAACTTCTAATTTCTGACGCTTTCTTTTGGAATTAGTGTGTTGATGCATCTAGTAGGATTTGTCACTTATTGTAATGCTAGCTATCCATGTCCCTTGTTATGAGAAAATCTAATGCAATTGAGATGAAATCTTCCATAGGTAGAGAAAATGTGCACTGAGGATGTTCGATGTTATGCCCATGTCCATGTAGTCTTGTTGTGCTCATCCAACTTTACTGAAATGGTGAGGCAAGCTATATTTCCTGGGGATTCTGAGCTCCATATTTTCTAATTTACCTTGTTTCTTGTACTTGTCATTTAGGTCTGACATCTCATATTTTATTTGGGCTCTTGCAGTTTTGTAATGATATTGATGGTATATCGACTGGGCTCTTGCGCTGGATGTGGTTGTGTTTTATTTTTTTATGAAATGTGTGTGTGCAGGAAAACTGGTCACTTGAATACACTAAGATGAAATCGAAGCTTGAGCTGTTGAAGCGCAACCAAAAGCAATGAGTAACTAATCAATCGGGAGCTTTTTGTACATATTCACACATGTATTTTCTGTACACATTTTTTTAATTTGTTAATGAGTTTCTACGTGCATATTTTATACGCAGGCATTACTTGGAGAAGATCTGGCTCCGCAAGTTGAAGTGAGCTTCAGAACTAGGAGCATTCACTTTAGATGACGTCCCAAGTATTTTGTGTAACAGTTCTAAATTTAGAAGTAACCGAAAAGAGGGAATTAGTACTTGGGTTGGCAAAATAGTATGATGCATACCCGAACAGCAAGAAACTTGAAATTATTCAAAATAGAATCAACAGGCTTGCTGAAAGAGGGAGAAAAGTGCTTCAATTATTTTAGACAAATGACTACTTTTATGTAACGATCACGAAGGTCTGTTAGCAAACTTCAAACGTGTTTTTTGGGTATGATGCCTACCGATAACAGGCACTTGTGATATGTCACAAGTATTTGGTGTATCGGGTCTTTTTGGAAAGTAGGTTATGTAAATACATCTGTTGTGTTTAGTAAATTAGGTCCCTTCGTGATTGTAAACGAATGTGCAGCAGATGTGTTATGGAGAAACAAGGGGGTAATGACTTATGTATTATTTTAACAAGGCGGTAATGTATTATTTTAACAAGGGGGTAATGACTTATGAAACAAAGGGGGAATGACTTATGAAATAAGGGGGCAATGACTTATGAAATAATGGGGTAATGACTTATGAAACAAGGGGGTAATGACTTATGAAATAAGGGGGTAATGACATATGAAATAAGGGTGTAATGGAGAAACAAGGGGGTAATGACTTATGTATTATTTTAACAAGGGGGTAATGACATAAGAAACAAGGGGGTAATGACTTATGAAACAAGTAGGTAATGACTTATGAAACAAGGGCGTAATGGCATATGAAATAAGGGTGTAATGACATATGAAATAAGGGTGTAATGACATATGAAATAAGGGTGTAATGACATATGAAATAAGGGTGTAATGGCATATGAAATAAGGGTGTAATGACATATGAAATAAAGGTGTAATGGCATTTGAAATAAGGGTGTAATGTCATACGAAATAAGGGTGTAATGATATATGAAATAAGGGTGTAATGACATAAGAAATAAAGAAATTGATTGCAATTTATTTTGAAATGAATGTGCAAATGTGTTATCAACAAGGGTGTAATGACATATCAAATAAATGTGTAATACCATGTGAAATAAGGGTGTAATGCCATATGAAATAAGGGTGTAATGACATATCAAATAATGAAATTGATTACAAATTATTCCGAACGAAGGTGCGGATGGGTTATCAAATAAGGGTGTAATGGCATATGAAATAAGGGTGTAATGGCATATGAAATAAGGGTGTAATGGTATTTGAAATAAAGGTGTAATGGCATATGAAATAAGGGTGTAATGGCATATGAAATAAGGGTGTAATGGCATTTGAAATAAGGGTGTAATGGCATATGAAATAAAGAAATATAATGATATATGAAATAAAGAAATTGATTGCAATTTATTTGGAAATGAATGTGCAAATGTGTTATCAACAAGGGTGTAATGACCAGTGTTCCAAAAAACGGCCGCCTAGACCGCCTAGGCGGTGCCTAGGCGGAAATTTTCTAATATCCGTTCCGTTTTTCCAATTAATCGGCGCCGGAAGAGTTAGCCGTGAATTTCTATTTTTTTCTCGCCAAATTGTCGAATAACATGTATGTTTGAAGATGGTAGCTTCATTCAATGGCGTTTGCGGTATATGTATGTTTCAAAGAAGTTTGCCCAGATTCAATGGCGTTTGCGGCTCCTAGGGTTTTTAGAAAAGAGATGATGAACAGTAAATTCGTATTTTATTGTCTAAATATTCACTAGCCCAATAAAAAAAATATTCCATCAGCCCAATGTATCTATCACCGACCCAAATCACTCATTCATCAAATAGCCTAAATCAGCCCAGTATATCTATTTTGTGTAAAAGTTTATGACTCCTTCATCAAATTACTCTTTTTTTTGGGGATAGAAAATCACTCATATTTTGTATGATGAGAAAATCACTAATTTTTTAAACTACTATATTAAACTATCCTTTCAAATATTAATTTCAGATTAAAGTAATATTATTACAATACTATATAATATATTTTTGTATATATATATTTAAAAATATTAAAAAATTCGAAACCGATTAATCTTCACCTAGGCCCCGATTAATCCCCGATTAATCTTTTCGGGACTTGTCCGCCCGATTCCCGCCTAGCATTTTCTTGAACACTGGTAATGACATATCAAATAAATGTGTAATACCATATGAAATAAAGGTGTAATGCCATATAAAATAAGGGTGTAATACATATCAAATAAAGAAATTGATTACAAATTATTCTGAAACGAAGGTGCGGATGGGGTATCAAATAAGGGTGTAATGACATATGAAATAAGGGTGTAATGACATATGAAATAAGGGTGTAATGACATTTGAAAATAAGGGTGTAATGACATATGAAATAAGGGTGTAATGATATATGAAATAAAGAAATTGATTGCAATTTATTTTGAAATGAATGTGCAAATGTGTTATCAACAAGGGTGTAATGACATATGAAATAAAGGTGTAATGCCATATAAAATAAATTGCAATTAATTTCTAATTTTGATATGTCATTACACCCTTGGTGATAACCCATTTGCACCTTTGTTTCAAAATAATTTGTAATCAATTTCTTTATTTCATTTGTCATTACCCCCTTGTTGATAACACATATGCACATTCATTTCAAAATAAATTGTCATCAATTTCTGATGCATCGGGAAAATTGAAAGGAATCGATTTTCCCGCTGCATCAATTTCTTTATTTGATATGTTATTACACCCTTATTTGCTATGTCATTACAACCTTTATTTCATATGTCATTACACCCTTATTTCATATATCATTACACCCTTATTTCATGCCATATTTCCAAAAAAAATAGTAACAAAACACGTATACAAATAGTAATAAAAATGTACATAATTAAAAATGCTTTCAATTAAGCACAATACTTTTGAATATGGTCAATACAGAGTATTCAACACCAAATAGTGAGTTTATTACACCATGTACAAAATAAAGGTCATTAAAATATAAGGTCATTAACATTACAACCGATCTACAAAATTGAGGTTTGTTATTTTATTACAACCATGATGGACGAGTTGAGAGAAAATGATGGACGCAAAGTACTTCTGAGTAGACGCAGCCAACTTGATCAATTCTATCCAGTAGTTGAAGCTCTCCAGTTTATCAAACCTACACCTCCTGCAATTCTATGCAGTATGGACGCTGCCCAACACATTTCTACACAATCAAGGGCAGCATTAGCCAAGCTCTGAAAAATACAACATATATTTCTACACTATCAATCAATTGCTGAAAAACAGTTTGCTACTATTTTAATTTCAAAACTACAATCCAGGAGTCAAATTGCAAACCTTCAATTGTCTATAAGCTTTTGAGATATATCTATCTGTAGATATGGCGGCTAAATGTAAGGAAGTCATTCGACCTTCAGCAGCTCACAGTCAAGTTCACTTTCAATCTCTTGAACTTGTTCCTCAAATCTAAGCATCAACCTGCAAAAATAACAAATCAAACCTTACGTTCAAAGTGGTAACGAAAAACTCACCAACACTGATACAAACATTCTCTGCTGCAGCTCCTCCAAATGATCAAACAAACTCATCTATTTATCATCGGGAAGAACCTCCAAATGATACACATTGTTAAACAGTCCAGTTCACATTTGCTATTTCTGAAAGATTTATTTTCCATACCTGGGAGGAGCATACTTTGAGCGATTTACTCAAGTTCCCATTTGTTGATTCTGTCAAAGTCTCCAGAAACTTCTGACAGCATCAAGATCAATGAACTCAAGGCTGATAAAAATTCCCATACAACTCTAACTTATATTTTCATCAAAATTCAATGAAAAATAAAACAAACATGAACTACCTTCAGGATTCTAACCATCATCACTCGACAATAACGTCATCGTCGCATCGTCTGCTGCGATAATTACAACTGCTCTCGACAATAAGTTCTTCTTTACCTTTGGCGCAACACCAACGACGAGTGAACCTCCTAATTGTCAATAAGTCGGCAACTATGTGCGCTGATTTCGGCTTCAACTGCTTCGCTAGTGCCACAAAGCAAACATCTTTTACACCATTTCGGATGACTTGCACTTCATCTTATTCTTTAATCAATTATTTCCCTCATCACAAATCCAAAATTCAGATTTCAAAACAAAATCAACATCAAAGAGTCCAAATTTTGAAACACGCAGTCAATACTACAAGAACAGTCAATAATCTAAACATCTACAACTCGGTATTAGTTGCTATTTTACTCAAGGCAAAAGAAATACACAAAACAGCATTGTATGAAACCTGATTTTAAAGCCAAGTGCATAGGCATTTAAAAATAAAACTTACAAGACAATACATCAAATGTATTTGAAAAGCATAAGGCTAGTACCAAAGTTGATCATGTCCGACATGCTTCATACTAATATGTAACTAGTTAGAAAATTGAAACGCAGAAGAAGAACAAAACCAAACCCATATCAATCTGCGACAACAACCGTCAATGCTCAATCCGCCTTCGGCGTTTAGTTTTGCAGTCCGTTACCCTAACTTCATGAGAATCCCAGATTCAGTATTTGGATTTGACCAAAACAAGTTACCACATCTTGAGTGTAAATCACACACGCATACCCACCTTGAGTGGATTTTCGATCAGTGATGGAACGATGAGCTGTTAGGAGGCCTCTTTGGCCGTAGTGAAATTCTCTTCGGTTCAGGGTCGATGATGTTGGATGAGAGAGAATCGAAATCGAGAACTTCGTCCGAAAGAAGATTCGTTGGTCAAAGAACGGAAACGCTTAACCGACGCCGACCTCCCCAAAAATCAAAATAAAAAACTGGACCCAGTAAGGACTGATGCAGTTGACTTGATGACGAGTTGGGCAACGGTGAAGCCGGAGATGGGTAGGGTTTTGATGGTCGGCGGGGAAACAAACTCAGTAAATTCAACGAGAGAGATGAGATGAGAGAGAACTGATGCGATAGTGTATATTATAGGAGATAAAGTCCAAAATGCCCTTCTAAAATGAAATTATAATGAATTTTTTTAGAAAATAATAAAAAAACGTTTGTGTAGTGGGGCATGTGTCATGTTTCTATTGGATGGATAAAAATGATGAGTCTGAATGAGTGGTTAAAATGCTGCCTCACTGCCTCATTCTTATTTTGGCTGCCTCATTTGAACGCTCCTATATATATATGAGTGTTCTTTTGAGGACATGTGTTTTTGGTGAGGCCGTGGGGACAAATCTCATCCATTAGATCATCATCCATCTAACCCCCCCCCCCCCCCCGTGCTTTGTGGGTGCGCCACGTGTCCCACTACCAAAATTCTATACTATTCAAAAAGCAAACAGTAAAACCCACTACCATATTCTGCATACGTGGCGCGTTGTGATTGGTTGTACTCACGTCCTCACTTCTAGAGGTGTCCTCAAAAGAACGCCCCCTATATATATATAGATGGGCGTTCAAATGTTACATCTCCAGCCAATCAGATTGCGCCACGTAAGCTACTATTCATGGCTATATATATAGAGGAGCGCTCAAATGAGGTAAGACAAATAAGAATTAGGCAGTGAGGTACGATCTGAGCCACACATCTAAACTCCCGTGCTTTGTGGGTGCGCCACGTGTCCCACTACCAAAATCTTGCACTATTCAAAAAGCAAAAAGTAAAACACTATTTCAGTACTATTCTCTACCACATCAACAAAATGAGTGGCTCACAATGTGCCTCACATGCCTCATTCTACCAACCCTACCTCAATCAAGCGCTCCTCTATATATATATATAACGTACTGCTCCTTGTTGCCTGAAAGACGTGTTGTTGTGGTGTGTTCATGAGATTGTGTGCGCTGTTAGAGAATGGGGAGAGCATATGGGGCGTGTGACAGTATGTTGAGTTAAGTTTTAGAGAAAAGTAGCACAAATAGACTATTTGCATTGTCAATTGCTATATGATCTCAAATGGGACGTGTGAGAGCAGGGGCACAAATAGACTATTTGCGTATATGCATGTCTAGCTAGTAGCAGCAAAAATGTCTTTGGTTGAGGGTTTTTTCTTAAGATAGGGGCCAAGCTTAGCTAACAAATTGGTGTGTTTGTTTGTGATTAAATTATTTTTTGTTTAATTAATTGGTTTTTGGCTTAATTATTTTCACCACATTTGCTAATATATAGGAAAAGTATGGATAAGAGTTGGATGTATTTATCGAACAAATGTGATCCGTAGGTTTTTCAAGGGATTATGACCTTCTTAGAGTTTGTGAAGCAAAAAAAACATCGCACAACTATTCATCCGTGTCCATGTAGGCATTGTTAGTTGCCCCATGAGAAGTTGTCACTGGATGAAATATAAACTCATTTGTTTCTAAATGGTATGATGCGAGATTACACAACTTGGACCTCTCAAGGAGAAGATTCGGTTGAGGCTTCATCATCATTATACACACAACGCTGACAATATGTGATGAAAAAATAGTAGTAGGATGGTTGAACAATGCGATGGGGGTCATTATTTCAATCCCACAATGGAGATTGTCAACGACACTTTTCCTCTTCGAGATCCACATCGGGGCCTTGAAAATGATTCTTTTGGTAAGGATGCATATGATAAGTATCAAAGACTTCTAGCAGAACAAGCTCCCATATACGTGGGGAGTGAAAATACTATTTTGGACACTATTTTAAAGGCAATGAGAGTTAAAGTCAATAATGGATGGTCTGACAAGAGCTTTAACGATCATTTAAAGCTCACTAAAGACCTCCTACCGAGGGGAAACAATTATCCCGGTTCGTATCATGATGTTAAAAGACTATTAAAGGATATGGGAATGGGATATGAGATCATTCACGCATGTGAATATGATTGTGTGCTATATTATAAAAAGTACAAGGACTTTGAACATTGTCCAGTGTGTGAGGAGCCAAGGTACTTAAACACCGATGATGATACCAAGATTCCTAAAAAGGTGGTACGGTACTTTCCCTTAACTCCCAGATTACAATGACTCTATATGTCACCACATATCGCTAAGGAGATGAGGTGGTACGGAGAAAGAAAAGTGGAGGAAGGTCTTATTAGACGTCCTGCAGATAGAGAAGCATGGCAAGACTTTGACAAAACATTCCCCGAGTTTTCAAAAGACATTAGAAATGTTTGACTTGGATTAGCTACAGATGGTTGTAATCCCTTTGGAGCAGCTACTCTTTCTCATAGCAAATGGCTGATTTTGGTGATGCCTTATAATTTGCCACCTTCTTTGTGCATGAAGAAAGAATTCAACATTCTTGCTATGTTGATTTCAGGTCCAAAATCTCCGAACAAGTACTTGAAAGTTTTCATGCAACCTTTGACTGATGAATTAAATTTGTTATGGGACACCGGAGTACTCACATATGATCGACATGATGGATCATCATTCCACATGAAAGCTGGAGTTCTTTGGACCATCAGCGATTTCCCGGGTTTGGGAATGTTGGGAGGTCTAAAGTGTAAAGGATACAAAGCTTGTCCTATGTGTTTTGATGACATTGATGCTCAACATTTAGCTGGCAGAATATCCTACCAAGGCCACCGCAGATTGCTTGACAAAGAGCATCCTTGGAGGTATGTCGTTTCTAAGTTCAATGAGGAAGTGGAATGACGCGATGCCCCACCTTCATTAACTGAAGAAGAGATTTTGTCTTCTGTAGTAAGCCATGAGTACCCCATACTTAGCTTGCGTACAGATTTTAAGCCTAGATGTGTGAAGGAGAAATTGTGTTGGACTCATTTGAGCATTTTCTACGATTTGCCTTATTGGAGTACATTGGGACAATCTTACTCATTGGATGTGATGCATATAGAGAAAAATGTATTTGATAACATCATTGGTACTATACTTGGTCTTCAAGGAAAGACTAAAGATTACATTAAGGCTCGAGAAGGTTTGGAGAAACAAGGGATTCGTAGGGAATTGTGGTGGAAGGGAAAAGGCTCGGCATCAAGAAAGCATAAGGTTTCCCAAGCTCCTTTATACCGTTTACCCGAAGAGATGGTAGAGATTTTTTAGTTCCTTAAGGATGCCAAATATCCTTATGGTTATGCGGGTAGTTTGAAGAACATAATCAATGTGGAAGATAAGAAATTTAATTGATTGAAAACACATGATTGTCATGTCATGTTACAGCGATTGCTTCCAGTGTTCATTCGACCGTACTTGCCACATTATGTAATAGATCCTCTTATATCAATATCACGGTGGTTTCAAAAATTATGTTGCAAAGAGCTGATGGTGGAAGAAGTAACTCAAATGAAAGATGACATTGTTATTATTTTATGCAAATTGGAGATGGTATTTCCTCCTGCTTTCTTCACCGTCATGGTTCATCTATTGACCCATCTTCCGGAACAAGCGTTGCTTAAGGGACCAGTGCACTATAGTTGGATGTTTCCTATTGAGAGGTTTTACTAACTAATTATATTTCATCTATTTGATATAAACTGATGTTTTACTAACTAAGTGTTTTCCCTATTGCAGGAAATTGTGAATATAAAAGATTCAGTTCAAAATAGCAGATACCCAGAAGGATGCATCGCTGAGAAATATATTACACATGGGTGTATAACATATTGCAAATTGTATATGAACGAATCATCCGAGAGGGACTCATCAAGTGAAGCTCCGTTATATGACCTGAATGTTTACTCTCCTCTAGTCAAGATGAGTGGTCATTCTCCAAGGATCAAATTGAGTATGATACAACTTGATATGGCTCATTGGTGCGTTATCGAACACTGTGAACAATTAAAGCAATATTCGATTAAGCATGGCTAGAAGTTCGACCGGGAGTGCCCAAATAGAACAAAGAACGAGCGTGTGACCCATTCTTGAAATATTTTTGTGACTGGGTATGTGCAGATGGTAATTTGTAATTCTACTTATTTGTAATTTGCCTAGTCCAACCAAAATCAGCCACCTCCGTGAACAAGGTCACCTACACCAGTGCCTGAAAATGATCAACCGACTCCGGAGTTTGAACCAAACAACTCAGTGGACATTGATCAATCCTCAGATCATGATGCATAGGAGAATTTGGAGGCAATTCCAAGCATCAGATGCAAGAACTCACAAAATGCTCAATCTGGTAATTATGTTTTTAATATACTATGTTTTTAACGCATAACTTATATATTTTTTACTGTTACTCATGTAATAACTGTTATTGAATTTGATATACAGGGGACGAGGGCGGAGAGAGGAGGGTAAGGGGTCTAGTCAATGGAACAAACGTGGCATATTACAAGCACACGCTCAATAAGGGCCAGCCAATCAAGGTTGAATTTCTACCAGATGGTACCGAGCCGGCGGACCAACAAGTTTGTAGCCTGATTGTGCACGAGATCTGGAGTGTGGTAAAGGACAAGGTTCCCATGCTAGCCCCGTCATTCAGGAAGCTCGAGGAGAAGGATCGGCATATTGTATATGACCACTTGAATGTAAGTAATTCATGGTCTAATTTTTGAGTTCAATGTAAATACTTTATGTAATGATTTCAATGTTGTAACTTCTATATTTTTTCATTGCAGCCAAACTTTGTTATTGATCCCAAAGATGATCGGATGTGGACTTTTATCTTCAGAAGGGCCACCGAAAGGTACATCGATTAGAAATCAGACTGCAGCTGTTCTACAAGGAGCATGGACTTAATGTGATTCTCTGGGAGTTTATTGATTGCCGTGATCAATGGGAATGGCTTATTAGCCACTTTAATGAACCAAAAATATCAGGTTACTCAATTCTTATAGTTACCAAACAACATTTCGCTTTACTCCTTTAATGTATCAATTGTTTTTAATCTATGTTGTTCTGTTTTTCAAACTTCTTATTAACTTCGCTAAATTTGGCTACAATAGGAAAGAGGCAAGACGATGTCAAGAGTGCACACTGAATCTGAAAGACTCAACCACCGCTCTGGAAATGTTTCTTTCTACATGAGGGATGCGCAACTAAAGCTCCAGGGAGAAAGAGCTCCCATTGTAGCTACTTACGCCAAGGTGTACTCTGGTGATCCTGCCGGCGCCACTCTTGCAGTTGAGTATCTTTATTTTTAGTGTCACTTACATGTCCATGTTGGTGAATAATTTCATCTTGTCATCAGTCATATGTTGAAGTTGGTGAATAATGTTGTGTTGCCTTTATAGTCACGTTTACCAAATATTATTTGCTTGCTGAAAATTAATTGGCTTGTGTTCTTGTTTCTTAGGGTTATTCATGTTCAGTTTATTTGAAATGTTAAATGTTATTCATTCATGTCCTCTTTTTATATATTTCATGTGTTTATCTGGTAAATGTTATCTGCCATATTAATCTTATTCATGTTTGTTGCTGTTGGTGAAATGTTGATGTTTAGTTCCTTGTCTCCCAATCTTTCTTGTATTCGCAAACTTTGTTGTTCTTTGTTTATTGTGTGTTGGCACACGTTGTTGCCAATCATATTAAATTGATGTTATTAGTTTATTTTCTGGTTGTAATCTTTTTTCTATGCCATGTATTTCCAGTTTAGTTTTATTTGTTTATCTACACTTAACAATGTTTATGTAGGCAAAAATGGAAGAGAGGGTTTGTCAAGCTTTGAGAGATCTAAATGGTGATGAATTTGATGAAGGTAGTGTCATCGATGAACAAGAACCCCTTCCAAATTATAACAGAAGTGCTTGGTCAAAAGCGTTGGACGTATGTGTCTAGAGTAGGTAGAGCCTTCAAGAGGCCACCCCTCCCTAGAGGGGGGGTCCAAAACCTCTGAGTTTAAGGACCAGCTGCAGAAGACAAAGGATGGCATGTTGGAAATGAAGGCCACTTTTGAAGAAAGGATACACACTCCTGAGGAGTTGGTGTTTCGGGGTGGTCCGGCAAATCTAGCCAACAATAATGCTTCAGAAGGTGCCACAAGTTATGGACCTGCCTCTTGATTACTATTTTCCTTAAATATATCAAACTTCTTATTTTTTGCCCGGGTACACACACATGAACTCTAGTTTGTGTGTTGAACGCTGTAGATTTTCACACACAAACGAATATGATAGAATCTCTTTTGGTCAAAAGAAATTTATAATGACCGGTAAGACCGGGTCGAACCCAAAGGAGCAAGTCAAGCACATGCACTATGTAAGATTGTGTTTCCGTTCGGCTATTCTAAACCAAAATGTAGAAGGTGTGTATATTCTAAATCATATGTGGTGAGTAATTAGAGATAAAAGATATATAAGAGGTGTTTCGAGGGGTTACTCTCCTCCTTGGCAATTTCCCATCGATCATGTACGTAAGAATTATGCAAATCAAGGTGTCAAATAGTTTTGAACCTAGCTTAGGCTAAGGTAGACCAACTTTCATGTGAATCTATTCGTAGTCAAGCTCTCTTGATTAGAACCTCACTCTATCAAGATATTGGTTCACTCCATAGCACTATTATCCTTCGAACATCTCCCAAGGTAATAAATGATATAGGCTTAGGGGACTAGTTCACTTCAAATCCATAGAAAATATCATATTCACAACATCTAAACCATTCCTAAGGACAATCGATACTTAGGTCAAGTTTTAAGATCAATGACGGGAGCGTCGGTTGCACTGTCGTTAGGGTGCAATGCGTCTCGTACAAATAAATTTATAATGTCCACTACTCGCGACTTAACTACTGGGTAGTAAGGGTAAGTAGGGGTCGAACCCAAGGGAATTAGGGGGATAGATTGTTCGTTACGTCTTACACGGTGCGTGATTTTAGGTCGAGGTGGACTTACTGCTAATTACTAAACTACTGTTTTTGGGTTTTTTGGGTTTTTTGTGCGGAAAGTAAATACAGAAAATAAATACTGAAATTAAATACAGAAAATAAAGGAGTTGAGGGTTAGAAGACTTACAGTGGGTGATGCGTGATTGTTGATTCCTCCGGTATGTGAGTGGTTGGTGGTTGTGTTTGATTGAGCAGTTATACTAGGAAATTAAATACAGGGGGTGTTTGCAATTGAAAGAGCGTATTCGGTTTCAGGTATTCTTGTATTATCACATGTTTATTAGTTTAGTAAATCTTCTAAGTATTCAAACGATGAATCGAGGCTAGCGATAGCTCAAGACTTGCAACATCGGCTAAATCACACTTGTTCTATTTAGACTAGCGCCAGTACCAGTTAGGTACGCTAGTCTATGTGCATCCACCTGCTCTCCTGTTACGGTTTCCCATAATGGTTTTTTAAATATAGTCGACCTCTTTCAGATAGCTTTGTCTGTTACGACCTCCCCTATCCGGGTGTGATCACGAATATCTTAAGGAAGAGCTTACGAAGTTGGACCCCTAATGGTCACATTCCCAAAATCGTTCACTCTACCTTAGAGACATTCTGACTTTTATATGGCACATAGAACAAGTATTGAATACTAAGAAAATAAACTAAGCTAATTAAACATTAAATAATACAAGATTATACCTTCCGCCGAATGAGGAGTTTAGCCTCGCCTGTCCATGGAGGAGGGCGCCTAGCCAAATATCGTAACTTTATTGATCCAAACCAACTTACAAAATATTACAAAATGTAGAGAGATAAGTGATTGTGTATGGAATGGTTTTTGGATGATAAAATGAGGAGGGGTGAGCCTCCTTTTATAGGAGAAATGGGAGGAAATGGAGGGCTAGGATTCATTTGATCCAAGGGTGGAGGATGAGGCATGGAGGAGCCAAGGAGGCGCCGCCACTTGGCGGCGGAGGAGTGGTGGAGGAGCAGCCGCCGGTGGGTGGTTGTGGTGGAGGAGCAAATGGTGGTGGAAGCCACCTCCCAAGCAAGTCATCAAGTCATCCAAGGAGGAGAGAGGAGGAACATGTGGTGGAGGAGCCACCACATGGCGGCGGCTCATTGGGCGGAGGAGAGCCGGTCATCCATGGAGGAGGAGGGAGGAGCCGCCGGTGGTGGGTGGTGGTTTTGGGGTGGTTTTCCTCTTTGGCCACCTCTTCTCCAAGTCACAAGTCATCTTGCCCATATGTGAGTTTTGTACAGTTTTGCACTGTCTTTTCACAAAACTGTCAGTGTAATTTGGCACTGGGTTGACTTGATTCCATCTCTGCACAATTTGTGATGAGTGATTCATCGTCAGGATCCTTGATATTTCTTCAGTCGGCATATGATCTTGACCTTGAATCGACTCCTTATATCTTTTCTGTGCTAAAAGCCTCTCCTTAACGTGTTTTCACTTTAATCTCTAAAATGCCCTGTGGAAATATATCGGGACTAACAAGTGGATGTTAGAAAGACAAACTGTCTAACTTGGGGGGGTTTATCTGTGTTTTTGATTCGTATAATTGTGGTCCATCAAATCACCCCCCACTTTTAGTTGTTCGTCCTGAACAATGCTTTATATGGGCGTCACTATGTAAGTTGGTTTGAAGTATGAAATTAAGTTTGCGGTACTCGATTTCTCCTAATTCATGCATTACTACTTATAGCCAATTTAAACTGTAAAAATAATTAGAAGTAACTTGATACGTGTACCTTCGTGCCGAGATGCGAATTTTTCCGGATGTTTCGGGAGATAGCCCTTTTTAGGCTCTTGGACTACACCCTCGGGACCGTCTCGCACTATATGGTTTTCTTGTAGCTTTCTCTAGCACGTGATTCGATTCGGGTTTCAGTGAATTGAGCCTTTTTGATTTTCTTTTTCCTACTTTGGCGAGGGACTAGCTTTTTTTTGTAGTGATTCTGCCTCTGTCTTTTTGAGTGCTTCACTTTTGCTCGGTTAAAACCTTCACAATTTTTTGGGCCTTAGGCCTCTTTTGATTTTCTTCTTTGAGTTTTTTGCTCCTTTGTGACTTGCTAGTCCATTTTGTCAGCCTTCTTGGGAGGTCCAATCATCGCCCGCAAGCCTATGGAAATACCTCCCCTCTCCTCTCGTCTTCGTCGTTTCGCGCGGGTCAAGATGAGGGTCGCTCATTTATTTTCTCGGCTATTTTGACTAGAGAGAGGACGGTCTGATTCCCGTCCTCGCCTTTGCATAGATGCTTCCTGGCGGAGTTTGACTCAATTGTTCACTGAAAATCCGAAGTGCAGCCTCCACTGACTTCGAAAACCATATAGTTTGATTTGATCCTTTAAGTGCTTGCCAAGCCTCTCTAGGGCAATTTCTATCAACTCCACATCCCTAGGTTATCTCAACACAAAGGGACAAATGAAAAGTTACATTCTAAGTTTTTAAACAGTTTGCCTTTTCATAAGGTTGATGCATGAATCATGATCTATCTTTTTCACATTCTTAAGTTCATACTTTCAAAAAGATACTTTTAAAAAAAAAAAGAAAAAACATGCATTGGTTCTCACCCCCCACTTTTGAACGAAGGCAAGCCTTAGTTCAAAAGTCATGCAAATATATATAGGAGAAGGAAATGACTTTAGGAAAAAAGAAGAGCAGAACTCCCTTTAAGGTGTCGAGTGAACGACATGGCATGAGGCTGGATAATCGAGGGAGTTCGGCTGGGGCCTTAAACTCTCAGCGCAGGCCCGGTAAATTCACGGAAGCTGCCTGGCTGATCTGATCCTTGCTCCGAAACTTAATTCCTACATGTAAGACATTTCTTCTGGACAAAAAGATGGGTGAGAGCGCTTATTGAAAATTAAAATGACAGAAAGTAAGATAGTGTCGGGTTACCTCCCGACTAGTGCACTTGTTTAACGTCGTTGGCTCGACAGTACCTTGTTCTGGATCATTGGTTGGGATCCCATGGGTGGCTTAGGTCAAATTTTGCCACCATTCTTGTGTTACTTCCGGTACTCTCTATGTCTGATTCTTCTGATGGCTCGGAAGTTTCTTCTGATGGTTCGGATGTGACTTCTTCTGTAGGCTCTTCTTCTGAGCTTTCTATATCTGATTCGTTCATCACATCCTCTGAACTGTTTCTTTCTGGACTGGCCTCGATATTTTGTGTTCCTTCATTTGGTTGAGGTACTGGCCTTCGTATTGTAGTTCCGGCCAAGCTGTCTATCACATCCCATACCTGAGTCTGGGATAAGTGTGCGGTTGTTCCTCCTACAGCGTTATTGAGCCTTGAGAACTCCTCAGCCCTCATCCCGCAAAGGAATTTTTGAAGAAGAAAAACCTCCGTGAATCCATGGTGCGGGCAGCTTGAGACGATGGTGTTGAAGTTCGTGTAGTATATGTCCAAAGTCTCATCCCGGGATTGTCGGAGGCCTATGATTTTCTCTCGCACTTGTTGTCGTAGGGATGGTGGAGAGAATTCTTTCAAGAATTGAATGCAGAGATCTATGAAACGTATTGTACTACTAGCGGGTGATGTGTAATACCAGATTGCCGCAACATTGGTTAGAGAGAATTTAAAGCAATGAAGCTTAAACTCTTCTAACGTCTCATTATTAGGTTTTATGTATTGACAAACATGGTGAAAGTTTCGGCTATGTAGTACTGGGTCTTCTCCATCCGTACCTCCGAACAGTGGTAGGTACCGTGTTGTCCATGCATACGAGGGTGGTTGAGTCATGAGGTCATGTGAGGTGAAGAACAACTATCCGATGGCTAATTCCCCGGCAACGGCGCCAATTTGACGGGAGCGTCGGTTGCACTGTCGTTTGGGTGCAATGCGTCTCGTACAAATAAATTTATAATGTCCACTACTCGCGACTTAACTACTGGGTAGTAAGGGTAAGTAGGGGTCGAACCCAAGGGAATTAGGGGGATAGATTGTTCGTTACGGCTTACACGGTGCGTGATTTTAGGTCGAGTGTGGACTTACTGCTAATTACTAAACTACTGTTTTTGGGTTTTTTTGGTTTTTTGTGCGGAAAGTAAATACAGAAAATAAATACTGAAATTAAATACAGAAAATAAAGGAGTTGAGGGTTAGAAGACTTACAGTGGGTGATGCGTGATTGTTGATTCCTCCGGTATGTGAGTGGTTGGTGGTTGTGTTTGATTGAGCAGTTATACTAGGAAATTAAATACAGGGGGTGTTTGCAATTGAAAGAGCGTATTCGGTTTCAGGTATTCTTGTATTATCACATGTTTATTAGTTTAGTAAATCTTCTAAGTATTCAAACGATGAATCGAGGCTAGCGATAGCTCAAGACTTGCAACATCGGCTAAATCACACTTGTTCTATTTAGACTAGCGCCAGTACCAGTTAGGTACGCTAGTCTATGTGCATCCACCTGCTCTCCTGTTACGGTTTCCCATAATGGTTTTTTAAATATAGTCGACCTCTTTCAGATAGCTTTGTCTGTTACGACCTCCCCTATCCGGGTGTGATCACGAATATCTTAAGGAAGAGCTTACGAAGTTGGACCCCTAATGGTCACATTCCCAAAATCGTTCACTCTACCTTAGAGACATTCTGACTTTTATATGGCACATAGAACAAGTATTGAATACTAAGAAAATAAACTAAGCTAATTAAACATTAAATAATACAAGATTATACCTTCCGCCGAATGAGGAGTTTAGCCTCGCCTGTCCATGGAGGAGGGCGCCTAGCCAAATATCGTAACTTTATTGATCCAAACCAACTTACAAAATATTACAAAATGTAGAGAGATAAGTGATTGTGTATGGAATGGTTTTTGGATGATAAAATGAGGAGGGGTGAGCCTCCTTTTATAGGAGAAATGGGAGGAAATGGAGGGCTAGGATTCATTTGATCCAAGGGTGGAGGATGAGGCATGGAGGAGCCAAGGAGGCGCCGCCACTTGGCGGCGGAGGAGTGGTGGAGGAGCAGCCGCCGGTGGGTGGTTGTGGTGGAGGAGCAAATGGTGGTGGAAGCCACCTCCCAAGCAAGTCATCAAGTCATCCAAGGAGGAGAGAGGAGGAACATGTGGTGGAGGAGCCACCACATGGCGGCGGCTCATTGGGCGGAGGAGAGCCGGTCATCCATGGAGGAGGAGGGAGGAGCCGCCGGTGGTGGGTGGTGGTTTTGGGGTGGTTTTCCTCTTTGGCCACCTCTTCTCCAAGTCACAAGTCATCTTGCCCATATGTGAGTTTTGTACAGTTTTGCACTGTCTTTTCACAAAACTGTCAGTGTAATTTGGCACTGGGTTGACTTGATTCCATCTCTGCACAATTTGTGATGAGTGATTCATCGTCAGGATCCTTGATATTTCTTCAGTCGGCATATGATCTTGACCTTGAATCGACTCCTTATATCTTTTCTGTGCTAAAAGCCTCTCCTTAACGTGTTTTCACTTTAATCTCTAAAATGCCCTGTGGAAATATATCGGGACTAACAAGTGGATGTTAGACAGACAAACTGTCTAACTTGGGGGGTTTATCTGTGTTTTTGATTCGTATAATTGTGGTCCATCAATCAACATGTCACTTAGGCATTTCATCAAACACTTAGTAGCATGTCATATATGAAGAGCATAGTGAACATGATCATAGAGTACCATGGTGGGTTACAACACCATAGATTGTTGAATTTAACACCATAGATTGTTGAATTAAATGTATATACATGATCATAGAGTACCATGGAGGGTTACAACACCCTCAAAACATATGGTCACTACTCACACATCATGTAAGACAACATGGTGTGAGTAGGGTTTATAGCACACAACAAAGGGAATGGAAAAGTGTAAAGGAAGGAGGATGGTTGATCCTTGAACTCCCTTTTGATCTTCTCTTCTTCTCCTTGGTTGGATCGTTTGATGATTGATGACCTTAGTTGAGCCGCTTTTCTGATCTTCTTCTCCCCAAAAACCTCCACTTTGGTCAAAACCCCCTCTTTCTATTTATAGCCTCGGGTTAAAAATCTGTCATTGTAGCAGCTCCAGTCGGTCGGCTGGTTATGAGCTTGGGATGGCATCCCTGGATCTTTAGTCAGTTGGTCGGCTGAAAGGACAAACCGACCGACTGGATGTGGCAAGAATGTGAGCATCCTTGGATCTTTAGTCAGCCGACTGGCTGGTTCAGGGGTGATTTTCAGCCGGTCGGCTGGGAGTCCTTTTTCTGCCCACTTTTGCTCTAAATCTTCGGGTTTTCTCCGAGTTTTTTTATTTAGGCTTTGACCTTGAGGGAGATTTATTTTCTAACTGAAACATAGAGATAGAGGTCAAATAACATCAAAATATTGTCAGAAATGAACCAAAGCTATAGTGAAAAATGGCTATTAATGAGTCGAAAACTCGACTCATCAACACTCCACACTTAAGCTTTGTTCGTTCCGAACTAAGTATGAAAATATGTCAAGGTCATGCAAATGGAGAAATGCTAGTGGTGCTATGTTTTTCGTCTATTTGCCTCACTAGCTTTCACAAGGTCTCGATCATTATTTCTAAACATGTTATTGAAAGAAAAATGAAAAGTATGTACAATCTTACTAGCTCCTTTTTGTAGGCGTTACGCATGCATTTAGAGAATGCATTAAGCCTTTAGACCCCTAGGCTACCCTAGTGGACGAGTTATAGTCTCGTGAGAGTTTTCAGAAAAAAGAATACTCACAAATCCCATATGCACCTATCCCATGAGAATGAATTCAAGAGTGCTTAACCGAGTCGAGGATTTCTCAAAACAAATCCCTTACCCCAAGCTAGGACTACCTTCACATTATCATCAAAAGACCTTTTGAACTATTTAAGTACCCATGAAGTTGTGCATTCAAGATCATCAATACTAGAGCTATCAAATGTCTAATCCAAAGATCTACTCATTTTCAAGGCAATACAATAGAGTCATAGTTTAGTTTGCACAAAAGAGTGTCAATCGCTCACCTATGCTAGCTAGGGCTAGTCCATGGCGCTTGATGAGTCGTATTTATACGACTCGTCGAATCAATTAATCCCATTTGATGTTCCCTTGAGTGGCATGTATTTGGCAAAACGTCTTTAGACAGTTCGAACACGTGTTCAAGGAGAGTTTGAACGCATCCTGGTACTCAAGTACAGCGTAGAGCAGACGCAAGGATGTTTTCCGGAAGGTTCTAAAGATCGAAGATCTTTTCAAACTAAAGTCGGCCATCAAAGATTTCGAGCTTCAGATATTCAAACGAATATCTTCTCATCCGTTTGAAGAAGGATGGCTGACTTGTCGTGGAAGAAATATCAAGATCTTCCCTATGATTGGAACAAAGATAGACATCGAATATTTAGGAATATTTCCTAAATATTTGATGAGGTTATCTGCAACAGATTTGGACATTCACCTATGCATATAAATACAAGGCTGGGGCGACCAGATCTATATCGATTTTCTGAGAGACACACACGAGAGTGCATCTGTGAGATTGGAGAAGAAGAGCGACGGTCGGCTGACTATTCCTCATCGGAATACCAACGGCTCTGATACAGTCTGTTCAGTGTGCTGTTCAGACTGTCTGTGATTGAGCTTACCACTGCACACACCAAGTGATCACAACCGGCTTTCAGGAGAAAGTCACCGAGCTTCGGGAGAAGATCGAGCACGTTCAGACAAGGTGTTCGGACGAAGGAGATTGAGGAGGAGTCGAGATCATAAATCTGATTGAAGTAGTAATAGAGGCTAGGCATCTTAAATCGGGAGATTGTAAGATTAAGTCCACGAATAGCTCTGTACTGTTCAATAAAGATTTATATCCTTTTAGGGTGTGGGAAACCCCCCAGAGTAGGTGTAGCCGAACTGGGTATCATTCTGTGTGTGCTCCTACTTTGTTCTGCTTGCTGCACTGTTCCAAAGGTGTTCAAGGTCTATCTCAAACAGTCCCTTGAACAGTTGCTTGAACAGGTTACAGTATTTCAATTGGTATCAGACCAGACACTCGACACACTGAGTGGGATCCTAGCACTGTTCAAGATGACTCTGAAGGAAGGACAAAGCATTACCCGACCCCCGCTGTTAGAAGGATCTAACTATGCCTGCTGGAAGCCCAAGATGAAATCTTTTCTGAAATCTCTTGATGAAAAAGCTTGGAAGGCTGTCTTGGTTGGATGGACTCAACCCATCATGGAAAATCTCACAGGAGAAGTTGTCCCTATACCAGAAGCTCTATGGGATGAAGCAGATGAAAGGCGTCTATCGAAAATTCAAAAGCTATGAACGCCATCTTTTCTGGCGTGGACGAGAATGTGCTGAAACTGATCATCAACTGTGAAATCGCAAAGGAAGCATGGGATATCCTTCAAACAGCTTATGAAGGTACCGACAAGGTTCGCAATTCCTGAATGCAGATTGTGACAACCATGTTCGAGGATATGAAGATGAAGGACAGTGAAACCATCCCTGAATTCAATGCAAGAGTTCTAGATCTGTCCAATGAGGCCGCTGCTCTGGGAAAGCCCATTGACGAAGAAAGAATGGCCAGCAAAGTTCTAAGATCGCTCCCTCAGAGATTTGCCATGAAAGTCACTGCCATTGAGGAAATGCTTGATATCTCCAAGCTGAAACTGGATGAGCTCATGGGTTCACTCAGAACGTACGAGATGAATCTTGAAGCTGAATCCAAAAAGGGAAAAGGAATTACCCTAAAAGCGGAAGTGTCCGAAGGCTTGGCTGAGACAGACTGCAACACTGAACAACTGGTGATGATGGCTCAGAACTTCGGCAAGATGGTTCAGAAAGTCAACAGACGTGGCCCTAAGCAATGTCAGTCATCCTCGAGTAATTTTTGCAATTGAAAGACAAGCAAGATGAGGCTCAGGGAGAAAAGGGAAGATTCTTCTGAAAAGGGGAAAGAGGTTCAATGCCGCGAATGCAGGGGATTCGGCCACATCCAAGCTGAATGTGCTAACACCCTCAAGAAGAAGAAGACAATGGTTGCAAACCTCAGCGACAGTGATGAGGAGGAAGGTGATGAAACTACCAACTTTGTAGCATTTGCTGTAATCACAGAAGAATGCGGTGAATCCAGCAATAACAAGTCTCCTCAGCTTGATCTCCCGATGGAAGACTCCTCAGACATCAACGATGAAGAACTCACACAAGAGACTCTGGCTAAAACCTACAAAGACTTGTATGAGAAATGGCTGTTGGTGATCAATCTCAACAAAAAACTTAACGACACAGTTGCCACCATGATTGGTGAAAAAGACAAGGTGTGGCAGGAGGTCGAGATTCTGGTTACACAGAAGGTGGAACTCCAAGGTAAGGTCGATTTATTGAATACTCAACTGATAGAAATGAAACAGGAAAGGTCGTGTCTGCTTGCACAGAAAACGGAGCTCCTGGGTACTATCTCTTCATTGAAAGTTGACATGGAGAAAGATCGTGAAACTCATCCAGCTGGAATGGCAGGTCTGAGGAAAACGATTACGGATCTGAAGCGCAAGGAGGTGTACCTCTTGAGGCAAGTAGAGTCTCTGGAACTCCAGGTAGAATATGAAAAATTGGATCATTCAGCCACCATGAAAGACCTCAACCAGCTCAAACAGTCTGTGAAGATGTTGAACTCTAGGTTTAAGAATTTCAATGAGATCCTCGGGTCTCAAAAAATGGAGTCTGGACATCGAGGACTGGGTTTCACAGAAGAAGGAAGCTTAAAAGGTACAACGTTTGTTAAAACAAAACTAGTGGCTAACCAGAATCAAGAACAGAAGGTGAAACAGAACCTGGGAGAGAAGGTGAGACAGCACCCGAGACTGAAAGCGGATCTATCCCTAGGAAAAAGCACAGTTGGTCAAAGAAGGACTCGCAATGATCACACCAGCTCTTACTCAAAACAGAGGAAAGATTCCCGCACATGCTGGCGGTACTGCTACCAGATTGGACACATCGGACCGAGGTTTTGCTTGTTTCTTGCTGAACGAAGAGTCATGGGACACAAGAGTAAAACTCGAACGTGACAAGTCTGGGTACCTAAGGCAAGCAAGACCGTATGTATGGATGCATTCACCTCATCGTGTCACATAGAGAAAGATCACTGGTTCTTCGATAGTGGATGCTCTGCCCATATGACAGGTAATCCTAAATTTCTTACGCGTATTCAACCTATTGCAAAAGGGCAGTTTGTCACTTTCGGGGATGGAGGAAAGGGTCAGGTGATCGGTTGTGGGACATTGAAGTCTCCGGATCTCCCTTCCCTCAAGGACACTCTCTTAGCTGAAGGATTGAAGATGAATCTTATTAGCATTAGTCAACTATGTGATGACGGCCTTCATGTCAGTTTCACTCATGACTCATGTCACGTATGGGATAAGGAATGAAGCACACTGATGAGAGGCAGCAGGGCAACCAACAATGGTTATCTCATAGGTTCTACTGGAACAGTTGCAGCGTCAGGCTGTTTATTAAGTCACAGAAATAAGGTGGCACGATGGCACAAGCACGTGGGTCATCTTCCTCTCAAGACCTCAAAGAAGCTCTCCTAAACTGGACTCAGCCGAGGATTGCCCAATGTGACAGATGATATAAAGGTTCCATGTGGAGAATGCCGAATCAGGGAACAGACAAAAGATTTGCACTCTAACACCACACAGATCAGTGCTAGCAGACCATTAGAACTGTTTCACATAGATCTTATTGGACCGATGGAAGGTGAGGGCTATGGCAGGAAGAAATGTATTCTAGTATGCTTGGCTGCCTTCCCCAAACCTACTTGGAAGAGATGTCTTCAAGACAAGGCTGAAGCTGCTCAACAGGTCATTCATCTAGCTCCCTTGGTTCTCCTCAGCCATGTATATGTGCGAGGGGGAGCAGACAAGTCGTCACAATCGCACACACCCATGGTGACGATATAGTGTACAGGTCCAACGCCTAGAAGCTGGAGATCCAAATAGAGTCCAAGCTCAGCAGATGTGGAGAGATGAACTACTCTCTGGGACTCCCGGTGATATAGAAGGATGATGGCATCCTCTTCTCACAGAGGACGTATGCAATTGCTACTCACTCCAAGCTCACTGAATACGGAGTGGAACAGGAGATTGTGACCCTAGAGCAATTGGCCGAAGTCGTCATCAAGCCACTAGATGCTACACCATTACAAACAGTCAGATCCTCCCTGGGTCTCTGTGTTGTCAAACACTAAGTATGCCCGGCAGTGGTCAGTCAGAGTCAAAACTCCAGCAAAACAGTTGGACTGACCACTTAAGGAAGGAAGCTGGAACTGAAGGTATACTTTTAGAAGATGAATATTTTTAAAATATTTTGGAGATCTTTTTCATGCCGTTATGAGGAAAAATGAGATTTTCTCGAAGGCTCGGTTTGGGAAGTTGAAAAGGGTAAACGTGATTTGAAAATCAAAATTACTTCGTCTGCTGCTCTTGCTCTCTCGTCTGAAACCCTAATGCAACCGTCCCGCGCGATTTCTTCCAAAGCTTCATCTTTTCGGCAACAATGGTTAACACCAGGATGACCTCTAAGTCAGTTATCAAGATGTCATCGGAAATAAAGAAGATGGACAAGAAACCGTCCGATGCTCTGGAGGCAAAGCCTCAAATTCCAAAATTGACAAAGTCGAAGATACCGATGAAGAAAAAGGCGTCGCCTTTGGTCGTTGAAACTACAGCATTGCCTGGTGTCAAAATTTTTGAGGAAGAAGCAGTTTCTTCAAACCCTAGAGTTGGGGTGGTGGAGAGAAAAGGTCCAGAACCTGCTGCAAAGCAGAAGGAAGTGCCTTCGCGACCAGCGGAGAAAAATCCTAATCAAACCGGTGCTAGTTCGACACCAACAAGTCTCACTCCTCCACCTGCTATGTTCCAGTCTGAGGTAATCTCAAACCGTAATGCTCAGTTTGTTACCTCTGTACCTGTGGAAGATGCGGTTATTGAAAATAAGATGATGGAAAGAGAAGTGGTTGTTGGGGTTGATAAGAGTGCTGAAGCCAGTAGGGCTGTGATTAATAAGGATGCTGTCAAGGTTGTGAAAGAAGGCTCATCAACCATGCCTGTGTCCAAGGCACCCGCTGGACCAAGTGTGTGGAGAGACAAGATACATGCATCAGGCTACGTAAGGCCTTCAAGGCATCGCGGGAAAGTGGTCTCTCGAAGAAAAGGCTCTCCAAGGAAGTTTTTAGCTAAGATCTCTACTGTGAGAGGCCATCTGGTCGCTATGTCAACGTCTGAAACGGTTCATCCCCTCGAAAACACAGGCAAGCAAAAGGTGGTTCTGAATGAAGGTGCTAAAGAAGGTTCAGAAGAGCTGGTTGCAGGTTCATTAGGAGAGCAGATAGCTAAACAAGTTGCTAATAATCCTGCTGAGTCAGACCCATCCGATAAAGATGATGATCTTGACAAGATTTACAAGGACATAGATGAGGTGGTCCAAGAATTACAAAAGAAGGAGGTTCATGTGCATACTGTGGGAAGACCGATCAGTCTTCAGAAGTTCAGGACGTAGGGGTTAAAGATTCAGCACCTTCCAACAATTCCTCAGCTGCGAAGGAGGCAAGTGTTCCAGCAAATGATGTGGCTGGTAGTCAGCAGGGGGTTGAGACAGTCGTTCCTCTAGAATCCTCTGCCCCTGAGGCAACATCAGTGGAGGAGACAGTTGAAGCTCCAGTTAATATGGAAGCTGGACTACATGGTGATCATATGAAGGATAACCGTGTGGAAGCTGGACTACATGCTGCTCAGGCAGTTCCCAAGGCAGTCACCCTCTCAGATGATGATCAAGATTCTGTCCCTCCTGCTGAACTCAAGAATACAAAGAAAGTAAAGGGTAAGAAGAAGGTTCTGTTTCAAAATCCAGGTGAAGAAGAGGTCTCCAGCAAAGCAGAAGGAAACCACTGTGCAGGGGGAGCAGATGTCTCCAAGAAAAGGAAACGTGAGTTTCCAATACCTGTTTCAACAGATGCTAGCCAATGTAAAACAACCAACCCCGCTTTAATAGATGCTCCAGATGGAATTGTCAAGAATGGTATATGGTTCATTAATAAGGATGCAGCAAAGAAGTGGAAGTCTGTTCTGAATAGAAAGATTATTCCAGAAAAGCTACTTCAAGAGAAACGTTATAACGGAAAGGAGGTTGTCCATGTACTGAAGCAGACATGCCTGATAGGGACCGTGACCAAGAGCAAACCGTTCAATGACCAGCTGGTTCGAGAAGAAATAGCCAACCTTCCACCACAGTTTGGTATAGTTGGTGACGAGGACTATAGGGTAGTCTACCTTCGAGGAAGAAGAATTGGAATCAACCCTCTTCTCATCGACACTTATTTCTAGATGGATGATCCATAAGTTGATGATGAGGAACTCGACTATGACAAGATAGCTGACACTATTACTGCGGGTTCATTCCCTTGGTGGCCGGAGACTTCTGCTATTCCTACGGCAGATCTGACAACCTTCTACTCAATGCTCTTTTTCATTGCCATTGCCAATTGGATGCCGACCTCTCATCGTTCGACAGTCACCAAGGACCTGGCACAGCTGCTCTATCAGATTGGGAACACAATGCAGTTTAATCAGGGCAGAGTCATGTTCTAACAGATTGTGGATCATGCCACATCATCACAAAGCCTTCATCAGATTATGTTCCCATCCCTCATATATGAACTGATCCTCAATCGGGCTCCAGAATTGAAGTCTCCTCATGATCGTCTCTCAAAGGCCCGGCAGAAATTCATCGTGGATCATAAACTCTTTAAGGGTCGCCATAAGAATGATCTCCAAGACTCGGGACAGAAAAGGAAAGACATCCCAGAATCGTCAAGGAGAGGAGCTAATGGGGGATTGAGGATGGCTCGGACAAGGCAAGACTCACTTCTGAAAGAACTGGAGATCATCCTCACCATTGACAAGGAACAACGTACACGTATCAACAACTTGTTGCGCATGCTTCGCTACCCAAGTGATGATGAAGAAGAAGATGATGCGGCAACTGGTAGTGACTCTGATGATCTCTCGTCTGCATAAAGGTCCACGCCTGCAAACTCCTTGAACTTTTTTTTAACATTCGTATTGCTTGTGCTTGTTCTGGCACAGTTTGTTTTCTGTTCGAATTAGATTGGACCCCTTGCCAGTTTGTGGCAAAAAGGGGGAGTATTTTGAGGTGACCAAGTTTTGTTCCCTCAAGTATGTCTAAAGTCTAGATAGTTAGATAGATCTAAGTCATCTAGTAGATTTGGTTTTGCTAAAATTCCAAGGGGGAGATTGATGTTCCCTTGAGTTGCATGTATTTGGCAAAACGTCTTTAGACAGTTCCAACAGGTGTTCAAGGAGAACGCATCCTGGTACTCAAGTACAGCGTAGAGCAGACGCAAGGATGTTTTCCTGAAGGTTCTAAAGATCAAAGATCTCTTCGAACTAAAGTCGGCCAGCAAAGATTTCGAGCTTCAGATATTCAAACGAATATCTTCTCATCGTTTGAAGAAGGATGGCTGACTTGTCGTGGAAGAAATATCAAGATCTTCCCTCAGATTGGAACAAAGATACACATCGAATATTTAGACATATTTCCTAAATATTTGATGAGGTTATCTGCAACAGATTTGGACATTCGTCTATGCATATAAATACAGGGCTAGGGCGACCAGATCGGTATCGCTTTTCTGAGAGACACACACGAGAGTGCATCTGTGAGATTGAAGAAGAAGAGCGACGGCCGGCTGACTATTCCTCACCGGAATACCAACGGCTCTGATACAGTCTGTTTAGTGTGCTGTTCAGACTGTCTGTGATTGAGCTTACCACTGCACACACCAAGTGATCACAACCGGCTTTCAGGAGAAAGTCACCGAGCTTCGGGAGAAGATCGAGCACGTTCGGACAAGGTGTTCGGACGAAGGAGATGGAGGAGGAGCCGAGATCATAAATCTGATTGAAGTAGTGATAGAGGCTAGGCATCTTAATTCGGGAGATTGTAAGAGTAAGTCCACGAATAGCTCTGTACTGTTCAATAAAGATTTATATCCCTTTAGGGTGTGGGAAACCCCCTAGAGTAGGCGTAGCCGAACTGGGTATCATTCTGTGTGTGCTCCTACTTTGTTCTGCTTGCTGCACTATTCCAAAGGTGTTCAAGGTCTGTCTCAAACATTCCCTTGAACAGTAGCTTGAACAGGTTACAGTATTTCACCATTTATTTCGACACTTTTATATGCGAACATTTACTTTTTAGTATGGTTTTGCATTTCAGGTGTTTCGGAAGCTCTAGGAGGAAACGTGCATGAAAGATGGCATTTCATGCCAAAAACACCATAGTGGCAGATCAGACCTTTGGAGGTTCGACGGAGTGCTGGGAATTGACCACTAATCAAAAAAATACGAGCTACATGTCGTTGCGTAGCTGACTCAATTATCTACAACTCTCTAGTTTGCACTGAGAGAATCCGAGGTCATTTGGATGGTCAAATCAAGAATCGAAATCGGAAACATTGGGGACCACGCCCAAAAAAGACATTAGCGCAGTGCTAACGTCAATGCTGGGCGCGCCCATAACGTCTTCCTTGGATGCAGAGATGATGTAAGCAACGCGTTTTGATGACGTTAGCGAATCCAAAAATTGGCAATTTGGCACTATGATCCATAATCCATAATCCATAATCCATAAGGGAAGAGGAGTTTGACACTGAGTTCTTAGAAAACGGGCATAGACCAAATGAGAGTTCCCATGTAAGCACAAGGATCGTTCAAGAGTTAGTCCAACTAGCACACAATGCAAATGATGAATCCCGCACAAAAGTAGAATGATGGAAGAACATAAAGCCAAGTTTTAAGTGCTCCTTATTTTCTTTTTCAAATGGCCTTTAGCCTCCAAATGCTTTTGAGGGGGAACTTTTCTTCCTAACCCCCGACATTTGTATATTTTGGAGCAAAACTTCTCGGGTACCCTTGAGAAAGTTTTTAGTCGGGGCTTTGCCCTCTTTTGACCATGAAAATGAAGCATTTTTTGTTGGGGCCTATTTTTCGCCCTCTTTTGACTCCACACTTAAAACTTGAGAATAAGTTCAAGGAATGTATGGAATGCGCGGAAAACAATCATAAGCAATGCACTAAATTAGAAAGAACTCAAGTCACCAAGGAGCATACAAGAGGTCTATGTTTTTCGTGAAAGTTTTAAAAGTGCTTGCTAAACCTTAATCCAAAGTATTTCAATAAAAATACTTAGAAAATTAGATGGACAAGAGATAGCAATGATATTGATTTACAAGAATGCACCCTCAAAGGACTAGGTCGGTTCTAAGTTCAAGATCTGATAATTGCGATACATAGGCTAGATGTGATTTATATGTATTTAGAATCGATGATCAGAAGCCTTAAATGGTGAAACACTCTCATGTTAGGGATATAATACATGAATGCAAGTGTCAATTCTAAAATGATAGGCATTGCATGAAATGAGTGAACTATGTGACTACCCCACCCACACTTAAAATGTAGCTTAGTCCCTAAGCGCAAACAATAAAGAACAATAAGATAAAGGCGCATAGGAACTCCCCTCGTTTGTAGATGTGCCCCACAAATAGAAAAGATGCCATTGTGCTAAGCTTGAATGTGCTGCAAATATCTTCCTTGATGACAAGAACACATGAGAGGTTAAAAGCAACAAGTGACATACAAGGTCATGTAAAACTCAAGTATGAGCAAGAGAGCATCACAAGTCACATGATAACATCATGGTATAATATTCATAGAATTCAAACAAGGAAAGTAATCTACATCCTCCATAATGTGCACAAGGTGTCTTAAGTGCCAATAAAATGTGAAACTAAAGTCATAGCATGGTATAACAATATAATTTCACTCTAGTAAACTCTAATAAAGTACATGAGCACTAAGGACAACATCATTATTCATGGATAAATCAAGGGAAAGGTGGCGGGACATGGCGATGTGAAGTCTACTCACTCCACACTTAAAATTTTACCCACTAATTATAAATATCACACTCCACCCTTAGAGCGTAAGCCACTCAATAGTCACGCCAAACACTTAAACATGAAAATCGAGAATGAACAACTTACAAACCGGGTTACCTCCCACGAGGGCCTAGTTTTTTCCGTCTTGGCAAAGACGTAGCAAAGCGCCCCATAGAATCACTCGTTGAGAAGTCCTTTGCTAGAATCCCTTCTCACGGGGCCTTGGATTTGGTCGTGTCAATCCACCTTCAAATTCCATTTATATTTCTTCCCATCAAGTCTACAATGGACTTTCCTTTGGGACTTTGACCCCTTCAAGTATGAAGATCCCTTTAGAGCTAAGGGGTCATAGGAGCTTCCTTCCAAAAATCTTGCAAAATAAGGCACGAACCTCTGAAACTTGTCTCGAGACGTCGTAATGAAGAAATGGTCTTCATAATGTCTCGAGAATGATGAGAATCCCTTCCTTGGGTTTTTCAATTAGGTCCATGGGTGTCCAATCCTCAATATCCCTTTCTAAACCTTTGTCTTCTTGAATGCGAGATTGTCCTTTAATTTCTTCCATGTAGACCTCAACAAAGTCCTTGTAGCCTTGAAGTCGTTTTTGCTCATTATGTTCTTCCTCCATCTTTTCCTCATCAAGAAGGTTGGGTTCACATTTAAGCTCGCTTGTACCGGAGGGAGGAGTTCTTCTTCATCAACGAAAGGTGTCTCCTCTATGTAAGAGGCATCATCATTGAAGACTTCCTCATTGGAGAGCCGAGGCGTTGATGGAATGGTGAACTCTTGTGTATTCTCATTCGAATGATCTTGAGATGTGCTAGTAGTGAAGGGTGCTTCACTTTCGCATTCCATCTCATCCTCGTTACAAGATTCAACATCCCATGTCTTGTAATAAGCTCTCCAAATCTCATCCTCTGATTCTTGATCCCCTTCTTGCTTGGAAGAATTAGATTCAAGGACTTCTTCTTCGGAGACCTCCTCTTCCTCACCCAAGTTTCCATTTTCAATTGCTTGTTCCGCAAATTGAGTTTCAAGCATCTTGCGCCGAGCATGCAAATTTTGGTTGAATTGCTTCACTTCCTTCAATTCTTGTCTCATCTCATCTTGGTTAGCTAGGAGTTTAGCAATCATGGCTTCTATATTGGAGGGCTCACTTGTGGGTTGAGGAGGTTGAGGGTATGGAGGGTAGGAGTGTTCAACTTCAAAGCCTTGGCTATCATCCCAATTTGGAATGTAGGTGTGTGATGGATGCCAAGAGTTTTCCCAATAGGCGTTTGGTTGTTCCTCTTCTTGGTCATCCCCATTCGAATTATAATAACTAGTTTGATACCCATGCTCTTGGAAATAGGAATATGGTTGCTCCTCCTCTTGGTAGTATTCTCCATTAGAAAAGACTTGTTGGTTGTAGGGATCCATCCTCGCAAAACAAGATTAACGTAAGTTAGCAAGGGATATGAGAGTGAAAAGAATATAAAAGTATAAGAAAAAGAAAAATAATTACAAGAATAGTCGGAACATCCACACAATCTAGTCTAGGGATGTGCTAACTAGGTTCTACCCGGCAACGGTGCCATTTTGAACGCTGTAGATTTTCACACGCAAACGAATGCGATAGAATCTCTATTGGTCAAAAGAAATTTATAATGACCGATAAGACCGGGTCAAACCCAAAGGCGAAAGCCAAGCACATGCACTATGTAAGATTGTTCTTCCGTTCGGCTATTCTAAACCAAAATGTATAAGGTGTGTATATTCTAAATCCTATGTGGTGAGTAATTAGAGATAAAAGATAGATAAGAGGTATTTTGAGGGGTTACTCCCCTCCTTGGCAATTTCCCATTGATCATGTACGTAAGAATTATGCAAATCAAGGTGTCAAATAGTTTTGAACCTAGCTTAGGCTAAGGTAGACCAACTTTCATGTGAATCTATTCTTAGTCAAGCTCTCTTAATTAGAACCTCACTTTATCAAGATATTGGTTCACTTTATAGCACTATTATCCTTGGAACATCTCCCAAAGTAACAAATGATATAGGCTTAGGGGACTAGTTCACTTCAAATCCATAGAAAATATCATATTCACTACATGTAAACCATTCCTAAGGTCAATCGATACTTAGGTCAAGTTTTAAGATCAAAATGTCACTTAGTAGCATGTCAAATATGAAGAGCATAGTGAACATGAATTTAACACCATAGATTGTTGAATTAAATGTATACACATGATCACAGAGTACCAAGGAGGGTTACAACACCCTCAAAACTAGGGCTGGGTTTTTGTACCGAAAAACCAAACCGAATCGAAACCGAACCGAAACCGAACCGACCAAAACCGAACCGAATCCATAACCAAACCGAATTTCGATTTTTCTAACCGAACCGACTTATTTCGGTTCGGTTTCGGTTTTCATTTTGCAATTGATCGGTTTACCGAACCGAACCGACATTAATTTTTTGTCTTCAATTTTACACCTAACCGAAGCCATTGACTCAATTTCTATCTCATCCGACGCTTACGAACGACGCGAACGACGCTTGCTCAATTCGCATCCGATTCCGCTTCCCCATCTCGACTCGAACGACTGCATTCGACGCTTGCTCAATTCGCTTCCACTTCCGCAGCCCACATCCGCGAACTTGCTTGCTTGCTCAAATCGCAAACGACTGCATACGCTCCTGCCCTAATCGACTTCCCAGCCGCTTCACTTCAACGGTTCAACTTCAACCTTCAACCATCCGCTTCTGGCATAGGTTTGATACTTTGATGTTTGAATTGAACTTTGAATCATTTGATTTTGAAATTGGACAGCATAGGTTTGAAGTTTGGTTGCTTGATTTTGAATTTGAACTGTGAAATGTGAATGTTGGATGCATTGATGATTTGATTATGATTTGAACTGTGAAATGTAGTAACCTTCAACCATCCATTCCATCATTGATCTGCTGCCAAATGAAGTAATGAACATTATCATATCACAGTATGATCAATTTGATCATACTGTGATATGATATTGTTCATTACTTCATTTGGCAGCACTAAATTTTCATGATAAATGCCTGTGTTTTGTGATATATGATGCATGTTCAGTGTTCATTACTTCATTTGGCAGCACTGAATTTTCATGCTAAATGGTAAATGCTATTTGCTAATGCTAAATGGTAATTGTTTTATCTTTCATTTGGCAGCACTGAATGTGAATTGTATCTTCAGTCATCATGCTAATTGCTAAATGGTAAATGCTAAATGGTAAATGCTAACGCTTTGCGTGGTTTTTTTTCTTTCAGGATTGCAGCACTGAAATTTCATGGGCGAGTCATGAAGATCTATGATTTCTTCCCTCCATTCGACCTAAAAACTATATCTTCCCAAACCTTTTGTTCCATTGTAATGCTTTTTGTTTTTGTATCCAAAATACAATGCTTTTGTTCCATTGTAATGCTTCCCAAAACTTTTGTTCCATTAGTTAACCATACAGGTGGTGAAAAAGTCGGAAAAAAAAACCAAAACCAAAATGTCGGTTTACCGAAAATTCGGTTTACCGAATGTCGGTAAACCGACATTTCGGTTCGGTTATCGGTTACGATTTTGGGAAAACCGAAATGTCGGTTCGGTTCGGTAACAGTCGGTTCGGTTCGGTTTTGTAACCGAACCCAGCACTACTCAAAACAGAAGGTCACTACTCACACATCATGTAAAACAATATGGTATGAGTGGGGTTTATAGCACACAACAAAGGGAACGGAAAAGTGTAAAGGAAGGAGGATGGTTAATCCTTAAACTCCCTTTTGATCTTCTCTTCTTCTCCTTGGTTGGATCTTTTGATGATTGATGACCTTGGTTGAGTCTCTTTTCTTCTCTTCTTCTCCCCAAAAACCTCCACTGTGGTAAAAAAAACCCTCTTTCTATTTATAGCCTCGGGTGAAAAATCCATCATTGTGGCAGCTCCAGCCAGTCGGCTGGTCCTGATGCTGAAATTCTAGCCATCTGATGGTTATGCTCCTGGGCAAGCATCCCTGGATCTTTGGTCAGTCGATCGGCTGAAAGGACCAACCGACCGACTGGATGTGATGAGAATGTGAGCATCCCTGGATCTTTAGTCATCCGACCGGCTGGTTCAGGGGATGTTTTCAGTCGGTCGGCTAGGAGTCTTTTTTTCTGCCCACTTTTGCTCTAAATCTTCAGTTTTTCCCCGAGTTTTTGTAGTTAGACTTCGATCTTAGGGAGATTCATTTTCTACCTGAAACGTAGAGATAGAGGTAAAATGACATCAAAATATCGTCGGAAACGAACCAAAGCTATATAGAAAAAATGGTTATTAATGAGTCAAAAACTCGACTCATCATGTGTACCCTTTTGTTTTGGTGGCTGGATTGTGTTTTGGTGGCAGGATTAGTATCAAACAATTTCAGGTTTTAATTTGTATGCAGACTGAATGCTTTATATGTGACATGATGTTGTTTGCTATTTGTGACGTATGTTGTTTTATACCACAATCTCTCCATTATATGTGACATTTTATTGTCTGCTATTTGTGACGATTGATGTTTTATACGACAGTATGTCCTTCATATGCGACATTTTATTGTTTACTATTTGTGACGTATGACCTTTTGACATTTACCTGTTTCAGAATGTTATCGTAACATCTTTTATACGACAATAAGTTAACTGAGTGATAAGCATATGTCTCTTTTTGCGACACCAATGCCTTCAAGTTAGAAGCGTATGACATTATATGTGATTAATGGAGAATGTCACATAAATCTCAAATGTCATGTATGGTAGCTAATGCGACGACAATTGGCAAATGTATTCACTGTAAAAATGTGGCATATGCCCTTAAATTGTAGAACCAGGTCTATTGTGAATGGGACTAATTGAAACACATGCCGCATAAGCATTAAACTTTATGCGACTGGCGTGATATTTGATGTCGCACATACTTTACGCTACTTGTCTTTCGACACAAATTTTAGGCGACGCACATGTTGTCCCATAAACGATATACCTCTTTATGCAACAAAAATAGGACTTTATGCGACGGTAAAAAAAACTATGCCCTAAGATGTATTCTGGTGTAGTGTTACTAACAGGTATAAAGTTGGCAGCTGAATTGGGTTTGAAACATGTTACTTGCATCAGATAATGCAGAGGTAAGTCAAGCTTTACTAACAAAGGGAGGATGCTAAAACTCGTATCCAAGAATGACCTACTCTTAGATTCATTCCAATGGTGGAAACTAGAGCATGTTCTCAGATAGGCTAATTTGGTGGCTGATTTACTTGCGCGAAAAGCGAAAGATGGATGTTGGAAGTGGGAATCCTTAGAAGTTGTCCAAGTTCTTATTTTGTCTTGTATTCTTAAGGATTTAGTTGCTTCAGAAGTGCTGTAATGTTTTGTATTGTACTAGCTTATAAAAAAAACCTAATATTAGAAAATGTTTCAAATACAAACCACATCTTTTTATATTAACTATAAACTCCTTAAAAATTCGACACATGGCACTTCAATTTTTAGAAATTATATACGCGGAGTAATATGGTCTTTTCCAATTTCCAGTAATAATGTTCAGTGATAAAGCTAAATGATCAGTGAAAATGTGATCGCTCGATTTCTCGACATATTATTTCCCTTCATTCGATGATGGATTAGGTTTTTTTCCCGATATTTTGTAATCATTTTACCTCTTTTCTAGTATTTCAGGTCAAATATCACACATATAACTCTTTCGTGTTCAGTCGAAGAGAAACAAAACATTTCGTGAAGATTTGGAAAAAAACAGAACAAAATAGGGTAGACTGACCTTTCCAGCTTATTTGAACAAAATAGGGTAGACTGCCTAGAGCACATATGATGTTCCCTTGAGGGGCATGTATTTGGCAAAATGGCGTTAGACAGTTCGAACAGGAGTTCAGGGGGAGTTCGTACATATCCTGGCACTCATGTACAGCGTGGAACAGACGCAAGGATATTTCCCGGAAGGATTTCGACAACGAAGATCTCGTCGATTTGAAGTCGGCCAGCGACTTATTCGATCATCAGATATTCGAATGAATATCTACATTGAAGGCGGCATGGCTAACTTGGGCAAGAAGTCTTCGTATATTCCTCCAACCGATTTGAGAAAGATATACATCAAATATTTAGGAATATTTCCAAAATATTTGATGGGATTATCTTGAGCAGATTTGGATATCAACCGAGCATATAAATTCAATGCTAGTGCATCCGGATCTGGGTCGCTTCCTGAGAGAAAAGAAAAACACGAGAGTTCGTGAGATTGGAGGAGAAGCGACGGCCGGCTGAATATTCCTCACCTGAATATCAACAACAAAAGTTATGGTCTGTTCAGTGTGCTGTTCAGACTGTGCTTGAAGAACTACAAAGTGCACACACACACACGACACTCAAGATACGTCTTTGAGAGAAGGCGACTGGACTTCTGGGAGGTCCAAGACTAGGCCGAGAGGGAAGTCTCGTCCTACCCACAGGGGATTGAGGGGAGCTGCGATGAACCGAGATTGTAAATCCGAGAGACGGAGAATTAGAGGCTAGGCGATTACAAACACGGGGTTGTGTAAGAGTAAGACCACTTGTAGCTCTAATCTCGTAATACAATTTGTGTCCCTTTTAGGGTGTGGGAAACCCCCCAGAGTAGGCGAGGCCGAACTGGGTAACATATCGTGCGTGCTCCTGTTTCCCTCTACTTTTCGGTTCTGCTTGATAAACTGTTTAAACCTCGGTCAGAACACTTTCTTGTAGAGTCCGTATCCAGTTAACTGTGTGTGTCTCAGTTATCTTCTCTGACTGCTGAACTGTTGTGAAAGGAGTTCAAGGTCTGTCTCAAACTGCACCTTGAACATAAGCTTGAACAGGGGATAGAATTTCAATTGGTATCAGAGCAAACACTCGACACATTGAGTTGGATCATGGAACTGTTCAAGATGACTGCGAAGCAAGGACAGTTACCCTCGAGCACGGTCCATGATTAGAAGACAGACACGGAGACTTGCATAAGTAAAGATGTTTGCATGGTTGCGTTTAGCTCCTCAAGTCACATGGAGAAAGATCGCTGGTACTTCGATAGCGGATGTTCGGCCTATATGACTGGTGACTCTAAATACCTTACGCAGATTTGATCTGTTTTTAAGAAGCAGTTCATCACTTTCGGAGATGGAGGAAAAGGACAGGTGATCGGCTGTGGGACATTGAAGGTTCCGGATCTACCTGTTCTCAAAGACACTCTCCTAGTTGAAGGACTAAAAGTGAACCTACTCAGCATCAGTCAACTTTGTGACAGTGGACATCATGTCAAATTCACTCACAACTCATGCCAAGTTTTTGATAAAGATGGAGGCACCTTGATGAAAGGAAGCAGAGCAGCCAACAACTGTTACCTCATCGGCTCCACTGGAACAGTTGCTTCACCAGCTTGCTTGTCTAGCCAAGCCGTTGAGATGTCCCTCTGGCACAGACGTTTGGGTAATCTAAACCTCAAGACATTAAAGAAACTCTGCTCATCTGGACTCATCCGATGAATACCAAATGTCAAAGGAAGTCAGGATGTGATGTGTGGAGAATGCCAGATTGGGAAACAGACCAAAGCAACACACCCTAAGATCTCTCAAATCAGCACAACCAAACCCCTGGAACTGATCCATATGGACTTGATGGGACCAATGCAAACTGAGAGCTATGGTGGGAAGAAGTATGTTCTGGTCTGTGTTGACAACTTCACCAGATTCACTTGGACAAGGTTCCTTCGGGACAAGAGTGAAGCTGCGCAACAGTTCATAGAACTTGCTACCCTGATCCAATGAGAAAGGGAAGACAAAGGGGAAAAACTGGTATCCATCAGGAGTGATAATGGCACAGAATTCAAGAATGTTACTATGGGAACCTATTGCGCGAAACACGGGATTGCTCATCAGTTCGCATCAGCAATCACCCCTCAGCAGAATGGAGTTATGGAACGGAAAAATCATACCATCCAAGAGATGGCCCGGGTGATGATCCATGCCAAGAAGATTCCTCTGAAGTTCTGGTCCGAAGCTATGAATACGGCATGTCACATCATAAATCGAGTTACTATACGCACTTGAACGGAGAAGACGTGCTATGAACTTTGGAAAGGAAAGAAGCCCACTGTCAAATACTTTCACATTTTTGGAAGTGAATGCTTCATTCTGAATGACCGGGAGTACCGACAGAAGCTGGATCCAAAGAGTGATGAGGGGTTCTTTCTAGGGTAATCTTCAAACAGTCGAGCATACCGGGTGTTCAACAAGCGCACAGGATCAGTCATGGAATCTATAAATGTCAAAGTCAAGGATGAAGTGTTTGTGCAGGCTGTCTCAGACGACACTGACGACAGTACTAGCACAGTACCTGAAACACAACCATCATCCCAGCAGACTAAGCATGAACCGACTGAAGACACCTCTGTCAACTCCCCTGAAAACTCCTCATCTGACGAAACCGATACTGTCAACGCTCAGGAGAATGTCATTACACTACAACCCTCCCGACGAATTGCCAGGGATCACCCAATCTCTGAGGTCATTGGATCACCAAGTGACGGAATTTAAACTCGCAGAAAACTGAGCAACTCTAGAGAATTGGCTGCCTGCTCGTGCTTCCTCTCCTCAATTGAGCCGAAGAACATAAAGGAAGCATTACTTGATGAGTATTGGGTCCTCGCCATGCAGGAGGAACTGGAAGAATTTGCCCGAAATGATGTATGGGATCTAGTTCCAAGACCTGATGGGGTTAACGTCATTGGCACAAAATGGATATTCAAAAACAAGTCCGACGCATCAGGGAATATCACAAGAAACAAAGCTCGCCTTGTTGCACAAGGATACACTCAGATAGAAGGAATTGACTTTGAGGAAACCTTTGCTCCGGTCGCACGTCTTGAAGCCATCCGCTTACTTCTTGCTCTAGCATGTCACCTGAATTTTTGACTATTCCAGATGGATGTCAAAAGTGCTTTCCTAAACGGTTTTCTGAATGAGGAAGTTTACGTTGCTCAGCCTAAGGGATTTGAGGACCCGCATCACCTAGCATCTGTGTACCACCTGAAGAAAGCCTTGTACGGCCTCAAACAAGCACCCAGAGCTTGGTATGAGCGCCTCACTGTGTTCCTCGTCAATCATGGATATGTGCGAGGGGGAGTGGACAAAACCCTGTTCGTGAAACACACAAGGTCAGACTTTATTATCACACAAATCTATGTTGACGATATTGTGTTTGGGTCCAATACCCAGAAACTGGTGGATCAGTTTGTAGAACAGATGCAGAAGGAGTTCAAGATGAGCATGGTTGGGGAGATGAACTACTTCCTAGGACTCTAGGTGACTCAGAAGGAAGAAGGTATTTTCATCTCACAAAGCAAGTATGCCAAGAATCTGATAAAGAAATTCGATCTTGAGAAGGCATGTCACAAACGAACTCCGGCTGCTACGCACATAAAGATAACCAAAGACGAGGCTGGAACAAAGGTCGATCAGACGCTGTACAGAAGTATGATTGGAAGCCTTCTGTACTTGACAGCCAGTAGACCAGACATTGCATATGCCATAGGGGTTTGTGCAAGATACCAGGCGGATCCAAAGGAAAGTCATCTCCTACAAGTCAAGAGAATCATAAAGTATGTATGCGGGACAGTTGACTTTGGAATCTGGTATACCAAGGATACCAACCCACATCTGGTTGGCTACTGCGATGCTGACTGGGCAGGAAATGCTGAAGATCGAAAGAGCACATCTGGAGGATGCTTCTTCTTAGGAAATAACTTGGTTTCATGGTTCAGCAAAAAGCAAAATAGCATCTCACTTTCTACGGCTGAAGCAGAATATATCGCAGCAGGAAGCAGCTGCACTCAACTGCTGTGTATGAATACGGAGTCAAATAAGAAGAGATGACCCTGTACTGTGACAATATGAGCGCAATCAGCATCTCGAAGAATCCAGTCCAACATTCCAGGACGAAGCATATAGACATCAGACATCATTTCATCAGAGAGCTGGTTGAACAGAAGGTGCTGACTCTTACGCATGTTACAACAGACAAGCAATTGGCGGATATCTTCACCAAACCTCTTGATGCCGCTCGATTTGAGACACTCAGATCCTCCCTGGGTCTGTGTGTTATCAAGAACTACGTGTTCCAGATAGTGGTCAGTCACAGGCGGAACACCAGCTCAACAGTTGGGTTGACCACTTATTATCAGGGAGCTGGAACAGAAGGTACATGCTTAGAAGATTAACATTATATATTCGGAAATCATCCCTATGCCATTATAAAACGAAGGAGAAGATGCGGCTGTGACAGAACTGAAAGAAGCTTCTTCCAAGGCGTCAAAGGCTGATCCTAACTCAATTCTATTAGGGAGGAAGTACAGCCGATTGGTAAAGACTCAGTGAGCTATAAAGGAGTCAAAGTGGTTAATGAGAAGACGAAGGGATTGAACATTGCTGGAGACTCTGTGGCCGATGCTGCAGAAGAATGTGGAATCAGTAGGGCCAAGATTGGAGTTTCTGATAAGAAGAAACTATTGAATGCAGAAGTGCATGCCACCGGTCTCGCGCTAAAGAAGATGGGGATCCGCAGGAAGGTCGTGCCTCAAAGGAATGACACTCCCATGAAATACGCTGCACGGATTTGTGCTGTAAGGGGGAGGAGACTTATTATGTCAAAAGCCGTGGTTGAACAGTATGTGGAATCATCCTGAAAGAGGAGTCTGGTTGTTGAGGAAGACTCTGTGGAAGGAGAAAAGAAGTCAGATGATGAAGATGTGTCAATGTTAGCTGAGAAACAGAAGTAACTCCAGCTAAAAGATAATGGATTAGAAGATTCAGACCCCTCTGAGAAGATGACGAGCCTTGTGAAATGTACAAGGACCTTGATGAGGTTGTCCAAGATTTGCAGAAGGAAAGGACTATCACTCAAGAAGGATGGTTAGAGAATAGATGCAGGGGGAGCAAGTGCATCCAAGAAAAAGAAGACGAGTATTCCAGGTTCTGTTCCACCTAGAGTACCAACTGGAGTGACTAACCATCTAGTGTGGTTTGCCAGTACAGTCGCAGCAGCCAAGCGGAAGGTAGTGCAGAAAGGAAAGATCGTCCCTGAGAGGATGCTTGATGAGAAGAAGTACAAAGGAAAGGAGATTATTCAGCTCTTGAAGAATACTGATCTGATTTGGACCATCCAAAGATGCAAATCGTTTGATGAACAGTTGGTGCGAGAAGCTATTGCAGGCCTACCAAAACAGTTTGGACTGCTTGTGACAAAGACTGTGGCATAGTCTTTATAAGAGGACAGAAGGTCAAGATTGATCCTTAGATCATCAATATGCACGTTGCAATGGATGATCCTTACGAAGTGGTGGAAGAGGAGAACAATGACAAGATAGCAAGACGTATAACTGCTGGAGCATACCCTCGGAGGGAAGACACTTCCATCCTAGTTGCAGATCTGACCACATTCTACTCGATGCTGTTCTTCATCGACATAGTCAATTGGGAGCCTACAGCTCATAGAGCCACGGACAAAAAGGAGATGGGACAACTGCTCTACCAAATTGGGAACAGGATTCTCATTGACATAGGAAGAATTATGTTCGACCAGGTTGCAGAACACGCCATATCTACAAAGTCTCTGCACCAGATAATCTTCACATCGCTTATCTATAGGCTGAACATCAACCAGCATCCAGATTTAAAGACAGACCAGGACAGACTGTCAAGTGCTCTGTTGAAGTTGGTAGTTGATCACAAGCTATTCAAGGGTCGACATAAGAATGATTTGAAGAACCCCGAGTTGAACAAGAAGGACGCACCTGAGTCTTCCATAAGGAGAGCTGCTGGTGAGAAGTTGTCCCGATCTGAACGCGGACAACTACTGGAGGTCATACAGGTGCAGAGAACAAGAATCGATCAATTGGTGCGCACTCTGTAATATCCCAGTGATGATAAAGAACACAGAGAGAGTTGATGTCCTGCTTGAAGAAAAGCCATGCTGCCATGAGCCAAAGAGAGATATGTCTGGAGAAGGACTACCACGTGGTAGTACTGGCCAAGCTGATTCAGTTCAAGAAACCAGATCATCAAAAACCTATCATCTGATGACCCGTAGTCGAACATCTACTGAGACACCATGGTCCGACCGACTCACAGTATGTGTCACTATCCCAGGCTATGTTCGAGGGGGAGTTCACAAGATTCCAGATGCCGAGGAGACCAGGTTGCTCGATTGGACCCCTTGCCAGTTTGTGGCAAAAAGGGGGAGTGTTTTGAGGTAACTGTTCTGGCCTCAAGTTGTGTCTAAAGTGGGATTTGGTTTTGCCAAAATGCCAAGGGGGAGATTGATGTTCCCTTGAGTGGCATGTATTTGGCAAAACGGCGTTAGACAGTTTGAGCAGGACTTCAGGGGGAGTTCGTACATATCCTGGCACTCATGTACAGCGTGGAACAGACGCAAGGATATTTCCTGGAAGGATTTCGACAACGAAGATCTCGTCGATTTGAAGTCGGCCAGTGACTTATTCGATCATCAGATATTCGAATGAATATCTACATTGAAAGCGACATAGCTAACTTGGGCAAGAAGTCTTCGTATATTCCTCCAACCGATTTGAGAAAGATATACATCAAATATTTAGGAATATTTCCAAAATATTTGATGGGATTATCTTGAGCAGATTTTGATATAAACCGAGCATATAAATTCAATGCTAGGGCATCCGGATCTGGGTCGCTTCCTGAGAGAAAAGAAAAACACGAGAGTTCGCGAGATTGGAGGAGAAGCGACGGCCGGCTGAATATTCCTCACCTGAATATCAACGGCAAAAGTTACGGTTTGTTCAGTGTGCTGTTCAGACTGTGCTTGAAAAACTACAAAGTGCACACACACACACGTCACTCAAGATACGTCTTTGAGAGAAGGCGACTGGACTTCTGGGAGGTCCTAGACTAGGCCGAGAGGGAAGTCTCGTCCTACCCACATGGGATCGAGGGCAGCTACGGTGAACCGAGATTGCAAATCCGAGAGATGGAGAATTAGAGGCTAGGCGATTACAAACACGGGGTTGTGTAAGAGTAAGACCACTTGTAGTTCTAATCTCGTAATACGATTTGTGTCCCTTTTAGGGTGTGGGAAACCCCCCAGAGTAGGTGAGGCCGAACTGGGGTAACATATCGTGCGTGCTCCTGTTTCCCTCTACTTTTCGGTTCTGCTTGATAAACTGTTTAAACCTCGGTCAGAACACTTTCTTGTAGAGTCCGTATCCAGTTAACTGTGTGTGTCTCAGTTATCTTCTCTGACTGCTGAACTGTTGTGAAAGGAGTTCAAGGTCTGTCTCAAACTGCACCTTGAACATAAGCTTGAACAGGGGATAGAATTTCAACATACGGTGTCCAAATGGGTGGAGCTACAGCTTGTTGGAAAGCTAACGCAAAGGAAAACAACTCTCTAGTTTACACCAAGATCTAATTCAAATATTAAGACCATGAAACAGCCATTAGAAGTCCGGAATCCCGTGACCCTCGAGACCACCAGTGACACTCAACTTGTTCCTGGGGGTCATGTCACGGGGTATTTTGCTCATCTCTAAGGCTCACCAGCTCATGACACCCGTGACGGAAAGCCTCATCACGGGCCCGTCGATAATTTTGGGCTATAAATAGCAGTTTCTGACCACAGTTTGTGTACGCTGACTTTAGGGATCGATTTTGATCTAAATTCGAGAAGGAGGACGACAAAGAATTCAAGAAATACCAAGATTCAAGGCTATGCTTCATCAAAACACGGGTTCCTCGTTTCTAATCTTTGATTTTCATGTGTACTTGATGTTAATAGCCATGATTTGGTGAGTAGTTGTAATCTGACCAGTAACACTAAAACCTGAAAACTATGAAGGATTGATGATGGATTATGTTTGTTTTCCCAATATTTGTTATCAAATAACCTCTTTTCTTGTGTTTATGGTCAAATATCACATACCTAAGTCTTTTGGGTTCAACGGAAGCAAAACAAAACATTTCGTGAAGGTTTGGACGAAAATAGAACAAAATAGGGCATATTGACCTTTCCCATTTATTTTGCCTGCCCAGAGCACATATGGTGTCAAATGGGTCGAGCTATAGCTTGTTGGAAAGATATCTCAAAGGAATACAACTCTCTGATTTACACCAAAATTAATTCAAAGATTAAGATCAAGAAAAAGCCATTAGAAGTAAGAAATCCCGTGAACCCCGTGACACTCAATTAGGTCACGGGGTATTTTGCTCATCTCCGAGGTTCACTAGGTCGTGACACCCATGTCTGAAAGCCCCATCACGTGCGTCATGGGCGCGTCGATAATTTGTGGTTATAAATAGAAGTTTCGGATCAGATTTTGAGTTTGCTAATGATGAGCCGTATTTATACGACTCATCGAGTCATCAATTCCCACCAATTCCGGCACTTTATCATGCAAACAGTTACTTCTTAGGGTTGTTTTGCATTTCAGGTGTTTCGGAAGCTCTAGGAGGAAACGCGCTTAAAAGACGGCATTTTCGTGCCAGAAACATCGCAGTTGAAGATCAAAGCCAGAGGAGCGTCGTGAACAGTATTTTTTGGCTCGTGAACAGTATTTATAGGCTTGTGAACAGTAATCCCGGGATAAACAGTAATTTTGGTGTCGTGAATAGTAATTTCGGGAAAAAAATCCAAATTCCATTCATGACGGTTTAGAAGGTCCTGGAAGAGCCTAAAAGACTTGCACAAGAAGTTTACTTGGAAAACAAGCTAAGTCGGTTGCACAAAGATTTGGAAATCTTTCCTAATCTAGATTTGGACTTGACCGACTTAAGGGGGATTCGAGCTTCACTCCACTCTATAAATAAGAGCTCTCCTCAGCCCTTCAAACCATCCCATCAGCTCTCAACAATCCCAAATTCGAGCATCTCTTCTCACAAGCGAGCTCGCCTCCCCTCTCTTGGTTCGAAATCCTCATCCCAGCGTCCCCCATTGCTCTCGGCGCATCAGCCCTCCTGGCCCGGTCGTTCATCATTCTCTCGGCTATAGAGAATTTCATTCACCCCTTTTATTATTGTCTTGCTTTAATGGCCATGTGTAACTAAGTCCTTTATTCACGCTAGGGTTTTAGACATTGTGACATTTGTTTTTGAGACTTGTTACTTAATGCTTATTTCGTTATTCTACTAGACCTTGTGCTTATTATCTCGATTTATATTGCAAAGCTAAGTTGATACTCGGAACGGTTAGGCTTAGCCGAGCAATACAAATCCCTTATTCACTGTTTGTTTGATACTAGACCGTTGAGAACAAATAGAGCACTAATTTGATATATCTTGGAATGGAGTAATAAATTGCTAGGGCTAGAATTCTACGACCCGGAAAGGAAGTAGATTGTGGTGTAGGCGTCCGTGAAAAAATTGATTATAGAATGTACTTAGTCGAACCTTATTCTTTATTAATTATTGGGACCAAATGTTAGGTTTCCAAACCAAGAGATTGACTCAATCTCAATAAACCAAATAAGCAACATACAAGCATGTAAATCCAGTCCACATATAATAACACTGTTATCCAAGTAACAAGTTTCAGAACTTCCCTGGAATTCGAAGCTTGAATCCTCGCTCAGAAATCGCCCCAATCCGTCAGGACTCGTTCACGAAGGTTGCCTGGAGCTTTCGTCCCTCAGCACTTGGAGACGAGCAGCAATACGGCCAGACCACGATCCACGGACGTCGGAGAATGATGCGCATGCGACAGCTTTGATCAATTTCAGTAGGAGAAGACGAATTCAGAGAATCACCGGAGAGGAATTTCGAAGAACGAACTGAGCCCTAAATCCCAAATCGAGCTGCTTATATGCTGAGCTGAAGTTTGCGTTGAAACGACGCCGCATGGAGGAGTAACGGTATTACCGACCATACGCGCGTCTCTGGAACGACAGCGTTCCATTAAACGAAGATTCCCACTTCAGCCAAAATGACGCAGCTTTGTTGTCACGGACAGCCGGTCGGGTACACGAGAGGCCAACCGATCGGGTACACGAGAGGCCAACCGATCGGGTACACGAGAGGCCAACCAATCGGGTACACGAGAGCCCAAAAAAAGACTGAGAACAGACTAACCAGGATTGTTCTCCTCAATACTGCAAACTTAAACACAGATACATGGACTGGAAATGCAAAACAATATGGTCCCAATATCATCACAATATACAACTGGGATTATATATTTCTCAACATATGCCATCCTAAGACTAGTTGTAATATTGAATGAAAGAAAAGAAAAGAATGAGACAGATACATCTGACCTCAATTAAGGTTTAACTCAGCCATTAAAGGCTTCAACACTTGCTTAGACTAGAGCTTCATCCAATCTCATCAATGTGCAAGCTTTCCCTGCAGAAAACAAACTTGTTAGCAGGTACAATTTTAGTTCCAAAGTCAGCAGGATTTTTCTCTCCAAGGATCTTGTCTACACTTATGGTTTGGGTTTCCACTAGGTCTTTAATGAAATGCATTCTTACATCAATGTGCTTAGACCTCTCATGGTAAACTGGATCCCTACACAAACATAAGGCACTTTGACTATCCATGTAAATCCTACGAGGCTCACTAATCCCAATAATCTCCTTCACTATCCCACTCAACCAAATGGCTTCTTTTGCTGCTTCTGTGGCAGCTATATACTCTGCTTCTGTGGAGGATAAAGCAACTATGGGCTGAAGCTGACTCTTCCAAGACACACAGTTCCCATTCCAAGTGAAATAGAAAGCTGTGGTGGACTTCCTATTGTCCCTATTGCTGGCATAATCAGAATCTACATACCCTACAATTCCTGCCCTTGGTTCATGGTCCTTGTAAACTAATCCTAATCCCTTAGTCCCTAACAGATATCTCAACAAATATTTCATGGCTTCTGACGGAGCCCACCGCACTGTCGTTAAGGTGCGGTGTTCTCTGTGCAAAAGCAAATTTATATTCCGCTACTCGTGACCTTACTACTGGGTAGCAAGTGGTAAGTAGGGGTCGAACCCAAGAGAATTAGGAGGATAGTCGTTCTTTGAAGGAATCGTACAGCGAGGGAGCGTGTTTTAGGTTGATTGAGATTTTAGTGCGGAAAAGTAAGTGACTGGTTGGTTGGTTTTGGTTTTAGTGCGGAAAAGTACATGACAGAAAATGTAAATACTGAAAATAAAAGTAGAAGACTTACAGCGGGTGATGCGTGATTGGCAAGTCCTCCGGAAGGTGAGAAGTTGATAGAGCAGTTTATACTAAGAAAGTAAGTGCAAGGGGTTTTTTAAATCTAAAGAAAGATTCGGTTTCAGGGGCCTTGTATCATAATCCGTTTATCATTGACCGTTAATGACCATACTAAGTGTTCAAAAGTGAATCAAGGCTATTCCTAGCACAAGACTTGCCACACCATCTAGTATTTTGCAAGACATAGTACTCTTGTCTAATATGTGCATCCATTTGACCATCATTCCTGATAAATCAAATGGTTTTTGGAAGAGGTTGATCTCCACAAATAAGCTGTGCTCTTCCGAGCCTCCACTTATCCACGGAGGTCGCGAGTTCATGATAGAGCTTTGCTCTTCCGAGCATCCACTCTACCAATGAAGTTCTGACCTAATATAAGGCACTTAGAACAAGTTGAACACAAAGAGGCATTAAGAAAAGGGTCTAAAACATTTTATGACACAAATACACCCCTTCAACCGAATGAAGGGTTTAGCTACGATTATCCATGGAAGAAGATATCATAGTTAAGTATTTGAAAAGTAAAGGTTTTGTAAGACAGGAAAAGTAAAGGTTTTGAAAGTAAAGACAAGGAAAGTAAAGTTTTTGAAAGTAAAGACAAGGAAAGTAAAATTGCAGTTTTGAAAGACAGGAAAGTAAAAGCTTTGAAAGTAAAAGACAGTAAAGGAAAGGGGTGAGTACTTCAAGAATCGACAAGAGTACTCGAGAATAAAGAAAAGCTTGAGTACTCAAGAACCGACAGGAGTACTCAAGACCGAACTATAATACTCAAGAACCAACAAGAGTATTATATATTAAAAACCAAACTTACAAAGTACCAAACTTTTAGAGAGAGAAGTGATTTACAATTGGTGGATGATACAAATGAGAGGAGAAGGCTTCCTTTTATAGCCAAATGAGGATGGAATGGAGGGCTAAGATGAAGCAACATGGAAAGCATCCAATGGAGGAGGAAATGGAGGTCATAGCCGCCGGTTGGAGGTGGGAAGAGGAGGAGGGGAGAGCAAGTTTGAGTGGAGGAGTGGAGGGCAAGTTAGCCCAAAAGCCGCCGGTTTCAAGTCATCCATGGAGGGAAGCTTCTTCCCAAGCTCACCCAAAAGCCACCGGTCACCATGGATAAGGATGAGTTTTTGTGTGAGTTTTGTGATGTTTTCACAAACTATCAGTCCAATTTCGCTCCAGTCTGACTTTGGTTGTTCCTCGGTTGGATTTGTTTTGAGTGATTCCATGTCAGGATCTTGAGATTTCTGCATTCAGCGTCTGATCGTGACCTTGGACTGACTCGTAATATCTTTTCAGCGTAAAATCCTCTCCTTAGCGTGTTTTCTCTCTAGAATCCAAAATACCCTGTAGATATAAATCGGAACTAACAAGCAAAAGTTAAATAGACAAACAGTCTAATTTAGTGGGTTTAAATGTGTTTATGATTCGTATAATTATGGTCCATCAGATCACCACACACTTTTAGTTGTTCGTCCCGAACAATGCTATTAAAGGGCGGCACATTAAGTTTGGTTTTAAAATATGAAAGTTAGACTGTGGGACTCGATTTATCCTAATTCATGCATTGCTTACTTATTAACAAATTGAACTGTGTAAATAAATAGAAGAAACTTGATACTTGTACCTCCGTGTTGAGATGCAAATTATTCTGGATGTTTCAGGAGATAGCCCTTTTTAGGCTCCTGGACTGCATTCTCGGGACTGTCTCGTACTATATGGTTTCCTTGTAGCTTTCTCTAGCACGTGATTCGGTTCGGGTTTCAATGGTTTGGTCTTTGATTTTCTTTTGGCGAGGGACAGCTTTTTGTAGTGAATCGGCCTTTGGCCTTTGATTTGACTCTTTGAGTACTTCACTTTTTGTTCGGTTAAAACCTTCACAATTTTGGGCCTTTGGCCTCTTGATTTGCTTCTTTGAGCTTTTTGCGTCTTTGTGACTTGCTAGTCCATTTTCTCAAGCCTTTTTTGGGAGGTCCAATCATTGCCCGCAAGCCTATGGAAATACCTCCCCGCTCCTCTCATCCTTGCCGTTTCGCGCGGGTCAAGATGAGGGTCACTCATCTATTTTCTCGGCTACTTTGACTAGAGATAGGACGGTCTGATTCCCGTCCTCGCCTTTTTTTTATTTTTTGCATAAACACTGCATGGCGGAGATGACTTCAATCTTCACTGAAACCCGAAGTGCAGCCTCCACTGACTTCGAAAACCATATAGTTAGATTCGATCCTTCAAGTGCTAGCCAAGCCTCTCTAGGGCAGTTTATGTCAACTCCACATCCCCTGTTTATCTCAGCACAAAGGGACAAATGAGAAGTTACATTCTAAGTTTTTAGTCAGTTGAATTTTCACAAGGTAAATGCATGAATTTAGATCTATCTTTTTCACATTCTCAAGTTCATATTTTCAAAAAGATAATATTAAGGGAAAAGGAAAAAAAAGCATGTCAACTGACTTATTTACCAAGGTGGTTCTCACCCCACACTTTTGAACGAAGGCGTGCCTTTCAGCAAAACTTAGTTCAAAAGTCATGCAAGCAAATATATACAGGAAAGGTGAGAATGAAAAAAAACTAAATGACAGAAATTAAATGACTGAAAGTAAGATAGGTGTCGGGTTACCTCCCGACCAGTGCCTTTGTTTAACGTCGTTGGCTCGACGATACCTCATTCCTGGATCATAAGTAGGGATCCCATGGGTGCTTGAGGTCGAACTTCTTCTCGGTAGCTCTTTTGATTTGAGAGGGTGAGGCTTTATTGACCATAGTTGCTGGTCCAATGGGTCGTGCTTGCTTGTTACTCCTTCCGGGTTTCCATTCTTTCGGCCCATGTCTTTGCCGCTTCTTCATGTTTGAATAGTTGGCACCTTTGCGAGTTTGGAAGTTTGGTTTTGTGCCATTAAATGTAGGCGACATTAAGCATGCGCCTCTGCCATTCCTCTTCATTGTGGCAGTGATGGATGGTTGTCTTGGAACGAGTGAGTTTTCAGGCGGTTCTCCTTGGCTTGTGACGAGTGAGAGTTCCTTTGTCGGCTTTTTTGGCTCATGCTCCTCCTCTAACTCCCCGTGCACCTCGTCATCATTGATTATATGATCTTCGGTGGCTATGATCGGTATAAGACACGAAGGGTTAAGTTGGGGCACTTCGACCATGAGGACTGGTTCTGTTTCAGGTGCTCCGATAGTGAGGACCAGATCTTTTTCGGATAGTTCGGCAATGAGGTCCGGGACTTCCTCAGGTGCTCCGAGCTCAAGGACCGGGCCTGGCTTGATTTCTTCGGCCGATTTTGTAGTGAGGTTCGGGACTTCTGTTGGCTCGGTAGTTAGGACAGTGATTTCCTCGGATGGATTGGTGATAAGGACCGGGCCTGTTTTGGGCAGCTTGTTAATGAGGTCTCAGAGCTGGTTTGATGCTTCTTTTTGAGCCATCCATGATTCTTCATTCTCTGTCGGCTCCTCGGGTTCAGCCGCCTTTTCTATTGCCCATGATTCGGTTTCGGTCGTGAATTGGTGCATTATGTTGTCCAGTTCTTCGCTCCGCATGGCTTGATCTTGTCTTTGTCTTGACCTTGTGGCCAAATCATCTATTAAGTTCCAAAGATCATCTATGTCTAAGTTGTTCACCGAGCCTCCCGCTGCATCATTTAGCCAATTCCACTCTTGTGGTATCATCCCATTGAGAAACCTTTGAAGAAGATCGTGGTTGGTGAATCCATGGTGCGGGCAGCTTATCAACATGGAGTCAAAGTACGCTAAGTACTCGTCCAAAGTTTCATCCCGGGATTGTTTTATGTTATTGATCTTCTCGCGGACATCAAGTTCAAAAGGTGGTGGGGAAAACTCCTCATTGTTCCAAGGTTCCATTCCGTAGTAGTGGGACTTAGTGAATTGCATGATAAAACAAAAAAAACAAAAAACAAAATAGAACAAATATTCCGATGCACAACTCCCCGGCAACGGTGCCAGTTTTGACGGAGCCCAGCGCACTGTCGTTAAGGTGCGGCGTTCTCTGTGCAAAAGCAAATTTATATTCCGCTACTCGTGACCTTACTACTGGGTAGCAAGTGGTAAGTAGGGGTCGAACCCAAGTGAATTAGGGGGATAGTCGTTCTTTGAGGGAATCGTTGACGAAGCCCACTGCACTGTCGTTAAGGTGCAATGTTCTCTGTGCAAATAAATTTATATTTTCCGCTACTCGCGACTTCACTACTGGGTAGCAAGTGGTAAGTAGGGGTCGAACACAAGGGAGTCAGGTGAATAGTTATTCTTTAAGTTGGACAGTTGGGAGTTGGTTGTGATTTTAGGACTTAGAGTAGCGTGGGTTGGTTGTGATTTTAGCTGAGAGGTAAAGTTACAGTGGATATTACAATTTAAAGGAAAGCATTTGGTTTCGGGGGTGGCCTTGTATCATAGTCTATTTATCATCGACCATTAATGATCATACTAAGTGTTCAAAGATGAATCGAGGCCATTTCTAAGCGCAAGACTTGCAACATCGTTTAAAACACTTGTTCTACTTTAGACTAATTCCTCCTTTCGAAGTATCTTAGCCTTGTGTGCATCCACCTGATCTTTCAGTTACGATCGACCGAGTGGTGTTTTAGATAAGTCTAACTCCTCAGATAAGTTTTGCTTGTTACAGCTTCCACTTACCCGAGTATGTTCATGAATCCCCACGGAAGAGCTTTGCTTGTTACAGCTTCCACTCAACCTTGGAAATTCTGACTATATATGGCACATAGAACAAGTTTTGAACACAAAGCGACATTAAGTGCAGGGTCTAAAACATTTTATGATACAAGTACACACCTTTAACCGAAAAGAGTTTAGCTACCACTTTTCATGGCACTGGACATCGTAACTATGAACTTGGAAAAGCAAGGGTTTTGAAAGACAGTAAAGTAAATACGAAAAGACTTACAAAACCGTTGAAGCTCCAAGGATCAAGCTTTGATTCCAGAGTAAGATTATTACAATAGTAGTGCCCAAACTCTAGAGAGAAGTGAGAGCTTCTCTCACTAACTATGGTGGAGGATGTTTTGGAATGAGGATATGTTACAAAGGTGAAGGGTTGTCTCTATTTATAGCCAAGGGAGGAGAAGAGATGTGGAGGAGATGAGGACACTTGTCACAAAATCCATGGAGCTTCACAAAGCCATCATCTCCTTGTCTTTTTTTCCCTTAGCCCCCCCCCCCCCCCCCCCCGCCCCCCATGTGGAGGAAGGGGAGTGGTGGAGTGAAGTTGTGAGGAGAAAGCCACCGCCCATGTGGAGGAAGAGGAGTGGATGTGAGTTTTGTGATGTTTTCACAAAACTATCGGTGTATTTCAGCTCCGGACTGACTTTGGTTGCTCCTCGGTTTGATTTGTTTTGAGTGGTTCAATGTCAGGATCTTGAGATTTCTTCAGTCGGCGTCTGATCGTGACCTTGGAATGACTCGTAATATCTTTTCAGCGTAAAATCCTCTCCTTAGCGTGTATTCTCTCTAGAGTCCAAAATACCCTGTAGATAAATATCGGAACTAACAAGCAAAAGTTAAATAGACAAATAGTCTAATTTAGTGGGTTTTACTGTGTTTTTGATTCGTATAATTATGGTCCATCAATCGTACAGCGAGGGAGCGTGTTTTAGGTTGATTGAGATTTTAGTGCGGAAAAGTAAGTGACTGGTTGGTTGGTTTTGGTTTTAGTGCGGAAAAGTACATGACAGAAAATGTAAATACTGAAAATAAAAGTAGAAGACTTACATCGGGTGATGCGTGATTGGCAAGTCCTCCGGAAGGTGAGCAGTTGATAGAGCAGTTTATACTAAGAAAGTAAGTGCAAGGGGTTTTTTAAATCTAAAGAAAGATTCGGTTTCAGGGGCCTTGTATCATAATCCGTTTATCATTGACCGTTAATGACCATACTAAGTGTTCAAAAGTGAATCAAGGCTATTCCTAGCACAAGACTTGCCACACCATCTAGTCTTTTGCAAGACATAGTACTCTTGTCTAATATGTGCATCCATTTGACCATCATTCCTGATAAATCAAATGGTTTTTGGAAGAGGTTGATCTCCACAAATAAGCTGTGCTCTTCCGAGCCTCCACTTATCCACGGAGGTCGCGAGTTCATGATAGAGCTTTGCTCTTCCGAGCATCCACTCTACCAATGAAGTTCTGACCTAATATAAGGCACTTAGAACAAGTTGAACACAAAGAGGCATTAAGAAAAGGGTCTAAAACATTTTATGACACAAATACACCCCTTCAACCGAATGAAGGGTTTAGCTACGATTATCCATGGAAGAAGATATCATAGTTAAGTATTTGAAAAGTAAAGGTTTTGTAAGACAGGAAAAGTATAGGTTTTGAAAGTAAAGACAAGGAAAGTAAAGTTTTTGAAAGTAAAGACAAGGAAAGTAAAATTGCAGTTTTGAAAGACAGGAAAGTAAAAGCTTTGAAAGTAAAAGACAGTAAAGGAAAGGGGTGAGTACTTCAAGAACCGACAAGAGTACTCGAGAATAAAGAAAAGCTTGAGTACTCAAGAACCGACAGGAGTACTCAAGACCGAACTATAATACTCAAGAACCAACAGGAGTATTATATATTAAAAACCAAACTTACAAAGTACCAAACTTTTAGAGAGAGAAGTGATTTACAATTTGTGGATGATACAAATGAGAGGAGAAGGCTTCCTTTTATAGCCAAATGAGGATGGAATGGAGGGCTAAGATGAAGCAACATGGAAAGCATCCAATGGAGGAGGAAATGGAGGTCATAGCCGCCGGTTGGAGGTGGGAAGAGGAGGAGGGGAGAGCAAGTTTGAGTGGAGGAGTGGAGGGCAAGTTAGCCCAAAAGCCGCCGGTTTTAAGTCATCTATGGAGGGAAGCTTCCTCCCAAGCTCACCCAAAAGCCACCGGTCACCATGGATAAGGATGAGTTTTGTGATGTTTTCACAAAACTATCAGTCCAATTTCGCCCCGGTCTGACTTTGGTTGTTCCTCGGTTGGATTTGTTTTGAGTGATTCCATGTCAAGATCTTGAGATTTCTGCATTCAGCGTCTGATCGTGACCTTGGACTGACTCATAATATCTTTTCAGCGTAAAATCCTCTCCTTAGCGTGTTTTCTCTCTTGAGTCCAAAATACCCTGTAGATATAAATCGGAACTAACAAGCAAAAGTTAAATAGACAAACAGTCTAATTTAGTGGGTTTAACTGTGTTTGTGATTCGTATAATTATGGTTCATCAGCTTCCCAATGCTTTATGCCTGGGTTAGACATATATCTACTAAGAACACTTATAGAGAATGCAAGATCAGGTCTAGTGCAAATCATCCCATACATAATAGAACCAACAGCAACATCATAAGGCACATTCAACATTTGTTTCTTTTCATGCTCAATTTTTTGACAATCTTCCTTAGAAAATACAAGATGCCCTCCTAAGGGTATAGCATTAGACTTAGCATTCACAATAGCAAATTTATCTAACACCTTAGCAAAATATTCAGATTGGGACAAACAGATTTCTCCATTTTTTTTATTTCTGGTTATCTTTACCCCTAAGATCTTTTGAGCAATTCCTAAGTCTTTCATATCAAAATGTTTTTGCAATCCAGACTTAGTCAATTTTATGTCATGCAATGAGGAACTAATCAGCAACAAATCATCCACATATAGCAGCACAAACAATGGGGCATTATTTTTCACTATTTTCAGATAAAGGCAAGTATCATATTTGCTTCTCAAAAAACCTAAGTCAAGCATGCAACTGTCAAATTTCTTATTCCACTGTCTAGGTGATTGTTTTAATCCATAGATGGATTTTCTAAGCAAACAGACATGATCTGGTTTCATTTTATCAACAAAACCTTCAGGTTGACACATATGAATTGTTTCTAACAAATCACCATGTAAAAATGCAGTTTTCACATCCATTTGTTCAATATGCCAATCATAAACAGCAGTCATAGCAATAAGCAATCTCAAAGTTTTATACTTGACAACAGGTGCAAATATCTCATTAAAATCAATGCCCTCTCTTTGGTGAAACCCCTTAGCCACTAACCTAGCCTTAAACCTTGGTGGATCATTAGGTGAGTTACCTTCTTTAATTCTATATATCCATTTACATGCCAAAGGTTTAACATTTAGAGGCTTAGGTACAAGTTTCCAAGTATTGTTTTCATGCATAGATTGAATTTCTTCTATCATAGCCTTTTTCCATTTTTCAGATTCATTGCTAGATAAGGCTTGCTTATATGTATCAGGTATCACATATTTAATTTTCTCAGCGGCCATAAGAGCAAACTCAACAATATTACAGCACTTTCCATCATTGTTCTCATCATACTCAGCTATGTTGGCATTATATCTAGGATTAATCTTTCTAATCCTAGGTTCCCTGTCTCTAGTCAATTGATAATTAGCAAGATTAGGCTCAGTTTCATGCACATTGGACTCAGAAATAGCAGGCAAATCACCAACATTTTCATGCACATTTTCAGGCACATTCACACTATGATCAACATATAAATCATCAGGGAGATTTGGCATATTAGATATAGCAACAGAAGAGGTATTCATGCCTAAATCAGATGATTCTATAGCAACATTTTGATCACTAGTGTCCATTGTATTTGAATTTAGAGCTGAGTTAGATGGACTTACAGTGCTAGCTCCCCCACCTAATTGGTGAGGTTGCTCATTACCTGAAACAGCAAGGGAATTTGACCCCTCATCTGTTACCTCCTGCAATCCATCACTTATATCCAGTGACTGTCCCATCTCCGCTGCTTGGTCTCCATTGTTTCCATCATCATTTCCCTGGTTCAAATTGAATCCTGATGGAATAAAACTGGTCACACCTTCAGGTGTGCCATGAGACTCAATAGCATGGTTTAGTTTAGACTTAAAGTGGAAATTCAGTTCATCAAAGGTAACAGAATGTGACACTATGACTTTGTACCCTCCTGGTTGAATCATTAACAGTTTATAGCCTTTAACCCCTTCAGGATACCCAAGCATTATACATTTAACAGCCCTAGGCTGGAGTTTACCCTCAAAAACCTTGGCATAGGTTGTGCAACCAAAGGGCCTGAGGTGGGAGAGGTTTGGAGGTTTCCCAGTCCAAAGCTCTTGGGGAGTTTTGAAGTTAATGGCAGATGAAGGACATCTGTTGATTAAATAAGCAGCTATATACACAGCTTCTCCCCAAAGAGTTGGCTTAACTCCAGCACTAATCATCATGCATCTAGCTTTATCTAAAAGGGTCCTGTTCATCCTCTCAGCAGTTCCATTCTGCTGAGGAGTACCAGGCACAGTCAAGTGTCTTTTAATCCCATTTTCAGTGCAAAATTCATTAAAGGCCTTGTTACAAAACTCCAACCCATCATCTGTTCTTAAGCATTTAACTTTTAGTTCAGTTTGACTCTCAACCATGATCTTCCAGTTCTTAAACTTTTCAAAAGCCTCATCCTTAGTTTTTAAAAGAAAGACCCATACTTTTCTAGAGTATTGGTCAATTATAGAGGGGAAATATGATCTTCCTCTTATTGTAGAGACCTGGGCAGGTCCTCACAAATCAGAGTGGACATACTCCAAAGGTTTTTTGATAATAAAAGATGATTTGCCAAAAGGATGAGCAGATTTTTTACCAAAAACACAAGTTTCACAGAATTTCAGATCAGTAGGCTTATAATCAATCAAACCATGTTTAGACAGATAATGCAGTCCTTTATTCCCTATATGTCCAAGCCTTGAATGCCACATTTTAGTGTCTAATAGAGTTTTATTTTCATCAGTGTGATTAATTTCAGAAGAAGAAATCAGATGGTATAAACCTCCTTTTTCAATGCTTCTCATTACAACTCTATTATCCCTCATTACTTCTCTAACTCCCTTAAAGATTGTTATCTTGCATCCAAGTTTATCCAAGGCAGATTCTGACAATAAACACCTCCTTAGATGGGGAACCCATCTGACATTTTGAAGAATTCTCACAACACCATCAAACATCCTTAAGGGAACTGAACCAATTCCCTTAATTCTTAATGATGTGTGATCACCTAGCATGACCTCCCCACCTTCACAAAGCTTTAGTGAACTGAAGAGATGTTTGTGTGGAGTGGCATGCATGGTGCAGCCAGAATCAAGGATCCATGAATCATCCTCATGCCCATTAGACATGAGGAACAATTCATTTCCATATTGGGGATCATTTTCACATATATTAGACTGCCCAGATTTTTTGTTGTCTTTTCCTTTGTTCTTTTTATCCTCAATTCTTTTGTAACAAGAGCTAGCATAGTGGCCCAACTTGCCACAATAATTGCACTTGACAGGGGTATTTCTCTAGAAATTGTTGTTGTTTTTGGAAGATTGAGATGACTTATCAAAGGAATTTTTATCATGAGTATCATTGTCATTCTGAAAACCATTGTGGTTCTTTTTCTTTGGTTTAAATTTGTTCTTCCCCTTAAACATCATTACCTCAGATTTTACTTCAGTTTTAACACCATTTTTAGCCTTAAAAACTTTTAGACTGTCATTCTTGGAAGTAATAGCTTCAATGATCTTAGAAACTGTTACTTCATCATTCCCATATTGAATAACATCCCTAAGGGTGTCAAACTGTGATGGAATTGAATTAAGGAGAATGACACAATGGTGTTCATCTTTAATTTCATCCTTACATTTTTTTCAAATCTTGAGTTAATTTCAGAAATATGTCAAGGTTCTCCTGCAAACTCATAGATACATCCATTTTGAATGTAAATAGTTTTGTTTGCAAGGAAATCCTATTGAGGAGAGATTTAACCAAATACAACTTTTCTAGTTCTTCCCACAAAGCCTTAGGTTCAGTTAGATGCATCACTTTTCTAGCTACATCATCTGTTAACCTCATCATTATTTCAGAATAAGCCAGTTCTTTCAAGTCAGTTTTCTGTTGATCTGAGATAGGAGCAATCCATTCCTCAGTCACAGCCCAATAACATTTTTCCTTAACCAATATAGCCTTCATCCTCATCTTCCACATTGTGAAATCAAAGGTCCCATCAAAGGGCTTGATTTTCATGGCATCAGCCATCCCAAAAGAAAATCAAGTCCAAAGGGTTAACAAAGAAAAAAAGGCAAACAAGCACAAGAGATGATCAAGATGACTCAAGATCAATCAACAAGGCTCTGATACCACTTTGAAAAAATTGATTATAGAATGTACTTAGTCGAATCTTATTCTTTAATAATTATTGGGACCAAATGTTAGGTTTACAAACCAAGAGATTGACTCAATCTCAATAAACCAAATAAGCAACATACAAGCATGTAAATCCAGTCCACAAATAACACTGTTATCCAAGTAACAAGTTTCAAAACTTCCCTGGAGTTCGAAGCTTGAATCCTCACTCAGAAATCGCCACAATCCGTCAGGACTCGTTCACGAAGGTTGCCCAGAGCTTTCGTCCCTCAGCACTTGGAGACGAGCAGCAATACGGCCAGACCACGATCCACGGACGTCGGAGAATGATGCGCAGGCGACAGCTTAGATCAATTTCAGCAGGAGAAGACGAATTCGGAGAATCACCGGAGAGGAATTTCAAAGAACGAACTGAGCCCTAAATCCCAAATCGAGCTGCTTATATGCTGATGGAGGAGTAACGGTATTACCGACCATACGCGCGTCTCTGGAACGATAGCGTTCCATTAAACGAAGATTCCCGCTTCAGCCAAAACGACGCAGCTTTGTTGTCACGGACAGCCGGTCGGGTACACGAGAGGCCAACCGATCGGGTACACGAGAGGCCAACCGATCGAGTACACGAGAGGCCAACCGATCGGGTAAACGAGAGCCCAAAAAAAGACTGAGAACAGACTAACCAGGATTGTTCTCCTCAATACTGCAAACTTAAACACAGATACATGGACTGGAAATGCAAAACAATATGGTCCCAATATCATCACAATATACAACTGGGATTATATATTTCTCAACAGTCCGGAAAGACCCTACTTTAGGTTATAACTTGGAATGGGAGTAACCACACTTAGGAATTAGAAATCCGATATTTAGAAGTCGATGATAAAACAAGTCACAATTAGAAACCCTAGTCTGAATATTCCCTCTCTGATAGACACCTTTCGTTATTTCCTTATTTGCACTTGTTTCCTAAATTGCTCACAACCAATTGTCTTTCCTTTTTCAGAACAACAAGTAGCCATCTAGCTCCCTAGGGTTCGACCCTTGCTTGCCGTTGTACTAACCCATAGCCAAGAGTAAGGAATTATAAATTTAAATTTGCAGGTACCGACGACGACCTGTCAGCTAACTTTGGGGATCAATTTTGATCGAAATTGGAGAAGGGGGACTATTAAAAGCTCAAGAAATAACAAGATTCAAGGCCACGCTTCATCAAAACACGGTTTCGTCATTTCTAATCTTCAATTTTCATATGTATTTGTGGTTGATAGTCATGATTCGTGAGTAGTCGTTTTACTCTAGATTCCTACGGATCTCGTGCTTGTACCCAATTCTTCATGTGATTTATAGAAACGTTTTTCATAATTGCAATTGGAGTATTCAATTTCATTGTGCTTGAATCTACTATTCATGTGAGTTTTGCATTGAATGGGATGGTTACATGCTAGAACGAAATTATGTTAACAACCAATAAGATGGATGGGTCTGAGGTAGTTAACCAGATTAAGTGCAATTGATATTAGGTCATGATAGCTATGCTAGTAGTACATGAATTAATAAGAAAGTTGATGTTTATCATCTTAAAAACCCTATGCTTAATAAATCGAAATCATTGATAATTCAAGGATGGGCGGCGTTCAACAATCTAGGTTAATTTAGACAATGATCAATGGATGGGCAGCTTGTCTAATGTTATTTTGGTTTATTTTCTATACTTGGCATCATATTTGAATTGCATGACATTATCACATGAATTGTATGCACGCACTGGTGAAGTTTGATCTTAGAATTGTTTCTCATATTAAATCAAACATTTTCTAATTCATTTTCACTTATCAATTCGTAATAACCAACTCTTTTTCCTATAGAGTAGCTGAATACATTACTTGCAAGGTAGTTCACGTACGCGTCTGTTTCTTGGATAGACTTATGGCTTACCAAGGTATATAAATTGTTTTTACTGCATTCCGACCCCTAAAATTTAAAACTGACAACTATAAAAGGTTAAAAATATGCTTGTCAAAAAGAGAAATGTTGAGTCATTATAAACGACCATTCTCAACTTTTAATGTTGAATCTTCAATTAGAATATATCAGTTCCATAAATGACATTATCCAGCAAAATTTTCCAACTTTTTCATGTTTTTTGCTTAATGTTCAGACATTAGCTAATGTTCAGTGAAAATGCTAAATGTGCAGTGATAAAGTTAAATGTTCAATGATAAAGGTAAATGTTCAGTGATAGAGTTAAATGTTCAGTGACCTGGGGTGCGGTAGCCACAGGTTTCTACAGCTGCTCTAACTTCTACTCGTGTTTCGACCTCCTAAACGATATTTTCTGGTCTTCGTGTGAACTAGAAAGTTGTTGAACCTTTAGTTAGCTACGCAACGACGTATAGTCCGCCTCCATCGACTATTTCATCTGGTCTCAGCACGCCTTCAAATCATCAAAGGTCTATCCTACCATTGTGGTGAATTAACCTCTAAATGTACATTTAAGCACATAATCTCTCCTATAGCACAATGATAAGTGATTTAGCTAAATTATCAGTGAAAAAGTTAAATATTCATTGATTTAGCTAAATATTCGGTGACAAAGCTAAATGTTCAGCGACCTGGGGCTCGATGCCCACGGATTTCTATAGCTGCTTCGAATTCGACTCATGTTTTGACATTTTAAACCTCTTTTTCTCTTGATGTGAACTAGATATTATAGAGCTCTGACTTAGCTACGCAACAACGTATATGTCACCTACATCATATGTTTTTCTGTTTCCAATGTCCGTCGAAGCTTTAAAGGTCTAATCTACCATTATGATGAGCAGTCACGTGGCAGCTTTTAAAAACATTTATACTAGTTAACATAAATAAAGTCGATTTACACCCGAACCGCACTCCCTAATACTAAATTAGAATATATAATATTTTTATCTATCAAGTAATTAGATATTATTGTACATAACTAATTCAAATTGTGCATTTCATCTATAATTTGAAAAATACACTAAATAAAAAATATATAATGTTATTATATACTCAATCGGTTATTAATGTTCTACAATTTCTTTATGCATTTAATTGATATAAATTATAAAAATACTGAATCTTTTAATCTTGGCCCTAAGCCGGACTCTTAAAATAAGGGTGGGACGGACCCGATCCTAACAGCCCTCTCAATGATTGGTCATAAGATCATCTATGGGCTTGAAAATTTAAGGCAAGCTCAACCCTGCCCAACCTAAATTTCTTTTAGTTTCAAAAGTTTGACCCTAAGCCCATGAGTAATATTCAAAAATCTCATACAAATGCTTAGTTTATCTATCCATCAAGGAGTGGCAGTTTGTAGCGACACAAATAAGACCTTATGTGAAGTAAGGAAAAAGATAGAAAGAAAACAAATCCGATTTTGTGAAGCTATTCACAAGCAGCCATAGGCAATTTGTTGATAAGGTAGTATAATATAGTACAGGAAACGCTCGATTGAGAATCTCTTTATACTTAGAGAACTTGAGAACTTAAATCTCACATTGGGGGTAACGATCCATCTTTGAATCTCCATCTAACACGTGTCTTACAAGCAGACTAAAATTTTGTAGCTTTAATTTTTCATTAAATGCAAGTTTGAATATGGAAGTGAGATATGTGTCAACACCACAATCCCACAAGATATTTGAACGATGCATTTTTTATATGTTCAGTGATGCAAGTGAGATATATCATATGCAAGTGATACATTTTTATATGTTCAGATTGGGTTCTCAAGTTCTCGAAATATAGAGGAGTTTTATTTGAGCGCTCATCATATACCACAAGATATAATAAATTTGGAAAAGTTTCTAATTTGCTCAATTTGAGCAAATTGCTTCTCATTGAACTCGATCTCCTAATTTATTTTCCAGAACACTCACTTTTACTAAGCCGGTGTTGTTGGCAGCATGCGTGATACTTTTAAGCCATAAGTAATGCTGAGTCAACGCTCAGTTGCCACATAAGCACTAGAGGTTGTTAAATTGAAACTTGCATGCCTTGATCGTTCCAAGATGATGTGCGTTTACAAAATCCTCGTTTCCGAGTTTGCCGTTTGCCATAAACGATTTGCGTTCGTGCCAGTGTTGACACAACCTAATAGCCTATTTGTGCACTCCGCGATTAGAGCGAGTTCGCATTGGAACCAGACGCTGACAGTGATTGAGTACTTTTGGTTGTGTGTCAACCAAGTTGTTTAATTCACTATTTAAAAAAAACCAAGCTTCGTCCCGCATATGCGTGGATGCATTGTTCCTCCTTCGTGGAGGTGTTCTTCGTCCCGCCTCGGCGTGGACGTGTTGTTCCTCCTTCGCGGTGGTGTTGTCCATCCTGTGGACGTGTTGGTGTTCTTCTGAGCCGCAAGTCTTCATGGTTGCGTGGAGGAGTTTGTTCGTGGGTTTTCAAGATAGAGGTGCCTTATGATGGCATGTGCTTCAATGAACGATTGAAGTATCAATTCGGGTTAGTGTCTTGCGTGGTCCGTGCTCCTGTCGTGATTCATTTCTACCCGAGTAGTAAAAAGTGCTCATGTAATATGTACAAGATGTATTCGTGTAGTACTTGATTTGTATGAGATGCAAAAACCCACAATAAAAAAAACCAAGCGGTTTAATTTCATTTTGAGTTATAAGGCAACCAATACAAAGACTACTGACCCGCAACGACTGCATTTCATTGAGTGTGATTCGGCGTCTATTTTGGCATACATTATTTCTTGCAACCAAGCTATATGAAAAGTGCTTAATGTTTATGTGGTAATTAAGTACTTATTCAACATTACTTATAATATCAAAGTGTCACGTAGATCGATACGTTGTTCGTAAGGGCGGCTTAATCCCAAGGTTTTTTTGATAGTGGGTTTTTACATCTCATACATATCAATCACTATTCGAATACATCTTATATATACTGTATGAGAACTTTTCTTATCATGTACATATGATATTCAAGTCTTGGAGCTAATTGCACCATCCCCATGTGATATTCAACACAGGCCACGCACGGCACCACCCGCATTTTGATACTTGAATTGTGTCCATTGAAGCACCATCCACTTTGAAACCTACGAGCATAAGCTTGCAATTAGCACCTCCACGTACGCGCCACGCGCAAATGGAAGGAATAGACGAACCAGCAGCACCAACCTGCAGGAACAACACGTCCACAAGGGACGAATAACACCTCCATGAGGGAGGAACAACACGCCCACGCACGAGGCGAATCCCAAGGTTTTGTTAACAACAATGCTTTAGTAAAAGTGAATTTAAAAAAAACAAATTGAGAATTTGAGTATATAAGGAAGCAATTTGCTCAAATTGAAAATTTTGGAAAATTTTCCAAATATAACAGTATTGGGTAATTATTATTATTAGTTCAATTTTACCCTATTTTAAATTAAATTCGCACTCGGAGCGCCAATTTCATCGAACTCGGCTCTGTTAATAACGTGTTGGTGATTTTAGGGTTTTAGAACCTAATGTAATGTTCTAATATACAAGGGTATTATACCCTAAAGAACATGATATACATGAATCATCGAAACAAGCAAGTTTGTGTGGATCGCGTTTTCACGATGCATTAACGTGTACCGCGTTTTCAATGGACATTAGGATAATGTCAAGTGAAAACGCGGCTATCTAATGCTTGCCGAAAACGCGCGGGTCTCAAATGCACAAACGGGTGAGAAACAGTGCGGATCGCGTTTACAAGAAGCATTATCTTGTACCGCGTTTTCCCTTAGCATTAACGATAATGCTTAATGAAAACGCGCCAGCCTAATGCTTGCTGAAAACGCGCCGAATGCGACTGTTCAGTTGACAGTCGCATCTTCTGCTCGTACCTGATTGCATGCCTATATATACTTGCTATATTCTCGAGTTTGAGGATAGAAAATTGCTGTGCAATTACCAGAAAACTTGCTCCTCTTTTTGATTCACCAAAAACCCAAACCCTAGTTTGCTTTGTTCTATTGCCTAAAGAACAAAGTGTTCCTCAATTTGGATTGTATCTCACGTTCAAATTTCCTGTAACCCAAGGCAAATAGTAGGGAGGAAATGTTGAATTCGGACAGCGATTACGCGGTTCAAATTGCTATCCAAGCACTTTTCAATCATTACACAAGTACAAGAAGAATACGAAGCATCGATACTCTTACTGCCATTGAAGACCCTGTACAACTTGTTGCTGCGAAGTATAGCTAAAGGACGACCCAGCAACTACAAACGAATTCAATATCATTCTGCACTTCAATGACGAGCGTGAGAGACTTGATGCACCAATTCCAGAAATTGGACAAGTTTGAAGGAACCGATTTCCGGCGTTGGAGGAGGAAGATGCACTTTCTACTGACAAATCTCAAAGTAGTGTACGTGATGTCCACACCATGTCCATAAGTTGGAGATAACGCACCGGTGGGGGCATTCCGCGAACGAAACAAATGGGAGAACGACGACTACATCGCAAGAGGTCATATCCTCAACGGTATGTCCGATCCTCTTTTCGATTTATATCAAAACGTCGAGTCCGCAAAAGAGCTATGGGACACTCTTGAAGTCAAGTACATGGCTGAGGATGCCTCGAGCATCAAATTTCTTGTTAGTAATTTCAATAACTACAAGATGGTGGACTCTCGTCCGGTAATGGAACAATTCCATGAGATACAGCGTATCTTGGGGCAATTTGCTCAAAGAAATCTGAAGATGGATGAAGCCATCTCGGTGTCAAGTATCATTGACAAATTACCACCGGCTTGGAAGGACTTCCGCCGTACCTTGAAGCATAAGAAGGAAGATATCTCTCTTGTGGAACTTGCAAAGGAATTGCGAATGGAGGAGGAACTTCGTGTGCGAGAAAAGGACATGATGGAAGTGGATACAACCTTGCCTAAGGTAAATGTATTGGAGACAAGCTCACAAAAGATGAACAAGAACAAAGGCAAGAAGAGGCCTAATGAGTATGTTAGCAAAGGACCTAACAAAAAGAAGCATCCGTCTAAAGAACACGTGTGCTGGACTTGCGGGAAAGCGGGGCACTTTAAGCGTGACTGCCGCGTAGGAAAGGGGAAGAGCGAGAAGGCTCAAGACAAGGCTTTTGGTAATAAAAACCAAGAGCAGAAATCTCAAGGTCAGAATTTGTTAGTTTCGGATTTGGAAACTAATTTAGATGCACATTCTAATGTAGATTATGTTTCTAATATTTCTGAAATCTTTGCTATGCAGGATGATGAGACTTCATGGTGGGTTGACTCCGGTGCTACGGCACATGTTTGTAGAGACAAAGGATTATTCAAGTCATTTGCCGCTACAAGTGAAGGAAGAGTTCTTCACATGGGAGACGAGTCAACTGCTCCAATCCTTGGACTAGGTCGTGTAGAACTAGAGTTCACAAGTGGAAAAACTGTTGTTTTATGTAATGTTCTGTTTGTACCTAATATTAGGAAAAATATTGTGTCGGGTACTGTTTTAAATAAACAAGGTTATCGGCAAGTGTATGAAGCCGATAACTATGTGTTGTCAAAAGGTGGTATATTTGTTGGCAAAGGATATTTGTGTAATGGAATGTTCAAATTGAGTCTTAATAAAAATGTTTGTTCTATTTATATGAATTGTGAGCATGATTTACCTACTCAATCTATTAATTCACATGTTAACATATCTAGACTATGGCATGCACGTTTAGGACATGTTCATTATAAAAGATTGCGTAATATGTCAATGCATGGTTTAATTCCCTCATTTGACATAAACATTGATAGATGTAGAACTTGTATGCTTACTAAAATTACTAGGCAACCATTTTATAATGTTACTAGAGAGAGTAATGTACTCGATTTAATACATAGTGATTTATGTGATTTTCATGCATCACCATCTCTAGGAAATAAAAAATATGTAGTCACATACATTGATGATTGTTCTAGATTTTGCTATGTATATTTATTGCATTCAAAAGATGAAGCTCTTGATAAATTTCAGATTTATAAGAGTGAAGTTGAACTTCAAAAGGGAACTTCAATTAAGAAGTTGCGCACCGATAGAGGTGGGGAATACTATAATCCAAGTTATTTCCAAAGTGTGGGTATCATTCATGAAACCACAGCACCTTACACACCGCAACAAAATGGTATATCGGAAAGGAAAAACAGAGTTTTAAAAGAAATGGTGAATGCCATGCTTTCTTACTCGGGCCTAAGTGACGGCTTTTGGGGTGAAGCAATGCTAACAGCTTGCTACTTACTGAATAGGGTTCCTAATAGAATTAGCAACCTTACTCCATATGAAATTTGGCATAAGAAGAAGCCAACATTAACACATGTTAGAGTTTGGGGGTGTAGAGCAGTGGTAAGACTACCTCTACCTAAGATTACAACTTTAGGAGAAAAGGGAGTTGAATGCATATTTATAGGATATGCCCAACACTCTTTGGCTTATAGATTCTATGTTATAGAACCTAACAAGCAAGTATCGATTCATACTATCATTGAATCAAGAGATGCCATATTTGATGAAAATAGATTTTCATCAATAAGCACGCCTAAAGATTTGGTTCTTGCACCTAGTGCAGTTGAAGAATCAAGTGAACCTCAAATTTCAGAAAACAGAAGGAGTAATAGGACTAGGAAGTATAAATCATTTGGTAATGATTTTCAAATGTACCTAGTGGAAGGAACTCGAGAAAATATTGGTTCACAATATTTATATTGCCATATCTTTGAGGATGATCCTAAGACCTATGATGAAGCAATGAAATCCCAAGATGTATCATTTTGGAAAGAGGCCATTAACGATGAAATGGACTCTATAGTGGGTAATAACACTTGGATTTTGGTTGATTTACCACAAGGTCATAAAGCATTGGGAAATAAATGGATCTTCAGAAAGAAGATGAAAGTGGATGGAACCATTGATAAATTTAAAGCAAGATTGGTAATTCAAGGCTTTAGACAAAAATTTGGTTTGGACTACTTTGATACTTATGCACCGGTTGCAAGAATATCGACAATCAGATTGTTGATTGCTTTAGCATCTATACATAAGTTGTTGGTACATCAAATGGATGTAAAGACTGCTTTCCTAAATGGCGATTTAGAAGAAGAAATATATATGAAGCAACCGGAAGGTTTCGTTGTAACAGGACAAGAGCATAAGGTATGCAAGCTTGTTAAGTCATTATATGGACTTAAACAAGCACCTATGCAATGGCATCAAAAATTTGATGAAGTGGTACTTTCCGATGGATTTATTTTGAATCAATCGGATAAATGCGTATATAGCAAGTTTGATGATTCTGGAAATGGAGTTATCATATGTCTATATGTAGATGATATGTTGATTTTTGGCACTAATATAAAGTGTATAAATCATACAAAGGAATTTCTATCATCTAAGTTTTCCATGAAGGACATGGGGGAGGCGGAAGTTATTCTTGGTATAAGAATAGAAAGAATAGAAGGAGGTCTAGCTTTGACACAATCTCACTATATTGAGAAAGTGTTGAAGAAGTACAAGTACTTAGACTGTCATCCAGTGAATACTCCTTTTAAATCTTCCAAACACCTTCTTCCCAATAAGGGAGCCCCAGTGTCACAGCTTGAATATTCAAGGGTCATCGGAAGTTTGATGTACGCGATGACGAGTACAAGACCGGACATAGCATTTGCGGTAGGCAAGCTAAGTCGATATACAAGTAATCCCAGCAAGGATCACTGGCGAGCGGTTCATAGGGTACTTCGGTATCTTAAGGGAACGATGAACTTAGGTCTTGTGTATTCTGAATTCCCTTCGGTCATTGAAGGATATTCAGATGCAAGTTGGATTTCTAACGAGGAGGATCATTCTTCCACAAGTGGATGGGTATTTCTACTAGGGGGAGGTGCAATCTCGTGGGCATCTAAGAAACAAACTTGCATCAGCAGCTCAACAATGGAATCTGAATTTGTTGCTCTAGCCGCAGCTTCGAAAGAAGCGGAATGGCTGAAGAACATGATTCATGAAATACCATTGTGGGAGAGACCGATATCACCCATATTAATTCATTGTGATAGCGCTGCAGCGTTGGCTAAGGTGTATAGCCATGTATACAATGGGAAGTCTAGACACTTGGGTGTTAGACATAGTGCGGTAAGAGAGCTCATTACGCATGGGGTAATATCTGTGAATTTTGTTAAGTCACAGCACAATCTAGCCGATCATTTGACTAAGGGATTGGTTAGGGAAGTGATCACCAAGTCTGTAAAGGGGATGGGATTAAAACCCACATAATCATCTAGTCATGGGACACCCAATTCACATCTAACTAGCGTTAGAGCTGAATTCAATGCGGAAAGCCCATTCCTAGAAGATTGATGAACACAATTATGCATCCCCAAGTATGTGTTCAGAACCTACAAAGGTTTAGGTTGAAGATGAACTCTTCTTAATAGATTCTTTGAAAAAGTGCTAAGTGTAGGAGCACAATCGGGCGGTGTGACCCATTAAAGAATTTACCTATATAAACGTAAAGTTTCTGGTCGCTTTATGAGATATCGGGTTTAATCTCAATACGTTTATGAATGGATAGGGACTCAAGGACCATTAAGAGTCAAGTTAAACTTAACGGTTTGTGAAGTAACACATGTGTGTGTCACCGTCAAGTACCCAAATGAATTTCATGGTTCAACCGTTTACGAGCACCATGATATTCGGGTATATTGTATGCGTGATTACACTATGCGGAAATTCAATCGTTTTCGACATTTTTGCTTATGCATGTTTTTACTTAAAAACAAGGTATTTTGTGATTCAAAGGGAAACCCAAAAATGGGGGAGGATTGTTGGTGATTTTAGGGTTTTAGAACCTAATGTAATGTTCTAATATACAAGGGTATTATACCCTAAAGAACATGATATACATGAATAATCGAAACAAGCAAGTTTGTGTGGATCGCGTTTTCACGATGCATTAACGTGTACCGCGTTTTCAATGGACATTAGGATAATGTCAAGTGAAAACGCGGCTATCTAATGCTTGCCGAAAACGCGCGGGTCTCAAATGCACAAACGGGTGAGAAACAGTGCGGATCGCGTTTACAAGAAGCATTATCTTGTACCACGTTTTCCCTTAGCATTAACGATAATGCTTAATGAAAATGCGCCAGCCTAATGCTTGCTGAAAACGCGCCGAATGCGACTGTTCAGTTGACAGTCGCATCTTCTGCTCGTACCTGATTGCATGCCTATATATACTTGCTATATTCTCGAGTTTGAGGATAGAAAATTGCTGTGCAATTACCAGAAAACTTGCTCCTCTTTTTGATTCACCAAAAACCCAAACCCTAGTTTGCTTTGTTCTATTGCCTAAAGAACAAAGTGTTCCTCAATTTGGATTGTATCTCACATTCAAATTTCCTGTAACCCAAGGCAAATAGTAGGGAGGAAATATTGAATTCGGACAGCGATTACGCGGTTCAAATTGCTATCCAATCACTTTTCAATCATCACACAAGTACAAGAAGAATACGAAGCATCGATACTCTTACTGCCATTGAAGACCCTGTACAACTTGTTGCTGCGAAGTATAGCTAAAGGACGACCCAGCAACTACATAACGATTTGGTTAGAATTGCATACGTGACTCTGTGGGACTGACATGACCCAGTTCCAAGAAAACTAAATGCCATGATGATGCCATGTTGAATTCAGCATTCGAGGTGCCGATTTCATTGAAGTCGGCAGTGTTATTGCCCGTTGTCTATTTTTTGTATATATAAATTAGAGTTTAGTTAGAGAATATTTAGAAAAATCAAAATTTTATGAATTGAAAAGTCATTGAAGTGAATATGCAAATTTATAGTGACAAATACTGTTTTAAATACATGTGAAAATAGAAGAGCGAGAGCTGCCCGAGAGTATCACGCCAAGAAACACTTTAAGTGTTCGGGTGCTGCAGTAAAAATAGCCCGTGAGCGCGGCTAACGATGATGACGTCAATGAACGGATTTGGAACCTTAGTATCATAATGTTTTGGAAAACACTGTAGAATTCATATTTAGGCTTAGAGAAAGAATTCCAAATATCAAATTATTTAGAGAACCCTCTAGAGGCCGGAGAAGGGAAGGGATGAAGATCGCAATGCTTCCCACAGGATAAAAGTTTCTACTTTTTTTTGTTATTCTTTATACTGTTGCGTTGAATTCCCATGAATATGAGTAGCTAAACTTTTATTTCAATTTAGGGTTTGGATCTTGTGACACATGTTTTGAGACTCTTTTTTTAATGCTTAATTCTTGTTTTTCACTAGTTCTTGTTCTTCGTCCTATAAATTGAATTGTTAGATTAAGTGTAAACTTTGTCGTAAATCTTAGTTTGAAAGCCAATATCCTTATTGTTAATACATATTGAAAACCTTGTTGTAAAGATAAGTAGTAACACGTAGGTGTCGTATTACATTTGTCGAAATATATGTCACCTAGGAGAACCACATAACTTATTATCTTTGCCGCAACAGGTTTATGGTGTATCACCATGGATACTTCAGAATAGTACTTTTGTCGAAATAGCCACATTCTTAACCTGAATTATGATTATTAGATGTCGATGATATATACGTCACGAGTGATAACTCTGAACTGAATATTGTATCTAAATAAAAAACCTGAGTAGGTAAGGCTTTTGTTCAACCACCTCAACCTTTCTTGTTGGCAATGTTGTTTGTTTCCTTTGAAGTTCTGGGTTCTTTAAGCAAATTGATTACTATGTACCACAAGAGGTACTTTTGCTATCACCATGTATATGTATTGGATTCCTTATCCTGTCTTGCACAGATACTACATTCAAGTATAACAATTATCCACTCACATACAATAACATAACTTCCCGAAGAAAATAAAGTTATACAATTTATATGCCGATGCAGATAAATAACAATGACAATATCAAATGAAAATGGCTCCTCTAAATGTCAGCCTTGACTTTGGAAAGTACATCAGCAGCCCATCCATCAAACTTTGCTTCCCCAAGTCCAATGGACAATATACAAAATGCATATAACAACTCCTCCAGTCTAAAATGGGAGGATGCTGACAATGCTCTCTTTTTCTCTCTGCACATAACAAATGAGAGATTACCCAAGCCGACATCACACAGTACAAACCTGATGATTCATGATTCATCTTTTTCGAACCTAGCCCCGAGAAAAATGGGCCCTCTGCAAACCTTTTTTTTATATTGGAACCTCTGCAAACCTTATATGACAAAATATATGATGACGATGATGATTATGACGAAGGTGTAGGGATCCTATACTCCAGTGGCCTTAAAGCTGCCTGAACAATCTCTTGAACTGTTCTGTTCCGTCGACAAATGTATGACATTTCCTCTATAGGGTTTACCAGGCTACCTAGTTCCGCTCCCTGTGTAATTTCATATAGTGCCTGCAGGAATCTTGAGCGCTCCACTTCTGTTAAGGCTGTCAATGGGATTAATGATGAAGTTTCCTTGGCCCATTCTAGTGCATTCAGTCCATATGCGCGAGTAAGGGATAGAAGGGCATAAGTCACCTGTGGAAATAAATTTCATCATCATGTTCAATTGTCGTTAACATTTCCAGATTAAATATTGAGAGCCATGCTTGTAATCTCTATGCAAAAAGAGGCGGAAAAAATGAATTACTGTTTCTATTCGTGAACTGGGAAGTGCACCAGTTAAAGATGCAATCAATATTCTCGTTATGTTAGCGCCTCGCGGAATAATGACACTGTCCCTGATAGACACAAACTGATCACCCTGTTTGGAGCTGGTCATATCAAATATATCTGACAAGAATGACAATATGGAGTTTGAGGCCTCTCTGCATAAGGTAAAGCAACATAATGTAAGCAAATAAAGTTCAGTAGATGCATCGCAATTACTCATTTTTCATTGTTGAGAAACTCAAGATAATTTGTATGCAAAAGAGAGTGAGGAATGCCAGTCACCACCTATGTTGCACAGTAATCCCAATCATAGCGCTATCTACTAATGCAGGGAATACTGGTGAAGGTATAAACAAGTGTGGACAATAACGAATGCATCTTGAGGCTAACAAGAAACAGTCGTCCGCAATATCAGGTCTTGCAGTAAACTCCTGCACATCATGCAACAGTCCTATCATTAGCTATGTTTTAAGTACTCTGCAGGACGTGAAGACTTCTAGATACAGAACATACCACAATAGTTGGTAGGAGGCTTGTCGTTTTGCTGAAGAGTACTTCAATTAAATTTTTTAGGTACGTTGCACATGACTGATCGGAACCAAATATCTGCAAGCACCATCCTTGGCGTCCTCAATAAATGTAACAGTAGTGTGAGGATAAGCAAAAAACAAGATGTACCTTGATGACTTCACTAGAGAGGTAAAGGAAGCATGGCTGGTGGTGTTGCTGATACAAGCATTGTATTTCCTCCAACATTGCTCCGATTGTGACCCCCATATACCTTCCAGAATTGCGTACCTTCAAATATCAAATAACCTACTTGATGAGATGGTGATTCTAAAGTCTAAACTATGCAAAGAAACCATATTATACATAAACTCACAGCATATTTGCAAGCTCGGGAAAGTGACTCCATTGTTCGCATGTCCCAAGCACGGCTATAAAAGAATCATTATAATTTTTGGTCATACAGAGAAGAATTTACGATGTCACATTAATCAAATCATACAGCCGGAAAATCATCAATCTTACCTGTCAAAGATGGCCTTAAATATTGGCCAAAGTCTTTGGATTGCATCTGCCACAGCTTCAGGGTGATTCACGTATCTATAATAAATTTAGCTACAAAATCAAAGAAAATCTATATTAATGAAAGTGAGACTGCAGAAATCAGTTAAAGACATACCTAAATATATAAGCAAAGCGATCGATATGGATAGTCAGCTCGCGCGCAATCTTTTTACACATCACTTCTGGACCTTGATTGACTATTTCCTGATCCAAAAGAAAAAAACTTGCAGATTTTTCAGGAAGGACTTCCAATGAAAGCACATTAGAGAAATGAAACATACCTGTAAGGGAGTGACAACAGGCAAGCATAACGCCTCTAATGCTTTCTTGGCGTTGTCTGGAGGAAGTTCAGTGATGACCATACTGTTTCACGTGATTGTCAGATATTAAGATCACAGAAACATCTCAATCTTCAACCATATATTTGACTAAATAGAGTGGTACGCTCGTACCTTAAGGCTTCAACCAAATGTAATGAATCTTCAGGTGAGACTTTGAAGTTACTCGTTCCGTTGACTGTGCTTTGGTATATATGGAAAAGGCCATCTAGTGACCCACAAAGCTTTTTTCTACAATCTGAATCATTCAGACAAATGGTCAACAATATGCCCATTAAGCTGAAATAAAAAGACGAGACAAGACATCATCAAGTGTTCAGCAGCGTACTCAGCCTGAGCATCATCATACGAGTCATTAATGAAAACGAAGCAACATCAATTGGTCGTCAAGTAATCATACTGGGTATAGTCTTTGTAAGCCATTCATGTAGTCAAACATCTTAGGTGATATTTGGAGTATCATCCCTCACACGTCAAGGCACAAAAAACATCTCGTTCCATGCCAAGTATTTATAACACAAAAAACTTGGACGATACAAAAGTTGAAATCCTATTTTAACTAGAGCCTTGTTTTTGTAAAATGATCAAAACTATCTATCCAATGATGTTAGGGACTGATTTTGAAATGCATGTGTTTACGATCTTCAATGGAAGAGTCTAGAAGATAGATAATGTAGATGTAGACAGCTGTGGATTGTACCTGATTCTTTTTATTGTAATATTGAGAACAAAGCCACACAAATCTGTGAGCAATCAGTACAACATACCATCACATATGTGTCGAAGAGCCAAAGCAGCGGACGCGGCAGTATCTTCTGATGTAACCATTCCACTCATTATGATATCTATGACTGATGGAAAATGGGAAAGGCCGCTGGATGACGCATCAAGCCACTTGGAGTATGCTCCAATGGTCAAGCACACTGAAATTAAAGTAAAATAACATGACTCGCATGATAAAACAAGTGCTATATAATTCTCCCGTTTTAAAACAAAATTTAAGAACAGAGCAAATCTATTTGCTAACCAATGAAACTATCGGATTAACTCCCCGAACAGAAAACTAATATGAATGGCAGTGACAATCCTACTATATTGTTATCCAATAAAAAGATCTTCTAGGTCAATCATCATACTCTTAGCATTTGGTCAAAAAAAGAGGTCCCATGATGCCACACTTCATTCTTCTGTTTGAGCTTTGTTATACTATCAAGCATATTGGCCAAATTTTTTAAAGAAAGAGGCAGCTTGTTGCTCATGACACAACATCTACTTCTTTATTGATGACGGAAAGATTCTACTCCTAATCAGAATATCCGCACTTTTGTAGGTTCAACCAGTTCCAAAAGAGATGCTAGATTGATCAATATTATTGAGCAAGGCATAGATGTGCTACCAGTTTGAAGAAGTTGAGGCTCACGAGGAAGTTTTGGAAGCAACGCCATGATCTGTCGAAGTTCAATATAAATGAAATCGGATTTGAATAGGAATTAATAACCTATAAAAATGTTTCATGCACCCAACTCAAATTATTACAAATGTAAATATCCAAAGATAAAAGATACTCATAGATGGTAAAATTTAACTTCATTAAGCATATTTATTCAGAACATATGACATTTATTCTTTTAATTGGCAGCCAACATGATATGAAGTACTAAAAGCAGGAATATAACGAAACCTGGGGCATTATCTCAGCTTCAGAAGCAGGAACATAAATTGTGATCGCTCGTATACCGTATAAGGCTGCCTCTACTGGACGCCACTCACTCTCTACACCATTTCCACGAGCAGATATAGCCTGAACCATATAAACTGCTGTGAAGGTCCTCCATCACAAATGATTGAACTTAATGTTTACGAGGATATTATAATCATATAAAATGCTGTACATCATTTCCACGTGAAATTAACATATTAAAAATCCAATGAAGCAGACCTCAACAAGCTTTGTAAAAAGAATTCTCAAGGTTGATTCTCCACCCAAGACTGAAGCTGCATCAGCCAACACATCGGCAACAGCTAGAAACACCAAACATGCATTAGAGTAGGGTAACACGTAATGACATTGTTGAACATTGATCAGCTTGAATAGAAATGTATTTAAAAGATGCATAAATACATACAAGTATCCATACTTTGTATAAAACAAACTTCAAATGCCTCGTAGACATAGAGTCACATCTATGGATACAAAGTGTGAACTTATAAGACAAGACAAACAAATTTAAAAAAAAAAAGTAAATATGAGTTACAGATAAACCCTCTTGACTTCAATTAAGAACTGACGACTCGAGGAAATACGGCTAAGAATTATAAAATGTAACTCAATTTGTCAAACACAAACATTAAGATGTGCGAATACAATCCTGATGATAGAATACCAATCTACCAAATGTATACAAACTGCACATCCAATTTTCAATAATCTGCATGAAAATGCACTAACGAACAATCATCTGCAGAATGCTCACCATATCTGGTATGTTTGAAGTCCTTGAGGTCTTCATGCGTGAGTTCTTGATAATCTTGTGGATATTGGATTCGGAAGATAACCTGTAAACAGAATGAACATCAAGAAGAAACATAAAAATTACCAAATCCAATAGTCAAGCAGAATGAACATCAAGAAGTGCAAATCCTCGGATAGATTCTTGTCAGCAGTTGGAACAAGAAGAAATGTTGCAATCAGCTAGATAACCCTTACACGGAACCACAGATTAATGTACTGTTGCAATATACCTCGGTAAAAGTTCAAGTTTACTATAATGAAATAGCCAAATGATATTTTTTTACCAAGAAATCTCACCAACGAAACAAGGGATTCATATGATGATTGAAAAATTTGCAGCCTTCTTTTTCTTTCAGCTTCAATTGACACTTCATCACCAAAAGACGCATAGGAATCCCTGAAATAATGAGCCAAAATGCTCAGAAAGAGGCGTAATACTGATTCTCAGCGACCATAATAGCATTATTGTTACCTTCTTGTTAAGATAACCTGGAGGTTGTGCCAAAAGTTGAATGTCATTGAGGCAATATCATATTCTGGGTGTGCAGCAATTTCCAGCAAAGCAGTTAAAATCAACATTGCTTCATTAGAACCTAAAGAGTTGGAACATTAAATCAGAAAGGCATTGAGAGGTAGGACTCTGAATTAATATTGATGCAAGATCCATAATTTTCCATTGCTGCGGGAATCAGATTAAGCTTTACAAGATGCCATTTGAAATACAATTCCCAAAGGTTAACCAAACATGACATAATTTTATGTTCTTAAACACTAATTAGTTGAGCAAATTTCATTGACTTTTAACTATTGAAAGTCACATGTCTTAGAAAACCAAACTGAGTTTAAATTCTTCTAACTTCAACGGGAAATTGTACATACTAATAACAAATGCAACATATCTGAATTGGGGTGTGAGATATACCAGTTCCAATCAAATCAACATACGAATCACCCATATCAGTAAATAACCGAGCAACTGCTTTCACATCTTCCTCATCCTGAATTTAGTAAATCGAAAACATTAAATGCATTACCTTATAATGTGAATATATACCTATTGTCTTAAGCACTTCCAATTTTCCATCAGGGACAGCACAACGAGTAAGACCTTAGGGAAAGGGCTTTATGGCATCAAAGTTTTGTACTTTTACGAAGAAAGAATAGCATGTTTTTAAGGGAGAAAATGCATGGAAGGCCCCATATAGAAAATACAATGTTTAAATTTTTAACTACTTTTACGCTTAACTGAGATATACATTTAAAAATAAGAAAGATAAAATATTCTAAAGACCGTTTTCAACGTTCGCTTTAGACACCCAAATGGGTACTGCCTGGCGCAAAGTATGCTTGTATAAAATTAAAAGTGTGGGCATGTCCGTAATGAAGTTTTTATGAAACTACTCGAAATTAATTAAAATTGGCACTATAAAAAAGGGGTGGCAACAGCTACAAGATATATCAAAAGCTGCTAACGATGACCATCTATTTCAACACTAATATTTTCCCATAATTCTGTCAAACCACTAATCATGGTTGGAGTTAGAATATGGACAAACCTTTGATGGATCTCGGAGCTGTGGCTGCAGACTCATGACTTGGGGCACTATCACTTGAATCAATGGCATATGCTGAGAAAAACCTCTATCACTTCCCCGTGAAGAGTAATGTATCAGTTCAGACATAACTGAAATGTTCAGGATGCAGTTTTTCAGTTGAGGGTATTTATGCTTGAAAGACAGCTAATAAATTCATCAGGAAGATGTGCATAGTAGTAGAATGCCTTAAATACAATACCATTTACTGCTGCCTCTGAAAGTATATCTGAGTTTAAACTAGAAAGAGCTGTCAGCACCAGAGGGTGAGAATCGAGGACAGCCCCCGGAATCCTGTAAGAAAGAAGAACAACCAGTTCTAAAAGCTGAACGGCACCCTCTTTTTTCTGGAGGTCATAGAGAGCAGTTGAAACCACCCTTTTTCTCGGGGAAGTCACAATAAATTCAAGACCTAAACTTCTCGTAAATTACAGTAAAATGCCTCAGGATGCCTGCTTTTTTTAAATTTTTCAGAAATCCTAAACTGTGTCCGAGTGGTCTTAGTTCTTTCAAAGAAAATCACACAAAACAGATTGGATGATGTACCCGTGTCTCAAACGGAGCCATGAAGCAAATGCCTCAAGAGCCTGCACCAATGTAGTAAAGGAAAAACAATGGTCAGAAACAATTAGCTGCATGGTAGTTAAGTTTCTAGTCTGAACTCGCTCATTCAAATAAATTGTTGTACAAGACAATTAGTACATCCTTACAGAGAACTAGTATCACCGTAAATCATTTATACATTAGCAACACAAACTAGGTTGTCACCGCAAGCTACAAACAATGGTAAGAACCTAATCTCTATGGCCAACTAGCATTCCACGGTTTTTATAGAAGCGAAAAAAAAAGAGGCATCCACTACATGTATTTTTATTTTTGATAATCCACAATCAAAATATAAACATGTAAACTGTCCATCTAAAGTTCTTATTAGATTGTCTTTCGGACGATCAATGCACATGCATGTACTAAGTTTTTATCTTGTTCCTTGAGGGACACCCAATAACAAAAGGGCAAAAGGTTATTTCTCTGCCGACGAGCTGATAAGCATAAAAGTTACTATAAAGGGTGACTATAGTTACACAAAATACATGAGATGAGCTTATCATTAAACTAAGTATTTTCTTCCATAATAGGTTATCTGTCCAGGGGCGGCGGAGATATAGAGCACAGAAATTGATAACTTCAGAAAACAAAGCCAATATTCCTCTGCTGTTCTGGTAATGGATATTCTCTTCTACCCTAATAAGCAAGTATTTACTAACATAACATCTAACTCTAGAACAGAAAATGCATAAATGTGCTTCTCGAAAAGATGTGTCACCTGTTCTTTGAGTTCGCTAAAATTTAGACAAGCTGTTAATATATTTAATGCAACCTCTATTTCAGAGGTGAGCTGCTTCTCAAATTGGCTACGCCTTTCAGAGCGAGCAGCAATTTTATAGTTGAATACTTCCTGATAGTGAGAAATGTGAGCAAAGATTTTGTTAGCAGGGAGACAAATTTAATGAATAACAAAAAGAACAGACCAAAACTTGGTAATGGCCATATACCTCGGGGAGAACTGTAAGTAGTTCCAGGAACCCAGGTATGCACTCCTGGTGAGAATTCATTTCATTTTTGAGCCAATTTAATATACCACCATCTCCCCAGTCTTCTGCGGAGACATGAACAGCAAGGGCGGCTACTGCAATGCTAATCTATAAGCGATGCATTTCAGGATGAAACTTGATAAGTGTTGTTTCAATCCAGACAGCAAATATTTATACAACTGACAAACAATTTTGAAGCCAACCTGAGTTCTCACTCTCGGAGGGCCTTTGTGAAATTTTTTCAATAATGTCTGCATTTGACAACAGAAAGAAAATCATGAGGGCAGCGAACACACGTTTTGAGCATGTAAATCAGACATTCATAATTTTATGTTGCACAGCCAAAACATAAAAGAATTATATAAGGTGGGAAAAGCTTTGGAACAATTGATATCTCTTAATCTCATAGTCATATTAGCTTTAATGTAACCATGTCAGTTCATACATAATGTTAGGAGCATCAGGCAAAAAATTTGGCAGACGGTACAAGTACTGAAGCACTGTGTACGAAACTAATAAATAATAGCAACCAACTTGTCACCTGAATTCATTGTATTGCCCTTCCAAGTACTACCAATCTATGATGATGGGCAAATTCAGAAAAAATTGAGCACCCTGATGTCTATTATGGATAGGGATGCACTAATTACCGTTTATGTCATACAAAATACTACATGTTTTGCGATAGACACGAAATAAATACACACAAGCACACACCAGCAGTTCTTAAATATAAAACCCACCAAAGTAACTTGACCGTAGTTACACTCAGGGGCGGATGCATGTAGTGAGGAGTGGGGGCAACTGCCCCCGGTAATTTTTTAAATTTTAGCTTAATCTTAGACAAATTAGATTAATATCCCAATACGTTTTAGATTTTGCCCCCACTGATTTTAATATTATGCCCCCACTAGTTTAGAAAGTACATAAAATTACCTTTATATTGATATAGATTTTAATTTGCCCCCTATCCAAAAAAATTCTAGATCCGCCACTGGTTACACTACCATATAACATTAAAGGAAACAGTGACTTGGAATGGAAGGTCTACTGCTTTATGATCCTTTGGAGATCAAGTTTCTACGTAACTCAGGAAATCATAGAGGGGATAAATGGAGTCCAGTGCTAAAACCAAAAACTCGGTACTCACGTTGAGGGAATCCCGTAACGGGCGAAATGCTTCAGATGGCAACTCTTCAAAATCTCTTTGTACCTGCATGTAGAAAATACAAATAAAAATAGCCAAACAGTTGTACCGTTATTTGTTACACCGAAACCACATGGTAAACCAATTAATCGTGATTGGTGACTGAGAAAAGGCGCGTTGTTGAACGATCCACACTCAATAAAGTGGATGTTTTACCCATAAAGCTTACTAATATCGCAATACAATAGATACAAAACCACACCTTGCTTCTGAGTGTCTGAGAACAAAATATCAATGTTTCCATGTTGCTCGTTGCATCGTGAAGCAGATTATCAGCAACCTGCCCAAGAGTATAAACATAAAGTATGGTTTCATATGCACTTTCCTTATATTTGGAAAAGGAGTCTAAACATTACGATAGCTAGATCATCAGTGACATATAGAGCCTACTAGCAGGAGCACTAGGAATTTCTATATCTGCACTACGCTAAAGTGCCTATTAGATAATGGGACGTGGTCGGTCCTCAAGTTCACTGCTAGAAAAACCGTCAGGTAAAATGAATTTGCAGTACGGATAGATTACTGGCCATAACAGGACAAAGAAAAAGGTTCTTTCACTTCAACCAAAGAAACTAATTTGGTGGGTTTGGCCAAGACTATTTTGACAGAGTAAGTGATTAACCCAAAACGGTGACAGAGAGTCATTGAGATAAACAATTTTTCAGCTCATATAAGCTGACCTAAACAAGCACATAGGAACACCATGACAACTTACAACTTAAATCTCATCCGTTTCAAATACAAGAACACAGGGATAAAGGGAACTAGAGATAGTGTCTCAAATGGCAATTCTTTATAAATACCCTGAAGTTCAGCCCTTCTGATGCCAAAATATGGTAAGATCTTTGTGGTCACACCAATATTCTTATAAATCACCATGGAAAATATCATGTATTAATCTATTGAACCATATTTCAGAACATCTAGCGATTCAATTATGGTTATTCCAGGTCAAAAGTAACCCTGTGAAACAAAATCTTCTTTTGCACATATGTATAAATGCATTTATCCTGTACAAGGAAGAATGAAAGGAGCAACGACCGTGTGCTGAAATTACATGACAAATCCCACAGACGAAAGTGTATCTAACAACTTAACAGCTTGGCGTGGTTTCTAAAGAAGAAGAGAATGATGACATAGTTCCCACCAATTCAAAACCAAGCTAATGTTAACACTGAGAGCTCATTTCCATTTAATCCATCACACAATCCTCTCACCGTAATCAAAAACCCTCTAAAAATATTGATTTAAAATCCCAGCAAGATATTCAATCCCTGAGCCATATACACTAGTCCCAACTAAATCAACCCCGCCTGCTTAATCCAATAAAAAAATTCGCCCCATCACCCAGCAAACCACGAAAACCTCAATCATACAGCTCATACAGCAACTGGAATCAAGCCGTACCTGCCAAGCATCGATCGTGCGTTGAAATTCCTGCAGCCATCGATCGGCCTGCATGCGTACAGCATCGTCCGGATGATGGTAAAGGGCTTTTAGGGCATCTTTGACTGCGTTCTGAAGGTCCATGACTGAATCGACGACCTAAAGACACTTCAAATCAGCTCCGAGTAAAACCCCAGTAAAATCTCCAAATCCTCAAATCTGTTCGGATTCGTTCAGCGAGCTGATTCAACAAAAGATACGAGAGAGCTTTTTAGCGGCCAATTGGGACGATGTCTGAGGAGGAATACGATGGGCTTTTTTTGGGATTCTGCTCTGATTTTTGGTTTTGTTTTGTGTCAATGGCTGTTTATGGGTCCCGTACGTCCGGGCCCACAACGGTCGGACTCTGGCACGTGACATTCACGTGACGTTATCTTAGCTGACGACGTCGCTCCGAGTGATATATTTCTAGTAGGCCTCTACACAAAACGGTGGCGTTTTCGATGTCTGGTGCTGATGATAGACCGTTATTTCAGGTAAATGCTCAACTCTGATCGATTGATTTCTATTAATGGCGGCAGAGAGCCAAAGGCAACCACCTAACAAAGTTTGGATGAATTTGAGATTATCTGCTTCCTGATCTCTAACTGGAATTTTTGTATCTGTGAAATCTGGGTCGGGATCTACGTTGCCAAAGGTCATGATCATTTGATGTCCTTGCTGCATTTTGATGGGATGAGTTCAAGAACAAAATCAAGTTTGTTAATTTTTTCAAATTTGATAATACTTGGGTGAAGAAAAACGATTTTTCTCGGAGTGTGATTTGCGGTGAAATGGCTTCTCATTCTGTGAGACAATTATTGGAGCAGAAGATGGGGACATTCAGTCATTTTGTGATGTATGTACTTCTTGAATGGATGTTGATACTTTTGCTGTTTATTGACGGGATCCTGGCCTTTTTGTCAAATGAGTTCGCAAAATATTTTGATCTGCATATTCCGTGTTTGTTATGCACCAGAATCGACCATGTATTTGTTCATAGAAATCCTGATTTTTATTGTAATGAATCCATTTGTGAGACGCATCAGAAGAGCGTTTCGAGAATGGCCTATTGCCATGTGCATAAGAAATTGTCAGACATCCGGAGCATGTGTGAGGGATGTTTGCTTTCGTTTGCAACCGAGAAGGACGCAGATTGTGACACGTACAAGTCTTTGGTTGGGATTTTGAATAAGGATCTCGAGTGTTTCGTCGAAGATGATTCAAAAATTCACTTGAAGTTTCCAGGGGCTGTGAGAAAGGATGAGGATATAGTTGAGGTTGAGAAGAGCAGTCCTGAGCACTTTTGTTCGTGTTGTGGTGATCCGCTGAAGGTGAAACTAGCCTTCCCCAAGGGGAATGCTGGTGCTGCCTCGAATAAGATGAAGCAGCTTTGCACTGCTCCTAATCCAACTCCTCGCTCCCCGTACGCAAGAAACTTGGATTTGCCGCATATTCCGTACACTGAGCTAAAATCACTAAAGGGTTCCCAAAGTCCCTTGGATGAAGAAAGTTTGAATGCGGTAACATCAGGTAATTGCATCAAGCTCATCTCATCCTATCTCCTAGTTTTCTATAATGAGCTGCTCACCAATGTCTGAAATTTCATAATGTATTGCTTCACTGGTTCAGATGCAAAAATGCCATTACTGACTGACTCGGAGCGCCTGAATGAGGAATCGAGAACTCCAATTTTCGCAAAAGGAAATAAATACTTCGGAGTTGCACTCTCGGATTCACCAACAGCTAGTCCAAGATGGGCTGCTCGAGTTTACAGAAAATCACCTCTCGAAAAAACAGAAAACGCTCTCGAGTCTAGCGATGGAAACGTTGCAAATTATGAAATCGACGGTGAGTCCATTTTGAACCGTCTGAAGAGACAAGTACGCTTAGACCGTAAGTCATTGATAGAGTTATACATGGAACTGGATGAAGAAAGAAGTGCTTCAACCGAGGCAGCAAATAATGCAATGGCTATGATCACGAGGCTGCAGGCCGAGAAAGCAGCCGTGCAGATGGAGGCGTTGCAGTATCAAAGAATGATGGAGGAGCAAGCTGAGTATGACCAGGAAGCCCTTCAAGTGATGAAGGAATTGTTGGACAAAAGGGAAGATGATATAAAGGTCTTGGAAAGCGAGCTCGAGGTTTATAGGGAGAGATATGGAGCAATAGCCTTGCTTTTGCCGGGTATTGATGAATATGAGGTGGGTGATAATGACTACCAGGAGCTGAAATCACATTCAACTTTCAGCAATAGATCGGAATGTGTCCAAAATTCACCTTTGAATGACTTGGACTTGGAAAATGAGAGATCAGCACTTCTTAAACAAGTCAAAAGACTAGAGAGTAGACTGCAGATGGTTCCGGAGGACGCAGTTAATTCGCTAGAATCAATTTCTAATGATGTTGGTTCAAAGGAAGAAAATCACGGTATGTCACTCGCTACCTTTTATAATTCTAGTAAAACCAATTGACAGAAGTACATTTGGCTTTGTTAGTTTTTTTGTTTTTACTACACAAGGCTAAGAAACTACATGTTTCAGCCACGAGCGGAAGCGAAGGGGCCGCTACTTTGACAAGACAGGTGTCCAACATTGCCCAAAGGCTGCAAGCCCTTGAAGAGGATACTAAATTTTTGAAGCAAGCAGCTCAGACTTTGGAGAAAAATGAGGAAGGGACCACAATTTTATCAGAGATAGCCCAAAATTTGAGTAAACTCAGATTTTTTGGATCAACTTCTGATGCATGATCCTTATCGTGTCGCTATACATCCCAGCACTAGCTGCGTAAGAGTTTTATTTTTCCAGTGAAGACTGCCTGAGAGAAGGTAAAAGATGGAGCTGCAGGAACTCTCAAAAAGGCACCTATGCCTTAATGAATTTATATATATATATATATATATATATATATATATATATATATATACTTGATGATTTTAGTTTTGTACTTTACTGGTGTAGTTGGCTTGATAAATTGTTCAAACTCGTATTCCTCATGTCTCAATTTATTCTTTCAGATATGCATACATCATCTTCCTGCTTGCAGGGTGATAGGATCGCTGATTAGTGTTAAAACTAAACTAAGAACTGTTAGGAACCTAGTTTACGCCTGCAGGTTCTGGAACTTAATATAATGCAGCGGAAAACTACTGGTTTGTCTAAATATCTTTTATTGATAAATAGACTGTACAAAATACATATATTCTGTACACATGCAATAGCAATAGCTACTACGATAACACTTTTGTAAACTACTTACAGCACCACCAATCCTAGATCGGTATAGTAGTCTCGCGAACAAGCCTGCCGAAGGTCTCAGAACCTGAGCTTGTCCAATCCCGATTTTTCTTCACCGCTATCACAGCTGAGCTCTCAAAACTCACTAGCACTCCAGTGTTTGCAGAACTCCAAGTGAAAACTATTTCGTAATGTTTGGGTGCACAGTCTCTTTGGTTTGATATGTGTATATAAGTCTGTTTGGTCTTCAACGGTTAGCTCCCATGATATGCTCACGTTCTGTTTTGATTCCACTCGTTGTAATCAAACGTGGCTTCTGTTACCGAGATTTTCTCCCTGGGTTCCAGTCCGCAAATCTCGGAACAACCCAAGACTCGGTCCTTCCGCTCCACGAGCTGCAGTGCTTCGCGATATGCTCTCAACCGCTTTGTATCCACTTGTTCCATGATCTTCTCGAACTGAATGCAACGGCTGCTTCTTTGACCTTGATTGTTGACCACGCTCCACGGGTTCTAGAACCTCACATACTGTTTTAAGTTCTTGAACCTGCACACTTAACTTGGACGATAAATAGCGTGGTTTTGTCATCATCAACCACTGAGGTACTAACAAATTCCCCCTTTGATTATGACAAACACCCTGAGAAAAAAATGTTCAAAGTCAATTAGAAGTTTCAGAACCCAACTACTAAGTTCCCCCTTAGTCAAACAACAGAAGAACTTTCTCGTGGTCGAGGAACAGATGCCTGACCGATTCCCCCTTAAGGGGTTCCCACTAACTCTTTCCCCCTTTTGGCATCATCAAATAAGGTTAGATAATCCATCAAGGTTATCATTAGTAGAGTTAGTCAACAAAAGTCAGCGTGCCAATACTCATGAAAGTAACTTAAACTTCATAACTAAAAGCAATGTTCAAAGAGGTGCATGGGATCACAAACAAAAGACAATTCATAATCAAAAAATAGGGGATCAGATGTGGTAGGGTTTTAAGGAATAGGGCAAGGACATGGCCGATAGAGATACTTGCATTCTCCCAATCAGGTTTTGGAACATGTTCCTGACGCTCTGCTCCTTAGATCAGCGAACCCCGCTTCAATTACCTTCTTCAGTTCATTGACTTCCTCCTCAATCATCCACTGACTGGTAGACATCTTCCCAACCTCTGATTTTAACTCTGCTAACATTTCCTTGATCTCAGCAACACCTTTCTCAAGCTTACTGAGCCTGCCATCATCCATGGTAGTCTCACTTTCTACTTCCATTGTGTCTTCCTCTTCTGGAACCTTCCTTGGTGCCTTCTTTCTGATCCACCCTAGATCATTGTCCAGCAGAATTCCCCATCTGTGAATCGAGTACATAGTTAAAGGTTTCAGGACAGAAACCTCTTAAGATGGATGGTAGACGTTCTGGAACTGAAGAATCTTCTTCACAAACCTTGCATGCCCAACATGCTGTAACTTGCTGACATACTCCATTTGATGAATAATCATCTTCGGCAGATTTACCTTCTGCTTCCTCATTATTTGATCAAGGACCAGTATTTCCTGAATCTGAACTAAAGCTGGTTTTGAACCTCTGGGCGTAATTGTGTGCACAAGAAATCTGTGAAGGATCTTCATTTTGGGATCCATGTTGAGGGTGGTGAGATCAGTGACATTTGGGTCATAATAGTTGCAGATCTTGAGTTCCATTTCCTCCTTCATCTCCTCTGTGACAGACTCTGGCCATGAACCTTTGGTGAAGGTATCAAAACCTTCATGCTTTAGTCCAAGTTCATATGCCAAGTCTCTACTGGAAACAGTCAGCTCCTGGCCTTTGAATTCGAAGTTTAGATAAACAATTGGTCCTTTTTCCACCTTGGAGACCTTCTTGTAGAACTCAATCACCATTTCTTTATCAACTTCTTCATCATCTTTGAAGAGATTTTCCCACTACTGAAACTTGATCAGGTCATACACTTCTGCAAGCTGATTGCCCACCAAAAACTTCTCATCAATACAAAACTCATCCATAACGATCTTGAGTTTTTCAACCGGTGCAGTAACAGAAGGTTCAGGAACCTTCACCTTCTTTCCTTTCTTTGAAGAAGTCCTCTGCTTCTTTCCAAATCTGGGTGGTTGTTCCCTCCTTTGCACTATTGAAGCCTTTCTCTTCTTAGATTTCCTGCTTGACGGTTCTGGACTCTCATCTCCATTAATAATTTCTACATCATCATTTATAGATTGTGAGTCTTTTTCTTGACTTTGTCCTACTTTAGCAGCATCCACAGGGCCAAGCTCAGAGGCCACAATCTCCACTTCATCTAGCGGATCCAATAGCAGACCTCCATCAGATTCACTAACCGCCGGAATCTCTTTCACCATGGGTATTGAACTATCACCAGCAACACTATTCACTACCTCAGTGCTAGAAGCCCCTCCAGTTTCAACATTTCCTACAGTGCCTACATCGACTGATTCGTCTCCTCCAATCACCTCCATTTCAACAACATTCTCTAACGGTGTTTCTACACTACCAACAGGTACTGAAACTGAGACTGAGATGGGTTCAGTGATTTTACCAGATTCTTCCTGAGTGTTGTCCTCCTTCTCCTTGTTGGCGTCTGTGCTTACCGCCTCAGATCTGGATTGAGAAACCTCCTCGGTTGATGGCGGAATCTCCGGTTGAGCAATCACTTGCTCTAGAATCACCTGATTGATTTCCTCAATTGACATGTTGGAGTCGTTGTTGTTGGCGGCCATTGAATTTAATCGATTAAGAGCTTGAGAGATTTCAAGGAAGAGAGAGCGCTGAAGTTGAAGTGAGGAGTTGTGAGTGCCAAAACTCCAACTTTATCTAGGGTTTTCTCCCAAATTCACGCACTCGTAATTATCACGAAGACTTCTCGTCTTCCCACATGTCAGGTCTTTGAATTTTCAAATTAAAGATCTTTACTCTCGGTCAAATCTAAGCCCAATATCTGAACTGGTTCTGGAACCAAACTGAGAGAATATAGTACCAATACCATGCCATATCCTTCTCAAAGGGTGTTGTGATGGGTCGGCTTAACCATAAGGGTTATTAGATTTGGAAACATCACAATGAAGCACTCAATATAATCACACAGGATATATGTACCTTTAGTGGCAGTAGTCCAGCATTAACAAAGGGTCATTGGACATTCTCGACGAGGTATGAGCTTAGGTGGCTGTGTACTCTTCCTTCACGGGGTTTAGTGGGGTGCAAAATCCGGAAGGTACAAAGGCTTAAGAATAAAAGATCCCAAGCACACGCAGAGAACACACAACCTTTAATTGAGAAGTAAAAAGTAGACTAGCATGTTATCACACAGAGACCTCAGTGACGTTCCAATACTTCAGGCAACAATGAAGGATCAAGAACCCTATTCTAACCAATCATTGAGAGAAGAGTTAAGAGTACCTCATTAAGCGGAGATCAGGCCAAGCGCTATCCTCAGCCTCTCGAAAGGCTCTCTTTGCAAGGCCTTGGTAAGGATATCCGCTACTTGATACTCGGATCTACAGAACTCAATAAAGACTAAGCCCTTTTCGACACAATCTCTTATAAAGTGATGTCTAATTTCAATGTGTTTCATTTTACTATGATGTACCGGATTTTTAGCTACGCTAATGGCACTAGTGTTATCACAGTAAATAGGAATATTATCAAAAAATAGACCGAAATCACTTAGCTGGTTCTGTAACCACAAAAGTTGTGCACAGCATGCTGCTGCTGCCACATACTCTGCCTCTGTCGTTGAGAGAGCTACCGAGTTTTGCTTTTTGAATCCCCAAGAAACTAAGCACGAGCCAAGAAATTGAGTCATTCCTGATGTTGATTTCCTGTCCGCTCGGTCTCCTGCATAGTCTGCATCCGAGAAGCCTTCCAGTACCAGGGACTTGTCCCTAGGGTACCATAGCACTAAGTCCTTTGTCCCATTCAGGTACCTCATAATCCGTTTGACAGCCTTCACGTGAGCTTCCCTCGGATCAGCTTGATACCTGGCACATTGACACACTCTGAACATAATATCAGGTCTAGAAGTTGTAAGGTACAGAAGTGAACCTATCATGCCCCTGCACTTAGTCTGATCTGTGAGCGGTGAGTTCATCTCTTTTGAAAGCGAGTCGGCTGGGGAGCTAGGCGTACTGATGGTTTTAGAACCATTCAATTCGTACTTCAGAATAACTTCTTTCAAGTACTTCTGCTGATGAATCTGAGTCCCATCTGCTTCTTGCTTGATCTGTAGTCCTAAGAAGAATGTGAGTTCTCCAACCATGCTCATCTCAAATTCGCTTTCCATGAGGTTCTGGAACTCCTTGACGAGTGCGTTGCTGGTTGAGCCAAACACTATGTCGTCGACGTACACTTGAACTACTAGAAGATGATTCTTAGTTCTGAGTAGAAACAACGTCTTATCCACAGTTCCACGCTCATATCCGTGCTTTATCAGAAAGTCGGACAATCTCTCGTACCATGCCCTTGGTGCCTGCTTAAGACCGTAAAGTGCCTTGTCAAGTACATAAACCCAGTCGCTATGTTGCTGGTTCTCGAACCCAGGAGTCTGTGAAACGTAAACCTCCTCCTTGAGGTTTCCATTCAGGAACGCCGTCTTCACGTCCATCTGATGTAGCTTGAAGCCAAACTAAACTGAGTAGGTGATGAGAAGTCTAATGGCTTCTAACCGTGCCACTGGTGCGAAAGTCTCGTCATAGTCGATCCCTTCCTGCTGGTTGTACCCTTTGACTACCAGCCGAGCCTTGTTCCGAACAACAGCTCCTTTCTCATCCCTCTTGTTCCTGAATATCCATCTCGTTCCAATGACCTTCCTATCTTTTGGCCGAGGTACTAGTCTCCACACCTTGTTTCTCTCAAACTGGTGAAGTTCCTCGTGCATGGCCTGAACCCAATCTGGATCCTTCAATGCCTCCTGAATGGTGCTAGGTTCCACAAGGGACACAAACGCTGTTAGGGTTCGTTCCCCCTGAACTGCAGCATAACAATGGTAATCTGCAAGTCTGGTACTTGGTCATCTGGACCTCTGATCTCTTGTCAAAGGTACGACATCTCCCATTTCTTCCTGGATTCCTTCACCTTCTGACACTTGATCATCGTCATGATCAAACTGGTCGTTCTCCACGTCTGGATGTTGACCGACATCAGGTACTTGGTCCACCTCAGGTTCTGAAATGTCATCTTCAGACTACTCGTCCAGTATTCCGTCTGCGTTCTGAGCAGGTTCCTCTAAGGCATTCTCTGATTCTACACCCTCTGGTTCAACTTCTGGTTCTACAACCTCATCAGCTTCATCAATGATCTGATTAGCACGAGTTAGCACAAAAATCTCATCATCTGAGTCCTTTTGGTCTGGAACCTCCACTGATTTTTCTGCCATGATTCCTTCATCGAAAACCACATGCACACTTTCTTCCACTTTCCGAGTCTTCTTGTTGTAGACCTTGTATGCCTTGCTATCTGAGGCATATCCCACGAACACACCTGCATCACTTCTTGGGTCGAACTTGCCCAGCTGGTTCTTCCCGTTATCATGAATGTAGCACCTGCAACCAAATACTCTAAGATGTGCTATATTAGGCATTCTACCTTTAAGAAGCTCGTATGGAGTCTTGTTCAAAATAGATCTTAGATAAGCCCTATTGAGAACGTGACATGCTGCGTTCATGGCTTCTCCCCAAAAACTCTTAGGAAGACCACTTTCTAAAAGCATTGTACGCGTCATATCCTGCAAGGTACGATTCTTGCGTTCCACAATCCCGTTTTGCTGAGGGGTTCTGGGAGCTGAGAAGTTATGTTGCACACCATGTTTGGTACACCAACTGATGAACTTTGAGTTCTCGAACTCAGTTCCATGGTCGGTTGTAATACCTGCCAAATTCCTGCTGTGGTTCCTTTCGGTGACCTTTACCCAATATTCAAACTCAGAGAAAACTTCAGTTTTGTTAGCAATGAAAATAACCCAGGTAAACCTAGAGTGATCATCTACTATAACAAATACGTATTTGTTACCTCCCCTTGTTGTGGTCCTCATGGGTCCACAAAGGTCCATATGAACCAGCTCTAAAGGTTGAGTGGTGCTGACCACATTCTTAACTAGAAATGAGGTTCTAGTCTGTTTTCCTCTTGTACATGCGTCACACACATGTTCCAGACCTTCTGATACCTCGGGTAAACCACGAACTAACTCAAGCTTGTGCAACTTCTTCAGCAACCTCATGTTGACATGACCTAGTAGTCGGTGCCACAAAACAGAGTTCCCGGTCCTTGAAGCCAAACAGAGGTACTCCTCTAGATTGAAGTTCAAATCAGTGAGATAAACGCCATCTTCAACAAAACCTTTAAGGAGGATTCTACCTGTTGCAATGCACTTCACATAACAACTGTCATCTGTAAAAACAACTTTGTTTTTACCTTTGAGACACAACTGGTGAACACTTAGCAAATCATACTTCAAACCATGAACCAACCTGACTTTATCTACACTAATTTTTCTGTTTAATTTGATCATACCTTTTCCGAAGACCTTACATTTGCTCTTGTTAGCAAAGGTTACAGTACCTCCGGAATGGTGTTGAAGAGAAGAGAACCATTTCACACTTCCGGTCATGTGCCCTGAGCACCCACTGTCGACCATCCATGGATGCTTTCCTCTCTTCTCCTGCAAAAATGGGATTAGTTCTTACGAACCCAAACTAGCTTAGCTGCCTTGGGTCTATGATTAGAACTAGATGAATTGCAGTTAGTATGAACATCAGATGAATTATTAGTGTTTGTAGTGGGAATTTGATTCCCTCTGTTTGGTTTGCTTGGTTCTGAATCCCTCTTCCGAGTGCTAGGTTTTGGAACCTTCTTCAGGGAAGTTTGTTTGCCTATCTGTTGAGGTTTTTGAACCTTGTTTTGAAGGGTTCTTCCTGGACATTTGTTCCACAAGTGTCCGATCTAACCACAATGGTAACATATCTTTTCCTCTTTGAAGTTTGTCTTCTTACATTCAGCCACTTTCCTCTTTTGTTTGCTGAAATTGATGCCCTCCGAGTGCTTATCTTTGGTGTACCGGTTCCACATATGAAATCCCTTCCCATAGACTTTTGCATCATCATGAAGATCAACTTTTGGTCGAGGAGTGCTACGTGGCTCTCCAACCTTTTGAGGTTGCTTCAGTATTGTCACCTCACCATAACCAAGTCCGGGTTTGGACTTCTTTCCCTTGGGAGCAGTTACTACCTTCTGCTTAACAGGTTCCTGAACCTGTGTCTTAGCGGTAGGTCTCTGAGCACTAGCAAGTTGTTTCTCCAATTGCTGAATTTTGATTGCTTGCTGATGATTTTCCTCAAACATTTCACCCACTTTGCCATCTTGATCAGCAATGATGTCTTTGAGCTCATCATTCATAACTACCAATTTTCTAATGATATCTAATAGCCCTGAACGTGAATTAGTATTTGAAGAAATTGAATTCATAGAAGAGAAAGATACCTCAGAGTCAGAAGATCCTTCTCCAGCCATAAGACACACATCGCCTATTTCAGAGGTCTGATACTTAGACTCCAGTTCAAGGTCACTGTCAGTTACGGATCCATCAGCTCCTCCCCAAGCGCACATGGCCTTCTTGTCCTTAAACTTGTCATCGTTGGGCTTGTATTCCTTTTCTTTCTCCTTCTGAGACTCATCATATTTCTTTTTGTGGCAATCCTTCTGGAAATGTCCTTTCCTTTTACAGTAGAAGCATTCATCCTTTTTGGTCGGACTGCATTTTGAAAACCTACGAGGTTCCTGAACCTCGCCATGTCTCTCCTTGGCGACTTTGAGGGCCTTTGTCAGTAATGCTAGTTCTTCGTCAGATTTTGAAGAAAACTTGCCCTTTCCTTTTTCAGTAGACTCCTTGTCCTTCGAGTACTTCAACTTTTCACCCTTGCTGCCCAATGCGACCTGTCGAGAAACCTTCTGAGGTTCTCGATCCTTATCCAGTAGCATGTTGCTATCCAGTTTACCAACCAGGTCTTCCAAGGTCAACTGTTTAGTGTGGGCCAAGGCTTGCATGGTCCTTACAATGTCATTCCATTCTGAGCTCAATCCACGAAGGAACATATGATTAATCTCCCACTGTTCATATCTCTTTTCAAGGTTCGCAAGGTTTGATATACAACCTTGAAATCGAGAATGAAATTCATGAACTGTTTCGTTCTTGTCCTACCTAAGATTAAACAACTCGGTTTGAGCAGCAAGAACTCGGTTCTTCTTGACATCTTCTGATCCCTCATAGATTCTCTTGAGTGTCAGCCAGATTTCCTTTGGACATTTGAGGTGCGAAACCTTCTGCATATCACCTGGTTCCAAAGCCGCGTGAAGAACCTTCATTGCTTTAGCTGTTTTCTCAATGCTTTTGAAGTCATCCTTTGTGTATGAAGCCCTCGGTTTTTCTTTTGTTGCATCGTTTGGATCCGGAATGACCTTTCGACCTTGCTCAACCACTTGCCATACTTCACCATCTGTGCCAAACACATGAGCTTCGAACTTGACAACCCAGGTTGCGTACTCGCCGGGTTTCAACTTCGGGGGATTTGACAAGGAATCACATGACATACCTGCAAACTAATCAAGATCTGGAACCTGTCGGCTCTGATACCAATCGATAGGATCACTGATTAGTGTTAAAGCTAAACTAAGAACTGTTAGGAAGCTAGTTTACGCCTGCAGGTTCTGGAACTTAATATAATGCAGTGGAAAACTACTGGTTTTTCTAAATATCTTTTATTGATAAATAGACTGTACAAAATACATATATTCTGTACACATGCAATAGCAACAGCTACTACGATAACACTTTTGGAAACTACTTACAGCACCACCAATCCTAGATCGGTATATTAGTCTCCCGAACAAGCCTGCCGAAGGTCTCAGAACTTGAGCTTGTCCAATCCCGATTTGTCTTCACCGCTATCACAGCTGAGCTCTCAAAACTCACTAGCACTCCAGTGTTTGCAGAACTCCAAGTGAAAACTATTTCGTAATGTTTGGGCGCACAGTCTCTTTGGTTTGATATGTGTATATAAGTCTGTTTGGTCTTCAACGGTTAGCTCCCATGATATGCTCACGTTCTGTTGTGATTCCACTCGTTGTAATCAAACGTGGCTTCTGTTACCGAAATTTTCTCCCTGGGTTCCAGTCCGCAAATCTCGGAACAACCCAAGACTCAGTCCTTCCGCTCCACGAGCTGTAGTGCTTCGCCATATGCTCTCAACCGCTTTGTATCCACTTGTTCCATGATCTTCTCGAACTGAATGCAACGGCTGCTTCTTTGACCTTGATTGTTGACCATGCTCCACGGGTTCTAGTACTTCACATACTGTTGTAAGTTCTTGAACCTGCACACTTAACTTGGACGATAAATAGCGTGGTGTTGTCATCATCAACCACTGAGGTACTAACACAGGGTCATTTTGATAGTCAGTTTTTTGGAAACCAGAACGAGGAAATATAAACTGCATACAGTATCTATCACTACACCATTTTTCAGATTAGGATATAGTTTTATTCCGTCGCGTAATGTGCTATATTGGTCGCATAATGTTTACGCGACACTGTGTACGTCGCGTAAAATTTGTCGCTAAATCCTAGTAGCGTAATGTCGCGCGACAATTTGAAAAGTACACTTGTCGCGTAATGTAATACTCTTACGCGACATTTCCATTAAATAGTCACATAAAACAGGAATGGGTTGTATGCATATGCTACATTTATAATGGACATATATCAATGCTATTAATACAATAATTATTAAATAAAATTTAATATTCGAATTTACATTTACATAAATCATTGAATAAAATTTATATTCAAATTAAAAATTACATTATTAAAAATACATGTACTGCCAGTACAAAAGTTCAATCCCAAAAATGCATTACAAGATTGCTCTTTGGAGCTTAACAAGATAAACACTACATCAACTCTTCAAGCGACAGATGCAAGGGTGGCAAGTGTTGCTCAGTTAGGAAGAAATAATCTTCGAGTACCAACAACTTTGTGACTAATAGTTGTTTTCGTAAAAATCCCTAAGCCTTCCTTGCTTTCCACCCTCATTAATACTTCTACTAAGTACACCTTTCACACATGATGGAAACAACAATTAAATTTCAGAACAAGCAACTCTATCAAAAAGGTAAAACAAAATAAAAACAATCCAAAGCCAAACAAGTAACTAAACATGGATTTTTCTCACTTGGGGCCTTGGAATCTCCATCAGACTCATGTTCATCAAAACTGCAGAATGCTGGCCATGGCTTAAGGTAGTAGCCTTCGAATCGGCCGCAACTATATACCCTTTGATGGTGAAGGCAGAGGACAGGTGGATGAGGGTGATGAGGATGAAGAAGGAGCTGGGGATCCAACTGGAGGAAAAGAATGGGAATTTCTCAGTGAATGTGGAGGTGTACATACTGAGTGATAACCTGGTAATGGTGGACGTGAAGGAAAAGGGTAGAGCTGAGGATGAAGGTGGACTGTGGAGGAACAAGGTTGATTGAGAATATGAGTAGGGTTTGTCAAATGGGTAGGGTTTGTCAAATGGGCCGGCCATTTATTTGGGCCAAAACACACCTTAACGCGACAATTTATTTAATATGAGTCGCTTAAACCAGTCGAAATACATTTCAGATATTTCTTCCCGCTCTAAAAATTCATTTCCCCCAATATCGAAAAGACATTCCCCCCAAAACACTAAGTTTTACGCGACAAATTATAACTAATTGTGTCCCATAAAATGGACAGACAAGTTTAAACACAAAACAGTCCCACGTCTTTTGTTAGATACCAACAAGGCAGGGGTGTACTTTAGAGTACACTGTTCTGCATTTAATTTTTGTCTGTTTACGCGACATACATTGGATACCAACGTCGCGTAAGACTAAAACTGTAGGTTCCCTCTTTTACGGCGAATCAATTTCTAACTTAAAGGCGTGTATCAATGCCAGCTACGTATGGGTCGATCTAATTTTTATGATTACGTGACATAATTCAAGTTGTCGCTATACTAACGTCGCGCAATACATTTAACGTGACATAATGAGTCCGTCGCCTAAACAAAGGTCGCATAAAGATAATAACGGGAGATAAATAACGTGTCGCTTAAAAAGAAGTCGGATAAACCCCTTTATGTGACAATATTTATGGCGTCACTTTAACTTTTGTCGCATATTGGAGTTTTTGCGACAAGTAAATCAAAGCGGTGTCCTATAAACCATTATATGCGACAAAACTGTTGCGACAATATGCAAAGTTTGTCGCGTAGGATGTAAAATGGTGTAGTGTATCTTGAATGTGTTAATGATAATTTCTATAATCTGTCTGCTGTATGTAGTTTCGTCTTGGATTTTATATATACGTGCACATGCACTCCAAGTAGAATAAACTTTTATACAGAGAATCTTCAAGCAGGCTACTATGACAAACCTCTACTAGGCATCATATCAATGGGTACACTGGAGTAGTGTAGCAGAGAGTGTGGTTTATGACATGAACATTGTGAAGAAAGCTGATGGTGAGGATAGCCAATGGCGGTTCCAGCGGGAGAGGGTCCAAAAATAAAAATTACAATATAATTTGTACTTATATTTTATACCAAAAAAGTCTTCCAAGTCATTAATTTCATTCAAAAAGAGATCAATAATTCGATATGGCGGACTACAAAATGGATCACTAAATTAGAAAACAGCCACAAATAATTATTGCCAACAAATAATTTTCTTGCCAAACTTTGTCTTTGATCTTTAAAAGAAAAGAATAATATCTTAGCATTCTTGTGTGCGCTACCAGCTGCTCCAACATGAGCTCTATATCTCTCGGGAGCATGCTTCAAGTTTCGAAATTCTGTTTTAGTAAACACATCATTTCCAGAAGCTCCTTTGAAAAGATAAACCAATAGCAATATGCTCCATCTTTAGACACACTATATTCTAACCATTCCTATGTCTTGAACCATACAGCGCGAAAGCCCCTTAATTTGTCTGTATAAGTTTTTGGAAAAGCATGTGAATGCGGTTGACGAGGACCTTGTGCCACATATGCCCTCCAAACATCATCTCTAATCGAATTTTCATAATCATTGATCGGTTTCCTCAATGCCGGATCATTAACAATTTCAAAATCCCTCTCACATTCATTCTCCGTTCGAGTTCTTTTAGATGACATTAGTACCATGCTACTAGCGGCATTACCACATGCAATTTGACAATATAAAACAAAAAATCTCTAATGAATCTTGCACGACTGCACCGATAAACTGATAATAAACCAATGGACGTCTATTCTGCAATCGACCACATTTACACAAACAACAAAACTGATCCTACCAAGTCCCAAGTGACTAACCTTTTACACAACCATATGGCTTCACAGCAAGTCTTAAAAGAAATCTCAAATCCTAGTGTTAGTTTAGTTCCCAAATGTATTTTTCCATGTTTTTTGCAAAACCAATCATGTCGGCTTTCCATGACTCAGTTTTAAACTTCACATGGTGACCAAACATACATAAAAAAATTAAAATCCCATCTTTTCATATAACTCAGAAACCCATCAAAACCAGACCTTGTAGCTTAAGGAAAATCGACAAAAATCACCCCAAAATCTGACGTTGTAACTTCCGCCTTTCGTGTTTGGCCGATCACCGTGACTGAATGTCTGAATCTCAATGGACAAAGCACAGTAGCCGCAAGTTGACTGGAGAAGTAGGGATGGGCGCTACCCGCTGGGCCAACAAAATCACTTTTGGGCCTATTAAATTAGTTTTCAAAATTTCAAATAATAGATATAATATTATTTATGTAAAAATTATGGAAATATGAGACAGGTCCCGGGATCCCACGGAAACCCCCTGCAGCCGCCTCTGAGGATAGCGATAAGTTATCATTTGTTGCATATCATGTTGCTCTTTCAATCCCCCTCCCTAGCTACATGCATGTGCAACTGCTATGATGGTGGTCATTGAGCATATTGGCTTGTTGGTTATGTCCTTATGTGCCAAACATCATCCCCACATAGTCAAATCCTGTCACGTCAAGCTAACATATCAATTGGATTGTCGCAATGAAATCCATAGACTACTCAGATCAGAAACTGATTTAATCATAGTTGGTTGAAGCTTATTTGACAATAGTGCTGATAACCAAGAAGAGAGTTGTTATTGTTAGAATAATTTCATACCCGAAGATCGTAATACCCCAATCGTGTCAATCAAGCATACAGAAAAATACAGAAGATGCAACCCTCCGTTGATGACTCTGAGAACTCTTCTGGTTATCACCGGCAGTGGATCTTCCAGTTTCTTCGCACGACCTTATGCCAGAATTATTGGAGAGAAAATAAGACTGAGAGCGTACGTGAAACTGGGGACCACTACCTATTTATAGCAGTGTACATAACTGTTATAAGTTTTCATAATTACGAATCCTTCCCCTCAAAAGAAACATATTTACGAACCAGTATCTACACATATGTTTAAATATTCCATGATCACCTTAATTTATATACTCTAAAGCCAACTATATAATAGATCACTTTAATATTGACTTATAAATTATGATAGTAGACACATCTTAAACTATTCATTATGATCCAAACATTAGATTATAAAATAATCTAACAATCTCCCACTGGATCATAAATGTAAATCTAACTAGATGTGTAACTTTAGTGATATCAAATGTACTATCATATAGAGTATATCCCAAAACAATCTTATCCATCAATTATACTGACATAGGATCAAGCCAGCATTCGTAGCATTAATCGTTACGGGACCGAACTTGTCACGTATATCAGCATAACCATAGATCAATCATGGATGTGTAGCATGGAAATTACATGAACTGTGATCTACACATGTGTATTTTCAACTGGTCACCTTTACTTTATGGAGATCAATCCTTAAATCAAAATATAACAGAGTGCAATGTACACTTCAATTCTGCAGAACTTAAATATATAGTACATATACAACATAGAGAAAAAGAAACATATTCGTAACATAAAACTCCCACTAAATCCGGATATTCTCAAACTCCCACTAAGGCTCTTACATGGCAGAAAGATTACATTTGCAACAACAGCATCAAATTCACTTCTCCACACATCATGAGTAAGTTCCTGACTTACCAAAAATGCTCACCTGCTCATCAATATTTTTCCTTGCAAATTTCAGAAGTGAAGGAGCCAAAGTCCTTCACTGAAGCTGCAAAGGATCGAAAGTGACTTGATGCTATACAAAAGGAGATTTCTGCATTGAAAAAGAATGAAACATGGGAAATTACTACACCTCCACCAAGTAAAACTATTGTAGACAGCAAATGGATTTACAAAGTGAAATTTCTAGCTTATGGTAGTGTTGAAAGATACAAGGCAAGATTGGTAGCCAAAGGTTTTACTCAAGTTGAAGGCATTGACTACCAAGACACCTTTGTTCCAGTTGCTAAGATGACTTCAGTACGATGTTTTCTTGCTGTGGCAGCTGCAAAACAATGGCCTATTTATCAAATTGATGTCAACAATGCTTTCTTACATGGAACTCTTGATGAGGAGGTTTATATGAAACTCCCTATTGGTTTCTATCAAAAGGAGAAATCTCAAGGACAAGCTTGCAGATTGCTGAAAAGTATTTATGGACTCAAACAAGCCTCTAGGCAATGGTTTGCCAAATTCAGTGAATCTTTGATGGGCTTTGGTTTCACGAAAAGCTTGAATGATTACTCCTTATTCACACTGGACAAAGGAGGTGATTTCAATATGCTGTTAGTGTATGTTGATGATGTGATATTAACTGGTACATCACATAGTCTTATTTCAGATATAAAAGAATATATTCACCATGAATTTCAAATCAAGGATTTGGGAGTTCTCAAGTATTTCCTGGTATTGGATGTGGCTAGGTCAGTTGATGGCATTTTCCTCAATCAAAGAAAATATGCTTCGGAGCTTTTAGAATCCATCAACCTCACAGACTGCAGGCATGTCAAAACACCAATGGAGCTAAAACATAAACTCAGCCTTTCCCAGGCCCCTCTCTTGGATGACCCCCCTGCAGTATAGAACCTTGGTTGGGAAGCTCATTTATTTAACCATCACAAGACCTGATTTGGCCTACACTGTCCACATCCTCAGTCAGTATATGCACAAGCCAACTGTTGATCATTTGCAGGCAGTTCACAGGGCATTAAGATACATCAAAGGGGCTCCAGCTCAAGGCCTTCTTTTCCCAGCCTTATCTGACCTGACCATTAATGCCTATTGTGATGCAGATTGGGCATCATGCCCCATCACAAGGAAATCCATTACTGGTTATTGCATAACTTTGGGCCCTTGTGCTGTCTCATGGAAAATAAAGAAGCAACCAGTCATCTCCAGATCATCGGCAGAATCGGAGTATAGATCAATGGCCGCTACCTGCTGTGAACTAACTTGGTTAGTCAGATTGTTAACTGACATGAAAGTTCAAGTTACTTCCTCTATACCATTGCATTGTGACAACAAAGCAGCCATCCATATTGCCCATAATCCAATTTTTCATGAGAGGATGAAGCATGTGGAGTTGAACTGCCACTTCATCAGGTTACATGTTTGCTCCAAGTTCATCAAACCTGTCTATCTGCCTACTTTGGATCAACCTGTAGACATATTTACGATGCCTTTGCCCCTAGATCAACTGCTTTGTAGCAAGCTGGGAGTTTCAAATTTTCTACACTCCGCAGCTTGAAGGGGGGTGTTACAGGTTGATAATTATGTAGGAAAGTGTGAACTTAGTCAAGCCTTTTTAGGGTTTCTTGTGTAAAGTTGGCCGTTTAGGTGTTAGCTGAAACTGAGTTTTACATTTGGTCTAAACGTCGTCGTTTGCTTTGAGTCCAGTTGTTGTGCGAAGCGGCGTCATCTAGTTTGTTAGAGAACCGTTGTATTTAAAACAAATTCAGTTCAATGAGAAATACACAAGTTTTTCCCAATCGTATAGTGAGCCTCAAAACCCTAGTATTATCCCTAATTCCATTTCCAAGCGGCCAAAATTCCTCCATTTTTACAATGCCGGTAGGCAAGGAACCGGTTATGTTATTATCGGTTTCCCATCTACCTTTAAACTTAAAATTAATGACGTGGTTCGATTTTGGGCTTACGTGGTCAGGTGGGAGATGAAGTGGCATACACCAGTTAGTCACTTATGTCACACAGTTAGTATCAGTTACACAAGGACTCGTCGCATAAGTATCCTTGGGCGACTGAGAAAGACCGGTTTGTCGCCTAAGTTCACTTATACGTGTAACATACCAAAGTGCGTTACATAGGTGTACTTAAGCGACAAGTCCTTATGTAACAGGCCGAAGTTTGTCACATAAGTGTACTTAAGCGACACGTACTTATGTAACTCACTCAAACTCTGTTACATAAGTGTTCTTATGTGACTCGGCTTAGTTTGACCGACATAGTTAGTCGCTTAAGTGTAATACATAAAGTGCCACGTAATCTCCGATAATTGAAAACATTGACTATCTTACGTTTGACCATCGTACTATTGTATTTAAGTGGACCGGTACACCAACCATACGCTTAAGCGACTGATATTGGCGAAGTGAGTCACGAAAGGACTAAAGCATTTAATGAGGAAACATAAACTTTCTTCACCCACCTTTCTTCCTCCTTCACTCCCACATTTCATCCCCATGGATGAAAACGTACGCAGCAGCTCCTCCATTGGAAAAAGCAAGGTAAATATGTTTTGATTTATGTTTTGAGTTTTACATTTGTTAGTTGCAAAGCACCAAATGTTGATTTGCTTTAAAAAAAGATTAGTTATGAAATACTTGGTGTTTGTAATATTATGTTGATTTTGGTTTTTTATGTTTATGAAGGTGGAAGTTGACAATGGATAAAAGTTGGATGGGGTTAGAAAGGGGTGATTCACGTTATATTCAAGGGCTTGTTGATTTTGTTGAATTTACGAAGCAAAACGGAAAAAATACACATTTGTGTCCCTGTAGAAAGTGTTTGTTGGTTAGAGGAAGAATTTCTATGAAGGAGATGTTTGTCCATTTGATTAATAACGGTATGATGATTAGTTACAATACATGGACATCACATGGTGAAAAGAGTAATGAACCTTCGGCATATCAATCGAGACAAGGATGGCTTGCGGAGAGGTACGGAGACACAAGTAGTACTGGTGTTACACATCACCAACCAAACCGAACCTTGGAGATTCTTCATGATCAATTTCCCTTTCAACATATCCATGAAGAGGATCATATGAATATGAATGCAGAGGATGGTGATTCAGACAGTGTAATGGCTTATGAAAGGTATAACAATCTTGTAGGTGAAGCCCAGACTCTTTTGTACAAAAGTTGTGACCATACCGTACTTGAAACTATATTGAGGGCAATGCAAATGAAAGTTGGGAGTCAACTGTCAGACAAGGGGTTTGATAAAATGCTACATAACACCAAGAAAATTCTTCCACCGGATAACAATTACCCTGGTTCCTATAAAGATGTGAAAAAAGTTGTGAGGAATATGAGGTTGGGTTGTGAGACGATACATGCTTGAGAGTATGGATGTGTGTTGTACAACAAAGAGTTCAAAGATCATCTTAGTTGCCCCGTGTGTGTCGAGGCAAGATACACCCAATGTGGAAGTAAAAGCAAGGTTCCAAAAAAGACTGTAAAGTACTTCTCCTTTGACTCCAAGATTGGGGCGTCTGTATATGTCACCCCATATTGCAGGCCAAATGAGGTGGCACGCCATTAGAAATGAAACTGATCAAGAGTACATTAGGCATCCTGCAGATGGGGAATCATGAAAAAATTTTGACAAGGAATTTCCAGAGTTTCCAAGTGAGATCAGAAATGTCCAACTTGGTTTAGCCAACGATGGTTTTAATTCGTTTGGAGCATCAGACCTCTCTCACAGCACATGACCTATTTTTCTTATTACTTACAATTTTCCACCCCATATATGTATGGAGAAGGAGTTCAACATACTAAGTTTGTTGATATCAGGCCCTAAGTCTCCTTAAAAGTGCTTAAATGTGTTTATGAGGCCGCTTATTGATGAGCGTAAGCTGTTATGGGATGAGGGATGTTGTACATTCGATCGATATATTGGGTCACCATTTATTATGAAAGCGGCAGTGATGTGGACTATAAGTGACTTTCCGGGTCTAGGCATGTTGGGAGGCCTTAAGACAAAAGGGTACAAAGCTTGCCCCTTATGTCTAGATGAAATCGATGCTACTCATATAACAGGTAGCATGTCTTATCAGGGCCACCGAAGATGGCTCCATAGAGATCATGATTGGAGGTATGCAGCTCATAGATTCAATGGCCGAATCGAGAATAGGGACCCCCCTATATCATTTTCGGGTCCTCACATATTCAAACAAATAATGGCTCATGATTACCCCACTCTCAGCTTGCATCCGCAGTTTAAGCCTAGAGGAAGCGCTGAGAAACTTTGTTGGACACACGTGTCCATGTTCTATGACTTGCCATATTGGCAATCAATTTCTCATCCGTATTCGCTTGATGTCATGCATATAGAGAAGAATGTTTTTGATAACATAATTGGAACCTTACTTGGGCTTGAAGGTAAGACCAAGGATGACATCAAGACTAGAAAAGGTTTAGAAGAACAAGGGGTACGAAGAAAGTTATGGTTCAAACCATCCGGGTAAAAGAAAGAGAAGGCGAGTAAAGCACCTTACACTATAACTCCGAATGAAAAGGTAGAAATCCTTGAACTTATAGAAGGAGGTCAAGTATCCCTATGGGTACACAGGAAGTTTGAGGAAAAAATTAATCTTGGTAACAAAAAAATTATTGGATTGAAGACACATGATTGTGACGTGATGTTGCAACGCCTGCTACCGGTTTTCATTCGACTTTATTTGCCATTCAATGTGGTAGACCCTCTTATATCATTATCACACTGGTTTCGGAGACTATGTTTCAGAGAGTTAGTAAGGGAGGAGGTGAATAGCATGAAGTTTGAGATAGTTAAGATTCTGTGTCAGCTAGAGAGAATATTTCCGTCGGCATTCTTCACAATAATGGTACATCTCATGGTTCATCTACCTGATCAAATAATCTTGAAGGGGCATGTTCACTATAGTTGGATGTACCCCATGGAAAGGTATGCAAATACGACATTAATTAATTGCTCATCATTATATAATTATATGACCATATATATATATATATATATATATATATTGCATAGCTAACATTTTGTATATTTATTTACTTTATGCATGCAACTTGGGGAACACAAGAAATATCTGAGGAACACACATTATCCGGAAGGTTGTATTGCGGAACAATATTTTGGTCACGAGTGTGTCATGTATTGTAAGTTGTACATGGGGGAGATCGAAGATGCAACGGCAGATCAAGAGGAAGAACATTGAGACATGTCAGTTACGTCACATGTCATCAAGCCGATGGGGTACATTAGACGGATGCAACTCCAAAAAGATGAGATAGATGTCGCTCATTGGTCAGTGATGGAAAATTGTGAAGAGGCAAGGGAGTATATTTACAAACATGAGAATAAATACTACAAGGAAAACCCCTCTGGTGATAACGACACACGGGTTGAAGATTTTTCACGTCTATTTGCTTTATTTGGTAATTTGTTATATCATCAATTTTATATATTCATTGGTAGTGTTTTATGAGCAAGTGCACTAATTTCATAATTCTTGACGAATTATAGTCCACTTAAGACGAATAATAACATAATTCGTCAAAATTGGACTATAATTCGTTAGAATTCGTCCATGATTTTTGACGAACTATAAAATAATCACGACGAACTATATAATAGTGAAGCCAAAACTGAATATAGAAACATTGAATTTTTGATTCATTGACCTTACAAGGGTATAGCTTAACATATGACGGCTACTAAACTAATACCACTGGATGTCAATCAATACAAATTGATCCCAGCTTTCCATTTCTGATTGTTCCAGCATCCCAACCCCCTTGTTTTTGTGAAGCTAACATTTCAACCTTATCCTTCAAACTTGTGAACAACTCTCATGGCAGGACATTCATTCATTCTTCTTCTTAAAATTACCCTGAGGAACTGAATGCTACTTGTTTTGTCACAAGGCAATAAATTTGACTGCTTTTCAACATCTAAGCTCTGAGGATTGTGCAAAAGCTCTTCAACTTCAGATTTGATTTCCTCAGCGATATCTTTGAACCAAGTTATAGAAACAAAATTCTCATCCATGTAACGGCAGGAATGAAGTCTTGTAACCCATTTTTTCTGATTTATACCAATATTTTTGTCCATAGCTCTCCAAAAACATAGACGCAGGATGGACTTCATACACAAGCGATACAATTCGCGGTCTAAGAAATCCAGATAATTGTTCAATAGTATAGGAGAAAGAACGTCCTCTTGCGGCAGACCCTGGCCTAAAGGGATACCCCAAAACAGTAAATTCAGTACCTTTGCAAACACAAAGGATTCGAAAATCCAGGAGAAAAACACACAGAGCAAAAATACACAGATGATCCAAATTTACAAAACAAATCTAAACACCTTCCAAGTTCCCACTTTTCAAAATCCATAACAAATTTACAACAAAAAGTTTCAAATGACAAGTTCACCATCAAAACCCTTGTGCAGAGTCCACCGCACATCACAACAACTCCAAAAAATCACATATTTCACCCCAAGAACAACACCCAGCAGGCCACGACAAAATCTAGAGTTTCACACGCCAAGAAATCGCACAAAATAAACTCGAAATCGACCGATTGAACACAATCTTACCCACGTCGCCGTTGTTCGTCTTCACTCACAATTTCCTGCAGTTGGAGCCTCTGTCTGTATCACAGATCATTAGAGGTTACGATTGAAAAAAATAGGGCTGAATCTACTCGATAAATCAGAAGACTTCGATCATCATCACCGCCAGCCTTGGATTCAGATCCGCCAAATTTCTTCGGGAGTAGTAAAATTAAGTCGACATCAAATAGGGATCAATCGGTTACGTGAAAACCTAATTTTATTAATGTATGTCAAATTTGCTCTCAACACATTAAAAATTAAAAATAAACATATTTATTTACAATTAATCAGACCATCCAAAAGATTAAATGAATGATTGAGATAACTTTGTATTTTTTACAATAATTATCACTTTGCACCTGATCCTAAATCATTAAATTTGAAACTACAATGACAGACTTAAAACAGCAATGATCAGACTTAAAACTATTACTTTAGCAATGATCGGACTTAAAACAACAATGATCAGACTTAAAACTATTACTTTAACAATGATCAGACTTAAAACTATTACTGTAGTTTTAGGATAATTATACCCTCGCATCTGTTATGTATTTTTAAATAAGTCCATTTTAATTTTTTTTATTTACAAAAAGCGCCCCGAATTACGATTGGTCGAAATATACACATGACAATTTTTAATTGGGTTTTTAGTTTTTATTTATAACTATGATTTGTATTTGATCCGAATCCGAGGTACAACAACTCAAAACATTTATTGCTTTTAACATTTAAATAGATATCATTATCAAAAAATATATTTAAATAGATTAGAAATCCATCTTATTGATTTACCTTTTATACAATAAAAAATGCCCCATCTCCTAAAATTAAAAGTTTACATTTATTGCCATCTCCTATTGTTGCTAGATTCAAGCCGGTGTTGAAGTGCTATCATAAAAAGAACAAAACAAAAACTCGGTGTTTGAGTGATTCCAAGCTGGGTAGGACTTAGGAGTTGGTCGACTTGTGTTTGAATTTGGGGATTTGTAAAGTTTGATTGTTATGAATGTTAATTGAAATTTTTTTGTTTTCGCCCTAAAAGCCACTCTGTTCATACCTTTTGTCATATTTGAAGTTTGGGTTTTGATTTTGTCACAATGGTAATGAAACCGACATTATCATTGTCGACCTCATTGAATTCGGCACTATCAATGCCGATTTCTTTCAGAACCAGTGACTTCGATATTGCCAGTATCGGGTTCATCCCAAAACTTTAGCTAGCACATGTCAGCCCTAGATTGCCACAGAGAAATTTTGGGACGGCTCTGGGAATGAGAACTTCATTAAAACAATGCAAATTTGAAAGTGAAATATATTCTTTTGGAACAAGAAAGTGGAAGTTTAAACACCCTTAAAGGAAAGGAAATTTTAGTTTGCAAAACAAACTATCAACAGAGGGTAAAAAAGATTCATGGTAATAGGTAGAGGGGTTAATAGGTGTTGTATGTAAAACCTTTGGGTTCTCTTTGTAATTTCTGAAAACAGTTTTTCCTTTTTGATGAAAAAAAAAATTTACAGTCTTATATAACATACTTGGGACTTTGGAGCTAAAATGAAATCAATTCTTGTTCCCCAAATTTTGTTTCTCTGCATTTGGTGCTCCGGCTATTTAATGGTCTTCGACTTCGATAATGCTCCGTCCGATCGTCAGGTTGTGCGTTTTTATAACGCCATTTGTCACTTTCTTCAACAAACCACTACTTACTGTAGTCGATTGATCATTTGCTCGTGAGTCGTGATCAGCTATCTTATTTGTCAATCTTAACGATAGTTGCTATTACTTGATTTGTCTCATTTTAATGTTTTATCCATTAAACTAAAGTGGACACATGTTCCACAATCTTTATTTCTTTCGTGATGCAGCTTCTAGCAGTAATTTTTTTTTGTCTATATGCACTTATAAAATTATATTAAGACAAAAATCAAAGTTTAAAAATACATCACGAAATAAATTATATTCAGCCAAAAAGATTCCAAGATGCAACGAGTTTTTTTTAATTTCAATCTAAGAGAGTGAAAGATTTCCTTTTATCATTGGTGTTCAGAGTTGAGATCTCACATAACCCTATTTTAGATGAGAAATAAGAATTTATCTCAATCATCCATTTTGATTTATCTACGGCTAATATTAAAGACATTTAAATTTATATTCGTTTAAGAAATCACAATGAAATAGGAATTAAGGGCATATTAGTCTAATAAAAAAATCAATTTAACTGTAATCCCTTAAATTGTGGAAACATAACACGACCAACATACGAAAACACAATCAAAAATCCCAAAAATCTCTCTATGAATCGGAACAAATCATCGACAAACCTTGTTTCGTTTACTCTGTACAAACTAGCTTGTACAATGGCCGACAATACGAAAGCCGAGCAGAAAAGAGTACTTGCTAATTTGGTTAGGGATTCATGTTAAAATTCGTACACTACAAAAAAATCTTTGATCGGTGATGACTTCGATCATCGCCGAATGTCAAAAAGTAATCGCTTTTCAATTAATGTGATGACTTTTACATTTGTCGCATGTCGTTGTAGTAGGTTCCCTCGCAGAAAGTTTATGCGATGACTTCATTTGGTCATCACATTTTATATTTATTGGGATGACTATTAGGTTATCACATAATAATTATGTGACCACTTAAGCAATCACAAACAAAAACTTCTGCGACCACTTAAGATATCACAAAAATTATTTAGCGATTACTTAAGTCATTGCAAAATGATAGTTTAGTAACCACCAAGGATGTCACAGTAAGTCTTATTACGACCAGCGATGCCATCACAAAAAGACATTTTTGCAACTCCTATAGGATCAATTCAGAAATCGATTTACTTACTAGCTGGTTTGAACTACTCATATCAAATGCTTTTAAAAATGTGTAGAAGATACTTCACAAACTTGACATCAAAATATCTCTTTTATTTGACAAACATGCATCAAAAGATGTCTGGGCATAATTCACAATAGCTACAACATCCTTTTAGTTATTTATAACAAGCTAGAGAGTAGGAAAACAACAATAGACCAGCCTTCCTCTTGTTTTAACACGGTCAATAGACCATACAACTCTGGCATTATATCAGCACCAACTTCATCAGTGAGTTGTTTCTTCTCATCTTGGTTTCCCCATTGTCACAACCTGCATTCATTGTGTTAGATTTATGGCATGTAGTTTGGCAAAACTTAGTGTAGTTGTTCAAGCTGTTGTTCAAGACTGGAAGAGACACACAACAAAATTTGGGGAGAAATTACGATAACTCTAAATTATCGTAAGGTTATGGTAGAATTATCGTAAAATTGCTTGTGCGATAACTATTCGATAACCATTCAATGTTATCATAAAATTGATTAACGTAAGGAACGTACGATAATTATGTGAGAACTTTATGCGATAACTCTACGATAACCGTACGATAATATAATATTGTTATCATAGAGTTGTCGTACAGTTATGGTACAACTGTTGCGATAACTTTACGATAACCCTACAATAACAATATAAATTTTAAATTTTGCTTATTATATTCATTTTGATTTATTTATAAATAATTAAATTAAATTATTAAAATGAAACAAAATTAAATGATGAAAAATCTGTTTTTCATTTTACAAAATGAATTGTTTTCAACAAATACAATAAAATATTAAAAAATGCATACAACAAATGTAATCCAAATATTATGAATTTCTATTTTTCTACTACTAAGAGATGTAGTAATCCCCATTAAAAAGAACATCTCGGCGCTCCTTCATCAGATCTTTTCCATCATTTTTAATTGCCAACCCTTTAATTGCCAACACTTCGCGTGCATTTAAGAATCGAAAATAATTACAAAAAATCCGTTGCATCCAAAAAAAATAAAATGATAAGAAATGTGCGAATACGAAACAAGTGTAGAACATGAAACATAAACACTAGTAAACATCACAAGTCACCAAAATGATTACCAGCTCATTATCAAGTGTTTCATAATCCATCTAATACGCAACTACACACTTGAAAACATGACTGTAAAAAAGATTCACAGTTTGACTGAAATGTAAAGTCTTTGTGGATTACTCTTTGTTGCTATGTGATACTGAAACACACAATCCTGTCAAGTGTCATAGACCTTTTTTCCAAACACAATAATAAGATATGTGGATTACTCTTTGTTTCTATGTGATACTGAAACATTCACTTCTTAAAAGACATTTGGAAGGCAAACTAGATGATGAAACAAAGGTCAGTTTACAGTACATCTACTAACATAAGATAATAACTTCACCAACATATTTGAAATGATAAGGGGGCATCATGTTTCAAGTACCAACAAAGGGTGGAAACATTATGCTCAGTTGCTCACAAACCAAATGTTGTAATTTGACAGTCAAATAGCATAAAAAAAACAAATAAGAGGAAGCTACGACGTTATCCTCAATCTTAAGTTCTCCATATTTACTATTAATTTGAACAGTCAAATAAATCTCAACAATCCTATCTCCAAGACTGAAAATACCTGATATTTTGCCAAATGATTCATGCGAATGAGTAGTAGCAAGTAAGATCTCCCTTTGGGGCCTGTAAAACCAGTCCAGTGAAATACGATGTAGGCATAAACATCGCAGCTTAAAAAAACTAGCTTATCGGAACAGGCATAACATCACTAATAATCCATTTAAAAACCCTGAAATGTGATGTATGCATAAACATCGCAACTTAACCATGCTATATCATAACCATGCTTTTAACTATCCAGTTGTTCTAGTATCAAGTAAGTACGTGCGTTTGCTTCTTCATGTTTAAGGGAGAGCTTATTCGTTGAAGCACTTACTATATCAGCATGACAGTGAACAAAATAACATCTGAGAAAATCCCAGTCGCCAAGAACAGTAAGTAATTTACATCTACTTGCAACCTGACAACTCATTAAAGGTCAAGTTATGGTTACCTGCTGTATATTAATATTACTGACCCTTCCATCCATATCAGCATCACACCTGAAAAAAATCATCAACACAAGTAAGGCAAGCTGCAGAAATTGCAACTCTTTTTTTAGTTCAATGGTCTTATAGAGATTCTGCATTACAGATGGAAGAAGATGTGTAGTCTGGAGTCGAAGCAAGAATCACTCGATCTATTCTAGTAGTCGTGAAGCTCGAATATGGTGATTTCAATATTTTGATCTCTTCTCCCTTAAAAGTTAAAGAGTTCCATTACAAATTCTAGGCTTCTTCCTGGTAGAGTAATATACCCCATTCATATTTCTTCCATTACATATTTCAACCAAAAAATCCAAACTTAAAATCAAAAAATCAGAAAAGCACTCACATCTCATGATAGCTTTAATAGATCATTCCACATTCATAAACATACCCCATTCACCATAAGCCTCATAACACCACCTCCTAGGCTCCTACTTCTACAGACTCGATCCTCATAACGGAAAAATGGCGTGTAGAGTAATAAAATTTCTAAGAATAATTTCATCAAGCAATTTAAGAGCATTACAGTCTCACAACCCACACAACAATTCAAAGCCAACCTCATATTCTCATACAACGAAAACTCAACCCACCCACTAAATCTATAATCCCATCGTCACTCTTTTCTCTGAAATCCAAAAGCCCCATCACAATAGCCTCCGAATCCATACAAATTCATAGTAGATGCTAAATCACAAATCTACAAAAGAACTATAATTTTGATCTCCGAAAACGTCAGAACTTATCTGGGATCAAAATGGACGTTTCCTGACCGTGGTGGACCAAACGGCGACACCAGGCGGCTTGAATTTTGCTCGCAGGTAGCAACCCGTAGATTGAGCTTCGTGGGCGTCAGGGTTGCGAACGGCGGTGCGATAGAGCGAAGAGAAGGATGAGCAACAGCTGTGGAGCGAATGGCGGATGGAGGCGGCGACAATGAGGGTCGGTTGTGGCAAACGAGCGCTGGTGCTGAGTGGGGTGAGAAATTAGGGCGTTCGTATGAAAGGGGAGTGAGAAAAGAACCCATGGTTTGAGGTTTTGTGGGACAAATTTGAATTATTGAACACTTTATTCGACAGGTGTGCGATAACAAGGTGTTATCATATAAAGTAGGGTTAATTACAAAAAGGTTACCTGGACTACCATGTCGTTTCAAATCGCAGTCTGGACTATTTCGATTTTCATTTTAGTGTTTTTTGACTAAATTGCAAAAAAAATAAAGTAACGGTTTTTGTCAAATTATTTTGTAAACAGGTGGTTTGGCTTGTTAGACAATATTAAATTAGATGTGGCATTTGTTTTTAAATAAAATAATAATAAATGTGGCATTTATTTTTTTGCAATTTAGTCCAAAAACACTAAAATGAAAATTGAAATAGTCCAGGCCGCGATTTGAAACGACGTGGTAGTCCAGGTAGTCTTTTTGTAATTAACCTTATAAAGTAATCATCGCATAAGAAACGCACTGTTATCGCACAAAAAGAATATTATCGTATTTCTTAGCGTAATATTGTCGTATGTTTTATGCGATACCACTTGTTATCGCACAAGAGTTATCGTATATTTTTCCGAAAATTTGTAGTGACAACTGTACTGGAACAAGTTGAAACAAATGGAATGTTTCCTAATTCAGATTAGGAAACACAATCGACCGTTGGAGATCAAGGCGGTTGCATATGGAAGGACAGAAGTTGGAAATTCCCTAATTCAGATTAGGAAACTTGTTTCAACCGACGTAGCACAACTTAGACGCGTCAGATATATCCTAGAGTAGATTTGGCAAGTCGGTGCTTGATGCTTATCGAAGATATCTAAAGAGTCGGTTGAGAGATTGCTTGCGCTTGAAGACAACTTAGCAAAGAAGATAATCGAAGGTTTCTTAAACGGATTTGAAGATATTTGAAGGATTATCTATAAGAAGATATGCGCAAGGATTTAGGAAAGGTTTCCTAAAGATATAGGCGGTTAAGATTAGGAATCCTATTCGATTTAGGGTTTCTACCGCACTATATAAGGGAGGCTAATGCTTCAGTATTAGTCAGCACTTACGGAGAAATTATACACGCTCATACTCACTGAAGGGAGGAGGAGGCAAACGGTCGGTGAACTAATCGTCACTGATAACTCACGGCGCTCGGGTTCAGTCTGTTCTAGTGCTTGGCAGACTGGTCGTAGAACAACATTAACGCTACACACACTGGTGTTCTTTTGCGCATTCAGAAGAAGGCGCTGATTCTCTTGGAGGATCATATTGGTGGAATCGGAGGAGAGGCTCAGATCTAGGGGAGACCTAGTTGGCAATTGCTAGAGTGTCCGAAGCTCAGGTTGTTTAAGAGGGATTCTGTAAACATAAGATCTTGTACTCGCAATACTCATTATTAGTGAATTGATATCTACCGGGCTAAGGAGACTGCCCCCAGACGTAGGCTCGTTAACGCCAAACTGGGTAACAACTTTGCGCGTCATTTACTTTTTGCACTGCATTTAATTTTTGCATAATTTGTTCTAGTATTTGTTCTGCACTCGACCAAAACAACGTCTCAACTACTACGGGAAGATTTCACTTTGTAATTATGAAGACTTTCAAACAAAGTAAGAGGTTTGTTTATGTTTAAAAACTCAAAAAGTAATACCTTTCATGTATTTCCAAACAGCTGAAACTTAAAAAGTATTTTATGCTTCGATCACCTTTAGAACTTTATCACTGTTAATACATTTAATAGAATTACACTTTTAGTGCGTAAATTTCTACAGATTGTGTTTTCATCTGGATGAAAATCGCCCTAATCAACAGTCTAGCGATCCTCTAGATCCCAATGTAATAAATGACGCACCAACAACGGAGCCTAAATCTCTGGAAACCCAAAAGAAAGAGGATCTCTTATCTCTACAAAAGTAGAAAAAAATATTAAACTCATCAGAACTTTGCAAATTAAAAATCACACCCGATGCTTTGTTCACTGGCCCAAGAAAGGCTGTGATGAAGCCCCGAGAGTTAAGATACATAAATCCATCATCTATCAAAGTTTGTGCTAGCTCCTTCAGGTCAACATCATCACTCCAACGGCCAACCATCATGATGTGGAGGAATTTCTGTGTTTATGATCTGTAACACATTCTTAGATCTTAGATCCTTCAACACCACAACACCTCACCCCACATGTTAAGTCCAAATTAAAAATCAATTCGTTTTCACATCTATGTTCACTAAAACTCAATCATAATAACAAGACACCTTTTGGAAAATGTGTTTAAAATGTGTGAAGAAAATGGAGGTGCGCCTCATTTTGAGAATTTGAGTATGGAGAACACCTCAAAATGAGTTGATAAAAATCGGATTAAAATACCTTTCAATGAGAGGTATGGACTCGAATGTGGATGTGCCAAAATCGAAGTTAAATCGAATGACTAATCGATGCTCAAAGGAGGACCAAAATCAATGGAAACATGATGTTAGTAGGAATGGATGAGTAGATTGATTTCACTTGAGTGAAAGTCAATCTCTGACGGAGCCCACTGCACTGTCGTTAAGGTGCAATGTTCTCTGTACAAATAAATTTACATTTTCCGCTACTCGCGACTTCACTACTGGGTAGTAAGTGGTAAGTAGGGGTCGAACCCAAGGGAATTAGGGGGATACGTTGTTCTTTAAGGGATTTGTACAGCGAGGGAGCGTGTTTTAAGGTTGATTGAGTTTTAGCGGTTATGACTAAGTGACATTTTTGGTTGTTTTTGGTTTTGAGTGCGGAAAAGTAAATTACAGAAAATAAATATTGAAATGTAAAAAGAAAGACTTACAGTGGGTGATGCGTGATTTGCTAGTCCTCCGGAAGATGAGCGGTTGATGATTGTAGTTATACTAATATTAAAAGCAAATACAGGGGGGTTTTGTAATCTGAAGAAAACATTCGGTTTCAATGGCCTTGTATCATAGTTGTTTATCATTGACCGCTAATGATCATACTAAGTGTTCAAAGATGAATCGAGGCCATTTCTAAGCGCAAGACTTGCAACATCGTTTAAAACACTTGTTCTACTTTAGACTAATTCCTCCTTTCGAAGTATCTTAGCCTTATGTGCATCCATTTGATCTTCTGTTACGATTTCCCAAAATGGTTTTTTAGATAAGTCGAACTCCTCAGATAAGTTTTGCTTGTTACAGCTTCCACTTACCGAGTATGTTCACGAATCCCCAGGGAAGAGCTTTGCTTGTTACAGCTTCCACTCAACCTTGGAAATTCTGACTATATATGGCACATAGAACAAGTTTTGAACACAAAGATGCACTAGGTGCAGGGTCTAAAACATTTTACAATACAAGTACACCCCTTTAACCGAATAAAGAGTTTAGCTACGAATATCCATAGAGGTGGATACCATAGCTAAATACTCGGGGGTTTTTGAAAACAGTAAGAGGAGAGGGGGTGGAATACTCAAGAACCAACAGAAGTATTCCTAATTCCTACTGAATACTCAAGAACCAACAGGAGTATTCTCTACAGTATTATAATACTCAAGAACCGACAGGAGTATTATAATTTCAAATCGTTATAATACTCAAGAACCAACAGGAGTATTATTTCAAAAACCAAACTTACAAAGTAACACAAACTTAGAGAGAGAAGTGAAATGTTGATTTGAGGATTGTTGGATTGTTGGATGATGATACAAATGAGGAGGAGGATGGCCTCCTTTTATAAGCTAAAGGGAGGAGAATGGAGGGCTTGGATTGATCTTCATCCATGGGTGGAGGAGGAGGGGAGGAGCTTGTGGAGGAGAAGCCAACACATGGCAACTTCTCATGGTTGCTCATTTAGCCGCCGGTTGGAGGTTGTCCAAGGAGGAGAGCTTGTGGCTTTGGCCACCTCTTGCCAAAGCCACCGGTCACCCAAGGAGGAGAAGGGGAGGAAGCCACCCATGACTCATCCATTCCACCCAAAGCCGCCGGTCATCATGAGGAAAAGAGTGAGTTTTGTGAGTTTTGTGCAATTTTGTGCAGTTTTCACAAAACTATCAGTCCAATTTCGCTCCGGTCTGACTTTGGTTGTTCCTCGGTTGGATTTGTATTGAGTGATTCCACGTCAGGATCTTGAGATTTCTTCATTCAGCGTCTGATCGTGACCTCGGAATGACTCGTAACATCTTTTCTGCGTAAAATCCTCTCCTTAGCGTGTTTTCTCTCTAAGCGCCAAAATACCCTGTAGAAATATATCGGGACTAACAAGCAGAAGTTAGATAGACAAACAGTCTAATTTGGTGGGTTTTACTGTGTTTTTGATTCGTATAATTATGGTCCATCAGATTACCCCACACTTTTAGTTGTTCGTCCCGAACAATGCTATTAAAGGGCGGCACTCTAAGTAAGTTTGTTAAAATATGAAAATTAGACTATGGTACTAGATTTATCCTAATTCATGCATTACTTACTTATTACCAAATTGAACTGTGTAAATAAATAGAATAAACTTGATACTTGTACCTCCGTGCTGAGATGCAAATTATTCTGGATGTTTCGGGAGATAGCCCTTTTTAGGCTCCTGGACTGCAACCTCGGGACCGTCTCGCACTATATGGTTTCCTTGTAGCTTTCTCTAGCACGTGATTCGGTTCGGGTTTCAATGGTTTGAGTACTTTGATTTTCTTTTGGCGAGGGACTGCTTTTGTAGTGAATCGGCCTTTGGCCTTTGATTTGACTCTTTGAGTACTTCACTTTTTGTTCGGTTAAAACCTTCACAATTTTGGGCATTTGGCCTCTTGATTTGCTTCTTCGAGCTTTTTGCCTTTTGTGGCTTGCTTGTCCATTTTCTCAAGATCTTTTTTTGGGAGGTCCAATCATCGCCCGCAAGCCTATGGAAATACCTCCCCGCTCCTCTCATCCTTGTCGTTTCGCGCGGGTCAAGATGAGGGTCGCTCATCTATTTTCTTGGCTACTTTGACTAGAGAGAGGACGGTCTGATTCTCGTCCTTGCCTTTTTTTCTTTTTGCATAAACACTGCATGGCGGAGATGACTTGACGGAGCCCACTGCACTGTCGTTAAGGTGCAATGTTCTCTGTACAAATAAATTTATATTTTCCGCTACTCGCGACTACACTACTGGGTAGTAAGTGGTAAGTAGGGGTCGAACCCAAGGGAATTAGAGGGATAATTGTTCTTTAGGGGATCGTATGGTGAGTGATTTTAGGTCGATTGTGGACTTATTGCTAATTACTAAGCTACTATTTTTGGTTTTTTTGGTTTTGAGTGCGGAAAAGTAAATTACAGAAAATAAATACTGAAAATAAAGGAGTTAAGGGAAGAAGACTTACAGTGGGTGATGCGTGATTGCGATTCCTCCGGTAGATGAGCGGTTGATGGTTGTAGTTGATCGAGCAGTTTATAAAAGTAAATACAGGGGGGTTTTTTGTAATTCAAGGAAAAGTATTCGGTTTCAGGTACCTTGTATTATAACATGTTTATTAATAACCGTTAGTAACCTTTCTAAGTATTCAAAGATGAATCGAGGCCCTTTCGCAGCGCAAGACTTGCAACATCGTTTAAAGCAACACTTGTTCTACTTCAGACTAATTCCTCCTTTCGAAGTATCTTAGCCTTTTGTGCATCCACCTGATCTCTCAGTTACGATCGACCAAGTGGTGTTTTAGATAAGTCGAACTCCTCGATAAGCTTTGCTTGTTACAGCTTCCACTTACCGAGTATGATCACGAATTCCCACGGAAGAGCTTTGCTTGTTACAGCTTCCACTCAACCTTGGAAACTCTGACTATAAATGGCACATAGAACAAGTTTTGAATACAAAGAAATGAAACTAAAAGAAATTGAAACATTATATAATACAAGAACATACCTTCGACCGAATATGAGTTTAGCTACGAATATCCATGGAAAAGGACATCATAACAAAATACTCAGGGGTTTTTGAAAACAGTAAGAGGGAAAGGGGTGGAATACTCAAGAACCAACAGGAGTATTCCCAATTTCCTACTGAATACTCAAGAACCAACAGGAGTATTCTCTAAAGTATACTACTCAAGAACAAACAGGAGTATTATTTCCAATCAGTATAATACTCAAGAACAAACAGGAGTATTATTTCCAAAACCAAACTTACAAAGTAACAAACTTAGAGAGAGAAGTTACAATTTTCTGTGGATGATCGAAATGAGGAGGAGAAGCCTCCTTTTATAGGCTAAGGGGAGGAGAATGGAGGGCTAAGATGGTGGCAAGTGGTGTTGCATCAGAGGGTGGAGGAGGAGGAGATGAAGATGTGGTGGAGGAGATACCACATGTCACATTCCCATGGCTCACAAAGGAGCCGCCGGTTGCCTGTTGGAGGAGGAGGCAAGGTGGCTTTGGCTCCCAAAGCCGCCGGTCACCCAAGGAGGAGGAGGGGAGGGAGCCACCCATGAGTCATCCATTTCACCCAAAGCCACCGGTCACTTGGTCCATGGATGAGTTTTGACAGTTTTGTGCAGTCTTTTCACAAAACTATCAATCCAATTTTGCTCTGGTCTGACTTGGTTGTTCCTCGGTTGAATTTGATTTGAGTAATTCAACGTCATGATCTTGAGATTTCTTCGTTCAGCGTCTGATCTTGACCTTGGATTGACTCTTATCATCTTTTCAGCGTAAAATCCTCTCCTTAGCGTGTTTTCTCTCTAAGCGCCAAAATACCCTGTAGAAATAAATCGGGACTAACAAGCAGAAGTTAAATAGACCAACAGTCTAATTTGGTGGGTTTTACTATGTTTTTGATTCGTATAATTATGGTCCATCAGATTACCCCACACTTTTAGTTGTTCGTCCCGAACAATGCTATTAAAGGGCGGTACTCTAAGTTTGGTTGTAAAATATGAAAATTAGACTGTGGGACTCGATTTATCCTAATTCATGCATTACTTACTTATTACCAAATTGAACTGCGTAAATAAATAGAAGTAAATTGATACTTGTACCTCCGTGCTGAGATGCAAATTATTCTGGATGTTTCGGGAGATAGCCCTTTTTAGGCTCCTGGACTGCAACCTCGGGATCGTCTCTCACTATATGGTTTCCTTGTAGCTTTCTCTAGCACGTGATTCGGTTCGGGTTTCACTGGTTTGAGTACTTTGATTTTCTTTTGGCGAGGGACTGCTTTTGTAGTGAATCGACCTTTGGCCTTTGATTTGACTCTTTGAGTACTTCACTTTTTGTTCGGTTAAAACCTTCACAATTTTGGGCCTTTGGCCTCTTGATTTGCTTCTTCGAGCTTTTGCCTTTTTGTGGCTTGCTAGTCCATTTTCTCAAGCCTTTTTGGGAGGTCCAATCATCGCCCGCAAGCCTATGGAAATACCTCCCCGCTCCTCTCATTGTTGTTGTTTCGCGCGGGTCAAGATGAGGGTCGCTCATTTATTTTCTCGGCTACTTTGACTAGAGAGAGGACGGTCTGATTCCCGTCCTCGCCTTTTTCTTTTTTGCATAAACACTGCATGGCGGAGATGACTTCAATCTTCACTGAAACCCGAAGTGCAGCCTCCACTGACTTCGAAAACCATATAGTTTGATTCGATCCTTCGATTGCTTGCCAAGCCTCTCTAGGGCATTTCTATCAACTCCACATCCCTAGTTTATCTCAGCACAAAGGGACAAATGAGAAGTTACGTTCTAAGTTTTTAGACAGTTGAATTTTCACAAGGTAAATGCATGAATTTCGGTCTATCTTTTTCACATTCTTAAGTCCATATTTTCAAAAAGATAACACTAAAAAAAGAAAACATGTTTATGTACACAGGTGGTTCTCACCCCACACTTTTGAACGAAGTCGTGCCTTTCAGCACTACTTAGTTCAAAAGCCATGCAAGCAGATATTATATGAGAAGAAAATGACATTAAGGAAAAGGGAAGGACAGAACTCCCTTTAAGGTGCCGAGTGAACGACATGGCACAAGGCTGGATAATCGAGGGAGTTCGGCTGGGGCCTTGAACTCTTAGCGTAGCCCTGACTGGCTTAATGTTGCACCCAAGTCCGATTCCTGAATAGTCAAATCTTCTATGCACCAAGTGGGTGAGAGCGACTTATTGAAAAAGTAAAATACAGAAAATAAAAGACAGAAAATTAAAGTGCGGAAAGTAAGATAGTGTCGGATTTCCTCCCGACCAGTGCACTTGTTTAACGTCGTTGGCTGGATAGTACCTCATTCCTGGATCATTGGTTGGGATCCCATGGGTGGCTTAGGTCGAATTTTGCCACCGTTCCTGTGTTGCTTTTTGCCTTGCCTTTACCCAATTTCTTGTGTGTGTTAGAACCCCATGGTTTTGGTATTTTTTCTCTCCATTCTTCTGAGAAGGTGAGGGAATTTTGACCATAGCTGCTGGTCTTGTTACTTTTTCAGTCTCTTTTGGCAGGTCGGAAATCTGCGTACCGCAATCTGAGATAGGTATTATATCTAGCGGTTTCTTCGCATCCGTGCGGCTATTGTCAATGTAGAAATATGCAATTTTTGCCGCCAAATTTAAGCGATAATGAGCCCTTGCCCACATCGATCCTTGCTTTAGTAGCGTAGAGGAATGGTCGTCCCAAGATTATTGTTGGAGGGTCGTCTTCGCTGGTCTCTCCCGTTTGTATCACATAAAAGTCTGCAGCAATGACGAGCTCTCCCACATGGAGTATTACTCCTTCCAGTACTCCAATCGGACGGATGCACGATTTATCTCCTAGCTCGATATTTGACCTGGGTGGTTTTAATGGACCAAGTCCTAACAAGTAATATAAGGAGGAGGGCATGGCGTTGACAGCAGCTCCAATATCGACCAGGCACTTATGAATCTGAGTTTCACCAATACCGCAGGTGACTGTGAAGTCCCCTGGGTCTTTATCTCTTTCCGGTTGTGACTCATGATCTGAAGTGAGGGCTTTTTTAATTATCGGGTCACTCTGCCCACTCCTTGACTTAGGATTAGTATAACTGGATCCCTTAATATTTTGCTCAGAAGCATAAATATTAGTTGGAGAGTTCCACCTTAAATTGTCAGTGTCATCCCATCCAGATGCTGGTATGTCAGAGTGTATGACTGGTGGTGGTGTTATGCAAACGGTAAATGCATATCGTCCATTGTCAGCATGCGTGACCCATGTTTTGTCATCATTGGGTCGGTCTTCCTCTTGATTCCAGTCAGGACGACGCCTACGGGTGAAGTGCTTATTTGTAAGTTTGTACGTTGGGGATCGTGCTACTTCTCCCAGTGTCGCCTTTTCGTTTGACCTCTTTATCATGCTAAGATTCGCCTTTGGATTTTGGATGGTTTGTGAAGGAAGTCTGCCAGGCTCATTAGTGAGTGTTGACATTGCTGTGGCGAGATGGGACATTTGTTTGGTTAATTCTGAAATTGCCCCGTCAGTTTTCGCCTGGTATTGGTGTAGCGAAGTACCTAATTGACTTATGCTTCCTGCAAGCTCCTTCATCATGTCATCAAGCGACTTGGTTGGTTCTTGCTGATTATGCGGGCCGGTTTGGTACTGATTTGGTCCTCTTTGCTGATATTGGCCTACTGATGGAGCGTTCTGGTTATACTGCCGGTGGGGGGGGGTTGGTAGAATGACTGAGCTAGTTGAGGGACAGCTGGTTGTGCGTCCTTCTGAGAATAGTTATTGTTACGCCAGCTCGGGTTGGTTGCTTGACCATACTGTCTATTCTGTCCGGCTCTGTCATTACTGTTGTTGTTGTATCCTTGGTATCCTCCTACTGCATTCACTTCTACCGGTTCCTCTTCTATTAATGTTGGACATGCGTCAGTTTTGTGGTCTGCAGAACCACAGAACTCGCAAGGTTTTACAGGAATTGGCTGCCTTCGTAGGATTTGAATCATCATCTCCTTTAGCTGCTTCATCTCTTCAGGCATAGAGCTCATCGATGTTTCCGCTTTTGCCACATTTTTTGTCCGGGAGAATTCTTCCTGCTGAGTTGTCTCTTCTCTGAATCGGGCATTCTCAGCAACGTTGGTGATAAGATCCCTTATGCCACTTAAGGATAGATTCATCATGGACCCTCCAGCTGAGGCATCCAGGAGCATTTTGTCTAAGGGTCTTAATTCGTTAATGAGATACTCGACGGTGAGTTTCTCGGGCAGTCCAAGGGTACAGCAGCTTCTCTCCAGGCGGATGAATTTTTCTAGGTAATCGTACATGGTTTCGTTGGGTCCTTGCCTGATGTCCTGCAGTTGCCTCCTTACTTGCATCGCTCTTCCTGCTGGGTAATATTTGTCTAAGAACTTTTTCTGCATCTGAGCCCATGTTCTGATGCTTCCGGAGGGCAATGAAAGGAACCATTCGTTTGCCACGTCAATGAGGGAAAAATAGAACGCCTTTAACTTAAAGTCGTCTACGTTTACGCCATTCGGTTTGAGGTTTTGGTAAATACCATGTAAGCGCTGGAGATGAGTCATTGCTGATTCTCCACGAGTTCCTGAGAATTTTGGCAAATTGTAGGCCACTGAAGTGTTGATGACGATGTTTTCTAGCTCCGGACCTTCATAGATACACCACGGCTGAACTCTGAAATCTGGTTCCGAGAGCTCTCCCAATGTAGGTTCGCGATAGTTGTTGTTATCTCCATAGTAGTCATCGAAAGCGGGTTGTCGTCTCATCACTTGTCTAGGTTGCAGGGGTGGTGGATATCTAGGGGGTTGTCGTACTGGACCAGCTGCATTCCGGTCCTCGGGTGGTTCTTGGTTTCTTCTGATGGCTTCCCTATCACGAGCTCGTCTGCTTCGAATGAGTTGCTCCGGATCATCCATAAATGGAAGTGGCACCTCATTGTTTCGATCATACAGGTTCATCTCGTCGTCATCTTGGTAGTCATGGTGGCTTCCTTTGCGAGACATGGTTGTTTCGAGCGCGTATTGATTTAAAGAACTTATGCGATGGCTAATTCCCCGGCAACGGCGCCAATTTGACGGAGCCCACTGCACTGTCGTTAAGGTGCAATGTTCTCTGTACAAATAAATTTATATTTTCCGCTACTCGCGACTACACTACTGGGTGGTAAGTGGTAAGTAGGGGTCGAACCCAAGGGAATTAGAGGGATAATTGTTCTTTAGGGGATCATATGGTGAGTGATTTTAGGTCGATTGTGGACTTATTGCTAATTACTAAGCTACTGTTTTTTATTTTTTTGGTTTTGAGTGCGGAAAAGTAAATTACGGAAAATAAATACTGAAAATAAAGGAGTTAAGGGAAGAAGACTTACAGTGGGTGATGCGTGATTGCGATTCCTCCGGTAGATGAGCGGTTGATGGTTGTAGTTGATCGAGAAGTTTATAAAAGTAAATACAGGCGGGGTTTTTTGTAATTCAAGGAAAAGTATTCGGTTTCAGGTACCTTGTATTATAACATGTTTATTAATAACCGTTAGTAACCTTTCTAAGTATTCAAAGATGAATCGAGGCCCTTTCGCAGCGCAAGACTTGCAACATCGTTTAAAGCAACACTTGTTCTACTTCAGACTAATTCCTCCTTTCGAAGTATCTTAGCCTTTTGTGCATCCACCTGATCTCTCAGTTACGATCGACCAAGTGGTGTTTTAGATAAGTCGAACTCCTCGATAAGCTTTGCTTGTTACAGCTTCCACTTATCGAGTATGATCACGAATTCCCACGGAAGAGCTTTGCTTGTTACAGCTTCCACTCAACCTTGGAAACTCTGACTATAAATGGCACATAGAACAAGTTTTGAATACAAAGAAATGAAACTAAAAGAAATTAAAACATTATATAATACAAGAACATACCTTCGACCGAATGAGGAGTTTAGCTACGAATATCCATGGAAAAGGACATCATAACTAAATACTCGGGGGTTTTTGAAAACAGTAAGAGGGAAAGGGGTGGAATACTCAAGAACCAACAGGAGTATTCCCAATTTCCTACTGAATACTCAAGAACCAACAGGAGTATTCTCTAAAGTATAATACTCAAGAACAAACAGGAGTATTATTTCCAATCAGTATAATACTCAAGAATAAACAGGAGTATTATTTCCAAAACCAAACTTACAAAGTAACAAACTTAGAGAGAGAAGTTACAATTTTTTGTGGATGATCGAAATGAGGAGGAGAAGCCTCCTTTTATAGGCTAAGGGGCGGAGAATGGAGGGCTAAGATGGTGGCAAGTGGTGTTTTATCCAAGGGTGGAGGAGGAGGAGATGAAGATGTGGTGGAGGAGCCACCACATGTCACATTCCCATGGCTCACAAAGGAGCCGCCGGTTGCCGGTTGGAGGAGGAGGCAAGGTGGCTTTGGCTCTCAAAGCCGCCGGTCACCCAAGGAGGAGGAGGGGAGGGAGCCACCCATGAGTCATCCATTTCACCCAAAGCCACCGGTCACTTGGTCCATGGATGAGTTTTGACAATTTTGTGCAGTCTTTTCACAAAACTATCAATCCAATTTTGCTCCGGTCTGACTTGGTTGTTCCTCGGTTGAATTTGATTTGAGTACTTCAACGTCAGGATCTTGAGATTTCTTCGTTCGGCGTCTGATCTTGACCTTGGATTGACTCTTATCATCTTTTCAGCGTAAAATCCTCTCCTTAGCGTGTTTTCTCTCTAAGCGCCAAAATACCCTGTAGAAATAAATCGGGACTAACAAGCAGAAGTTAAATAGACCAACAGTCTAATTTGGTGGGTTTTACTATGTTTTTGATTCGTATAATTATGGTCCATCATGACTTCAATCTTCACTGAAACCCGAAGTGCAGCCTCCACTGACTTCGAAAACCATATAGTTTGATTCGATCCTTCGATTGCTTGCCAAGCCTCTCTAGGGCATTTCTATCAACTCCACATCCCTAGTTTATCTCAGCACAAAGGGACAAATGATAAGTTACGTTCTAAGTTTTTAAACAGTTGAATTTTCACAAGGTAAATGCATGAATTTTAGATCTATCTTTTTCACATTCTTAAGTTCATATTTTCAAAAAGATAACACTAAAAAAGAAAAACATGTTATTTATTTGTGTACACATGCGGATCTCACCCCACACTTTTGAACGAAGGCGTGCTTCTCAGCACAACTTAGTTCAAAAGCCATGCAAGCAGACAATTACGAGAAGGAAATGATATTAAGGAAAGGTAAGATCAGAACTCCCTTTTTGTGTCGAATGACATGGCACGAGGCTGGATAATTGAGGGAGTTTTGCTGGGGCCTTGAACTCTCAGCGCAAGCCCGGTAGTTTACGGAAGCTGCCTGGCTGATCCGATCGTGCTCCAAAAACCAATTCCTAAATAGTCAAATCATTCTATGCACCAAGTGGGTGAGAGTGACTTATTGATAAAAACTAAAAAACAGAAAATAAAAAGACAGAAAGTAAGATAGTGTCGGGTTACCTCCCGACCAGTGCACTTGTTTAACGTCGTTGGCTCGACAGTACCTCATTCCTGGATCACTGGTTTGGATCCCATGGGTGGCTTAGGTTGTATTTCGCCACCGTTCCTGTGTTGCTTCTTGCCTTGCCTTTTCCCGATTTCTTGCGAGATGATGTGCTTGGATCCAGTTCCCGTTGTTCTGGTGATTTCTCCTTCCAATGTCTCTGAGAAGGCGAGGGACCCTTTACAACTAGTCTCTTGAATTGGGTTTTCTGGTGTTTAGGGCTGCCTTGTCCAGTCATGGCGAAAACATGCTCCATCGAGGAGTCGTTCTACTCAGGCCCTTTTCCCATTCTCTTTTCAGCCTCTTCATGGATCACATAGTTTTCAGCGATTTGTCTATTGATCGAGGGGAAAAGTCGGGGGAAGCTTGCATCTTAGGGCTTGGTTATGCCTCGTTGTGTCTGTTTGTGAGGAACTGGTCATAGATGGTTTCGGCTGCTTGGGTGATGATAGCTGGGTATGGCTTTGGCAGCATGTCGGCGGTATTCTGGACTTCTTCCATTGCTGACACTTCCTCGTTGCTCTTGATACTTTCTATATCCCAGTCTTCTGATGGCTCGGGAGTTTCTTCTGATGACTCGGGAGTTTCTTCTTCTGCCTCTGGACCAGCCTCTTGCATTTCTCTATCAGCTTGGGGCATTCGTCTTGTGGCTGCGGCCAGGTCATTTATGAGGTTCCACATGTCCGCCAGGGAGAAGTTCCTGGTTGATCTCCTCATTGCTTCGTTAATCCTTGTTAGATCATCGGCCTTCATCCCACGAAGAAATTTTTGAAGCAGAACTTTCTTCGTGAATCCATGGTGCGGGCAGCTTGAGACGATGGTGTCATAGCTCGTGTAGTATTCGTCCAAAGTCTCATCCCGGGATTGTTTAAGGCTCATGATTTTTTCTCGGGTTTGTTGTCGTAAGGATGGGGGGAGAATTCTCGTAGGAATGGAACGCAGAGGTCCACAAAATGTACTGCACTACTAGCGGTTGACGTATAATACCAGATCGTTGCAAAATCAGTTAAAGAAAATTTAAAGCATTTAAGTTTAAACTCCTCTAACATTTCATTTTCAGGTTTTATGTGGCAACAAACGTGGTGAAAGTTTCGGCAGTGTAGTACTGGGTCTTCTCCATCCGTACCTCCGAACAGAGGAAGGTATCTTGTTGTCCATGCATATGAAGGGGGTTGCGTCATGAGGACATGGGAGGGAAAGATCAACTTCTCCGATGGCTAATTCCCCGGCAACGGCGCCAATTTGACGGAGCCCACTGCACTGTCGTTAAGGTGCAATGTTCTCCGTACAAATAAATTTATATTTTCCGCTACTCGCGACTTCACTACTGGGTAGTAAGTGGTAAGTAGGGGTCGAACCCAAGGGAATTAGGGGGATACATTGTTCTTTAAGGGATTTGTACAGCGAGGGGGCGTGTTTTAAAGTTGATTGAGTTTTAGTGGTTATGACTAAGTAACTTTTTTGGTTGTTTTTGGTTTTGAGTGCGGAAAAGTAAATTACAGAAAATAAATACTGAAAAGTAAAAAGAAAGACTTACAGTGGGTGATGCGTGATTTGTGAGTCCTCCGGAAGATGAGCGGTTGATGATTGTAGTTATACTAATATTAAAAGTAAATACAGGGGGGTTTTGTAATCTGAAGAAAACATTCGGTTTCAGGGGCCTTGTATCATAGTTGTTTATCATTGACCGCTAATGATCATACTAAGTGTTCAAAGATGAATCGAGGCCATTTCTAAGCGCAAGACTTGCAACATCGTTTAAAACACTTGTTCTACTTTAGACTAATTCCTCCTTTCGAAGTATCTTAGCCTTATGTGCATCCATTTGATCTTCTGTTACGATTTCCCAAAATGGTTTTTCAGATAAGTTGAACTCCTCAGATAAGTTTTGCTTGTTACAGCTTCCACTTACCGAGTATGTTCACGAATCCCCATGGAAGAGCTTTGCTTGTTACAGCTTCCACTCAACCTTGGAAATTCTGACTATATATGGCACATAGAACAAGTTTTGAACACAAAGATGCACTAGGTGCAGGGTCTAAAACATTTTACAATACAAGTACACCCCTTTAACCGAATAAAGAGTTTAGCTACGAATATCCATAGAGGTGGATACCATAGCTAAATACTCGGGGGTTTTTGAAAATAGTAAGAGGAGAGGGGGTGGAATACTCAAGAACCAACAGAAGTATTCCTAATTCCTACTGAATACTCAAGAACCAACAGGAGTATTCTCTACAGTATTATAATACTCAAGAACCGACAGGAGTATTATAATTTCAAATCGTTATAATACTCAAGAACCAACAGGAGTATTATTTCAAAAACCAAACTTACAAAGTAACACAAACTTAGAGAGAGAAGTGAAATATTGATTTGAGGATTGTTGGATTGTTGGATGATGATACAAATGAGGAGGAGGATGGCCTCCTTTTATAAGCAAAAGGGAGGAGAATGGAGGGCTTGGATTGATCTTCATCCATGGGTGGAGGAGGAGGGGAGGAGCTTGTGGAGGAGAAGCCAACACATGGCAACTTCTCATGGTTGCTCATTTAGCCGCCGGTTGGAGGTTGTCCAAGGAGGAGAGCTTGTGGCTTTGGCCACCTCTTGCCAAAGCCACCGGTCACCCAAGGAGGAGAAGGGGAGGAAGCCACCCATGACTCATCCATTCCACCCAAAGCCGCCGGTCATCATGAGGAAAAGAGTGAGTTTTGTGCAGTTTTCACAAAACTATCAGTCCAATTTCGCTCCGGTCTGACTTTGGTTGTTCCTCGGTTGGATTTGTATTGAGTGATTCCACGTCAGGATCTTGAGTTTTCTTCATTCAGCGTCTAATCGTGACCTCGGAATGACTCGTAACATCTTTTCTGCGTAAAATCCTCTCCTTAGCGTGTTTTCTCTCTAAGCGCCAAAATACCCTGTAGAAATATATCGGGACTAACAAGCAGAATTTAGATAGACAAACAGTCTAATTTGGTGGGTTTTACAGTGTTTTTGATTCGTATAATTATGGTCCATCAATCTCCCACATTGGAAGCCAAATGGGAACATTGTATGTTCATATATGATTTCGATATCAAGCATATTAAGTTTTTAATAAGTTTTCATGATGATTTCTAAAATAAAAACACTTTTTTTATTGACTAAAATAAAAACACTTAAACTAACTCTTATGAATAATGAAATAATCAAATAAGTGATGACTTTATATGAACATTGGTTAAAAAGTTATTTATACCAACAATTAATTTTGTCATCTCATAAACCAATCATAAGTGGTTATTATAAATTAGTTATCGCTTATTTAATATTAAGCGATAACTTTTATAAATCATTATTAGTGCGGTCACAAAATGTGATATTCAGCAACAATTAATTTTGGTCATCACAAAAAATGATAATGGGTGACAACTTTAAATTTGTTGTCGTATTTTTTAATATAATGTGATGACTTTTATAAGTCATCACTAAGTTTGGTAACAAAATGTGTTATTCGGCGACAATTATTTTTGGTTATCACATTAACTACTAATCAGTGACAACTTCGAATCAGTCATCACTAATTTTGGTCGCCAGATTAACATATTTTTTGTAGTGGGAGTTACTAAATCAAAATTCGTTGCTTTTGCTGATGAACATTTGTTTCTCATTCATGATAAAATTCGTAGTGATAAAGCCAACATTCGTAGCATATTTGTCACTAATTCGTAGCTTCTGAATTCATGATAAAATTCATAGTTAGTAAATCAAAATTCGTAGCTTTTGCTGACTAAAGTAGCTTCTAGATTCATGATAAGTCTGTAGTTACTAAATCGAAATTTGTAGCTTCTGAATTCATGATAACATGCGTAGTTAGTATATCAAAATGCGTAACTTTTGCTGACCAACGTAGCTTGTAGATTCGTAATAAAATGTGTTGTTACTAAATCAAAATTTGTAGCTTTTGTTGAATAACTTTGGTTCTAGATTCACTTCGTAGTTACTAAAGCTAACATTCGTAGCATATTTGTCACTAGCCATGTGTTGCATAACTCGTGCATTCCGAGTGAATGTTTATTCAATCGAAGATCAAATTTGTGGCCAAGAAAATCAAATTTCCAATTACTGATGCGATCATCGACGGCGTTGTGGGCCACTCCGATGACTTCTCATATTGAATATAACAATTCATCACTGATAATAACGCTAAAATATATGCATTTTAGGCGACCTCTATGCCTATTGTTTCGATTGTGCTATTACGATTTCACTTGCTATTTGATGCTTTGTGGTCCTTTTCAGGCAAATTACAGAGTTTAAGCTGAGAACACAAGTTGGCAGTGATTTTGGAGCAAAACTGAGCATTTTGGAGCGAGGAAACACAAATTGAAAGTCGGAGCGCAAACTTCTCAAAGCATGTGCTCGCATGAATTAAAGTGTGCGTTCGCATGCACGCCTACTTCATCGCTTTGCCAACCTTCGCCACATTCATGCGTTCGCACAATCCATTTCATGCGAATGCACAAACCTGATCCGACACATAAGAATCCCTTGCGCTCGCATTCTTTCAACTTCCCAGTCCGCAGGAGACCATGCGAACGCATGGCCGAAAGCATGCGACCGCATGCCGTCGCGGATGTTATAAAACCCAGATTTTTTTTAGAGTTTTGGGAGAGACTTTTTGCACTGATTTTGAGGAGCTGCCAGCACGAACCCCTAGGAGAGAAACACTGATTTCGAGGTTGATTGGGTGAAGAAGAAGACCAACAACAACAAAGATCCTCCATTACTCTTGAATCTCCATATTAGTTTTGAAGTTCTAAAATCTACTTGTCATATGGGTGTTTCCATCCTTGTTATTGATTTTGTTTGTAAACTCACTATGAGTGAGTAGTGACCTTGGTTGGGGATTATGGATCCCCTAGACATGTTTGTGACGTTGTGAATACAATTGATGCTAATGTTGAATGAGTTTACACATGAATCTTCTTCATTTGAACTTAATGTTTGGAGTTGCCCATAAGGTGTTTGTGACATGTCCTCAATGGGAACTTTGCTTGATCTCATGTTAGATGTAGCTCACGTTGATCATCATGACTTCAATGAACTAAATGAAGAAGCATTAGAGCTTTTGAGTTAGTTAGATAACTCTATAACCTAATGAGAATGGCTTGAACTTAACAAGAACATGTTTATCTAGTCAATAAAGCGCGATTGTGAGGCTAGACATTCATGTTCTATAGTGCCAATAGAGCGCGAGTGTGAGGTGCTATGCGAGATGTAACCTCTTTGTACTAAGTTGTAGCGCGAGTTGAACTTAGTATAAATGTTGCATGAGCTAAATTCTACACATGTGCATGTGAATTCATCATTGGTATCTAATTTCATTGTCACAATAATTGTCTAGGTGGAGAAGTGATCCCTAGTCATCTTTTAATTGAAAGTAAATCACCGTTTACTAAGTTTTAATCTCACTTTTGGATTGAAAATCCCCCCCCCCAACCTTAGACATTCTAATCACATTGTTAGCACTATTAGTTTAATCACCTATCTTTTGGGTTCGACCTCGGTTCACCCGAGTCATTACAAATGTTTTGATTGCCGTGACTTAGCATAAGTGTTTGGATTCTTATTCGAATATTTTAGCTATATTTACAATTGATCAATAAGTCAAATTGTCGACTCATTAATAGCCATTTTTCACTATAGCTTTGAGTCGTTTCCGACTTTATTTGATGTCATTTGACCCTTGTCTTTCACATTTCAGGTACAAAATGATACCCCATTGAATTCAAGACCTCAATACCAATATTGCATGAAAAATTGAAGTTTCGGCGCAAAACAGGGCAGATTGACCTTTCAGACTTATTTTGCATTCCCAGGGCACATACAGTGTCCAAATTGGTTGATCTATAGATTGTTGGAAAACTAACTCAAAGGGCTACAACTCTTCAGCTTATGCCAAGACCAAATTCGGATTGTAAGACATCAAAAAAGCCCCCCATAAGTCAGACCAGTTGAAATTCCAGCCGACCGATTGGGCACCTCCATTGTCAAGCATTGCACTGGGCCACTCCCAACCGACCGGCTCAAGTCCCAGCCAACCAGGGGCCAAAAAATACAAAAATTTCAGTTTCGAACCTATAAATAGAAATAGAGGTTTTTGACCTAAGGGAGGTAGTTTTTAGAAAGAAAAAGTGTGAGAAAAAGGCTAAAGAAGGCTCACCATCATCAAAGGATGGCTTGGGGGAGAAGATAGAAGATCAAGGAAGGAATCTAGAGCTTGCTCAACATCACCAACTTAGGTTTTCTCAACTCATCTTTTCTCCCTCTTGTTGTTTTGTCTTGAAAACTTGTATCATGATGATTTGTGAGTAGTTCTTGTGTTTTGAGGATCTTACAACCCTCCTTGGTACTATATGATCACAAATAAACATTGATGTTCATATGGATGATTGTTGATTTCATTTTCTCTTGTGCTATGAAATGCTATGCTATAAGGTGTTTGATAAAATGCCTTAGTGATAAATTAGACTAAAACTCGAACCTATGACTCGAAAGAGCTAGGGAATAGTTCTAGTATGGAGAAAATAATTCATATCTTAATCACGATGGTGAACCTTAGGATATGAATGCTTGACTAGGATTGAAGGTTTGATTCATTGGATTTGGTCATTAAGCAAATCATCAATTAATCCTAACGAATGGTGTTAAATTCATGTTCACTAAGCTCTTCATACATGACATGCTACTAAGTGTTTGATGAAATGCCTAAGTAACATGTTGATCTTAAAACTTGACCTAAGTATCGATGGAGCTTAGGAAAGGTTTGGATGTAGTGAATATGAACATTTCTACGGGATTGAAGTGAACTAGCTAGGTTCAAAACTATTTGACACCTTGATATGAATAATTCTTGTTTACGTGATCATTAGGGAATGCCAACGAGGGGAGTAACCCCTCAAAACTCCTTTTATCTATCTTCTATCTCTAATTACTTGTCATTAGGATTTAGATACACACCTTTATACATTTTTTAGAATAGCCGAACGGAAACACAATCTCATATAGTGCATGTGCTTGGCTTGCTCCTTTGGGTTTGACCCGGTACCTTATCGGTATTTGACGGAGCCCACCGCACTGTCGTTAAGGTGCGATGTTCTCTGTGCAAAAATAAATTTATATCTCCGATACTCGCGACTTAACTATTTTTGGTAGTCAGTGGTAAGTACGGGTCGAACCCAAGAGAGTAAGGTGAATAGTTGTTCTTTCGAAAAAGGGGGATTAAATAAAGCAGTTGGGCGTTGTTTTTGGTTTTTAGTTACTGAAAAGTAAGGTGCTTGATGGACAAGACTTGACAGAAAATAAGCAGTTGATAACGTACTGAAAGTAAAGGAACAGTTGATATTACAATTAAAGGAAAGATTCGGTTTCAGGGGCCTTGTATCATATTCTGTTTATCATTGACCTCTAATGATCATACTAAGTGTTCAAAGATGAATCAAGGCTATTTCTAGCACAAGACTTGCAACATCGTTTAGAACACTTGTTCTATTTAGACTAATTCCTCCTTTTGAAGTATCTTAGCCTTATGTGCATCCATTTGATCTTCAGTTACGATCAACCAAATGGTGTTTTAAAGAGGTCGAACTCCTCAGATAAGTTTTGCCCGTTAAAGCATCCACTTACCCGAGTATGTTCACGAACCCCACAGAAGAGCTTTTCCCGTTAAAGCATCCACTCAACCTTGGAAGTTCTAACCTAATATGTGGCACATAGAACAAGTTTTGAACACAGAGAGGCACTAAGCGAAGGGTCTAAAACATTTTATGACACAAGTACACCCCTTCAACCGAATGAAGGGTTTAGCTACGAATATTCATGGAACATGACATCATAGCTAAGTGCTTTAAAAAGTAAAGGTTTTTGAAAGACAGTAAAGTAAAGTTTTCGAAAGTAAAGACAGGAAAGTAAAGAAGAGAGTTCTTACAAAAACCGTTTGAAAGTGCTAAAGCTTCGATTCCAAAGTAAAGTGATTACATGATTGTGCCCACAAAAGCTAGAGAGATAAGTAACTTGTGATATGAGATGATTGTTGTGGGATGATGGAATGATTTACAAAGGCAATGGAGGGCTCTATTTATAGGCTAAGGGAGGCAAGGAGATGAAGACACATGGCTCAAGATGGGAGGAGAAGCAAAAGCCATCGGGCTAGGTGTCATCTTCATGGCCAAAGCCGCCAGGCTTGTGAGGAGAAGAGAAGAGAGCCACCGGGACACATGGCTTCTCCTCCTTGAAGCCGCCGGTTGTGAGTGGAGGGGAGTGGGTGAGTGTGAGTTGAGATCTTTTCCAAAAGCCATCGGCTCCCTTTTAGCTCCGGTCTGACTCTGGTTGCCCTTCGGTTGGACTTGTTTTGAGTGATTCCACGTCCGGTTCTTGAAAGTCAGAATTTGGTCGTGACCTGGAATGACTTGTAATTCATTTTCAGCTTTAAAACTCCTCCTTAGCTTGTATTCTTTCTAGACTTCAAAATACCCTGTAGATAAATATCGGAACTAACAAGCAAAAGTTAAATAGACAAAGAGTCTAATTTGGTGGGTTTAACTGTGTTTATGATTCATACAATTATGGTCCATCAGATCACCCCACACTTTTAGTTGTTCGTCCCAAACAATGCTATTTAAGGGTGGAACACAATCTAAGTAAAATATGAAAGTGAAACTGTGGGACTAGATTTATCTTAATTCATGCATTACTTACTTATTACCAAACTAAACCGTGTAAATACTTAGAAGAAACTTGATACTTGTACCTTCACGCCGAGATGCAAATTAATTTGGATGTTTCGGGAGATAGCCCTTTTCAGGCTCCTGGACTGCATTCTCGGGATCGACTCGTACTATATGGTTTCCTTGTAGCTTTCTCTAGCACGTGATTCGGTTCGGGTTTCACTGAGTTGAGTACTTTGATTTCTTTTTGGCGAGGGACAGCTTCTGTAGTGAATCGGCCTTTGGCCTTTGGCCTTTGGCCTTTGATATTGAGTTGGAGTTTCTTAACTTTTGTTCGGTTAAAACCTTCACAATTTTGGCCTTTGGCCTTTGATTAGCTTCTTTGAGCTTTTGCTTCTTTGTGACTTGCTAGTCCATTTTCTCAGCCTTTCTTTGGGAGGTCCAATCGTCGCCCGCAAGCATATGGAAATACCTCCCCGCTCTTTCTCATCCTCGCCGTTTCGCGCGGGTCAAGATGAGGGTCGCTCATCTATTTTCCCGGCTACTAGGACTAGAGATAGGACGGTTTGATTCCCGTCCCGCCTCTTGCATAAACGCTGCACGGCGGAGATGACTTCAATCTTCACTGAAACCCGAAGTGCAACCTCCATTAACTTCGAAAACCATATAGTTAGATTCGATCCTTCGAGTGCTTGCCAAGCCTCTCTAGGGCAGTTTATATCAACTCCACATCCCTTGTTTATCTCAACACAAAGGGACAAATGAGAAGTTACATTCTAAGTTTTTAAACAGTTGAATTTTCACAAGGTAAATGCATGAATTTAGATCTATCTTTTTCACATTCTCAAGTTCATATTTTCAAAAAGATAATATTAAGGGAAAAGGAAAAGAAAAAGCATGTTAATTAACTATGTACACAGGTGGTTCTCACCCCACACTTTTGAACGAAGGCGTGCCTTTTAGCACGACTTAGTTCAGAAGTCATGCAAATATATACAAGAGAAGGAAATCACATTAAGGAAAAGAGAAGAGCTGAACTCCCTTTTACTGTGTCGTGTCGTGGAACGACATGCCTCGGAGTTGGATAATCGAGGGAGTTTGGCTGGGGCCTTGAACTCTCAGCGCAGGCCCGGTAATTTCTCGGAAGCTGCCTGGCTGATCTGATCTTGCTCCAAAAATCGATTCCTACATGTTAGACATTCCTTCTATACAAAAAATGGGTGAGATCGACTTGCGGTAAAAAATAAATGACTGAAAATAAATGACTGAAAGTAAGATAGGTGTCGGGTTACCTTCCGACCAGTGCCTTTGTTTAACGTCATTGGCTCGACGCATGGGGATCACAGGTTTGGATCCCATGGGCGGCTCAGGTTGAATTTTGCCGCAGCTCCTGCGTTGATTCTAGCCTTGACTTTTCCTGATTTCTTGTGAGATGATGTGCTTGGGTTAGAACTCCATGGTTTTGGTGGTTTCTCCTTCCATTTTTTCTGAGGAGGCGAGGGACCTTTGACCATAGCTGCTGGTCTTGTCACTCTCTCGGTCTCTCTTGGCAGGTCAGAAATTTGTGTTCTGAGATCCGAGATAGGTACAATGTCTGGTGGTTTCCTTGTCCTTGGCCGACCATCATAATCATCGATGTAGAAATCTGAAATTTTGCCACCAAATGCAAGTGATAACAAGCCCTTTCCCATGTCGATCCATGCTTTGGTGGCATAGAGAAAAGGTCGTCCCAAAATAAGTGTTGGAGGGTCGTCTTTGCTGGTCTCTCCCGTTTGTATTACATAAAAGTCTGCAGCAACGACGAGCTCTCCCACATGGAGTATTAGATCTTCAAGCACTCCAACCGGTCGGATACATCATCTATCTCCCAACTCGATATTTGACCTTGGTGGTTTCAATGGGACAAGCCCCAATAAGTAATATAAGGAGTAAGGCACGGCATTGACGGCAGCCCCAAGATCGATTAAGCACTTGTGAATTTGGGCTTCACCAATACCACAGGTGACTGTGAAGGCCCCTGGGTCCTTATCCCTTTCCGGTTGTGACTCCTGATCTGAAGTGAGGGATCTTTCCATTATCGGGCCATTCTGCTCATCCTTTGGCTCTAGATTTGTATGATCGGGCCCTTTTAACTCCCGATCTTCTAGGTAAATGTTTTGCTCAGATGCATAGATGTTAGTTGGGGAATCCCATCTAAGACCATTAGAGTCATTGTCATTCCAGCCAGATGCCGGTATGTCAAAGTGTGTAATCGGTGGAGGTGTCATGCTAACCGTGAATGTATAACGTCCATTGTCAGCATGCATGACCCACGTTCTGCCATCATTGGGTCGGTCTTCTTCTTGATTCCAATCAGGACGGTGCCTACGGGTGAAGTGTTTGTTCGTAAGTTTGTAAGTTGTGGATTGTGCTGTTTCTTCCAGTGCTACCTTCATGTTTGACTTCCTTATCATGCTGACATTCACCTTTGGGTTTTGGATGGTTTGTGAAGGTAGTCGGCCAGGCTCATTAGTAAGTGCGGATATTGAAGTGGCGAGCTGGGACATTTGTTTGGTCAAATCTGAAATTGCCCCGTCAGTTTTCGCCTGATATTGGTGTAGTGAAGTCCCCAATTGATTCACGCTTCCTGCGAGCTCCTTCATTGTGTCTTCAAGCGACTTGCTTGGTCCTTGCTGATTATTGAGCTGGATTGGTATTGATTTTTTCCCTTCTGCTGATATTGGCTCGTCGGGTATTGATTTGATCCTCTCTGCTGATATTGGCCTGCTGATGGAGCGTTCTGGTTGTACTGCCGGTGGGGAGGTTGGTAGAATGACTGAGCTAATTGTGGTGCGGTTTGTTGTGTCTCCCTCGGAGGATAGCTGTTGTTTCGCCAGCTCGAGTTGGTTGCTTGGCCATACTGTTGGCTTGGTTCGGCTCTGTCATTGTTGTTGTTATTGTACCCTTGGTATCCTCCTACCGCATTTATTTCGGCCGGGTCCTCTACTAGTATCGTCGGGCATGCGTCAGTCTTGTGGTCCGTAGAACTACAGAACTCGCAAGGCTTTACTTGAACTGGCTGCCTTCGCAGGATTTGCATCATCATTTCTTTTATTTGTTTCATCTCTTCTGTCATGGAGTTTTCTGACGTCTCGGCTCGTGCTACGTTTTTTGTTCGGGAGAACTCATCTTGCCGAGTGGTCTCCTCTGTAAACCGAGCATTTTCAGCAACGTCAGAGATGAGTCGCCTTATGCCACTCAATGATAGTCTCATCACGGATCCTCCAGCTGAAGCATTAAGGAGCTTTTTGTCTAAGGGAGTCAATCCATTAATCAGGTATTCGATGATGAGCTTCTCGGGTAGTCCAAGAGTGCAGCAGCTTCGCTCCAGGTGGTTGAATTTCTCCAGGTAGTCGTACATGGTTTCATTAGGTCCCTGCCTTATGTCCTGCAGTTGCCTTCTTACTTGCATCGCTCTTCCTGCTGGGTAGTATTTATCTAGGAACTTCTTTTGCATCTGAACCCATGTTCTGATGCTTCCCGAAGGCAATAAAAGGAACCAGTCGTTTGCCGAGTCAATGAGGGAAAAATAGAACGCTTTCAACTTGAAGTTGTCTATATTCACTCGATTGGGCTTTAGATTTTGGCAAATGCCATGTAGGCGTTGGAGGTGAGTTGTGGCAGATTCTCCATGAGCTCCTGAGAATTTTGGCAAGCTGTGGGCCACTGACGCGTTGATGGTAATGTATTCTAGTTCAGGGTCCTCGTGAATGCACCATGGCTGCGTTTCGAAATCAGGGGCATTCAATTCTCCCATAGTAGGTTCACGGTAGTTGTTATTCCCATAGTAGTCATCGAAGACAGGTTCTTGCCTTGGCACTTGTCAAGGTTGAGGGCGTAGGGGACGTAAAGGGGGTTGCACCGGACCAGCTTCATTTCGGTCCTCGGGTGGTTCTTGGTTTCTTTGGATGGCCTCCCTATCACGAGCTCTTTGGTTTCGGATGATTTGTTCCGGATCATCGACAAATTGTGGCGTCGCTTCATTATTTTGATCGAACAGATTCATCTCGTCGTCATCCTGATAGTCATGGTGGCTTCCTTCACGAGACATGGTTATGCAGAAGTGAGTTCGAAAGAGAAAAGAAAAAGAGAAGAACAGCTAATCAGAAAGCTAACTCCCCGGCAACGGCGCCAATTTTGACGGAGCCCACCGCACTGTCGTTAAGGTGCGATGTTCTCTGTGCAAAAATAAATTTATATCTCCGATACTCGCGACTTAACTATTTTTGGTAGTCAGTGGTTAGTACGGGTCGAACCCAAGAGAGTAAGGTGAATAGTTGTTCTTTCGAAAAAGGGGGATTAAATAAAGCAGTTGGGCGTTGTTTTTGGTTTTTAGTTACTGAAAAGTAAGGTGCTTGATGGACAAGACTTGACAGAAAATAAGCAGTTGATAAGGAACTGAAAGTAAAGGAACAGTTGATATTACAATTAAAGGAAAGATTCGGTTTCAGGGGCCTTGTATCATATTCTGTTTATCATTGACCTCTAATGATCATACTAAGTGTTCAAAGATGAATCAAGGCTATTTCTAGCACAAGACTTGCAACATCGTTTAGAACACTTGTTCTATTTAGACTAATTCCTCCTTTCGAAGTAACTTAGCCTTATGTGCATCCATTTGATCTTCAGTTACGATCAACCAAATGGTGTTTTAAAGAGGTCGAACTCCTCAGATAAGGTTTGCCCGTTAAAGTATCCACTTACCCGAGTATGTTCACGAACCCCACAGAAGAGCTTTGCCCGTTAAAGCATCCACTCAACCTTGGAAGTTCTAACCTAATATGTGGCACATAGAACAAGTTTTGAACACAGAGAGGCACTAAGCAAAGGGTCTAAAACATTTTATGACACAAGTTCACCCCTTCAACCGAATGAAGGCTTTAGCTACGAATATTCATGGAACAGGACATCATAGCTAAGTGCTTTAAAAAGTAAAGGTTTTTGAAAGACAGTAAAGTAAAGTTTTCGAAAGTAAAGACAGGAAAGTAAAGACAGGAAAGTAAAGAAGAGAGTTCTTACAAAAACCGTTTGAAAGTGCTAAAGCTTTGATTCCAAAGTAAAGTGATTACATGATTGTGCCCACAAAAGCTTGAGAGATAAGTAACTTGTGATATGAGATGATTGTTGTGGGATGATGGAATGATTTACAAAGGCAATGGAGGGCTCTATTTATAGGCTAAGGGAGGCAAGGAGATGAAGACACATGGCTCAAGATGGGAGGAGAAGCAAAAGCCATCGGGCTAGGTGTCATCTTCATGGCCAAAGCCGCCGGGCTTGTGAGGAGAAGAGAGGAGAGCCGCCGGGACACATGGCTTCTCCTCCTTGAAGCCACCGGTTGTGAGTGGAGGGGAGTGGGTGAGTGTGAGTTGAGATCTTTTCCAAAAGCCATCGGCTCCCTTTCAGCTCCGGTCTGACTCTGGTTGCCCTTCGGTTGGACTTGTTTTGAGTGATTCCACGTCCGGTTCGTGAAAGTCAGAATTTGGTCGTGACCTGGAATGACTCGTAATTCATTTTCAGCTTTAAAACTCTTCCTTAGCCTATATTCTCTCTAGACTTCAAAATACCCTGTAGATAAATATCGGAACTAACAAGCAAAAGTTAAATAGACAAAGAGTCTAATTTGGTGGGTTTAACTGTGTTTATGATTCATACAATTATGGTCCATCAGTATTCCCATCAAGCTCAAGACAAGTTATGAAGACCCTTTATTCACTATGACTTATCGAGACAAGTCTTGGAGTTTCTTGACATATTTTGAAAGATTCTTTGAAAAAAGCTCCCATGACCCCTTAATTCTTAAGGGATCTTCATTCTTGAAGCGGTGAAGCTCCCAAACAAAAGTCCATTGTAGACTTGATTGGAAGAAATTTAAATGAGATTTAAAGGTTGATTGACACGCCAAATCCAAGGCCCCGTGAGAAGGGATCCTAGCAAAGGAATTCTCAAGAGTGATTCTATGGGGCGCTTTGCTACGTCTTTGCCAAGACGAGAAAAACTAAGCCCTCGCGGGAGGTAACCCGGTTTGTAAGATGTACATTCTTGTCTTTCATGTTTAAGTGTTTGGCATGACTTTGAGCGGCTTATGCTCTAAGTATGGGGTGTGAAATTTGTGAGTAGTGGGATAAATTTTAAGTGTGGAGTGAGTTCTACTCGCTCCAATCCCACTTCACATCGCCAAGCCCCTCCACATTTTTTTCCAAGGAAGGGTGTATATTCATTGAAAAAGGCCTACAAAATTACAAAATTAGCAACGCTGAGCTACAACAAGCAAGACAAGGCTCAAACTGCAACACAACAAGAACACAAGCAACCGCTGACATCAAAAAAACCATGCTACTACACAATAGCAACAAAAGCCATCTAGAACATGTATCACAAAACAAACTACCCAGTATTAATGAAATGCCTATCAACTAGGAACCTATATACACAAAACCCTATTTTACACTTCTTGATAAGTTCAATTTTCATCATGCCCATCTTCCAAACAAAGCTCCATATTTGGTCATTGCTATTTGTTTCTTCACGAAAAATTTTGTAATTGCGAGCTTTCCATGTCTCATATATTGATGTTGTAATAATAAAATACACTACCAACTTTTCTGATTTGGATCTCCATAGTCTATTTTGCTGTCATTCTATCACCTCGTCCCAATTATTCCAATGAACTTGAATCCCGACCATCTATTGAAACTTATATAATGGTATGAGTCCTCTGCGGTGAAAAAATAAATGATCCACACTTTCTATCTCACAATTGCACCGGCAGCAGTTTCTTTGATCTTCCGCCATTCCTCTGATTCTATCTTTTGTATGCAATCTGTTTTGTTTTGCAAACCAAGTGCAGAAGCTGTGTTTAGGATGGGCTACACAGTTCCACGCCAAATCTGACCAATGTACTTCAAACTCATTATCTGATAATATGTCATAAGCACCCTGTGCTGAAAAAGGCTTGTTGTTGTGAGCCCAGGTGAAAACCATGTTACCATCATACTGAACACATTTTTGCGCGTCCTTTCGAAGCTTCAAAATATTTTTGAGAACCCAATAATGATGGTTCTTCTCTTCTACTTCCCATAAATTTTGATTGTTGAAGAAATAGATGTGCAGCCACCTTATCCACATTGAGTCCTTTTTAAAACATAAGTTCCACACTTGTTTTAACAACAATGCCTTGTAAACGATAAATAAGTTTTTTATTCCAAGGCCACCCATTTTTTTTGGCTTAGTCACTCTTTTCCAGGCTACTAGACTCCGCTTCCCTGAAGTCGAGCCAGACCACAGGAAGTTGCGACAAATAGCTAATGTCTTTGTCAAGACATCCTTCGGGAAAAAAGAACTCTCATCCAATATGAACTAATAGTGTTGAGTACATGTTTAATTAGAACTAATCTGCCAGCATAAGATAGGTAACGAGTCGACCAAGCTTTGATTTTGTTCGTTATTTTTTCAACTAAACCTTCATAAGCTGATCTCCTTAGGCTTTTTCCATCTAGAAGAACTCCCAAGTAAGAAAAAGGTAGCTTGCCAACCTAGAAGCCCACTACCTGTGCAAAAACCAGTTGATCTGCTTCATCACAACCACCAAAATAAATGGTAGACTTGTTTACATTCACTTCTAGGCCAGACCAACCATGGAACACAATAAGGGCTTCTTTTAATCTTCATCAAGGAGCCCAACTCAGCTTTAGAAAAAATCATCACGTTGTCAGCAAACACCAAGTGACTTAAGTTGATCTTTGCGTATTTAGGATGATATAAATACTCATCGGATTGTCTAATCTGCCCAAGAAGTCTGCTAAGCACCTCCATAACAAGAGTGAAGAGTAAGGTGAGATGGGATTCCCCTGACGAAGCCCCCTGCTGCTGCTAAAATAACCTTCTAAGCAACCATTTATAAGCACTGAAAACTTTGATGTAGTCACACACGCCATAATCCTAATCACAAACTTCAATGGAAAGCCAAATAATTCCAGAATATCCTTTAGAAATTTCCAGTTAACCATATCATATGCTTTTGAAATATCAATCTTCATCATGCAACTTTTACTCAAATGCTTTTGATTGTACTTGCATAATAACTCTTGAACTAAACTGATGTTGTAAGAGATGTTTCGACCTTTCACAAACGCTGCTTGTGATAGATCAACAAGATTTCAAGCACGGGTCTAAGCCTATTAGCTAACAGCGATGCTATAATTTTGTAAATAACATTACAGCAGCTAATAGGCCTAAAATCTGTTGGTAAACTAGCATTTTTAACTTTCGGAATTAATGCAAGGTAAGCTGAATTGATACCTTCAAGCATTATTCCACACTTGAAGAAATTCCTAATGCTCTCCACGATATCCATACCACACACTTTCCAAGCAGCTTTGAAAAACTCAGCATTATAGCCATCAGGACCTGCAGCTTTAAAGGAAGGGAGTTGTTTAACAGCTTCAGCCACTTCATTTTACGAAATATCCTTAACTAGATTTATGCAGTCTTCAGCACTAACTTTAGGACCAAAAAGAATAATACGGGGGTCTGCTGGTGTTGATAAAAAGCTCCCATTAAATAAATCCTTGAAGAAATTAACAAAATGCGCTTCGATTTCCAAGTTGTCAAACAAGAATTCCCCATCCTCTGTTAGAATGCATCTGATAGTGTTTCTTGATCTCCTACCCTTTATAACAGCATGAAAATATTTTTTATTGAGGTCTCCTCTAGCCCAGTTCAATCTTGCTTTCTGACAATTGTAAATATGTTGATATTTTATTAGTTTTCTGAAATTCTCCAGCTCTTGGACTTCCTTACACTACTACAAACATGGGATTATGCATCGGTTTTTTTTTGACATTATGCATCGGTTTTGGTTCCGATGCATAATGAAGCGATGCATAATGTCAGACAATATGCATCAGTTTTAAAACTGATGCATAATGTATGATATTATGCATCGGTTTTTTAAAAAAACTGATGCATAATGTAAGAATTTTTTTTATTTTTTTATTTTTTAATTTTTGGCCTGTAAATTGCTTAAATAAACCTAAAAATTTGTAAATGAATTTCATAAATACAATTGCTCATATCTAAATCTTAAAATACTTTTTATTCAACCAAAATATAACATTTCATACATGATGTCACTTTTAATGTACAATATTTATTTATTCAACAAAAGTTTAATTTTGTTTCAAAAAATGGAGCCTTCTTTAACTTCACTACTTTGGTATATATCCTTCGGCTTCTTCTTCCTTGAAGCTTTATACATGTAGCCCTCAGCAAACTTGACAAGATTCTCAGGACGTGGGAGACGAGAAGACAAACCTACAAGATACCGATCGAATTAGCTCAAAATCTTGGCTGCCACGACACTTATATTACTACATGCTATTTGCTAATTTAGCTTAACTAGCATGAACCAGAACACAGTTCACAATATCAAACCTACTTAGATTTCCATTCATCAGTAAACACTAAAGAAATATAGATTCAAACAAAATTATCAAATCAATTGTGATATACACAAATCAAGCTAAAAACTTTATCAAGCAGAAGGTGTATAGCACGCAACTTTTACAATTATCTCTTTGCGTTGAGGATAGGCACAAGGAATCAAGGATAAGAACAACATCATCCATAGCAGGCGAGACTATAGCACGAAATTTGGTGAGAAACATTCCACTTACAGAAAAGCACTTCAAAAAATAAACATGACATTCCACAGGACCGAGTCTTTATTCAGACATCCAATTAATCATTGACAATGAATTAGTAGCAAAGACAAAAATCAAGTGGAGCAAAGATTCAATTAAAATCCAGAAAAGAAAAGGTGAAAGAAATATAGGATCTTTAAAGCGGTCACTTAGAGAATATAACTCAGTTCCAACTTGTGCAGATAAAACCATCCATTATGCACAAGTAAATAATGTCACCTCACATTTGGAAGCTTTTTCACTTCGGCAGCATACGCAGAACTTAATTGACCTTCATCGCCGTGCTGCAATATTTTAGAAAGTAGATTTCAACAGTTATTCTGAAAAAGCAATCAAATATAAACATCCCCTTCATCACATTCGCGCAATTCTCCAAGCAAGGCTGAGAAACTGCAATATCTGCCAAAAATATACCATCAACATCACCTATTGACTAAAATCCCTAAGATAGGAAACAAAAATTCACATCAATCTCAGGTAATTTCAACCCAAGAAAAAAAAATGTCCTTGCGAGAGGTAAAATGAGTACCAAACAAAGGGATGTATGAGAATGCGAGCTCATTCAGTTCGGAATCCAAAATTCAATAGAGTTCCAGAAACTCCATCACACCATATCTTCGACCACCGACTCCGATTCGATAGCGATACCAGGAGAGAAGAGCCAGGCGAACAAGTGAGAGCCACACGCGTTCGCGTTTCGGGCAGAGGTTTGGACAGGAACGTCGCTGTTGTTGCGGAGGCCGAAGTAGAAGTTGTTGCGGAGGCCGAAGATCTCACCGGAAGAAGAGCGACAGAGACAGACGAGACGGAGGAAAAGGAGCGAGTTGGAGCAGATGAAGATCTCACCGGAAGAAGAGACGGAGGGATTTGGTCGGCTGAATATCGATTAATCGAAAACCCTAGATTGCAAAATAGTAAATTTTCTGGGTTTATGCATCGGTTAATTGAAAACCGATGCATAAACCTTACATTATGCATCAGTTTTTATGAATTGATGCATAAACCTAATATTATGCATCGGTTTTAGTTGAACCGATGCATAAGCCTTACATTATGCATCAGTTTTATTCCGAACCGATGCATAATGTCAAAACCGATGCGTAATCCCAAATACAGAACCGATGCATAATCCCATGTCTGTAGTAGTGTTACTGCTCCACTCTTCATTATTTGGATTTAGCTACACCATTCTTTGCGTTTCCAGAAGAGATTGTCTGCCCTGATACACTCTAATTTTGAATGATGATGTCGCCCCTTAGTGCTCATGTGCTCTATTTGAGTTTACTAGATTAAAACTATTTTGTTATACCATGCTATGACTCTAGTTTCACATTTTCTTGGCACTTAAGACACCTTGTGCACATTATGGAGGATGTAGCTTACTTTCCTTGTCTGAACTCTATTAATCTTATGCCATGATGTTATTATGTGACTAGTGATGCTTTCTTGCTCATGCTTGAGTTTTGTACTACCTTGTATATCACATGTTGCTTTTAACCTCTCATGTGTTCTTGTCATCAAGGAAGTTAATTGCATCGTGTATGATCAAGCTTAGCACAATGTCGTCTTTTCTATTGGTGGGGCACATCTACAAATGAGGAGAGTTCCCATGCGCCTTTATCTCATTTTCTTTATTGTTTGCGCTTAGGGACTAAGCTATATTTTTAGTGTGGAGTGGGTAGTCGCATTGTTCACTCATATCATGCCATGCCTATCATTTTAGAATGGACACTTGCATTCATGTACTTTATCCCAATCTCATGAGTGTTTTCACATTTTAAGGCTTGTGATCATCAACTCTAAATTACTTATAAATCACATCTAGCCTACTTTTCATTTTTATTGGATCTTGAACTTAGAACTGACCTAGTCTCTTGAATGTGCATTCTTGTGAGTCAATATCATTACTATATCTTGTCTATCTAATTTTTTAAGTATTTTCATTGAAATACCTTGGATTAAATTTTAGCAAGCATTTTTAAAAAATTCACGAAAAACTTAGACCTTTTGTATGCTCCTTGGTGACTTGAGTTTTTCTAATATAGTGCCTTGCTCTTGATTGTTTCCTGCACATTCCATACATTCTTTGAACATATTGTCATTTTAAGTGTGGAGTCAAAAGAGGGCGAAAAATAGGCCCCAACAAAAAATGCTTCATTTTCATGGTCAAAAGAGGGCAAAGCCCCGACTAAAAACTTTCTCAAGGCCAAGAGAAGTTTTGTTTCAAAAATGATACAAATGGCGGGGTTATGAAGAAAAGTTCCCCCTCGAAAGCATTTGTAGGCCAAAGGCCATTTGAAACGAAAATAAAAAGCACTTAAAACTTGACATTATGTTCTTCCATCATTCTACAATTGCGCGGATGCATCATTCGTATTGTGTGCTAGTTAGATTAACTCTCGACCGATCTTTGAGCTTGCATGGGAACTCACATTTGGTCTATGCTCGTTTTATAAAAAAATTAGTGTCAAACTCCGCTTCCCATATGGATTACAGCTTAAGCGCCTAAGACTTGGGAATGAGTTCCATGTCGCGAACTAATGGACTAGCCCCAACCAGCATAGGTGAGCGATTGAGACTCTTTTGTGCAAACTAACAACTTTGCTTCTCTATTGTATTGCCTTGAAATGAGTAGATTATTGGATTAGACATTTGATAGTCCTAGTATTGATGATCTTGAATGCACAACCTCATAGGTACTTAAATGGTTCGAAAATTCATTTGATGATGATATGATGGTAGTGCTAGCTTGGGATGAAGAATTTGTTTTGAAAACTCCTAGCCTTGGTTGAGCACTCTTACGTTCATTCTCATGGGATAGGTGCCTATGGGATTTGTGAGTATTCCCTTTTCTGAAAACTCTCACGAGACTATAACTCGTCCACTAGGGTAGCCTGGGGGTTTAAAGACTTAGTGCATGCACTAAATGCACTCGTAACGCCTACGAAAATGAGCTAGTTAGATTGTACATACTTTCATTTCTGTTTTGTTGACATGTTTAGGAATAATGAATGGGCCTTGAAATAAACACCTAGAGCAAATGGGCGACAAAACATAGCGCCACTAGCTTTTCGCCATTTTCTTACTCTTGACATGTGCATATACTTTGTTTGGGACGAACAAAGCTTAAGTGTGGAGTGTTGATAAGTCGAATTTTTGACTCATTAATAACCGTTTTTCACTATAGCTTTGAGTTGTTTCCGACTTCATTTGATGTTATTTGACCCTTGCCTTTCACATTTCAGGTACAAAATGATACCCCATTGAATTCAAGACCTCAATATCAAGATTGCATGAAAATTTGAAATTTCGGCGCAAAATAAGAAGTTTCGGGGCAAAACAGGCAACCTTTCCAACTTATGTTGCATGCACAGGGCGCATACTGTGTCCAAATTGGTTGATCTATAGCTTGTTGGAAAGCTAACTCAAAGGGCTACAACACTTCAGTTTATTCCAAGACCGAATTCGGACTATAAGATAGCAAAATATCCCCCGTAAGTCAGACTGGTTGAAATTCCAGTCGACCGGGTTGGCACCTCCATTGTCAATCATTGCAATGGGCCACTCCCAACCGACCGGCAAGTCCTAGCCGACCGGTTGGGCCAAAAAACATAGAAATTTCAGTTTCGAATCTACAAATAGAAAGAGAGGTTTTTGACCTAAGGGAGGTGGTTTTTAGAGAGAAAAAGTGTGAGAAAAGGCTAAGGAAGGCTCACCATTGATGAGTCGTATTTATACGACTCGTCGAATCAATTAATCTCATGTATTTCGACACTTTGTTATTCGAACGTTTACTTTTTAGTATGGTTTGCATTCGGGTGTTTCGGAAGCTTTAGGAGGAAACGCGCATAGAAGATGGCATTTTGTGCCAAAAACACCACAATGGCAGATCAGACCTCTGTACGTTCGACGGAGCGCTGGGAATGGACTGTTGATCAGAAAAATACGAGTTATATGCCGGTGCGTAGATAACTCAATTGCCTACAACTCTCTAGTTCACACTGAGAGCAGCCGAGGTCATATAGAAGGTCAAATTTAGAGTCGAAGTCAGAATTGACGCGCAGACTCAGTGGGGACCGCGCCCTATGAAGACATTAGCCACTGTGCTAACGTCAAGGCAGGGCGCGGCCAGTACCGATAACGTCAAGGCTGGGCTGATTATTAAGTTTAGAAAAGAACTAGAAGTCTAAAATCTTTGTCGGGTTAGATTGTGGTGTATTACCTTTGTCGTGATACTTAGGGTTGTTACCTTTGTCGGAACAACCACACTTAGAAACATGAGATTAGATATTTAGCAGTCAATGATAAACATGTCACAATAGAAACCCTAAGCTGAGTGTTCTCTCTGCTTGGAAGTCTTTTGTTATTTTTCTCTTTTGCACTCCTTACTGCTGAACCCCCCCCCCCCCCCCTTCTTAATTGCTTACAGGAACATCTTCAACAACACCAGCTCCCTTGGGTTCGACCCTGCTTGCCGCTACACTAGCTTTAAGCAGGAGGATATAAATATTAAATTTGACGCGTCAGACGACGCGCGTCAACCATCATCAAAGGATTACTTGGGGTTGGGGGAGAAGAGAGAAGATCAAAGAAGGAATCTTGAGCTTGCTCAACATCTCCAACTTGGGTTTTCTCTACTCATCTTTTCTTCCTCTTGTTGTTTTGTCTTGAAAACTTATATCATGATGATGTGTGAGTAGTTCTTGTGTTTTGAGAGTCTTACAATCCTCCTTGGTACTCTATGATCACAAATATACATTGATGTTCATATGGATGATTGTTGATTTCATTTTCTCTTGTACTATGAAATGCTATAAAGTGTTTGATAAAATGCTTAAGTGATAAATTAGACTAGAACTTGAACATATGACTCGAAAGAGCTAGGGAATAGTTCTAGTATGGAGAAAATGATTCATATCATAATCACGATGGTGAACCTTAGGATATGAATGCTTGACTATGATTAAATGTTTGATTCATTGGATTTGGTCATTAAGCAAATCAACAATTAATCCTAACGAATGGTGTTATATTCATGTTCACTAAGCTCTTCATACATGACATGCTACGAAGTGTTTAATGAAATGCCTAAGTAACATGTTGATCTTAAAACTCGACCTAAGTATCGATGGAGCTTAGGAAAGGTTTGGATGTAGTAACGGGATTGAAGTGAACTAGCTAGGTTCAAAACTATTTGACACCTTGATATGAATAATTCTTGTTTACGTGATCATGAGGGAATGCCAAGGAGGAGAGTAACCCCTCAAAACTCCTTTTATCTATCTTTTATCTCTAATTACTTACCATTAGGATTTAGATACACACTTTTATACATTTTTTATTAGAATAGCCGAACGGAAACACAATCTCATATAGTGCATGTGCTTGGCTTGTTCCTTTAGGTTCGACCCGGTACCTTACCGGTATTATAAATGTTTTGACTACATTTGATCCTCTCTTAATTGATACTATTTAGAGGCTAAAGAGAATAGTTCGTCAATCACATAATTGCAACTGCAAGGCTAAACTCATATTGATGCTTCCTACTGCCAATCACTTTTTCAAACCAAACATTGCTACGAAACCGAAATAAAATGGCAGAGCCAAAAAAAGACTATCCAATCGGCAAAGATTGGATCTCAGCAATGGATTCGTCTTCCTCATCCGCAATCGATCAGAGTTTTAATCGATCCGCGTAACCCTAATCTACGGATTTTTAATTGGTATGACCAATATGCTCTTTAGGGCCGTCTCAAGGGCATTGGGCCTGAATCCAAAAAAAATTGGGGCCTTTTCACATAATTTTAAAGTAAATAGGACCTTGTTTTTGAAGTGAGTCTTTTCTTTGGTCAATTAGATTCATTTTTTTCCTGATAAATTGGGCCTTTTTTTAACAAAATGTGGTCTTTTCCGTTTAAATTTCTTAAAGAATTTTTTTCAACAAAATGAGGCTTGAATTTTTGGCTTCACTGGCCTTAATGTAGAGTCGGGCCTGATGCTCTTAATACCTTATAAAAGAGGTTTTTAGATTTAAATAAACATGAATTATTATAATTTTTGAAATTGAGATTGTATGATTAAGATTAATTCTATTTCTCATGAAATCAATCGCTTCTCATTTCATTCTAAACCTAAGTGTTCATACCATATTTTTCAATATATATTTAAAAATTGTGAAAAGAATACAAATATGAAATTAAAAATTATGCTATTTGTTATGATATTATGGCATTGTGAATGCACACTTAAACCTTTGGTTTGACCCATTTACACCCCTACTTAAATCACTCCATTATACCTCCATTTATTTGTGTTAAAGGCTATGTCCTTCCATTAGCCTTCATGTATTCTATAAATAGATGACATTGTAAAGTATGATGAAATAACAAGAATACAAATCTCTTTTACTATTTCTCTCATCTCTTGTTTCTTTCCCCATTATATTACAACACGTTATCAGCACGAGTTGCTCAAAGGTAGTGATCATCCCTCTCTGATCCTCTCTTCTATTCGTGTTCACAATGCGATGATGGCAACCATGAGTCCTCTTCGTAGAGAAACTCAAAATCGCCTAGCATTCAAAAACTCAATATTCATATTCATGTAATTGGTTCTATATTCACATGATGTATGAATGTGTAGTATATAATTTTGATTCACCAGTGGAATCATATACATGTATCACTTGAAGTGGATACATGTATAGTTTATGTTTTTATTTTATTCCCCCGAAGTGGAATCACATACATGTATCACTTCAAGTGGATACATGAATAGTTTATTTTTTATTTTATTCCCCCGAAGAGGAATCATATACATATTTCTCCAGAAATAGATATATGTATAATATATGCTTTGATTTTATTATGAAGTAGAATATAATCATATACATGTATCACCAGACGTGGATACATGTATAGTACATGTTGTCGATTCCCTCGAAGTGGAATCATATACATATATCACCCGAAGTGGATACATATATATCATTTTTCTTCTTTATCTTCATCCCCTGAAGAGGATGTTTCATATTCACTCCTTGAAGAAAGTAACATTTACTTCTTGTAGTAAGTGATAAAATATCAAGCATATATATTTTGTAGTGTGATTATATCATCTCCTGAAGTAGATGATTATAATCTAGAAAAATCACTTCCCGTTATAAGTGATAAAGTTTTATTTTATTTATGTTATTATTGTTATTTATGCACATTCTTAAAATCTTATATTTGTTTACCTTTGTAATGGTATGTTTTTATTCATATTTCATATATTTAATCCTCTGGAGCGGATTCATATTGATCATATATACTTAATCCCCTGAAGTGATAAAACACTCAACATATATCCTAATGAGTTAACTAAAATCATCCCCCGAACAGGATGAATATGTGCAAAAATATATTTTACTCCTAGAAGAGTAATGTACAATTTTCCTTTCTTGTAAGTGAAAGAAAAATAATGGTCCAAGAAAATATTTTTACTTAGATCATACCATCTCCTGAAGTAGATGATTATAAGATCACTTCATCGGAAGAATCATGAAATTTCTCCTCAACTAAGTTGGATGTGTATGATCAATACTTGGTGATTTAAATGTTTTAATTTCATGCTTTGACTATTATATACATGTCTATGTAGCAAGACTTTAGTTTACTACCTTAATGTTTCCAGAAGAAACTGTTTTACATGGGTAAACTGATGTTGAACTCCTTTTAGCATGTAACAACGTGAGAGATTCTATAAAAGAAAACTCCAGCGCATCCCAGAAGGATTGTGCTTACTTCGTCATCATCTTCACAAGAGCCTGAAGCTCAAAACTTTAGATTTAATTTCCGTAACTGAAGTTATTTTATTTATTATGAATTTGTCATGAATTCTATTTTAATTGATTATATATTTTGTGTATATTTCTTTATAGAATGAATCAATCTTGTACTTCAGCAATAGTACATGTTGTTTTCCAATGGAAAAGTCAATGGTGGGGAGTTATATCTCGTTGATAGTGCCACTACTCATACCATATTGAAAAATCCGAAGTTTTTCTTAAACTTGAACATGACAAAAACCAATGTTAATACTATCTCCGGAACAAGTAGTATTATAGAAGGCTCTGGAAGAGCTTCTATCTTGTAAGACTGGCCAGAAGCAAGTCTTAGAGAAAATGAGAGCACATGCATCTGGTTTATATGGCACAAAAATCCACCCATTGAAGTGTATGAAGTCACTAACCTGAAGTTAGTTGATAAATTATTTTCTTTGTGGCATGATAGACTCGGTCATCCTGGTGAATCAATGATCCGGAGAATCATTGAGAGTTCACACGGACACTCACTTAAGGACCTGAAGATCCTCCCAAAGGGTGACCTGACATGCACGGCTTGTTCACTTGGCAAACTTATAACAAGGCCGTCTGTAACAAAAGTAAACGCAGAATCTCCTATGTTTCTTGAAAGAATTCAAGGTGACATATGTGGACCAATAGCACCGCCATGTGGACCATTTAGATAATTTATGGTGTTGATAGATGCTTCAACACGATGGTCACATGTAAGCCTAATCTCAATGCGAAATGTTGCGTTCGCAAGGCTTTTAGCCCAAATAATCAAGTTAAGGGCTCATTATCCTGATCAACCAATCAAAAGAATCAGGCTAGATAATGCAGGAGAATTTACATCAAAGTCATTCAATGACTATTGTACATCAATTGGTATAGTGGTTGAACATCCAGTAGCTCATGTTCATACACCAAAAGGCCTAGCAGAGTCATTGATAAAGTGGTTGAAATTAATAGCAAGACCATTGCTAATGAATTCAAAATTACCCGCTTCTGCTTGGGGACATGCAATTTTGCATGCAGAAGCTTTGATAAGACTTCGACCGACCGCTTATAATAAGTATTCTCCTTTGCAACTTATCTCTGGAAGAGAGCCTGATATCTCATATTTGAAAAAATTTGGTTGGCGGTGTATGTCCCTATTTCTCCTCCACAACGAACCAAAATGAGGCCACAAAGGAGGTTGGGAATATATGTGGGGTTTGAGTCCCCATCAATTATCAAATATCTAGAGCCATTAACTGGTGATGTATTTCGATCTCGATATTCTGATTGCCATTTTGATGAATCGAAATTCCCAACTTTAGGGGGAGAAGAAAAGGAGATTCATAAGGAGGTTGTGCGGAATACACCTTCTATGTCGTCCTTAGATCCGAGAACAAATGAAAGTGAACTTGAAGTTCAACGGATCATACACTTGCAAAATGTAGCAAATAGGCTACCAGATGCGTTTACTGATACCAAGAAAGTGACAAAGTCACATATACCTGCTGAAAATACACCAGCTCGTTTGGAGATTCCTGTAGTAACTCCAAACACAAACATTGCAAGTGATTCTCAAGTACATCGAAAGCGTGGGAGACCATTAGGGTCTAAGGATATAGTTCCCCAGAAGAGGAAGAACACGCAAGATGTAAAACGGATGTCGAGATGTCAAATACGAACATTAATAATGTAAGGACTCTTGAAGAGTCTTTACCTAAGGAAACTGAAAATAAAGACAAAGATATTGATGACAATTTTGAAATGTCAATCAATTATGCCAACACTGGTGTGGGTTGGTATCGAGATGAGGTAAATCTCAGTGAAATCTTTGCTTGTTCAGTTGCCCTAGAGGTCATTGGAGAAGATGACAATGATCCCCAAACCATATATGAATGTCGACATCGATATGATTGGGAGAGCTGGAAAGAAGCAATTCAAGCAGAGTTGAACTCTTTAAATAAACGTGGTGTTTTTGGACCTGTAGCTCCAACACCGGAAGGTGTGAAACCAGTTGGCTATAAGTGGGTGTTCATACGAAAACGTAACGAGCGTAATGAAATTGTAAGATACAAAGCTAGACTGATTGCACAAGGTTTTTCACAGAAACCTGGAGTTGACAATTTGGAAACGTATTCACCTGTAGTGGATGCAACAACTCTAAGGTTTCTAGTTGCTTTGGCCGTTGTTGAACGACTCAAAATGCAACTCATGGATGTGATAACTGCATACCTATATGGGTTAATAGATAAAGATATATACATGAAAATCCTAGAAGGATTAAAAATGCCTGAAGCATTACATGCAAATCCTCGTCATATGTACTCCATCAAATTGAAAAGATCATTGTATGGGCTGAAACAATCTGGTCGAATGTGGTATAATCGTCTCAGCGAATATTTAGTAGCGCAAGGGTTTATTAATAACCAAATATGTCCATGCGTTTTTATAAAACGCACAAAATCGGGGTATGTAATCATTGCTGTGTACGTCGATGATTTAAATATAATTGGAACTCCAAAAGAGATCCAATTGGCAGCAAACTATTTAAAAAGGGAATTTGAGATGAAAGATCTAAGAACTACTAAGTTTTGTCTCGGCCTGCAGTTCGAGCATACAACTAATGGAATCTTTATCCATCAATCAAATTACACCGAGAAGGTTTTAAAGCGTTTTAATATGGATAAAGCGCATCCATTAAGTACGCCGATGGTAGTAAGATCACTCAGCATTGAAAAGGACCCTTTTCATCCCCGGGCAAACAATGAAGAGATTTTAGGTCCGGAAGTACCTTATCTAAGTGCAATTGGGGCATTAATGTACCTTGCCAATAATACCCGACCATACATATCATTTGCAGTTAATTTACTTGCAAGATATAGTTCATCACCCACTAAAAGACATTGGAGCGGTGTTAAGCACATCCTACGTTATTTACGTGGAACAAGTGATATGGGTTTATTTTTCAAAGGAACAAATGTAGTACAAAATGGTGAATTGGTAGGTTATGCCGATGCGGGTTATTTGTCTGACCCACATAAAGCTATCTCACAAACGGGGTACTTATTCATGTATGGAGGAACTGCCATTTCATGGCGTTCGACAAAACAGACATTGGTAGCCACATCATCGAACCATGCAGAACTGATTGCACTAAACGAAGCTGGACGAGAATGTGTTTGGCTTAGATCATTTATCAACCATGTCAAAACCTCTTGTGGATTAGTATCAGGCAAACAGAGCCCGACAGTAATATATGAGGATAATGCTGCTTGCATCCCCCAAATCAAAGAGGGATACATCAAAGGTGATAGAACAAAGCACATATCTCCCAAATTCTTCTCCACTCACGAGCTTCAAGTGGAAGGGAAGATCAACGTTTGTCAAATACAATCCAGTGAAAATTTGGCAGACTTGTTCACTAAGTCATTACCGACACGAGTTTTTAAGAAACTTGTAAATGACATTGGGATGTGCAGTCTTAAGGACTTGTCGGTTTGAGGGGAAGTTTTATAACTGTACTCTTTTTCCTTAAACTTGGTTTTTATCCCTTTTTGGGTTTTTCAGGTCAAGGTTTTAACGAGGCAGTTCACAGAATAAGGAGTGTACATTCAAGGGGGGGTGTTATGATATTATGGCATTGTGAATGCACACTTAAACCTTTGGTTTGACCCATTTACACCCCTACTTAAATCACTCCATTATACCTTCATTTATTTGTGTTAAAGGCTACGTCCTTCCATTAGCCTTCATGTATTCTATAAATAGATGGCATTGTAAAGTATGATGAAATAACAAGAATACAAATCTCTTTTACTATTTCTCTCCCAATTATATTACAATACTATTCAAAATTTCCAATTTTTGCATGTTTGTAAGCCGTGGCTCACCACTTAGCTGCTTTCCTCCTCTAGGACGAGGTGCACATCCCATCAACAAAAAATTCCAATTATCAATTTTCGACTAAACGACAAAAAAACCAGACGCAAAGCATACAAAGAAAGTCATTGCCGTCATCTCTCGCCCTCCTTCCCAGCCGAACTCTGATCAATTGAACCTTTCAAGGAAGAGTTTAGGGTTTGATTTTACTGTTTCAGACTTATCTGATTTGTGGTTGTTCTGATCGATTTCTGCGCTCAATGCTGTTGATTTGTATCCGGTTAGGTTTAAGAATTCAGTTCGGAAAAATGAAATTTAGGGTATTAAATTTACTAATGTGAGCCTGATTGGTCTTTGATTGTCGGCCGGATCGCTAATAGATGGATTTAGGGGTTTTTGTGTGTGTGAGAAATATGTTTGATTTTAGGAGACTTTAGGGCATCTGTAGATTTGGTGGTGATTTTTTTGTTTTATTTGTTTATTTTGCTTCAGCCCCGTTTAAAGTTTTGGTGTTTCCTGATGTTAAAGATTTGACCTTTTAGTACATTTGACATTGCTTGGAGGTTTTAATTTTTTAGGGTTGTGAAGGTCAAGTCAAATGGAGGAGACTGGAGGCAAAAATGCGTCGCCCGCATCTGCTGCATCACAGTGGACGCATGAAGCTTGGAAGGTTTATCAGTATTATCTGGATAAGAGTATTCCGTTTGTTATCCACAGATGGATCGCGACGGTCCTTGTATTTTGGATTTTCTTTCTTAGGGTATATCTTCTTGAGGGGTTTTACATCATTGCCTATGGCGTGGGGATATACATTCTTAATTTGCTCATTGCATTTTTGTCGCCTCTGGTTGACCCTGAGACGGAACCACCTGACGGGCCTGTGCTACCAACTAGAGGCTCGGATGAGTTCAAGCCGTTTATCAGGCGACTGCCTGAATTTAAGTTCTGGTATGTTAAGTTTTATATGTGCTATTCTTACTGAAGTTGGTATCTTCTAGATGAAACTGACGCTTGAAAGTTTTTATCTTGTTTGTATTGTAGGCACTCCTTTACAAAAGCTTTCGGTATAGGCCTCTTCATGACCTTCTTTTCAGTATTTGATGTTCCCGTCTTTTGGCCAATACTTCTGTTCTATTGGATTATTCTTTTCTTGATGACAATGAAGCGCCAGATTGCTCATATGATCAAGTATAAATACATCCCGTTTACAATTGGGAAGCAGGTAAATAATCGCCATTTGCTCATGTAATTGTTTGCACTTTTCTCTCCCCGAGTTAAGGCAACCTAAGATTTCTTATAAATGTGCTATCAGAAGTAGATAACTTGATAGTCTTGATATATTTGTTCATTGTTGTGCAGAGGTATGGTGGGAAGAAATCTTATGCAAGTAGCAGTGCCTCCCCGAGCGACAAATGAACAACGATCTTTCTGGCCCAAACAGACAACAGTGAATTCAGTGTTCTTAAATGTGAAGCTAGATAGTTCTAGATGGGCCATTTATGTGATCATTATTTGTTTGTGTAGTTCCAGTCAGAAAGTCACACTTGGAGACCTAAATCTTTATGATGTCACATATGTGTTGATGTGACGATAACATCCTTTTTTACAAATGCCAGGAATTGAATACAAATTCTGTGTTATTGGGAATTAACCGGTCTGCCTTAATATTCTGTCTCATTTATCGACGCAATGCTGTTTTATTCGATGCGATCATGCAAGCAATTTAGTTTTGTTATTACATCTTGTGAATAGTTGAATAATGGAAGTCTTCTGCTATATTTTTTTTGAAAATCTTCTAAATGTGGCATTATGTATGTTGCAGGAGTTTACTTGCTGCTGGCACCTTCAGAGCTGTCTCATGATGTTTTTTCTATGAAACCACTAGCAAACTGGAAGGTCTTTGGGCGGTGGAAGAACGGACTGGTCTGGGCCTTTTCCATTCTCCACGACGAAAGCTGTCTTCAATCCCCACATAGTATGCAGCTCCAGGTGGCAGTGCATAAACCACACTCCTAAAAACAAGATAGAATGGATGAATATATTTTTATGGACATTGAGTATCTTAATGGAACTGGTCCTGTGAGTTTATTTGACTGACCTGGATTGTCAGCTCTGAATCTGATGGCCGTCCAGCCTCCTGTTGGTACACTGACAGTGTTCCTCTCTGGAGGATCTACTAAGTTATACTTTGCCGGATCGGCTTTGGAGTTGACATTTCCAATTCCAGTCCCAACGACAAAGAAATTGTAGCCATGGAGATGGAAAGGATGTGACTCAACTGTGAGCAGATTTGTATCTTGTAGCACCAACTCAACAGTTGAGTTAAACTCAATCTTGCTCGCTCTGGTGCCCCTCGCAGTCCGCAGGTTGGCCGTGAAGTGTAATTAAAAGGCGTTGGTGGCTTGTCCGGGAAATCAGTATTATACACTCCCTTGATGCCAAAATAATGGGCCTGGAGCAGCCCAACCTTTGGCATCACAAAACTGATGTTGTTCAGTGAAGCAGTCAGTTGTGTCCCATTCAGGCAAGTTGGGCAGCTGTTGATGCCCAAACCTATCGTATAAAACAGATGCCGGTCCACCTTCTGAGGCACATTTGCTGGGTAATTTGGCGTGTTCAAGCTTTTTAGCTTTGAAGTATAGCTCAGAGCGAAAGCTGTGTCATTGGGAGCAGGCAAGTTAGGGAACTTTGGGATTACAGTATTCGAAATGCTCTTGTATTGAAGTATGGCCGTTGCAGTTTTGTTGTCCGCTGACACCAGGGGCGCATCCATGAAAGGTCTTGCAGCCATGAAGTACCTTCCAGCTAATTGGGTGGCATGGACTAGCACATTAGTTGTCTGGCCTGGCCCTAGGAGAATGGCGTTGGTTGTGAATGGTTTAGTGTACACTGCATCAATCTCCACCACTGTCAGGTTATGGTCTGCCACAGCAAAGAATAGCTCGTCGTTGAGTGCAGCGTTGATGATCCTCAACAAGTACGCCTTCCCTTGATCTACCTCAATTGCGTAAGTATCTGAAACAGCAAATACCCACAGGATTTACTACGACCTTTCTCTAACATAGTCTACTGTCAGATTTAAGTGAAAAGAAAACATACACTTTCCAGAGCATGGGAAGAGCGGTCCAGGTTTGCCATTGATGGTATGCGCATCAGACATATTCGGCGGCAACCCCAACTGGTTCCCTTGCCTGACGACATCCGAGTTCCACCACTCTCTCAGCACCAAATTGAACTCCATTTTAGGCTGTGGGAAGGGAAAGGGTGTCCCAAGCTTTGGCATGATAACAAGTGCACCGTGAACAGTTGCTCTTAGCCACAGTATGTGTGCATGCCACCACAGAGTCCCTCTCTGCCCGGTCACGTTGAAATCATACATGTAGCTGTTACCAGACTGGATCGGGCACTGAGTGATGTAGGCTGGCCCATCAGCCCAACCGTTTTGATATTGCTTCAGCCCGTGCCTGTTAGGCGCCATTTTCAGGTCAGACCAAAATACATCTCTCCAGAATTTTATAGGAAATTTAAAGATTCAAATTTCAGTTTGCCAAATTTACCAATGGATTGAGATGTTGTATTTGACATGATTTGTCACGCGGATCTGAACCCTGTCACCATCCCTAGCGTATACGGTGGGTCCTGGGTACATTCCGTTCACAGTTACGATCAGTTTCGCATGACATAGCCGGCTCACATTCTTCACCTGAATCTGAAAACCCGAAAACCAAGGCAAACCTTGTTAGTGGTGACCATTTTAAACAGAAATTCAGACAATGTTGGTGAGATTTATATCAAATGAAGCATGCCCACATCGAACTGGTACTTCCTCAGCCCAGCCTCTGCTCGAAATGGAACCAAAATAGCCAGAAAAGCTATAGCATGAGGAGCAAACTGGGGCCGGTCATGCTTCGGGCAATGTTGTGTGTACCCATCAAGTATGATCCTGTAAATGAAATTTTGGAATGACCGAGTTTTATAGTATGATGGTGGACGAGCAGAGGTTGAAGTGGAAGGCATCTCAGGTTGGTTAGTGTTTTTTCCTAAGCGATAGGGACTGTTTGAAGGACACATAATCCGTTGGAGTGCAAATGGAGGGAGGACTAACCAGGAGCAGGAAGGATAGGTTGAGGCAAACTGATAGGACCCCAAGAGCGATGACCAATACCTTGTCGGATGGATGCGAGAGAATATGGGTGTGACACAAGAGCCCGGACAACATACTCATTGGTTGGTCTTAATGTGGGGTGGCGGGGCAGTAAACATTCAAAGTACGTGTCACAGGTGCCTACCCAGCCTAGGCTGGGGAAAGCATTCTGGGCACCGCACTGGTCGGGAGCTGTTCCCGCTTCCCTGATGAGCCCATGGGAGGGCGAAACCAGTGAGTATCGGATGAAGGATGAGCCAGGGTCCTAACAGATGGTATCAGAGGGAACACGGAAGGGGCGACCTAGAAGGAGCGACCTGGATAGTGCTACCTCATCGGAAGCAGTCTAGAGTGAGCGTCTAGTGTGGGCCAACGTGGACGATCTTGTGCCTTTGGGAAGATCAAATCAGTGCAGTGCGGAAGAAGGAAATACTAGTCATGCGAAGGTTATGATCATGGGGGGAACGTTACAGGATATCGATGTCCAAGTGGCATATGTACCGGGCCTGGGGCCTTGTGAGGCGCATGAACGCCAGCAACCTCGTACATTGGGCCTGGGGCCTTGTGAGGCGCATGAACGCCAGCAACCCACGTATCCTGAACATGTTGGGGCCTGCCTAGGCACATGAACGCCAGTATCCTAACATGGTCAATATTGGAGCATGCCTGGAAAAGCCGACTTTCAACCAGAACTTCAAAGGAGCCTCTAGGTGGTGATGGTATGGGACATCATTAATCCTAAAGGAGACCTAAGACGATGGTATGGGACGTCGTCGAATGCAACGCACTGAAGGCCGCAAGTAACGAAGCCCAACTCTCGACCTTGAGGACAAGGTCGTTCTTCGAGGGCGGGGTAATGATAGGACCCCAAGAGCGATGACCAATACCTTGTCGGATGGATGCGAGAGAATATGGGTGTGACACAAGAGCCCGGACAACATACTCATTGGTTGGTCTTAATGTGGGGTGGCGGGGCAGTAAACATTCAAAGTACGTGTCACAGGTGCCTACTCAGCCTAGGCTGGGGAAAGCATTCTGGGCACCGCACTGGTCGGGAGCTGTTCCCGCTTCCCTGATGAGCCCATGAGAGGGCGAAACCAGTGAGTATCGGATGAAGGATGAGCCAGGGTCCTAACACAAACATGGCGCTGCTTTACTATCAATCAACTTTACGTTATAGAAAACAACAGACATTTTGATATGAACAAACCTGGTTGCAAATTTTATATGAAATTCATGGTGTTGCTTGGAAGGTATGCCGATTTCTTTTTTCTTACACTTCAATATGAAATAAGATTTCCTACCATCAAGTCAAAACAATGGATTTGTGCGTAACAAGGATTAAGATCTAAAAAAATCAATTCTCTAAAACTGTATGTCAAAATATGTATGTGGAGGAGAAACTACTTAAATGGATAAAAAGATGTAGAGATGAATTTTACAGTTTGTACTCATGATTATGATATGCTACAAATCTTTAGCTCCGGCGACTGGTGAAGGAACCTAGTAAAAACTGTATGTGCTCTTACTTTTTCGTTTGTGCATGTTTCATATGTAAACAGTAGATTATATTGACACATAAAGCAAGTGTTGACTGCAAACTCATCTGAATTCAAAGTCAAATCCGGAACACCAGTCCCAAAAGCGGACACAAAATATGACCAAAGAACCTTATCCACTTTCTCATGTCCTCTGCATATTACAACCATCCGCTTAACTTAAAGATGCTATAAAAACGAGAAGAGTTTCATGATTGAAAGTAACAATGAATTTTATTAAGCTGAGAAAACACGAAACATTTCATCTTAGCAACATACAAAGATCACACGCCAGAGGATAAATGAGTACTGAGTAGGTGTCCTCATTTGGAGGTGCGCTGTGCTGCAATCTCCACAGGATACTTATCAACGCAGTCTGCCCATGGGCTGTTTGCCGACGGCTTCACATGTCGCAGTGCCTCCCAAACTGCGCTATTGCACTTGAATCCACTCCCAAAGGCGATCTGCCAGACCCGGTTGCCTCGCCTCATCCTGCCCTTGGCCTCCGTATATGCCAATTCGTACCATATGGAGCTGGACGAAGTGTTACCAAATCGATGCAGTGTCATCCTAGAAGCCTCGACGTGTTCAGTCGAGAGCTGCAAGTTCTTCTCCAGCTCATCGATCACAGCCCTTCCGCCAGCATGGATGCAGAAATGCTCAAACGCCAGTTTGAAATCCGGGATATAAGGCTTGACCTTAGAGTTAAACAGCTTCTTCGCCACCAGAGTAGCGAAGAACAACAACTGCTCGCTTAAAGGCAGGACTAAAGGCCCCAATGTAGTAATGTTTGTCTTCAACGTTCCACCCGCTATAACCATCAAGTCCTTCGACAAAGACACCCCGACCTTCCCATTCTCATCCTCTTCTTGGTACACACATTTAAACGCTTTATCATCAGCCCCACGATGCGTCCTCACCACATGTCGCAACCTGTACTTAGCCCTCCGCTTATCCGAGCTCTTGTTAGACAACAAAACTGCCGCACCCCCAACTCGAAACAAACAGTTAGGAAGCAGCATTGCCTTGTTGTTCCCGAAGTACCAATTCTGCGTAATGTTCTCAGTACTCACCACCACGGCGTAAGTATTTCGGTGAACCTGCAACAAATCCTTAGCCAAATCGATGGATATGACTCCAGCACTACATCCCATTCCGCCGAGATTATAACTCCTGATGTTCCCTCTGAGCTTGTACTTATTCACGATCATAGCGGACAAGGACGGTGTCGGGTTAAATAAGCTGCAATTCACTACAAGGATACCGATGTCCTTGGGCTTGACTCCTGTGTTGGCGAACAAGTTGTCCAATGCACTGAACATCACTTGCTCAGCTTCGGCCCTGGCGGCGGCCATGGAGGGCTTTGGAGGGATGGAATGGAGTGCATCAGGGAGATAAGTCTCCTCTCCTAGTCCAGAACGTTCTAGAATCTTGCGCTGGAACTCTAACGAAGACTCATTGAATTCAGGAATGAGGCGCGAATGTGACATGAACTTGCTGTACTTGACCTGGAGATGTTCGGGTGGGCGGTAACAGGAGTAGTCAACGAGGTAAACGGATCTGGGTCGGGTCAGAAGGTAAGCGGTCAACCCGAATACAAACATTGCTGAGAATGTTATGACGGCTACGAGGTTGTACTGGAGCTGGATCCATAACTGCTGAACGTCGTTTAAATCGAGTCTCGAAGCTTCGATCGCGATCGCCGCCATTAATGGAATTAAACAGAGCTTCAGTAGATTAGTAATCAAGTAATGATAACCAAGTTTCACGTACTTGAGATTCACGCTCAGGAGAAAATCTGGAAGGCGGTTGGTCCGGCGGATCTGGACCTCCGCCGCCGGAGCGCCGCAGTGAGCTCCGCCGCTGCTGCTCATGTTGACAGTAAAAAAGGTTCAAACCTTCGAACACCCTTTGAAAAATCTGAATGGATTTGAATGAAAGATTCGAAGTGGGTTTTAAGCAGGAGTGATGGGAAGGGAGGGATGGATTGGTGAGGGTTTAAGAAGTGGATGGAGGGAGTGCGTGAGAGGGAAATGCGGAGGAATTAATGAGGGAGTTGGGTGGGACTTTGAGCGGTAGATGAACAACTTGGCAGAGTGAACCAACAGTTTTCATACACGAAGATTAACCAAATGGAAAGATAGAAAGTTGCAGAAGAGGCTGAAGTTGAAGCTTGTGGATGAAAGGGCTCTGCTGGAACAGAGGAGGGGCTGGGAAATGCAGGTGATTGTTATTTGGTGGAATTTGATTTTGCTGGGCTGGTGATTGACAGATGGATGAGAGAGAGAGAGATAGGATAATGACTTGGTCTTCTTGGTGAATTCCTAGTCTGTCTGTTTTTTTTAATGGGAAATAAAAATAAAACACAAATACTAAAAATCGCAATAATTAGTTAAACTTTTTTTTTTGATAGTCAATAATTAGTTAAACTTAAAAACCATTTCATTTCCTCATCAAAAAAAACAAAACCATTTCATTTTGGGATGATTGTGAATGAGTTTGCTTTTATTTTTATTTGAGGTTGTCCCCGTGTTTGTGTGTATTATAAGAGCATCCACACTATAATTTAAAAAATATATCATCCATCTAACTTATTCATTTTATCTCTCATCTAGTCATGACTCATTATCAATTTAGGGTCTGTTCTGTAGAGCTTAAATTTCATGTTTTTCAGTTAAATAAAGTTAAATAAAGTTAAATAAAGTTAAGTTAAGTTAAATAAAGTTCTGTACAATTAAATTAAGTTAAATCAAGTTAAGTTAATTTAAATAAAATTAAATAAAAAATTTCAGATTTTAATTTTGTAGTTTAATATGATTAAAAATTTAAATTAAACACCTTTATTCAAAAAAAATTATTTTTTTAAGTTCAGTAAAGTTAAATAAAGTAAAATAAAGTTCAGTACAATTAAATAAAATAAAATTAATTTCAATAAAGTTAAATTAAATTAAATAAAGTTAAATAAAGTTTTTTTCAGCTCTATCAAACAGCACCTTAGTCATGTACACTCCACTCATGACTAACCAATAAAAGTTCATCACCCATCTTTCATACCCATATAACTTTACCAATGGAAAAATCAAATTATTTATACATGCATCAAAATAAACAGGAAATGTGTCATCTTGTGATTGGTTGTGAGCATTGTCGTAACAGACTCGGATCCGGTGCAGCGCAGCATTTTGCTGCAATAGGTAAAACAACGTCGTTTTAATCAAAACAGTGTCGTTTTGTTATTTTTCTAAAATCAAAACGACGCATTTTTCACTCGCATCAAATTGATGTGCTGCATTGGATTTTTTTTCCTGTCGTAAGACTCGTAACGTGGTAATGTGGTGGTCTATTTATTTTGTAAATTTTGATAAAATCGAGTGAATTTAATGAGCTTTTAAGAATTAATTTGAGATTGACGCCGGCCAATCAAACAGTTAGTATTGATTCTAAATTTTCATAAAAATATATTTGTACCTGATTCATCCCCTTGTTAAGTATACTCATTTGTGAAATAAGATAAATTTTGCTTATATTTTGGCCATTTCAATTTCTAGTAATGAATATTCTTTGGAATCTTTTACAATATTATTTATTTATTCATCATAATAACTTAATTATATTAAAAATGAACTTTATTATTGTGAAGTGGAATTCATAAAAATAGGAAATGATGATGAGGTGGTGGTGGTGGTGGGCATTCTTGGCGTTTTAATACATACAAAAGTCGTACGTTGTGAATATGAAGGAAGGACGTGGGGTGAAGGTTCTAGTCAAGTAGGATGAATTTTCAACTTCAAATTCAACCCTCTTTTTTTTGTTGTAGGTTTGAAGGAACGAAGCTAATCATTATATTATTGGTTTGGTAGAGTGAGGCATATATATATTAGAAATACATAAAATTTAAAATCAATTAATTCCCGACTAATTCGATTGATCTCCGATTAATCATTAATCATCCTTTCCGCTCGATTCACGTCTAGCGTTTTCTACAACCTTATCCTATATAAATGCATGTGTAGTTGGTTGTTACCCTTCGACATCTGAATCTCATGATACACTATTCTGTCCAATATTTTCATGCAAAATAGGAGCGACTCCCAAATTATGCCGAGGAATCGACTCATTGGTCTCCCAATGATACGCAGATGACATGTTATATTGAATGATATGCACTCCATCAAATGTAGGTCGAGGTTGAAACTATGACTTGCGATCGGCTCTTAATTTATGACAACTATAAACGTTATATGTTCACATGTCAGTATGTCACAAATTTAATTCTTTTGGGGGAGAAGGATGTTTTGCTTGCTTTATTTGCTGTGTTCGCCTTGTTGACCAAATTCATTTCTCTTGGCATGTCGCAATGGCACAAAATTTTTATCGTTAGATATAAAACTATGAGTGTGTTTTTTATATCTAAAGTTTAAATGAAAAGAAGTCGTAACTTAACTGGACTCAATTAGGAAAACTGGATCGATGAACTTAACATGATGACTTAACTTAAGTACTGGACTATAATAGTTGACTTTCAAGCTTAAAAAAAAATTCAACGCAAGCCAAGTGCTTAATTAAATGTCGTAAATGATGAACTGAATAGCTAAAATTTGAAGTTTAAACTAATAGACCTAAAACAATAAAAAAAATAGACCTAAAGGTCTGTCATTTTGTATTTAAATTAAATTCTTCAGTTCTACGGAGTATTACATTAAGAATAGACGACAATCGAATAGGCAACGAAGTACGATACGTTGTCTTGTATATTTTGTAGGGAGTAGTATTGATTTTTGACGTGCATTGTTATAACTATGGTTGAAAATCTGTCTTAGAAACCGTTTTGCACAGATCATCAATTGTTTAGATGTCATTTCAGCATTTTCAACACATCTTAAATGGGTTGAAACGATAAATCAAAAGCTAGAAATATAGATATCAGAAGTCAAAATGAGAAATAAATATCAAAATTGTTGATTTTATCCAAAGTCTACAACGTTGGAAGCCACCGGACGCCACCGGACACGTTGTTCTAAAAAATATTTTATACAAAATATGCGATTTATTCGAGAGTAAAGATCAGAGACAAGCATATTTATGGTATAAAATGTAAATTTCACCAAAATTGAATTATAATTCGTGCCGAAAAACAAAAAATACGATATAGTTCGTCACGAATAATTTATAATTGGTCATCAAAAAATTAACCATAAATGAAATTTAATCTCATCCGTCCAAATAACCAAATCAAGGACTGTAATTGAAATATAATTTTTACAAAAATATGTCTTTTGGATCAGATGCTTTGATTCTCAATTTGTCTGTTCGGAATTCTATTTCACTCTGAAAGAGAGGAGATAATAGAATTGGAAATGGATTGATATGGGCTTTTGAAGTGAAGCCCAGTGAATCCTAGAGAGACCATGGCTCATCTAATTAATCTAAAACGCTGAGGTTGGAGCGAAAGTCGGCTAGACGTGTTCTTCAAGCCAAGCGTAGAGTTCTGCTTTGTGTCGACGTCGACGAACAATCGAGCGGAGCGTGGAGCGAGGTGCTATTTCCGATTCCGGAGATTCGGTATGCGCTGTTGAAGAAATGGTTTCTGTGTAACGTTCGATTTGCAGTTGTGATTTTGGACTAGGGTTTTGATTTTGTGGATTTGTGTGGTTGAGGTTATTATTTAAGTGGGTAGAAATTTGTTTATTTGGGTGTAAAGTTCAAATGTGATGCTGTATATTATGTACGCATGACTCTTGAATTGTGTTAGAGGGGTCTTTTTTTTACGCTGTTATTCATGCTGATGAAGTGAAGGCTCCATGAGGTCTGTGAATTAATGTTGAAGTACTAGCCTTAAGACTTGGGATGAACAAAGGTTAATTGATGGAAAATAGGGCACGATACCTGATATTTCTTGATCCTTTTTACCTTTTAGGTATCTCAAAAATGGAAAAAGATTAGGTGCAAACTACAAACGGACGAATTATGATACACTTACTACGAACTAACTATGTCATAGTTCGGGAAATTGGCCTATAATTCATTTGGATAAAACCATGGTATAGTTCGGAAGTGTATCATAATTCGTCGGTTTGTAGTTTGCACATGATCTTGACTCTTTCAAAGATAATTGAATTGCCGGGCAATATTTTTAAGACCCTTGGGTCTTGAGTTGTATTGGATGTTGTTTGTGCAATTATTTTGAGGCCAACTTGATTCACCTCAAGTTCTGCTGAAATTTTGGATCATTTCACATTTGACGTACATCATGCCATGGACACGTGCATTGTCTCTTTAATTGTTTCAGTTTTGTTCAGGTTTTAACTGGAATGGGTGATTTAGCGATGAACACATCTGCTCTGGCTTCGCCAATTTCTCAACAAAGTCAAGGAGCATCCACAACTGCAGCATCTGTACCAGAGACAAAGCCAAAGAAAAAGTTATGTTGCGCATGTCCTGACACCAAGAAACTTAGAGATGAGTGCATTGTGGAGCATGGGGAAGCTGCTTGTTCAAAATGGATAAATGCTCATCTAAAATGCCTTCGTGCAGAAGGATTTAATGTGTGAGTCTCATCTGATGATTGCTAGGGAGCTATCTTCAGATTTGTATGTCCGATTTTTACAATGCAGCTAGAAATCTACAATTGATTTACACTGCTATGGCCTATTGTGGATGTTGTCAAGGCAAGCAGAATAAATGGACTGTACAACAAATTATTCTCCTGAAATTTTCCTTTTGACGCTCAGTTTGGATAATTCGATGCATAAGAAGAAATTTGTATTTATTTTGTCATGAAATATGAAATAAAAAAATGCAAAGATAATTCATTTACAATGGAATTAATGAAATCTTTATGCAAGTGTGAATTTTATTGTTTAGCGAGTAACTTTACTTTCCTCAAAACTTTATTCATATTTTTTGGGGTATGGTGCTTCTTCTTTTTACTTGTATGTCTCAATTGAAGGTTTGGAGCCTGATATGGCAGAGGTAAGCGGGAACGAAAAAAATAAAGAATATAATTTATCAAGAAAAATACATAGAATACTTAGAGTCACGTTTTTTCGGGGAGTGCTCAATTGAAAATTCTTAAATATTCGAAAACTTGAGATTCTAAATTTCACCATTGGATCATGATGCATCTTTGAATCTGCATGTGACACACAGTGACGAAGGCAGCTGGTGGGCTGCTCGGGCTGCAGCCCGGGTAGATTTTTTGGCCCAATTTTTTTTTAAATTTTTTTATAGATTTTCAGATCTGCGGAGCAATGGAATGCAATACCGATTTGGGGACAGGGGAGTCGCGAGAGGCGAGAACGTGCGACTGCCGTCCAAGTTCCAATTCCCAGTGACCCAGTCAGAGTTTTGCCTTCGAAAACAGCCATTGCTCCTGTTAAATTAACAGCAGTGAATCCAGATCCAGCATACTTGGTTCGGCTCGAGTTGTGCGGGATTTCAAGCAAGTTAAATCTCGACTTCGAGTTGATCAAGGAAGAGGAGACAGGGAAGAAGAAGCTGAAGATCAATGCATTTGATGCCTTTAATTTGATCAGCAGCGAATCAGTGGCGAAGGCACAACAGTTTTAATCCTACTTTTCTGCCAAAGGTGAGAATGAGATGTAGTTTACTGGCCGTTTCAGTATTTTCCTGTTAACTAATTCTTCTGTATTTGGCGTTCCACTAATTTTATGTGAACAAACATTCCTTTTGTCACCAATGTTGATGAGTACTGCTGCTGTACTGGTCGGTGAAGCTGAGTTGCTTGCAAACAGCACATTTGAATGCCTATCAGCCTATGTTTTGCTTGTTTGTTTTCAGATTATGTTCAATTCATTATTCAAGGTTAGACTACTATTAAATTCTAGCTTTGAAATGCCTCGGTGTCAGTCTCCAATTAGTCAAAGGCCTTAGTCTCCAACTCCAACTTGTTATGAATTATGATTAATGTTGTCTTTGAAATGCAGCAGATTAGGAGAGGTCATTGAAATCAATTTCTATGGCATCAAAGTTGACATTGTTCCTGGCATCAAAGTTGACAATGGTACAAAGTTCTTAGAAATATGTGTTTGGTATCTCATGTATGATTTAAATAGCTGACACATTCTTTGTTTTTATAGGGTTTGGTTCCTGCATTTTGCGGGAGTTTAGTTGCTGCTGGCACGTAAAGGTGAGTCTGCTGTAAATATCTGGGTTCCAAACCTCAAAAAATTTATCCGGGAGTTCCATTGGGTTCCAAACGTAAAATTTTTTTTTTACGAAGCTTCCAGCCCTGGTAACTTTGGATTCCTGGCTTCGCCCCTGGTGACACATGTCTAAAAAGCAAAGTAAAAAAGGGTGGCTTTGACTTTGCATTAAATGCATTTAGAAAAATGCACATAAGACACGTGTCACTACCAAATGACATCTTAGAAAATGCATCTTGCATTTTGGATGGTGAAGATTGGGGTCTCAAATTCTCAATATTTAAAAAGGTTCTGATTTGAGCGCTCCTCCACGTCTTCCTTTCGAGTCATGCAAAAGAATGTCCTAAACATGCATTTAGTTTCAAAAAAATGACATATTACAATTTACAGGCAATTGATAGTGAAAGCCATTTATGTGTAAGAATACTTAATAGTAGGGCTGGGTTTTTGTACCGAAAACCGAAACCGAACCGATCGAAACCGAACCGACTTCAAACCGAACCGAATTTCAATTTATCATACCGAACCGATTTATTTCGGTTCGGTTTCGGTTTTCATTTTGAGAACCGACAAAACTGAACCGAAACCGATAAAAACCGACAATTACCGACGAAATCGACAAACCGAACCGACAATTACCGACGAAACCGAACGGAAACCGACAAAATCGACAATTATCGACAAAACCGAACCGACAAAAACCGACAAAACCGAACCGAAACCGACAATTTTGGTAAAACCGAACCGAACCGAAACCGAACCGAAACCGAATGTCGGTTTACCGAAAAATCGGTTCGATTTTTCGGTTTCATTTTTCACTAAACCGATAATTCGGTTCGGTTCGGTTTTTGTCGGTTCGGTTTTTGAACCGAACCCAGCACTACTTAATAGTGCAAATATTTTCATATTCTGAATAAAAAATAAGTAAGTATAGTAAAAATCTTACCGCTCAGGGTACTTTGTGGAAATACTTTACTTTTATTTTACGTCTTGGTGACTTATCTTAATTTCAAAAACTTACCGCTCGGGTACTTCTTGGAAAGACACTTTAATCACGCTTGGACAGGCCGGCCCGATCTATTGGCACGCTCTACTATGGCCTATGCTGACTGAATTGTGGGGCCCACTTATATCATGTCTCTCATTCTAATCTTAAGGTGGCTTGGGCCAGCCCTAATAAAATAGTTATATTTTTATTTAATGTTTTCATTCACTAAGCTCGCGCCAAGTTTAATAATATCCACTCGTGGATGAAGATGCTGACGTGTCCCCACCACCATCTTCACCCACAATTTCCGTCCCTCCGGCCTTACCGGAACCCTAATTTTTCCACCACCACCACCGTCAGTCGTCGCAGGCGCTTCCTTTCCTCTGTGCCATCCTCTTCATCGTCTCCGATCAACCCTCGTGTTAACGAAGTCCTGCACGATGCGGAAATCGTCACTACATCAGCTCCAAACGAGCACCGATCCAACCTCCACAAGCAGCGTTGGAGGAAGGATTTCCGGAGACACAACGAAAACTCGACGATGTTCCTCCAGGAAACGCTGTCTGGAAACCCTAGCTCGACTCAGTGGCGCGAGGCTGCGGCTGTTGTCGCAGAAGATGATAAATTGAAGCTGCTGGAAATATCGCTCATCACTAAACGAACTCCCCAGTTCCCCGGATCTCTGTACTCGCAGTCGTCATCAGATGCTGATGTGAGCTCGTCTCTGCCGCCACTGAAGAGAGTGATTGATGTGGACGTTGAAGAAGGTCGAGGGGGTGTTGATAATGAGATGCTTTTGAAGGCGATTGAAATAAGAAGGAAAGTTACCAGAGAAATTTTCTTGAGTCAGATGAGGAAGGGGAAGTTTGCAATTACTTATTCAGAAAATACAGTGAGTGTGAGTCCTGAGTTTATTGATTATGTGATGATTGAGGCTGCCAAGATGAAGGAGATCCCCGAATTTGCTGAGTCTACTTTCAATATTCGAGCCATGACGGTCATTGAGGAATCTGGTGTTGTCCCACTCATCAGGTTTATCTTTTATGTGTTATTTGCAGTTGGATTCCAAATTTGAGATCTTGATGAGTTCATGAGATAATTGGTTGTTTTCTGTTTTGTGTTAGGTGGTTGAAACACAATTCATTATCTTATAACCATATTGGAAAGCTCATATGCATGTGTAAGAGAGACCTTCAGTTTGTGAGACAGTTTGCAGAGTGGTTGAAGAGTGTTCATGTGAAGGGGAGATTTATTGGGCTTGTTCTTTCAAAATGTGGAAGTGTTATGATTGAGCGTGGAATGACAGGTTTGGAAGATACTGTTGGCTATCTTGAATTCAATGGGGTTAGACCGGATTGGATGGGTTTTGTTATTGGTCGATGTCCTCAACTGCTGTCCTTTAGAATGGATGAATTGGAAGCTCGAGTGAAGTTCTATACTGTCTTGGGGATAAATAAGAATGACTTTGGCACAATGGTTTTTGATTATCCAAAAGTCCTTGGTTCCTTTAGTCTGAAAGAGATGAGGGAAAAGGTATATAAGTACCTGTGGTTTTTATGACAGTTTTCTCTTGTTGTCTGTGGATATTCGAACACGCAAGTCTCAATAAATTCTATTGATTATCTCACAGGGTTTGGTCCAATTTGTATAATCTTGATGTTTAGACATTTTCTGTTGTGCAACCAGGTTAGCTATCTGAAAGAGTTTGGCCTGAGTGATGAAGACGTTGGAAAATTGATTGCTTTCAAACCGCACCTGATGGGCTGTAGCATTGAGGAAAGATGGAAGCCTCTTATCAAGTGTTTCTACTATCTTGGCATTAGCCGAGATGGTATAAAGAGAATACTTATTGTCAAACCTATGGTCTTTTGCGTGGATTTGGAGTCTATTATAGTGGCAAAGGTACTTAAAAATTCGAGCAAGTTTATTACTTATTTAGAATTGTAGGGTGTAGTGTTTCTTTTGACGTCATTGACCATTTTAAAGCTGATATACAGTTGTGCTTGTACTGTCTTTCTATGTGAAGATCAAATTTCTACAAGACATAGGTATTAGCAATGACGCGATAGGCAACATGATTGCCAAATTCCCTCCCATGCTAACATACAGTCTTGAAAGGAAAATTCGTCGTGTGGTAAGTCCTATAACCTTGACATGAGTATTCATTTCCTACTATTTATAGACCTTGATTTTTTTTTCCCATCATTCCCCAAATGCATTCTTTAATCAAACTCCCTAACAAATTTTTTAAGCAGATTTCCTCTATATTCTCCTGTAACTCACTTTTTAATTTAATCTGTAGGTTATATTCTTGTTGACTAGAGCAGGAGTCGCTAAAAAAGATATAGCAAAAGTGGTGGCACTGGCCCCAGAGTTACTGGGATGCAGCGTAGCTCATAAACTGGATGTCAATGTCAAATATTTCCTGTCACTAGGTATACGTACACGTGTACTAGGTGAGATGGTTGCAGATTTCCCTGCACTGCTTCGATATAACTTGGATATCCTCCGTCCCAAGTATCACTACTTGCGCAGAATGATGGTGCGCCCTTTAGAAGATCTGATTGGATTCCCAAGGTCTGTAACACCAACCTTTCATGGCTGTTATTCACTTTTCCCGACTATTGTAACCATCTTTTCCTTTCTGTGTGTGATTGACAGGTTTTTCAGCTATTCTCTTGAGGAGAGGATTGTTCCGCGGCACAAAGTTATGGTGGAGAACCGAGTGAATTTTAAACTACGGTACATGTTAGCTAGCACAGATAGTGAGTTTCAGCAAAGAGTTTGTGCAGCTGTTGAAAGACGCCAACGATTTGAATCTGGCATCATAATGGACTCCCTCTCTGATACAGAATCAGTTGATTTTGAGCCAGGAGTTGACAATGACAATCTCCACCACTCTCAAGTATCCCATGGCTATCCAGAGATGGACTCTGAGCTTTCGGATGAGGAAGAAGACATTACATGTGATCCATCGGATGGTGATGCCATTACTCATCAATGGCACCGAGGTCAACAGATGTTGGAAGCCTGAAGAAGAAAAATTGTCCAAAAGAATTAGAGCAATACGTACCGTACCGAATGTATATATGCCTGAAACATCATTGTAATATGTAGTGTTTTGTTGCATAGCAATGGCCAATGGGTAAACATGATAAGTTGAGAAATTGAGGTGATGTGAGGCTACAAATTAGAGTATGTGCAGCAATGCAGGTTTGGAGGAGGTGCTGGGCATTTTAGACGTGCTGGCGAGGAGATGCCTGATCAGTCAGTAGAGGTTCAGGGAGTTTTTGAACTGAATTTGATGGTACAAAAGTCTAATTATTATTCTATTTGGTCAAAATTAGTTCAACTTTGAGTTTGATATAACTGAAAGAAAAAAACTTAAATTAATTGTACAAAATTAATTTAAAAAATTATAATATTGTTGTAAAAGATATGGACTTATAATCCAAATTTTGAGTCCATGAATAGTGTGACGACGTGATCCAATTTTGAATCGCTACATACTAGTGATGCAGGAAGGGATAGAAGGAAGGGTAGGTAAAGTTATTTCTTGATTCATTACACCAATATGCAATACAACATATATAAGTTGTAGACTGCTGCCCTTTTGTGTGCCGTTTTTTTATTACTTCTATTCTAACCTTTCAATTATTTGTAGGCAAATGAATCACTTCACCTCCTTACTCTCTTAATGTGCATTTGTTATGAATTGATGCTCCGGATCTTGTGTCGTGCCGTGCTTATTATGAGCTTGCGCACATGTATCACCGAGCACCTCCTACCTTCGAGAAGATGCTCAACCGGTGTATGTGCTCTTACATAGAAAATCACCTATGGCGACTGGTCAGACTCCAGCTGCTGTAAGGCGATGCACATAGATCTCACATAAATAAATAGAATGACCGTGCATCAAGGATAATCAAGTGTTGCAGGCTCTGCTTGCAGCATAGTTGAGCAAGTGGAACTCAAGTTTGGCACAATGCAGAGAGGCCGGAGATTCACCTGCTAATTCCGAACAAATCAGTCATGAATGAACGCATGAATAAAAGATGTCGAAATGGAATATACCTTGCCTTTAAAGTTTAAAAGTTCAAACAGATGCAAGATGGATGATGCCATGTTAGTCCCATCGAGAGTTCTTCTGAGTGTAGTCATTGGGCTAATAAAAATGGCTCCCTTTGTTCTAGACCTCCCCGGCTCTTTCACCAATAACTGTGATACCTTTGCACTGCAAAATGGCAGTTTGAGATCATTTCAAAGCTCCTGTAATTTTGGTCATCTCTGCAAGCATTTGGCCTGTACTGAGGTAATTGACTCAAAAACCAACCTCCTCATGAGGTAATTAGCCCCACGTAGCTTTTATCAATGAATATGGTTTTCATTTTGTCTGATGGACCTCTCTGTAGATGCCTGATACAGTACAGATGTGTTCAAGTCACCAGTGGCCTCTGCAGGAGCATGATCCATTCTGAAAATGGTGGAACCGACTTGAATCTCTTAGTATAATGTGATGATCGATTATCTTGGAAATATATGTCATAGCAGTATGACAATCTCCGCACACACGAATATTCTTTGTGATTCGAATGGTTGCACCTGCAGGCGTGGTTAAAATGCCATAAGCAAGAGCCAGTTTCTCACTGTGTTCAAAGAGCAAATCAGTTTTCTCCTCATCATCCACATCATGGAGTGCAAAGGCTGTCTCGGGGATATAGCCCAACCGCTTGATGCGGTGAATGAGATCTGATAGAAGCTCGTAAATTTGTGATGACAATGGATGCGATCTGTCCCCTACATAGAATGAAGCTGTGCCCTTCTTTCCCTGGACCCAACTGCAGCCAGGTTTCTTCTTGATTCCTGAATGTTTCATCAAAGAACGAATCCTAGCCACATCTTTCCATTGCCTAGCGTTGGCATATATGTTCGACAGTAGCGTTAAGGACCCATCATTTCCTGACTCTAATTCTAGCAACCGCTTCGCAGCGTATTCTCCAAGGTCTACATTAGCCTGAAGCCTACAACCACTCAGCATTGCATACCATATTATTGGGGTTGGCTCCATAGGCATCTCTTCAATCACTTTCACAGCTTCATTTAGCCGACCACTGCGACCTAATAGATCCACCAAGCAAACATAATGCTCCACTCCTGGCACAACCTCAAAGTCTTGTTTCATTTTGTAGAAAAATTGAATACCCTGATCAGCCATACCAGAATGGCTGCAAGCATATAGTAACACAACGAAGGTTACACCATCAGGTGCCCATCCAGCTCGCCTCATTTCGTTAAAAACTCGTATAGCTTCTTCACCTCGGCCATGTATTCCATATCCTGTCATCAAAGATGTCCAAGAAGCAGCATTTCTCTGACGCATGTTTTTGAAGACATATGCAGCAGCATCCACATCACCAGCTTTGGAATACATGTCTATGAGGCAATTTGACACAAACAACATCGAGGGCTCTTGACTATTGCGTAAGACGTAGGCATGAATTTGCTTGCCTAACCTTAATGCTGCCAGACGAGCACAAGCCATCAGAGCGCATGATATGGTAAACAGATTTGGCGGTATGAAATATTCCTGTTTAAACATTTGAGAGAAAAGTGCCAGTGCGTCATTAGCTTCCCCATGTTGAGCATACGCACCAATCATGACTGTCCAAGTCACGACATTCCTATCAACCTGTGGTATGGCGTCAAACATCATTCTCGCAATTCTCGCACTTTTACACTTGGCATACATGTCAATCAAGCTATTGTATACCATCAGATCATCCCCGACAAAGTTATCTTCATAATTCAAAATGCACTTTATTGCATAACAGTGCGTCTCTTTCCCATGAAGCAATGTACCAGCAGAGGCACACCCAGACAGCAGTGAGCTAATGGTGACAATATTCGGTTTCGAATTATACGCCAACATTTGTCGAAATACATTCAAGGACTCATGCCCAAGTCCTCTTTGAGCATACCCAGCAATCACAGCACTCCAAGTCACCACATTCAGTTCAATACTCTCCTCCCTCATCTTCTCAAAAAGGTCAAGAGCATCTTCATATCTACCAATTTGCGAGTACCCCGTAACCATTGCATTCCAAGATACCACATCCTTCATTTCCATTCCATCGAAAACCCTCATAGCATCATCCATCTTCTCGCACTTGGCATACATATCAACCAATGCATTACCCACAAAGACATCCTCACATAAACAACTCTTGACCGCATAACCATGAACTTTTCTTCCCATCAGAAGCTCTCCAACAGCAGCACACGCAGGAAGCACATTCACAAGACTAACAACATCCGGCCTAAAACTAGTCTCCTTCCCCATCTTATGAAACATCCTCAGCGCCATCCTCGCATCACCATTCTGCACATACCCAGCCACAATAGTGTTCCACGAAATCACATCACTAATCCCTCTCTCAGACAACTCATCAAACACCTTCCTTGCATCTCTCAAAGCCCCACACCTACCATACATGGCCACAATCGCATTACAAACAAACACATTACCCTCAAATCCATTCACACCCACAACCCCATGAACCGACGCACCGCCGCGCAGCGTCTGAAGCTCACCACAAGCTTTCAAAACAAACGGAAAAGTGTAGTGGTCAGGCTTCCAACCAAGCCTCCACATTTTCCGAAACTTACACAACACGTCTTTCAATAACCCTTGATTCACTGAACCCCGAATCAATTGGTTCCACCAGTACACATTCTCCGGCGACGGAGACAGCCCCTCGAGCACCAGCTGCGCTCGTGTCGGCGCTAAGCATGAGATGTACGTCCGGATGACGTGCGTTAGCAGATGAGTTGAGCCCTGAACGATTACTTGGAGGTAAAAGACGTTAACTTGGATTATAGACGTGCATTGTTCGAGGCGTGTGATGGTGATCAGAGGAGCCGCTGCTGCTTCCGGGTTCGCCGCATGTAGTAGCGACAACAATCTACGACCCCTCTTGCTGTTGTTAGGGTTCGCTTTTCGTTGTTGCCGTAACAAATTGCGAAGCATTCTTCTTCTTCTGCTGCTATGTCAGCAAGTCGTCTCCGACTAGCTTACAACTCGTCAATGGCGGAAAGGTTCGAGCTACAACCACGTCTGTCAATATCGAAATGACGCCGATTAATTGTTGGACCGGGAGAAAAACTTAGAAAATAGGATGAGCATTCAAATGCGAATTCTATTTTTTTGTTGAGAATTTTGAGAATTTTCTTTTAAGTATTTTCGTTGTTGGCTTAAGTGCACTTTTTGAAACTTGAAAATGCATTTAGACAAAAATAATGCTCGAAACGGTACAATAAAAGAAAAAAGTGAGTGAGATACGTGTCACATGTAGATTCAAAGATGCAACTTGATCCAATGATAAGATTTGAGGTATCAAGTTCTTGATTTTTTAAGAATTCTCAACCGAGCGCTCCCCTAGAAAATAGGGATACGAGTGCGGTCGACCGAACATACGTGCTCGCTCAATCATAAAGGCACACACTAAAAATACGAGAAAAGTAGAAAAACAAAACAAAATAAAATAAAAGTACACATACATAGGATTTATCGACAGTTTTTAGTTGAAGATACAAATTAAAAAATAAAATTACAATTTTTTTTAAAGATGAGCCAAAAAAACACTCGAATTAAGTCTGGTCCTTTGTGATCCGTATTGGCACAAAAGCTAATAGATTCTACAATGATTACTTGAATTTTTCTCTCGTTATACTCAATCAATCTTCAAGATTGATTTTCCTTTTTACTCACTTTTTCTAAGACAATTTTTCCAACGATGTCTTAAGTCTACGATGTTATTGCCAACATCGTCTTAGGCCTCGTGTCGTTATGAATAGCTAACTCAGCAAAATATAACCATATAAGTCTAAACCGTCATTATGAATAACACCTAAGATCAAAATAACCTTCTATCTGAATTTCAATTTTAGTGTTCCGTTGCTCATCATCGTGCAAATCCATCACCTTCCTCATCATCAAGTTTTCTTTTCTGGACAAAATCCAATTTGAGTTCCTTTTTCATGAATGTTGGTCTCTCTATTCATATACACCTCCCCGTCCTCGTTCCCATCTCAAAAACTAAAACTCTGATTCACTTTGTTTATTTCTCGCGTTTAATGTGTGTACAAAGTGCCTGAAATGGAAATTCGAATCGGAGACTATTCAGACCTAAGACGCTTTTCTTAACAGTGCCTTCGTCTTAGGCTTATGTGATTATATTTTACTGACTCGTCAACTCTTTTCGAACAAAAGAGTCACGAGTCCTAAGGCGATGTTGGCAACAACGTCTTAAAAAGTGAGTAAAAAGGGAAACCAATCTTGAAGATTGAGTAGAAAGGGAAGTCGATTTCTAATTTATAGTATATTGAAAAAAGTTTCTAAACTTCTATAATGTTCACCTTTACTATTTTTAATTATAAAGATGTTATATTTGTGTCGTCCCATAACCATATGTCCCCTCTAGCCTTTTGCGCCAATAAGTCAGCCGCCCGATTAGCTCTCCTCATTGCATGCTCCAGTTTCCAGAGATGATGAGTCTCTAGCATAGCATTGTAATCTTCCAACCATGTCCCTCTCTTTGCTGGGGATGATTTAGATAGTAAGGCTTGTATAACTTCCACATTGTCTGATGTGAATGTAACCTTCGATAGATTACTTTCTTCAGCCAGCTCCATTCCTCATTTCACCGCCATTCCTTCAACTTCTACTATGCTTGCCTTGTTTTTCAGAGGAGCTGCTGCTACAAATTCTACAACTCCCTCGCAGTCTCCGCACTCAACACCAATGCCCACTTCCTTTGAGAGTGAGTTCCATGCTCCATCACGCGAGCCTTTGTAGCTGCATGCCTTAGGGGGGGGGGGGGCAACGATTGCCCGCTTCTGGTTTGGAGTAGATGAACTATAACCATCCTGGCTGAGTTCCTGAACCAAGCTTTTGACCTTAAACACTGCCATTGAGATATCAACTCCTTCCTGATTGTGACAGGTCTGATTCATGTTTCACCATATCCACCTAGCGCCACAAACACTTTGCATAAGTCATCCCTCTCCAATTCATAGCAACAATACCATATCCAGTCTCCCAAAATAGTGAAATTCAGGTATAAGAACTCTGAGGATGACAACAACCTCTTCTAAAACTCTTTAGCCCACCAACATTTCATAAATAGGTGAATTGCATCTTCTTTCTTGTACCCACATATAGAACAATTTGGGTTGACAATGCAACCTCTCTTTAACAGATTAGATCCCACTGGCACTACATTCTGGAACAACTTCCACATGAAAATTTTGGCTTTGTTTTGCACTTTAACTATCCAGAATACCTTCTAGGACAACTTAATCCTGGTGTTGTTTGAAACCTCTCCTTACAAATCTGCCTCCCTTTTAGTATCCTCTTGGAGTAAAATCCCATAAGCTGCTCTAGTTGTAAATTCTCCATCACTTCTTAGTATATTAATTGATCCCTGGCTTGCTCCACCTTCAGATAACCATCTTCTCAGCGTATATAAACCCTCATAGATACTTCTCCACGGCCACGATGGCCTGTTCCTAACTTGAGCTTCAAACAATTCAGTAGAAGCGAAGTACCTTGCCTTATGAATTTCACTTATGAGCAGCTCTGGATTATTGAGAATTCTTCAAGCTTGTTTGATAATTAGAGCATAATTGAGGAGATGGAAGATGAAGCACGGGTACTTGGCTCTACCCCCGTCTCCAGTGCCCGTATCCGTATCGGCTTGGATTCGTGACAGGTACGCAGTGGATACGTCCCCATGTGACCGGATACTTTGGCTTGGTTCGGTTCGGTTCAACCACAATCTAGGTACGTCTCGGATACCTATCGACGTATTTAGAAACTCCAATTGAAAAATTTGGGAACCCCAATCATAGAATTCGAGAACCCCAATCGACAAATTTGGAAACCCCAACGAAGAAATTGGAAACCTAATCACCTATTTATTAAACTCCCAGCATTTTGTTCATCATCGTCTTCAGTCTCCTCCCTTCCACAGCATCCGTTCGAAGCTTCCGCAGCCCTGTCTCTTACCGACTCATCTTCTGTATTTCGTCTTCTCCATTGCACAAGATAATATGTTATTATTATTATTATTTAACTTAAAAGCAAAGTATCTTCATTGGATTAGATCAGATTGGAATTATTTTGTAGCACTTATGCAATCTTAATTTTTATATATTTGGAATTTTAATATTTGCCGTACCCAAGTCGTACCCGTACCGTATAATTTTTTATTTTGCCGTACCCCGTACCCGTATCCGTATCCGTATCAAGGCTACGTGGAACTTCTTCAGCCCCAGTCCACCTTCATATTTAACTTTCTACAGTTTTTTCTTGTCTAACCATGCTATGTATTTACCTTCTCGAGCATCATTCCTCCAAAAAGAAGAAATTATACTGTTCCATCTATTAACAATTCTCTTTGGCATTCTGAAGCAGGATAAATCATAAACTGGGTGGGCTTGAACTTCATCCTTTATTAACAGTTCTTTCCCAGCCACTGATAACATTTTTTCTTTCCATCCATTAACCCTCTTCCAGATAGTTCCACATTGCAGAATTTCTTCCGTTGACGCATATAGATAGACCTAGGTACTTCTCTATTTTGTCAACTTGTCTCATACGCCGAATGCTACCAATGCACCTTGCTAAACTGTCACTTACAAAAAATTCTGACTTACTGTAGTTTATTCTTTGTCCAGACAAATCTTCAAACTCCCTTAATATACTTTGCAGCTTTAAAATATGGTCTATATTTGCTGTAACAAATAAATTACAGTCGTCAGCGAATAAAAGATGAGAGATTCACGGGGAAATTCTACTCACCTTTATTCCTTGTATCTCCCCTTGTTGTTGAGCCCTTTCCAACCTTCTCACTAACCATTCCATGCACAAGACAAATAGATACGGCGACAAGTAAGGCTGCAAACGAGTCGATACACTCGTGAGATGCTCGTAAACAAACTCGGTCAAAGCTCCACTCGAAACTAAACGAGTCGAGCACGAGCATGAATTTCCAGCTCATTTATTAAACGAGCCGAGTACGAGCAAGGTAATACTCGTGAACAACTCGATTAAGTATTCGAATGAATACTCGAATAACTACTCGATTATTCCACATAAATCTCAGAAATTACAAATGAAATTTCAATTGAATTAATTGGAATGAGTAGATTAGATTTTGGATAGAGTGTTCCTTTATATATATTCGTTCATCTTATTAGTTTTGTAATAAACGTCCAATGTGGGACAAAAACAAATATTATGAAGAATCATTGAAGAAGTCAAAAAGCAAGCGAAGTCCCAATATCCCACATTGATCCATGTCTAAGACTTTGGTTCACAAGTGATTATAAGAGGCAGAGTAAAGCCCAATCCATCTACAACACTAGAATCCTAAATTTTGGGCTAGACTAATTTTGGGCCTTGTGGTCCTTGGGTTGCCCTTTGGATTTTTTGTGTAAAAAGCTTTACATTTTCCCATGCAAACAAGCTTTAAAATCGAGCAGTTTGTATCGGTACATGTAATTTGAGTTTTAATATTTGAGTACCGAGTCGAGCTCGAGTATCATGAAAATATTTCGAGTTGAGTTCGAACAAAATTTTTGAAGTTCGTCGAGTTCGAGCAACTTAATACTCGACTCGGCTCGTTTGCAGCCCTAGCGACAAGGGGTCCCCATGTTCCAATTTTCTCATCTTTTATAGTTAGCTCGGATATGTCTTTAGTTGGTCGTAGCAGTTAGCTGCTCTTAGTGTGAGCTGTTGTATCCAGGTTTTGTATATAAAAAAAATTATAAAGATGTTATATGATTTTTATGGTTTGAAGTCTGAATCAAGACTTGACAAACAGATGAAAATTTTATAAAAGGGGGAAATATCATATTTAAATTCCGTGAGAACTTAGAACTTCCATGTTCGATTACTTCCATCGACAAGTCTTTAAATTTAGCAATTAAAACCCAGATTTAATTATAATATATCTTAATTGAGGATATATTAGTCAATGTACCGACGCAAAGGTGCGTGAAACACAGGCAATATATTATTTTCCATTACAAATCACCATTTTTCTTATTTCGGTACATCAGAGCGATCGAATGAATTGCACTAATGACACCAATGCATGTAAAACGTTATACATATAGTATTCATTTCAACTATATATTGCGCCTTCCGTTACCCAGTTTTCGCGAAATATACATTGAATTATATTACCAAAGGACAGGACAACGCATATCATTGTAAGTCTGTGCTTCATTAGTCATAGTACTCATGTCTTCCATGTCGATAGTTCGTACGTCAAGTCATAAAATTTATATGTTTGAGCATTAAGTTTGTTCTCTTCATCCATATTATGGTTAGCACATTTTTTCTAATTTAACGACTTTATATATTTGAGCATTAAGTTCGATCTCTTCGTCCATCTTCTGATTGATCATATTTCTAGTTTAAGGAGTTTATAGTTCGTGGATCAAATCATGACGTTTGTGATTTTGAGCACCACAGTTTTGATCTCACACCCATTTATACTAGTAGCACGATTTCATAAAATCTTGAAGTTCGTGATTTTGAGCACAACTAATTTGATTTCATTGTTAGTATGTTGTTAGTTACATTGATTGTTTATTCCAGTAAATGTATATTTCGTGTTTCTAGCTAAATGAGTGTCCTTCTGTGCAGGGATAGATGCATCAATTTCTACCAGCATGTATTGTGACTTTTGGGTTTTGGCCCAATTAAGTTTTATTAAATAAAAAAAAAAAATGGTAAACTGATGCAGCGTGCGTGGGTGGGTAAAGAACGATAAATCAAAAGCTCGTTGATTCCGCAGAATACCGAGATTTTGAGGTCAATAGTCGTTGATCTCACAGAGATACCGAAAACTGACAGATAAGGAGGAAAACCTCAACTTTTATTCATTATCAAAAAACCGTCTAACAAAAACGACTAACAAGTGTTTAAATAGCAAACCCTAATTTCCAAAATAAGGAAATAACAAATAAGGAAATAACGAATAAGGAAATAACAAAAAAGTTCCCGAAAGAAGATAAAAACGCAAAGACCCTTCAGATGATCGAATTTGCCCTAAAAACGCCGAGCTCATAGCTTGCTATGAGTTTTGCTCAGAATGTCGTTTCCACCCAAAAAACACTAGGCTTTCATCAAATTCTAACACAGATAAATTCTTCGCCATTCGCCCCACATTATTCCCTCCAGGGCAGAGAAGATTCGTCCTTGAATCAGTAGCTGCATCTGGAAAATCCACCTTGAAGCCAATTTCCCAACGTCGATCACGTCGTTCAGGGGAAGGGTGATTCCGGTCGAAGGCAAAAGGGTTTTCATCCGTGACAGTGACATCATCGCCCATCTGGGAGAGAGCGTCCAGTCGTTGGGTCAGGAGATCGACCTGCCTCCACAGAGCAGCCTTATCTCGCCGCAACTCAGCATCATCCATGGTTGCCTCAGCGTCGACTCTCCGTGGTCTTTGAGTTGGCATAACTCAGGATCGGCTGGATCTGATACCACTCTGATGCAGCGTGCGTGGGTGGGTAAAGAACGATAAATCAATAGCTCGTTGATTCCGCAAAATACCGAGATTTTGAGGTCAATAGTCGTTGATCTCACAGAGATACCGAAAACTGACAGATAAGGATGAAAACTTCAACTTTTATTCATTATCAAAAAACCGTCTAACAAAAATGACTAACAAGTGTTTAAATAGCAAACCCTAATTTCCAAAATAAGGAAATAACGAATAATGAAATAACAAAAAAGTTCTCGAAAGAAGATAAAAATGCAAATTTGACCCTTCAGATGATCGAATTTGCCCTAAAAACGCCGAGCTTATAGCTTGCTATAAGTTTTGCTCAGAATCTCGTTTCTACCCAAAAAACACTAGGCTTTCATCAAATTCTGACACAGATAAATTCTTCATTCGCCCCACATCATAAACACATCAATTTCTCTCTTGCGCTCCACTGCAACGTTGAACGAGAGTTAGGGCATAACAATCCGACTCTACAACTCGTCAATTCCTCCAACCAAATGAATTCGTTCGACACGCCTACTGCTTCAATCGTTTTATGAGGGCTTCCTGATGCTTCAATTTTTTTTGCAACACCAGTTAGTAACTACTCTTTCTGTCTCACTCTCAAGTCTCAACTCAGCCAGGTCTGCACTCACCAAAGAGGTTCATCAATCTTTCTAAATACTACTTCTTAATTTTGTTGCACACCTGCACCTTCGTTTATTGTTTCGTATTGGAATTGATGTCCCTTTCCTATTTTCATCATTACCACATCGTTGTTTACTACCTTTTGTATTGTTTAGGTTCTCGATTCCGAAAAAGATGCTCACATTGACAGTTTTTTACTGCTGCAATTTTGTTGTTTATTGTTTGTTTTCAATGAGAATCAAATGGTTAATCTCATTGTTTACAATTTTAATGATTTCATTGATAATGAAGTGTGAGGCAGTGATTATTTTAATTCATGTTAATGAAAGTAGAGTTCTCCAATTATTCAAGCTTTAACTGTTTCTTTTTTGGAATAGGTTTTTTTGAAATCAATGACGGATAATAGAATTCCCAAACGTCAAAAAAGTATATCGCAATGGTTTACTCCCTCAAGTATCAATGAAAGTGAGCATCATGTTACAGGCGATGGAAGCAACAATGAGATGAGAAATATGTCAATGGACTCCGTGAAAAAAAGCTTAGATCCATCTTTTTTTATTCTATCGAAGGATGATCCAAAGAAAAGAATTGTAGAGGAAACAATTTCCCGATACTACTTCACTTGAAAGAGATCCTGGAAAAGTATCCATCAAATGAGCGTGACTATATTCGGAGAGCTTATGTTTTGTTAGGACTGAATCAACCGCATTTGAAATGTTATCCGATAACTTATGGAGTTAATGGGCGGAGGCTTAATAAAGATTGGTTCTTGAAGCGGTCTTGGCTTGAGTATTCTATTGCAAAAGATAAAGCATATTGCTTTCCTTGTTTCTTGTTTGATAGCTACCCATCCTGTCATCCACAGTTCATAGACAATGGATTTCATGATTGGAAGAATATGATGTGCAAGAGTTCAGGCATCGTAACTCATGTGGGTGGGATTAACTCCATTCATTGTTCTTCAATGTATAAGTGGGAAAATCTAAGAAATCCCTCAAAGCACATCAAAAGAGTGATGAGTACATTTTCATCACAAGAAGTGGCAGATAATCGACATCGACTTACCGCTAGTATAGAGGTCGTGAAGTTGTTGGCACAACAAGGAAATTCTTTTAGAGGTAATGATGAATCAACCGACTCTCTTAATAGTGGCAACTTTGATGCTGTTTTGGACCTTGTCAAAATACTAAATGAAGATTATCGAAAAGTGTTAGACAATGCTCTAAAAAATTCCACGTATAGATCTCCAACTACTCAAAAGCAAATCACAAATATTCTTGGCAACAAAGTTCATGCCAAGATACGTGAGGAAGTTGGTGACTCCAAATTTTGTATCCTCGTTGATGAAGCTCTTGATGTGGCAAATAAAGAGCAAATGGCAATCATCCTTTGTTTTGTGGATTCCAAGGGGTTGATTAGAGAATGCTTTTTTGAAGTGATTAATGTTGTTGACACATGTTTTCTTACTTTGAAAGATCATATATCTAGAGTCCTTGCTGAATATGATCTCAAAGTAGAAGACATACGTGGCCAAGGGTATGACGGTGCAAGTAACATGCGTGGTCAATTCAATGGTTTGCAAGCTTTGTTTCTAAGAGAGTGTCCATATGCATATTATGTGCATTGTTTTGCTCACCATTTGCATTTGTCGTTCTCGTTAAATGGTGCAGCTAAACGAGTGCTAGATGTGTGGCAGTTCTTTTCTACACTGGTTACAATTGGTAATTTTGTTGATTCATCAGCAAAAAGACATGGATTGCTAAAAGCTTACAGAGAATCGGAAATTCTAGATTTAGTAGCGGTTGCTTCACTTGAGACAGGTTCAGGTATGAATCAAGCTTTCACTTTACAACGGCTTGGGGCCACTCGTTGGGGTTCACATTTTCGATCAATTTCAAGTTTTATGAAATTATTTGAAGCTACTCGGGCAAGTTTTGATTATTTGTATGAGAATGGATTAGATAAAGTCAAAGGAGAGGCAAAAGGTATCAGTGAAGTTTTGATAAAGTTTGACTTTGTTTAGTGTTTACTTCTGATGCATGAAGTGATGAAAATTACCGAGTTTCTTTCTCAAACTTTTCAGAAGAAAGACATAGACATTGTGAATGTTGTGGAATGTGTTTCTGTGACAAAAGAAAAACTTCAAGCGATGATAGATAATGGTTGGGATGATTTGATTACAAAGGTTGCCGCATTCTCTTGTGAGCACGATATTATTATTCCAGACATGTCTTCTCCTTACAAGAGAGGCGCAAGAAGGAATGAAATGATCATCACAAATGAGTAATATTTTCGGATCAATGTACTTTATGCCGTGATTGACAATCAGATGACGGAGCTTGATAATAAGTTTACAGAGAGTTCTATGGAGCTTCTTGTTCTTAGTGCATCATTTCATCCGCAATAATTTTCATGCATTCAAAGTTGAAGATGTGCTTCTACTTGCTTCGAAGTTTTATCCTTCTGACATTTCTGAACATTATATATGGTTGCTCTAAATATTGAGTGTGGGTTCTTTGCACCAAGTATTACACGGGATCCAAGATTCGCAAATATGACTTTTATATCTGACGTGTGTCGGCTTTTGGTTGAACATAGGAAGTCAACATTTTATCATATGATAAATCGATTGATGTGTCTTATTTTGACTCTTCCAGTATCTACAACAACAACAGAAAGGGCATTCTCATCGTTGGACATCATCAAGAGCACACTTAGAAATAAGATGAATGATGAGTTTCTCGATGATCTCATGGTTCTTTATGTTTAACGTACATTTGCAGATTGTATTAGTAATGATATTGTAATTGCTGAATTTGAAATTAGTGGAGTTCGTAGGGTAAAATTTAGTTAGTTTTGCATTTTGTAAAATTTATAGGGGTTCGGTTTATGTCCCCCTATAACATGTTTTGATGTTTATGAAAAAGGCTTGAGGATGAGCCTCCCATTGGGTTCCAAACCTCAAAAAAATATTTTGCCCAATAATGTTTTCAATCCCGTCTCCGTCCCTGATTATGTGACTATTTTTTTATAACAATATTAGCTCGTTGTTAGTGACATAGTTCGCTCATGGATGAAAGAATAACGTTCGTGATTCTATTTGTAATGTGATTGGAATATAATTCGTGTATAAAATTCTAATGTTTCTAATTTTACTGGTTATATGCGCGACAACAATGTTCACGATACTCACAATGTTGATGAGGAATCAAGTAGTTTTGTGTCTTGCCTTTCTAGAAAAAGGTATTGAATACTTAAGTGTCCAGATAACATAAAAATGTATATTGATTTGACATTTGGAAATCTTGATGGCGCTATTAGTTTTTACAAACATTATGCACGCGTTGTTGGGTCAGATGGAACGATTACATTAAAGCATATGTTGTCATAGGGAGGGATGCAAACATAAGCGCTATGTTGTTGACACCTTACATGAGAAGGATAAAAATGAAAGAAATAGAAAGGATACTCGTTGCGGTTGTAAAGCAAAACTTCTCACTAATATAGTTAATGGAGATAAATACCGTGTTTATTGTTTCGAGGAAAAACATATTCACTATTTGATTTATGAGTTTGGTAAATAATTTTTGAGATCACATAGGCGCTTGACATATTATCAACAGAATTTCATTGTGGTTTGTGGTAAATTCCACATATGGCTTACCACATTATGAAAGAGATATCCGGTGGTTTCAGAAATGGTTCTTGACGCCAACAATGCGCAAATGGTTGTTGACAATTTATTGATCAATAAAAACACTTGCAAAGGGTCTAGTTTCGAGTATTATTCAGACAATAAAGGCAAACATTCCAGATTGTTTTGGTTTGATTAGATATCCAGAAAAGACAATATAATTTTCGGTGATGTTGTATCATTGGATGCTACTTACAAGTCCAACAAGTATGTTTTATTTTTCTTGTATGAGTAATCTCCTAATTTTCAAGGATCCTATGGACCTCCTTGATGTATATAACTCTATTTTGATATGAAGCTATCATGTGTATGAAGTTTTTCATGGTTGTGATTCACTTGTATTGAATGCTAAAACTATGCAGACTAGATGTTTGAGAAAATGTTTGAGGTAGCTAGAAACATGAACTCTAAGCTATGTATTCGAGAGAACGATGTTAGGAGTTCTAGAAACCAAGTGGAATCACTCTTAAGAGGCTGGCAGTGACAGTCGGAGAAGGCGAATGACATGCTAGAAGGCGGCAGTGTACAGTCAGAGGCGAAGGAGAAGGAGAAGCAAGGAGAGGCGGACAGTGACAGTCGGTGGCGAAGGAGGAGGAGAAGCAAGCAGTGACAGTCGATGGAGAAGGATAAGTGAGGAGAGGCGGGCAGTGACAGTCGGCGGCGAAGGACAAGGCCAGCAACGGTGACAACAACAGCGACAGTCGAAGGTGGGTAACAGTTTTGAATCTCCAGTAAGAAATCTTTACGCATCGGAGGATGAATTCGCAGAAGTGTAAAAACTGAACTTAGGGTAATTCGACATTATGCATCGGTTAGTAGAAAACTGATGCATAAGCTTTAACATTATGCATCGGTTCGACGGAAAACCGATGCATAATGTAAGGCTTGTGGATCGATTCAACTAAAAATGATGCATAAGCCTTACATTATGCATCGGTTATATCCCTAACCTATGCGTAATGTCAAAACTGATGCATAAGCCCAAACACGGAACTGATGCATAATCCCCTGTCTGTAGTAGTGCATGTGTGGTGGTGATTACAAGGGTGACCCATCCATGCACTGAGATAGGTTAGTTCTTCACCAACTCATGAGTATCGATCTTGCAACAAGAGCTGATGATCGAGAGACATGAGTAAGACTTGAGTCAACATATATAGGGATTGAGGCTCACGTGCAAGGTGTACCTTCCTCAAATCGAAGAAGTAACCGAAAGGTGGAATTTGATTTGATAGATACACGGACCTAAGTCTAACCATTTCAATCTTCATTTCTACATGAATTGGCTATAATGAGAGTCGTATACATTGAGGAAACGCCTCTTAATCTGATTAAACACTCTTTTTACATGCATTAGTTGTCGTAGCAACTAGCAATAGTTACTTGGTAAACCAGAAGCTTTGATATAAAGAATAGACAAATCAGAACAAAATTGAATAATGCATATAGATTTAAAATTGCCCCTTAGACGATTTGGTTCTTACTAATTTATATATTGTTTTTGACGCTGAAAAAAATAACTACACGTCATTTACTAATTAGGATTCTTGAGAAGAATCAATCTCAAATTTGAGTTTCTGTCCAAACTACCCCAGTTTCACACTCAAATATCTAAATTACTCCATTTGGGTTAATGCCGGCTCCCCAAACACCGATATCATGTATGTTTTATAATTCCGATTTGTCAGCAACCGGGAAGAATCAATCTCAACATTCAATTTAGATTAATTTTATGTTAAAAGTTAACTTCTTTGAGTTCAGAATGGGTATGAGCTAATTATTTCAACTTCTAAAATTTAACCAGAGACCTTGCAAATCTTAGTCCATCCAACCACTCACTCGATCACTCCTTTCGGTACTTACAACTTCATCTTTGTTTGAATGAAAATTCTCAAAAATAGAAGTGGGTTTCTATATTATTGTGGAGCTCAGATGATGACTTTGTAGTGTAAAATTTTCTTGCCGACAAAGGTCTACAAATTTTTGTTTGCATCTTTTGTTTATTCCAGCTCTCAATGTTAACGTGTCATTGTAGTGAAAATTATCATCCCACGTGGAACTTATCTGGACCCCCGCTCCCGGCTAGGCTGGTGCCTGCTTGAATAACCACTAGAGATGGAAGTGGGTTACGAAACCCGTGTGTTGGCCCGCGTGGGTCATGGGTCGACCCGATCCGCGCAATGCAGCTCGTGGGTCGAGAGTGGTGGGTTCAGCTCGTGGGTCGGGTTGGATTGATTAAAACTCAACCCAGTCCAACCCAAGGGTTCGACCCACGGGTGGGACCCGCGGGTTCGTGGGTTGACTCGACCTACTAACTGTTTCAATGTCAATTGTGGCATCCGAAGCATATTTTTCTGTAGGTACAAGGGTGTTGGATGACAAAAGATCACGGTTGAATAATACTACAATTGAGATGTGAATTTGCTTGAAAGACTGGCTTGCTGCTGAAAGAAGAGAACAAGACGCGACAAAAATTGATTATAAAACTGGAGATGAACAAGAATGATTTTTCACTAGTATTATCTTTCACTTTCTGAGTATCTTTTATGATCAATTGCCCTTAGACTTGTAAAGTTGAACTATTAATAAAGTTTCAACTTATAATTCGTGTCAGACTTTTATTTAAGTGTGTAATTTCCTCGAACCAGGAAGTTTGACTCTCAATTAATAAATAAAATAATTTTTAAATTAATATTTACTGAACTTTTTTTTTGGTTTGTTACTTAGATAATAAGTTATTTTAAATATAAATTGTATAAATTTTATTGATATTTAATAATTAAGTATTTTAAAATTTTAATTAAAAATAATAATTTATAAGTTCAACCCGTGGGTTGGATCCAACCCGACCCAGCTCATTTATGATGGATCCGACCCGTGAGTTGGGTTGAGTTCAAATTTTTTTACTTCGACCCAGCCCGTGGATCGATCCGTTACTGTTTCAAGTTTCAACCCAGTCCGATTCAGTCCAAACCCACACAAATTACACTGTTTCGATCCAACCCGACCCGTGGATAGACCCACTTCCATCTCTAATAACCACCCCCACCACTCTTTCTCTCTCTGCCCCTCCGCCTACCGTTACTATTGCGTCCTTGTTCTTCTTCGTTCTTTGTACACCCTAACACTCGATCCCTGACTAGCCCTCCGCAATCCCAAGTCCCAACCCCAACCTCAGAACCCTAGCACCAATCTCAACCCAAGTCTCTCTGATCAGTCAATCTGACATGGCCGGTTACTCCTTGCATCCGTTCCTATCCATTCTTTTCGTCATTCATCACCAGTTGCTCAATTTCTCTAGTAAGTTTCAGATTCACATTCATGGATGACATTGTATAAGTGCTTAGTGTACTTGCTTCTGATTGTTTTGGTACTTTTCAAGAAAAGCTGACTTTTTTTGACGCTTTTAGCTACTACATTTTCCCCTTTTAGCGACTCCATCCAGATTTTATTTCCAGTTAGATCTTCCCTTTTGCAACGCTTTTTGTATGAATCTTTAGTATTTTATTGGCAATTGTGTCTTGAAATTTTAGGTTAAAATCATGTTGTGGTCTGATGCTAGTTCGATTGAAACAGATGATGAATGATTATGGTTTGTTGATTTTCTTGGTTGTAGATGCTGAGTCTTTCATTGGAGTTAACTACGGTCAAGTTGCGGACAATCTTCCTCCACCTGAGGCCACTGTGAAACTCCTCCGATCCACCGCAATTCAGAAGGTGCGCCTCTACGGTGCTGATCCTGCAATTATCAAGGCACTAGCCAATACTGGATTTGGAATAGTAATTGGAGCTTCAAATGGGGATATTCCAGCTTTGGCCTCGAACCCGAACTTTGCTGATCAATGGGTGGCCGCTAACGTCATCCAATATTACCCAGCCAGCCATGTAAGTCTTATAACCGTGGGTAATGAAGTGATGACCTCCGGTGACCAAGGCCTGATCTCTCAGCTCCTGCCAGCGATGCGCAATGTGCAGAATGCACTTAATGGGGCTTCCCTCCGTGGTAAAATTAAGGTTTCGACTGTACACTCAATGGCTGTGTTGAGTCAGTCTGATCCGCCTAGTTCTGGCCTTTTTAACCCCGGGTTGGGTGATGCCATGAAGAGGTTGTTGGAGTTCCAGAAAGAGACCGGTTCGCCTCTTGCTATCAATCCTTATCCATTCTTTGCTTACCGAAGTGATCCTAGGCCAGATACGCTGGCATTTTGCTTGTTTCAACAGAACAGAGGGCGAGTTGACTCGGGAACTGGTATCAAGTACATGAACATGTTTGACGCCCAGGTGAGTATTCAGTTCCAGGCCTAATCACCAATCGAATTATCTATGCTATATTGAGCTCACGGTCTAACTCGCTCAACAGTAACGTACTGATAGGAAATCCTGCATTCATCTGAGTAAAACCAAGAGCGCAAGCTCATGGTATCCAACTATGGCTTTTTACCTGAAGGGGCATTGACACTTAACTTTTTTGCTTGTGAACGGAATCTAAAAACTACGACTATCTCTCTGATTTTGGGTACTTTTAACTGACAGGCTAGCCTTCAAACTAAATGCATCTTTTGGTCAGTTTCATTTAATCTCAGTGTCGATCCCACATGAGATAAATCGGTGTTGAAACGGGATACTACTTAGGGACCACAGCTTAATAATGTTCATATCTATTGATATTCCACCTTAGTCTTAGTGGCATGCAAAATGATTCGTCTGTTGGATTTTTCAACTTTTGGTAAAATCACTTGGATGAGACCGCCTTTAACTGTGTGAGATGGTCGATTTGTTTAGGTTGATGCGGTTCATTCTGCACTGAGTGCTATTGGATTCAAAGATATTGAAATTGTTGTGGCCGAGACAGGATGGCCGTACAAGGGGGACGCGAATGAAGCTGGCCCAAGCATCGAAAATGCTGCAGCTTACAATGGGAATTTGATCAAGCATCTTAGATCGATGGTGGGCACTCCCTTGATGCCTGGGAAGTCTGTTGATACATATATTTTTGCACTATATGATGAAAATTTGAAACCTGGACCTGGCTCTGAGCGCGCATTTGGACTATTCAAGCCTGACCTATCTCTAACTTATGACGCTGGGCTTTCAAAGAGTCAAGTGGTAAGTAAAATGCAAAAGAAAAAAAATTACATGTTTAACGCATTTAAATTATTTACATGTTAGATAGACGAGGGAAGCAAAATATTGATTTTAACACAATCCTTTAACGCAATCAAAGCCTCCCTCGACGCCGAAAACTCCAGTGACACCGGCACCAAGTACAGCAGCTTGGTGTGTGCCCAAGTCTGGCACTCCCGATGCTCAGCTACAAGCAAATATTGACTATGTCTGCGGTCAAGGCTTTGATTGCGGTCCAATCCAACTGGGTGGCGCGTGTTTTGAGCCAAACACTGTCTTAGCGCATGCTAGCTATGCCATGAATCTCCTCTACCAAACAGCTGGAAGGAATCCATGGAACTGTGACTTCTCTCAGACAGCAACTCTCACTTCCAACGATCCCAGTAAGGCTCACTTCTATTAATCCCATACTAATCACAATCGGCAGCTTGGTTTGGCACTAACACTCCAAATTGGTCTTACGCTTTGTTCCTTCTGACTGATATTTTTTTCTTTACAAACTGTGTTCAGGTTACAATGGGTGCACTTACCCAGGAGCGCGAACGTAGGGTGGCAGACTGGTCACCAACACCTACATTAAGTATTGACGCTTATTAAGGCCTTGAAAATAAAGAGACCAGCTGAGCAGTGGGCGAAGCTGCCAAATTGCCTTGAAATAAGTCTTACGAAAATGCTACAAGTACATGCACATTGAAAATGGCCTTCTCAGGAAGCAACTTGACTTCTTTGGAGGAAATATACTCATCTATTAATTTTAGAGGCAAACTTGAGTCACTTTGTTCTTTTAATATCGCAGGCTGTCAGGTTTCATATGCATTGTAAAAGATGACAATATTCTATATATTCTCTGTTTTCGTTTGCTATTGATTTCCAGTCTCAGATATTTCAACGATTACCACTCGTCTGCCAATACGTGCTTTTAATATATACTTAAGTTTAAAACATTGTACATGAATCTATTGTCGTCCAGTGGTTACGATATCTGGCTTTCACCCCGGAGACCCGGGTTCAATTCCCGGCATTGGAATTTACTTTATTTATAATACAACTAAGAAATTATTCTGTACCTCGAAAAAACACGACTTCTCTCTCTTTCCTCCCTTCTCTCGAGTCTTCCGGAAACAACTCGAGCTTGCCCTTCTCTGCCCCTTCCTACCGGTTTCAAACCTCCTCCGGTCGCATCCATGTTCCCCCACCTTTCCCTCAGCTGCTACCTTGCTCTCCGCCTCTTCTTCATCCTACGGCCACCGTTTGGTGATTGTGTTTGAAAGCTTGGTGGTGCTGGATGTGGGCGGCGGGTGGTGGTTTGCCAGTAGGGACTGAGTTTTAGTTTTTAGGTGTAGTTAGTTTAGTTAGTGTTAGGCCAGCAGAGGATGTCTTTTTGGTTTTGTTGGCAGCTCGGTCTCGGGCTGATTGTCGTCGCGGCTGATGGGTCTTCCTTGGCGGCGGCCCCGATAGGGGTTGCTGGATAGGCTGTACATGTTAGTTTGTACAGGTTGTACTTTAGGCCGGTTATACCCGGGTGTTTGTTTCTGTTGTAGTATCGGTCGGTCTTTCAGCTGGTGCTCTTCATGCCTTATCTGTGATGTAGGTTGGCATTTTCCGGCTGGAGTGGCAGGCTACTGTTCTGCTGGATTTCTTTGTAGAAATGTGGCTGGCGCTTGATTGATGCTTAGAAGTCGGTTTTGTGCCGCTTCGTCTGTTTGGCCACTTGGCGTATGTCGGATCTGGAAGCCTCTCTTTTGTGAAGATTTTTCAGCAGCTGCTGAATGGATACACGTATTACGTTTCCATGTTTTCTGTGTATGTTTACTGTATTTTCAGTGTTGTTGTTTATTTTCATTTGGGGAGTTATTTTCTGATCTTTGTACGCCATTGTAATATCAAAAAAAAAAGAAATTATTCTGTACATCTTTTTTGATCCCTTTTACAATAAAAATTACTGTTAGATATTTCTTGGCCATTCACTACAAATTTTGACCAAAAATGCGACAACAATACACCACTGAATATGGGTCGTCGCATAATGTTGCCACTGTTCTGCGACGCAAATGTGACGACAAATTTAAACCGTGGCATTATGCGACTGTTTTGTCACGGTTTTGCGACGTCTCAAATTTTGTATTTGCGACGACACACACAGTCACAAAACCGTTGCAGTTTGTCATTGCTTTACCACCGTGTTCCCACCGTTTTACCACTAATGATAAATGTCATATTTCAGTAATTATATGCTCCCATTTTTTGACACTGTTATGCGACGGTGTTGCGACGATTTTGCCACGCTTAATTTGTGACGCATAAAACGGTGGTAAAATGGTGGCATTTTGCGACTATTTGTGTGACTTTGTTGCGACGGTTTCGTTACGCTGAATTTGTGACGCATAAAATGGTGGTAAAATGGTGGCATTATGTGACCCATTTGCGACGGTTTTGCCACGCTGAATTTGTGACGCATAAAACGGTGGTAAAATGGTGGCATTATGCAACCCATTTGTGACAGTTGTTTGACGATTTTTTTATTCGTATTTTGCAGCACCAAATCGTGGGAAAACAGTGGTAGTTTTTAAAATAAGCAAATATGTAAAATTTTGCGACAGTTATGCGACTATTTTGTAACGATAAGGCGACGGTTTTTTTTGGGGTATTTGCGACGAATGAGAACCGTGGTAAAACAATCGCAAAATGCGACGGTTTTACGCCTTTTTTGCGACGACATATGTTTTGCGACGCAGCTTATTTGCGGCAAATCCGTGGCATTATGTGACAACTTTATAATAGTTGTGCGACGACAATTTTTTGAATTATGCGACGCAATTGAGTGCGAGAAAACCGTAACATTTTGCGACGATGTTGCCACGATTTTGCGACAACATGTTTCCCTTTCACAATTTTTCATTTTTCCCCTGACCTTTCCCTCCTAAGTGTTTTCATTTCCCCATAACCTTTCCCTCAATTGAAAACAATTGAGTGTTTTCATTTTCATTTCCCCCCAAGTAACTCGTTACTCATTTGTAATCTTCTTTTTATTGTGAGTTTACGCACCCAAATCAGGGTTTCAAGAAGTTTCCAGAGAGAGACTCTCTCTGGGTTTCCAAGTGAGGCGAACGCTCCAGATGTTTCAGGAGGGGGCTCGCGTTTTTGGCGACGTGTTGGGCTCCGATTTCCTCTTCTCCTTCTCTTGATGGCCTCGGTGGCTCGTTTCCGCAGTTCGGCGGCGGCGTTCTCGGCGGTCCGGTCCAGATCTGGATGGTTGTGGGCGGTCGACGGGCTTCAGCGGGGTTGTAGGGGGAGGAGAGGGAGTGGGGGCTGATGATTTTGGATGCTTTTGGTTGGTTCAACCGGATCTGGCGGTTGTAGGCGGCGTCATGGTGGATCGGCTTCGGACGGTGATGTGCGGCTGCAGGAGATGGTTGAAACGCCGGTGTAACGTGACTAGACGGAGGAGGTCCAGGCGGGCTGCGTGGCTGCTTCTGGCGTTTATCACCATTTTTTTGTTCTGTTAGTTTAGGGTCGGAGTAGTCCGGCTGCTATGTTTTTTCGATGCAGGATGGAAAGGCACGATCGATGGTGTCTTTGTTCGGAACTGTCTAAATGCCTGTTTGTTAGGGATTAGCCGTTTCCTCATGCATGTCGATTCGTTTACTGAGGATTTGTTCCTCAAAGTTGGCTGCTCTTAGAGCATCTCCAATGATGGACACTTCACGCTTTTGGGCGCGTGCAAGTGTCCACCATTTTGAGCATCCACAATGGTGGAGGGACATTTGACATTTCTTCTGGGGTCCGCTTTATACTTTATTTTTGATATAAAGTGGCTTTGGGACGCGTGAAATGTCCATATCCACCATTTAGAGCATCCACAATGGTGGACACTTGACACTTGCACGCGCCCCAAAGTGGGCATGCCCACTATGGTATCCACCGCCCACTTTTGGGCGCGTGCAAGTGTCAAGTGTCCACCATTGTGGATGCTCTAAATGGTGGACATGGATATTTCACGCATCTCAAAGCCACTTTATGTTAAAAATAAGGTATAAAATGGACCCCATAAAAAATATCAAATGTCTATAAACCATTGTGGATGCTTAAAATGGTGGACACTTACACGCGCCCCAAAGCGTCAAGTGTCCACTATTGGAGATGCTCTTATGTCACTTGTATGTGTGTTCCAACTTGTAATCGTGTCTGTGTGTCTGGTCGGTTTGTAATCCCCATTGGAAAAAAAGATTTTTATTGTATTAATTTCATATATTTAATTTTGAAATGTTTTATCGTATTTATTGTATTAATTTTGAAATTTAATTTCTTATCAAAAAAATTCATATATTCAATTTCAAAATTTTTAAATGTATTTATGTCATAAATTTTTTACCGTGATAAATTCACGTGATAAATTCGGTTATGCGATGGTTTTTTGACTATTTTTTTTGCGTGGCATAATCATCGCATAGTTGTGGCATATATCGTTACAAATCCGTCGCAAAACCGTGGTAAAAGTTATGCGACGGTTTTGCCACTCGTTTCTCACACAAAATTAATATCATCGTAAATTGGTGGTAAATTAGTGAGATAACTGTGGTATCATTAATACCACACGTTTGCGACGGTTTTGCGACAATTTTATTTGCGACGATAATTGCGTGGTAAAATCGTGGTATTAGTCGTAGCATAATGGTCGCAAAAGCGTGGTAAAAATTATGCGACGTAACATTCTGCGACCAATCAGTAATGGTCGCAAAAAGCCAAAAACCATCGCAAAACCTACATATGCGACGATTTTGCCACTCTTTACCAACGAAAAATGTCAGTGGCATTTTAAATCAAAATTTGTAGTGATTTAGATACTACTGATTTTCGACAACATAGGCCCTAAAGCAGTCATAGTCAAATTTACGGATGAGGAATTGAGAACTAGAGTCATTAATAGAGGTCGTCCTTGGTCGTACAAAAGGAATGGCGATACTTATGGGATAAATGGTGGATTGGAACCCAGTCAGAGGATACCAATTTCTATTGTAGCCGATCGGCCATCCGCTCGCTGATTTTCAATTGTAATTAACTCTTTTGCTCTTTGTTTTTTGTTGTTGATAGTTTGGGGGTCCAATTGTATTTTGTTGATTCTTTCCAGAATGCTGTTATAACAGCTTCTGGTCCTTCTGTAACATTTAACAAAAAAATCAAATAAAAATTAGGGTTAGCTGAAATCTCTTCCGAGCTTCGTCTTCTCCTTCTACAGTCGTCGTCGGTAAGTTTCCGCTTTCTCTCCGATGATGATTGCAGTATCAATTTCTACATGGTATCAGAGCAATGGTATGATTCTTGTGCTTTGATTGCGCTTCTGTTGGTGCTGTTGTGTTTGTTTCTTGTTTACGATCGTTCGTGTTGTTAGTCTGTGTTAATGGCTGCGCCGAGTACGCAATCTGCTACGACGTCAGCGACTGTTGCCGCGTCATCTTCTACTATCGTGAATTTGGCAGATGATCCACTGTTTGTTAACAGCAACGAAAATGTAGCTGTTTCCTTAGTCACGCAACCTTTGCTTGGTGATCAGAACTATCTTAACTGGAAGAAATCTATGGAGATGGCGTTGGGTATAAAGATGAAATTAGGCTTTGTTCGTGGTGCATTTCCTAGACCGACTGATCCGTATCAAGGTGCGCGTTGGGATAAATGTAATAACGTTGTGTTATCTTGGATAATCAACTCTGTATGTCCGGAGATCGGCTCTTCTCTGATTCATTCCAGTGACTGTATGAATGCCTGGGAGGACCTAGAAGAGAGGTTTTCTGGTTCAAATGATTTCACCATCTTTGCTATTCAACAAGAGATTGCGTCTCTAATGCAAGAAGAAAAGTCTATTGCTCAATACTACAATAAACTTGTTCAACTTTGGGGTGATGAGGATGCCCTGACTGTGGAAGTTGCCTGTGAGCTTGGGTCCAGATGCCAGGCTAGAAAGTGTTCCAATGAAAGAAAAATGAGGGATAGAAGAATGAAATTTCTGATGGGTCTCAATGAAGCTTATACCACTTCCAGATCTAATATTTTGCAAATGAAGCCCTCTCCCAATCTCAAGGAATGTTACAAACAGTTGGTTCAAGATGAAAGTCAACGAAAATCAAAGAGGTCAACTCTTCCTGAGATGTCAGTATTGTATGTTGGTCAATCTCATACTTCTCAGTCTAATGGTGACTCTCAGCAATCCCAGTTCTCTGGTGGTACCAGGCAATCTGGTAGGCCTGTGTCTGGTGTCAACAAGAAATCTCTGTTTTGTTCCTTTTGTAAGCTGCAAGGTCACCTGAGGGAGACTTGTTACAAGCTTCATGGTTATCCACCTGGCTACAAGTTCACAAACAATAAGTCCTCTAACTCTAACACTAAAGGAAATAGAGGTGTTGCTAATGCAGTTGTTTCTGAAGGTTCCAATGCAGGCAATGACTCCAAGGATCATTCCAACATTACTGAAGCTGCACCAGTTCAAATAAGCTCGTTGAAGATGACTCAAGATCAACTCAATAAGCTGATGCAGTTCCTGGGAGATCATGGAACTCAGAATTCTGATCACATGGCAGGTATTACCTGTCTCTCTTCTATTAAGGTGGATAAGGATACATGGGTTATTGATAGTGGTGCTACAGACCATATCACACCTCATGCTCATTTGTTGACTGATTTGGCTAGTCTTAAAACACCTTATAGTGTGCTTATGCCCAATGGGAAAAGAGTTATGGTCACTCATACTGGTACTTGTGTTTTAAGCAATACCATCACTTTATCTAGTGTCTTGCTGGTCCCTCATATCAGATACAATTTAATATCTGTGGCCAAATTGGTGGAAGGGTCCAAATTATCAGTTCAGTTTACTGAGGGTGGCTGTTGTATACAGGACCTTGTAAGTCAGACTTTGCAAGGGACTGGTGAGCTGATTGAAGGGCTGTATCACTTCAAGCCTGTTATACATGGAAGTTGTCTATCTCTTGAAAAGGAGGCTCAGACTGCTGCTCTCTGGCATTATAGACTGGGTCATGTCCCTTTTAATAAGCTTTCCAGCACTTTAAAACATTGTGTTCCTGATTTCAGTTGTAATCAGTCTAATATGCTTTGTCATATATGTCCTCAAGCCAAACAAACAAGGTTACCTTTTCCTATTAGTACTTCTAGTACTCAACATTTGTTTGATCTCATTCATGTGGACATTTGGGGTCCTTATAAGGAACCAACTATTACTGGAGCAAAGTACTTCTTAACCATTGTTGAGGATAAGTCTAGAGTAACTTGGACCTACCTGATGAAATAAAAGTCTGAGGCTGCAGATCATCTTATCAGTTTCTACTTATTGATTCAAACTCAGTTTAAGTGCTCAATAAAGACATTCAGGACTGACAATGGTGCTGAATTTCTCAGCCACAAAGTCATCAATTTTCTTCAAACTCAAGGGTGTGTCCAACAGACTTCATGCACTTATAGTCCTCAACAGAATGGTGTTGTGGAAAGAAAACACAGACATTTGCTTGAAGTAGCTAGGTCCCTCAAGTTTCAGTCTCAAGTTCCTGATTTCTTATGGGGTGATTGTGTTCTAACTGCCACTTATATCATCAATAGGTTACCCTCTTCAGTGCTGAATGGTATTACACCTTTTGAGGCCTTATTCAAGAGAAAACCTGAGTATGCTCATATGAAAGCATTTGGCTGTTTATGTTATATGACTAACATTGATCCAGGGAGATCAAAGTTTGATACCAGGGCTATTCCATGCATCTTTACTGGATATGCTTTTAATCAAAAAGGGTACAAACTGTTTGACCTTCAGAATCATGTCTCATATGTTTCCAGAGATGTCAAGTTTGTTGAATCAATTTTTCCTTGTGCTGCAAGTGAAAAACAAGAGACTGCTCCTTGTGCTGCAAGTAAAGATATTCCTGAAACACAGATCACTGTTCCTTTACCTCAATGCTCCACAAATGCTGATAATTCAGCTGATTGTATTTCCCAAATAGTGGCAGTTCCAAATGATACTACTGTAGCAAACACTCAAACTCCAGCAGTTCCTCTTCAAGAACAACCTCTCAGAAGAACAGCAAGGGTGACTAGGCCTAACAGCAGGTACTTAAGGGATTTTGTCTGTAATACTCTTGTGACTTCATCTACTGAGTATCCTATTCACAAATTTGTGGACTACTCTGGGTGCTCTGCTCACCTACAACATTATGCACTGCAAGTGTTATCTGATGAAGAACCTACTTGTTATACAAAGGCTTGTAAGGACCCAAAGTGGACTGATGCTATGGAGGCTGAGTTGCAAGCTCTTCACAGAAACAATACTTGGGAAATCACTGATTTACCTCCTGGTAAAAATCCAGTTGGCTCCAAATGGATTTACAGAGTTAAAAGGAATTCTGATGGAAGTATACAAAGATATAAAGCTAGACTTGTTGCTAGAGGCTTTACTCAATTGGAAGGCTTGGATTACCATGAAACCTTTGCTCCTGTGGTAAAAATGAATACAGTCAGAACTCTTCTTGCAGTGGCTGTGGCTAGAAATTGGCCCTTGTTTCAGTTGGATGTGGACAATGCCTTTCTTCATGGGCATCTTGATGAAGAAGTCTATATGGCCCTTCCTCCTGGTTACTTCAAAGCAGAAAAAGCTCAGGGCAAAGTTTGCAAGCTTCTTAAAAGTCTCTATGGCTTAAAGCAGGCTCCAAGGCAATGGTACTCCAGATTCAGTGATTCCTTAATCACTTTTGGATTTATTCAAAGTCAAAATGATCATTCTCTCTTCACATACAACAAGGAAGGAGTTTTTATGGCTCTTTTAGTTTATGTGGATGATGTCATTCTCACTGGCACTTCCACTGTCCAAATTCAGGCTGTGAAAACTTTTATTCATGATCTCTTCAGAATCAAAGACCTTGGTCAGTTGAGATATTTTCTTGGTTTTGAGGTTGCAAGATCTGATGATGGCCTTTTCTTAAATCAAAGGAAATATGTTCTGGAACTTCTGTCTGAGGCAGGTCTTCTGGCTTGCAAGCCCTCATCTATTCCTATGAATACTCAACATAAATTGGGTCTCTCCACTGCTCCTCTTCTGGGTGAGCCTGGACCATATAGAAGACTGGTGGGTCAGCTGATTTATTTAACCAATACAAGACCTGATATTGGTTATTCAGTCCATATCTTGAGCCAATTCATGCATCAACCTACTGAAGAACACCTCACTGCTGCTCATAAAGTGCTCAGATATCTCAAACTTGCTCCAGCTCAAGGTCTGTTCTATCCCAGTAATCAGTCCCTTCATTTGTCAGCCTTCTGTGATGCTGATTGGGGAGCATGCCCCTTAACTAGAAAGTCTATTACTGGTTATGCAATGACTCTTGGGGGTGCCCTTATCTCTTGGAAATCAAAGAAGCAAGCCATCGTTTCAAGGTCTTCTGCTGAGGCTGAATACAGGTCGATGGCTCATGCTTGCTGTGAAATTGCTTGGCTGGTAAGGCTTTTGTCTGATCTTCAGGTGCAGGTTCCCACTCCAGTGCCGCTGCATTGTGATAATCATGCCGCAATGCACATAGCTCGCAACCCTGTTTATCATGAACGAACCAAACATGTGGAGCTGGACTGTCATGTTGTCAGACAACATCTCAATTCTGGCCTTATCTGTCCTCAATTCATCCCAACCTCTGATCAGCCAGCAAATCTCCTCACGAAAGCTCTCTCTGCAGATCGTCTTCAATTCCTTTCTGGCAAGCTCAACGTCCTCAATACTCTTCACACGTTGCGCTTGAGGGGGGGTATTGCGGAGAAGAAAGCAGCCGACCGGCCAGCCGATCGGCCATCCGCGCTGATTTCTATTGTAGCCGATCGGCCATCCGCTCGCTGATTTTCAATTGTAATTAACTCTTTTGCTCTTTGTTTTTTGTTGTTGATAGTTTGGGGGTCCAATTGTATTTTGTTGATTCTTTCCAGAATGCTGTTATAACAGCTTCTGGTCCTTCTGTAACATTTAACAAAAAAATCAAATAAAAATTAGGGTTAGCTGAAATCTCTTCCGAGCTTCGTCTTCTCCTTCTACAGTCGTCGTCGGTAAGTTTCCGCTTTCTCTCCGATGATGATTGCAGTATCAATTTCTACAGTATAATTTCATAACTATAAATGTGGGTGGGTTCAGGTGTTCAATAATATACACCTTATGACTTTCGTGTGATGAATTATCAGCAATTCAAGCATGCAGCAAGCAAGCAAGATCAGAGAAGTTATTATGGCTACTGGTTAATTACATTACTCAGTTATCAATGGAATTAAGCGAGAATATTTGGGAGTGAAGGTCAAAAAGTGAACGTTGATGATCCTTTGCTTAAATGGGCATTCATGATGAGGAAAGCAAGGTCGCCTATATGGATTACTTTTAGATATGAAAACTTACCCAAACTATGTCCCTATATATTGGGGAGTGTTAATTAACACATGAAAAGGCAACATGTCCGATCCGAAGAAGTTCCCTTCTATAACGGAAGAGATTTACACAGCAAGTATGAAGCAGGCAGAAAAAGGTTTATTTTATGCATGAAGTCCCAGTGGAGCTTCAAGCTCAATTATCGGAATTAATGGCGTCTATGGCAATTGAGAGAGAAAGAGAGATGATTCCGATACAACCACGTAATGCTGATCAAAGAAATGAATGAGCAAAAGGCGGTGGAAGAACAGCTTGTCGTTGAGTGCAATGATGATGAAGGTCACACACAAGACTTCGGCCGGATGGTGCACGAAACTGATTTAACATATGTTGATAGTCATCATGGAGTGCAAGCAAGCTCCCCCAGTCCAATAATGTTTATAATGATGACCTGCAGATGCATGAGGATGAAGAGAGACAAATAGATGATTTGACGTCAGAGTGTGTTAGAAAACAGGAGAAAAGGCGTGGAGAGAAAGGTTGTGGGAAGCTGCATACCGGCCACGTGTCAGCCTGGGGGGGGGGGTAAATCCATAGATGCTCTAATTAATTTTTTTTTTGATGAAGGTAGCGCTAAAGCTACAAAGGGAACAAGACTACAAGAGGACTTAGGTTAACTAGAAAAACATGTCAGATGAGGGCAGCAGTCTAGTCTCGTCCAGTACCAATTTTGATCCAGCGCACGTTTAGTCAGAAAGTCTGCGACGACGTTTGCCTCTCTTCGAATAAGAACAATCTTCCAGCACTCCATATAACGATTCAAAAGATGCATACTACTTTTAAACCAATCCATTTCGGCAACGCTCGAATCCGGGCAAATATTAAACCATTTAACCATTTAACCACATTCAAAGATAACTTTATCAACCTTCAGAGATTCAGCCATTCTGAGACTTTCCATGAGGCCAATGCCTTCACACATGGCGCTGCTCTAATGGAAGATGTAGATATGAAGATTATTTGTTAGATACCCAAGTGTTCTAGTGGACAAAACTGACGGCCCAGTACACATTCCTGCCGAGTTCTCAGCTGATTACAAGTTATTTTCCTAGTTCATCTACTGAGCTTATTAAGACAGGTCATGCTCCTATGGCAACTCCAGTAGCTGAAGATCACACGTAAACGAAAATTTAGTGGGAAATTCAAGGTGAGAAATCCGAAACTAGGAAGAATGGAAATTCAGAAGCACCAGCTTAATCAGTCCAGAATGAGTTTGCTATCTCACACCCCAACACCACTTTTGGCAGACCACCCGAAGTTGATGAAGTAACGGCGGAGGCTGCTAAGCTAGCCCCGCCGAGAATCATGACGATATTATCTTGGAATTGCCAAGGAGTGGGGAATCCTCGGACAATTCGTGAAAGCTACCAATCCCCAAGTAATCGAACTAAAGGCTGATAAGAGGAAGATGGAGCGGATCCGTGTTTTACTAGGTTTTTTTTGGGTTGTTTTGTGGTTCCGGCCAAGGGAGCTTCAGGTGGTTTAGCTCTGCTCTTGAGGAGGGAAGTTGACATCTCTATAGTTTCATTTTCGTTCTATCACATTGATTTTTTGCTCTCTTCTATGGAGTCCCCGTTGCTCATAAACGTCATCACAGTTGGAGCTTATTACATATCCCAACTCCCGTGGTGTGTTTTTGGAGATTTCAATGACATTTTGTGTATATCTTGTTGGGGATTGTCTTCGAATTTGGCCGCAAGAGAGTCTTCAAATCAGCAATGGTAGAGCAGAAAACTTGGACTGCTTCTTCTTCTTTGTTGTAATAAGGATTCACTAAGGAATCGTATGAACTGGATATCACAATCGATCGCGTTGTCGCTTTCCGAATTCAATATTTCGACCCTGTGTTGTAGTCGAGGGTTGCACGAAACTTGAACGGGGATAATCAATTGGAACAATTTCTATTCTCGACTAAAGAATTAGAAATCAAACTTGAGTTTGAGTGTTTATGGAAATCAAGCAAAGTTTGGAATCAAGAAGTGATTCTCTATGAGAGTAATTGGATTTTTTCGTGCCCTCATACTGTCCATGACCTCCAATATATAGGAGATCAAAAGGGACAAAGAGCAGGTGTGTCTGAACAGAACAGCTGTGTCTGTCAAACGTCGCCGCGTTTTCCTTCAGCATTAGCGGGCGCTTTTTCCTTCAGCATTACGATAAAGCTTAAGGAAAACGCGCCCTTAATGTTTACTGAAAACGCGGTCAATTCCAGGAGCGTTTTCCCTTTACATTATCAGCCGCGTTTCGTTAAGACATTGTCGTAATGTCCAGTCAAAACGCGCCCCACATAATGTCAAGATAAAACGCGATCCGCACTGAGTTTTATACACAAAACTCACTCAACGGAAGTTCCAAACCTTTCATATCATTAGGGTATGCTACCCTAATATATTGTAATATTTATACTAAGTCCGAAAACCCTAAAATTACCAACAATCCTGCCGAGTTCTCAGCTGATTACAAGTTATTTTCCTAGTTCATCTACTGAGCTTATTAAGACAGGTCATGCTCCTATGGCAACTCCAGTAGCTGAAGATCACACGTAAACGAAAATTTAGTGGGAAATTCAAGGTGAGAAATCCGAAACTAGGAAGAATGGAAATTCAGAAGCACCAGCTTAATCAGTCCAGAATGAGTTTGCTATCTCACACCCCAACACCACTTTTGGCAGACCACCCGAAGTTGATGAAGTAACGGCGGAGGCTGCTAAGCTAGCCCCGCCGAGAATCATGACGATATTATCTTGGAATTGCCAAGGAGTGGGGAATCCTCGGACAATTCGTGAAAGCTACCAATCCCCAAGTAATCGAACTAAAGGCTGATAAGAGGAAGATGGAGCGGATCCGTGTTTTACTAGGTTTTTTTTGGGTTGTTTTGTGGTTCCGGCCAAGGGAGCTTCAGGTGGTTTAGCTCTGCTCTTGAGGAGGGAAGTTGACATCTCTATAGTTTCATTTTCGTTCTATCACATTGATTTTTTGCTCTCTTCTATGGAGTCCCCGTTGCTCATAAACGTCATCACAGTTGGAGCTTATTACATATCCCAACTCCCGTGGTGTGTTTTTGGAGATTTCAATGACATTTTGTGTATATCTTGTTGGGGATTGTCTTCGAATTTGGCCGCAAGAGAGTCTTCAAATCAGCAATGGTAGAGCAGAAAACTTGGACTGCTTCTTCTTCTTTGTTGTAATAAGGATTCACTAAGGAATCGTATGAACTGGATATCACAATCGATCGCGTTGTCGCTTTCCGAATTCAATATTTCGACCCTGTGTTGTAGTCGAGGGTTGCACGAAACTTGAACGGGGATAATCAATTGGAACAATTTCTATTCGTTTGAGTGTTTATGGAAATCAAGCAAAGTTTGGAATCAAGAAGTGATTCTCTATGAGAGTAATTGGATTTTTTCGTGCCCTCATACTGTCCATGACCTCCAATATATAGGAGATCAAAAGGGACAAAGAGCAGGTGTGTCTGAACAGAACAGCTGTGTCTGTCAAACGTCGTCGCGTTTTCCTTCAGCATTAGCGGGCGCTTTTTCCTTCAGCATTACGATAATGCTTAAGGAAAACGCGCCCCTTAATGTTTACTGAAAACGCGGTCAATTCCAGGAGCGTTTTCCCTTTACATTATCAGCCGCGTTTCGTTAAGACACTGTCGTAATGTCCAGTCAAAACGCGCCCCACATAATGTCAAGATAAAACGCGATCCGCACTGAGTTTTATACACAAAACTCACTCAACGGAAGTTCCAAACCTTTCATATCATTAGGGTATGCTACCCTAATATATTGTAATATTTATACTAAGTCCGAAAACCCTAAAATTACCAACAATCCTCCCCCATTTTAGGATTTCCTTTGTTTTCCATAAAAACTTTGTTTTTAAGTAAGTCACGCATAAACGAAAATGTCGCAACGATTGAATTTTCGCTTAGTGTAGTTACACATTCAAAATACCCGGAAATCATGGTGCTCGTAACGTTTGAACCAATCGATCCATTTGGGTACCTCAAGATAACACACACATGAGTTACTTCACAAACTCTAAGTTCAACTTGATTCTTGATGGTCCTTGAGTCCTAATCCTTCGTGAACGTATTGAGATTTAACCCGAATCTCATGAAGCGACCAGAAACTTCACGTTCATATAGGTAGATTCCTTAAGGGTAACACCACCCGATTATGCCCCTACAAACAGCACTTTGTCAAAGAACCTATTAAGAAGAGTCCCTCTTCAACCTATTACTTGTAGGTCATGAACACATACTTGGGGATGCATATTTGTGTTCATCAATCTTCTAGGAATGAGCTTTCCACATTGAATTCAGCTCTAACGCTAGTTAGATGTGAATTGGGTGTCTCATGACTAGATGATTATATGGGTTTGAGTCCCATCCCCTTTACCGATTTTGATACCAAATCTCTAGCTAATCCCTTCGTCAAGTGATCTGCTAAATTTTGTTGTGACCTTACAAAATCCACTGATATCACCCCATGCGTAATGAGCTCTCTTACCGCACTATGTCTAACACCTAAGTGTCTAGACTTCCCATTGTATACATGGCTATAAGCTTTAGCAAATGTTGCAGCGCTATCACAATGAATTGATATGGGTGATATCGGTTTTTCCCATAATGGAATGTCATGTATCAAGTTCTTTAGCCATTCAGCTTCCTTTGAAGCGGCGGCTAAAGCAACAAATTCAGATTCCATAGTGGAACTTGAGATGCATGTTTGCTTCTTGGAAGCCCATGAGATGGCACCTCCCCCAAGTAGAAATACCCATCCACTTGTGGAGGAATGATCCTCCTCATTCGAGATCCAACTTGCATCTGAATATCCTTCTATGACCGAAGGAAAATCCGAATATACAAGATCGAGGTTTATAGTCCCCTTAAGATACCTAAGGACCCTATGAATTGCCTGCTGACAGGTCGTCGTTGTACCTGCAAATTTGAATTTATAATCTCCACTTACTCTTAGCTAGAATAGCGGCAAGCAAGGGGTCGAACCCTAGAGAGCTAGATGGCTACTACTTGTTCTGGGAAAAAGGGAAGTAAAGACAATTGGGGCGAGTGTAAACAGTTTAGAAAATAAGCGAAAATAGGAAACAATGAAGATGTAATAATGATGAGAGATATTCAGGTTAGGGTTTCTAATTGTGACTTGCGTTTTATCATTGACTTTCTAATGATCTAATTCGTGTTTCTAAGTGTGGTTGACCCGATAAAAGTATCTACCCAAGTAACCCGACAAAGGTGTTACGCCACCACTTAACCCGACAAAGGTGCTAAGCTTCTAATTCCCCTAGGTTTAATAACCCGACAAAGGTGTTATTTAACCTAGACGTACTACCTATCTAAACGACAAAGTATTAGATAGATGATAAATATAGAAATATGCGCAACTAGGTTTCACGACAAAGTATACGTCTAGTCTAGCAATATTTCATGGAATTCATGCACGAGAATTAGTAAAACATGAATAGCATAATAAACCAAGTCTCAAAAACGTTTTGTCACAATATCAAAACCCTAACCCGAATAAGCGGATTAGTTACACATAGTCATGAGATGAAAACAAAATAAATAAAAGAACAATTGTACTTCACTAAAAACCGAGGGAAATTGAAAACTGGCCGTGAGGGCTGAGAACGAAACCGGGCAGAGGACTGATGGTGCCGAGACAAGGCTGAATGCGGAATGATCGATCCGAGAATGGAGGAGCAGCCGAGAGCTTGTGCTTGTGGGAAGACAAGTCTCGGTTTTTTGAGAGATGATGGGACCGATTGTATGGCAGCATTGCTCTTTTATTTATAGAGTTGTGATGGGCCTTGCTCTCCCCAAAATTCGGCCGAACCCTTAGAGTTTTGAGGAAAAGTCGGACACGCCTAATGTAGATTTGGAAAGATTTCCAAATCTCATTCCTTGCTTGATCTTTAAGCTATCATATTGCTTGGAGATGACGCAACCTGGAAGCTTCTGGAATCCTCTACGCCGCCTCAATAAACCGCCGTGGAAGGAGAGGAAAAGACGAGCTGGACTTGGCTTGGGCTTTGGTCTCGCACAGCCGGTCGAACATGCACTCGGATGGCCGGGCGGATGGTTGGGTGCGCGCTCGGATGGCCGGGCGGATGGGAGGTCGGATGCCCGAGCGGATGCTCGAGCTGCGCAAGGCATGGAGGTCGGACAGCCGCTCGGATGGCCTAGCGGATGGATGCTCGGATGCCCGGATGCGTCTGGCCTTCTCGGGCGCACGGGCGCATGGAACTCGGATGTCCGCTCGGCTGCCTGTCTTTTCTCGGACGCGGCTTGGTCCCTGCTCGGCCCTCCCTCAATTTCTTCGGGCAATCTTCATTTTTCCTCGGGCAATCTTCATCTCAAATGCATATAAACCGGTCATAAACTCCTTGTGATGTTTTTGGCTCCAAAAGCCGTCTTTTGAATGAGATTCCTCTTAGAGCGTCCAAATTACCTGAAATGCGAAACAACACTAAGAAGTAACTGTTTGCATATAAAAGTACTGGAATTGGTGGGATTTGATGACTCGATGAGTCGTATAAATACGGCTCATCAAACCACCCCACACTTAAACTTGTTCGTCCCGAACAAGAACTAGGTCATAAGAGGAAATAAATGAAGTACGAACATCACAAAGCTTCGGCATCCTAGACGTGCTACATGGACATGAATTGACTACTCTAGATCTCGCCTGTTATGCATGCTTGCTACTAATATCATTGTGCGAAAACATGGGTTAAAGATACGTGTTACCTTTGGGTCGAGATGCAAATCAATTCGGATGTATCTGGAGATAGCCCTGTTTAGACCCATGAACCCTCATTCTCGGACTCGAACTCGCTGCTATATGGTTATGCTTTGCCGCTTTTTCTTGCACGTGATTGATTCGAGCTTCAAAGTGTTGAGTGTTTTTCGGTCAGCTATAGTGTCTGGTTTTGATGTATCAGTGGTACTCTTCACTTGTTTCGGTGTAAACCTTCACAATGATGACGGATTTGATGCTTTGTAGTGCGGATTGTGACTTGCTCGAACCGTGGTTCCTTCTCCTTTTGACGCGAGTCAAGCCGAGGGTCGCTCGTCTGTTTTCCCGGTTACTCGGATTAGAAACCTTCCTGCTCTCACTCATCCTCGTCCTTTTGACACGGGTCAAGTCAAGGGTCGCTTGCCTATTTTCTCGGCCACTTGGACTAGAGCTTGGACGGTGTGAAGTTTTCCCGTCCCGACCAACCGCAAGGGTGCCGCAGTGGCGGAGCAGACTCGTACTTATGTCGTCTCGAAGTGCTAGCCTCCACGAGCTCGACATAACCATACATCCTGAGTTCGGTCTTTGAATGATCTGTCAAGTCTCTCTAGGGCGTTTCTATCAACTCCACATCCCTGTTTATCTCAACTAACAAAGGCACGTAAAGATTTTAAGATCACATGTTAGTCGCACAAATCAAGGTTCGTCAAAGACATGCATGTAAAATCGGCTATATCTATTTCACCTAATCATTAACCACTACTGCAAGTCTAGGAAATAGTGAAGTATCATGTACAAAAATTTTAAAAATGACTCGAAACGTGCTGACTCTGTATGGTGGGCATGCTGACTCGATAACTGACTCATAACTGACTCTCCCACCCCACACTTTTGAAATGAGCCGTGTCCTCACGGCACGACTCAAATCTAGACACACAAATGCATGCAATAAATAGATAAGGTAAGGAAAAGGGTAGAACGAGACTCCCCTGGGATGTAGACGGTGGCCGGCTGAACTCGGATCAAGTCCGGGGGCTAAAATGCGTAGCTCCAAGGGGATTTTCCGGCCGACTAAGTCCAATCCCTGCAAAATGAAACCAAATCCTTTCCAAGGTACAATGTGACAATAATGACTCAAAAATAAACATAGTAAATAAACAAACTGAAATGTAAAGACGTGCAAACCATGCAGGGCTGCCTCCCTGCGAGCGCCTTTGTTTAACGTCGTTGGCTCGACAGTACCTCCTCTAAGTGTCAGGAGGCTCATCAACGGGAACCTCATCAACTAGAACCTCTACTGGCTCGGCTAGGTCAAACTCCTGGGCTGGTACCTCGATCTCTCCGTGGTAGTGCTTAACTCTCTGCCCATTGACCTTGAATCGATGCCCATCCTTTGGGTTCTCCAACTCCAGTGCCCCATGATTGTAAATCTGAACGATCGTGTAAGGTCCTGTCCATCTGGACCTCAACTTCCCGGGCATGAGTCGTAACCGTGTTGAGAACAAGAGCACCTGCTGTCCGACTTCAAACGTGCGCCTGAGTATGAATTTGTCGTGATAGAGCTTGGTCCGCGCCTTGTAGTCTGTTTGGCTCTCATAAGCCTCGAGGCGCAGCTCCTCAAGCTCACACAACTGCATCTGTCTGTCTAACCCGGCTGCCTGTAAGTCTGGATTGCACTTCTTCAGTGCCCAATACGCCTTGTGCTCTAACTCCACTGGCAAGTGGCACGCCTTCCCATAGACCAACCGAAAAGGCGTGGTGCCTATCGGGGTCTTGTAAGCTGTCCTGTATGCCCACAATGCCTCATCTAACCGCTGGCTCCAATCCTTCCTAGTCGGCCCTACCATCTTCTCCAGAATTCCCTTAATTTCGCGGTTGGAGATCTCCGCTTGCCCATTCGTCTGGGGGTGATATGCTGTGGAAGTCCGGTGATGAACATGGTAGTGCTTCAGTGTGGATGTCATGATACGGTTGCAGAAGTGCGTCCCCTGATCACTGATAATGGCCTTAGGTACTCCGTACCTGTAAAAGATGTTAGTGCGCAAAAAGTCTGCGACGGTTTTAGCATCAGCACATCTAGTGGCCTTGGCCTCTACCCACTTGGACACGTAATCAACTGCAACTAAGATAAACTCAAAACCACATGAAGCGGGAAAAGGACCCATAAAATCTATCCCCCAAATGTCAAACACATCATTCACTAATATGGGGACCTGTGGCATCTCCTGTCTGGCCGAAATATTACCTACTCTCTGGCATCTATCACATCTCTTACAATGATCGTAGGCATCTCTAAAAACATGTGGCCAAAAGAATCCACTATCTAATATCTTCCTAGCAGTCCTCCTAGGGCCGAAATGGCCTCCACATTCTAACTCATGGCAAAAACTGATAACTGAAACAATCTCATCATCAGGGATGCATCGTCTAAGAATCTGGTCTACGCCTATTTTCCACAAGTACGGGTCATCCCACACATAGTATTTAGCATCATGCTTCAGTTTCAAACACTGTGCCTTAGAGTAAGAGGGCGGGAACTTACCTCCTACTAGGTAGTTCACTAGAGGAGCGAACCATGGCATCTTACCCGAAATAGCATACAAGTGCTCATCTGGGAACGTCTCTGTAATCTGCCCGGCATCCTCCTCTCTGACAAGACGGCTCAAGTGATCTGCAACCGTGTTTTCTATGCCCTTCTTGTCCCTGATTTCCACGTCAAACTCCTGTAGGAGCAGGATCCACCTAATGAGCCTCGGTTTTGCCTCCTTCTTCGTCATCAAGTACCTAATAGCTGCATGGTCAGAATAGACAACAACTTTAGTACATAACAGATATGATCTAAATTTCTCCAAGGCGAAAACCACGGCTAGCAGCTCCTTCTCTGTGGTCGAATAGTTCTTCTGGGCCACGTCCAGTGTCCTCGAAGCGTAGTAGATCACCACGGACTTCTTGTCCACCTTCTGACCAAGAACTGCTCCTACAGCATAATCACTCGCGTCACACATAATCTCAAATGGATGAGTCCAGTCCGGAGCTCTAATGATGGGCGTGCTGGTGAGGGCCTTTTTCAGCTCGTCAAACGCTGCCCTGCACTGATCTGTAAACTCAAAAGGAACATCTTTCTGCAAGAGGTTAGATAAAGGCAGCGCCTTTTTAGAAAAATCCTTAATGAATCTACGATAGAAACCAGCATGCCCCAAAAACGACTTAATATCACGGACTGTGGAGGGATATGGCAGAGTAACAATCAAATCTATCTTAGCTTTGTCTACCTCTATCCCCTCATGTGAGACTATGTGACCGAGTACAACTCCATGAGTAACCATAAAATGACACTTTTCATAATTGAGCACCAAATTCATAGAAACACAACGTGCAAGTACCATGCTCAAATTATCTAGACATGCATCAAAAGTGTCACCATGCACAGTGAAGTCATCCATAAACACCTCAATAAATGAACCTATCATGTCAGAAAAAATACTAGTAACGACCCGCTGAAAAGTGCCGGGTGCGTTACACAAGCCAAAAGACATCCGGCGAAAAGCAAATGTACCGAATGGACATGTGAAGGTCGTCTTCTCCTGATCCTCGGGTGCTATGGGAATCTGATTATAGCCCGAAAAACCATCTAGAAAACAAAAATAAGGCTTACCTGCCAATCGGTCGAGCATCTGGTCAATAAATAGAAGAGGAAAGTGATCCTTGCGCGTAACTGCATTCAGCTTCCTGTAGTCTATGCACATGCGCCATCCATTCTTGACTCGTGTAGTCACCATCTCGCCTTCGGCATTCTTCTCCACTGTGATCCCTGTCTTCTTCGGCACAACATGTACCGGACTTACCCACTGACTGTCTGAGATCGGGTAAATCACATCAGCATCCAATAGCTTCTGAATCTCCTTCTGGACCACCTCCATCATGATAGGGTTCAATCTGCGCTGAGGTTCCCTCGAGGGCTTAGCTCCATCATCCAGCAAAATCCGATGCATACAGACAGTAGGGCTGATTCCCTTGATGTCGGCTAGTGTCCATCCAATGGCCTGTCTGTGCTCGGTCAGTACTCCCATCAACCTACGCTCCTGATCTGGCTCGAGCCCACTCTTAATGATGACTGGAAGCGTGCTATCCTCCCCTAAGAATACATACTTCAAGTGACTAGGTAGAGGTTTTAGTTCCACTGTAGGTGCCTGCACAACAGAAGGCAAACACACTTGTGATTTGAATAACCGAACTGCATTAACCTCATACCTTGGTGTGAGTGGCTGAGCAATCTCGAGCTGGTCTAGCACGTCCAAGATGGCCTCTGTATGCTCATATGAGTCCTCTGGTGAATATACAGCCTCCTCAATCACCTGCTCTAGTGGGTCGGTCCTTCTCTCCGGGTGTACCTCCTGGATGAGGTCGTCCAAGGTGTCTAAGGCATGGACCGCCTCGTACTCTGTAGGATGCTTCATGGCTCTGAAGATGTCAAAGCTGATCCTTTCGTCCTCAACTTCCATGGTCAATGTCCCAGTGTCGCAATCTATCTTCATCTTTGACGTCTTGAGGAACGGTCGACCTAGTAGAATCGGTGCATGGTCTGTCGGGCTAGAATGCTCCATCTTGAGCACATAGAAGTCTGCTGGGAATACTAGCTCGCCCACCTGTACTAGCACGTCCTCAATCTTGCCCTCGGGCTGCTTGCATGACCTGTCCGCCAGCTGTATGGTAAGACCTGCAGGTTCTAGAGGACCAATGCGCAAATAGGAGTATATAGAATATGGTAAAACATTAATAGAGGCACCAAGATCAAGCATACAATTCTCTAATCTAATGTTACCGATCGTGCAGGGAATGGTGTATGTGCCTGGATCACCGCATTTTGGTGGCACCTTGCGCTGAATTACCGCTGAAACATTCCTGCTCATGAGCTCCTGGTCGGGCTGGGTTCCTCTTCGTCTGTTTGTGCACAACTCCTTCAGAAACTTGGAGTACCTCGGGATCTGCCTGATGGCCTCAAGGAGTGGGATGTTGATTTCCACCTTACTGAATAGTTCCCACACTTCCTTGTCCATCACATACTTCTTCGGAGCTCGAACCTGCACAGGAAAAGATAAAGGTACCTGGACGTTAGAATTTTCGATAATGGGCACCTGAACTAGCTGAGAGGCCTCTACTGAAGGGATCAGGTCTGGTCCAGGCTCGTCCTGGGGCGAGGTACTTGGTTCGGCTGTCTCATCCTCGGGCTCTGCTGGTCCTGCTGCATTTCGTCCACTCCTCAATGTTACTGCACTGACGTTCCCCTTTGGATTCGGAATGGTTTGTGAGGGAAGCCGTCCTGTGTTTAGACTGGCTGCGAGGTCAGAGACTGTAGTAGTGAGCTGGGACATTTGCTTCTTCAGATCTTCTATGTCTCCCTTGGTTGTGGCCCGGTCCTGAATCACAGCTGATGCTAGATCTTTTATCATGTCCTCGAGAGCCTTGTTGGATGAGCCTTGATTGCTCGGACCTGGCTGATTACTGTTCTGCCCTCTCTGCTGGTACTGATTTGGTGCATTCTGCTGGTACTGTCCAGGCGTATTCTGCCGAAACTGATGATGTGGGTGCTGGTAGGGCTGTTGAGGCACATTCTGACGTGCTGGCTGATGTTGCTGATTGTTGCTTCTCCAAAGCTGTCCATTGGCCCCTTGATTGGGTGCTGCTGCGTCATGTTGTCTGACTGGCCCTGGCTGATTGCCATAACTCTGATAATTGCCCACTGCATTTACATCAGCCTGGTTGTCTGCTACTAAGGTAGGGCACTCGTCCGTCTTGTGATCGGTAGCTGCACAGAACTCACATGGCTTCACCTGGACTGGTTGCCTTCGGATGACATGTTGCATCAGCTCCCTCATTTCCTTCATTTCTGCGGCCATAGCACTGATTGAGGGCTCAACTTTCGACACGTTCTTTGTTCGGGCATACTCGTCCTCCTTGGTTGATTCATCCTGGAACCGCTCACTTTCTGCCACTGATATGATCTTCTGTTTTACTCTGGCTGGCGTCAGGTTCATGAGATTACCTCCTGCTGAGGCTTCCAACAGCTTCCTCTCTAGCCTGCGTAGTCCATCCAGCATGTACTCGACAATGACTTTCTCTGGGAGCTCGAGGTTGCAGCAACTCTTTTCCAAGGCCAGGAACTTCTCCACATACTCGTACATAGTCTCATTTGGGCCTTGCTTGAGCTCTTGTAACTGCTTCCGGACTTGCGCTGCACGCCCAGCTGGATAGTATTTGCTGACGAATTGCTTTTGCATCTGGTCCCATGTGTAGATACTATCGGGGGGCAAGGATAGAAACCAATCTGCGGCAGCGTTTGTAAGTGAGAAGTAGAACGCCTTTAGCTTGAAAATTTCGACGTCGGCTCCGTGAGGTTTCAGGTTTAAGCATAACCCGTGATAGCGTGTCAGGTGAGATGTAGCAGACTCTCCCTTGGTTCCAGAGAACTTGGGCAGGTTGTGAATGACTGAGGTGCTGACTGTTATGGCTGCGAGGTCCGGTCCTTCATAGATAGGCCATGTCTGGTCTCTGAAATTGGGAACCGAAAGCTCGCCCATGGTAGGTCCTTCATATTCGTCCTCTTCATCGTCTCTGACTACTGGCTGTTGTTGAGGTCTCTGAGGTGGTGGGTACGGATGTTGTGGGTGATATGGTAATGGTGGGTATGGTGGATATTGGGGGTATGGCGGTTGTGGGTACTGTGGATACGGTGGTGGTGGATACTGCTGATAAGGTGGTGGGTACTGAGGGTACTGTGGGTATGGCGGTTGGAGTTGGTGTTGAGGTTGGTTTTGTTGTTGCTGTTGAACTTGTCCCGGGATAGCCCCCCGGATTTCTCCATTCTGTACCTGTTCGACTTCATTATTTTGACTGTTGTCACCGAATATACTTCCTGCATGAGACATGTTGCAAGAAATAGCACGCACCGAGGTAGAAAACACCGAAATAGCAAACACAGACTAGCAACCAAGGGTTCCCAGGAGATTGGAACACAATCCCCTTAGACTCGTAAGTCTTGGTGACAGAACCCTCTAGAAGCTAGAAATCAAATCGAAATAAACGAAAAACAGAAAACGAATAAACTAGCAGTAAAGGATCCCCAGGAGATTGGAGGAGTCACAATGGTCTCACTTAAAACCCAATCCCCTTAGACTCGTAAGTCTTGGTGACAGAACCCTCTAAAAGCTAGAAATAAAATCGAGGCAGTTGAAAATACGAAAAAATAAAATTCACCGAAATAGCAAAATTACGAAATAGCAAACAGTAAATAAACAGAGAAAAAGAAGAGAACAAAAGTTCACCGTGCGTAGCTCCCCGACAACGGCGCCAAAATTTGACAGGTCGTCGTTGTACCTGCAAATTTGAATTTATAATCTCCACTTACTCTTAGCTAGAATAGCGGCAAGCAAGGGGTCGAACCCTAGAGAGCTAGATGGCTACTACTTGTTCTGGGAAAAAGGGAAGTAAAGACAATTGGGGTGAGTGTAAACAGTTTAGAAAATAAGCGAAAATAGGAAACAATGAAGATGTAATAATGATGAGAGATATTCAGGTTAGGGTTTCTAATTGTGACTTGCGTTTTATCATTGACTTTCTAATGATCTAATTCGTGTTTCTAAGTGTGGTTGACCCGATAAAAGTATCTACCCAAGTAACCCGACAAAGGTGTTACGCCACCACTTAACCCGACAAAGGTGCTAAGCTTCTAATTCCCCTAGGTTTAATAACCCGACAAAGGTGTTATTTAACCTAGACGTACTACCTATCTAAACGACAAAGTATTAGATAGATGATAAATATAGAAATATGCGCAACTAGGTTTCACGACAAAGTATACGTCTAGTCTAGCAATATTTCATGGAATTCATGCACGAGAATTAGTAAAACATGAATAGCATAATAAACCAAGTCTCAAAAACGTTTTGTCACAATATCAAAACCCTAACCCGAATAAGCGGATTAGTTACACATAGTCATGAGATGAAAACAAAATAAATAAAAGAACAATTGTACTTCACTAAAAACCGAGGGAAATTGAAAACTGGCCGTGAGGGCTGAGAACGAAACCGGGCAGAGGACTGATGGTGCCGAGACAAGGCTGAATGCGGAATGATCGATCCGAGAATGGAGGAGCAGCCGAGAGCTTGTGCTTGTGGGAAGACAAGTCTCGGTTTTTTGAGAGATGATGGGACCGATTGTATGGTAGCATTGCTCTTTTATTTATAGAGTTGTGATGGGCCTTGCTCTCCCCAAAATTCGGCCGAACCCTTAGAGTTTTGAGGAAAAGTCGGACACGCCTAATGTAGATTTGGAAAGATTTCCAAATCTCATTCCTTGCTTGATCTTTAAGCTATCATATTGCTTGGAGATGATGCAACCTGGAAGCTTCTGGAATCCTCTACGCCGCCTCAATAAACCGCCGTGGAAGGAGAGGAAAAGACGAGCTGGACTTGGCTTGGGCTTTGGTCTCGCACAGCCGGTCGAACATGCACTCGGATGGCCGGGCGGATGGTTGGGTGCGCGCTCGGATGGCCGGGCGGATGGGAGGTCGGATGCCCGAGCGGATGCTCGAGCTGCGCAAGGCATGGAGGTCGGACAGCCGCTCGGATGGCCTAGCGGATGGATGCTCGGATGCCCGGATGCGTTTGGCCTTCTCGGGCGCACGGGCGCATGGAACTCGGATGTCCGCTCGGCTGCCTGTCTTTTCTCGGACGCGGCTTGGTCCCTGCTCGGCCCTCCCTCAATTTCTTCGGGCAATCTTCATTTTTCCTCGGGCAATCTTCATCTCAAATGCATATAAACCGGTCATAAACTCCTTGTGATGTTTTTGGCTCCAAAAGCCGTCTTTCGAATGAGATTCCTCTTAGAGCGTCCAAATTACCTGAAATGCGAAACAACACTAAGAAGTAACTATTTGCATATAAAAGTACTGGAATTGGTGGGATTTGATGACTCGATGAGTCGTATAAATACGGCTCATCACCTGCCAATGTTGCATACTAGGGTTACTAGTATATCGGCTAAGCTTCCCTACCGCAAATGCGATATCTGGTCTTGTACAAGTCATGTCATACATCAAACTTCCTATGACTTTAGCATACTCCAATTGGGACTGAGGCTTCCCCTTATTAGGATACAAGTGAGTAGAGGAATTATAAGGAGTAGTCAACGGATGACAGTCCATATAATTAAATTTCTTTAACACATTCTCAATGTAATGAGATTGTGTTAAGGCAAGACCTCCTTCAACTTTCTTTATTCTTATCCCAAGGATAACTTCCGCCTCTCCCATGTCCTTCATGGAAAACTTAGATGACAGAAATTCTTTGGTTTGATTTATGCACTTTAAATTGGTGCCAAAAATCAACATGTCATCTACATATAGACAAATGATAACTCCATTCCCTGAGTTGTCAAATTTGCTATATACACATTTATCCGATTGATTCAATATGAATCCATCGGATAATACCACCTCATCAAACTTTTGATGCCATTGCATAGGTGCTTGTTTGAGTCCATATATTGACTTAACAAGCTTGCATACCTTATGCTCTTGCCCTGACATTATAAAACCTTCCGGTTGTTTCATGTAAATCTCTTCCTCTAAATCACCATTGAGGAAAGCAGTCTTTACATCCATTTGATGTACTAGCAACTTATGAATAGATGCTAAGGCTATCAACAACCTAATAGTTGAAATTCTTGCAACCGGTGCATAAGTGTCAAAGTAATCCATACCATATTTCTGTCTAAAGCCTTGGATTACCAATCTTGCTTTAAATTTATCAATGGTACCATCTACCTTCATCTTCTTTCTGAAGATCCACTTATTTCCCAATGCTTTATGTCCTGGCGGTAAATCCACCAAAATCCAAGTGTTGTTTCCTATTATAGAGTCCATTTCATCATTTACGGCCTCTTTCCAAAATGATACATCTTGAGATTTCATAGCTTCATCAAATGTTTTGGGATCACTTTCAATAACATGACAGTACATGTATTGCGAGCTAACTTCATCCCTAGTTCCTTCCACTAGGTAGATATGAAAATCATTTCCAAATGATTTTTCTTTTCTTGCTCTCTTACTCCTTCTTATTTCAGAAATTTGGGTGTCATTTGAAACTTGATTTGCACTAGGCACAACATTCAAATCTTTAGGCATGCTAATTGATGAAAATCTCTTTTCATCAAATATGGCATCTCTCGATTCAATGATTGTATGAATCGATACATGCTTATTAGGTTCTATGACATAAAACCTATACGCCATGGAGTGATGAGCATATCCTATGAATATACATTCAACTCTCTTTTCTCCTAAAGTTTTATGTTTAGGGATAGGTAGTCTTACTACCGCCCTACAACCCCAAACTCGAATATGATTCAAATTTGGTTTCTTGTTATACCAAATTTCATAAGGAGTAACCCTGCCCCTTTTATTAGGAACCCTATTTAATAAATAGCAAGCCGTTAACATGGCTTCTCCCCAAAATCCATCATTTAATCCCGAGTAAGAAAACATGGCATTTACCATCTCTTTCAATGCTCTATTCTTTCTCTCCGATACACCATTTTGTTGTGGTGTGTAAGGAGCAGTGGTTTCATGAATGATTCCCACACTTTGGAAATAATTAGGATTAAAGTATTCCCCACCTCTATCGGTGCGCAACTTCTTAATAGAAGTTCCCTTTTGAAGTTCAACTTCACTCTTATAAATTTTAAATTTATCAAGAGCTTCATCTTTTGAGTTCAACAAATAGACATAGCAAAATCTAGAACAGTCATCAATATATGTTACTACATATTTCTTGTTTCCTAGAGAAGGTGATGCATGAAAATCACACAAGTCGCTATGTATTAAATCAAGTAAATTGCTTTCTCTTTCAATTTTATGAAATGGTTGTCTAGTAATCTTAGTAAGCATGCATGTTCTACATTTATTAATATTTACATCAAACGAGGGAATTAAATCATGTTTAGACATTTCATGCAGTCTTTTACGATGAACATGTCCTAAACGTGCATGCCAAAGTGTAGAGACATCATCATTCAAATTTGTAGTTTTAATGGTAATATCATGCTCACAATTCATATAAACAGAACAAATAACTTTATTTATACTAAGCTTGAACATTCCATTACATAGGTATCCTTTACCAACAAATACACCACCCTTTGATAACACATAGTTATCGGCTTCATACACTTGCCGATAACCTTGTTTATTCAAAATAGTACCCGATACAATATTTTTCCTAATATTAGGTACATACAACACATTCACAAGAACAATATTCTTTCCCGAAGAAAATTCGATTTCTACTTGGCCTATTCTAGGATAGGGGCGGTTGACTCGTCTCCCATGTGAAGAACTCTTCCTTCACTTGTATTGGCAAAGGACTTGAACATCTCTTTGTCTCTACACACATGTGCCGTAGCACCGGAGTCAACCCACCACGAAATCTCATCATCCTGCATAGCAAAAATTTCAGAAAAATTAGAAACATAATCTATGTTAGAATATGTATCTAACTTAGTTTCGAAACTTGAAATCAGATTTTTGTGACCTTGAGATTTCTGCTCTTGGTTTTTATTACCAACATCATTACCTTGAGCCTTCTCGCTCCTCCCCTTTCCTACGCGACAGTCTCGCTTGAAGTGCCCTGCCTTCCCGCAAGTCCAACACACGTTTCCTTTTGTAGGATGCTTCTTGTTTGGACCTTTGCTAGCATACTCATTAGGCCGTTTCTTGCCTTTGTTCTTGTTCACCTTTTGAGAACTAGTCTCCAATACATTTACCTTAGGTAAATTTGTATCCACTTCCATCACGTCCTTTTCACGCACACGAAGTTCCTCTTCCATTCGCAATTCCTTTGCGAGTTCCACAAGAGAAATATCTTCCTTCTTGTGCTTCAAGGTACGGCGGAAGTCTTTCCATGCCGGTGGTAATTTGTCAATGATACTTGACACCGAGATGGCTTCATCCATCTTCAGATTTCTTTGAGCAAATTGCCCCAAGATACGTTGTATCTCATGGAACTGTTCCATTACAGGACGAGAGTCCACCAACTTGTAGTTATTGAAATTACTAACAAGAAATTTCACGCTCGAGGCGTCCTCAGCCATATACTTGGCTTCAAGAGTGTCCCATAACTCTTTTGTAGACTCACCGTTTTGATATAAATCGAAAAGAGGATCGGACATACCATTGAGGATATGTCCTCTAGCGATGTAGTCGTCGTTTTCCCATTTGTTTCTATCACGAAAAGCTCCCACAGGTGCGTTGTCTCCAACTTCAGGGCATGGTGTGGACAGCACGTACACCACCTTCAGATTCGTCAGTAGGAAGTGCATCTTCCTTCTCCAACGTCGGAAATCGGTTCCTTCAAATTTGTCCAACTTCTGGAATTGGTGTAGCATATCTCTCACGCTCGCCATTGAGTAGAAATTATTGAATTCGTTTGTTGGGGATTGTCTTCGAATTTGGCCGCAAGAGAGTCTTCAAATCAGCAATGGTAGAGCAGAAAACTTGGACTGCTTCTTCTTCTTTGTTGTAATAAGGATTCACTAAGGAATCGTATGAACTGGATATCACAATCGATCGCGTTGTCACTTTCCGAATTCAATATTTCGACCCTGTGTTGTAGTCGAGGGTTGCACAAAACTTGAACGGGGATAATCAATTGGAACAATTTCTATTCTCGACTAAAGAATTAGAAATCAAACTTGAGTTTGAGTGTTTATGGAAATCAAGCAAAGTTTGGAATCAAGAAGTGATTCTCTATGAGAGTAATTGGATTTTTTCGTGCCCTCATACTGTCCATGACCTCCAATATATAGGAGATCAACAAACATCGCCGCGTTTTCCTTCAGCATTAGCGGGCGCTTTTTCCTTCAGCATTACGATAATGCTTAAGGAAAACGCGCCCCTTAATGTTTACTGAAAACGCGGTCAATTCCAGGAGCGTTTTCCCTTTACATTATCAGCCGCGTTTCGTTAAGACATTGTCGTAATGTTCAGTCAAAACGCGCCCCACATAATGTCAAGATAAAACGCGATCCGCACTGAGTTTTATACACAAAACTCACTCAACGGAAGTTCCAAACCTTTCATATCATTAGGGTATGCTACCCTAATATATTGTAATATTTATACTAAGTCCGAAAACCCTAAAATTACCAACATATCTGATGTCTCAATCTTCTCCAGACAGAAGGCATATTTTATGAATCTTTTTAGAAAAGTGGTGGCGAATTGTTCATTGTTTGATCTTGGCTATCATGGAAATAAATATATACTTATTCTAATAAACGTAAAGGTGCCCCCGAGAGTGCAGCGTAAAAGCAGACTAGACAGCGTTCTTGTTTCTCAAGCTTGGGTGAAAGAATATCCTGAGGCTGTTAATACTCATCTGTTCTCTTATTCTTCAGATCATATGGCTTTATGTCTTCAGCTCAGGAGTAATCAAGCGAAAGTCTTTAGATTTGAGATTATGTGGTTTCAAGAAGGAAGCTTTCAACATGTTATAAATCAAGCTTGGAAACACTTCTGTTATAGACGTATCTCATTTGAAGAAAAGCTGACGCTGCTTCAAAAACGTCTTACCAGTTGGAATCGATCTCAGTGTGGAAATGTGCAAGTCAAGATTAGAGGGTTAAAGGCTAAGTTGGAAGAGATGAGTGGTAAGGAAGATCTGAGTTAACTATTCAGCAGGAGCATCAATTAACATCTGAACTTGATGACTGGTTTCATAGAGAGGAGATTTTAGGGAGGCAGAGGTCAAGAGCTATGCTATGTGGCTAGAAGATGGAGATAATAATACAAAGTACTTCCATGCCTTTGCCAGTTCGAGAAAAAAGATGAATAGCATTGTGTTAGTCCCGAACAAGAACTAAGTCATAGAAGGAAAACAAATATAACACTACAATTTCCTCGACGTCCTGGATAATACTTCATTAACATGAGTTGCTAGTCTAAATTCCTCCTTTCCATGCAAAGCTCGATCGTTACTCAAATCATCATGCTCAACACAGAATTAACTTGATACATGTTACCTTTTGAGGTAAAATTCAAATCAATTCGGAAGAATGGGAGATAGTCCTCTTTAGACTAGGGGTGGGCGTCCAGACCCGAAAAACCAAAGACCGAACCGAACCGAACCGAAAAAGCCCGAACGGGTCAGTTTTTATCAGACCGAAAACCGAACCGAAAAAAACCCGAACCGAATGGTGAGATTCGGTTCGGTCTCGGTTTTTAATTTTTCTCGGACCGAAAGCCCGAACCGAACCGAAAATATGTGTTTTCTGTCAATTTATAGAAAAAGCCCGAAAAAAGACCGAAAATCGTGAAAACCCGAAAAAAGACCAAAAAATCGTGAAAACCTGAAAAAAGCCCGAACCGAGCCCGAAAAAAAAACCGAACAACGCCAAAAAAAAGCCCAAAAAATACCGAACCGACCCGAAACCCGAAACCCGAAAAATTGGGCTTTGGTCGGTTTTCACTTTCAAAAAGACCGAACCCGACCCGAACCGAATTTTCGGGTTTCGGGTCGGTTTTCACAAAAATCGGGCCCGAACCGAACCGAGCCCACCCCTACTTTAGACCCATGATCTGCATTCGCTGTCTCTAGTTCTAATTATATGGTTACACTTCATTGCTTTTTCTTGCACGTGATTCATTCGAGCTTCAAGGTTTTTGAGTTGTTCTTCTCTCTTTTTTTGGACAGCTTTTATAGTGATTTTCTTTGGCCTCTGGCTCTTGATGTAAGAATGTTGTACTTCACTTTTGTTTTGTATAAACCTTCACAAGTGGCTGATTTTTTTTCTTTTCTTGAGATTTGCTCCTTTGTTGTGAATAGCTTGTCCTTTCTTCTTTTCTTTTGAGGGAGGTCCAATCATCGCCCGCAAGCATATGGAAATACCTCTCCGCTCTTTCTCATCCTTGCCCTTTTTGATGCAAATCAATATGAGGGTCACTCACCTTTTTTCCGGTTACTTCGGACTAGAGATAGGACGGTCTATTTTCCCATCCCGCCTACTCAAATAAACGCTGCGGCGGTGGAGCTAACTCTGAACCATATTGTCTCGAAGTGCTAGCCTCCACAACGTCCATATAACCACATAACTCGAATTTCGGTCCTTTGAATGCTTCGTCAAGTCTCTCTAGGACATTGCTATCAACTCCACATCCCTGTTTATCTCAACTCAAAAGGACACGTAGTGGGTTAAATTCTCATGTAGTCACATAATTCAGATTTCACTAGAAGAATACATGTAATCGGCATCATAAATTTCACATACTCATAATTCATTACTGCATATCCAAGAAACAGAGAAATTTCATACTTCATCATTTTTTTCTTTCAAAGAAATGTGCAGACACAGTACAATATGCAAGAAAATAGAAATAAACGTGCAGACGCAACAAACTGACTCTCCCACCCCACACTTTTGAACTAAGTCATGTCCTCACGGTACGACTTAAATTCAAAGACACAACAATGCAAGACACACAAACATAGGGAAAAACAAATAGAGATTAAAAGTGAACAGGCACTCTGACAGAACCGCTCGTCGTCAAAGCGATTGTGCAAATAAATTTATAATAGTCCGCTACTCGCAACTATACTACTGGGTAGTACTTGGTAAGTAGGGGTCGAACCCAAGGGAACCAGGGGAATAATTGTTCTTCGGGGGGATTACGCAGCGTGGGAGCGTGTTTAAGGTCGGTTGGTTGGTTTTAAAGCTACCAGCTATTTTGATTGATTGATTGGTTGGTTGGTTGATTTTAATACTGGAAAGTAAATTACAGTGGATAATTAAAGAGAAATGTTCGGTTTCAGGGGACTTGTATTATATCCTGTTTATCATTGACCTTTAGTGACTCTCCTAAGTATTCAAACGGTGTATCAAGGCCATTCCAAGCACTCGATTTGCGTACACTGTCTAGCCTATTCCAAGGACGTAGAACACTTATTCTATTTAGACTAATACTCCATTCCCGGTTATATTAGCCTATGTGCATCCATTTGATCAATCATTCCCGATCAACCAAATGGTGTTTAAGATGAGTCAAACTTCTCAGATAAGCTTTGCCATTCCAAGCATCCACTTATCCGTACAAGTTTACGAACCCCGCTGTAGAGTTTTGCCATTCCAAGCATCCACTCTACCTTGGACGTTCTGACTTAATATATGGCACATAGAATAAGTTTTGAATACTTAGACTAGACACTAAGTTAATAGTCTAAAACATTTTATAATACAAGAGCGCCCCTTAGACCGAACTACAAGTTTAGCTACTATTCATCGCGCTAAACATTATAACTAAGGAAATAAAACAGTTGAATAAATACTAAGAATTACTTACAACCGTTGAAGCGCAAAGGGAGCTATCCTTTATTTCCAAAGCCAAGATTACAACGTTACAAATATTACAACTTCTAGAGAGAGAAGTGAAATGAGATTGAGGTGTGTTTTTGGAGGAGGAGGAGCTCCTCCTTTTATAGCCCAAAGGGGAGGAGATGGGTGGTGGAGATGGGTGGCAAGTGTTGCATTTTGATTGGAGGAGAAATCAAGGGAGGAGATGGCCACATGTGGAGGAAGGGGAGGAGGCCGGCGGCTTTTGGTGGAGGAGGTGGCGCCGCCGGTTGCCGGTCACCCAAGGGGGAGGAGCTCCTCCCTTGCCCACCTCCTTGAATGGTGGCCGGTCATCTTGCCCAAATGTGAGTTTTGTACAGTTTTGTGCAGTCTTTTCACAAAACTGTCAATGTGTTTCTTCCCCGGGCTGTCTTGACTCCACTCCTGATTCCTCTGATTAATTTGTTATGGTCAATTCAACGTCGGGATCCTTGATATTTCTTCAGTCGGCATATGATCTTGACCTTGGATTGACTCTTGTTATCTTTTCAGCATAAAATCCTCTCCTTAGCGTGTTTTCACTTCAGTCTCTAAAATGCCCTGTGAAAATATATCGGGACTAACACGTAGACGTTAGATAGACAAACAGTCTAATTTGGTGGGTTTAACTGCATTTATGTTTCATACAATTATGGTCTATCAGATTACCCCACACTTTTAGTTGTTCGTCCCGAACAATGCTATTAAAGGGCGTAAGTTCTAAGTTTGGCTTTGGAATATGAAAATTAGACTGTGGTACTCGATCTATCCTAATTCATGCATTGCTTACTTATTACCAAATTAAACTGCGTAAATAAATAGAAGAAACTTAATACTTGTACCTCCGTGCTTAGATGCAAATTATATTGGATGTCTCGGGAGATAGCCCTTTTTTAGGCTCCTGGACTGCAATCTTGGGATCGTCTCTTACTATATGGTTTTCTTGTAGCTTTCTCTAGCACATGATTCGATTCGGGTTTCAGTGAGTTGAGCCTTTTTGATTTTCTTCTTTGGCGAGGGACTGCTTTTTTGTTGTAGTGAATCGGCCTTTGGCCTTTGATTTGACTTTTTGAGTGCTTCACTTTTGCTCGGTTAAAACCTTCACAATTTTGGGCCTTTGGCCTCTTGATTTGCTTCATTGAGCTTTTCGCCTTTTTGTGACTGCTAGTCCATTTTCTCAAGCCTTTTTGGGAGGTCCAATCATCGCCCGCAAGCCTATGGAAATACCTCCCCGCTCCTCTTGTCTTTGTCGTTTTGCGCGGGTCAAGATGAGGGTCGCTCATCTATTTTCTCGGCTATTTTGACTAGAGAGAGGACGGTCTGATTCCCGTCCTCGCCTTTGCATAGATGCTTTTTGGCGGAGTTGACTTCAATTATTCACTGAAAACCCGAAGTGCAGCCTCCACTGACTTCGAAAACCATATAGTTTGATCTGATCCTTTGATTGCTTGCCAAGCCTCTCTAGGGCAGTTTATATCAACTCCACATCCCTAGTTATCTCAGCACAAAGGACAAATGGAAAGTTACATTCTAAGTTTTTAAACAGTTGAATTTTCACAAGGTTAATGCATGAATTACGATTTATCTTTTTCACATTCTTAAGTTCATATTTTCAAAAAGGTACTTATTAAAAAAGAAAAACAGCCGCATGTTATTTATGTACAGAGGTGGATCTCACCCCACACTTTTGAACGAAGGCGTGCCTTAGTTCAAAAGTCATGCAAGCTTAAAACTAAATACTGAATTTAAATGACAGAAATTAAAGTGCGGAAAAGTAAGATAGTGTCGGGTTACCTCCCGACCAGTGCACTTGTTTAACGTCGTTGGCTCGACAATACCTCGTTTGTGGTTCATTGGTTTGGGTCCCATGGGTGGCTGAGGTCGAACTTTGCCACCGTTCCAGTGTTGCTTCTTCCTGACTTCTTGCCGTATGTTGTGTTCTGGTCAGGACTCCTTTGTTTCGGGATTTTTTCCTTCCAATACCCCGGAGGGGGTGATGGACCTTTCACTACCAGCCTTTCAAAGTTTTTGTATTTGGGACTGCCTAGTCCAGTTGCGGCATAGCAATGCTCCATCGAGGGGTCATTCTGTAGAGGTGCTTTTCCCATTCTCCTTTGAGCTTCTTCTTGGATCGCATAGTTCGCGGTGACTTGCTCATTAATTAAGGGGAAAAGTCGGGAAGGCCTCATGAGGCTTGGTTCTGCCTCGTTATGTTGGTTCGTGAAGAACTGATCGTAGATAGTTTCAGCTGCCTGGGTAATGATAGTCGGGTATGGCTTGGGCAGTTCATCAGTGGTGTTCTGGACTCCTACTTCGTTGCTTCCGGTGCTTTCCATGTCTGATTCCTCAGACGGTTCAGGAGTCTCTTCTGACGGTTCGGTGGTTTCTTCTTCATCAGCCTCAGGATCAGCTTCTTCTGTCTGCATTTCCTCATCAGTTTGGGGTACTCGTCTTGTGGTAGCGGCCAGGCCGATTATAAGGCACCACATGTCTGCAATGGTGAAGTTTGTTGCAGACCTTCTCATAGCTTCGTTAACTCTTCCCAGCTCTTCGGCCCTCATCCCACGAAGAAATTTTTGGAGAAGAACTCTCTTCGTAAATCCATGGTGCGGGCAGCTTGAGACGATGGCATCGTAGTTTATGTAGTATTCGTCCAAAGTCTCATCCCGGGATTGTTGAAGGTTCAGGATCTTCTCGCGGGTTTCTTGGCGTAAAGATGGTGGGGAGAATTCTTTCAGGAACGGAACGCAGAGGTCTACGAAACGTTCTGCACTGCAAGCGGTGGATGTGTAGTACCATATCGTGGCGAAGTCAGTTAGAGAGAATTTAAAGCATTTCAGCTTAAATTCCTCTAACACTTCGTTTTCAGGTTTGATGTTGTGGCAGACTTGGTGGAAGTTTCGACAGTGCTGTACAGGGTCTTCTCCCTCCATTCCTCCGAACAGGGGCAGAAATCGCGTTGTCCATGCATGCGTAACGGGTAGTGTCATAGAGAGATGAACAGAAAAGAAAAAGGGGAGGGAAGAACAGTTATCCGATGGCTGATTCCCCGGTAACGGCGCCAATTTGACAGAACAGCTCGGCGTCAAAGCGATTGTGCAAATAAATTTAAAATAGTCCGCTACTCGCAACTATACTACTGGGTAGTACTTGGTAAGTAGGGGTCGAACCCAAGGGAACCAGGGGAATAATTGTTCTTCGGGGGGATTACGCAGCGTGGGAGCGTGTTTAAGGTCGGTTGGTTGGTTTTAAAGCTACCAGCTATTTTGATTGATTGATTGGTTGGTTGGTTGATTTTAATACTGGAAAGTAAATTACAGTGGATAATTAAAGAGAAATGTTCGGTTTCAGGGGACTTGTATTATATCCTGTTTATCATTGACCTTTAGTGACTCTCCTAAGTATTCAAACGGTGTATCAAGGCCATTCCAAGCACTCGATTTGCGTACACTGTCTAGCCTATTCCAAGGACGTAGAACACTTATTCTATTTAGACTAATACTCCATTCCCGGTTATATTAGCCTATGTGCATCCATTTGATCAATCATTCCCGATCAACCAAATGGTGTTTAAGATGAGTCAAACTTCTCAGATAAGCTTTGCCATTCCAAGCATCCACTTATCCGTACAAGTTTACGAACCCCGCTGTAGAGTTTTGCCATTCCAAGCATCCACTCTACCTTGGACGTTCTGACTTAATATATGGCACATAGAGAAAGTTTTGAATACTTAGACTAGACACTAAGTTAATAGTCTAAAACATTTTATAATACAAGAGCGCCCCTTAGACCGAACTACAAGTTTAGCTACTATTCATCGCGCTAAACATTATAACTAAGGAAATAAAACAGTTGAATAAATACTAAGAATTACTTACAACCGTTGAAGCGCCAAGGGAGCTATCCTTTATTTCCAAAGTCAAGATTACAACGTTACAAATATTACAACTTCTAGAGAGAGAAGTGAAATGAGATTGAGGTATGTTTTTGGAGGAGGAGGAGCTCCTCCTTTTATAGCCCAAAGGGGAGGAGATGGGTGGTGGAGATGGGTGGCAAGTGTTGCATTTTGATTGGAGGAGAAAACAAGGGAGGAGATGGCCACATGTGGAGGAAGGGGAGGAGGCCGGCGGCTTTTGGTGGAGGAGGTGGCGCCGCCGGTTGCCGGTCACCCAAGGGGGAGGAGCCCCTCCCTTGCCCACCTCCTTGAATGGTGGCCGGTCATCTTGCCTCAATGTGAGTTTTTTACAGTTTTGTGCAGTCTTTTCACAAAACTGTCAATGTGTTTCTTCCCCGGGCTGTCTTGACTCCACTCCTGATTCCTCTGATTAATTTGTTATGGTCAATTCAACGTCAGGATCCTTGATATTTCTTCAGTCGGCATATGATCTTGACCTTGGATTGACTCTTGTTATCTTTTCAGCATAAAATCCTCTCCTTAGCGTGTTTTCACTTCAGTCTCTAAAATGCCCTGTGAAAATATATCGGGACTAACACGTAGACATTAGATAGACAAACAGTCTAATTTGGTGGGTTTAACTGCATTTATGTTTCATACAATTATGGTCCATCACACTCCCCTCGTTTCGTCGCGTGATGGTGAGAATTCTGGTCAAACAAATCGGTCAACGCAGGTCAATGGTCCACCGTGTTTTCTTCAGACTTTACGTACCGCGTCTGATAGAGACGTTAACTTAATGTTAACACCTAACGCGGCCAGCTAATGTTGAGGATTGACGCGATCCGCACTGAGTTGCACCTGTTTTCTGTATGAAAAACATCTCTTTTCCCAAAAGACAATGTGAAATACATGACTCGAGACTCAAACAAACATAAAACGAAACAAAGAAAAGAAAAACTCACAAATGTGCCTGGCTGCCTCCCTGCGAGCGCCTTTGTTTTATGTTGTTGGCTAGACGATACCTCTTTAAGGATCACAAGTTAGGATCCCATGAACGTGTGAGGTCAAATTTCGCCTCAGCGATTCCTTCAGTCTGCCCTAAATCATCGTGTAATGGTGTGCTTGTGTCTCTTCTACATCGATCATGCGGGTTCGCCTTCACATCCTCCCTAGTTTGTGAGGACACCTTGATCATAGCTACTGGTCTAGTCGCATGCGTAGTCTCATTTGGTAGGTTTGGAGGTAGGGCACCAAGATATGGCGTGTGCACTATGTCCAGTGGTTTATTCGCGTATGGACTGTCATCATCCTCATAAATATAAAAATCTGATGTCTTGCCACCAAACGCAAGTGACAACAAGCCTGTGTCCATGTCAATTTTGGTTTTAGTGGCAAAGAGAAATGGTCGTCCCAGGATAAGTGTTGGAGGATCGTCGTTTCTAGCATCTCCCATCTGTAAAACATAAAAGTGTACAGGAACAACAAGGTCTCCTACACGAAGTGTTAGATCCTCAAGTAAACCAACCAGACGAACACATGATTTATCTCCTAACTCTACCAACAGTTTAGGAGGCTTCAATGGTCCCAATTTCAGTGAACAATATAATGAGTAAGGCATAGCATTAATAGCAGCACCCAAATCGATTAAGCAATGATGTATTAGAGCCTCACCCACACCGCAGGTGACTGTGAAGGCACCTGGGTCCTTACTCTTTACCGTTAGGTCTCCTTGACTCGTTGCGAGTGGGCTCTCCATCGTTGGATCTTTTAGCTCAAGCTTCGCATCCAATCTGCCTCCTAGCTTATCCTTATCGATCACATAGCCTTCGGGAGCTCCTACCTGCACAGAAAATGGAATGGAAGTATGAGTTTTGGAACATGCATCAGTGTGGACCGCGTCTTACCTTGACGTTATCACCGCGTCTTGTTCAGACGTTATAGCCGCATCATCTTCAGACACTAGCATCGAGCTAATGTCTATTGGAGACGCGGTGGACACTGACTCCGGCTCTTTTTCTTCATTTTTTGCACCCAGTTTGTCTACCACTGCCAATATATTGATATTCCCTCTCGGATTAGGATGGTCTGCGATGGTAGCTTCCCTGGATCACTCTTTAGCTCAAAATCGGTCTGGGCTATCTGGGACATTTGCTTTGACAGTTCCGCTATATCTCCATCGGTCTTCGACACGGCCCGGGCTAGTTGCTGGGTGCTAGTTGCGAGGTCCTTCACTATATCTTCCATAGACTTGCTAGAACTCTGATTATTAGGGCTTGCCTGTTTGTAGTTCTGCCCACGTTGTTGATACTGGCCCTGATTATTATAGCTGCCCTGATGCTGAAGATGTGGTGGGCGATAGTACTGCTGCTGAGATTGATGGGGTGCATGATTATCGTAGTTTTAAAATTCACCCACTGCGTTGACGTTTGCTTGTGTATCCTCCTGTAGAGTTGGGCAAGTATCTATCTTATGATTGGTTACCCCACAAAACACACAAGGCTTCACCTGGACCGGGTGCTTCATTATGAGCTTCTGCATCATTTCTTTCATCTGTTTCAGCTCCTCGGTTACCTGGTTTGACGGTGGCTCAGCCTTTGCAACGTTTCTGGTTCTGCTGAACTCCTCCTGCCTGCTGGCCTCTTCTCTGAACCTTGCGTTCTCAGCCACTTCTGCAATCAAGTTCCTCACTCCAGCAGGGTAAATTCATAATCGTGCCTCTAGCTGAGGCATCAAGCAGCATCCTATCGAGTGGCCTCAACCCATCCAGTATATACTCTATTATGAGCTTCTCTGGCACCCCAAATTGCAGCAGCTCTGCTCCAGCTGGTTGAACTTCTCCATGTAAATCGTACATCGACTCATTTGGTCCTTGCCTGATATCCTGTAGCTGCTTGCAAACCTGCATCGCCCTGGCAGCTGGGTAATACTTGGTCAAGAACTTCTTCTGCATTTGGTCCCATGTCCTGATGCTACCCGGAGGAAGAGACAAAAACCAAGCATTAGCAGTGTCGGTTAAGGAAAAATTGAAGGTTTCAATTTAAAATCCTCCACTGAGACTCCGTATGGCCTGAGAGTCTAGCAGATGCCATGAAAACTCTGTAGATGCTTGGTGGCTGACTCTCCTTGTCGTCCCGAGAGCTTAGACAGATGGTGCACTACTGTAGTCTTGATTTCTACTTCAGCTAGTTCTGGCCCTTTGTCGATACACCACGGCTGATTTTGAAAGTCAGGAGCAGACAGCTCCTTCATGGTAGGCTCGTAGTAGTATTCTTCATCATCTTCCAGCCTCATGTTAAGTGGCAGTTACGGCGGTGGCGGCTGCCTCGTGCCAGCACCATTCCCAACGTTCTGTGTAACTGGTGCCCTCTGATTCAGCTGTCGGGCCAGCCTTGCTGCGTTATTTGCCCTGTTGCGAGCACGTATCTCCCGTTCTAGCTCATCATAGAATGGAGGTATCACCTCGTTTTCATTAACTGGAGCAATCTCGTTGTTGTTGTCATTATTACCAACCTGACTACATGCGTGACACATAGTGAAATAAGTAGCAAGCACAAAAATAGCCTAGCAAGATAAATAAAAAAACGAAAAAAATGAAATAACTTCACCGAAACGCAGCTCCCTGGTAATGGCGCCAAAATTTGACGCGTCAGACGACGGGTCAAACTTAAATTTATTTCTCTTGCGTGAAACTAGCAAGTGGCAAGCAGGATCGAATCCAAGAGAGCTAGTTGTTGAAGTTGTATATGAAAACAATAAAAAAGAAGGGGGTTTGTGAGCAATTATTGTAGAGCACAGGAGAAAAGATTAATGAAGATAATCAGAGAAAACATTCAGTTTAGGGTTTCTATTGTGACACGTTTATCATAGATATCTAATGATCAATCTTATATTTTAAAGTGTGGTTGTTCCGACAAAGGTAACAACCCAAGTATCCCGACAAAGGTGATACGCCACAACCTAACCCGACAAAGGTGTTAGACTTCTAGTTCTTTCCTAAACTAAACAATCCGACCAGGGTATTATTTAGCTTAAGTGTTACTATCTACCTTTACGACAAAGTATCCAGTAGATTTTAACGGTAAGAATTAGTTGCTAGACTAAGCTTTGCGACAAAGCTTCCACTTAGCCTAACAATTTAATTTATAAGAATAAGCACAAGAACTAGTAAAATATAAAATTGCATTAAGAACAAAAATCTCAAAACGTGTTCACAACATACGAAACCCTAAACCGAAAGAGAAATTTAGCTATTCATTGTCATGAAAATAAACACAAATAGTTTTGATGGAAAAGAAGTAGAAAATCTCTTTATCGCCGAAAGCTTCGCGTTCTTCGTCTTCTCCAGAGCTGTCTCAGTCTTCGTTATGTGATGAGATGGAAACCCTAACCCAAGCTTCTTATTTATTATAATCTGGGTTTCCAAGTATGTTTTGGGCTGAAATTTCTAATTTTCGGACTTGCTAACATCATCAAACGCGTTGGCGTTGCTGACGTCAGCATCTCGTGGCTCGCCGCGTCTCGCCTTTATATTACCACCACGTTTCCTTCAAACATTAGCGTCGAGCTAATGTCTACATGTGGCGCGGTAAGCACTGAGTCTGATTCTTTCTTCTGCGCGCCAGTTCCGACTTCAACTCTGGATTTGACCTTCTTTATGACCTCGGCTACTCTCGGTGTGAAATAGAGAGTTTTGGGGAATCGAGTCAGCTACGCAATGACGTGCGACTCGTATTTTTCTGATCAGCGGTTCATTCCCAGCACTCTGTCGAATGCCCAAAGGTCTGATCTGCCATAGTGACGTTTTTGGCATGAAATGCCATCTTTTATGCACGTTTCCTCCTAGAACTTCCGAAACAACTGAAATGCAAAACCATACTAAAAATTAAATGTTCGCATGTAAAAGTGTCGAAATAAATGGGATTAGGTTATTCGACGAGTCGTATAAATACGACTCATCACATTGCAAGACTTATTGATGGCACATGTGAGGAAGTAACTGACCCTGAGAGAATAAAAGATATTATTACTCATCATTACAGATGTATTTTTTGTCAATCAAATACTATTTCACAACAAGAGCTTCTATTCAATCTTCAATGTTTGCAACGCAAGGTCACAGACTATCACAACGCAATGTTAATAGCACCCTATACAGAGCAAGAGATTACTAGAGCAGTATTCCAACTTCATCTGATGAAAGCAAAAGATGGTTTTAATGCTGCTTTTTTCCAAATCTGCTGGCCAATAGTTAAAAATGATTTCATCAAGGACTGCCTCAGTTGTATGGATGATGTGGTCGTGCTAGTCTGTGGCTTCTCTCAAAGCCGCACCTCCTAGGGCGAGAAAGCGTACTTCCAAGGGTGAGAACAAATTGAGATGACTTATACAATGCGTGTGCAAGGAAGAAGGGTAAGATTGTCATCTAAGTCGAAGAACGAGGTAAGTACTCCCTGCACACTGACACTCATCAGTATGGACATGTATGACCTTTGCATATAAGAAGTCATGAAGCGTAATTATAATTATTGATGATTACTCATGACACACTTGTGTTTTATCCATATATCAAACAATGAAGTGTTCGCAGAAAGTGTGCCCAAATGGAAATTGCAAATAGACAGATGGACAAGCCCTTGCGGAGTATACGTACCTGGCACGTAATGGTGAATGAAAACTCACAGTTTCATACATTGTGCAGAATCAAAGGCCGAATATATCATGTCTCACATTGTTCATGAGGTAGTCTAACCTTAGCAAGTCATACAAGGTGTACAATAACCAACCTAGAAAGATAGAGGAATGCATGCATGTGATCCTTGATAATGATGCAATGAGGGAAGACACAGTCTGCGATGATGGAGCAGTCCCTTTGCACAAGAAGACATCTTTAATCCAAATGAAAGACGGGCAGTGAACCAGCTCACTCACACAGATCAAGACAGACAAAATATCGATTCAGAACAAGAAAGTCAGGAGCTAGACTGGGTAAAGGCGATGCAAGAAGATTTTCATGAACTCGAAAGGAACAAGGTGGTGAGGAGCAACGCACGGTTGGGATACAATCAACAGGAGGGAATAAACTACGATGAGACGTTCACTCCAATAGTAAGACCGCATTTTTGAGTGGAGTACTCAAAGAGGAGGTGTACGCAGCACATACACCAGGATTCGAGGATGCTACCCATCCCGACCACAATACATCCTTGACAAGACAGTGTTCCTTCTAATAGAAGGAAACGATACACTCGTGGGACAAGTACATGTAGATGTTATCATTTTTGGTTCCACTAATGAATCTCTAATCGGGAAATTTACCAAGTTCATTTAGAGTGAGTTTGAGATGATTATGATACTAGAAGAGTTCAAGAGGAGGATGGCACAAGAATCTAGCAGCAGAAGTACCTCCGAGAGATGGTTTCTAAGTTCGGTATGAAGGACTTCAGTACCATGCCCACTACCATACCTCCCAACGAGTCCCTCAGATGGGATGAGTCCTTGCAGCAAGTGGACTTGACACTCTCTTGAAAAATGATAGATCCAATAAAGATACATCTCAAGGCAGTGAAATGAATTCAACAATACCTCAAGGGTACCGATACACTTGCTTATGGTGCCTCAGGAATAGAAATCTCCGATTGGTGGGATACATAGATGCTGATTTTACTGGGAAAAGAGTGGATAGGAAGTCCATGTCAGGGATGCCACAACTCCTAGGATCATATCATGGACATCTAAGAAGCAAAACTCGATGGCCCTCTCGATCGTAGAGGCGGAGTACATTGCAGCTGCATCATGTTGTGCACAGCTCCTATGACTTAAACAGCAGCTTAGTGGCTATGGTATCTCATTTAATTCTATTCATAATCTCTGAGATGATACTAGTGCTATAAATATCACTAAGATGCATCAGTCTAGGACTAGCATATAGAAATCAAACACTACTTCCTAAGTGATTGTGCTGAGAATGGTATGGTGGGCATGTAATATTATAGAATAGAGGATCAAATCACTGACACATTCACCTAGACACTTAACATGGAATCTTTTGAGAAGCTACGCATGGAGTTGGGGATGACCTCCATCGACTAACACTGCATCCCCCGTGAGGACCCCGATGATTGGCGAGAAATACTTAACATGTGCTTAAGTGCATGATTATGTGAAGTTGTTGGCTTGGTCTTATTCAGTCACATCTATAAATATACTCGTGAACATGCACCGTATAAGTTGATTGATTGTGTGACTTATGATACACTAACATGAGGATGAAAAAGTTGTCGTTCTTCTGCCCAAAAGAACCTTCCTAATGTTTTGATCCCTCATTACAAGCCCATATGATGGAAGGTATCTATAGCCATCCCTAGCCTACTCGTGGTGGACACTCCTATGAGTCCCTTGTTATTTTCCATATACTGCACGTGCTCCCCATGAGGTACTATATATTCACTTCACATATGTAGGTGTTTGTTTTTGTGTTTGATGCCTTATCTCATACCACTCGGGTAAATCTACCGCATCACACCACCCCTTAAAAGACCACGGGAATTTGTGAAGGAAATCTATATCGTGGGAAAGGGACGTTGGACTACGTGCTTGGGTAAATGTACAGAGGAGGTCATTGATGATAAACAGTTATGACAAAGTACCACAGGTAACGATGGCACTGTGTACTAAGACATATGGTTTACTCGAAGGATAGCATTAATATTAAGGATCTACACCAAATGCGGAGAATCAATGAGGAAAGTCTCTACCATCAGATGTCGTTGCCCCCATACCTAAATGGTAAGAAATGTTACCTCGAGAGACAATAAAATGCACTACATCCTGGTAAAAACACTCATTAAAAGAGAGCATCCTATGGATCATGCTGACCCCAGTGAGGAGTACTATCTCCCGTACCTAAGTATTGTTAAAAAAAAATTGGGTACGGAGAGAAGGATGAAGTGTATACTCAAAGATTATAAAGATATTGTGGTATACTTCAAAATGATGGACAAAAGCAACCTGAAGAAAACGAAGTGTATTCCTGTCGAAGGATGAATTAAATCCCATGTGGTGGAAGCTCAGGAGGGAACTGATACGGAGTATATTGTTGCTAACTAGGAGGGTGTTGCAGCGAGTGGATGAACAGTTGGCTGCTATTCAGAAGGAGATGCTCCAACTCAAATACATGCTCCATATGACCACTATATCCTCAGTAAGTAAGGGTATGTTGCAGCGCCTAGAATCCATTTCCTTCAGCCACGCTTTCAAGTCCCCTAACTCTACTGCAGACGCACTGAGTACTGTTCCCGTGGTCATCCCCTTTCTGACTCCCTAGCTCATTATTCCCATATTTCTTGACATTTTCCTTGGTGCTTCTTCATTCCTGATGGTTTGTGTTTGTCTGTCATGCTTTTGATTTAGTGAATGCAGTGTTTTGTTTCGGTATGCTCTGATGGTTTAATGAATTTGCCGATTCACTGCTTTGCATACTTGTGCACTAACTACACTTGTTGAGTTTTTGATGATGTCAAAAGGGGGAAGATAAGGGACGCATACTCTAAGGGGGGGACGATTCTTACAACTATATATGACCTTACTTATCTGAGGGGGAACCGTAAGATACTGAATGGATGGTTGGTGTGACGTGTCACTGTTATGCGTAGGGTAGGATGCATGATGTGAGGGGGAGCTGACTAGAACTTGCAAGGGTGTACTAGATCCTGCGTAAGGGTGAACTAGATCTTACATATTGTAAGGGGGAATTCGCGTGACGAAGGTAATTGTGGGAGTTTGAAATATCCCTCATCAAAGATTCATTAGCTTAAAATATTGATATAAAGTAAATTGTAAATGTGTTGCTTTACTGGACTAGCTGTGGAGTTTGAAATCTCCCTTATCAAAGATTTGTTAGCTTAAAAACTGTGTAGAGGTTAATATATATGTGTGTTTCATGCTATTATTATCTCTCGTGAAGAGGATGTTTGTCATCATCAAAAAAGGGGAAATTGTTGGAGTACGAGTACCCTAGAGTATGCGTACGTCTGGAGGACGTATACTCCGGTGTGTTTTGATGAGACAAACATCATGCTTATGTGTTACTGAAGTGCGTAGGTTTAAGTACATGTACTCTGAAAGTAATGACTACTTGAGTGTGCAGAGTATTGCATGAATCTTTGGAGGTAGCAGTACCTCGGATTGAGGACGAGAATATTTCCATAAATATTCTCGATGAATCTTCGCTCCCAAGATCGGAATTAGCATAGATATGCTGGAAGATTGCCCAAGATTAGTTTTAGATACTTGTAACGAGATTTCGAATTGGTCTAGATATGGGAAGATTGAGTGAGAGATTTTAGGAAACAATATATCAATCGCACATCCAATTAGATCGGTATGGGACAATCTAATTGGAAGGCTGATGAAGACATTATGGGATGGACGAATTAGGTGGAAGATTTTGTATGAACTTATCGTGCAAGATTAAGAGATTTTCTCTAAGAAAATTAGGGCTGCCTGGTTCGAGTACGGTTATATAAAGGATGCTACGACTGCCTTTCACAGCGCGGTTTGAACTGGATTCCTTGGCTGCGTGTTTACTGAAGAGGAAACAACCGGAGGTCGCAGATTCGAAGTGGCATTGAATAGGAGATTCAAGGGCGTAATTCGGATGGTGCCAGTGTGCATTCTGAGCCAGAAGTGGAAGCTTGCTTGCGGTGCGATTGCAACAGAGTTAGATCATCACTAAGTCGGAATGGAAGAATGACGGAACATCACTGAGTGTGGTTTGGATGAGCGGTATAATCGTTGTAATCGAGTAACATCAATACAAGCAATAATTTTGAAATCCTTCTAGTGGAAACTAGAAGGTAGTGGTTTTTCCTAGATACTTAGTTTAGTATCTAGGTTTCCGCTATATATTGATGTCTCGTATTTACTTTTACGCTTTGGTTTTTTTCCGCTGCATACATACTTAGCGCGTATCGGTACTTGACAAGTGCAGCTAACTAAAGATCCTAACAAATATGATGAGAAATGAAAATTTTCTCAACCGTTAGATTTGGTTTCCAATGGTCCTTATTTTTCGTATTGTTTTAAATCTAAAAATCTGTATACATGTTTTATAAGGGCATATTCATCTTTATATCTTAAATCTAATCCCAAAAAAACCCTAACAGTTTCCGCACAACATCATCTTCTCTCCCAAAAGCTCCACAACCCGCTGAATCTACAAGTCTCTGATCTGCTAATTCTCCTCCTCTTCTATAACATGTACCTGCACCTTCTGCTCGAACTCAGCAGCCATCACTTCATCATCAGCCATCACTTCATCATCCTCCATCTTTCCGAAGTAAATTGGCCGCATTCTTGCGTCTTGACACCGTGGCTGGTGGGAATCTCTTGCTCCTCTGATTACAAAGACTAATACCCTTTATAAGATGGAAGCTTTTGGAAATAGTGGGTGATGGGAATGGAGATTTGCAATGTGAAATTGATGACAAGTTGCAGAGCACTGAGCTGGTTTTTATATCTCAAGCGTCTTTCATAAGCAAAAGTTACTAATTAATAACAAATATGCTACGAATTATGCAATGTGTAATTAGTGACAAATATGTTACGGATTTTTTTTGGATGGGAAAATATGCTACTGATTTTAGTTTTAGGGAAAAGTATAAAAAGGGATACCGAACTATCACCCGTTTCCAATTTCTTGTCCGAACTACTAAAATTTCCAAAAGAGAGGCGAATTATATACAGTTTTTCCAAATTTGGAGTAAAAACTAAGAAAACTAACGGAGTTACAAACACCGTTAACAGCGTTATAACTCCGTTAAGTTATTACTTTGCCATTAGCTTACTGTTACTTGCTAGTTAAGATTTGACTAATTTCATAACTAAATTGAACTTAGTTTTTTTTAAATCACAAGCTCATGCACCTTATATATAAATTCTTTACATAAATTTAGCAAGATATGAACATCACTTCACGACACAGACCAACAGCTTCATTCCTTGCCAAAAAAATGAGATACCAAATTGAGATAACATTCGTGCATCTCTATAAGCTAACAGAAAGCAGCAACAAAAAACTCATCTAGAGGTAAAAGAAATATTCCATCAAAAGGTACAAAATGGGGTAACATTCCACAACAATAAATCACCATTCCAACATGAACAAATAATTCTCAAGATTGTTGTCTCAACCATCCAGCAGTAACATGCATATTTGTTCAATTGCCTTGGACATCATTTAACAAATCTTTTGAACTTGGACCTTCTGCACCTCTTTTAAACATAGTTGGTCCTCCCCGCACTGAAATTTGTAAGGGGCAATTGAATACTGGCCTCTCATACGATACCGCATTGCCCACAATATCGTATCCTGGATGCCAATTTCGTGACGGATGCTCTTTTGTAGAAACCTTTATAGAATGAATAAAGAAAAGTTAGCATAACAGCTATCTCAGTGGAGTATAAAAATACTTACAAAAACCAACATATGATCTACAAATAATTTATCATCTCAGTTAAAACATACCTTTATACTATGAATGCTCTACAAATTCACAAACACATAATCAAAGGATATATAATTTTGATACCACCCTAACATGCTCAGTTTCATCAACAACTAAAAAAGAATAAGCTTTTTATATAATCTAGATAACAATCTGAGAACCTGCAACATTTAATAGCTAAGCTTTTTATCGCTGCAACAAAAAAAAAATTGTAAAAAAATCAACCTTAATGTTAATAGTAAACGATCATACCTGACTTTCATTAATGATAAATGGCTCCTGAGATGTCTTTTTCCTCTTCACCTGACATTTGAAAAGGATAATATTAGGTGATGTTTTCTTGAACTTTAATATAGAAAAATGGATCATGTTATAATTAGAAACATTACACTAGCTTTCTTGAACTTTCCACCCGCATCCCTACTTTCAGCAGTTACCTCGGGCGATTGCCTCACTTCTGTTGTAGCTTGCTTTTTCCTCACTCTATTTCTTGCAGCCCGGGCAACCTCCTTTTTTCTTTTCTCTGCCTTTTTAGGATCAACTATATCTCCCTTGCATCGTCGAGCATTATGGCCTGCACTCCCGCAACGACTACAAGTCATTGTGATACCACCCTATCGCTTCTTATGCACGTTGATTGGCTCATTAGCCTCTCTTATACGTCGACGCCTTTGTCTCCCTACTTGTCTTCTAAATAGAGGAGGTAATACAAGTTGTCCCTCTTGTTGTGGCCACTCCGATGGTCTAGGAAGTGGTTGAATGTAAAACTCATAAACTTTTTTAAATTTGGATTTTCTATACGATTGATGAACATAATCAGCCGGGTCTCCACGCATGCATCTTATTGCAGCACATCCATGACTGCAAGGAATTCCAGTGAGATCCCACAGTCGACAAGTACAAGACCTTTCGTGCACATTCACAACATATGTGCCATGAACTGTATACTCCACTTCCATCAAATTTCCACCTCCATAAGTGATATCACAGTGCATTGAAACTCCATTATTATCTTCCATATTTGTGAAAATATGAGGGCAGATATCAATTAAATATTTCTCTATTCCGGTTCTCTTCTCATAAATTCTTTTCATCAATAGCTTGCGAATGGTCTCAAGGCAGGTTAGAATTGGTTGGTCTCTCGCTTCCTGATGAATGAGTTAAAGCACTCCGAAAAATTGTTGCATAATGCATCACTTTTGACGAAGCCGGTGAAACCATGTCTACTCCATACAACGGGACTCAACTTGGATAAATAAGTATGCATCTTTGTCAAGGCCCTTAACATATTCCATTGGCTTTTGAAATTGTGCCAAAGTAGATGCTCTTGCACAGGCCCACATGGTATCTTTCAATTGTTTTCCTTAAGCTTTGCAAAAATTTGCATATAGATGTCTCACACAAAATCTGTGTTCCGAACTAGGATACAACTCTTTCAAAGCTTCATGAAGGCCCTGAGAAAAGAAAAAAAGTATTTGTATCAACTAAAAGCAGGTGGTGTGATCACTAAGTCCAAACTCTCAACAATGTCTTTCCTTTTGGTACCATGTAAATTTTGAAACTCATTAGTTGATAATGATAACCACCTAACAGACCTACGTGACATGGCAATTTAACGTATTAGTAAAGTTCAGTTTGAACCCCTCTCTAAACAAGATTTATAGTCTGGGGCAAAATTGACACCATATACTACATGAGGATGTTTGAACAACAAACCATATGGGATTCAAAAAAAGCAGTAAAAATATTTCCACAGCGGTAAAAATAAGCCAAATATGCGTCAAATATCTCCAAAAAATTTAAATCTCATACGCACCTTTTGCTGGTCTGAAATGAAACACCATTCATCGCTTCTCGAGTTTCCAATGTCCATCAAAAGATTTTGCAGGAACCAGCGCCATGTATGTTTCGATTCAGACTCACATATTGCATATGCAATCGGAAACATGTTGTCATTACCATCTCTCCCAACAGCTGCATGAATTTGTCCATTATATGCTCCTTTTAAGTGGCAGGCATCTAAGCTTAGAAGTGGTCTGCATCCGGCCAAAAAACCTCTCTTATAAGCATCTAAACAGATATATATACGCTGAAAATGACCTCCTTCTGTTGTCAAATAAACAGAAGTGCCGGGATTCCACACCCTCAATGCCGCACAATAATACTTAAGAAGTTTATATTATTCACCAACACTCCCTTCAATAGTAGTCAATGCCATAGTCTTCGCTCTCCAACACTTCTTGTAGCTGACATCTACATGAAATTCACTTGTCACATGTAGCTGAAATGCTTCTAGTTCCCACTTCGGATTGTCCCTAAATGCCTCCAAATAATGTGTAGCCAAATATTTAGAAGTAATTTTTGTACTTGCAAAATCACGTCTACAATTTTTTTTCATGTGGATGTAGCGACTTGATTTGGAAACACACACCACCATTTTTATCCACTTGATTCGATGCCGATATTCGCCAAGGACAGTCCTCATTTCTACATTGTGCTCTGATTTGATTGCTTTTATGGTTGATGTGGTCGAAGTTAAACCCGTTTCTAATAGCAAATTCTCTTAAGGCACTTCTAAAAACAATTGCATTCCGAAATTGTAAGCCCAAAGTCAACTCAATCATAGGTCCAACCCCAGTTTTTTCATTAAACCACATATAATGTCTTACCCCATCCTCCTCTCCACTTGATTCACTATCAGACAAAAGGTCATCAGAAGGTATATAATCGGCATCATCAATCTTTCCATCTAAACATTGAGACTCCTTCTCGGTAGAAAAAACACTCTTTAAGGATTGACTAAAATTTATTCTAATCTGTTCCATATCCTCATCAGGTACACAAAATAAATCCTCCTTGTCTCCTTCAATTTCTTCCTCTGAAAAAACCAACAAATCACCATCAGCTCTGTGTTCATCAGGTACACATCCATCATCAATCAATTTATCATCAACATATGGGCCTTCATCAGTAGGTTGAATTTGAGGAGGCGAAAACTCAATGTTTGTTGCTAAAACAATAGCACCAGTGGCTCTGTTCATCTCATTTGCATGTTCTACGTAAAATGTCCATTAAATCTCCATGCTTCATCATCTCCATCATTTTCAGCACATCGCCATCAGTTTCTAATCTCCGTCTTGAAGCCATATCTACCTGCAGAAATTTATAATAAAGGGCAATGACATCTATTTAACCAGCTTCCTCCGCCATTTTTTCAAAGTCTACGCAGGAAATCATATCACGATCTACTGTTATTACTTCTGCGACTCCTCCCACATATTCGATACCTGGATTTGCAATGAATGTACCACCATATCTCATTTTGAATTTCACTAGTCCTTCCATTATACCCTTCAAAATGATAAAATCAGTTAGTGTAAAGCAAGTTGATGTTACTTACAGAAAATTCAAATTAAATCCTATCAAAGCAACAAAACCCTAAAGACTTGAAAGCTGCACCAGATTGACGATTCGTGAAAATCTTTGGGAGACAGAAGAAATACTCAACATAATATTCGCTGACATACCTTGCTATTGATGTACTCAAAGGGAGACACAAATCGACTTACTATTCGATTTCGATTAGCCACACCTGACTTGGCTATTTTGACGAGAAATTGGAAAAATCGATTGATTCATACCTCGACTTACAACATCTGGCTAGAGCGGCTTCTTGTTCGGCAAACTTCAAAGGATTGAGATTGAGAAGAAAATTGGAAATGTTTAGATTTAGGGCTTAGCAGTTTTCACGATTGAAAGGAGCGTCTGTTTTTTGTTTCCTTTAAAAATTTATTTTATTTTTATTTTTTGTTAACGATAACGATAGAGTTAAGGTAGGGATTTAACAGAGTTAATATTCCGTTAGTTTTCTTAGCTTTTGCCCCAAATTTGGAAAAATTGTATATAGTTTGCACATCTTTTGGAAAATTTAATAGTTCAGACAAGAAATTGGAAACATGTGGTAGTTTGGTACCCTTTTTTGTACTTTTCCCTTAGTTTTATCATTATCATGAAATTAGAACAATGTTGTTAAGCAAAAGCTACGAATTTTGATTTAGCAACTACTAATTTTATTATGAATCCAGGTGTTACGAATTTTATTAATTAACATTACGAATTTTGGTTACAGTATCTGCTACGAATTTTAGTCATTAGTGACTGTTACAATTTTTTGTTCATAACTATTAGCTACGAATTTTGGTTTTTAAAGTACGCATTTTTATCATTAACAGTCATGATTTATAGTTGGATTCCCTTTCTCACTATAACTACGCATTTTAGTTTTAAAAGTACGAATTTTGATCATTAACAGCCATGAATGTAACCGATTTGCTTTATGGCTACGAATTTGTATCCAACTAGCCTATTTTCAAGGTTGCAGCGCCTGGGAATGACCATAGCAATTTCAGGATTGGTCCCGAACAACTTGGTCGTGTTGGACAATATAACTACACACTCAGTTCAACCAAACAACCAGCCTCAACACAATCCATCAAAGTTTCTTTGCCCCTATAGTAATGCTATAATCATACCACCACAACCCATTTGTAGAACATGAACAACAAGATGTGAAGGAACCGGCTAAGATATGGAAGAAGGAAGCACACAAACTGTACATCAGAACCCCTTAAGCACACCGGCTAAGATATGAAAGGTGTCAACTCAACTTATGTCATTTAGGGTTAAACTAATAATTAATCGGACGAAACTACCCTCAATTAATCAGTTAAACAAATTAAGAAACAAATATTAATATTAATTGAAATTAATCTGGATGGTTTATCTCATAAAATCTAGGGACCTAGAAAGTTCTTATTTCTCATGAAATCTCAACCCGTACCAAATGGGCCTAAAAGAAGTACTGTAATTTTCGTGAAATTCAATTTTAGATCCTCACATTTCATGTTTGCCGGTTTGGTTGTAAATAAAAAGTCATTTTCTAGACATCCATAGAATGGTAGAACCATCCATAATCTTATTTTCGTCCATAGCTAAAGGAAGAAGTGTTCTGCTACACTCTTCCCCTCCAGATTGCTGGAAAATTTTCCAAAATGCTTAAAATTGAACATTGAGTTCCAACCGTACTCAATCTCATAGATTGGTTTCTCAATTTACTCACATTTTATAAGACGCCGTGAGCAGTACGCTCCAACAAACAGCGGCTTAGGCCTCGTGGCATTTTTATGTGAGTCAGCAGGCTGTTGTAGATCGTTTGAATTCATTTTTTTATTTAGACGCTCTTCACCACATCAGCTTAATTGTATCTAAGTTTCGAGCCCTAGTTTTCTCTTCATTGTTCCGTTACGAAACATCGCCCAAAAATCCGACCTATGTGCCTAATCCGTCTCGCCGCTCTACCACGTGTGTCGTCCGTCCGCCGCCCCATGATCTCCGCTGCTGTGCTGTCATCCGATGCCCGTGCCTCCGTTGCTTTCATTCTAATCCGTCTCGCCGTCCTTTACCCTGCCATTGCGAAAAAATTCACAGTAAGTGAAATTGATACATGTTAACAATTCCAATGCTAAATCAAAGTTGTTAGTGTCGATGTAGTTTTCTCAGGTTTGAAATTTTTTCTGGAATTATGTTGATCTTCTTGGTGATTCTCTGCTCAAGCTCTTGGTGATTGCAAAAAATTATTTTATGTGCTGCCATTATTTTTGCTGAAATCATTCATTGTGTTTGCTTTAGTTTGTTTGAACAAAAGCTTGAGTTTGACCAATAGTTTGACATAAGACCTTATAATAAGCTGTCATTGTTTTCGGTGCTGTTAGTGAGTGTGTTTTCATTGTTTCATTGTGTTTGGTCAAGCCCTTTTTATTTGCCTCAGGGAAGTGATGTTGAGATGGTATGTATGTTAGTGTTATCTTAACTATATATGTCTCGGCTAAGTTTTTGTTTTTTCCAATCTTTTTAGCAATGGATAGTGATAAAATCGACGAAACGACAATGTCAACTACATAAGTATTTGAGATTCCCACACTCAACGAGTTTTATAGAGATTATCTAGAAAACTTTGATAATGATTGTGAGTAAGGGTACATGGAAGTACCCATCAGCGTTGAAGCATATAATAACTCCCTTTGGGATTTCCCACCGTTCAATGATGTATCGGCTTGGATTAACCATCCAGTGATAGACGACCACATGTCTCATAATAAATAGTTCAATACAAAAGACCTTCGCGAAGGAGGATGAGCAAGGAGTCCCTTTTAATATGCTTGTCGGAGATATTCCATTAAACAACGTCATGAGTATCGCACTAGAAATTAGGATACAAATCGAATGGTTCTCGAATGTCGTAGGGGTAAGGATAAATGTCAATGGGAATTACGAGCTTCGAAGAAGAAAAAGGAAGGTATGTGGAGAATCACCACATACAGTGGAGATCATACATGTGAGGTTGATATTATCCACCGTGACAACGTACATTTCAACAAACACTTTATTGGAATGGACATAAAAGACTTAATTCGAGAGAATTTGAGATATACTCTTAAGCAAGTGAGGGAGTTGAGGCGATCAAAGCATGGGTACAAGATAAGTTACATATGTGCTTGGAAATCTCGCCAAAAATCCTTAGTGATCTTAGTTTTGAATCATTGTTTTACGCCTCTTATGTCTAACTGACTATTTTTATGTGAGTGTAGATTCGGATGAAGAGGTTGACTTGCCGAAAGATACTTTTGAAGTTGACCACTCTCAAGTGACTCAAGCTGAGTCACAAAGAGGTCAAGTACGGAGAGTATCTACACGAGCTAAAAAGACAAGGTAACCTTATACTCCGGGAATGTAGGCGGTTCATGTTATAAACGCAACATTCATGCATTTTGAGATGTATCGTTGATGACTTATGTTACATGTTGTTATCATGTAACTTTACATATTATGTGTTGTACCGTTGTTGGATGGACATGTTGTATATGTTGTAGTGATTTCTCAATGCAGGTGTGGGTCAGAGTATTTCTCTGCTCACTTGACAACATTTCATGCCAAAACGTCGTCCCTAACAGCGGCTTGACGTCAAAACACCTAAGTCGCTGTCAGGAACAACGGCCTAACGTAAAACTGTTAGTGTTGTTAAAACGCCTTGCGTAGGAGCGTCTTAAGAATAAAACGCTCTTAGTTACGGTGTTTTAGTCCTGTGAAACAATATAGCCCCTGACTTGCCACCGAGCTATTGATTTATATTAAGACGCTCGAAGCAACAGCATCTTAATGTTTAAATGATGTGCTAGACAGCGTCTTAATCCAGTGAACAAACAAAGCCGCTGATTTCTTTTAAGACACTCCAAGGTTGCGCGACTTGGTTTGCACGCTGTCCAAAGGTGAGTAAATTGAAAAACCAATATGGAGATTGAGTACAATTGGAACCCAATGTTCAGTTTTAAGCATTTTGAAAAATTTTCCCAGATTGCGTGCGCTTCGTGCATCACAAAATGCGTCTTGGTCTGGTTCGCGGTTCGTTTTGGTCCCGTTCCACCCGGCACGATTTATTCGGTTCGGTCGAATTGACAAATCGGGCTGAATTGGAGCTCTCCAGTTCTCAGCTATCGTATTCGCTTCTCTCTGCCTATCTGCTAAGGTCGGCGACCTGCTAAAATGTTGGCACCGACGATTTCGTCGTCTTCGAGCTTCTCTGTTGCCAGTCTGGGTAGACCGGCCTCTGCTCAATTCCTTTCTCCGAGGTTTGTATACTTGATGATTCGGTAACGTTTTTAACGATGATTGTTGTGTTAGAATTGGGCGTGAGCTTTCTCATTGTGCTTTAATCAGAAGCGTGAGGCTTTCAGTAGTGTCCGCTTTATCAAGTCCCTACAGCAATTCGTCTATTTCTGGTACGTTCCAAGTTGGATTCTTATTCTCTATTGTTTTTTCTATGTTGCGCTCATCTGTTGTGTAACTTAGAATGACGTATTCTAGGAATTTGATCTTGAAATTGAGTGTACTAGTTCTAGCTGGTGCAGTGTTCATTGAGATTCTTATTCATTTATCGTTTCAGCCTCATGTGCAAGTTTTGTGGTTACAGTGTTTTTATATCTGTGTAAACTATGGTATGAATTAGTTGAATATGTGTGGGGGACAGGCTTGTCGAGTAAAAGTGGCGGCTTACCACTGAAGTTGAACGAAAGGGATTTACTTGCTGCGAATCCAAGGTTTGTAATTTGCTTCTTAGTTTAATACTTTAATTAGTTGAACTGGTAGCTGGTGTATAATTGGAGATTTAAGTTAATTACGTAAGAAAATGATGGCGGTAAGGATGGATTGCCGTAATTAAGTCGATAATTTTCTTCTACCATGTTAATGGCTCAATCCTTAGCTGAACTGGTTTGAAGTGCCTTATGTGGCCGTTGTGATGCTGCTGGTAAGGTATTTCTTAGTTATGTTGGCAATAGGAAATGTGGGGTTTAGAACTGTTTTATATGAATATTGATGGTAGAAAACTTAATTCCCTTGAGATAAAGGGTTAGGTCCTCGGTGATAGTTAGTATTCGATTTTATTATTTATTTTCTCACTTTTTTTTGTTTTACTGAATCTTGTTTTCTTGCAGTTATGGTGTAATAGAAGCCAAGAAGGGAAACCCACCAATTATGCCTGCTGTGATGACTCCTGCAGGACCTATGGATTTATCAACTGTGTTATTCAGAAATCGAATCATCTTTATTGGACAACCTGTTAACTCGCAGGTGGCTCAGCGTGTCATATCACAGCTTGTAACTCTTGCAACCATTGACGATAAGTCAGAAATTCTCGTAAGGCTGTTAATATCATTGTTGTGCTCAATTTATCTTCCATGGGTGTGGAGTTGTGTTTGCTAATTATGTAGCTCTTCCTTGCATGTTAAGCAGATATATTTGAACTGCCCTGGTGGGAGCACTTACTCGGTCTTGGCAATATATGATACCATGTCATGGGTGAGATTTCATCATCATGGATGTTTCTTTGATGGCCGATAGAACTTCGAATGCTTTTGGCATAGTGTGTCTGCTAGTGTTTTTGATTGATTTGCGAACAGAACAAAAAAGAAAAACAAAGAAATTTCCGTTGCTTCAATAGTTGTTTATCCGTTTATTTACTACATTGAATTTCTTGTTGTTCAGATAAAGCCAAAGGTTGGCACAGTGTGCTTTGGTATGTGTGCAAGTCAAGGAGCATTACTTCTTGCTGGTGGAGAGAAAGGAATGCGCTACGCTATGCCAAACGCACGAATTATGATTCATCAACCTCAGAGTGGCTGTGGGGTATGAGTGAAATATTGTGGACTTGTAAAAAAGTAATCGGCACTAAAGAGAATTGCAACACTTGTGTGTGTGCCAGTTTCCACATTCTTTTATCCTTTGTTATACTGAAACATTTAGTTGTGAGTCTCACAATCAAGTTTTTATCGAGTGTGTTTAGGGTCACGTGGAGGATGTAAGGCGTCAAGTAAATGAAGCAGTTCAAGCTCGCCATGTTAGTTTTCATCTCTACCATTATTTACACCATTTTTTTTCATCTCTACCCTGAATATTTGATGCCCACTTTTTTTTAGGTGTTTCCTAAGAGATTCTTATAATGTATGTCGTCAAACCTGTGCAGAAAATTGACAAAATGTATGCTGCTTTCACTGGCCAGCCAATTGAGAAAGTCCAAGAGCACACTGAGAGGGACCGTTTCTTTGCTGTATCTGAGGTATATATAATCAATATCATTATAAAAAGATCGACGACCCTGTATTATTGTTATTAAAAACAACTTCAGTGCAAAATAAATAATCTCTTCTGATGCACTATTCTATGATGCTCGCTTTCTAAAAGCTCACTGTTCTGATGCACTATTCTATGATGATATGATGATAATGATGATGATGATAATGATAATGATGATATGATGATATGATGATGATGATACGATGATAATGATAATGATGATGATGTGATGATCATCATGTGATGATGATGATGATGATATAATGTTGATGATGATGATGATGAATATATGATATAATGATGTTGATGATGATGATATGATGATGATGATGATGATAATGATGATGATGATAATGATGATGATGATGATGATGATATGATGATATGATGATGATGATGATGAATATTCGGTGATAATGATATGTTGATGATGATGATATGAAAATTATATTTTCTGGCTGATGTCAAAGTTAAGTTAAGTTAAGTTAAGTTAATATCAGTTAATATAAATTAATATCAGTTAATATAAGTTAATTTCAGTTAAGTTTCAGTTCAAGTGGACATGCCCTTAGTCATGGAAATAGTGGTGATAATTGTTAGCATGGGATTTTTTTTTAATTGCGACTGTCAGCATAGGATTGATTGATGATTTTACTGAGTAACTCATAAGTCAAAAAAGCAAAAGAAGGCAAAATTGAATGCACAAACCAGGAAAGGAAGTTGCTACTACCAAGTTTATATCTCTTTGTCTCCAAATAGTAATACGAAGATGCTGCGTCTCTGTTACTAACATTGGTAAACTTGGATGCAGGCTATGGAATTCGGTCTCATTGATGGCATACTAGAAACAGAATATTAACTTCTATCTCCCTCCTGAGAAGACTTCACGCTGAAGCCATTGCGCAAGAAATTCATTCGGTATACAACGTCTGCGAAGCTAGTAGACTAGCATTTTGTGATCAGTGTGTAGCTGGGTTACATACGTCAACCATTCAATATACAGATACCTTCACTTTTTTATGAAATGATGATTGTCACCCAAGAGTTCATTTGATGTCTTTTCTTACTGATTCTAGTGATATCCATCAAATACAATGTGTAGGTGGGCTTCAGTGATAGACCAGCACACACACACAAAAACACAATCCACAGCTAACATCACATAAAAGACTTGACTTTTTACAGGTGTAGACACATTTAGATATAAAGGCCCGAGCTTATATGAAGATTGCCGAAGAGCTACTTTCTGAGGGGTCTGGCAGTCATTGAGGTTTACAGGAAACTATTGGGGAGTTTTATATTGGGTCTTGTTTGTATGTATATAGTTGTTGTCTATTTACTGGTCTTGTAGTTGGTTGTATCATTGGTTATGTTGCTCAGTATGTTGTGTCGTTGTCTTCCTTAGATTAGCAGTTGTCTAGTTGCATGGCTTTGCTTTTGTTTCTGGTTGGTTTTGTGTTTAGGTTTTCGTGTGTTGTCCCCATTGCTGTTTGTCTCTTTACCGTTTATCACCCAAAAAAACTTAGCTTTTTATGGCTTTTTGGTTAAACAACCCCGATTTTTCCAGCTCACTGATTATTAACCCAAACCCAATTCAATACAAACACATATCCACCCTCCGACATATCTACCATCACACAAAAAGAAAAACAAATTCAAATTTGTTCGGAAACTTGAACTTGATCATCGTTACCTAGGGGTGGACAAAATCCGGCCCGACAATCCGGCCCGATCCATATAATGCGGGTTTAACCCAACCCGGTATGAGCTTCGGGTCGGGTTAGGGTTGAGGATCAGGTTATCCAATTTCATAAGTGATATAAAAAATATTAGATTTTTAATAAGATTCAAACCTTACTCCTCATCTGAATAAATTTGACTATACATACCAATTAATTTATTTGTATTCTCGTGAAATATCAACTACATATGAATATGTAATTGATTTGCAATGAAAAATAAAATCGTAATACTAAACTTTAAATCACAAATCAGTGATTTAAGATTATATTTTCTGAGTATTTGTATTGCGATAGATGATATTGAATGTTTTATGTCTTTTATAAATTTTAATTTTAGGGTCGAATTCGGGTACACAAGATTGACCCAGTCTTTCGGATTGGGTTAAAGTTCAAACAAAAATGATCCGATGACTATTTCGGACCGAGTAAAACCCGTTCCAATCCATACGACGCCCACCCCTATCGGTACCTGACAACGAAACTACATTTCGTCGGTCCAATTCAAACCATGAAGGTTCGGTTCGATCGATTCAAATTTAATGTAGCAGTAGAACGATGAAAAATCAATGAATTAAATATTAAATTCAGAAAATTATTACTCTATTGACCAATATCGAAAGCTCCGCTGTGTCTGTGGAATCGTGTCATCCATTCTTCACGTCCCGGCGAGATCTCTCACGCCTCAGGCTCTCGCTCTTCTCATCTCACGTCCTCGCTCCGTAATGCCTTCTCGATCTACATAACGAAGACGACGCCGAGCACAGTCCAGACTCCAACGTCTCCATCCCTAACCGTCTCCGCATTCCGGATCGCTCTCTGAAATTAATTAAAAAGCGCCACGGCCTTGGAATTTTGATTTTGTCGTTGTTGTTGCTGTTTCTGTGGGTGTGGATTGATGGATGCGCTGATCGAACTATGCGATTTGATTGAGCAAAATCCGACGCAATTCGGCGAGAAACTGGCGTGGATTTGCAGCAGATGTCCGACGTTCGATACGCTTCTGTCCGGATCTCCGATGGTGACGCGGTCGCAGCTCAATGCGGTGCTAGCCGTGGCAAGGTATCTTTCCAAATGCCCTACCTCGGCCGACAACCGGACAAAGCTCGTGGTGATTGAGTTTCTCAGGTCCGTGCCGGCTTCGTTTAGCCAGAATTTCTGGCCGCCTTCGTATGGTTTGGATTCAATTTCGTTGTTTTATCATGATTTCCTTGGGTATGTGGCAAAGGCGACGGATTTGTCACCGGATTTCGCAACGGAGGTGGCTGGGTTTATGGGGGAGGTGTTGATGAACTCTGTTGTTCACGGCGGTGAGGATTTGGTTATTTCTAGGGTGTTTTTGACGGCTCTGTCGAGTAGTTTTCTTCCTGTGTTGCCTACTGATGGAGATAAGCTGGTCATTTGTCTTTTGGATCAGTATGTGGGACCCGATGTTCCTATGTCTCCTAGAGGGTCGGTGTTAGCTTCTGAGACCGCATCCTCTCAAAGTTCTCCTGCTAATGTTTATCACCAAGTAAATGATGCATCAAGTCCTGTTAATGAAGTTAGCAATGCTTCTGGTTCCTCTATTAGCAGGAACATTATGAATGGGGGTGCTAGTTCTTCTGTAGGGGTTAATGATGGAGGGAGAGTTAAGAAGCAAGTTGCTTCTTTTGAAGAGGAGTCCGTGGAGAGTTTGGAGAAACTAGCGATTGCTTATAAAATTATTGGCCACATTTTGGAAATAGTTGGTGTTGAGCCGAGGCTTTTAGATCAGGTCAGGTTGATAGCAAAGAGGCAGCTACAGTATATGTCAGCCTTTTTCAAGGTACGGGTTTGGGGTTTCAATTCTGGTTTGGTAATTTTATTCACTCATAACTGTAATGCAGCAACAACCTTTTATAGCGGAACTTATCATTAGAATAGTGTCCATGTCTATGATTTTTATTCTTATCACCATAGAATCAGCTGTACACTAATCTTCCATAGGGGGGTATTGCTACGAACCCCAAGTCTAAAAGATTATGTGCTTTTTATAAGCAGATAAGGAAGGGAGACTGGACAGAACAAGGACCACATTTGAAAGCTCGAATAAATACAAAATTAAAAGTTTACCAAGCTGCAGCTTGGATGCAAGTTAAAAGTCTAACATCGTTGGATTCAGATGGGAAATCATCGAAGCCATTATTGTTCGAGACCCTTGCATTGTTGATAGATGCTGCTGAAGCTTGTTTGTACTCTGTGTGGCGGAAGTTGAAAAGTTGTGAAGATCTTTTTGCTTCATTGCTTAATGGCATTGCCCTGATTGCTGTCACTCGATGGGGTCAGCTGCAGCGTATATTGCTCATTCGTCTCAAACCTCTTGTGCTGAGTACATGTACACAGGTAAGTCATCTATGTCCCACCTTCAAATATCCTCATCATCAGACCATGCCAGTATTATATTTGTGTAAACCTTACATGGTCAGGCTGGTACATGGGACAACAGTCAAGGAGCAATGTTCGAGAGTGTTATAAAGACAAGCTGCGAGATCATCGAATTTGGTTGGAGCAAGGACAGGGCTCCTGTTGATACTTTCATCTTGGGTTTGGCAACAAGTATACGGGAACGAAATGATTATGATGAGCAGGTTAGTCTACATCGTTGATCCACATCCAAGAACAAAACCTCAGACCTCACTTTACTCTCGAGCCTTTAACTACACAATTGTTGATGTATCATTGCAGGATGTAAAAGAGAAACTGCCAGTTCCTAATGTGCAGCTAAATGTTATATGTATGTTGGCGGACTTGGCTGTCCGGATCAATAAGACTGAGGTAGTAGACATGATATTACCTCTATTTATTGAGAGCTTAGAAGAAGGTGAAGCTTCATCTCCTGGCATACTGCGGCTTCGGGTAATTAAGTATTTTCATATAGCACACACAGAGTGTTAGTTCCTACAGTAGAGGGATTTTGTATTAGTTCTGCAGCTTCAGCTTCTTTTCTCTTTTAAAAGAATATATTCTTTTATTTATAACATGATGTGAGAGAGCCATTTCTAATTTTTCATGCAGCTTCTTGATGCCGTTTCTCGCATGGCAAGTCTAGGTTTTGAAAAGTCATATCGTGAAACGGTTGTTCTAATGACACGGAGCTACTTAAATAAACTTAATAGTAGTGGAACTGCTGAAAGCAACACAGCACCTTCAGAAGCCAATACCGAACGAATTGAGGTTGCCACTTTCTTCAATGTCTGAAAGCGCATGCTAGATTTCACTCATATTTTTCCTTTCCTTAAGGATGCTCACTAGTTCAATTACATTCCAGACACTCCCCGCAGGATTCCTCCGAATTTCTACCGGTCTCACAAATAATAAGTTAAGGGCTGACTATCGACATCGTTTGTTATCGTTGTGCTCGGATGTTGGATTGGCTGCCGAGTCTAAAAATGGAAGGTTATCGATCACTTAGTCATGTTTTTTAGTTTTATCATACACCAGTACAACTTGATCATTTTGGAAATATATTATGTTAATGCGTACAGTATCTAAAATGTAATGTCATCATCTAATGACAAAACCCTGATTATTTCAGGAGTGGGGCAGATTTTTTGGGTCCCCTTCTTCCTGCTGTTGCAGAAATATGCTCTGATTTTGACCCTACTGGTGACGTCGAACCATCACTTCTTAAGTTATTCCGAAACCTATGGTTTTATATAGCGCTTTATGGATTGGCACCACCAATACAGAAAAATCAGACTACAGCCAAGTCGAGTACTAATAGCCTGAACAATGTGGGTAACGCCAGCACAGTTGCTCTTCAAGCTGTGGGTGGACCGTACATGTGGGAGGCTCAGTGGTCTTCTGCCGTTCAGCGCATTGCCCAAGGAACCCCAGCTCTTGTAAGCTCGTTTTGCAGTCATTACATCTTATGTTAATACATGCATTACAATGTTTAACTGGAGGACATCATCTTCAACCATTTTGTAACTGTATATACTTGTTTTTGTAAACGAGAGGGGCATGCAAGTTTTATAAAATTGTCTTTGCAAATCACCAGCTTATGTGTGTATGATGATCGAGCATAAGCATTTCGATCCAAAACTGTTTCCTGCTGTCTTAGCTTACATACTGTATTCTAACTACAATTTGAAGTGCTCCAGGTTGTCAGTTCGGTAAAATGGCTTGAAGATGAAATGGAGTTAAATGCCCTGCACAATCCTGGCAGTCGTCGAGGGAATGGCAATGAAAAAGCCGCTGGAAACCAAAGAGCTGCTCTTTCGGCTGCTTTAGGGGGGCGTGTTGAGGTGTCTGCAATGAGCACTATTGCAGGTAACATTTTGCTCTAAACAGTTTGTTAGTTGGATGTTTTAAAAAAAATAGCAGTCATCGTTGAATTTTGTAATACCAAAGTTAAAGTTCTTCACAAACTGGATGACCATCAAAATATGTGTTATTGTTCTTAACATTTACAAAGCCTGAGCTGGTGTCTGTGTAGACACTACCTGTCACTTTGTTACGGATAGGTCAAGTCTAGCATGTTTAAGGCAACTTTATCATATCCAACTGCGTTACTAGGATCTGTGTTCTTTTTGCAGTAGTTTTACTCTATAAATATTTTAGCTGTCTTGTTAACTGATACTAGATGAGCAAGTCCTGACTTTCAACATAGACCTGTTGAATAATGATTGCAACTGTTGGTTAAGTGTATTGCAAATTCGTTTGTATGGGGTGAAATATAAAATATTCCATGATGTAATAACATGGTGTATGTTTAACAGGTGTTAAAGCTACATATCTCCTTGCTGTAGCATTTCTGGAGATAATACGATTCAGTAGCAATGGTGGTATTCTTAACGGTGGATCCAGTGTGGGTGCTGGTAGGAGTGCTTTTAGTTGTGTTTTTGAATACCTGAAAACTCCGAATCTTGCAGCTGCCGTATTGCAGTGCTTGACAGCTATTGTCCACCAGGCATTTGGAACAGCAGTCTCATGGCTGGTATATTCAGTTATTTAGCACAGTAGATTCTCTGCAGATTTTTTTTCAACTTCTTCCTGCTAGTATCAGCTTAGAGCCTCTTGAAAGTTTGAGTAATCATAATCATTTATATGTCTCTATCGGCCAACTGTTTCTGATAAATTTGCTTGTTCCGTTTCGCTTCTTATAAGCAGCTTATAATGGTACATTGATTGGTATTTGGGACTTTTTTTTTGATATATTATTTTTTTGATAAGCAGCTTATAATGGTATTTGGGACTTGGGCAGTAGTATATTATTTTTTCTATCATTCTCCATTGATTGATGAAAAGGTCCTACGCCAGTTATTGCTTCTAGGAAGGGGTATCGTGTATGTGTATTTAGCCTTGGCCCATTTTGAGTTGCAAGTGACATCTGGCATGAGTAATTGGATTTTCTGATAAGAGCGCAGGAAGCTCGTCTCATGAATATTTTCTGCTCTGGATTACAATGGACCAATATTTATGCTAGTTGATAACAGAAATTATAAATAGTGTAAGCAGCGCACAACTGCACACTTTGACCCTGTAAACTGAAGGAATGTGGATGTCTTCTTTGATTCGGGTGTTGGACTCTTTAATATAGTTGTGCAAGTTGCTTCCTGGATTTATTACTTGGGCTGCATAATAAACCTGGTGTAAGAGACTTTCTCATGTCGTCTTGTTTAAGGGAGCTGTTTTTGATGCATTTGTTTTATACTATATGCGTAAGTAGAGATTCACTGAAAACCGACTACCTCAGATCATGAGAATAAACCAAGATAGTTCTTATTACTGAAAGGAATACTATAGGCGTATGTATGATAAATAATTACTGCTAACTGGGTTCAGGAGGATAGGATAACCGAAACTGGAAATGATGCCGAAGTTCGCGAGGATGCACTATCTGCTCATGCTTGTTTTCTCATTAAGAACTTGTCTCAAAGAGATGAACACATACGCGACATATCTGTCAAGTTGTTAACCCAGCTTAGAGACAAATTTCCACAGGTACAATGAGTCATCTCTACCTCTTATAGAAGTTCATCTGTGTGTGTGTATTTTTCTAACTTATCAAATATTGCAGCTTCTTTGGAATTCGTCCTGTTTGGATTCCCTCATCTTTTCAGTTCATAACGAGTCACCATCTACCCTTGTAATGGATCCTGGAGTTGTAGCTGCTGTCCGTTCCTTATACCAGAAAATTGTTCGTGAATGGATTATTTGTGCCCTTTCATATGCACCGTGTACTAGTCAAGGACTCCTTCAGGTATATACTTGGGGTTATACTTCACAGAAATATAATTAATATGAAATTTATCAACTGTCATATAGCTGACATATTACAGTGATGATTTGGTATTATGACTGCCTAATAGGGCTTTCTAAAATTTTACTAATGTGAGGGTTTCTTAGAGTTTGACGTTGGTCCATTTTCATACTTCAGGAAAAACTTTGCAAAGTAAACACCTGGCAGAGAGCGCAGCACACTCCTGATGTTGTTTCATTGTTATCTGAAATACGTTTGGGAACAGGTAAAAATGATTATTGGACCGGTATACGAACAACCAATATTCCAGCAGTCATGGCTGCAGCAGCTGCTGCATCTGGAGCAAACTTGAAGTTGAGTGAAGCCTTCAATTTAGAGGTTCTGAGTACGGGTATAGTCAGTGCAACAGTTAAAAGCAATCATGCTGGAGAAATTGCTGGAATGACAAAGTTGTATGTCAAAATTGGTGGATTTCAATCCACACCACCAACAGGATTCGGGCTTGGACTTCAAAGATTGAGATCTGGCGTATCTACTCAACAAGTTGAACCTGAAAATACTGCATTTGGTGGAATTTTGATTAGTAAATATGTGTCTCTGCTTCAACAATTTGTTAATGCTGCCGAGAGAGGTAGCGAGATTGACAAATCATCGTTTCGAGAAACTTGTTCCCAAGCAACTGCATTACTTCTTTCAAATCTAGTAAGCCAAAGTTTGAATTGTATGCCCTTAGTGTGCAATGTATTCACTGAAACTCAAGCCATCGAGTTTTTTCATTCCAGGATGCAAAATCTAATGTTGAAGGCTTTTCACAACTTCTACGGCTTCTTTGCTGGTGCCCAGCTTACATTTCCACGCCTGATGCAATGGAAACTGGTGTATTTGTTTGGACGTGGTTGGTTTCTGCTGCACCTCAGTTAGGGTCACTCGTTCTTGCTGAGCTTGTTGATGCATGGCTATGGACGATTGATACAAAGAGAGGTCTTTTTGCGTCAGAAGCAAGGTACTCTGGGCCTGTTGCTAGATTAAGGCCTCACCTCGTACCTGGAGAGCCAGAAGGTCTCCCTGAGAGGGACCCAGTGGAACAGATAATTGCTCATAGATTGTGGATTGGTTTTTTCATTGATCGATTTGAGGTAAGTTACTTAATCATTATAGTTTAAAGCGCGTCAGCAATTTACTAAGATTTTAATTTTGTAAATGTTTACTTATTATCTTCTGTAATGCAGGTAGTTCGGCATCATAGTGTCGAGCAACTGTTGCTTCTTGGCAGGATGTTGCAAGGAACTACTAGACTCCCATTGAAATTTTCGCATCATCCTGCAGCCACTGGTACTTTTTTCACCGTCATGCTTCTTGGATTAAAGTTTTGCAGTTGCCGCTTTCAAGGAAATCTACAGAGCTTTAAAACAGGGCTTCAGCTATTAGAAGATCGCATTTATAGGTAGCCAAAACATTTTTTTAATTTCATTTTGAAGAATTCGATGTATATGCTATGCCAGCTTAACTGTTGCTTGGTTATGGACAGGGCATCATTAGGATGGTTTGCTCATGAACCTGAATGGTATGACTTGAATAACACAAGTTTTGCTGAGACTGAGGCTCAATCTGTTTCAGTGTTTGTGCATCATCTCTTACAAGAAGGACAAGATGCCACACTGTCTGATTTAAAAGGTCGGGGGAGCGACAATGGTAGCTCTACAGGAGACATGGTGAGATTTTGTATATTAACAGCACTTTGTATCAAAATGTTACCTTCTGCTCCTCTGGTTACATGTATTGCTAGAAATATTTTGTAACATAACACGTTCTTAAATCTGCTCCAATTTGTTTTTGATAATCTGTAATAATAATGATTGGCAGTTAGATCACCTTCACCCCGTCTGGGGCCGGATGGAGAATTATGCTTCTGGGCGAGAAAAACGGAAACAGCTGCTACTGATGCTAAGTCAGCATGAGGCAGATAGGCTTGAAGTTTGGGCCCATCCTACGAATACCAAGTAGTCTCTCGAAATTTTGGCCTTTTTGGATGCTCATGTTAGTAAATTGTCACGGAGATCTGTGGTATATTATTATACTGAGTTAACTGTCCGCTCTCCTGTTTCTGGTATAACAGGGATAATTCATCTCCGCGGCCTAAAATCAGCTCAGACAAATGGATTGAATATGCTAGGACTGCCTTTGCAGTGGATCCCCGGATTGCTTTGTCATTGGCATTTAGGTTCCCAACAGTATCTTCCTTAAAGGGAGAATTAACTCAGCTAGTTCAGGTAAATCATTGCTTTGTTGAACTCCATAACCACTTCACCAACGAATCTATGAAGGACCACAATATCTTTAACTGCACTCAAGAAAGTTCAGGATATGTTTTTGTTCCGAGGAAGTAACTAAAGCTCCATCCCATTACTTTTATCTCTACTGTCCACTGCTGCTAATTTCATTTTCTTTATTCTCCTCCCTCTCCTGTAGGCTCATTTGCTGGAAATCCGATCCATTCCTGAAGCATTGACATATTTTGTCACTCCGAAAGCAGTTGATGAAAATTCCCCTCTTTTACAACAATTGCCACACTGGGCTGCTTGTTCAATTACACAAGCGTTGGAGTTTCTCACTCCTGCATACAAGGGCCATTCACGTGTGATGGCCTATGTTCTTAGGGTTTTGGAATCCTATCCTCCTGAACGTGTAACTTTCTTCATGCCTCAGCTGGTCCAAGCCCTTCGATACGATGATGAGGTGAGTTACTCGTGGGTCAAATGTGGTATTTTCTCAGTGGCCAATGCCTTTTTGTTCAGGCAGCGTACAAAAGCTAGTTGTTTGCTTTTTTATTAGGGTTCCTGATTCAGATGATATCATATCTTATTTGTCTCACAGAAATTGGTTGAAGGATATTTGCTCAGGGCAGCACAGAGGAGTGACCTGTTCGCCCATATTTTGATATGGCATTTGCAGGTGTGACGATATTATATACTCATTTGATCCTTTAAAAGAAAACTTCAAATCAGATCTTAAACATACCATAGATAAAACATGAATCATATTCAATACTTGTTATGAATGCTAGATTCTGATGCTCTTATTTCCCCTTGATTGGCAGGGTGAGACATCTGAAGAGCTTTCAAAGGATGGACTTAATGCAAAGGTCTGTAATTAAGATTTAAAATTCTCACGAGGAGTTTACATTTTCTAATCAATTTAGACTCGGCAAAATAAATTATGTTCCAGATAAGGAAACAGTGTGCTTTGGGACCCGTCACAGTTGGCAAGGCTATAGGCCCCCACCTGAACTAGTTTCTTTTCAACGAAACCCTGCAGTTTTGCTTTCAATCATCTTTGAAGGAGAAGGTTTTTTTCGTGTGAAAACCTAAAGTAGAGTTACAGCTTTTTTTAAGAGGCTTTGTGGTGCAATAAGGCCACTTAGAGAAAAAAACTGTATTTTGGGCCAAGGCCCAATGATCTTTAAGATCACTTTAATATATCAAAAAAATCATCTTTTATGGAATAATCATATTTGCAGCTATATCATTTTGCAGTTTTAAGTGTAATCCATAATTATCAACGCTTAGGATTCTTGTTATACTAATCTATTCTTGTTATTTCTGTTACTGAACTCTCTTGTATTTTCTTTGTTTCCACCAAAAATAGAGTATTGCATTTGAAGAGCTACTTCCAGTTGTTAGGCAGAAGATAATTGATGGCTTTACCTCCAATGCTCTTGAATTGTTTAAGAAAGAATTTGACTTTTTTGACAAAGTCACATCGATATCGGGTGTGCTTCTTCCTCTTCCAAAGGATGAAAGGCGAGCTGGCATACGCAGGTACAATCTCCCCATATACAGTGGCAATGCATTCATAAGAATGTAACAAGTATTAAGTCTGCAGCATTTTCTTACTGCAGGGAGTTGGAAAAAATTCAAGTAGAGGGAGACGATCTTTATCTACCAACTGCCCCTTCCAAATTAGTCAGGGGTATTCGAGTTGATAGTGGTATACCTTTGCAGTCAGCAGCTAAAGTTCCTATCATGGTCACCTTTGATGTGGTTGATCGATATGGAGACAGACACGAGATAGTGCCGCAAGCTTGCATTTTCAAGGTACTCGATTCATGTCTGCCGGATGTGGCTCACATGAAAAGTGATGAATGAGATATTATAAATCAACCTGTAATTATGATGGCCAAGTCATTAAGTCTCGTCTTACAGGATATCATACAATCACTGCTTTTTCACGAAGTGCTATGCACAACCTTATCATATTCAATTTATTTTCTGATATTTGGATGTTTTCTTTAGGTTGGAGATGATTGTCGCCAGGACGTTCTAGCCTTGCAAGTAATTGCACTTCTTAGAGACATATTTGATGCAATTGGGCTAAATTTGTATTTGTATCCCTATGGAGTTCTTCCAACTGGTCCAGGAAGAGGAATAATAGAGGTAAACTGATAGCATCTACTGTCTATTCTACACTGAGAGTTAGAGACCTAACTACTTTTGGGATCTTGTATTCAGAACGGAAAAATTTACAAACTTTATAACCTGCTGCTTTGACATTAGAATTTCAAGAGTAGTTATTTACCTCCAAAATTGCAAACTTGATTACCAAAAAAATTGCACCAAGAAAGAAAATCATTCTTAGATTCGGCCAATATAGACTGTTGTAATGGTAGCTTGGTATGCAGTGTAGCATGTCTAATGTGCTGTGGGACAGGTGGTTCCTAATTCTCGTAGCAGAAGTCAGATGGGTGAAACAACTGATGGTGGTTTGTACGAGATCTTTCAACAAGATTTTGGTGCAGTTGGCTCATCAAGCTTTGAAGCTGCACGTGAGAACTTCATTATAAGCAGCGCCGGTTATGCAGTTGCAAGCCTCTTACTTCAGCCAAAGGATCGGCATAATGGGAACCTCCTGTTTGACAAGTACAGTCCACCACCTTATTCAACAGCATGTTTGTTATGTGTGCCTTTCAGTCCTCTCCTAAATTCTCTTATGAGCTTAAACTCTTTTGTTGTTAGGATGAACAAGATTTACTTTTGTATCATAAGAAAACTGACATGCTACTTGACCTTAACAGCGCAGGAAGGCTTGTGCACATTGATTTTGGTTTTATACTGGAGACGTCACCTGGTGGTAATATGCGTTTTGAAAGTGCTCACTTCAAACTGAGTCATGAAATGACTCAGTTGCTTGATCCATCCGGAGTGATGAAGAGCGACACTTGGTACCAGTTTGTTGGGTAAGTTATATATTGCACCTAAATCATTTACTGAAACAACATCTCCTTTGGTACATGACCATCCCATGCGTGTTTTATACTACACAGCTTGTGCGTCAAAGGGTATCTAGCTGCTCGTCGATACATGGATGGCATCATCACCACTGTGGAAATGATGATAGACAGTGGATTGCCCTGTTTCAGCAGGGGAGATCCTATTGGCAACCTTCGCAAGAGGTTCCATCCAGAAATGTCAGATCGGGAGGCTGCCAATTTCATGATCAAAGTATGCGCGGACGCCTACAACAAATGGACAACTTCTGGGTACGACTTGATTCAATATTTACAACAAGGCATTGAGAAGTAACTTTTAGTTATCCAAAGGATGTAAACTTCCTCCATTCCTTGGTTTTGATTGTATATGACAGTGAATCAATTGCTATTTATATACCTATAGCAGAGCTAGAGACGAGTGAGAGAGGTTTGTTGAGTTAATATTGCAATTGCTGGAACGGACTTCAGGTTTTGTAATGTAAATGTAAAGAGGCTAGTAGCGTTCGGACATGGAGAGGATGGACAGTACCAAGTAATCAGGCAAACTTCCTAATTAACTTGAACCTCTTCGTCAGCGTCTTACCTTCCTCTCTTCAGCGCATCATAAGAGGACTCCAAACCGCGATACCCGCAAAAGAAAGAAAGCTCCACCTTGTTGGACGTCTGTTATCTGAAAATAAATTTATTTCATGCAGATCTAACAATAATAAACCGTTTCAGCAGTGATGTTAATTAACCAACATGCATATATAAATCTGAACATGCATATATGAATCTGAACATGCATATATGAATCTGAACGAATACAGTTATCAGAATCTGATACAAACAAACAGATATTAAAAGGACAGCAAACCGAGTTGGTGATTCAGTCACGTCGTTGACGCTGTCCTTAAAGCTGATTTGCCTCCCGTGCTGGATTTGACGGCAAAAAGCTTCCCAGGATAAAAGAACCTCAGCAAGCGCGTTGAGCACTGTAGCCTTGCTGATCGAACCTATTCGATCTTCTGCTATCACAGATCGGAAAAAACAAGAGACGAGATGTGTAGGAGTGTTGTATTGTGTGTGTTTTGAACTGAAGCGCAGGCTTCTTTATATAGTCGAGAGGAGAAACCGTTTTGCTGCTGGCTTTTTGGAAAAGATATGAACTGTCTTGTTTATCCGAACGCAACAGTCCAAGTTCTTATCTCGAAAAATCAGCAACCGCCTCCAACAGCTTTGACTGACTCAGTCTCGCTGAAGACTTGCTCTTGTTCGGTTTAATTATGCAAAACCGAAATTAGAATAACCAAAAACGAACCGCGCAACCCGCTGAGAAAATTGACGGCATTCACCCGGATGATGTGGGCGCGCACAAGACAGGCCAAATTCGACGTCGTCGACCGGATGATTCCCCCCCCCCCCCCCTGCGCACGCCCGCGAAGGCATTTTGGAAGAGTTTCTTTTAACAACTTAACAAGCTTGTTATGGAAATCATATATGAACAAACATTGTTCCCATTTGGCCTCCAATGTGGGATATAAGACTTTCACACAAGTGAAATCCAACCCATATCAATCCCTACCAAGGTCAAGTTCCATGGTTTTTGGCACTACTTTGAGCATCAATTACTCATTCGATTTAGCTTCGTTTTTGGCGATTCAATACTTGATTTCATACCTCACACGTCAAGGTATTTTAATCTAATTTTGTCAACAAGATTGGAGGTGTTCTCCACGCTCAATTTTAGGTCTCAAATGTGGCGCACCACCATTTTCTTCAACCCACTACAAACACATTTTCCAACAATCCCCCACATGAAGAAAATCGAGTGGTGAAATCAAATAAAACAATAATCCTCGATAATCAACTCGACACGAAGTGGTGATAGCTTCTACGGATAATATCTGCACAGGATAGGTAGGTTACCCCTTTGAACCTTCCATTGAGATAACATGATCTCTTTACTGACTATTCAGTAGACTTGATGTCTTTGAACTGTTCGTCTTATACTGTAAACGAAATCAAGTTTCCACAGATATTATCCTGATCTTATTCAGTTCTTACTGGTGGGCTCATTTTGGTCGTGATACCCCTTTCCTGGTTCTGCAAGAGTTTCTAAAGAATTAAGCCCTTTGAATTCTCCTTTGAAGCGACCCCACTTCTCTCTCACATAGGTGATTCTTTCTTAAAGTAATCCTGCATTACCCATTTGAATCTCACTATTCAAATTACTAGAATCATTAAAAGCTTCGAGCTTAGCCTCGTGCAGGAGTCACTGTTTTATCTGGGAATAGGATTGGGGTGTTACCCCCCACAGTGACCTCACACAGTCTTAGCAGGTAGGTTGTCCCTTTGAACCAAGTTCTTGGGATCTCCAGTCATCATGGTAGGGTTTTCCTTTGCCTCAACTTTTATAGCCCAAGGGCTTAAGCCTATGCTTTGATGTTAGCAATCAAAAGGCTTTAGTCCCATTCCCTTAGTTGTCTTCTCTACTTGGTCCCTATTTAACCCTTTGGTTAACGGATCCGATATATTTTCTTTGGACCTCACGTAGTCAATGCTTATGACTCCGGATGAGAGAAGTTGTCTTATGGTATTGTGTCTTCGACGTATGTGCCTAGACTTACCATTATACATGACATTCTGTGCCCTACCAATTGTTGATTGATTATCGCAATACACACATATTGGTGGCACAGGGTTTTTCCAACCAGGAATATCCTCTACAAAATTCCTTAACCACTCTGCTTCTTCGCCGCATTTATCTAATGCCACGAACTCAGCTTCCATCGTGGATCTGGTTATTAGAGTTTGTTTCGAGGATTTCCATGACACGGCTGCACCTCCCAAAGTGAATACATATCCACTAGTGGCCTTTGAGTCTTGTATATCAGATATCCAGCTTGCATCAGTGTAACCTTCAATGACTTCCGGATATCTGGTATAATGTAGACCGTAATCACGAGTAAATCGTAGATACTTCAGTACTCTCACGATGGCTTTCCAGTGTTCATAACCTGGGTTACTCGTATATCTTGCAAGCCTACTCACACAATAAGCAATATCAGGTCTAGTACAATTCATCAAGTACATTAGACTGCCTATTACTTTTGAGTATTCCACTTGAGAGATACTCTCCCCTTTGTTTTTAGACAGATGGTGGTTCATATCTATAGGAGTTTTATAAACTCCTACACTATCTTTCCCAAATTTGTCTAAAATCTTATCAACGTAGTGTGCTTGGCTTAAGACAAATCCATCTGCCGTCCTTGTGATTTTAATCCCTAAAATTACATCGGCCAGACCTAAGTCTTTCATATCAAACCTTGAGTTTAACATGGACTTAGTAGATTTAACCATTTCTTCATTGTTTCCCACAATGAGAATATCATCGACGTATAAGCACAAAAGCACATACCCGTGTTCAGTGTTTTTGCTATATACACATTTGTCACACTCGTTGATTTTGAATCCATTTGACAATATCACTTTGTCAAATTTCTCATGCCACTGTTTTGGTGCCTGTTTCAGACCATAGAGAGACTTAACAAGTTTACAGACTTTTCTCTCTTGTCCTGGCGCTTTACAACCCTCAGGTTGTTCCATATATATCTCTTCTTCAAGATCTCCATTCAAGAAGGCAGTCTTCACATCCATTTGATGAATTTCTAAATTGCGCAGAGCTGCAATTGCAATTATCATCCTTATAGATGTGATCCTTGTCACAGGTGAGAATGTATCAAAGTAGTCTAGACCTTCCTTTTGTCTATATCCTTTGATCACAAGTCTCGCTTTGTACTTTTCAACAGTACCATCAACTTTCATTTTCTTAGTAAAAATCCACTTTGAATCAAGTGGCTTACATCCCGGAGGAAGATTAACTAACTCCCAAGTATGATTTTGCATAATGGAGTCTAGTTCACTTTTTATGGCTTCTTTCCATATAGGGCCATCAACAGAGCTTATAGCTTCATTATATGTAGGAGGTCCCGCCTCAACCATAAAGGTTACAAAATCAGGTCCAAACGAATTTTCAACCCTTGCTCTTTTGCTTCTTCTTGGTTCCTCCACATTTGTATCATCCTCGGATACTTCTTCTTGTTGGTGATACATTTCAGTAGTATCTTCACCTATCTCATAAGGTGAACTCGCTGGTTTTTCTTTATAAGGAAACCGATGTTCAAAGAACGAAGCATTCTTAGACTCTATAATTGTGTTCTTGTGTATATCAGAGTTTTTAGACTCATACACAATGAACCTATACGCATTACTATTATGCGCATAGCCTATAAAGACACAATCAACTGTCTTTGGTCCTATCTTCATTCTTTTAGGACCGGGAGCCATTACTTTCGCTAAGCATCCCCACACTCGCAAGTGTTTGTAAGCAGGTTTTCTCCCTTTAAATAATTCATAGGGAGATTTCTCCTTCCTTTTTCGGGGTATTCGATTTAGCAGATAGTTAGCCGACAAAACGGCCTCCCCCCACATTGACTGGGGTAACCCTGAACTAAGTAACATCGCATTCATCATTTCTTTGATAGTGCGATTCTTACGTTCAGCTACACCATTCGATTGAGGAGAATAAGGTGGTGTAACCTCATGTATGATTCCAGTTTGTGCACACAGTGCCCCAAATGGTTCTACATATTCACCACCACGATCACTTCGTAGCCTTTTAATCTTTTTATTTAGTTGGTTTTCCACTTCCAACTTATACATGGCAAATTTCTCTACTGCTTCATCCTTGCTCTTTAGCAAGTATATTGAACAATATTTTGTACTGTCATCTATGAAAGTCACAAAATATTTATTTCCACCTCTTGTTGGCATGAATTTCAAGTCACATAGATCACTATGTATTAAGTCAAGGGGTTCAGTGTCTCTTTCAACACTATGAAATGATGTTCTTGTTAGTTTTGCTTCAACACAAATTTCACACTTGTGTTCGGAATCAAATTGAAATTTTGGTATACAGTCCAATTTCATTAGATTCCTTATCGAGTCATAATTCACATGACCTAATCTACCATGCCATAAATTAGATGACTCAAGCAAGTAAGCGGAAGAATTTTTATTGATAGAATTGATAGCAATTACATTGAGTTTCCACATTCCATCCTTCACGTAACCACGTCCCACATACATGCCGTTCTTTGAAAGAACGACCTTCTGGGACTCAAACACCATCTTAAAACCATGACTCGTAAGTAAGGTTCCAGACACTAAATTCTTCCTGACATCAGGCACATATGAAACATTGGTCAGTTTCAGCTCCTTGCCCGACGTCATCTTCAACATCACACTTCCTTTTCCCTTGACTTCTGAGGTGGCCAAGTTGCCCATGTACACCTTCTCTCCATTTTCAGTCAACTTCAGCTCAGAGAAGGCATTCTTGTCAGAGCAGATGTGGTGGGTTGCTCCAGTATCCAGCCACCACTCCTTGGGGTTGGAATCCACCAGACTCAGCTGAGAAATCACAGCCACTAGTTGCTCTTCATCTCCCTCGGCGACATTCGCCTTCTTCTTCTTTGGAGCTCTACAATCAGCAGATCGGTGACCCTCTTTGTCACAATTGAAGCACTTTCCAGCAAACTTCGGCTGTGCTTTCTTCTTGATAACCCTACTCTTGGGTCCAAGCTTGTTTAAGGGCTTCTTCCCTTTAGAGCTAGCACCATGCTCCACTATGTTAGCCCTTTCTGAAGGCAGCTTTGTCCTCTTATCAGAGAGTCGATTGTCCTCTTCATTCTTGAGGCGAATCACCAGGTCTTCCATAGACATTTCCTTCCGCTTGTGCTTAAGGTAATTCTTGAAGTCCTTCCACCCTGAAGGCAGCTTCTCAATTACTGCAGCAACCTGGAATGGTTCATTCACTACCATTCCTTCAGCGTTCATCTCATGCATGATCAACTGCAAGTCATGCACTTGACTGGTCACAGTCTTCGAATCCACCATTGAGAATTCGAGGAAGCGTCCCACCAGGTACTTCTTGGAGCCAGCATTCTCTGTTCGGTACTTCCGATCAAGCGCCACCCAAAGGTCCTTAGCTGAACTTTTGGATTTGTACACCTTGTACAACACGTCATTAAGACAGTTCATCACATAATTGCGACAAAGATACTCAGCATCTTTCCATGCATTGTATGCAAAGAGCACTTGATTGTCCGCCTCACCCTCAGCCACCGTAGGTGTCTCCTCGGTCAGATACCGGGACAACCCTAATTGGGAGAGGTAGAAATGCATCTTAGGCTGCCATGTAGTGAAGTTCAACCCAGTGAACTTCTCAGGCCTTTCAGCTGCCATAACTGCAGCAGGCACTTGTGCCACCATAGCATTTGGAACTGGACCCGCAGGTCCATTCCCGGCCGGAGCCATCAGTGGGGTAGTCGCAGCCGACTCAGCAGCATCCTGGTGATGTTGGACACCTTCCATGTCCACAGATTGAACATTGTTTTGTCCTTGTTCAGAATTCATTGCGACAACAGAGACAGATCGAGTTGGTATGAAATATTTTTCAGATAATAACGAAGCAGAATTCAGCTTTAAGAATGTTGGACGTCTGTTATCTGAAAATAAATTTATTTCATGCAGATCTAACAATAATAAACCGTTTCAGCAGTGATGTTAATTAACCAACATGCATATATAAATCTGAACATGCATATATGAATCTGAACATGCATATATGAATCTGAACGAATACAGTTATCAGAATCTGATACAAACAAACAGATATTAAAAGGACAGCAAACCGAGTTGGTGATTCAGTCACGTCGTTGACGCTGTCCTTAAAGCTGATTTGCCTCCCGTGCTGGATTTGACGGCAAAAAGCTTCCCAGGATAAAAGAACCTCAGCAAGCGCGTTGAGCACTGTAGCCTTGCTGATCGAACCTATTCGATCTTCTGCTATCACAGATCGGAAAAAACAAGAGACGAGATGTGTAGGAGTGTTGTATTGTGTGTGTTTTGAACTGAAGCGCAGGCTTCTTTATATAGTCGAGAGGAGAAACCGTTTTGCTGCTGGCTTTTTGGAAAAGATATGAACTGTCTTGTTTATCCGAACGCAACAGTCCAAGTTCTTATCTCGAAAAATCAGCAACCGCCTCCAACAGCTTTGACTGACTCAGTCTCGCTGAAGACTTGCTCTTGTTCGGTTTAATTATGCAAAACCCGCTGAGAAAATTGACGGCATTCACCCGGATGATGTGGGCGCGCACAAGACAGGCCAAATTCGACGTCGTCGACCGGATGATTCCCCCCCCCCCCCCCCTGCGCACGCCCGCGAAGGCATTTTGGAAGAGTTTCTTTTAACAACTTAACAAGCTTGTTATGGAAATCATATATGAACAAACATTGTTCCCATTTGGCCTCCAATGTGGGATATAAGACTTTCACACAAGTGAAATCCAACCCATATCAATCCCTACCAAGGTCAAGTTCCATGGTTTTTGGCACTACTTTGAGCATCAATTACTCATTCGATTTAGCTTCGTTTTTGGCGATTCAATACTTGATTTCATACCTCACACGTCAAGGTATTTTAATCTAATTTTGTCAACAAGATTGGAGGTGTTCTCCACGCTCAATTTTAGGTCTCAAATGTGGCGCACCACCATTTTCTTCAACCCACTACAAACACATTTTCCAACACACCTTTCGTTAGTGTTCGACTATGACAGATATCACCACCACCCTATTCATCGCCACACCCACACATGCTCATCCCCTGCATCCAAGTGAAAAACATAGCATAGCACAACAGCACAGCTATATTGTAGGCAGGGCCGGTTCAAGAGGTTGGTTAGGAGGTCTCAAACAAAATACAATTTTTTTTTTTGATTCATAAGTGGTAGTTAGTCACCAAAAAACGAGATCCGTGAAGGTTCGGAACACTGAGAGTCCGAACCTTCTAATAAGCAACTAGCAAACCTTTTTATTCCAATTACTTTTTCTTTTTATATTAAAAGATGTTAATACGGGGCCTAATTTATTCCTAAAACGAACCTTTTTTTGCGTTAGAAAAATATCAAATTCAAATGGAGGCACTTGCATTGCAAACCTTTTTTCTGTAATTTTCTTTTCCAAAACTGAACTATTACATTTGATCTTCGAAACCTGCATTTTATATCTTCAGAAATAATCCTAGCCCTTTAAAATCAAAACAAAACTGTAGGGAATAAAAGTTAAAATATGAATTGTTCATTGTACACTTGAGCCAAAAGGTACTGTTTATGCCAATAAGTTCGATTTTGAACAAATGACGACCATAAATGCAAAACAAAAAATCCCCAGCAACTTAGGTAAAAGCTTTCAAGTAGAAACTAACAACTATGACCACAGCTATGTTTTAAAGTACAGAAAAAAAAAGGCTATTAATAAGTTTTCTTCTGATGCAAGCATAAGTAACGGACAAGACAAATCTGTGTTCAGGGGGGGGCGGAATGTACGTAGAGACAAACGAACACCTGTTCTTCAACTGCCAGAATGTCGATGCTATTGGTAAATTCCTTTCCATTATAGGTTTGACAGTATATTGGAAGAATTGGGAAGATGTGATTAGTTGGAAGCAAGTAAAGGTTTGGAGGGTGCAGGGCGCAATGGGATATTTGTTTCTTTCTAATATATGCAGCAGTGTACGAAATATGGAGGACGGGGAATGAGTAGATCTTATGAGAATTGAGTTATTTGATGAGAAATAAGAATTAAATTTAGATATTCATTCTAACAAATCAGATTAAATGTAATTAATAATACAAAACTGTTTAATTAATCATATTAAATTAAAATCAGGGGCAAATTAGTCATGTTCCTAATTTCTTCTTCTTCTGCTTCGATCCATGGACAAACCCACAAATCCATCGCAGCGGCGATTTTCCGATCTCACTTCCCTCTCCGGACTTGGTAGCTGTTTTCTCTCAACTGTCAAGTGGGGCCGTCCAGCACTTTCTCCGCCCCGGTGGCGCTGTCATCCTCCTGCACGTCCGTCCCACCAGCGTCCTCTACGTACGGTGCCTACTGAGGATCTATAGACATGTCGATCGAAGGTTAGGTCATTAAATCAATTGCGGCGGTGAGAATAAACCCTAGAGAAGCGAAGAGCATAGATGGCGGTCGGTAAAGTGGGTTTGGTATTCTTATTCGGTTCGTTTCATGATTATGATCGTTGGATGATGTCGTCATGAGGAGAAGTTCGTGGATGATCGATTCTTCATGATCTACAAAGGGCAGAAGCAGTTCAGGGCAGTGTTTCTGCGGTGGCTTTTTTTTCCAAGTTAAGGACGACATGTATTACGTATTATTGGTAGTTCTAAAGTTATAATTCGTATCAGGTATGGGAATGCATGGCTGCATATAATTTGTAGGATATATAAGTCGTAGTTATTAAGTTATAATTCGTATCGGGTAAGTGAATGCATGACTTGCATATAATTCGTAGGTTTCGGCATATAATTCGTAGGTTTCGGCATATAATTAGTATCGAATTTGCTTTGTTGGCGTGGAGCTTGTAAGCTTCGAGGAAGGGATAGCAACTGTAGATTTCATTTCGCTCCACATGCCTTTAACTCCCATGACGTCGAAAATGCTGAATGATGACACTTTTGCGAAGATGAAGAGAGGAGTCAGAATTATCAATGTTGCCCGTGGTGGAGTGATTTGATGAAGATGTACTGGTGAAGGCGTTGGACGCAGGAATTGTGGCTCAGGTACAATACAACACTTGTTTTTATCGTTTTTATGACCAAGTGTGTTGATGTTTTATGAAACTAAATTTTCTTTGATGGTAGGCTGCACTGGATGTTTTCACTAAAGAGCCACCACCTCCAGCAGACATCAAATTGGCTAGACATGAGAAAGTAACTGCCACTCCTCATCTTGGCGCTAGCACAATGGAAGCTCAGGCATATTTTTTCTGAGCAATTTTGAATGGAAGATTTTGTGATGCAGTCAATATTTTGAAACCAAAGAAAGAGTTTGCGTTGTTTGAGAGCAAGTGGGGAGGGTGGTGAAGATGAGGCAACCAAGGTGGTTAGAATTCAGAAACCCAAGAAAGAGTTTGCGTTGTTTGAGACTGGGCCCTTTGAGCCGCTTGTGTTGTCATCTGAAGGCGACTTGCCTGTTGTGCAGGTAAGGTTTGATTCATCAAGTTACAGTCTTTTTGGTGTTCTGATGATTGCCTTTCTTGATCAATTTATGGGAGAGTTCACACTGAGATTGTGTTTAGGTTCTGGCATCTATGATCTATCAACCGTAGATTGCTTGCACATCAGAGGGAGCTCTGTAGGCTGTACAAGAATAATCATGGAGGTGGTTTGATTCATATGTATATGTCTGGTATTGTCTCCCAGGTTTTGGCAACTTTCGTTCTCGAGGAAGAGATGGGTATGGAAACCGGTGGTAGCAGGTGGCACTGATAGCTTGCATAGTCTCATGACTCTTGACATGGTATTGAAAATTGATGAAGGTAAAGTTCAAGACAACAGGATAATATAATCTTCTGAGTTTCGAATACAAGAGCGTGGGAATGCTTCTGTAGTCTGTAGTCTGTACACATCTTTCAAGTTCAAAGCTCTTGGAAAGCTCAAAGCTCCAAGCGTTATGCTGCTCGATCATCAAGATGGCATCCTTCACGGCTTCTTCTTTTTCCTTCTTTTCGAAAGAAACATTCATAGCTGACAACTGAAAACCTTTGAAGTTGGATCTTTCTAGTTTTTCATGGTTGCGTACTATTATCGAAGACTCGGTGTCAATGTTAAGCAGTGCCCTGCGTACTGGTTTATCTCTAAATGTTAAGAGTTCACATAATTCGTAGTCTAATTAATATAATTCGTAGTTTTTTTTACTGTGAATTATGAGACTACCCTGTATGAAGTAACATTATGCGTAGTTTTGTTATCCTACGAATATTATGTACTTGGTACTTGCTTAATAACTAAAATGCGTAGCAATTACGTACAAAATTTGTAGCAATCATGATTCGGTACTTTGCGACTAAAATGCGTAGCAATTACATACAAAATTTGTAGCAGTTGGTGCTTAATGACTAAAATGTGTAGCAATTACAAACAAAATTCGTAGCAGTCATGTTTTGGTGCTTAATGACTAAAATGTGTAGCAATTACATACAAAATTCGTAGCAGTCATGTTTAGGTGCTTTACGACTAAAATGCGTAGCAATTACATACAAAATTGGTAGCAATCATGTTTTGTTGCTTTGCAATTAAAATGTGTAGCAATTACACACAAAATTCGTAGCAATTTAGAGTTTTTATTTGACTAAAATATTCGATCTTGATCGCAATGGTGGCACCCCAGCGTCTCAAAGACCTCCAATCTCATCCATCAAACAAGACATGTGTCGATTGCTCGCAGAAAAATCCACAATGGGCATCCGTCTCTTACGGCGTCTTCATGTGTCTCAAATGCTCAGGGAAGCACCGCGGCCTCGGCGTCCACATCAGCTTTGTCCGCTCCATCACCATGGATTCCTCAGCGTCCACATCAGCTTCGTCCGCTCAGGGAAGCACCACGGCCTCGTCGTCCACATCAGCTTCGTCCGCTCCGTCTTCATGTGTCTCGAATGCGCAGGTGATTATTTGATTCCCAGATTACCCTTTAACATAATATTTAATCGTTTTTAATAACGAATTATGAAGAATATAGGATTAAATATTATCCTTAGATCTAATTAAATGTAAGGTTCAAATCTGTTCTCATTTCTTATGATATTGGCACTTCTCAGGGAATCGTACCCGACGGGGAATTATCGCATATTTAAAAAAGAAGACATCTCAAACTTTCAGACGCGTAGTCATGTTCAAAGGTTGATAAGGGCTAAGTTGGAGATTGTAAAGAAGACAAAGAAAGGAGCGGCAGCTCTGGCTTGGTTCATCCAAGTTGTTTGACATTGCTGTCATTGCAGGGCTACTATTTATTTTCAAACAGTCTTCTGGTTTGTGGATCTATTTTTTGAGCTGCTGTTATTGGTTGTAAAGACTCTTGGCCTGTATTTTGTATTTTGTAGCTTCTGGCATGTTAGTCTATTTTATTGTTTTGCTGCTTTCTTGTTGTGGATAGTTGTAATGTTTTGCAGCATCTTTGTTGTGGTCAGTAGGTTGTGTAAAGCATTTTCTTACTTTTGAATGAATACACCAATTCTTCAACAAACAAAAAACAGGCAAGACAAACCAGGAGGCTGCTCATTCGGGACACTTTTTGTAAATAAAAAAAATCAAAACGGACTTATTTAAAAAGAAATAATATATGCGAGAGTATAAACGTCCAAAAAAATAACGTTAAGTATGAACATTATCAAATTACTCTGAAAATTATCAGAATACTCTGAAAATTATTAAATTACTCTGAATATTATCATATTACTCTGAACATTATCAAATTACTCTGAAAAATAACTTTGAACATTATCAAATAACTTTGAACATTATCAAATTACTCTGGAAAATAACTTTGAACATTATCACTCTACTCTGAACATTATCAAATAACTCTGAACATTATCAAATAACTCTGAACATTATCAAATAAATCTGAACATTATCAAATAACTCTGAACATTATCAAATTACTTTGAACATTATCAAATAACTCTGAACATTATCAAATTACTTTAGACATTATCAAATTACTCTGAACATTTTCAATTTACTCAGAACATTATCAAATTACTCTGAAAAATAACTCTGAACATTATCAATTACTCTGAACTTTATGCTTTGAATTAAAATTAATTAATTATAAAAATATCACAAGACTATTTTGCCACTCCGTATTGGATTATCAAATTTCGACAAATATGTCATGTGTCAACTTCTGAGGAGGTTTTTGGTTTTATAAATAAATAAGTTTTTACCTAATATCTACCCTATTACTTACTAAATAATAAATTGGTGCGGTTCAGGTAAAAATCAGCTTTATATATGAAAACTAAAAACTCAATTTCAAGCTGACACGTGTCCAATTTTGCCGAAATCATTGATAAAACACGGAGGGGCATTATAGTCATTGCACATAATGATCAGACTTAACTTGGAATGATCAAACTTAACTTGTAATGATCAGACTTAACTTGGAATGATCAAACTTAAAATGATCAGACTTATGTTTTGAGTTTAATGCTTGCATTCAATTACATTTCAGCGTTCCATTAACTCCCTTATTTGATGTTCTTGGCATGAGTACAGATTTCCGCAATAGTTTCATTTTTACTAGGACTTGAGCGCGCAGAACATATCCAGATCTTTACTGGAGATGTAGTTCCTTGTAAAAAGCCCGATCTCGTAAGCTATTTATTCTTAAACGTATTCTGTTTAAGTTTTATATGGCCCTGCAGTGAGTTGGATGGTCCTGTAGACATCCCAAAGTTTCTTCTTAAATACTATCACACAGATTGCAACATTCTTACATAATGTGACAATCACAGAGTGTACACCTAAACCTCTTTTTGCAAATTGTTTGTGTTGTAATTTTATAAATAATAAAAATCTTATCAACAACTTGTCATTTAAGGTAGTGAATGATCATAATTAAATTGATAATGTCCAGACTTAAAATGATAATGATCAGACTTAACTTATGCATCTGTTAAGTTTGGATAATTTTTAGTACGTTTATACTCTCGTATCTGTTATGTATTTTTAAATAAGTTCATTTTATTTATTTTTATTTACAAAAGCGCCACTAATTATGATTGATCGAGAGTGTCACGTGTCAAATTTTTTTTATTAATAAATTGGGTGATTATCAATAACTTTGTATCATCTTTATAAATTAGTGAAAGTGTCGTTTTTTTATTGTATTGAAAATCAAGTTCTCTCGCGGTTTGTAGCTTGAAAAATCTTGTAGCTTTCTGCTAGGGTTTTTGAAAAACCAATCTCCACAAGCCATCATCAATGAAGAGAAATTGCAGTCGTCGAAAGGCGCAAGCCAAAGCGCATAAGCATCATCGACTACTTGCTTGAAGATGTATTGAGCCAAATACTGAGCCACCTCGATCACTTCGACCTGAAATCGACCTCCCTCGTCTGCAAATTATTCTGTTCCCTCTCGAGCCCCCTCGTCCGCGAACTGACCCTTGGAAACTCATCCGACTTCCAGGGGCTGTTCAAAAGGTTTCCGGGCGTGAAGAATATCGGTATCTACAACTTCCCTAACTTAGATATAGTCTTGTTGGGAAAAAACACCAATCTACCCCATTTCACACTCAAATCACCCATATACCCAACTCAAACTCAAATCACCAATTTATCCCACTTTTTAATGATTCCGATTTGTGTCGTACCGGAATTAGGGTTTTTGGCTAATTCCGGTTTATTTCCAACCGGGACTCTTCGGAAAACGGAGACGTGGCGTACCGGAATCGTTCCACATCAGACATTTCTACGAATTCCGGTATAGGACATACCGGAATTATCCAAAACCCTAATTCCGGTTTGTGTCGTACCGGAATCATTAAAAAGTGGGGGTAGATTGGTGATTTGAGTTTGAGTTGGTGACTTGGTGTATAGGGGTGATTTTGGATTGGGGGTAGATTGGTGTTTTTTCCGTCTTGTTGGCGATATCCAATTCCGATTTGAAGCTGGAAAAGTTGCAACTCCCATGTCTTATGGCTGAATATCCTGAAGCACCCACTGTTGAAAACATGTCAACCTCAAGTGTTATCAAAGGTATCAGATCCTTATAGCGGGGTTGGTGTAAGGGCACTGCGCCAGAGCTGCAGGTTGTTGAATTTATAAACCTGTTTCCTTCAATTACTGAGTTGATCACCAGTGGTCATCAATGGACGGACACACTAATTCGCAAGGTTACGTGGAAGCTTCCAAACCTGCGAAAGATCAGTCTCATTTACAACAAAGTTGCGACGGATGAGACTCTTGCTATATTGTGCACCAATTGTCCCAAGTTAGAGAGTATCAATTTCCAAGGGTGTAAGTTCACTCCTGAGTCATTGTATCAATTCTTCTGCAATAATCCGAAGTTGAGCTCAGTATGTTTGCCCGATTTCGACTCGCCTTTAATTTACAACTCCAAAGTGGTGGAATGCATGCAGGTTCTTAAAAATCTCAATCATCTCTCTTTAAAATCTGATCATCTTGAAGATGCAGTCTTGATAGGACTTTCTGAATTGCAGCCTCCATTAAAGAGTTTAGTGATAGATTATTCTTTCACGCATAGGTATACCATGGCCGGATTGTCCCGTCTGTTATCTGCATGTCCAAGTCTAGAGAGTCTTGACATTCACCTCGCGCATTGTAGACATAAAAATTGCAAAACTCAGGATGGGATGATGAGCATAGTTGTGAAGAGACTTCCAAACCTAAAGCACATAACGGTGTAGTCCCATATTGTTTGGCAGGCGACTTTGTTTTCGTTGGTAGAGAACTGTCCGCTGCTTGAAACTATACGACTTATGAGTTATAGCCCTTCCAGGGAAGTATATTGCCATCAAGAGATGGCAAGACTGAAAAAGAAAAATTACAGCATAAAGTTGATTGTGATCCGCCCAAAGGATTCAAACCTTTGGTTACAGTGGATGGTGGAGTCGCACTGCCCAAACTTGAAGAAATAATTATGGATTGCGGATAACATTTTTATGTACTTTTACGGATAGATTTATGCTACATTATATTTTACAAGAATTTGTTCGAGTTTGTCTGTTTCTAAATTTTTTTTATAGTGGGTCACTCATTTTTTTTATTATCCTAAACAATTTTCTGGCAACAGGTGTTTGTGGTATCATCTGCAGGGGAATTAGGTATTCTTAACTTTTTGAAACTGGGAATGGTGCCTTTTAGCAAGCCAGCTTATTAGTAGCTCTTTTCCTTGAATTGACGTTGAGCTTATGAGTGACAATAACTGTTACTGATGTTCTTTCTGCTTTTGGTTTGCCTGAAAAAATTTGATGGCAAGACTTGTCTTGATCATATAGTGGAAGTTTCAATCATAATACTATACTGAACAAATGTGCCTTGTTATTTCAGAGCTAGTTACTAGTCGCATTCATGACATACTAAGGCAAAACTATCATCCGACTTCAGAGCTTTGCCTCCATTGAATTCAAGCTTTCTACTATGCTACACTGTTTCATATTTTTAACTTTTGAATGTGTGTAGTTAGCACTTTTGTGCATTGAGGCATGGTTTTCAGACACATGAGAACCTCGAGCATTTAGCTATCTAAACATTAATCGTTTGTTACTGCAGAAGACTCAGTTTATGGGTCACGCCTCTATGTGCCTCAAGATTCAAGACCTTATCAAGAGGGAAAAAACAGGCTTCATAATGAGGGCGTCGCGATGAACCTTAACTGCTTACAGCGTTGTAAGAGCTTCAAGATCTCAGTTTGCATTTTTGAAACAAAAGTATGATCGAAGCCTGAGGATTGAAGTTTCTGAAGCATAACAATGGTGTTTGGAAATGATATGACCTCAGTCTCTTTAGTCAATAATCAGGGCAAGGGAATTATGATCAAATGTCTAATTACAGAATAAGGTCCATGGCTCCTCTTTGCAGGAACCAAACAGAGGTTAGTAACTGAATAAACTGAGCTTCACGGTGATATACAAACTCAAAAACCTTCATCTTAGTCTTCCGAAAAAAGAAAAATTATAAATCCCTTTTTGCTTTAAAAGAAGATATTGACCTTAAAGGCAAAAGTTCTTTATTGGCACAACTTGAAGTTTCTGGCAAAAGAGACTCCAAATGACAACACCATTACATTACTTACAAACATCTAAAAACCGAGTTTTATAACAGCTTATTTATTTATAAGTACACTAAGCTGGAAAATTAGTGTTGCATATATATATATAGGGGCGCGCTCAAATGTTATGGCTTACTAATGTGTTATGTGTTACGGTGTTCTGATTGGTTGATGAAAAACAAGGAACCAATCAGAGGCGAGGAACACGGTTCTTATGGTGCACCTCACAAGCACGGGGGGTTTATGGGTGAGGGTGCACCGTAGTTACGGTGTTCCTCGCTTCTGATTGGTTCCTTGATTTTCAATAACCAATCAGAAGCTCCGTAACACATAACACATTAATTTGGCCATAACATTTGAGCGCTCCTCTATATATATATATATATATCCAGCGATGTAATTTAGTAACTAAATAAAGCCGTATGTTTAAAGTGAAATACAAATTGATAAACTTAAGATAAATTTTGGAAAATGGCCAACGTATCATGAACTAAAAAAGATACGGCTGTAATTTTAAATTGGATTAATTATCAACAGAGTATTTATGTTTATAAATTTTAGTGAGTGAACTGATACGTACTCAAATATATCAAGTTTAGGGGCTTGAGTACAATTTACTAAAATGGCAATGTGTGGTGTAATATTGGGGTTGAGATCCGGTGAGAAGAGCTTTTTTGGTGAGAAATAGGAAATTATAATATCCATCCAATTAATTAAATCAACGGTCAAGATTAGGCTTGATTATTATTAAAATTTGTATTTTTATAATTAATTAATAAGTAGAAAGGGCAAATTAGGAAGGGAGAAAATAATTAAAAACCCTAATCCCGCTTTTGTCTCGTGCATATCACTAAGCCACGGATTGAAAAGCGACTCGGCAAAATGACGGACGGAGGCGACTCGGCAAAACGACGGACGGAGGCTACTGAAGCGTCAATCGACCGCGCGTATTAATGGCGGCACAGCAACAGCCGGAAAATCGAACATCATCGACGGACGGAGCGACTGACGGTCGAACTGGAAAATACGAGAGCGGCGACCAGAGGAGAAACCCTAAAATTCGACGGACGGACGTGACTGACGGTCGAACGACGGCACGGAATAATGGCGGACGCAGCAAAACAGCCGAAAACATCGACACAGGTTTACGGTACGAAAAAATTAACTCATTCTAGGTTTTAAGCGTGCAGTGAAATCGTCCACGAATGTTATGCTTGTTAACTGCGTAGTTTTTCATTAACATGTCATACATACTGCTTAGCTTTTCAAGCGTAAAATTTTGACAAAACCCCCCATTCACGATTTCATTCATTAACTGTAAACTGCGTAGCATTTCATATATAACTGCGTAGCTTTTCATTTCATACATAACTGCGTAGTTTTTCATTAACTGTGGACTGCTTAGCATTTCATATATAACTGCGTAGTTGCATAGCTTTTCATTTATACATAACTGCGTAACTACGTAGCTTTTCAAGCTTTTCATCAACTATGGACTGTGTAGCATTTCATATATAACTTCGTAGCTGCGTAGCTTTTCATTTCATACATAGCTGCGTAGCTTTTCAATGACTGTAAAATGAGTTCCATGTCATACATACTGCGTAGCTTTTCAAGCGTAAAATTTCAACAAAACCCCCATTCACGATTTCATTCGTTAACTGTAAACTGCGTAATATTTTATATATAACTACATAGCTGCGTAGCTCTTCAATTCATACATAACTGCGTAGCGCAGCTTGTCAATGACTATAAAATGCGTATCATTCAATTAAAATGTGTAACATTTAATTAACAAGCGTAACTTTACATGGATTGTTTCTTTGTTGGTGCACATAGTAGAACTGAGTACCACCTTCACACTCTACCCTGTCTTGATCTGAGATCACCTCAAATGTATTCTACTCTTTTGGTGTGAAACTCTTAACATATGCTTAGCTCCCTTTCACTAGTTTACAGTTTAGAGCGGATCTGCTAGGATTTGATATTTGATTATGAGATGATGATGATGATGATGAAAATTGCGTTTGACTTTTGGAATCAATTTCTATCTCGTTTTTGGTTCAGGTTACTCTTTTCTTCCCGATCCAGCAATCAGTCAGTCAATCCATCGATCTCGGATATGGATCTTCAGGTAATTTTCAGTTTCGATCTTATTTGAGTTTTTTATGCAATTTTGTGAATCGTATATGTGTAGCAGCACATCATGTATTACGTATGTATGTATGCACACTCGTTTTTAGTACTCAAGAAACTATACTTCTATTATAAAATTCGTAATCTTCTACATAAAATGCGTAGCTAACAATTTATAAAATTGCTAAGTCTTTTATTACATATCTACGCATTCGTAGTCTAAATATTTATTCTTTGGTGTGCTGTTACTACGTTATGCATTTTACAAAAATATATATTACAATTGTCATCAGGTTAAGGATTTGTACAAGAAAAAAGAAAGTTATGAGTTTTGTGTTTACAAATAAGAGCTGTCTGCTCAGTGTTGCATTTCAGTTGTTTACAAATAAGAGCTGTCTGCTCAGTGTTGCATTTCAATGACGTTTATGAGCATTTCTCTGCTGTTTTATGTTGTTTGTGAGCTGTTTTATGTTGTTTGTGAGCTGTCTGTTCAGTGTTGGTTGGTTACATTCAAAATGCGTAGCTTTGCATTGAAAATGCGTATATTTGCATTGAAAATGCGTATCATTGTTTCTTATTTAATTGGCTTTCCATTTAAAAGCTTAAAAGTGTTTCTTGGTTAATTGGCTTTGAATTTTAATTGGCCTTTAATTTTAAAATGTGTAGCTTCCCTACACAATATGCATAAAGTGTTTACTAGCTAACTGGCTTTATAATTTAAAATGCGTAACTTATTTCTCATTTAACTGAATATGCTTTTTAAAATGCGTACCACTGTTTTCATTGTCAATGGGTTTTCATTGGATGTTTGGAATTATTTTTTAGCAATAATGATTTCAAAACATCAGTTTAAAATGCGTAGATTTCATTTTAAATTGTTCTTGCATTTACAATGCAGCAAGACAAACAACTAGTTGCGTAAATTTCAGTTTAAATTGTTCTGACTAACATATTGTTCTTACATTTACATTGCAGCAAGACAAACAACTAGTTGGATAAGCAGACACATACTTGAATGTTATAATAAGGTCAATTCTGAATTTCAGGAGGGCCACTGTTTTACAGCGCGCACGTGACTGGATGAAAATCAAAGATACTTTGTAGTGCACTTTAGATGATGAACCTCAGGCCAAATAGATATCATTATGTAAAACTGATACTTTTTTAAATGTTGCTCATTTTGATGTAAACAGAGTTTGTTCTGTATCTTACGACAAATTGTGTTCCTTTTGGAGCAATTGTAAAAAATTGAATTTGATTTTGAAGATACAAACAGTCAGCTGTTATTCATTGTTAGTTTAAATGCGTTATCCATGCAAAACAAGAGTTATAATTCATAACAGTCATTGTGTGTAAAATGCGTAACATTTGTGAACAAAATGCGTAACAGTCACTGTGATCAAAATGCGTAAAGGGTACTCTTGATGCGTAACAGTCACTTTGATCAAAATGCGTAACAGTTACTGTGATCAAAATGCGTAAGATTTAAAGTAAAATGCGTAAGATTCCTGGTCTATTACAAAAGCTACGTAGACAACTACTACACATTAAACAATTCGTGCTTGGAAACGAAGGATTTGAGGATGTTCTCCAGCTTTGTCGGATCGTTAAAGCCTTCTTTTGCTTGCATATCCAATGTAATCGTTCTTTTCTTCCAATAAACAAATGCTGATTTCTCTTCAGCAATGCCTTTTTGTTGTTGTTCATGAGTTTCATAATCATTCTTATAATCCTCTGAGCCAGATAGTTGCTCCAGAAGCATTGTAAGCTCCTTAGGACTTTTCAATGCACTTTATTCCACATCTCCCTAAAACAAGTATAGCGAATAGAGAAAATTGTACAGAATACCGGATTAGCCATAACCAAGAAACATCAATATCCCGATAAAATCTGACAAATCAGTACAGTTGGTAGCTCAGAAACGCCAACCTCAGCTCCATTCGGCATCTGATACACCAACCTCACAAACGCCCTCCTCCCTCTTTGTTCCTTCTCTTTATAATCATACTTGTAAATCAAATCCCTAAGCTCAAACCTCACAACTGCCCTGTTTTCACTCCAAGCACAAAACTAATTCGCAAGCTGCGGGACACATCAAATATCAACTTCAGCTCAATCTTCTATAAAAAAGTTAAAAGTGTTTGTACAAATTTTTCAACACAGTTCCTTTTGGTAGTGATAAAATGAAATGACAGCTTCCCCACCTGGCAAACTTTGTCCAGCAGCTGGCTGTAAGTCAACTTATCATCAAAATCCGGCTCATTCCCTTCCCAGTACATAGCAACCTTATCAATATTCCGGTCGAGACAATTATAGCATATATTTGTAACACCGCCTTTAAACCACTGCCAGGAAAAACCAGACAAGAGAAAGTTCAACCAAACATCAGACCAGAGAACTCAAACCCTAATTATCACACACAAAAGGCAAATAAGCAAATTTAAGTTAATCAATCAGAATCGTGAAAAGGAGAATTCAAATCAACATACCTCAATACTGATAGTTCCTTTTCTGACATCAAAATTCTCAGAACAAACTACCTCTCCCCACTTCTGCTTCCAGTAAAACTCCGACGCAATATCCGACCAGAACCCGGCCGGATCCTCAATCGACATTTTATAAATCTCCCCATACTAAATCCAATTAGGTCAAAATCATCAACCCCCATCATCAGAAAAAACAAAAAAAGATCAAAACTTGATTATCTCAGACTGACCGACCTTCTCAGGCGAGGAAACTAAAGCCTGTCTCAGACTGACCGACCATTTGGAATCGCATCGCCGGATGTGCTCATTCTTCACACAGGGACGAACCAGGAACGAAGGCGACGGATGGAAATATGGATTTTGCGATGTCGACGAAGACGACTTTCCAAAAAAGCTGAAACGAAGATCGAAAACCGAACGACATGTGCGACAAAATAGGGAATAATTAAAATTAGATTAATCAAATGACAAAAACACTCGCAATCTCGTATTTATTCAAAATTAAATAGAAATATATTAGTGCAATCGTGTCCGTTAGATGATAAATCGGACGATTTTTAAAATTTCTTATTTCTCACCAAAACTGTCATTTTGTCATATGATCCTAACCGATAACATTGAACGAAAGAAAGGCAAGGACTGAATTAAACTGTTTTTTTTTTGAGAATTAGAATTAAACTGTTTCTTTATCTCCGTTTTCGGTTCTTCTCCAAAACCCTAATTCGTCTTCTAATCTCATCTTGTTATATTCTGTTTCTGATCGGTCGATCAAGGCTACATCAGTATTGAGCGAGTAATCTGAAAAAAAATCCAATATCCAAAATATCATCATCAATGGAGAGAAGTAGCAAGTGCAAGTTGACTACCTGCATCATCAAACTGTTTATCTGAAGATGTGTTTTTTTTCCTGAAAGGTGTATATTCAAAGAAAAAGGACTACACAGACAAACCAACCAAAAACACAAGAACAACTGCCGACACAGCAACACAACAACCACAGCACCACAGGCCAAAACACACAAGCCCAGCACAACAGCAGCACAGCAATGCTCACAACAGCAGCACAGCAATGCTCACAGCCAAAAAAACAGGACAAGCTAATCAGCAGCAACAATATGCCTATCAACTAAATATTTATGTAATTTGCTCCCAGCTTTAGTCTTCTTAATAATCTCTATCTTCATTCTTAGGATCTTCAAAACTAAGCTCCAGATTTGATCTTTGCTCGTATCTTCATTTCGAAAGATCTTGTAATTTCGCGCTTTCCATGTTTCATAAGTAGCTAAATTAATAATGAAGAAAACTGCCATTTTTTCCTATTGCGATCTCCACTGCCTATTATGCTGCCTTTGACTTAAATCCTCCCATTTATTCCAATGAGTATGAATATCCACTACCTCAAGATATTTGTCAAGAGGAATGAGATCCCTGCAGTTGAAGAAAATATGCTCCCCACTTTCCAGCTAAGAATTACAGAAGCTGCAATGTCTTTGATCCTCCACCAAGCTCCATATTCTATCCCTAGTGTAAAGCTTGTTTTGAATCGCCAACCAGGTGCAAAAACTGTGCTTGGGATGAGATACTCCATTCCACACCAACTCTGCCCACTTCACCACCTCCTCAGCATTACTCAACACTTCGTAGGCACCCTTAGCTGAAAAAGGGGTGTTGTTGTGAGCCCACGAATAAACCAAGTTCTCGTCGACTTGAATACATCTTTGCGCATCTTGTCTAAGTCTCAAAATATTTTTCAGCACCCAAGAATGATGATTCTTCTCAGCAACTTCCCATAAGGTATGATTATTGAAGAAATACGTATGCATCCACCTTATCCACATGGAGTCCTTTTTAAGGCATAAATCCCAGATTTGCTTTAATAGCAACGCCTTGTTAAAGATGAATATATTTTTAATACCCAGGCCACCTTCGTCTTTTGATCTAGTCACTCTCTTCCACGCTACCAGATTCCGCTTGCCCACACTCGTTCCAGACCATAAAAAGTTACGACAAATAGCAGCAACTTTCTTCAAGACGAACTTAGGGAAAAGCAGAACTCTCATCCAATACGAGCTTATTGTACTAAGCACATGCTTAACTAGGACTAATCTCCCAGCATATGAAAGGCACCGAGAAGCCCAGGATTTAATCTTGCTTGTCATTTTGTCGACTATACCATCATATGCTGATCTTCGAAGACTTCTCCCATCCAGAAGCACACCCAGGTAAGAGAACGGAAGCTTACCAACGCTAAAACCCACAGCCTGTGCTAAAGACCATTGCTCCTCTTCGCCACAGCCTCCAAAAAAAATGGCAGATTTATTCCCATTGACCTCCAAACCAGACCAGCCATGGAACATCGCAAGAGCTTCTTTAATCCTCATCAACGATCCCCGATCTGCTTTAGAAAAGATAATCACGTCGTCCGCAAACATTAGGTGACTAAGCACCACCCCAGCACACTTAGGATGGAAAACAAACTCATTGGATTGTCTAAAATGGCCAATAATTCTACTAAGCACCTCCATTACAAGCGTAAAGAGGTACGGAGATATGGGATCTCCTTGCCGAAGACCTCTACAACTGCTGAAATACCCTTCTAAGCTCCCATTCACAAGCACAGAAAACTTAGCCGAGGTCACACACGCCATAATCCAGCTCACAAATTTAATCGGGAAGCCATATAACTTTAGAATACTCTGAAGGAAATTCCAGTCGACCATGTCATAGGCTTTGGAAATGTCAATTTTCATCATACATCTTCTACTAACATGCTTCTGCTTATACTTGCAGAGCAGCTCCTGCACTAGGCTAATGTTATAAGCTATGTTCCTCCCTTTAACGAACGCCGTTTGCGACTGATCCACTAGATAATCCAGAACCGGTCTCAGCCTATTCGCCAACAGCGATGACACAATTTTGTATATAACATTGCAGCAACTAATAGGCCTAAAGTCCGAAGGTAAGCTAGCATTCTTAACTTTAGGGATTAAAGCTAAGTAAGCAGAGTTAATGCCTTCCGGCATAATTCCAGTCTTGAAGAAAGTATTAATACTCCTCACAATATCAGCCCCACAAACATTCCAGGAGGCTTTGAAGAACTCTGAATTATATCCGTCTGGCCCCGCTGCTTTACACAACGGGAGCTGCTTTACTACCTCTGCCACTTCATTATAAGAAATATCTCTAACCAGATTTCTGCAATCTTCAGCACTGACTTTGGACCCCGAAAGAATAATCTGAGGGTCAGCAGGAGACGAATTAAAATTCCCATTGAAGAGCTCCTTGAAAAACTTGACAAAGTGCTCTTTAATCTCACTTCTGTCAAACAAGAAATCCCCTTCAATAGTTTGCACACATCTAATAGAATTATTAGCCCTCCTCCCTTTAATAATCGCATGGAAATACTTCGTATTCAGATCCCCTTCTTTTGCCCAATTCAATCTCGCTCTCTGACAATTAAACATGTATTGATACCGCAGCAGCTTTCTGAAATTGAGTAACTCTTGCACTTCCTTTTTACACAACTCTTCACTATTAGGATTAAGCTGTAATAACCGTTGAGTATCAAGAAGGGATTGTCTCCCCTCCTCCACTCTGACATTCATATCACCTCTGAAATCTTTCATAGCTATCCTCAACTCACTCTTGAGGGTTCTTCAGATTCTTCTGCAGGACAAACAGATTCTCAGCTCCTCTTCTCCACTTCTGAGCAATGCAATCTTTAAACTGACTTGTGCCAACCCAGAACCTTTGGAAACGAAACCAGTTTCAAACAGGGCCTCTTTTCGCCAAACCACACACTGCAGGAGAGTGGTCTGAAATCCCAGGCTCTGGGAAAAAGCCATACACACTAGGGAACTTTGAGATAAAAGAGTCATTACACAAGATCCGGTCAAGCTTACACCAGATTCTTTTCCCTTGTTGATGCTTATCCGACCAAGTAAAGAAACTTCCACTGGAAACAATGTCAGATAGCCCAGTCTGATTTATGAAATCAGATAGCTCCTTCGTGTCTGCTTCCCTAACCATGGCCCCATTCAACTTCTCTTCTTGGCTGCAAATACAGTTGAAATCGCCCAGAAGCATCCAAGGACTATTAACTCTTCCCATGGCATCTGAGACATCATCCCACAGATCCCTTCTAAGTCTTTGACTATTCTGCGCATAGACAAAGCCCACCATGGTCTGGATACCATTCCAAGTAACATCACAAATGATAATCTGCTCACTAGCAAACCAAACACTCACATCAAAGCTATCAGGATTCCATATCAAGAGAATTTTGCTTTTCCTCCCTACACCAGGCTCCAAACAGAAGGACTTCCAGGAGGCATTAGGCACACACCTCCCTATAATCCTACTCCTACCATCAACTCTCACTTTCGCTTCAAGAATTGCTAATAATCCAATGTTAAACTTCTGAATCAAGGATCGAACCTCATTCTGCTTTGCTGGGTTATTAATCCCACGCACATTCCAGCTAGCGATGTACGACATTAAGACCGGTGGTGCTTTGCGCTTTTAGCATTGGCGCGCTGTGTCCATTTTGTTCTCCCTATTTGGATCTCAGACTCAGCTTTTCTCCCTTGGGTTTTCCTGAGTTTCTTCTTCCTTATTACTTCAATAAACTTTCCCAGACGGTCATCTGAATTTTTTGAATCCTCGGTACTCTCTACTGCTGCTTGTTCCGAAGCTGACAAGATCCCTTTATTCGAATCAGTCTCTACATTGGTCTCTCTACCACTCTCTTCACGTATCGACGGATCCGTATCAGTCTCAGGTACTACCGAGGTACTTGAGGAGCAAGCAACTGATCCAGCCACTACTGCATTACGCATCAGCACCTCAAGAGGCACATCCACAATTTTTTCCCTTTCTCTGCTCATCTCCGGCTCAATAATAACTCTGTCAACCTCTTCCTCCTCATCTCCCACAACTTTTAACATAGGGAGCGCACATTGCGCCACTGAATGCCCGAAACGTTGACAATGCGAGCATCTCGGCGGCAGCCATTCGTACTGAACTTTCTGCACATAATTCACTCCTCTCGGCCCCTGCACTGTTACAGCCTTCTTGAAATCCATTGTCACATACACTTCGATTAGGACCCTAGCATACATGAGTTTATCACCACAGGACGTGAACCCATCCGTTCGTATTGGGTTACCAATAGAACTAGCGATCTTACTTAGCAAGGGTTCTTTTCTCATGTGAGGGGGTAATCCCGGAAACCTCACCCAGATTGGGATGGACTCTACACTCTCCAAATCAAACGTTTCATCTGGAGTCCAGCACTGTAGAATCACAGGCTTGTTATCCATAGTCCAGGGACCTTGCTCTTGGACTCTCGCCATTTCCTCCTGGGAAGAAAAATTGAACAAGAAGACGCCTGGCTTCATCTGCGCAACTGTCACCAAATTTTCATCACCCCATCTGGTTCTTACAAAGCTCTTCATCCTTCCCAAGGAAGGCTTGAATCCGAAAACAATTCCAACTAACGCCCACGCCCAAGCCCCTGCACATTCCACCCATTCCTCCTCCGAGCATGGAATTTTATCGGCCCCCAACAGTTCAGAGTGGAATCGAAGCTTGGTCCCAGCCACTGTTGATCGATTCTGTTCATTCCGGACTCTCCAGAAGTCCTTAGCGACTTCCTCAAAGCTGCGGCCTCCTACTCCCCCATCCTCCTCGACCTCGACCTCACACTTTGCCTCAGTCCCGACCTCCGCCTCGCTCCCCGCATCTCCCCCGACCTCGACTTCACACAGTATTTCCCCTTCTTCAACTTCCTTTTGGGGTTTCCTGTGCTTTTCCTTGCTCTTCGCCTTTCTCTTCGCCTTCTTCCTCTCAACAGCAGAACTTATCGGCGGCGGCGCCGAGTCCATCCTGGGTGACGAAACCCTAAACTCTCCGCGCGTGCGTTATGTCGCGCGCGTGTCCTTCTCTCTTCAAAAATGTGTGTGCCTGATATTGTATCACCTCGATGATATCGATGATCTGAAATCGACGTCGCTCGTCTGCAAACTATTATGCTCCCTCTCCAGCCTATTCTTTCGCAAACTGATCCTATCAAACTGATCCTTAACCTACTCACGCTACCGGGAGCTGTTCAGAAGGTTTTCATGCGTTACCGAGATCCATATCAACTTCGCTGAACTAGACAATGCCTCATTGGCAATATCCAAATCCGATTTGAGTCTGGAAAAGTTGCATCTCCCTGGGCTTTGTTACAATCCTAAGAATCAAGCGCAGACTATTGAAAATCTATCAACCTCGCTCAAGGGTTATCAAAAGTATCATATCCTTAGAGCTGAAGGGGGTTGATGCAGAACAGGTTGTGGAATTCAAACACCTATTTCCATCGCTTATTGAGTTGGCTTTCAAAAACTCTTGTACATTGAAGGACAAAGAAATCCACATGTTTACGTCAAAACTTCCAAACCTGCGAAAGATCAGTCTCCATTTAAACAATCTCTTGACGGACGAGACTCTTAAGTATACTTTCCTCGAATTGTCCCAAGTTACACAGTGTCAATTTCCAATGGTGCGGGAATTTTACTCCTGAGGCATTGTACACATTTTTCTGCAACAATCCGCAGTTGAGCTCAGTATACATGCCCAGGTTCCAATCATCTCCTTCATTCTCCAAAGTGATCGAATGCATGAAAGTTCTTCCAAGTATCAATCATCTCTCTTTAGAATGTGATTATATTCAAGATGCAGTCCTTTATATCACTTGCCGAATCGCGACCTCCGTTAAAGAGTTTGATAATAGGCAGTTTTGTGTCGCGAGAGTACACTTTCACCGCATTGTCACAGCTGTTACCTGCATGTACGGGTCTCGAGAGCCTTGGCATTCACCTCCCGCATCGCAAAAAAAAAAATTATGACCTGGAGATGAGCATAATTGTGAAGAGACTTCCGAACCTAAAGCGTATTATGGTGTGGTCCCTGTGTTTTTTGTCAAGCCACTTTGTTCTCGTTGGTAGAAAATTGCCCACTGCTTGAGACAATATTTATTAATTCAGATACCCATCTCAGCGCGAAGCAAGTATATTCTGATCAAGACACGACAAGGTTGACAAAGAAAAATTACAGCATAAAGTCGATTAGGCTCATCCCGAAGTCAGACATTTGCCGACTGCGGACGGTCAAATTGTACTGCCCAAACTTGAGAATATAATTATGATTTGCTGATAACATTCTTATGTACTTTTACTTTACCTTCAGATTTATGTTACATTATATTTTAAATGAATTTGTTTCTTTTGCCAAAATGCATCGGTTTTGTCTTTCTCTTTAAAAAGATTTCTTATAATGTCTAGACGACTCTATTATCTTGAACAATTTTCTGACAACAGGTGTTAGTGGGTATCAGTACATGGGAGTTACTGAACTTTAAACTCAGAATGACTGTTGGAGTGCCCCTTTTAGCAGGCCAGCTTATAAGTACTTAATGAAAGTCAATCCTTCCCGGCCGCTTCCTCGTCATATGCTGAAACAAGCAGAGTATGCCGTCAAAACATTAGTAATTGTTTATTACTCTGAAAGACTCTGTTTACGTAGATTTGTCTCTATAAATTCCTGTCGACATGTTGAGAAATATATCAAAAGAGGTAGGCTGGACTGGTCAGAAGGTGCCACCTTCAGAAGGCAATGCGTTGATCACTCAGCTGGAAGATCTTATACATTTATCTGCTGAAAAGTCTCCTAACATATGACTCGTCGTGTAGGTTGATTGCTTGGGATGCCCTTAAACATCCCTTCTTTACTAGGATGCAACTTAGGAGGTCCTGAACAATGAGTGTGATAATTTACCGCATATCGTGGTAAAAATATATGCTTGTGCGCTGACTTGTCAGCCAATGCTGGAATGTTACTAAGAAATTGTGGTAAATTTTGGTTGCAGTTTGGTGTCTGCCTGAGGTATAGGTGCATTTTTGTTTTTCTTTCAGTTCAGGTCTTATATGTACGTTTAGTTCAGGTCTTATATGTAGTTTAGTTCAGGTCTTGTATTCTGATATAGTATGTACTTTTTTTGTTGATAGAATATAGTGTATGTACTTTAGACAGGCATATACGAACTTTACTGTAGCTTTCCATTTTTGGATTAATTGTATTCACTTCTGTATTTGTTGATAGACTGAAATTCACAAGTAGTCAATTGAGTAAAGGGAATTCAGAGTTGAATTAAAGTTCATGTAATCAATTAAAGGAACATAATATATTGGTATCATCCTTGTGCATAAAGAAAAATATATAACCAAAAAAGCACCACAAAAAGGAAATTGCCTTTCCATGACACAGTGTCATAGTCTGGAAAATTGTCTAAAGCTGTTTTGGTGCAGCGAAAAATAAAAAAAATGTCTAGTCTCTTATTGCAGAATAAGACTCACGACTCATCTTCATAAAATGAATTCAAACAGTGAATGCTCTTTTGAGATTCACATGCTGTAGACGCAACACTCTTGAGTCGTAAGCATAATTTGATTGCCCACATTCATTCAAATAATGCATATCAATGCTTCAAAGGATTATCTGAAATAAGGAGGTATTCTTTTACAGCAAATCATCTGAGAAATAATTAAGGAGGTATTTTTTTTATAGCAAATAACGTACGGACACTATCTTTCAGCTTTTCGGTGGCAGACTGGCAGTCAATTACTTCTGGAAATGATGCAACTACTGCTTTAAGGTCATCAACTCCAGTGGCCATATTCTTCAGGAGCTGCTCCTCTTCTCATAACATGGATGAGAACTTCCAAAGTTTAAAGGGTGACTGCGGTCTTGTTTTTATAAAGAAGCTGAGATTAAGATCCTCACTGGATTGATTGCCACAGTTAATGAGAAAGAGATGTTCCATCGCTGCGAAAATTCGCCTCATAGTCAGAAACCCTTAGATGGTCCATGAAAACTTTAACCAGCTAGAAAAACAGTATTGCTAGCTCAAAATTTTCACTTGACATGATAAACTACGCATCATCTTTAAGAAAGAAAACTGTCACCAGCTACCTGTGATGTTCAAAAGACACCGGTGGTCACAAAGCAGTAGTGTCTGAGCTGAGTATTTTCTCTACGGCACTAATTTTGCCTAGTTCCTAAAAACAAAGGCCAGTTATCCAACACCACAACACAACACAAGGTCCTCTTGACATTAATTGGACAAATCCCACCAAGCACGAAATCCAAGTCAAATAAAATCAGGAACTATCGGAATTCAATCATTTAACCAACTAATTCACGCTGATACATTAATAAGAGGAGTCTAAAAAATTTATGAATTCATGACTTCATCCTCCCCGACCTATAATACACAAAACACAGATAAAAGATTCCCAATTAAGAACAGGATATCAGAGCACAAATTTTAGATTTTTGTAAGAGGCAGGAACTAACACACTCTCTCCATTGATCCAGGTTCCAAATGTAGCGTAGCTGGTTTGATCACAAAGTTAAGTTTCTTCTGCATATATGTGCAGAAGATCAGAAAAGTACCCCCAAAACATAATACACGGACCCCCTTAATACCCAAAATTACTAAAAGTTGTCTTAACAATCCATGGAACTTCTCAGCAACATGGACGCTTTCCCACACAGTATCGCCTAAATAAAGGTCTAGCCTATTTGATACGCGAAATCCGCCATCCCAACCACATTCTTGTATGAAACAAACAGGTGTGAGTAACTAAATTAATTGGGCTTAGAAGTGCTTTACAAACTCAAAAACCTTCAACTTAGTTTTTTGAAAACGGAACAATACAAACAAGAACTAAAAATATACATAAGAGATAAGACTTTGTTTTTTTTTGATACCAAGACTTTGTTTATGAATAATAAATTGCATGACTATCAAGTTCTCAATGGAAAAATTAAATCCCTTTTTGCTTTAAAAGAAGCTATTGACCTAAGTTCTTTTTGTGTGTGTGTGGCATAAATGGAAGTTTATGGAAAAGAGACTCAAAATGATAACCTGGTTTTACAACAGCTTATTTATTTATATAGTTGAAAAAATTAGTGATGCAGTAACTGAATTTATTTTACTTTGAAATACAAATTGATAAATCCTTTAGCTTTAATTTTGGAAACGAGCTGGAAATAAAAAGATTTTTTTGAATAATAAATTGAGTGATTATCATCTTTTATAAATTTCGCTCCACTACTACAGAGAAGAGATTATGCAACGGTTCAAAATGAAGATTACGCAACGGTTTCTGTTTAGGCAACGGTTTTCTAAAAAACCGTTGCATAAGGTATACGTTATGCAACGGTTTAATGAAACCGTTGCATAAGGTACACGTTATGCAACGGTTGTTTAGAAAACCGTTGCATAAACTCAAACCTAAAATTGAAAAACACAAGTCTTCGGTGTTCTTTCCAATCCCGCTCGCCAGTCCGTCGCTCTCGCCCAGTCCGTTGCCCAGCCCGTCGCTCTCAGTCCGACCCTCCTCGCCCAGTCCGTCGCTCTCAGTCTGTCGCCCCTCCTACCTCGTCTCACCGCCTTCGCTACTCACCCAATTCCTAAATCGGTTAGTTCCCAATATGCGCAATCGTTCATATTTTTCAATCACTGTACTAGTTTGTTTCGATTGCTTGTTTGTTGATAAGCCATTATGAATTTTAACAGCGTACTAGTTGGTTGATTTGGCATTGTGATTGTTTGGATATATGAATGTGTATTTATAGCAACATGTTATTGCATCGATTTGTTCTCAATTTCTTACCGATATTCGTTCACTACTTGTAGTACTTGTTAGCCGATTAGCAAGAGGAATCTTCACTTCTCCAACATTAGGAAATACAACTACCAAATCTTTTTATTTGCCGCTTCTTCCAATTTTAAGGTATTCGATGGTTATCATTCTTACATATTTTCCTATTAACATGGAGATTAAACTTTATTTCTTTGTTTACTAAGTTTTTTTCGTTGTTTATAGATCTAGTCCGTACGTGTTGCACAACCAGTATTTTATTTTCTTCGCAAGCTTCTATTTTAAGGTAAATTGCCCAATTAAACTAGTTTACTACTTACGTTTCCATTCATATTGGATACTTGATATTTCTTCATTTACTAACTTGTTGTTGTTTATAACTTTAGAGTCGACGCTGCATCCAACCTTTGGCTATTTTGTGCGAGAGATTCTACTCTAAGGTAAAATACACTATGTAATTCATTTACAACTTTGAGTATATCAACCATAACATGATCTCTTTCTAACTATGAGTATATGATGCGTTATGTAGTTATAATGAATCGAGACTGGGTGTCCGGTAGTAGGTTAAGTGTACAGTACGATCAAGGGAATATGGATTTTTTGCGTTTGCATCTTCGTATGCGTCCAGAAACAACATTGAACGTGTTTATTGTCCATGTATGGGTTGCTGGAATAACAAAAAGGTCAAACCCAAGAAATTACGGAAACACCTTTTGTTAAAGGGAATTGACCCACAGTACAAGGTTTGGTATATTCATGGCGAGGTTGAACCACAAAATGTTCAACCTCAGCCAGTAGAAAGTTTGCCGATGGATAATGATGATTGGGAGGAGGACAATATAATTGACATGGTCAACAATGTTGCCGACGAGTTTGTTGCTAGACCTCAAGTTTTGGAGTCATTGAGGAATGATTCAGAATTACCATTGTATGAAGGGTGCTCCAAATACACTGCAACTTTGAAGATATTCAACTTGAAAGCAAAAAATGGATGGAGTGATGTAAGTTTCACAGAATTGTTAACTCTGGTGAAAGATATGCTTCCAGAGGATAACACCCTACCTAACCGTTGTTACGAGGCTAAAAAAGTTATGTGTCCCATGTGTATCGATTACGAGAAGATACATGATTGTCCTAATGATTGTATATTGTATCGGAATTCCTATCAAGATATGGTTGAATGTCCGGTGTGCAAGTCTCCTCGTTATAAGTTAAACAAAGAACCGAAAAATGGTTCCAAAGGAACTCCTTCTAAAGTACTATGGTATCTTCCACCGATCCCCAGGTTTCAAAGATTGTTTGCTAGCTTGGAAGATTCTGATAATATGCGTTGGCATGCTGAGAAACGCGTTATTAATACGAAAATGCGTCATCCTGCTGATTCACTACAATGGGCAAAATTAGACAACACATTCCCGACATTTGGAGCAGAGTGTAGAAATTTACGCCTTGGCCTTTCTACTGATGGGGTGAATCCACATGGAAACCTCAGTACTGAGCATAGTACATGGCCTGTGATATTTGTTATCTACAATCTTCCTCCTAGGTTAACCATGAAGCGTAAGTATATGCTGCTTTCTCTGTTAATATCAGGTCCTCGACAGCCCAAAAATGATATTGATGTATACTTAGCTCCTTAGATAGAAGATTTGAAGCTTTTATGGAACGAAGGAGTACTGACATTTGACGCATCAAGACAGGAATATTTTAATATGCGTGCCATGCTAATGTGTACCATCAATGACTTCCCAGCTTATGGTAACTTATCCGGGTACAGTATTAAAGGGTACAAAGCTTGTCCAATTTGTGGGGAAGAGACACATGCACGTCATCTAAAGAATTGTCGAAAAATGGTTTACATGGGACATCGACGTTTCTTATCGAGGCATCATCCTTACAGGCGGAAAAAAGCTGCATTTAATGGTGAGACAGAACATGGAATAGAACCTCGACCGGCTTCTGGAGATGAAATACTTCAAAAAAATTCATAATATTACAAATCGATTTGGGAAGCCCAATGCACGCATTGAAGGTACTCCATGGAAGAAGCGATCAATATTTTTTGATCTCCCTTATTGGCATACACTTGACATCAAACACTGTATTGATGTGATGCATGTTGAAAAGAATATATGTGACAGTCTTATTGGTACTTTATTAAATATTCCCAGAAAAACAAAGGATGGATTGAAAGCTAGACTGGATATGTTGGAGATGAATATTCGTACCAAATTAGCACCTCAAAATAAAGGAAAGCGTACATATTTGCCTCCGTCATGCACCACTCTTTCTAAGAATGAGAAAATAATTTTGTGTGGATGTCTGAAAGGAGTTAAAGTTCCGTATGGGTACTCTTCGAATATTGCCAGCTTGGTTTCAATGAACGATCTGCGGTTGAATGGGTTAAAATCTCATGACTATCATGTATTGATTCAACAGTTATTGCCTATTGCAATCAGAGGGTATTGTCTCCTAAAGTGAGGTCCGCTGTACAAAGACTCTGCGCCATTTTTAGCTCTTTGTCTGCTAAGGTTGTTGATTCATCAGAGCTTGATAAACTACAAGACCAGATTGTTGTTACACTATGCCAATTAGAGATGTTTTTTCCACCTAGCTTTTTTGATGTAATGGTGCATCTTACTGTTCATTTGGTGCGCGAGATTCAAATTCTTGGATCAGTTCATATGAGATGGATGTACCCTTTTGAGAGGTACATGAAGATTCTAAAGAGCTACGTGAGAAATAGACATCGTCCCGAAGGGTGTATAGTGGAAGGATACATAACTGAAGAGGCTGTCGAGTTGTGCACTAATTTTTTGGGAAATACAGCCGCAGTTGGGATTCCCAGGCCACGTCATTTGATCGATTTAATGGAAAGGGCATACGTGGTCACAAATATAAGAACCCATCATTTGATGAGTTGACGAAAGCTCATTTCTATGTATTGCAACATATGCCTGATATCACGCCTTTCATAGAGCAGCACCTAAACATATTAAGGAGTGCATTCTCAAGAAAATCCGAGCAGTGGTTGCAAAAAGAACATAGTCGGTCATTTTGTAACTGGCTGAGATGTAATTAGATTTTAAATAATCAGGCCAACTCTGAAGAAGAGTCTGATGACTTGGTAAAGTGGCTCATGCCTGGTCCTACACCAACGGTATACACGTGGAACGATTAGGTCATTAACAGATTTTGTTTCCACACAAAAGCTCAAGATGACCAAACCGTTGTGCAAAATAGTGGTGTCACACTTGTTGCTGAAACCACTCTTGTTTCTAGTGCTAGAGATCAGAATCCAATATATGCTCCTATTAATTATTTTGGAGTCATCGAAGAAATATGGGAGTTGGATTACGTAAAGTTTCGAGTGCCTATTTTTAAATGTAAATGGGTTAACAATCCGGCAGTTCGTACTGATGAATATGGAATGACGTTTGTGGATTTTCGAAGAGAAGGGTCCAACGATGAGCCATTCATTATGGCCGAACAAGCGAGACAAGTATTTTACGTCAGGGACCCTTCTGATAACAACCATTTTGTTGTCCTCCACGGAAAACAACAACTAATCAGTGATACATCTGAAGATCTAGCTGAGGATTGCATGCCCGTTTGTACGATAATTCCCGTGTAGAACGATGATAGCGAAGCTGATAATGAAATACAACTACGAGAAGATCATGGAGAAGGAATATGGATTGATAAAGAAATTTAATTTGTGTATGTTATTTATTTATGACTTGTGTATGTTTTTTATTTATGACTTGTGTAGTTATTTATTTATTTCTGAGAATTGGTTTATTGATTAATTAATCTGACGTTTAATTTCATGTTTACAGGATCATGGCCATTTCACACAGCAGCAGCATCACTGAGGATGACCATAATGACACTTCTGGTCCTACAGTTCCAAAGAAGAGAGGCCTTGTATATATGAGCAAATTCATTAAGAGACACAAGGAGGCTGGTACGAAGGCCACAGTTGAATGGAATAGAAGAAGGAATCTAATAGGGAAAGTTGTAGACAAATGGAGGAGCTACTTGGGTATGTTGGTTCGATGTCATGTTCCTATCATACACACCGATTGGAGGAAGGTCCCTAAACATTTTAAAGAAATCGTGTGGAGAGAGGCAACTGTAAGAGCTTCTTTAATTCTAACATTGTATTTGTTTTAAACATGTTAACTAACTTTTGTATTAATTAGAACTTGTTTTATATATTTTCAGGCAATTTTTGATGGAGTCGAGGAGCATAAAAATTAGGAGCTTAGCGCTGCGTGCAAGATGTGGAAACAATTTAAGTCACGCCTCACACATGATTACATCTACGGTGACGGAACAGATGAAGATGCTTTGAAGATGTATCCGTACATTGACTCCAATCATTGGAAGGCTTTTAAGGAGCAGAGGCTCTCCGAAGCTGCAAAGAAATTAAGGGACACAAACAAGGATCTGGTCAAGAAGAATGTGTATAAGCACGTCTTGGGTCGAGGATGATATAGAAAATTGGAAGAGGAGATGGTAAAAGAGAAAATAGCTGAGTTAATTTCTCAGGGGGGCAATTCAAGAGGAACAAGCTTCTAATGTCTTTATAGAGAGGCATGATTTGTGGAAGAGGGGACGAATCAAGAAAAATGCTGAGTTCGTCTCTGAGGCATCTCAAGAAGTGGCTACAAAGATTGTAAATTCCTTATGTGTGTTTTAATAGCTAAGTTTTTTACATTATACACTAACTATTGGTAATTTTCTGAAATAATAGGATGATTTAGTGGAAAAAGCCGCTCGAGGAGAATTTTCTTCTCAAGGCCGACGTGACATACTGACGGAGGCTATTGGTACGGATGAGCACCCTGGACGTACCCGAGGACTCGGATCACACATTCCATGGAGGATTGGATTACCTAGCTCTACCTCTTTGAGGGCGACACCCAGTTCTAGTGCTAGGATGGTTCAGCCGTCTGATCGACAGAGTCAATACATCTTCACCGGTGCTCCAACAGAGAAGGACCCTTGGAAGAATATACCTGAGGTACTTGGAGATTTTTAAAGTCAGTATTTTCTTACTATTTGGTTTATATTTTTCTTACAAATGTAAACACCATGGATTTATTTACGTTGACAGATTGGGCTAAGAAGCTTATTATAAATCGAAGAGGGACTTGATAATGAGAGACGACTAGTGGCGGTCGGTCAAGTCATGAACGGTCGTTTGCTACGTTCTATTCCACTACCCGATGAACTGGTGAAGGTAAAGGTCGATAGTGCTCTTGGTCAGAATGTTAGACTGCCCATTCCCCATGGAGAGACATTAAAGACAACACGAGATGCACAGGAGAAATCAGACTTGGTGGCATGGCCGAAGAACTTGATTGAAAACAACATAAGGGTAATAAAATCAAATATTTGAACCATCTTTCCATAATTTAATTTATGAGATTTTATTTGAATTATTTACTAACATTCGAAATTTAGGCATATACCATGCAACTATACTACCAGTTGCCACCGGCTTCAAATGATACAGTAGAGAATTATTCCATCGACTGTCGATTTCTACACGACATGTACTCTAACTTGGTGATGAGTCGAGTTTTCGACTCATTTATGGCCATTCTTCACTATAGTTTTGGGTCATTTCCGACATTATTTTGATGTCATTTGACCTCTATCTCTACATTTCAGGTAGAAAACAAGTTTCCCCCAAGGTCTAAGCCAAAATAGAAAACTTGGGGAGAATCGAAGATTTGGGAGCAAATATTTGCAGAACAACATGTCTAACCGATCGGTTGGGCAACTGCCCTTAGCCGACCGATCGGCTGGCTAGCTCCCTCAGAAGGCTTGTTTTTGCTGTTTCCATAACCGATCGGCTTGCCCTGCCAACCGATCGGTTGACTTGTCCTGCTCCAACTGATCGGTTAAAGCCAAAGCTTTTCCCAACCGATCGGTTATCGAAGTTCTTCAGTAGCAGCCAATCTTGCCTTCCTCCAACCGATCGGTTGAAACCAAAGCTTCTCCCAACCGATCAGTTGGGACTGCTACAGAGCCGAATTCTGCCCGAGGCTATAAATAGAAAGAGGGCTTTTGACCTAAAGTGTGGAGGTTTTTGGGGAGAAGAAGATTGGAAAAGAGGCTCAACCAAGGTCATCAATCATCATCCAACCAAGGAGAAGTGAAGATCAAAAGGGAGTTCAAGGATTAACCATCCTACTTCTATCCATCTTTTATTCTACTTGTTGTTGCCATTAAACCCTACTCACACCATGTTGTCTTACATGATGTGTGAGTAGTGGATCTTGTGTTTTGAGGGTCTAATGACTCTCCTTGGTACCTTTGATCACATATATACATTGATATTCATATGGATGATTGTTGATTTCATTTTCTCTTGTGTTATGAATGTTATGCACTCTAGGTGTTTGATAAAATGCCTAAGTGACAATTCGGACTAAAACTTGAACCTAGGACTTGACACCCCTTGGGAATAGTTGGAGAAAATGATCTATATCTTGAATCATGTAAATGAACATTAGGATATGGATGCTGGACTAAGGATTGAATGTTTGATTTATCGAAGTTAGTCATTAAGCGAATCATCAATTAATCTCATCTAATGGTGTCCCATTCATGTTTTCTATGCACTTCATGTATGACATGCTACTAAGTGTTTGTTAAAATGCGTTAGTAACATGTTGAATCTAGTTTGGATAATAGAAAACATGATCCTATCTAATGTATGCATTTGTTGTTAACTAGGACTCGAGTTCATAGTAGTTATTACCTTAGGAAGACATTCCAAGGATAATGGTGCTATGGAATGAACCAATTATCTCGAGTGAGTGAGGTTCGAGCTATACGAGAGCTTGGCTAAGACTATATTAACATAGACATTGGTCTACCTTGGTCTAAGCTAGGTTTTCCACAATGCATGGGTAGGAAGTGAACTAGGAGTCGAGTTCATGGTATTTATTGTCATGGAATGAACCGAGAGGTTCGAGCTATAAGAGAGTTTGGCTTGGAATAGATTCAAGTGACATTTGGTCTATCCTAGTCTAAACTAGGTTCAATACTATTTGACTACCATGAAATGTTTGAATATCGTGTATGTGATCATTGAGAAAATGCCAAGGAGGGGAGTAACCCCTCGAAACACCTCTTACTTATCTTTTATCCCTAATTACTAGCCATTTAGGATTTAGAATATACATCTTTATATATTTTGTTTAGAATAGCCGAATGGAAACACAATATTAAATAGTGCATGTGCTTGGCTTGCTCCTTTGGGTTCGACCCGGTACCCTATCGGTCATTATAAATTGTTTTTGACCTCTACGATGACCCTCCTCTAAACCGACACGTCGGGAGGGTAAAAATAAACGTTGTCAGTCGGCTTAGCATTACTAAGTTCTGAAGTCGGTGCAGGTTTACTATGTTCTGGAGGTGGCACCATCTAGCCAATCCAGTCTACCTCTTTTGATATATTTCTCAGCATGTCATCTGGAATTAATAAAGACAAATCTGCATAAACGAGTCTTTCAGAGTAATAAACAATTACTAATGTTTTGACAGCATACTCTGCTCGTTTCAGCATATGATGAGGAATCGGGCTCATGACTGTGTGATCTCTAGGTTCTCATGTGTCTGAAACAATGCATCATCAATGCACAGAGATGCTAACAATATAATCACATTATAATTTATAAATATATAAACTGCATATAGTAGAAGGCTTGACTTTCATTAAGTGCTAAATGAGCTGGCCTGCTAAAAGACACTCCAACAATCATTCTGAGTTGAAAGTTAAGAATTCCTAACTCTCTTGTAACTGCTACCACTAACACCTGCTGTCAGAAATTTGTTAAAGATAGGGCGAAGAGGAGTACCTCAGTGGTTGAGGGCTCCCTCCTGGTGCTTAGCCACCAGGGTTCAAGTCCCTACAAGTTCACTTTGAGCAGATACTACTTTTCAGAGCTTAAGCTCAAAATAAAAAAAAAAGAAATTTGTTAAAGATAATAATAAGTCGCCGAGGCATTAAAAAAATAAGTACTTCTTAAAGAGAAAGAAAATCTAATGTAAAATCTAATGTAACATACATCTGAAGGTAAAGTACATAAAAATGTTATCAGCAAACCATAATTATTTCCTCAAGTTTGAGCAGTACAATTTGACCGTGGGCAGTTGCCAAATGTTTGACTTCGGAATCGACTTTATACTGTAATTTTTCTTTGTCAACCTTGGCATGACATGTTCACAATATAGTTGCTTCGCACTGAGATGGCTATCTGAATTAATATATATTGTCTCAAGCAGTGGACAATCTTGTATCAACAAGAACAAAGTGACTTGACAAACAACATGGGACCACACCACTATATGCTTTAGGTTTGGAAGACTCTTCACAATTACGCTCATCTCCAAGTCATGAATTTTACGTTTGCGATCTGGGAGGTGAATTTCAAGGCTCTCGAGACCCAGACATGCAGATAACAGCTGTGACAATCCGGTGAAAGTGTACTCTTGCGACTCAAAACTGCCTACTCTTTAACGGAGGTTGGGATTCAGCAAGACTGCGTCTTGTACATAATCACATTCCAGATCGATATGATTGAGATTTGGAAGAACCTTCATGCATTCGATCACTTTGGAGATTGAAGGAGGTGAGTGGAACCTGGGCATGCGTACTGAGGTCATGAACTGCGGATTGTTGCAGAAAAATGTGTACAATGCTTCAGGAGTACTGAAAGCTTCTGCACTGTTGGAAATCGACACTTTGTAACTTGGGACACAGTATATTTAGAGTCTTGTCCGTGAAGAGAGATAGTTGCGATGCAGACTGATCTTTCACAGGTTTGGAAGTTTTGACGTAACCATGTGGATTTCTTTGTCGTCCTTCAATAATATTGTACAAGAGTTTTTGAAAGCCAACTCAATAAGAGAGGGAAATAGGTGTCTGAATTCCATAACCTGTTCAGCGTCAACCCACTTCAGCTTTAAGGGATTTGATACTTTTGATAACCCGGCAGAAATTGATCAATCCTCTGCGATTGATTCTCACGACTCTCAAGAAGACTGGGGAGATGCAACTTTTCCAGATTCAAATCGGATAAGGCTTTATCTAAGTTAAGGAAATTGATATGGATCTCGGTCACATATGAAAACCTTTCGCCAGTACTGTGAATATGGTAAGGATGAGTTTGTTAGGGTGAGTTTGCGGACAAGGGGGCTGGAGAGGGAGTAGAATAGTTTGCAGACGAGGGAGGTCGATTTCAGATCGAGGTGGCTGAATATAATTATGGCACACAAAACATCTTCAGACAAATAGTTGACGATGCAGGTCTTGGTCTTGCTCGTTCTCTCTCTATTGATGGATATTTTCACATTACCGGCCTAGCCCTAAGGAGAGGCTCAAGATGTAGATCAGTTGCGAATCGAGCACTACTACATCGAAGACATTATGCAACGGTTCTGAGATAGCTTATGCAACGGTTCTGAGACAGCTTATGCAACGGTTCCTCATCCGTTGCATAAGTTACCGTTGCATAATGTCACCACCTTATGCAACGGTTCAGTATAACCGTTGCATAAGGTGGTGACATTATGCAACGGTTAGTTGTTAGAACCGTTGCATAAGATCATATCATTATGCAACGGTTCATTATGCAACGGTTCTAACAACTAACCGTTGCATAATTGTTGACATTATGCAACGGTTGTTGTTAGAACCGTTGCATAATGATAGGATCTTATGCAACGGTTCTAACAACTAACCGTTGCATAAAATATGGAAAAAATTGGGCAGATTTCAGCTGTTTTAGCTCAAATCCGCCTGAAAAACTGAATACAAATTCTCAACAAAATTTAATACACTGCTGTTACACATTTCCAAACATGGAAATACTTTCATTTCACTCAAAAAACAACCATTCATACAAGTCATTATGTACAACCATCCATACACTAATTTATACCAACTTCACATAAATAATAATTCACATGTAAACACTATGTTTGAATAAGTAGTTGTACAAGTAGGCGGTGATCTCATCTCGCACGTCTTGTACCTTTCCATACTCGTATTCTCGTTCCCCATTAGGAAAAACCTATAACAAATAAGAAGATGATATCATCAATATATAAAAAATAGAGTTAGAACAAACCTAACTAGCAGAACATGGGATTTAGCACAAACGTAGCTAAAACATGGATTTAGAACAAACGTAACTAGAACATGGATTTAGAACAAAAGTAGCTAGAACATGGATTTAGAACAAAAGTAGCTAGAACATGGATTTAGAACAAATGTAGTTAGAACATGGATTTAGAACAAACCTAACTAGAACATGGATTTAGAACAAAAATAAATAAGAGAACACACAACCTAGCTACATTTGTCACCATTCTAATAGAGTAGGACGAGACTAGCATGCTTACTTGGTCAAAGTTCTCCACATATGCACCGTTATTAGCACGAACAAATTCCATTATGTCCCGAATATTTCTCAGAACATAATAACCGCATAAATTACAATCTTCGGGTTGTTGCGGACACTGCATTATAAGTAATGTCAGTTAACACTTTATTCATGAAAATTACAAGAATATTAAAGGAATGCTTTGTCTATGAATACCGTCACTATCTTCCATTCGACTCGACGATCAATCCTCGGATTACATCCTTGATAGTATCGTTGCAACCCCCTAAAATAAATAACAATACGTAATTAGTGAATGTCAATGCAAGTTACAAAATAATAGTAAGTTTGAAACTTACGAGTCCACCAAAGATTTTGCATCGCTGTGTATAACGGTGGCGCCTTTTGAGGAGTTGAACCAATGGACTACACCTTGGTTGGAGAAGATAACGCACAACATCCAATGAAACCTACATCAACTAACTAAATTCATACAACCCATATTTCACAAAATAGGTAATATAGTACAAGTAAGTTATGTACTTACGCTGCAGCATTTATATAAGGCATAAAGTAGCAATAATTGCAATTTTTGTCTGGCATATTAAGTCTTGATACAAACGCCTCCAGCCTATCATTTATGTCATTGGAAGGGCTCACGGCCCTATGATTGAAGAACCCGAATCGAACCTCTGAATCAATCATTTGATTGTATAAAGAACTACAAAATGAAAACGTGTAAAGTTAGACCTTCTGCAACAAATGATGAACAAGTAATGACAAGAGTATTACCATATATATAAATCACAATGTGAGTTCGACAACGGTGCCAATGCATATATATCACGGACGTCAGGCCCACTGTGGAAGTGTAGTCGTCACCGAACACTTCGTCAGCGATGCGTACTCTAACAATGTCTCTGCCCAAGTGACAACGTCTATTTTTACCCTCCCGACGTGTCGGTTTAGAGGAGGGTCGTCGTAGAGGTCAAAAAAATTTATAATGACCGGTAGGGTACCAGGTCGAACCCAAAGGAGCAAGCCAAGCACATGCACTATTTAAGATTGTGTTTCCATTCGGCTATTCTAAACAAAATGTATAAAGATGTATATTCTAAATCCTAAATGGCTAGTAATTAGGGATACAAGATAAGTAAGAGGTGTTTCGAGGGGTTACTCCCCTCCTTGGCATTTTCTCAATGATCACATACACGATATTCAAACATTTCATGGTAGTCAAATAGTATTGAACCTAGTTTAGACTAGGATATACCAAATGTCACTTGAATCTATTCCAAGCCAAACTCTCTTATAGCTCGAACCTCTTGGTTCATTCCATGACAATAAATACCATGAACTCGACTCTTAGTTCACTTCCTACCCATGCATTGTGGAAAACCTAGCTTAGACCAAGGTAGACCAATGTCTATGTTAATCTAGTCTTAGCCAAGCTCTCTTATAGCTCGAACCTCACTCACTCGAGATAATTGGTTCATTCCATAGCACCATTATCCTTGGAATGTCTTCCTAAGGTAATAACTACTATGAACTCGAGTCCTAGTTGACAACAAATGCATACATTAGATAGGATCATGTTTTCTATTATCCAAACTAGATTCAACATGTTACTAACGCATTTTAACAAACACTTAGTAGCATGTCATACATGAAGTGCATAGAAAACATGAATGTGACACCATTAGATGAGATTAATTGATGATTCGCTTAATGACTAACTTCGATAAATCAAACATTCAATCCTTAGTCAAGCATCCATATCCTAAGGTTCATTTACATGATTCAAGATATAGATCATTTTTTCCATTCTAGAACTATTCCCAAGGGGTGTCAAGTCCTAGGTACCAAGGAGAGTCATTAGACCCTCAAAACACAAGATCCACTACTCACACATCATGTAAGACAACATGGTGTGAGTAGGGTTTAATGGCAACAACAAGTAGAATAAAAGATGGATAGAAGTAGGATGGTTAATCCTTGAACTCCCTTTTGATCTTCACTTCTCCTTGGTTGGATGATGATTGATGACCTTGGTTGAGCCTCTTTTCCAATCTTCTTCTCCCCAAAAAACTCCACACTTTAGGTCAAAAGCCCTCTTTCTATTTATAGCCTCGGGCAGAATTCGACACTGTAGCAGTCCCAACCGATCGGTTAGAGGAAAGCAAGATTGGCTGCTACTGAAGAACTTCCATAACCGATCGGTTGGGAGAAGCTTTGGCTTCAACCAATCGGTTGGAGCAGGGCAAGTCAGCCAATCGGTTGGCAGGGCAAGCCGATCGGTTACGGAAACAGCAAAAACAAGCCTTCTGAGGGAGCTAGCCAGCCGATCGGTTGGCTAAGGGCAGTTGCCCAACCGATCGGTTGGACGTGTTGTTCTGCAAATATTTGCTCCCAAATCTTCGATTCTCCCCAAGTTTTCTATTTTGGCTTAGACCTTGGGGGAAACTTGTTTTCTACCTGAAATGTAGAGATTGAGGTCAAATGACATCAAAATAATGTCGGAAACGACCCAAAACTATAGTGAAGAATGACCATAAATGAGTCGAAAAATCGACTCATCAACACTCCACACTTAAGTTTTGTTCGTCCCGAACAAAGTATGAAAATATGTCAAGGTCATGCAAATTTCGAAATGCTAGTGGTGCTATGTTTTTCGTCTATTTGCCTCACTAGATTTCACAAGGTCTCGATCATTATTTCTAAACATGTTATTGAAAGAAAAATGACAAGTATGTACAATCTAACTAGCTCCTTTTCGTAGGCGTTACGAATGCATTTAGCGTATGCATTAAGCCTTTAAACCCCTAGGCTACCCTAGTGGACGAGTTATAGTCTCGTGAGAGTTTTCAGAAAAGGGAATACTCACAAATCCCAAATGCACCTATCCTATGAGAATGAATACAAGAGTGCCCAACCAAGGTGATGATTTCTCAAAACAAATCCCTCACCCAAGCTAGGACTACCATCACAATATCATCAAAAGAACTTTTGAACCATTTAAGTATCCCATGAGGTTGTGCATTCAAGGTCGTCAATACTAGAGCTATAGAATGTCTCATCCAAAGTTCCACTCATTTTCAAGGCAATACAATGAAGCAAAGTTAATAGTTTCGCACAAAAGAGTGTCAACCGTTCACCTATGCTAGCAAGGGCTAGTCCAAGGGCTCGCGACACGAAACTCATTCCCAAGTTTTAGGCGCTTAAGCCATAATCCATAAGGGAAGAGGAGTTAAATACTATGAGTTCTTAATAAACATGCATAGACCAAATGATAGCTCCCGTGCAAGCACAAGGATCATCCAAGAGTTAATCCAACTAGCACACAATACAAATGATGCACCCGCGCAAATGTAGGATGATGGAAGAACATAAAGTCAAGTTTTAAGTGCTTCTTATTTTCTTTTTCAAATGGCCTTTGGCCTACAAATGCTTTCGAGGGGGAACTTTTCTTCCTAACCCCCGGCATTTGTATATTTAAGATCAAAACTTCTCTAATACTCGAGAAAGTTTTTAAGTCGGGGCTTTGCCCTCTTTTGACCATGAAATGAAGCATTTTTTGTTGGGGCCTATTTTTGCCCTCTTTTGTTTTTGACTCCACACTTAAAACTTGACAATATGTTCAAGGAATGTGTGGAATGTGCGGGAAACAATCATAAGCATGACACTAAATAAGAAAACTCAAGTCACCATGGAGCAAACAAAAGGTCTAAGTTTTTCGTGAAATTTTTAAAAGTGCTTGCTATAACTTGTTCCAAGGTATTTCAACGAAAATACTTAGAAAATTAGATAGGCAAGAGATAGCAATGATATTGATTCACAAGAATGCACATTCAAGGGACTAGGTCGGTTCTAGGTTCAAGATCCAATAAATGTGACAAAAGGCTAGATGTGATTTAAAGGGATTTAGAATCGATAGTCACAAGCCTATGTGGTTTTAACACTCTCATGTTAGGGATAAGGTACATGAATGCAAGTGTTCATTCTAAAATGGTAAGCATGTCATGAAATGAGTGAACTATGCGACTAAACCACTCGACACTTAAAGCATAGCTTAGTCCCTAAGCGCAAACAATGAAGAAAATGAGATAAAGGCGCATAGGAACTCCCCTCGTTTGTAGATGTGCCCCATCAATAGAAAAGATGCCATTGTGCTAAACGTGATCGTTCATGATGCAAATAACTTTCCTTGATGACAAGAACACATGAGAGGTTAAAAGCAACAAGTGACATACAAGGTTATGCAAAACACAAGTATGAGCAAGAGAGCATCACAAGTCACATGATAACATCATGGCATAAGTTACATATAGTTCAAACAAGGAAGTTGATCCACACCCTCTAAAATATGCACAAGGTTTCATAAATGCCCCAAATGTGAAACTAGAGTCGTAGCATGATATAACAAATTAGTTCCACTCTAGTAAACATCAATAAAGCATATGAGCACTATGGGCACCATCATTAAGCATAGAAAGAGCAAGGGAAAGTTGGAAGGGTGTGGAGTTGTGAAGTGGGATTGGAGTGAGTAGAACTCACTCCACACTTAAAATTTTACCCACAAATAACTCATATCACACTCCACACTTTAGAGCCTTAGCTACTCAAAATCATGCCAACCATTTAAATATAAAGAACAAGAATGAACAACTTACAAACCGGGTTACCTCCCGCGAGGGCCTAGTTTTTCCCGTCTTGGCAAAGACGTAGCAAAGTGCCCCATATAATCACTCGTCGAGAAGTCCTTTGCTAGGATCCCTTCTCACGGGGCCTTGGATTTGGTCGTGTCAATCCACCTTCAAGTCCCATTTGAATTTCCTCCCATCAAGCCTACAATGGACTTTCCTTTGGGATTTTGACCCCTTCAAATATGAAGATCCCTTAAGAAATAAGGGGTCATGGGAGCTTTTTCCGAATAATCTTTGGAAGTAGGGCAAGAAGCTCCAAAACTTGTCTCGAGATGAAGTAGTGAAGAAAGGGTCTTCATAACATGTCTCGAGAATGATGGGTATCCCCTCCTTAAGTTTTTCAATGACGCTCTGATCGAATGTAATTCAGTGTAAATATTCGATAAGACAATCAAATACTTATGCCAAACACGGTTAATCAAAACAATTTATATTTTGACTCGGGGAATCCGAGGTCGTACCCAGAGGATAGGTGATCAAACTAATTGGTGCTAACGATTAAACCTAGAGTGTCTAATGGTTTGGGGGGGGGGTTTGGTCCTCGTAAGAGGTTGATAGCAAATAATTCACTATCCGAACAAAGAGATTTAGTCAAATGGAATAAGTAAACAATCAATCAAGGATGACTAGGGTTCTAATCCCTCCTAGACAATTATTGTGACTGCGAATTAGAACACCATTAATGAATTCGAACATACACATGTAGAATTTAGCCATGTAACATTAATACTAGGTTCCACTCGCGCTACATCCTAGCATTAAGTGGTTACACCTCGCATAGCACCTCACACTCGCGCTCTATTGGTGCTATAGTGCATTATTTATCTAGCCTCACACTCGCGCTTTATTGGCTAAATAAATCATGCACTTGTTAAATTCAAGCCATTCTCATTAAGATTAAAGCATCGCCATGTAACACTGAAATCCTAATGTTCCTTCATTTCTATCATTTGATAACATACTTTTCAGGGGTTAGCTACATCAAGTATGGAATCAACTAGAACTTCTATTTCGGACTTGTCAAAAACATGTCATAGGTAATTCAAATAGCATTAAGTTCAAATGAAGAAAAGTCATGTGTAAAATCATTCATCAATGGTATTCATGGTATTCATATGGTCACAAACATGTCTAGGGGTTCATAGAACCCCAACCAATATCACTACTCACTCATGGTGAGGTTACAACCCATATCAATAGTAGATGAGTAGAAAAACATAAACAAAGTTGGGTTTAGGATTCTAGAACCAATATGGAGAAATAATGATGAAGGACGATCCACGATCCAAGTAGTTGATGATGATGTAAAATTCTGGCTTCTTCTCCAAGCTTTCTTCTCTTCCAATGCTCAGAAAAATCCCAGAAAATCAACAACTCGGGCCAAAAAACCCTAATTTCCTTTTATAATAAGTCAGAAAAACTGATGCTTTACGACGTCATGCGTTCGCATGGTGTAAATTCATGCGATCGCATGATGTCTAAAGGTTGAAACTTTATGCGATCTTGGCCTAAAACGTGCGCTCGCATGATAATGTCATGCGACTGGTCTGAAGTGTGCGAACGCATGGTTCGGGCTTGTGCGGTCGCATGGCCTTGGGAAGTTGATCTTCAGTTGAGCTCGCATGAAATGTCATGCGATCGCACCATAATGTCACGCGTCTGTTCTGATGCATGCGACCGCATGGTTAATTTCATGCGTTCGCATGGTTATGAGGTTGTGCGGTCGCATGCCATTCTGATGCGTCTGGTCGGGGTCATGCGAGCGCATGACATGATATCATGCGGTCGCATGATTTTGAGTGGAATTCGTTCCGACCTTTGTTTTGCTCACTTATCGCTCGAGAAAGCTCGTTTTGCTCCGAAATCACTCTTCACTTGTGTTCTCAGCTAAATCTCTGAAATAGACCTGAAATGAACCACAAAGCATCAAATAGCAAGTGAAATCGTAAAGGAATGATTGAAACAATAAGTGTAAAGGTTGCCTAAAATGCATGTATTCTAGTGCTATCAAATCACCCCACACTTAACGTTTGATCGTCCCGAGCAAACTAATAATCACTACTACAGAAGAGAGATTAGGCAACGGTTCAGACGTAGCTTATGCAACGGTTTCTCATCCGTTGCATAAGCTACCGTCGCATAAGGTCCATACCTTATGCGACGGTTTCCTGAAACCGTTGCATAAGCGTAACACCTATGCAACGGTTTGTTGTTAGAACCGTCGCATAAGAGCAACACTTATGCAACGGTTTATTGTTAGAACCGTCGCATAAGAGAACACTTATGCAATGGTTTGTTGTTAGAACCGTCGCATAAGATGAACCATTATACAACCGTTTTGGTGCTCAAACCGTTGCATAAGTGTAGCTCTTATGCGACGGTTTTTATGGAACCGTTGCACTAAATATGAAAAAATTTGGCAGGTTTCAGCTGTTTTAGCTCAAAATCCCCCTGAAAATTGAATACACATTCTAAACCAAATTTAGTACCCTGCTTTTACACATTTCCAAACATGGAAACACTTCCATTTTACTCAAAATACAACCATTCATACAAGTCCATCCATATATACATTGATTTATACAAACGTCACATATATAAATAATATTCACATGTAAACACTATGTTCGAATAAGTAGTTGTACAAGTAGGCGGCGATCTCATCTCGCACGTCTTGTACCTTCCCCAACTCATATGATTGTGTCCCATTAGGAAAAACCTATAAAAAATAAGAATACGATTAACATGAATATATAAAAAAATAGAGTTAGAACAAATTTGCCTAACTAGAACATGGATTTAGAAACAAACGTAGCTAGAACATAGATTTAGAACACACTTAGCTAGAACATGGATTTAGAACAAACATAAGTAAAACATGGATTTAGAACATGGATTTAGAACACAACCTAGCTACATTTGTCAACATTCTAATAGAGTAAGACGAGACTAGCATTCTTACTTGGTCAAAGTTCTCCACATATGCACCGTTATTAGCACGAACAAATTCCATTATGTCCCGAATATTTCTCAGAACATAATAACCGCATAAATTAGAGTTTGTGGGTTGTTTCGGACTCTGCATTATAAGTAAACTCAGTTAACACTTTATTAATGAAAATTACAAGTATAGTAAAGGAATGTTTTTCTATAAATAGTACCTTCACTATCTTCCATTCGACTTGACGATCAATCCTCGGATTACATCCTTGATAGTATCGTTGCAACCCCCTAAAATAAATAACAATACGTAATTAGTGAATGTCAATGCAAGTTACAAACTAATAGTAAGTTCGAAACTTACGAGTCCACTAAAGCTTTTGCATCGCGGTGTATAACGGTGGCGCCTTTTGAGGAGTTGAACCAATGGACTACACCTTGGTTGGGGAAGATAACGCACAACATCCAATGAAACCTACATCAACACACTAAATTCATAAACCCATATTTCAAAAAATAGGTTATATGGTACAAGTAATTTATGTACTTACTCCGTAGCATTTATATAAGGCATAAAATAGCAATAATTGCGATCCTTGTCTGGCATATTGAGTCTTGATACAAACGACTCAATCCTCTCATCTACGTCATTGGAAGGGCTCACGGCCGTGTGATTGAAGAACCCGAATCGAACCTCTGATTCAAGCATTTGATCGTATAAAGAACTACAACATGAAAAAGATGTAAAGTTAGACCTTCTGCAAGAAATGATGAACAATTAATGACAAGAGTATTACCTTATATACAAATCACAATGTGAGTTCGACAACGGTTTCAATGCGAATATATCACGGACATCATCTGGGCCCACTATGGAAGTGTAGTCGTCACCGAACAATTCGTCAGCAATGCGTACTCTAACAACGTCTCTGCCCAAGTTAGAGTACATGTCGTGTAGAAATCGACAGTCGTTGGAATAATTCTCTACTTCATCATTTGAGGCCGGTGGCAAGTGGTAGTATAGTCGCATGGTATATTCCTGAATTTCGAATGTTAGTAAATAATTCATATAAAATTTGATAAATTAAATAATGGAAAGATGGTTCAAATAATTGATATTATTACCCTTGGGTTGATTTCAACCAAGTGCTTCGGCCATGCAACCAAGTCTGCTTTCTCCTCTGCATCTCGTGTTGTCTTTAATTTCTCTCCATGGGGAATGGGTAGTCCATTAATCTGACCAAGAGAACTATCGACCTTCACCTTCACCATTTCATCGGGCAGTGGTATAGCACGTAGCAAACGACCGTTCATGACTCGACCGACAGCCACTACTCGTCTCTCATTATTAAGTCCCTCTTCGATATATAATAGGCTTCTTAGCCCAATCTGTCAACGTAAATAATTCAAACGGATGTTTACATTTGTAAGAAAAATCTAAACCAAACAGTAAGGAAATAATGACTTTAAAAATCTCCAAGTACCTTTGGTATACTCTTCCAAGGGTCCGTATCTGTGGGAGCACCGTGGAAGCAGTACTGACTCTGTCGGTCAGACGGCTGAATATTGCGAATAGCACTAGCACTGGGTGTCACCCTCGAAGAGCTAGAGCTAGGTAATCCAATCCTCCATGGAATGTGTGACCCGAGTCCACGAGTGCGTCCAGGGTGCTCATCCGTGCCAATAGCCTCCGTCAATATGTCACGTCGGCCTTGTGATGAAAATTCTCCTCGAGCGGCCTTATCCACTAAATCATCCTATTATTTCAAAAAATTACCAATAGTTAGTGTATAATTTAAAAAATCTTAGCTATTAAACCACACATAACGAACTTACAATCTTTGTAGCTACTCCTCGAGTTGCCTCAGAGACGAACTCATCCGTTTTTCTCATTCGTCCCCTCTTCCACAAATCATGCCTCTCTATAGAGACATTAGAAGCTTGTTCCTCTTGAATTGCCCCCTGAGAAATTAACTCATCTCTTTTTTCTTTTGCCATTGCTTCTTCTAATTTTCTATATCCTCCTCGACCCAAGACGTGCTGATATACATTTTTCTTGACCAGATCCTTGTTTGTGTCCCTTAACTTCTTTGCAGCTTCGGAGAGCCTCTGCTCCTTAAAAGTCTTCCAATGATCGGAGTCAATGTACGAATACTTTTTCAAAGCATCTTCATCTGTTCCGTCACCGTAGATGTAATCTTTTGCGAGACGTGACTTAAATTGTTTCCACATCTTGCACGCAGCGCTAAGCTCCTGATTTTTATGATCCTCGACTCCATCAAAAACTGCCTGGAAATATATAAAACAAGTTTTAATTAATACAAAAGTTAGTTAATTACCATGTTTAAAACAAATACAATGTTATAATTAAACAAGCTCTTACAGTTGCCTCTCTCCACACATAGTCTTTAAAATGTTTAGGGACCTTCCTCCAATCAGAGTGTACGATAGGAACACGACATCGAACCAACGTTCCCAAGTAGCTCCTCCAATTGTCTCCAACCTTCCCTATTGGATTCCCTCTTCTATCCCATTCAACCGTGGCCTTGGTACCAGCGTCCTTGTGTCTCCTAACGAATCTGCCCATATATACAAGACCTCTCTTCTTTGGAACTTTACCAGAAGTGTCATTATGGTCATCCTCACTGCTGCTACTACTGCTGTGTGAAATGGCCATGATCCTGTAAACATGAAATTAATTCATCAATAAACCCATTCTCAGAAATAAATAAATAACTACACAAGTCATAAATAAATAACTACACAAGTCATAAATAACTACACAAGTCATAAATAACTACACAAGTCATAAATAACTACACAAGTCATAAATAAATAACATACACAAGTTAAATTTCTTTATCAATCCATATTCCTTCGCCATGATCTTCTCGTAGTTGAATTTCATTATCAGCTTCACTATCATCGTTCTCCACGGGAACTATCGTATAAACGGGCATGCATTCCTCAGCTAGATCTTCAGATGCATCACTGGTTAGTTGTTGTTTTCCGTGGAGGACAACAAAATGGTTGTTATCAGCAGGGTCACGGACGTAAAATACTTGTCTCGCTTGTTCGGCCATAATGAATGGCTCATCCTTGGACCCTTCTCTTCGAAAATCCACAAACGTCATTCCATATTCATCAGTACGAACCGCCGAATTATTAACCCATTTACATTTAAACACAGGCACTCGAAACTTTACGTAATCCAACTCCCATATTTCTTCGATGAGGCCAAAATAATTAATAGGAGCATATATTGGATTCTGATCTCTAGCACTAGAAACAAGAGTGGTTTCAGCAATAAGTGTGACACCACTATTTTGCACAACGGTTTGGTCATCTTGAGCTTTTGTGTGGAAACAAAATCCGTTAATGTCGTAAGCATTCCACGAGTATACAGTTGGCATAGGACCCGGCAGGAGCCACTTTACTAAGTCATCAGACTCTTCTTCAGAGTTGGCCTGATTATTTAAAATCTCATTACATCTCAGCCAGTTACAAAATGACCGACTATGTTCTTTTTGTAACCACTGCTCGGATTTTCTTGGGAAAGCACTCCTTAATATGTTTAGGTGCTGCTCTATGAAAGGCGTGATATCAGGCATATGTTGCAATACATAGAAATGAGCAACCATCAACTCATCAAGTGATGGGTTGATGTATTTCTGACCACTTATGCCCTTTCCATTAAATCGATCAATATGACGTGGCCTGGGAATCCCAACTGCGGCTGTATTTCCTAAAAAGTTAGTGCAAAACTCGACAGCCTCTTCAGTTATGTATCCTTCCACTATACACCCTTCTGGACGATGTCTATTTCTCACGTAGCTCTTTAGAATCTTCATGTACCTCTCAAAAGGGTACATCCATCTCATATGAACCGGTCCAAGAATGCGAATCTCGCGCACCAAATGAACAGTAAGATGCACCATTACATCAAAAAAGCTAGGTGGAAAAAACATCTCTAATTGGCATAGTGTAACAACAATCTGGTCTTGTAGTTTATCAAGCTCTGATGAATCAACAACCTTAGCAGACAAAGAGCTAAAAATGGCACAGAGTCTTTGTACAGCGGATCTCACTTTAGGAGACAATACACCTCTAATCGCAATAGGCAACAACTGTTGAATCAATACATGATAGTCATGAGATTTTAATCCATTCAACCGCAGATCCTTCATTGAAACCAAGCTGGAAATATTCGAAGAATACCCATACGGAACTTTAACTCCTTTCAAACATCCACACAAAATTGTTTTTTCATTCTTAGAAAGAGTTGTGCATGATGGAGGCAAATATGTACGCTTTCCTTCAGTTTGAGGTGCTAATTTGGTACGAATGTTCATATCCAACATATCCAGTCTAGCTTTCAATCCATCCTTTGTTTTTCCGGGAATGTTTAATAAAGTACCAATAAGACTGTCACATATATTCTTTTCAACATGCATCACATCAATGCAGTGTCTGACGTCAAGTGTATGCCAATAAGGGAGATCAAAAAATATTGATCGCTTCTTCCATGGAGTACCTTCAGTGCGTGCATTGGGCTTCCCAAATCGATTTGTAATATTCTGAATTTTTTGAAGTATTTCATCTCCAGAAGCCGGTCGAGGTTCTATTCCATGTTCGGTCTCACCATTAAATGCAGCTTTTTTCCGCCTGTAAGGATGATGCCTCGATAAAAACCGTCGATGTCCCATGTAAACCATTTTTCGACAATTCTTTAGATGGCGTGCATGTGTCTCTTCCCCGCAAATTGGACAAGCTTTGTACCCTTTAATACTGTACCCCGATAAGTTACCATAAGCTGGGAAGTCATTGATGGTACACATTAGCATGGCACGCATATTAAAATATTCCTGCCTTGACGCGTCAAACGTCCGTACTCCTTCGTTCCATAAAAGCTTCAAATCTTCTATCAATGGAGCTAAGTGTACATCAATATCATTTCCGGGTTGTCGCGGACCCGATATCAATAGAGAAAGCATCATATACTTACGCTTCATGGTTAACCTGGGAGGAAGATTGTAGATAACCAATATCACAGGCCATGTACTATGCTGAGTACTGAGGTTTCCATGTGGATTCACCCCATCAGTAGAAAGGCCAATGCGTAAATTTCTACACTCTGCTCCAAATGTCGGGAATGTGTTATCTACTTTTGCCCATTGTAGTGAATCAGCAGGATGACGCATTTTTGTATCAATAACACGTTTCTCAGCATGCCAACGCATATTATCAGAATCCTCCGAGCTAGCAAATAATCTCTGAAACCTGGGGATCGATGGAAGATACCATAGTACTTTAGAAGGAGTGCCTTTGGAACCATTTTTTGGTTCTTTGTTTAACTTATAACGAGGAGACTTGCACACCGGACATTCAACCATATCTTTATAGGAATTTCGATATAATATACAATCATTAGGACAAGCATGTATCTTCTCGTAATCGATACCCATCGGACACATAACTTTTTTAGCCTCGTAACAACGGTTAGGTAGGGTGTTATCCTCTGGAAGCATATCTTTCACTAGAGTCAACAATTCAGTGAAACTTACATCACTCCATCCATTTTTTGCTTTCAAGTTGAATATTTTCAAAGTTGCAGATAGCCTTGTGTATTTGGAGCACCCTTCGTACAATGGTAATTCTGAATCGTTCCTCAATGACTCCAAAACTTGAGGTCTAGCGACAAAATCATCGGCAACATTGTTGACCATGTCAATTATATTGTCCTCCTCCCAATCATCATCATCCACCGGTAAACTTTCAACGGGCTGAGGTTGAACATTTTGCGGTTCAACCTCGCCATGCATATACCAAAACTTGTACTGTGGGTCAATTCCCTTTAACAAAAGATGTTTCCGTAATTTCTTTGGTTTGACCTTTTTGTTATTCCAGCAACCCATACATGGACAATAAACACGTTCAATGTTGTTTCTGGACGCATACGAAGATGCAAATGCACAAAAATCGATAATCCCTTGGTCGTACTGTACACTTAACCTACTACCGGATACCCAATCTCGATTCATCATAACTACATAAAGCATTATATACTCATAGTTAGAAAGATATATTGTTATATATGGTTGATATAATTATTAGTAGAAATAGACCATATAAATCCACTCCATGAAGCACACTCTAACAATTAAAAAAGTTTTAAATGAGTTACATAGTGTATTTTACCTTAGAGTAGAATCTCTCGGAGAAAATAGCCAAAGGTTGGATGCAGCGTCGACTCTATAAAGTTATAAACAACAACAAATAAGGTTAGTAAACGAAGAAATATCAAATAACCAATATGATTGGAGACGTAAGTAGTAAACTAGTTTTGTAGTATGCAATATCATATACCCAAACAATCACAATGGCAATAAACATACCGATATGAGCAAAACAAATTTTGAAGGAAGTTCTTTACGACCTTTGAATGTAAAAAATGCTGTCCTCGACCTGCCTATCTGAGTGAATACATGAAGAGAACCAAAAACAAACAATCACTGACTCTGGAACAAAATTCAAATACATTGTTAAAATCAACCAAAATCTCTATCAACAATGGATCAAGTAAAACCCTAATAAAACTTATCAATAAACAAGCCATTGAAACAAACTAGTACATGAACGATTGGGAACAAACCGATTTCAGATTGGGTAAAGAGTGGCGCGGGACGAGTGGCAACGGGACGAGTGGCGACGGGCGAGTGGCGACGGCTGGGCGAGCGGCGCAGGACGACGGACGGTGCGGGTCGACGAACTGGTTGACGAGGGCGGCGACGTGTGGGCAAAGACGGCGACTTGCGGATTGGGGGGCGACGGACTGGGCGACAAAACTCGAGAGCGGGATTGGAAGAAAGACAGAAAACTTATGTTTTTTAATTTTAGGTTCGAGTTTATGCGACGGTTTTTATCAAACCGTTGCATAATATCAACATGTAGGCCACGGTTTCTAAATGAACCGTTGCATAAGTGCATGATTATGCAACGGTTTACCTTGAACCGTCGCATAAGAGTATTCTTATGCGACGGTTCAAGGTAAACCGTTGCATAATCATGCACTTATGCAACGGTACTCAAGAACCGTCGCATAAGAGTACTCTTATGCGACGGTTCTCAGACAAACCGTTGCCTAAACATCGAACCGTTGCGTAATGAAAAATATGAACCGTTGCCTAATCTCTTCTCTGTAGTAGTGAATGTAGATCATCAACAACATTGCATTTCAACTATTAAGGATTCGTCCAAAGAGAACTCCATATGGTCACGAAAACTAACTAAAACACTAAGAAACAAATACTACTTTTGATAAACCACTTTCGTAGGTGACACGAGTGCATTTAGCGAATGCACCAAGCCTTTAAACCCCTAGGCTACCCTAGTGGAGGAGTTGTAGTCCCCTGAGAGTTTTCCGACACGGGAATACTCACAAATCCCAAAAAGAGAACAATCATCCAAATAGACATTTTTAGCTCACAATTTTCAAAGTACTAGGCAAGGTATTTTTCATGAAGTTCAAAATGTATTCAACTAGATATGTGCATTTCAATCACTACATGAGTCCTCTTCAAATCCTTGTGGAAATTCATGAATTAGGACATTCAAGCAAATCAAAGCAAAGACTAATAAATCTTTAATCAAGGATTCTAGTCATTTTCTATATTGGTGACTTCAAGAAAGTGATCGAATAGTTGCAAAGAAATCTTGTTGGATCACTCACAAATGCTAGCAAGGAGGCTAGTCCATTGGCTTGTGAGCTTTGAACTCATTCTCAAGCCTAGGACGCAAAGGTCACTTAGTCATAAGAGAAGAGGAGTCCCAACATTACAGTTTTTGTATACCCTTGCAAATCATTTCATGCCTAAGTATAAAAGAATACGAGGCTCGTCCCTTAGTGAATTCTTGCTAGTAAGTATTAATTGCCTCATTGGTTTTCATGCTAGAGAATGGCGGGATAGCCGATTGTCAAATCTAAGTGCTTCGTATTTTCTTTTCCTTTTTTTTCAAATGGCCTTAGGCCTACAAATGCTTTCGAGGGGGGACTTACCTCCCTAACCCCCGACATTTGTATGTTTTTGCACAAAACTTCTCGTGCACTTGAGAAAGTTTTTAGTCGGGGCTTTGCCCTCTTTTGACCATAAGAATGAAGTATATATTTTTTCGTTGGGGCCCATTTTTCGCCCTCTTTTGACCCCACACTTAGAACTTTGACAAAGGGCTAAGTGTTAAAAAAATGGAGCACGACAAACCAACAAGACGAAATCCACTAGGTAAACAAGGTCACTAAGGTCACCTAAAGGCAATCATGGCATGCAAGGGTTTTGGAGTTATAAATTTTTTCGATTTTATGCTTTCAAAGGTCAACTCTTTAGTCTCCACGAGAAAAAGCTTAGAATAAAAGATAAAGAAATGCTAGTAGATGCTTTGATCCTCAAGAATGAAAGTCAACAATCCAATCCATTAGTCATCTAAAGGATCAATCAAGTGAAAACATGCACGACTAGTTGAATTTAGAGATAAAGTTTTTCGAAAATGTAGCCTTGCCTAGACTTTTTGTTTTCATTAATATTTCAAAGTTTTTGGATGAATTGTGCAATGGTGCAAGTGTTCGCCCTTAGACAAAAGTTGATAAGATTTCGAATAAGAGGGCATATCAAATAGACACAAACATCTCATATAGACAAGACATGTCAATTATAGCCCACCCCACACTTAGCAATTGCTTAGTCCCTAAGCAATGAATAGAATGAAAAGCAAAGAGAGAGTTAAGAAAAACTTCTCTCGTTTGGAGGTAGCCCTTTCAAGAGTAGAGACTTGCATGCTTGTTGAGTTGGTCTTGCTCAAAAGATTCGATTGATGAGTTCCTTTTTACTCTATTAGACACATTAAAGAAAGAGAAAGTTAGGCACACAAGGTAGGGAAATCATCATCGAAAAGGTGTAAATGTTAAGCAAGTCGACTCAAAACTTCGTCAAAAGGCTACAATAGGAGGGCATGCGAGGGCACACTATGGATCGTGCGAGCGCACAACTGAAAACAGACGCACAACAATTTTGTGCGAGCGCACGAAAGTTGTGCGTTCTTGATGGACGTGGATTTGGCCTGTTGTGCGACCGCACAACACTTTTGTGCGAGCGCACGGAGTTATTATAAGAAAATTCTAAGTCGATTTCAAAACGTATATCAACACTCCTACACAAAATTTCGAAACCCCACACTTATGCTTTATTAAAACATCCAGTCCATCAAGCACACCACCACAGGATGACCCAAACTCTCATCAATCATCAAATATACGCTCACGCACAATCATAGTTAAAATTTTTCACCGTTACACATGAATAGCTCAAATAACATGGCAAATGCAAATCCAATCAACATAGACAATTTTAAGGACATAGGAAAAACACTAACGAGCCTAGTTTAACGTCTTGGCTAAGACGGAGCCGAATCTCTTTGTAATAAATAGGAAGCACACTAAGAGAAGTCCCGAGCGGGATCCCTTCTCTAGCGGTATAGCGAGAAGTGGAGGAGTCAATCTGGGTTCTTCGAAGAGTTGCAAGCAACTTGCTTAACGACTCTTTTCCAAAGCGATGCTTGCTTCCTCCCTTTTATCGTTTTAGCTTTTGCTTTTCTATTCAACCCATCATGGCATGAGGACACCCTATGGTGATCAATAGGAGGGCCTTCGTCGGGATCAATCGACATGTATAAATCTTTCCTTGTTACTTTCTTGACCTCAACATCCTCGGCCCTAGCGCTCTTTTGCTCTTCTGAATCAAACGGCTTTTGTATAGCCTCTTGTTCACCCATAGGCTTCTCTATCCTAATCTTTTCTCCTCCGATTTTTAATGTCAATTTTCCTTTCCCTAGATCGACTTTAAAATTGGCGGTGGCCAAGAAAGGGCGCCCAAAAATAAGGGATGTGTTGAGATTACTCCCCGTGTCCATCACTACAAAATCACAAGGTATGTGGAATTTGTCTATCTTTATAGGAACATTCTCGATTAATCCCTTGGGTTTCCTCGTGGTTCCATCGGCGAGTTGCATCACCATCTGGGTAGCCCTCATTCCTTCTAGCCCCAGTTTATAATAAGTCGCTAGCGGCATGACACTCACACTAGCACCAAGGTTGGCTAGTGGGTGTTCAAAACTTACAGCGCCAATAGAGCATGTGATAGTGAATCGGCCGGGGTCTTTCATCTTGAGAGGAATTTGTTCTGAGAAAAGGGCACTACACTCATGGTTCAAAGCTACCATGCTAGATTCTTCAATGACTCTACGCCCTGATGCAATATCTTTTAAGAACTTTGCGTAGATAGGATTTTGAGCTATTACTTCATGGAATGGAAGAGTAACATATAACTTCTTCAGCATTTCCACAAACCGCTTGAAATGAACATCTAACTTGCTTTTGTTGAGTCTTTGAGGGAAAGGAACCATCGGCACATATTTCCTCATCAAAATTGGTTCTTCTTCCTTTTTCTCCTCCTCGGTAGGAGCTTGAGGTTCATCCTCCAAACTTTCCTTACCCACTCCTCCTTCCACTTCCTTGCCCTTGAGACTAGATTTCCCTTGAGGGGTAGGTAGAACCTTCCCGCTCTTCAATGTGATGGCTTCAACATGCGTGATGTATGGTTCTTCATCTTTAAGAAAGATGGCATTGCAATGCCCTATAGAGTTTACATCCGGTTGCGAGGGAAGTTTCCCTATTTGCTTCAATTGGGTACTCTCTTTGGATAGTCTTTTGTTCTCGCCCGCTAATTCATTCAATTTGGCCTCCATTCTTCTAGTGCTCTCTTTGCTTTCTTTGTTATCCTCCATCATTTGTGCCATCATAGACATCATGGAGCTTTCTTGAGAGCTAGAGGAAGAATTTCCTTGCTCATTCATATGAGCTTTACCTTGATATAGCTTTTGACTTTGGTGATTCCCTTGAAAATTCTGAGAATTTTGATTTGAACCTTGGCCTTGATTGGAATATGAATTCTGCCCTTGGTTTGAGAATGAGCCTTGCCCTTGATTTTGATTAGAGCTAGAATTATATCCTTGCCTTTGATTGCTCCCTTGGTAGTTTCCTTGATAGTTTCCTTGCCCTTGAGGTCTTGAGGCGAAATTAGAGTCATTATACATCCTCTTTTGTGGAGGCTCATAGTTCCTCGAGGTGGGATTTACATTTTGATTATAGCTTCTTTGTTGGTTTACAAAATGCGCCTCCTCATAGCCATCATCATCTTCTTCATATTTACCTTCGGGACAATTTTTGGTAGAGTGTCTTGTGCTAGAACACAAAAAACAAGATTGTTGCGCCGAGACTCTTTCTTTTTCAGCTTTAGCCTTTGTCGCTTCAACAGAGTTCACCATACTGAACATACTCTCCATTCTCTTAGACAAGTCGGCCACTTCTCTCTTTAATTCAGAATTTGAGGTGTCGTCTCTAGACTTGGCCATTTTTGTGTGGTCTACCCCTTGATATTTATCGGAGTTTGAGGAGATTTTGTCCACGATTCCGAAACCTCTGGATGCCGTTAAACCCATAATAGCCCCTCCGCTAGCCGTGTCCATTTGGTTTTTGGCCTCTTTACTCATGCCTAAGTAGAAATACCGCATCAAGTCTTCCGGTTTGAAATTGTGATGAGGGCACTCCCTCAAATAATGCTTGAACCGGTCATACGCTTGGTGGAAAAGCTCGCTATCCCTCTGAGAAAATGTAAGAACAAAGTCTTGGTATTTCTTGGTTCTGGACGGAGGGAAGAACTTGTTGAGAAAAGCGTTTGCCAAATGCTCCCAAGTACGGAAAGTGCCCGGGTCATGGTTTTGCAACCATTCCTTAGCATCCCCATATAAAGACGACGGGAATAGCTTGAGATATACATTCTCCAACGGCACGTTCCTCGGTTTATACATCCGACAGTTCTCTTGGAAGTTGGCTAGGTGAGTGGAGGGGTTTCCCTGACCATGAAATTGGTCACTTGTGATCATGTGTATTAGAGACGATTTAACTTCGAAGTCAAAGGCATATTCTCCTGGGGGTTGAATAACCGAGCTGTTTCCTCTAAGTGTGGGAATCATATAATCCCCTACGGGTCTTTCGTCCTCGTCTTCATCCTCCTCTTCCTCGTATCTATTGTTTCGGTTATAATTTCGAGGGAGGGGAGGGTCCCGACGGTGGCGTCTATCATTATCATTATCCTCTCTAGCCGGAGGATCTTCTATTTCGGGCCTATCAATCCCACGATTTCAGTTGTCTCTTGGTGGCAAATTTCGGTTTTCAAGATCTTCCTCCATTCTAAACCCCGGTGGCAGATAAGGTAGCGGGTCTAAAAGTGGAGGCGGGCGAGGTCTCGGGCCTTGGAAAGCTGGTGGAACAACAGGAGCAATAGCCGGAATAGGAGCTACTGGATTCTTGCGAGGTCTACCTCTCCCTCTCTTAATGGGTGGTTGAGAAGTATCTGAAGAAGAACCAATTGCTACGTGTTTCATTCCTTGAAATCTTGTGATCATTCAAGTGCCTGCAAGAACGAAGAAAATTCTTAGCAATGAGCGGCAAGAGAAATAGACAAGGTCAATCTCAACACAAGCAATGGCTAAGGAAAAGAGAAAAGTAAACAAGCTAGATAATCTGATAGCACAATAGTTAATTAACCTATCCCCGGCAATGGTGCCATTTGATCGAATGTAATTCAGTGTAAATATTCAATAAGACAATCAAATACTTATGCCAAACACGGTTAATCAAAACAATTTATATTTTGACTCGGGGAATCCGAGGTCGTACCCAGAGGATAGGTGATCAAACTAATTGGTGCTAACGATTAAACCTAGAGTGTCTAATGGTTTGGGGGGGGGGGGTTTGGTCCTCGTAAGAGGTTGATAGCAAATAATTCACTATCCGAACAAAGAGATTTAGTTAAATGGAATAAGTAAACAATCAATCAAGGATGACTAGGGTTCTAATCCCTCCTAGACAATTATTGTGACCGCGAATTAGAACACCATTAATGAATTCGAACATACACATGTAGAATTTAGCCATGTAACATTAATACTAGGTTCCACTCGCGCTACAACCTAGCATTAAGAGGTTACACCTCGCATAGCACCTCACACTCGCGCTCTATTGGTGCTATAGTGCATTATTTATCTAGCCTCACACTCGCGCTTTATTGGCTAAATAAATCATGCACTTGTTAAATTCAAGCCATTCTCATTAAGATTAAAGCATCGCCATGTAACACTGAAATCCTAATGTTCCTTCATTTCTATCATTTGATAACATACTTTTCAGGGGTTAGCTACATCAAGTATGGAATCAACTAGAACTTCTATTTCGGACTTGTCAAAAACATGTCATAGGTAATTCAAATAGCATTAAGTTCAAATGAAGAAAAGTCATGTGTAAAATCATTCATCAATGGTATTCATGGTATTCATATGGTCACAAACATGTCTAGGGGTTCATAGAACCCCAACCAATATCACTACTCACTCATGGTGAGGTTACAACCCATATCAATAGTAGATGAGTAGAAAAACATAAACAAAGTTGGGTTTAGGATTCTAGAACCAATATGGAGAAATAATGATGAAGGACGATCCACGATCCAAGTAGTTGATGATGATGTAAAATTCCGGCTTCTTCTCCAAGCGTTCTTCTCTTCCAATGCTCAGAAAAATCCCAGAAAATCAACAACTCGGGCCAAAAAACCCTAATTTCCTTTTATAGTAAGTCCGAAAAACTGCTGCTTTACGACGTCATGCGTTCGCATGGTGTAAATTCATGCGATCGCATGATGTCTAAAGGTTGAAACTTTATGCGATCTTGGCCTAAAACGTGCGCTCGCATGATAATGTCATGCGACTGGTCTGAAGTGTGCGAACGCATGGTTCGGGCTTGTGCGGTCGCATGGCCTTGGGAAGTTGATCTTCAGTTGAGCTCGCATGAAATGTCATGCGATCGCACCATAATGTCACGCGTCTGTTCTGATGCATGCGACCGCATGGTTAATTTCATGCGTTCGCATGGTTATGAGGTTGTGCGGTCGCATGCCATTCTGATGCGTCTGGTCGGGGTCATGCGAGCGCATGACATGATATCATGCGGTCGCATGATTTTGAGTGGAATTCGTTCCGACCTCTGTTTTGCTCACTTATCGCTCGAGAAAGCTCGTTTTGCTCCGAAATCACTCTTCACTTGTGTTCTCAGCTAAATCTCTGAAATAGACCTGAAATGAACCACAAAGCATCAAATAGCAAGTGAAATCGTAAAGGAATGATTGAAACAATAAGTGTAAAGGTTGCCTAAAATGCATGTATTCTAGTGCTATCACGCTCATGGGTGCCCAATCCTCAATTTACCTTTCTAGACCTTTGTCTTCTTGTGTGCGAGAAGGCTCTTCGGGTTGCTCCATGAAAACCTCAACAAAGTCTCTATACCCTTCAAATTTGTTTGTCTCTATATGCTCTTCCTCTTTGGATACCTCCTCTTCAAAGCAAGATTCACCATCCCATAGCCAAGCTTCGGTGGCGGCTCTCCAAAATTCATCCTCCATTTCTTGTTCCCATTCTTCCCTTGAGGCATTAGGATCATGGACTTCTTTTGCAAGAAATTCTTGCTTCATTTTCTCTTGATGCTCAATAAGTGTAGCAATTTTGGTATCAAACTTAGAGGGTTCTCTTGAAGGATGAGGAGGTTGAGGGCATGGAGGGTAGGATTGTTCAACTTCAAGGCTTTGGCTATCATCCCCATTCAAATTATAATAACTAGTTTGATAGCCAAGTTCTTGGAAATAGGAATATGGTTGCTCCTCCTTTTGGTAGTATTCTCCATTAGAAAAGACTTGTTGGTTGTAGGGGTCCATCCTCGCAAAACAAGATAGAGTAAGTTAGTAAGGGATATGAGTAGAAAAAGAGAATATACAAGTATAAGAAAAAGAAAAAAATATTCACAAGAATAGACGGAACTTTCACACAATCTAATCTAGGGATGTGCTAACTAGTTGCTCCCCGGCAACGGCGCCATTTTGACAACGTCTATTTTTACCCTCCCGACGTGTCGGTTTAGAGGAGGGTCGTCGTAGAGGTCAAAAACAATTTATAATAACCGGTAGGGTACCGGGTCGAACCCAAAGGAGCAAGCCAAGCACATGCACTATTTAAGATTGTGTTTCCATTCGGCTATTCTAAACAAAATGTATAAAGATGTATATTCTAAATCCTAAATGGCTAGTAATTAGGGATAAAAGATAAGTAAGAGGTGTTTCGAGGGGTTACTCCCCTCCTTGGCATTTTCTCAATGATCACATACACGATATTCAAACATTTCATGGTTGTCAAATAGTATTGAACCTAGTTTAGACTAGGATAGACCAAATGTCACTTGAATCTATTCCAAGCCAAACTCTCTTATAGCTCGAACCTCTCGGTTCATTCCATGACAATAAATACCATGAACTCGACTCCTAGTTCACTTCCTACCCATGCATTGTGGAAAACCTAGCTTAGACCAAGGTACACCAATGTCTATGTTAATCTAGTCTTAGCCAAGCTCTCTTATAGCTCGAACCTCACTCACTCGAGATAATTGGTTCATTCCATAGCACCATTATCCTTGGAATGTCTTCCTAAGGTAATAACTACTATGAACTCGAGTCCTAGTTGACAACAAATGCATACATTAGATAGGATCATGTTTTCTATTATCCAAACTAGATTCAACATGTTACTAACGCATTTTAACAAACACTTAGTAGCATGTCATACATGAAGTGCATAGAAAACATGAATGTGACACCATTAGATGAGATTAATTGATGATTCGCTTAATGACTAACTTCGATAAATCAAACATTCAATCCTTAGTCAAGCATCCATATCCTAAGGTTCATTTACATGATTCAAGATATAGATCATTTTTTCCATTCTAGAACTATTCCCTAGGGGTGTCAAGTCCTAGGTTCAAGTTTTAGTCCAAATTGTCACTTAGGCATTTTATCAAACACCTAGAGTGCATAACATTCATAACACAAGAGAAAATGAAATCAACAATCATCCATATGAATATCAATGTATATATGACGGAGGGCCACCGCACTGTCGTTAAGGTGCAGTGTCCTCTGTACAAATAAATTTATAATATCCGCTACTTGTGACTACACTACTGGGTAGTAAGTGGTAAGTAGGGGTCGAACCCAAGGGAATTAGGGGAATATGCTATTCTTTTAGGGTGATTGAACTGGGGGGAGCGTGTTTTATGGTTGATTGAGATTTTAGCGCTCTAATTAACTACGTGATTTTTTGGGGGTTTTTGATTTTGATTGCGGAAAAGTAAATACAGAAATTAAAATGCTGTAAATACAAAGAAGACTTACAGTGGGTGATGCGTGATTGTAATTCCTCCGGTAGATCAGTAGTTGGTGATTGCGGTTTAACAGTAAAGAAAAGCATTCGGTTTCAGGTACTCTTGTATTATAACATGTATATAATAAACTGTTAGTAACTTTTCTAAGTATTCAAAGATGAATCGAGGCCCTTTCGTAGCGCAAGACTTGCAACATCGTTTAAAGCAACCCTTGTTCTATTTCAGACTAATTCCTCCTTTCGAAGTATCTTAGCCTTTTGTGCATCCACTTGATCTCACAGTTACGATTGACCAAGTGGTGTTTTAGATGAGTCGAACTTCTCAGATAAGCTTTGCCCTTTCGTAGCATCCACTTACCCGAGTATGTTCACGAATCCCCACGGAAGAGTTTTGCCCTTTCGTAGCATCCACTCAACCTTGGAAATTCTGACTATAAATGGCACATAGAACAAGTTTTGAATACAAAGAAATGAAACTAAAAGATATTACAACATTATATAATACAAGAAAATACCTTCCACCGAATAAAGAGTTTAGCTACAAATATCCATAGAGATGGATACCATAGCTAAATACTCGGGGGTTTTTGAAAACAGTAAGAGGAAAAGGGGTGGAATACTCAAGAACCAACAGGAGTATTCCTAATTCCTACTGAATACTCAAGAACCAATAGGAGTATTCTCTACAGTATTATAATACTCGAGAACCGACAAGAGTATTATAATTTCTAGTATAATACTCAAGAACAAACAGGAGTATTATTTCAAAACCGAACCAAACTTACAAGTAACAAAATGTAGAGAGAGAAGTGATTACAATTTTTGGGATGATTTATGAGGAGGAGGAGCACCTCCTTTTATAGGAAAAATGGGTGGTGGAGATTGGTTTGATCCAAGGGAGGAGGAGGAGGCAAGGAGGAGCCAAGGAGGAGCCACCAAGTGGCGGAGGAGGAGTGGTGGAGCTCAGCCGCCGGTAGCCGGTTGTGGTGGAGGAGCAATGGGTTGTTTCCTCCACCTCCAAGGCAAGTAGCCGGTCACCAAGGAGGAGGAGGGGTGGCGCCGCCGGTAGTGGGTGGTGGAATGGGGAGGTTTTCCTCCTTTGGTCACCTCTTCATCAAGTCACCAAGTCATCTTGCCATATGTGAATTTTGTACAGTTTTGTGCAGTCTTTTCACAAAACTGTCAGTGTGTTCCTTCCCCGGACTGTCTTGACTTCACTCCTGATTCTTCTGATTAATTTATTCTGGTCAATTCAATGTCAGGATCCTTGATATTTCTTCAGTCGGCATATGATCTTGACCTTGGATTGACTCTTGTTATCTTTTCAGCATAAAATCCTCTCCTTAGCGTATTTTCACTTCAGTCTCTAAAATGCCCTGTGGAAATATATCGGGACTAACAGATGGATGTTAGATAGACAAACAGTCTTACTTGGGGGGTTTTACTGTGTTTTTGATTCGTATAATTGTGGTCCATCAGAATACCCCCCACTTTTAGTTGTTCGTCCCGAACAATGCTATTAAAGGGCGTAAGTTCTAGGTTCGGATTTGGCATATGAAAATTAGACTGTGGTACTCGATCTATCCTAATTCATGCATTGCTTACTTATTACCAAATTAAACTGCGTAAATAAATAGAAGAAACTTAATACTTGTACCTCCGTGCTGAGATGCAAATTATATTGGATGTTTCGGGAGATAGCCCTTTTCAGGTTCCTGGGTTGCAGCCTCGGGATCGTTTCGTACTATATGGTCTTCTGGTAGCTTTCTCATGCACGTGATTCGGTTTGGGTTTCAGTGAGTTGAACCTTCTTGATTTTTTCTTTGGCGAGGGACTACTTTTTTGTTGTAGTGAATCGGCCTTTGGCCTTTGATTTGACTTTGTCGAGTGCTTCACTTTTGCTCGGTTAAAACCTTCACAATTTTGGGCCTTTGGCCTCTTTTGATTTTCTTCTTTGAGTTTTTCGCTTCTTTGTGACTTGCTAGTCCATTTGTCAGCCTTCTTGGGAGGTCCAATCATCGCCCGCAAGCCTATGGATATACCTCCCCTCTCCTCTCGTCTTCGTCGTTTTGCGCGGGTCAAGATGAGGGTCGCTTATCTATTTTCTCGGCTATTTTGACTAGAGAGAGGACGGTCTGATTCCCGTCCTCGCCTTTGCATAGATGCTTCTTGGCGGAGTTTGACTCAATTATTCACTGAAAACCCGAAGTGCAGCCTCCACTGACTTCGAAAACCATATAGTTTGATCTGATCCTTTGATTGCTTCCCAAGTCCTTCTAGGGCAGTTTATGTCAACTCTACATCCCTAGTTATCTCAGTACAAAGGACAAATGGAAAGTTACATTCTAAGTTTTTAAACAGTTTGAATTTTCACAAGGTAAATGCATGAATTCTGATTTATCTTTTTCACATTCTTAAGTTCATATGTTCAAAAAGATACTATTACTAAAAAAAGAAAAACAGCAAGCATGTTATTTATGTACACAGGCGGTTTTCACCCCCCACTTTTGAACGAAGGCGTGCCTTAGTTCAAAAGTCATGCAAGCTTAAAACTAAGTACTGAAAGTAAGTGCGGAAAGTAAGATAGTGTCGGGTTACCTCCCGACCAGTGCACTTGTTTTACGTCGATGGCTCGACGATACCTCGTTGTGGATTACTGGTTTGGGTCCCATGGGTGGCTGAGGTCAAACTTTGCCACCGTTCCTGTGTTGTTTCTTGCTTTGACTTGTCCTGACTTCTTGCTGGAGTAAGAGCTCCATGGTTTTGGTGTTTTCTCTTTCCATTGCTTCTGAGAAGGCGGGAGACCTTTGACCATAGCTGCTGGTCTTGTTATTTTTTTGGTCTCTAATGACAGGTCAGAAAACTGTGCACCGTGATCCGAGATAGGCGTTATGTCTGGCGGTTTTTTTGTGTCCGGGCGGCTCTGATGAATGTAGAAGTGTGCAATTTTGCCGCCGAACTTAAGTGATAATGAGCCCTTGCCTACATCGATTCTTGCTTTAGTGGCGTAGAGGAATGGTCGTCCCAATATTATTGTTGGTGGGTCGTCTTTGCAGGTCTCTTCTGTTGGTATTACATAGAAGTCTGCAGCAACGACGAGTTCTCCCACATGGAGTATTACATCTTCCAGTTCTCCAACCGGGCGGATGCATGATTTATCTCCTAGTTCGATGTTTGATCGGGGTGGTTTCAATGGACCAAGTTCTAGTAAGTAATATAAGGAGGAAGGCATGGCATTGACAGCAGCCCCAAGGTCGACTAAGCACTTATGGATTTGGGTCTCACCAATACCGCAGGTGACTGTGAAGGCCCCTGGGTCTTTATCTCTTTCTGGTTGTGACTCATGATCAGAAGTGAGGGCTTTTCCCAATGCTGGGCCATTCTGTTCATCCCTTTTATTGCTATTGTAATCCCATCCAGATGCTGGTATGTCAGAGTGTATGACTGACGGTGGTGATATGCAGACGGTGAATGCATACCGTCTATTGTCAGCATGCGTGACCCATGTTCTGTCATTATTGGGTCGGTCTTCCTCTTGATTCCAGTCAGGACGACGTCTACGGTTGAAGTGCTTGTTAGTGAGTTTGTAGGCTGGGGCTCGTGCTACTTCTCCCAGGGTTGTCTTTACGTTTGACCTTTTTATCATGCTAAGATTCGCCTTTGGGTTTTGGATGGTTTGTGAAGGAAGTCTGCCAGGTTCACTGGTCAGTGTTGACATTGCAGTGGCGAGCCGGGACATTTGTTTGGTCAATTCAGAAATTGCCCCGTCAGTTTTCGCCTGGTATTGGAGTAGCGAAGTACCCAATTGATTTACGTTTCCTGCGAGCTCCTTCATCGTGTCATCGAGCGACTTGGTTGGTTCTTGCTGATTATTCAGGCCGGTTTGGTGCTGACTCTGATTCGGTCCTCTTTGCTGATATTGTCCTGGAGCGTTCTGGTTATACTGTCGGTGGGGGGGTTGGTGGTATGACTGAGCTGGTTGTGCTTCCTTCTGAGGATAGCTGTTGTTGTTACGCCAGTCTGGTTTGGATGTTTGACCGTACTGCCTATTCTGTCCTGCTCTGTCGTTGCTGTTGTTGTATCCTTGATATCCTCCTATTGCATTTACTTCCGCCGGTTCCTCTTCTATTAATGTCGGACATGCGTCAGTTTTGTGGTCTATAGATCCACAGAACTCGCAAGGTTTTACCGGAATTGGTTGTCTTCGTAGGAGCTGAATCATCATTTCTTTTAACTGCTTTATTTCCTCAGATATAGGCCCCGTCGATGTTTCAGCTTTTGCCACATTTTTCGTTCGGGAGAATTCTTCCTGCCGAGTTGTCTCTTCTCTAAATCGGGCATTTTCGGCAACGTCGTTGATGAGTTGCCTAACACCACTCAATGATAGATTCATTATGGACCCTCCAGCTGAGGCATCCAGGAGCATTTTGTCTAAGGGTCTTAATCCATCAATGAGGTACTCGATTATGAGTTTCTCGGGCAGTCCAAGGGTATAGCAGCTTCTTTCCAGGTGATTGAACTTTTCCAGGTAATCATACATGGTTTCGTTGGGCCCTTGTTTGATGTCTTGCAGTTGCCTTCTTACTTGCATTGCTCTTCCTGCTGGGTAGTATTTGTCTAAGAATTTCTTCTGCATCTGAGCCCATGTTCTGATGCTTCCGGAAGGTAATGACAGGAACCAGTCGTTTGCCGCATCAATGAGGGAAAAGTAGAACGCCTTTAACTTAAAGTCGTCTACGTTTACGCCATTTGGTTTGAGGTTTTGGCAAATCCCATGTAGACGCTGGAGATGAGTCATTGCTGATTCTCCACGAGTTCCTGAGAATTTTGGCAAGCTGTGGGCCACTGAAGTGTTGATGGCGATGTTTTCTAGCTCAGGTCCTTCGTAGATACACCATGGCTGAACTCTGAAATCTGGTGCCGAAAGTTCTCCCAGGGTGGGTTCACGGTAGTTGTCATCCCCGTAGTAGTTATCGAAGACGGGTTCTTGTCTAGGAACTTGTCGAGGGCGAGGGGGTGGGGGATATCTAGGGGGTTGTCGTACTGGACCAGCTGCATTTCGGTCCTCGGGTGGTTCTTGGTTTCGTCTGATGGCCTCCCTATCACGAGCTCGTCTGCTTCTAATGAGTTGCTCCGGATCATCCATAAATGGAAGTGGCACTTCATCATTTCGCTCGTACAGGTTTATTTCATCGTCATCCTGGTAGTCATGATGACTTCCTTCGCGAGACATAGTTGTTTCGAGCGCGAGAATTTAAAAGAGATGGAGGGAGAGAAAAGAACAGTTTATTCGACGGCTAATTCCCCGGCAACGGCGCCAATTTGACGGAGGGCCACCGCACTGTCGTTAAGGTGCAGTGTCCTCTGTACAAATAAATTTATAATATCCGCTACTTGTGACTACACTACTGGGTAGTAAGTGGTAAGTAGGGGTCGAACCCAAGGGAATTAGGGGAATAGGCTATTCTTTTAGGGTGATTGAACTGGGGGGAGCGTGTTTTATTGTTGATTGAGATTTTAGCGCTCTAATTAACTACGTGATTTTTTGGGGGTTTTTGATTTTGATTGCGGAAAAGTAAATACAGAAATTAAAATGCTGTAAATACAAAGAAGACTTACAGTGGGTGATGCGTGATTGTAATTCCTCCGGTAGATCAGCAGTTGGTGATTGCGGTTTAACAGTAAAGAAAAGCATTCGGTTTTAGGTACTCTTGTATTATAACATGTATATAATAAACTGTTAGTAACTTTTCTAAGTATTCAAAGATGAATCGAGGCCCTTTCGTAGCGCATAACTTGCAACATCGTTTAAAGCAACCCTTGTTCTATTTCAGACTAATTCCTCCTTTCGAAGTATCTTAGCCTTTTGTGCATCCACTTGATCTCACAGTTACGATTGACCAAGTGGTGTTTTAGATGAGTCGAACTTCTCAGATAAGCTTTGCCCTTTCGTAGCATCCACTTACCCGAGTATCCCCACGGAAGAGTTTTGCCCTTTCGTAGCATCCACTCAACCTTGGAAATTCTGACTATAAATGGCACATAGAACAAGTTTTGAATACAAAGAAATGAAACTAAAAGATATTACAACATTATATAATACAAGAAAATACCTTCCACCGAATAAAGAGTTTAGCTACGAATATCCATAGAGATGGATACCATAGCTAAATACTCGGGGGGTTTTTGAAAACAGTAAGAGGAAAAGGGGTGGAATACTCAAGAACCAACATGAGTATTCCTAATTCCTACTGAATACTCAAGAACCAACAGGAGTATTCTCTACAGTATTATAATACTCGAGAACCGACAAGAGTATTATAATTTCCAGTATAATACTCAAGAACAAACAGGAGTATTATTTCAAAACCGAACCAAACTTACAAGTAACAAAATGTAGAGAGAGAAGTGATTACAATTTTTGGGATGATTTATGAGGAGGAGGAGCACCTCCTTTTATAGGAAAAATGGGTGGAGATGGGTGGTGGAGATTGGTTTGATCCAAGGGAGGAGGAGGAGGCAAGGAGGAGCCAAGGAGGAGCCACCAAGTGGCGGAGGAGGAGTGGTGGAGCTCAGCCTCCGGTAGCCGGTTGTGGTGGAGGAGCAATGGGTTGTTTCCTCCACCTCCAAGGCAAGTAGCCGGTCACCAAGGAGGAGGAGGGGTGGCGCCGCCGGTAGTGGGTGGTGGAATGGGGAGGTTTTCCTCCTTTGGTCACCTCTTCATCAAGTCACCAAGTCATCTTGCCATATGTGAATTTTGTACAGTTTTGTGCAGTCTTTTCACAAAACTGTCAGTGTGTTCCTTCCCCGGACTGTCTTGACTTCACTCCTGATTCTTCTGATTAATTTATTCTGGTCAATTCAACGTCAGGATCCTTGATATTTCTTCAGTCGGCATATGATCTTGACCTTGGATTGACTCTTGTTATCTTTTCAGCATAAAATCCTCTCCTTAGCGTATTTTCACTTCAGTCTCTAAAATGCCCTGTGGAAATATATCGGGACTAACAGATGGATGTTAGATAGACAAACAGTCTAACTTGGGGGGTTTTACTATGTTTTTGATTCGTATAATTGTGGTCCATCAATATATGTGATCAAAGAGTACCAAGGAGAGTCATTAGACCCTCAAAACACAAGATCCACTACTCACACATCATGTAAGACAACATGGTGTGAGTAGGGTTTAATGGCAACAACAAGTAGAATAAAAGATGGATAGAAGTAGGATGTTCAATCCTTGAACTCCCTTTTGATCTTCACTTCTCCTTGGTTGGATGATGATTGATGACCTTGGTTGAGCCTCTTTTCCAATCTTCTTCTCCCCAAAAACCTCCACACTTTAGGTCAAAAGCCCTCTTTCTATTTATAGCCTCGGGCAAAATTCAGCACTGTAGCAGTCCCAACCGATCGGTTGGGAGAAGCTTTGGTTTCAACCGATCGGTTGGAGGAAGGCAAGATTGGCTGCTACTGAAGAACTTCCATAACCGATCGGTTGGGAGAAGCTTTGGCTTCAACCGATCGGTTGGAGCAGGGCAAGTCAGCCGATCGGTTGGCAGGGCAAGCCGATCGGTTACGGAAACAGCAAAAATAAGCCTTCTGAGGGAGCTAGCCAGCCGATCGCTCGGCTAAGGGCAGTTGCCCAACCGATCGGTTGGACGTGTTGTTCTACAAATATTTGCTCCCAAATCTTCGATTCCCCCCAAGTTTTCTATTTTGGCTTAGACCTTGAGGGAAACTTGTTTTCTACCTGAAATGTAGAGATAGATGTCAAATGACATCAAAATAATGTCGGAAACGACCCAAAACTATAGTGAAGAATGACCATAAATGAGTCGAAAACTCGACTCATCAGCGACGCGTTGATAACTCAGCTGGTGGATCTTATACATTTATCTGCGTAAATGTCTCTGACGCGCGTCGTCTGACGCGTCAAATTTAATATTTATATTTCTCCTGCAATAAGCTAGTGTAGCGGCAAGCAGGGTCGAACCCAAGGGAGCTGGTGTTGTTGAAGCTATATCTGAAAACAATTAAGAAATGGGGGTTTGTGAGCAAATAAGAGTGCAAAAGAGAAAATAACACGAAGAATCCGATCAGAGAGACTATTCAGCTTAGGGTTTCTATTGTGACATGTTTGTCATTGGCGGCTAATAATCAAATCTCAAGTTCCTAAGTGTGGTTATTCCGGCAAAGGTAACAACCCAAAGTATCCCGGCAAAGGTGATACACCACAATCTAACCCGGCAAAGGTGTTAGACTTCTAGTTCTTTCTTAAATACAATAATCCGGCAAATGTATTATTAAACCTAAGTGTCACAACCTGTCTTTACGACAAAGTATCCAATAAGTATTAACGGTAGGATTTGAATTGTTAGGCAAAGCTTTACGTCAAAGTTTCCACTTAGCTTCACAATTCAATCCTTAAAATTAAGCACAAGAACTAGAGGAATAATAAAATGCATTAAGAATAAAGTCTCAAAACATAAGTCACAATATGCGAAACCCTAAACTGAATTAGGAGTTTAGCTACACATCAACGAAATAAAAAAACAAATATGCATGACGAAAGTAGTAGAAAATCTCTTCTCTCTTGTCGAAAGCTTGCATCTTCTCCTCTCGAGGCGTCTTCTGAATGGTGGAATTGTAAGATTATGGAAACCCTAACCCAAATATCTTATTTACAGCAAAAAATAGGGGTTCCAAGTCTGTTTTTGGGCTCAATTTCCAAATCTCGGTTCTGCTGACGTCGGCCACGGACCATGTACACATTAGCTCCGCGGACACTGTTCATTTTAGCATCCGCGGACACTGTTCATAAAGTGGCCTGCGTCCGCGGTCCTCTCGGAGACAGTTCACCCATTCTGTACATCTATTTTGACTTCGGCTCTCAATTTGACCCTCCAAATGACCTTGGCTGCTCTCGGTATGAACTAGAGAGTTGTAGAGAATTGAGTCCCGAACGCAATATCGTGTAGCTCGTATTTTTATGATCAGTGGTCACTTCCCAGTATTCCGTCAAACGTCCGAAGGTCTGATCTGCCACTGTGGTATTTTTGGCATGAAATGCCATCTTTTCTCCGCGTTTCTTTCTAGAGCTTCTGAAACACCTGAAATGCAAAACCATACTAAAAAGTAATTGTTCGCATAAGAAAGTGTCGAAATAATTGAGATTAGTTGATTCGACGAGTCGTATAAATACGACTCATCAAACCGCCCCACACTTAAACTTGTTCGTCCCGAACAAGAACTAAATCATAGAAGGAAAATAAATATGACACCATAATTTCTTCGACGTCTTGAATAGATGCACATGAATATGAGTTGCTAGTCTAGACTCGCTTTTCTATACATAACTCAATCGCTACTAAAATCATCATGCTCAACGTGGAATAAACTTGATACATGTTACCTTTGAGATGGAATTCAAACCAATTCGGATGAATGGGAGATAGTCCTCTTCAGACCCATGATCTGCATTTGTTGTTCCGAACTCTAGCTATATGGTTACACTTCATTGCTTTTTCTTGCACGTGATTCATTCGAGCTTCAAGGTTTTTGAGTTTTTCTTTCTTCTTTTGTTGGACAACTTTTGATGTAGTGACTTGCTTTGGCCTTTGGCTCTTGATGTAAGAATGATGTACTTCACTTCTATATAAAGCTTCACAACTTGGCTGATTTTTTTCTTGAGCTTTGCTCCTTTATTGTGAATAGCTTGTCCTTTTTAATTCTTCTCTTTCGAAGGAGGTCCAATCATCGCCCGCAAGCATATGGAAATACCTCCCCGCTCTTTCTCATCCTTGTCCTTTTTGACGCGAGTCAAGATGAGGGTCACTCACCTTTTATCCCCAGTTACTTCGAACTAGAGATAGGACGGTCTGTTTTCCTGTCCCTCCTACTCACATAAATGCCGCGGCGGCGGAGCTAACTCTGTACCATACCGCCTCGAAGTGATAACCTCCACAAAGTCCATATGACCATATAACTAGAATTTTGGTCCTTTGAATGCTTCGTCAAGTCTCTCTAGGACATTTTTATGAACTCCACATCCATGTTTATCTCAACTCAAAAGGACACGTAGTAGGTTAAATACCCATGTAAAAGCACAATTTAGATTTCACAAGAGAAATACAATATAGTCAGCCCATCTATTTCACATCAACATTCAATAATGCATATTCAAGAAAAGAAGAGAAATTTCATACTTCCAAAATTTTTTTCTTCAAAAGGAAACGTGCCGACACAGTGCAATATGCAAGAAAAATAAACGTGCAAACACAACAGACAGACTGACTCTCCCACCCCACACTTTTGAAACAAGTCGTGTCCTCACTGCACGACTTAATTTCAAAGACATAAACAATGCAAGACTCACAAACATATAGGAAAAGAAAGAGATCAAAGTGAATAGGTACTCCCCTCGTTTCGTCGCGTGAAGATGAGAATTCTGGTCAAACGAGTCGGTTAACACTGGTCAATGGTCAACTGCGCCCACAATAGACGTTAAGGGCGCTTAATGTCATCGTTCGGCGCAGTGCTAATGTTGCTTGTGGGCGCGGTGCTAATTTTAATGCTCGGCGCAATCCGCACTGAGTTGCACCTATTTCCTGCATGAAAAACATCTCTTTTCCGAAAAGACAATGTAAAAACACATGACTCAAGATTCAAACAAACATAAATGACATAAAAAATGAAGAAACAAAAATTTGTTGGGCTGCCTCCTTGTGAGCGCCTTTGTTTTACGTTGTTGGCTCGACGATACCTTATTAGGGATCACAAGTTAGGATCCCATGGTCGTGTGAGGTCAAACTTCTCTACTCCTTTGTGCTGCTCATAGCAAGTGGTGCTCTCATGTCTGTCCATCCTGGTTTCCATCCACATGTGTCATGTCTCGGTAGGTCGAATGAAACTACTGTAGAGACATGCTTGCAAGACCAAGCTTGTTTTTTCTCCTTATGATGCTTCCAACTTACAAATGTGTTTTTGAATGATAGTTTGTAGTTGGTGATCGAGTTTCTAGTCCTGCACAATGGGATACTAGCAGCCACATTGTAAAGTGAACCAAACGCCTTTTCTTGTAATTTTTTAGGTCCACTATCCTACAAGTACAACACAAGAGGCATATGAGTCATATGTAATTTCATATTAAATTCAGCGCTTACCTCAGAATTTTTAGTAATCAAGTCTGTGCAAAGGTAAGGAGTGGAGTTTTCTTCGCTAGAACATATTTCCTCCTCGTATGAGGCTGGCACTATTCGGCTGAATTTATCCTCATCTTCATCTTCTTCTGGCTCTTTATGATCATCTTGGATGATGTTATCCTGCACAAGAAGTGGAAGAGGTGTATCGAAACTTTGTATAATTTAAGGTGGTTCAAAGATTACCGCAGACATGATTATTTCTTCCTCCGTGTCCAACTCTCTGGTAGTAGTGGAATTATCCTCTCCATCTGAAGCTTGAGTCTCTGTTGCGGGTAAGGTTGTGATGGAGGTGTTTCACGTGATATCGGGCACGGTCTGCACTGAATCAGCTTCCATTGTCTGTGACTTGCTATTTGTTTTGTGCATCTGACCCCGTCTCGATCTTTGTGTCATATCATCTATCAGGTTCCATATATCATAAATATGTAATTCATTACTGAACCTCCTGCTACAGCATCAAGCATAGAACGCTCTAGTGGAATCATCCCATTAAGAAAGTTCTCAAGAAGAAATAAATTTGTTAATCCATGGTGCGGACAGCTTCCCTCAAGGTCATCGAAGCAAAAATAGTACTCATATAATGTTTCGCCCTGGAATTGCTCAATGGTAGAAATTTTCTTGCGAATTTCAAATCGATAGGATGGCGGAGAAAACTTCTTTAGCGGGCTCGTAGATCCGACCAAGTACTTTCACAATCTGCAGACGATGAGTAATACGAAGATCTTACGGAGTCAGTTAAAGAAAATAAAAATATTTTTAACTTAAACTTCTCCAATGACTCTTCTCTAGGCTTTATGCGGCAGCACATGGAGTGGAACGTTTTTACATGTGTCACGGGGTCTTCTCCAATGGCACCTCCAAATTTGGAGAGACGCCGAATCATCCAACACTAAACCTCGCTGCCATCATCCTCCTCATCGTCTTCTTTGTCGTCACAAGCCGCTCCACTGTAATAATAAGACATAGTGAATCACAAAACAAAAACAAAAACAAAAAAGAAACAACTTCACCGAAGCGCAGCTCCCCGGCAACGGTGCCAAAATTTGACGTGGGTCGTCTGACGCGTCAAATTTAATATTTATATTTCTCCTGCAATAAGCTAGTGTAGCGACAAGCAGGGTCGAACCCAAGGGAGTTGGTGTTGTTGAAGCTATAACTGAAAACAATTAAGAAAGGGGGGTTTGTGAGCAAATAAAAGTGCAAAAGAGAAAAAAACACGAAGAATTCAATCAGAGAGACTATTCAGCTTAGGGTTTCTATTGTGACATGTTTGTCATTGACTGCTAATAATCAAATCTCAACTTCCTAAGTGTGGTTATTCCGACAAAGGTAACAACCCAAAGTATCCCGGCAAAGGTGATACACCACAATCTAATCCGGCAAAGGTGTTAGACTTCTAGTTCTTTCCTAGATACAATAATCCGGCAAAGGTATTATTAAACATAGGTGTCACTACCTGTCTTTACGACAAAGTATCCAATAAGTATTAACGGTTGGGTTTGAATTGTTAGGCTAAGCTTTACGGCAAAGTTTCCATTTAGCTTCACAATTCAATCCTTAAAATTAAGCACAAGAACTAGAGGAATAATAAATTGCAATAAGAATAAAGTCTCAAAACATAAGTCACAATATGTGAAATCCTAAACTGAATTAGGAGTTTAGCTACACATCATCGAAATAAAAACACAAATATGCATGATGAAAGTAGTAGAAAATCTCTTCTCTCTTGTTGAAAGCTTGCATCTTCTCCTCTCGAGCCGTCTTCTGAATGGTGGAATTGTGAGATTATGGAAACCCTAACCCTAAAGATCTTAGGGGTTCCAAGTCTATTTTTGGGCTCAATTTCCAAATCTTGGTTCTGCTGACGTCGGCTACGGACCATGTACACATTAGCGCCGCGGACACTGTTCATTTTAGCATCCGCGGACACTGTTCATAAAGTGGCCTGCGTCCGCGGTTCTCTCTGAGACAGTTCACCCATTCTGTGCATCTGTTTTGACTTCGGCTCTCGATTAGACCCTCCAAATGACCTCGGCTGCTCTCGGTGTGAACTAGAGAGTTGTAGAGAATTGAGTACCGAACGCAACGGCGTGTAGCTCGTATTTTTCTGATCAGTGGTCACTTCCCAGTATTACGTCGAACGTCCGAAGGTCTAATCTGCCACTGTGGTGTTTTTGACATGAAATGCCATCTTTTCTGCGCGTTTCCTTTTAGAGCTTCCGAAACACCTGAAATGCAAAACCATACTAACAAGTAATTGTTCGCATAAGAAAGTGTCGAAATAAATGGGATTAGTTGATTCGACGAATCGTATAAATATGACTCATCAGTCTCCTAACATATGACCCGTCTTGCAAGTTATCTACTCTGGGTGCCCATAAACATCCCTTCTTTACCATAATGCAAGTTAGGAGGTCCTGAAAAATGAGTGATGATTTATCGCAGATCGTGGTAAAAATTTAAATCAAACGGTTTAGATTACTTTTTATTTTTTTTATCGAGATTGGCACTTTTTATATGATCCATATCCTATATATATAGGGGAGCACTCCGTTGAGGCAGGGTAATAAGAGTGAGGCAGTGAGGCACAACGTGGACCAATCATTTTGGTGAGGTGGCAGTGCAAAAATAATTGTTGGAGGGAATTTATTTAGGGGTAATTTGAGGAATTGACAAATGTGGCAGAGGGGTAATAATAAAAAAACAAATTTCTCCGTTTCTCTCAGCTGCTTCATTCTCTCTCCGAACGAAACCCAGATTTGCGAACCAAACCCATCTCCATCTCCGAACGAAACCCAGATTTGCTTGGATTGCGATTTTGTTGGACTGTTGCGATTTTGTTCAGCTGCGATTTTTTTCGATATGCGATTTTGTTCGAACGCCTGGTGTTGGCGCTGAATCTGTTTGGTGTTTGATTTTGTTCGAACGCCTGGACGTGCGATTTTGTTCGATTTTGTTCGAACGCCTGGTGTTTGATTTTGAGTTTTTTGTGTGTGCTGGCGCTGAATCTGTTTGGATCAATTCATTGATGTGGATGTTGATTTGGTTGTGTTGAGTGGATCTGGAGGCGACGTTGAGGACGGTAAGGCGGTGGAGGCGGCCGATTCTGGAGGGATTGAAGTTGGCGGATGTGTTGGGATGGAGTTCGGCTTTAATCTTAATCTGAGGTGGGAGGCTGTCTCATGTTTTGAGGGAGGCCAATCATTCCGCAGAGCACTGGAGTTGAATTCTATCCCTTTGTGTGTTCCAAGGTCAGGGAAGAAGGTCTTCTTATTGTGTTTAGGGTATATCTCAGGTGTACTCTTTGGCTGGATTTTGCGTGCTATGATTTGAATTGTGCTTTGATTGGAAAGAAGGGTTTTTTTTAAATAAGTGTTGGTTGATTTTGCAATTCATTTCATCTGAGTAGCGCTTTGCAGGGAGTGTACTAAGTAGCGGAGGTAGCTCACCATGCCCAAATGCTACTGCGTCACCAAGAAGAAGACGCCGATTTGTAGTGTCGTACGGTTTGATGCTTTCATTCCTCTTTGCTGTTCGTTTCTTTTTTGCTAGTGTTAGGTAATTGGTTAAGATCAACATGGTTGCTTAATCTCATTATTTATTCAAGAGCTGTTGATGTGGCCACAGCCCTGAGTTTTACCTATAAAATTGGCCACATTCTGATTGTTTTTCATCTGTGAATCCAATATGAAACAGTATTTTTGACTTGCATTTCGTTGTTTGTTGTTTCAGCCTTCCTCGAGGCTGATCTTTGTTCTCGGTCTATATGCTGTCATCTTACTTAGTTTAGGTATTATGAATGTCTATCAGTTTGGCTGGAAATTTCATTTAAATCTGTTTATTGACTATAGTTCTATGAACTTGAAACTGATGATAGCTATGCTTTTCTACTGTTTACCTATAAATCTGTTTAATGTCTATCAGTCATCTTTGATGCTCAATGTCTACTGGAAATTTCATTTAAATCTGTTTATTGACTATAGTTCTATGAACTTCAAACTGATGATAGCTATGCTTTTCTACTGTTTACCTATAAATCTGTTTACCTATAAATCTGTTTAATGTTTATCAGTCATCTTTGGTTTCTTTGTGATTTACAGTGAATGTCTTAATGTGAAAAGAGGCTTTTTGAGGTTTTTAAAGCCACAGTCAGCAATACATGTTTGAAGATGTGTTCTTTTGTTGATTTAAGTGAACAAAACTGTAAGTGTTGTTTCCTAATGTTTGTGGCTAATCTATATCTGTGTAAACACCGTTTTAAGTAGTATATTGTCATCAACTTGTTATATTTTTCTTTAAAATTGTGCAGCTTTGTGTAATTGATCGAATACACAAATTGTGCAGCTCTGTGTTTTCTTTTTTATGAAAAATGTGTGTGCAGGAAAACTGGTCACTTGAATACACTAAGATGAAATCCAAGCTTGAGCTGTTGCATCGCAACCAAAAGTAATGAGTAACTAATCAATCAGCGTGAGCTTTTTGTACATATTTACACATGTATTTTCTGTACACATTTGTTTTAATTTGTTAATGAGTTTGTACTTGCTTATTTTATACGCAGGCATTACTTGCAGAAGATCTGGCTCCGCGAGTCGAAGTGAGCTTCAGAACTTGGAGCATTCGCTTGAGATGACGTCTCAAGTATTTTGTGTACAGGGTTACGTCCCAAGTATTTTGTGTACATGGTATTTATGTGTCGGATTCCTGTAATATGTATTTTGTACCTTCAGTTGATATGTAAATTTTGTGGTCGTTGAAAATGTAAATTTGACTTTGATATATCATACTTTCGAATTTGTATGTAATTCAAATTAACATTATGTTTGTCTTTGAAACAATTTATTAAATAAAGGGTGTAATGTAATTTATTAAATAAAGAGTGTAACGCAATTTATTAAATAAAGAAATAAGGGTGTAATGAAATAAATTGTAATTTATCAAATTGCATTACAAAGGGTGTAATGCAATTTATTAAATAAAGAAATAAGAGTGTAATGGCATAAGGGTGTAATGGCATATGAAATAAGGGTGTAATGAAATAAGGGTGTAATGACATATGAAATAAGAGTGTAATGACATATGAAATAAGGGTGTAATGACTTATGAAATAAGGGTGTAATGACTTATGAAATAAGGGTGTAATGACTTATGAAATAAGTGGGTAATGACTTATGAAATAAGGGGTAATGACATATGAAATAAGGGGGTAATGACTTATGAAATAAGGGGGTAATGACTTATGAAACAAGGGAGTAATGACTTATGAAATAAGGGGGTAATGACTTATGAAATAAGGGGGTAATGACTTATGAAATAAGGGGGTAATGACTTATGAAACAAGGGGGTAATGACTTATGAAACAAGGGGGTAATGACTTACATATGAAATAAGGGGTAATAACATATGAAATAAGGGGGTAATGACTTATGAAATAAGGGGGTAATGACTTATGAAATAAGGGGGTAATGACTTATGAAATAAGGGGGTAATGACATATGAAATAAGGGGGTAATGACTTATGAAACAAGGGGGTAATGACTTATGAAACAAGGGGGTAATGACTTATGAAACAAGGGGGTAATGACATATGAAATAACGGTGTAATGGAGAAATAAGGGGGTAATGACTTATGAAACAAGGGGTAATGAGATATGAAATAAGGGGGTAATGACTTATGAAATAAGGGGGTAATGACTTATGAAATCAAAATGAAGGGTGTATTTAATAGAAACGAAGGGTGTATTAAATCAAAACGAAGGGTGTAAATAACGGAAACGAAGGGTGTATTTAATGTAAACGAAGGGTGTAAATACTGGAAACAAAGGGTGTATTTAATGTAAACGAAGGGTGTATTGAAGCTAAACGAAGGATTTATTTAAAGGAAACGAAGGGTGTATTTAATAGAAACGAAGGGTGTATTAAATCAAAACGAAGGGTGTAAGTAACGGGAACGAAGGGTGTATTTAATGTAAACGAAGGGTGTATTGAATGCAAACTAAGGGTGTATTTAATAAATATGAGTTTTGAGTAAAACAAATGTAAAATATATTTCAAAAGATACAAACGAATGTGCAGTTTACAGTTAAACAATAAAATGAAAATGCATTTACACCATTAGTAATTTATACAAATCTTTAGAAAAATAACACAACATTAGTGGTTTATACAAGACCTGAATAATGTCTATACATCATCCATATACACCATTCTCTGTCTAAATAATATTAATACATTTGGTTAGTGATATCAGACATTCTCCATGCTTCTTCATTAGTTTTCCAAGTGCTCCATGCATCTCTTCTGTTACTTCTCTATTGATGAACTGCCATGAAGCTCAATCTCTGCACAAAGTTTTTGATGATTTAATAACACTGCACAAATATTGAAATCTTTTTAACTAAAATGTACAGTATTTTTTAAGTATAATGCACAAATACTTGACAGATGCTCAAATTCCAAACTTGACACATCAATAATCCAAAATTCACAGGAAATCCACACACAAAACAAGGCAACCATCAAAACCATTAACAATGCACAATAATTTTGAAATTAAATGAAATAAAATGAAAAGGGCAGTGTGAAGAACAAATCCGCACATTGAAATTAAATCCAACTTTTCTATGTCACATTTAATAAAATTCTACTTAACACTGAATTACTGATATGGCAGTAGGATCACCTTGTGTTTTTATTCTTTCTAGTAGGTATTATATGCTTCAGCGTCACCCACAAAAAAAAATAGCAGCTTCACAACAGCCACCTCCAGCCATCACCCAACGCAATCTCACCAGCTAACATTTTAAGAAGTTCCATGTTTTTTCTAAAACATGGAACTTCTTAAAATTTCGCAGTTGAAACAGACCAAGCAATATTTACAGCACAAGCTGAACCACCATCCATCATGTCTCAGACAATAGATACCACAATCTGATTTACACATAAGAATTATACTGCCAAATTGAGGCACAATCCGACACAACCAGCAACTATAATCATATACATGACGAAGATGATGGTCAAAGCAACGTGCATACTCAGATTACAACAATCAACAAAAAAAAACAGTAAATGCCCAACAGAGACAGTCACTCATTCCAACCCAGTAGAGACAACAACATTTCAGTATTTGACTAATGGAATTTGCATACTTACTAAAACGAAATGCTAGGTAAATAATGTTACCATGAATATACGCTATCAGTGCAGCTGCTGCTCAAATAGAATAAGAAAGCCCACACCATTCAACTCGAATGAACATGACAAACTTGAGGAGTTGCATAAGCACTGAAATCGACTTCGAAAAACGTCGATGGATTAATCGTCGCATCGTCTGCTGCGATAATTACAACTGCTCTCGACAATAAGTTCTTCTTTACCTTTGGCGCAACACCAGCGACGAGTGAACCGCCTAATTGTCAATAAGCCTGTAACTATGTGCGCTGATTTGGGCTTCAACTGCTTCGCTAGTGCCACAAAGCAAACATCTTTTACACCATTCCGGATGACTTGCACTTCATCTTCTTCTTTAATCAATTATTTCCCTCAACACAAATCCAAAATTCAGATTTCAAAACAAACATCTTTTAAACCGATTAGATGTTCTCTGATTTATGGTATACACGTTCCAAACCTTTAAAGAACACCACACAACTCATTAACATCAACACCACTCGCCACGCCTTCATCACCATTTTTTCTGACCTCTCCCTCTCCCTCTCCCACACTTCCTCTTCCTATTTCCTCCACTTGATCCATCACCCTCACTGCTCTTCTGAAATTTCAAAAACCGACGAATCGAATGGAGCAAAGCGTGAAACGCCATTGGAGCAAACAATCTGAAAACGGGAGCATTTTCGCACAGAATCAAAGACAAGCACGCCGAAATCGACACAAGCCCGACTCACTCCGGCTCAGATTCATGGCAGACGAAAGCGCACTAACGAGAATCGACGGAGACAGACTTCTCGATGAAAGCTCTTCGAACAAATTGTCCACCACTTCATTCTCCAATTCATTGCCTGAGTTGGTGTTGCGTATCAAATCCCATAAACTTCGTTTTTGAAGCACAAGTTCATCCCTCTGCTCCTCTCATCACGTCCGTTCCTCAATCGCAGTAGCCTGAATCCCGCCGCTGTCTTCGCCATCAAGATCGCATTGAAATCAATGTTGGGTTTTAGATCTGGGGAGAAAGATGATGAGATTCTCATATGAGAGAGAAAGAGAAACAGCAGACAGATGTATGGGGCGAGTAAATGTCTTATTTGCCCTTCAATTCACAATTTAATTTGAAATTGAATAAAAAAGAATTATAAAGTAATGTTAATTTGTGGGGCAGGTGTCAAGCTCTAAATGGATGAATAAAAATTATGTGGCTAAATGAGTGGCTGAGAAGTTGCCTCACTGCCTCACTTTACTGTAGCCTGCCTCATTTGAACGCTCCTCTATATATATATATATATATATATAGAGGAGCGTTCAAATGAGGCAGCAAAATTAGAATGAGACTGTGAGGCACGATCTCGTGCGTCCATCAAACCCTCCCGTGCATTGTGGGCGCGACACGTGTCCAAATAGTAAACCCACTAACTTTTGAAAAGTCAACAATTGCGGCTTGCCACGTGGCTTCGTCACGTGCGTCCGATCAAAACCACAGAAGGCCGAGATCGTGCCTCACTGCCTCATTCTACCAAACTGCCTCAACCGAGTGCTCCCCTATATATATATATAGCACTCGGTTGAGGCACCGTTGGTAGAATGAAACTGTGAGGCACGATCTCGGCTGTCTGTTTTTTTGATCGGACCCACGTGGCGAAGCCACGTGGCAGCCGCAATTGTTGACTTTTCAAAAGTTTTTGAGTTTACTATTTGCGCCACGTGGTGCGCCCACAATGCACGGGGGATTTGATGGACGCACGAGATCGTGCCTCACAGTTTCATTCTAATTTGGCTGCCTCATTTGAACGCTCTTCTATATATATATATATATATATATATATTGACAGTGTGTGCTGGAATGTTAATTAGTAAGAAATTGTGGTAAATTCTGGTTGAAGTTTGGTGTCTGCCTGAGGTATAGGTCCATTTTTGTTCTGCTTTCAGTTCAGGTCATATATGTACTTAGTTTAGTGCAGGTTCTGTATTTTAATATAGTATGGATTATGTACTTAAACAGGCATATAATAAAAAAAATACAGGCATATAAGAACTTTACTGTAGCTTTCCATTTTTTGGATTAATTGTATTTACTTCTGTATTTGTTGATTAATTGTGGAAGACTGAAATTCACAAGTAGTCAATTGAGTAAAGGGAATTCAGAGTTGATAAAAGTTGAATTAAAGTTTAAGAAAGCCATTAAAGGATTAAAGAGTTGAAGTGAATTCAATCCAGGCTCTGGAGCAGGCACTTGGTGGACACTATGCGTATTCAGTCTAGGCTTTCAATCTGAAGCGTCAAGCGTGACCATGTCTTTCAGGAAATGTAGAAGCAGGGCAGCATCAAAATACAGAAGTGAGTTCTTTGGATTCTCTACAACATCCAAGTTCTTTGGATTCTCTGAGTTTGAGGACAAACTACATAATCGACCATCTGCTGCAACTGCAACTACCACCAGAGGGCAAACAGGAAGGTAATTGTTCCAGTAGTATTTTTGTCGTTGCAAGTGATGGAACCTTTGTTATGTATTTCCATCCATCAGGTTATGTTTTAGTCTGTTTTGATGTTTAGCTGCAGCTGCATCATGTTTAAGTTCAGTTAACATTGTTCATTTCATTGTTCTTATCCTAAACTATATTGTCCAACATTTTATGTGATGTCTCTTTGTTATAAAAAAAAAGAAAAAATAAGAAGAAGAAGCTTATGTTGTAAATTGATTAACAATTCTAGCTGACGAAATTTTGCAGCTGAAAACTAAAAAGCATACATCCCATTTGCAGTCTCAGCCCTCCAATACCAACAAATCAATGGAGAAATCAACTCGATGACATCCATATCTGAAAATAACGTCCGTCGTTTGCAAACTATCTCATCTTTCAGTGTATTATACATGCTGCGGTTCATGCTAAAGCAGAAGCTTCGCCAGAGGTTGCAAGTTGCTCATATAGTCCTGCTTAGTTTTACAAGGTGCACATCTGCCAAGTTTCATATCATAACACTGAGACTAAATTAGGATTTAGGGGAAAAATGAGGTATCAGTGGAAGTTATCATAACTGTGTAACACTTCTTTATATTTATACTGTGAATATAGGAAAATATGAAATTAAACAAAAGAAAAAGGGAAAAAAACACGCCACAAAGAGGAAAACAAAATATAATATGATTTACACTTCAAGTTTGTCAGCTATTCATAAATTGTAATCTGGTTCTCTTAGAGCATATACATCCGTTGACGAAGTTCTCTGTTTTGAGGACCTCCTCAAATAACACTTCTTGTTACTATTTATGAAAATAGGAAGCTATTTGTACAGCCGTTGAACATGCAGGACCTCCTATTACTATTCATTACTTGAAATTGAAATTACTTGAAATTGAAATTGAAATTGGAACTACTTGAAATTGAAACCACTAAGTTACCTAATCATCGAAGTAAAATGGACGGTAACAATTCGAAAAAGTTGAAGTGTTCTCTTCGGCTTCCTTCTCTTCATATTGGCGGACAATAGCGGTCTTCCTCTTTGAAAAGTATCTCATTGATGTTGGAGTCATCGTTTCTGTATTCATATGCATGATCGTTGTATCTTCCTCCAACTTCCTAACATTAATAGCATCTTGTTGAATTTGTTGAGCTCTCTTCGCTTGCTCTCTTTGCCAATTCATATGTTCTTTCTGGTTATTTGCCATGGTTTCCAAAACATCGTCTCGGTGTTGAGTTGATTTAGTCACGGCGTATTTTCCCTTTTTCTTTGCCTCCTTGGCCGCTTTTACTCCGGGTGGTCTCACCGGACTAGATGAACCTCCGGTGTAGCTTTCAGGTGTAGAACATGTAAGATCATCAATACTTAAACTTGGAGGCACTTCATTGACGAGTACTTCATCAATTTCTGCGCTGGCTTCGTATGTATAAGTTGGGGGAGTACTTGTTTCTGTTCGAGCAAATGTTTGGTGAGCCTTCACTTCTTCCTGACGTGTAGTTTTTAGGTGCAAGTCAAAAACATTTATATTGACCGGTAAGTACCGGGTCGTCCAAGGAGCAAGTCCAAACTTATGAGCACTATTCGATTTCGTTCCGATAAGTCTATCCTAATTACGAAGGGTTGGTTTTGATGTGATTGCTAGAGCAAATGCATGTAAACAATGTAAACCATCTAAGGAAATTAGAGATAGTGTCACTACCAAGGCAAAAGGTGTACTCTAGGGAACTACTTCACTCATGTGTGTTTTTAGACTCCAAGAATTCAATTTCATGCAGGAACAATCATGTTAGATGATTAGATTAAGGCGTGCTACTATTAAATCAAATTCAATCGCTAGATGTTTTTACTTGATTTAAGGAAGAAGCACCTCGCACGTGAGCTTCAATTGCTAGATGTTGTTAGCTCACGTCCTACTCAAGGTTCTCAATCATCAACGCTAGTTGAATGATCAATATCCAATGAGCGGTTTAAGAACAAGCCTATCTCAATGCCAAAATGAGTCACGCTAGTGATCATCACTTAGCAAGGGTGAGTCTACTCTCATTCTAGAACTCTTAGTCTCGTTCGCTAGAACACTCAACTTCAAATTCATGTTTCTAGACCACTTAGGCATTTTATCAAACACTTGTTGGGCATAAAGTTGACATTTCATCCAAGTAGATTCACAATCATCCAAACATGTTATACTAACATTGATTCATTATAGATTAGGAGTATTAACACACATAAGATCCATAGGACCTTAGAATACAAAACACTACTCACAAATCATGTTCATAGACAAACACAAATTGTATTGAGTACATAGATGAAGATACAATGGAAGGAATGAACCAAAGATCTTCAATCTTCAATGGATGATCCCCCTTGAAGCGTTGGTAGCTTGTTCTCTCTAGAATCCCTCAATATTTCGTGCTCTCAAGCCCTTAGCCGCCTCTCCGTTTGGTTTGGATCTCAACTTTCTATTTATAGCCCCAAAGTAAAAATCTGATCTTTCAGTTTAGACCCGGGCGGGTCTTCTCGAGACTCGGGCGAGTCTGGGTCAATGTGTATTTGAAGCCGAGGAAGGTGCAGTGGAGATCCGGGCGGATCAAGTTAGACCCGCCGGGCGGGTGTAAAGCTAACTGAGGCGCAGAAGGACGGGACTCGGGCGAGTATCCAGGGATTGTCCCGAGCAGGGTGCATTGGGGACCCGGGCGGGTCAAGTTAGACCCGGGCGAGTGTAAGCTCCATCCGAGCAGGCAGCCGAGGAGACCCGACCGGGTGAAGTGGGACTCGACCGAGTGCAAGTGTGACCCGATCGGCTGAGTTTTGGCTTGTTTTTTCAACCGGTCGGCTGGAACTCCAATTTTGGCACTGTTTGCTCCAAAAGCTCGATTTTCTCCCTAGTTTTTGTGTTTAGGTCCTGAGCTCAATGGATGGTTGCTTCTAACCTGAAATGCAATAAAAAGGGTCAAATGGCATCGAATTATCATCGGGAATGGGCCAAAACTCTTCGTAAATGGGTATGTAAATGAGTCGAGAATTCGACTCATCAAACACTCCACACTTAGAGTTTGATCGTCCCGAGCAAACAATAAAATCAAGCCAAAGAGAAGAAAATGGCAAAAGGATAAGTCGTTATGTTTAACGCCCATTTGCTCCTATCATCCATTTAATGTCTCAAACTTTTATTTCTAACTACTCTAACACATATTTGCAATCTAACTCCTTTTCGTAGGTGTTACGAGTGCATTTAGCATATGCACCAAGCCTTTAAACCCCTAGGCTACCCTAGTGGACGAGTTATACTCTCGTGAGAGTTTTCAGAAACGAGAATACTCACAAATCCCAAAATGCACATATCCCATAAGAATGAATTTAAGAGTGCTCAACCAAGGCAAGGATTTCTCAAAACCAATCCCTCACCACAAGCTAGGACTACCATCACAATATCATCAAAAGAACTTTTGAACCGTTTGAGTATCCCATGAGGTTGTGCATTCAAGATTATCAATACTAGAGCTATCAATGGTCTCATCCAAAAGTCTACTCATTTTCAAGGCAATACGATAGAAGTAAAGTTTTTAGTTGGCACAAAAATTGTCAATCACTCACCTATGCTAGCTAGGGCTAGTCCATGGGTTTGCGACATGGAACTCATTCCCAAGTTTTAGGCGCTTAAGCCATAATCCATAAGGGAAGAGGAGTTCGACACTATGAGTTCTTATAAAACAAGAATAGACCAAATGATAACTCCCGTGCAAACACATGGATCGTCCAAAAGTCGTTCTAACAAGTACACAATGCAAATGATGAATCCTGCACAAATGAAGAATGGAGGAAAAACATAGAGTCAAGTTTTAAGTGCTTCTTATTTTCTTTTTGAAACGGCCTTTGGCCTACAAATGCTTTCGAGGGGGAACTTACCTTCCTAACCCCCGGCATTGGTATATTTTTGCACAAAACTTCTCTAGGCCTTTGAGAAATTTTTTAGTCGGGGCTTTGCCCTCTTTGACTGCAAACATTTTTATTATTATTATTTTTTTGATTGGGGCTATTTTTCGCCCTCTTTTGACTCCACACTTAAAACTTGACAATATGTTCAAAAAGTGTATGGAATGTGCGGGAATCAAACATGAACAAGGCACCGCGTTAGAGAACTCAAGTCACCAAGGAGCATACAAAAGGTCTAAGTTTTTCATGAAATTTTCAAAATGTGCTTGCTATAACTTGTTCCAAGGTATTTCAACGAAAATACTTAGAGAATTAGATAGACAAGAGAAAGCAATGATATTGATTCACAAGAATGCACATTCAAGGGACTAGGTCGGTTCTAGGTTCAAGATCCAATAAATGTGACAAATAGGCTAGATGTGATTTATAGAGATTTAGAGTTGATGGTCGCAAGCCTATGTGGTTTCAACACTCTCATGTTAGGGATAAGGTGGAAAAGACGCAAGTGTTCATTCAAACATGGTAGGGATGGCATGATAGGAGTGAACTATGTGACAACACCCACTCCACACTTAAGAGCAAGCTTAGTCCCTAAGCGCAAGCAATAAAGAAAATGAGATAAAGACGCATAGGAACTCCCCTCATTTGTAGATGTGCCCCACCAATAGAAAATATACCATTGTGCAAAACTTGATCATACATGATGCACATAACTTCCTTGATGACAAGAAGACATGAGAGGTTAAAAGCAACAAGTGACATACAAGGTAATACAAGTATGAGCAAGTGAGCTTCACTAGTTACATAATAACATCATGACATAAGATTAATACACCTCAAACAAGGAAAGTAATCTACATCCTTCATAATATGCACATGAGCACTAGGGGCAACATCATTATTCATGGATACATCAAAGGGAAATGTGATAAGTGGAATTGGAGTGAGTAGAACTCACTCCACACTTAAGATCCAAGCCACACTCAAGTCATGCAAAACACTTAATCATGAAGAACGAGAATGAACAACTCACAACGGATTACCTCCCGAGAGGGCCTAGTTTTCCCCGTTTTGGCAAAGACGTAGCAAAGCGCCCCATAGAATCACTCGTGAGAAGTCCTTTGCTAGGATCCCTTCTCACGGGGCCTTGGGAATTGGCGTGTCAATCCACCTTCAAATCCCATTTGAATTTCTTCCCATCAAGTCTACAATGGACCTTCCTTTGGGAGCATGACCTCTTTAAGAATGTGCATCCCTTAAGAACTAAGGGGTCATGGGAGCTTTTTCCAATTGATCTTTCGAAGTAGGGCAAGAAGCTCCAAAACTTGTTTCGAGATGTCGTAGTGAAGAAAGGGTCTTCAAAACTTGTCTCGAGCTTGATGGGCACACCTTCTTTCAATTTTTCAATGATGTCCTTGGGTGCCCACTCCTCAATATTGCTCATTAAACTTGTGTCTTCTTGTGTGCGAGGTTGGTCTTTAGTTTCTTCCATGAAAACCTCAACAAAGTCTCTATACCCTTGAAGTTCTTGTGGCTCAATATCCTCTTCCTCTAATCCATCATCAACAAGAGAATCGGGATCACTTTTAGGTTCTTCTATAGCGGGAGGGAGGAGTTCTTCTTCATCAATAAGAGATATCTCCTCTATGCAAGAGGCATCATCATTGAAGAATTCCTCGTCGGAGAGCCAAGGCGTTGATGGAATGGTTAGCTATTGTGTGTTCTCGTCTAATTGATCTTGAGGTGTGCTAGTAGTGAAGGATGTTTCACTCTTGCATTCCTCCTCATCTTCGTCACAAGATTCACCATCACACCCCTCATAAAAAACTTGGAGAGCGGCTCTCTTGAACTCTTCCCCATTTAATTAATCCCATTCTTACCTTGAGGCATTGGATTCAAGAATTTCCTCTTTGGACACCTCTTCTTCATCATCCAAGTCCCCATTTTCCCTTGCTTGTCGCGCTAATGTGCTTTCCAACACTTTTCTTTGAGCTATCAGTTCATCCATGCGTTGGTTAATAGCTTGGAAAGCTTGTTGCGTGTCTAGGCGGTCTTGGGAGATCTTGGCATTAAGAGCTTCATAAGAGGCCATCCTGAAATTCTATCCCCTGTTCAAGCTAGTGTTCAAGGTACAGTTGAGACAGACCTTGAACTCCTTTTATGATGATACAACAATCAGAGAAGATATCTTAGACACACACAGTTGACCAGTCCGAACTCTACCAGGTAGTGTTCCAACAGTTGTTTAAACAGTTTATCAAGCAGTACCGAAAATAAAGGAGAACGGGAGCACACACGATATGTTACCCAGTTCGGCCTCGCCTACTCTGGCGGGTTTCCCACACCCTAAAAGGGACACAAATCGTATTACGAGAATAGAGCTACAAGTGGTCTTACTCTTACACAACACCTTGTTTGTAATCGCCTAGCCTCTGATTCTCCGTCTCTCGGATTTGCGATCTCGGTTCACCGCAGCTCCCTCGATCCCCTACGGGTAGGACGAGACTTCCCTCTCGGCCTAGTCTTGGACCTCTCGGAAGTCCAGTCACCTTCTCTGAAAGGCGTAGCTTGATAGCTGTGTTTGTGTACTACGTTGTTCCTCAAGCACAGCCTGAACACCACACCGATCAGACTGTTGCTTTGGCGCTGATATTCCGATGTAGAATGGCCAACCGTCGCTTCTCCCCCAATCTCATGAACTCTCGTGTTTATCTTTTCTCTCAGGAAGCGACAACTAATCTGGACGCCCTAGCCTTCTCTTTATAGGCGTTGGTGAAGCCCAGATCCGATCTAAACATCATGTCAAATATTTCGGAGATAATATTTGCAGAATATTCAATCTTCATCCAATCTTCAAAGATGACTTCCACCCCAAGTCATCCGATACTCTCTCAGCCAATCTGCATAGATTTGATCGCCTATCTGATCTTCGGTGATGATTTATCGATTGGCTCTAATCAATTAATCTCGTCGACATCTTCGGGACTCCAATCAAAAACCAATCTCGTTGACATCTTCATGAGATATCTTCTTCGAAAAATTCGCCAGTCGGTCTTTAATTCTGGTGAGGAAATATTCGAATGACATCTCGATCAAATCAATTAATCTCGTCGACATCTTCGGGACTTCAATCAAAAACCAATCTCGTTGACATCTTCATGAGATATCTTCTTCGAAAAATTTGCCAGTCGGTCTTTAATTCTGGTGAGGAAATATTCGAATGACATCTCGAATATTTGTTTCTTCACTGACCGACTCCAACCGAAAAGATCTTCAGAATCTTCAGAAGAAACCGAATCTAGATCATGCAACAGAATCGGGGTCATGCGTCTTCTATACGCCGTATTTCTCTTCCAGTTATGTGTTTGAACTGCTGCTTGAACTGTCTAAAGCCAGTTTGCCACAGACATGCCAATCATGGGAACATCAATCTCCCCCTTGGCATTTTGGCAAAACCAAATATATCTTTAGACAGGAACTACTCCCCCTTTTTGCCACAAACTGGCAAGGGGTCCAACCGAGTTCAACCAGCCAATCAATCAGAGCAGGCAATCAGAAGGAGCACTTTAGACTCTTCAATATCTGGAATCCTGTCAACTCCCCCTCGAACAGAGCCTGGGACCGTGACACATACCGTGAGACTGTCGGACATAGGTGTCTTAGCGGCTGTTCGAACTCCTGAATGATCTCTACTTCCTTCAGAGAGTATAGACAGATCTGTTACTGGAATGGAACTGTCGTCTTATTAAGAGGCCTTTCAGGGATGACCTATCTTTTCTACACTCCCTTCCACTTAGCTGCAGTATCTGTACTGACAAACCACATTCCATGCTCAGACACTCCTGTTGGTACACTAGGTGGAACAGATCCTGGAGCACTCCTTTTCCTTTTCTTGGGTGTACTTGCTCCCCTGCATCTGTACTCGGGCTATTCCTCACGGAGGATACTTCAGTCGAGCATGCTTGGATGGTCACTTTCTTCCTTGGTTTCTCCTTTTCAGATAACCCAATGATACTGAGTTCCGATTATCCTCAAAAATTCTATTATCTGGTCTCTAGTCACCCGGAACACTGCTTCAACAGATGCCTTCTCAGCAGTCTTGTCGATGTCTGACCTTTCTGCATAGTTGACAAGCTCATTTCCTTCATGAGTGATAGTCCCTTCCTTGTGCGAATCTTGGACAACCTTATCAAGGTCCTTGTACACTAAACTCGTCATCTTTCTCAGAGGGGTCTGAATCTTCTGAACCACACCAACATTGAAGCATCGTCATTAACAGACTTTCTTTATCACAAAATCAGGAGTAGCTGGGGGATCCACCATCACATGAGCATCCTCCACGAAATCATCATGAGTCCTTCCAGTGCTTCAATCGACACACTCTCTGGGACCGTACAAGAACTAGAGGACTCTTGAAGTAACACTGTCTCACCACCTTACTGCATATTTGAGACAGCATCATCAATATCCTTGTCTTCATCCTTGCCGGATGCATAGGACTCTTCCATCATATTGCCAGATTGCTTAGCTTGCAGTTCTCCACTTGCATCCTCATTCTTCTGCTTATCAGAGCCACACTCTTAGCCCTGCTGACTTTACTTCCTTCTTAACAGTATTGGTTGCAGTGGCGTGGGATGAGCAGAGGGGATTGCCTCATTTAGGGCTGAGTAATCGTCTGATTTTCCATCGCAGACTGCACACTTTCTTCAGTTGGATTGCGATCAACCTTTGGTGCCTTTGAGAACGGTTCTTTTCAGATCTGACACTACCTCTTCTTTACCTTTGTTTTATAATGACATAGGTCTGAATTCTGAATACATAAGAATGTAAATCTCTAGGTATGTACCTTCTGTTCCAGCTTCCTGTTGATAAGTGGTCAGCCCAACTGTTGAGCTGGTGTTCTGCCTGTGACTGACCACTATCTGGAACACTTAGTTCTTGATAACACACAGACCCAGGGAGGATCTGAGTGTCTCAAACTGAGCTGCATCAAGAGGTTTGGTGAAGATGTCTGCCAATTGCTTGTCTGTTGTAACATGCGTGAGAGTAACCACCTATTGTTCAACCAGCTCTCGGATGAAATGATGTCTGATGTCAATGTGCTTCGTCCTGGAGTGTTGCACTGGGTTCTTCGAGATACTAATAGCGCTCATATTGTCACAGTACAGGGTCATCTCTTCTTGTTTAACTCCGTATTCGGACAACATCTGCTTCATCCATAGTAGTTGAGTGCAGCTGCTTCCTGCTGCGATGTATTCTTCTTCAGCCGTAGACAGTGAGATGCTGTTTTGCTTTTTGCTGAACCAGGAAACCAAGTTATTTCCTAAGAAAAAGCATCCTCCAGATGTGCTCTTTCGATCTTCAGCGTTTCCTGCCCAGTCAGCATCGCAGTAACCAACCAAATGAGGGTTGGTGTCCTTGGTATACCAGATTCCAAAATCAGCTATCCCGCATACATACTTTATGATTCTCTTGACTTGTAGGAGATGGCTTTCCTTTGGATCCGCCTGGTATCTTGCACAAACACCAACGACATATGCTATATCTGGTCTACTGGCTGTCAAGTACAGGAGGCTTCCAATCATGCTCCTGTACAGTGTGTGACCGACCTTTGTTCCAGCCTCGTCTTTGGTTATCTTTATGTGAGTAGCGGCTGGAGTTCGTTTGTGACTTGCTTTCTCAAGATCAAATTTCTTTATCATACTCTTGGCATACTTGCTTTGTGAGATGAAAATGCTATTGTCCTTCTGAGTCACCTGGAGTCCTAGAAAGTAGTTCATCTCCCCAACCATGCTCATCTTGAACTCCTTCTGCATCTGTTCTACAAACTGATCCACCAGTTTCTGGGTATTGGACCCAAACACAATATCGTCAACATAAATTTGTGCGATAATAAAATCTGACCTCGTGTGTTTAACGAACATGGTCTTGTCCACTCCCCCTCACACATATCCATGATCGACGAGGAACACAGTGAGGTGCTCATACCAAGCTCTGGGTGCTTGTTTGAGACCATACAAGGCTTTCTTCAGGTGGTACACAGATGCTGGGTGATGCGGGTCCTCAAATCCTTTCGGCTAAGCAACGTAAACTTCCTCATTCAGAAATCCGTTGAGGAAGGCACTTTTGACATCCATCTGGAACAGTCAAAATTTCAAGTGACATGCCAGAGCAAGCAATAGGCGAATGGCTTCAAGTCGTGCGACCGGAGCAAAGGTTTCCTCAAAGTCTATCCCTTCTATCTGAGTGTATCCTTGTGCAACAAGGCGAGCTTTGTTTCTTGTGATGTTCCCTGATGCATCAGACTTGTTTTTGAAAATCCATTTTGTGCCAATGACGTTAACCGCATCAGGTCGTGGAACTAAATCCCATACATCATTTCGAGCAAATTCTTCCAGTTCCTCCTGCATGGCAAGGACCCAATACTCATCAAGTAATGCTTCCTTTACGTTTTTCGGCTCAATTGAGGAAAGGAAGCACGAGCTGGCAGACAATTCTCTGGGGTTGCTCAGATTTCTACGAGTTTGAACTCCGTCACTTGGTGATCCAATAACTTCAGATATTGGGTGATCCCTGGCAATTCGTCGGGAGGATTGTAGCGTAGTGACATTCTCCTGAGAGTTGACAATATCGGTTTCGTCAGATGAGGGATTTTCAGGGAAGTTGTCAGAGTTGCCTTCAGTCGGGTCATGCTCAGTCTGCTGGGATGATGGTAGTGTCTCAGGTACAGTGCTAGTACTGTAGTCAGTGTCATCCGAGACAGCCTATACGAACACTTCATCCTTGACTTTGACATTTATAGATTCCATGACTGATCCTGTGCGCTTGTTGAACACTCGATACGCTCGACTGTTTGAAGAATACCCAAGAAAGAACCCCTCATCACTCTTTGGATCCAGCTTCTGTCGGTACTCCCGGTCGTTCAGAATGTAGCACTCACTTCCAAAAATGTGGAAATATTTGACAGTGGGCTTCTTTCCTTTCCAGAGTTCATAACATGTCCTCTCCGTTCCAGTGTGTATAGTAACTCAATTTATGATGTGACATGCTGTATTCATAGCTTCAGACCAGAACTTCAGAGGAATCTTTTTGGCATGGATCATTACCCGGGCCATCTCTTGAATGGTACGATTCTTCCGTTCCACCACTCCATTCTGCTGAGGGGTGATTGCTGATGCGAACTGATGAGTAATCCTGTGTTTCGTATAGTAGGTACCCATAGTAACATTCTTGAATTCTGTGCCATTATCACTCCTGATGGACACCAGTTTTTCACCTTTGTCTTCCCTTTCTCGTTGGATCAGGGTATCAAGTTCTATGAATTGTTGGGCAGCTTCAGTCTTGTCACGAAGGAACCTTGTCCAGGTGAATCTGGTGAAGTCGTCAACACAGACTAGAACATACTTCTTTCCACCATAGCTCTCAGAGTTTGCATTGGTCCCATCAAGTCCATATGGATCAGTTCCCAGAGGTCGGTTGGTGCTGATTTGAGAGATGTTGGGGTGTGATGCCTTGGTCTGTTTCCCGATCTGACATTCTCCACACATCACATCCTGACTTCCTTTGACATTTGACATTCCTCTGATGAGTCCAGATGAGCAGAGTTTCTTCAATGTCTTGAGATTCAGATGCCCCAACTGTTTGTGCCAAAGGGACATCTCATCTGCTTGACTAGACAAGCAAGCTGTTCCAGCAAAGCCGATGAGATAACAATTGTTGGCTGCTCTGCTTCCTTTCATCAATATTCCTCCATCTTTGTCGAGGACTTGGCACGAGTTGTGAGTGAATTTGACATGGTATCCTCCGTCGCATAGTTGACTTATGCTGATCAGGTTCACTTTCAGTCCTTCAACTAGGAGAGTGTCATTGAGGACAGGTAGATCCGGAACCTTCAATGTCCCACGGCCGATCACCTGTCCCTTTCCTCCGTCTCCAAAGGTGACGAACTGCTTCTTAATAACAGGTCGAATCTGCGTAAGAAATCTGGAGTCTCCTGTCATATGGGCAGAACATCCGCTATCAAAGTACCAGTGATCTTTCTCCATGTGACTTGAAGAGCTGAACGCAACCATGCAAACATCTTTACTTCTGTAAGTTTCAATGTCTATCTTCCAATCATGAACCGTGCTCGAGGGAAGCTGTCCTTGCTGTGTAGTCATCTTGAACAGTTCCAGGATCCCACTCAGTGTGTCGAGTGTTTGCTCTGATACCATTTGAAATTCTATCCCCTGTTTAAGCTAGTGTTCAAGGTACAGTTGAGACAGACCTTGAACTCCTTTTATGATGATACATCAATCAGAGAAGATATCTGAGACACACACAGTTGACCAGTACCGAACTCTACCAGGTAGTGTTCCAACAGTTGTTTAAACAGTTTATCAAGCAGTATCGAAAATAAAGGAGAACGGGAGCACACACGATATGTTACCTAGTTCGGCCTCGCCTACTCTGGGGGGTTTCCCACACCCTAAAAGGGACACAAATCGTATTACGAGAATAGAGCTAAAAGTGGTCTTACTCTTACACAACACCTTGTTTGTAATCGCCTAGCCTATGATTCTCCGTCTCTCGGATTCGCGATCTCGGTTCACCGCAGCTCCCCTCGATTCCTAAGGGTAGGACGAGACTTCCCTCTCGGCCTAGTCTTGGACCTCTCGGAAGTCCAGTCACCTTCTCTCAAAGGCGTAGCTTGATAGCTGTGTGTGTGTACTACGTTGTTCCTCAAGCACAGCCTGAACACCACACCGATCAGACTGTTGCTTTGGCGCTGATATTCCGATGTGGAATGGCCAACCGTCGCTTCTCCCCCAATCTCATGAACTCTCGTGTTTATCTTTTCTCTCAGGAAGCGACAACTAATCTGGACGCCCTAGCCTTCTCTTTATAGGCGTTGGTGAAGCCCAGATCCGAATCTAGATCATGCAACAGAATTCGGGTCATGCGTCTTCTGTACGCCGTACTTATCTTCCAGTTTTGTGTTTAAACTGCTGCTTGAACTGTCTAAAGCCATTTTGCCACAGACATGCCAATCATGGGAACATCACATCCCTTCTTGTCTAACCCTCTCACCTTCCATTTGATTTTTAATCAAGGTGTCTAGCAATTCTCTATAGAAGTGTTCATTCCCATTAGGTTGAGGATTTAGAGGATAGGGAGGGTACGAGTCATCTTGAAATGAGTATTGGCTATCATCCCGATATGGAGAGTATGAATGTGTCAGATAGCCATGCTCTTCCCAATATGCATTTTGTTGCTATTCCTCTCGGTAATATTATTCGTTGTAAGAGACTTGTTGGTGGTATGAATCCATCCTCGCAAAACAAAAGAACAAAAGTTAGTAAGAGATATGAGTGAATGGAATGTACAAAAGAAAAAAAAAGAAAAATATTTACAAGAATAGTCCAAATCTCACAAAATCTACTCTAGTGCTCTAGTTAATTCATTGCTCCCCGGCAACGGCGCCATTTTGACGTGTAGTTTTTAGGTGCAAGTCAAAAACATTTATATTTACCGGTAAGTACCGGGTCGTCCAAGGAGCAAGTCCAAACTTATGAGCACTATTCGATTTCGTTCCAATAAGTCTATTCTAATTACGAAGGGTTGGTTTTGATGTGATTGCTAGAGCAAATGCATGTAAACAATGTAAACCATCTAAGGAAATTAGAGATAGTGTCACTACCAAGGCAAAAGGTGTACTCTAGGGAACTACTTTACTCATGTGTGTTTTTAGACTCCAAGAATTCAATTTCATGCAAGAACAATCATGTTAGATGATTAGATTAAGGCGTGCTACTATTAAATCAAATTCAATCGCTAGATGTTTTTACTTGATTTAAGGAAGAAGCACCTCGCACGTGAGCTTCAATTGCTAGATGTTGTTAGCTCACGTCCTACTCAAGGTTCTCAATCATCAACGCTAGTTGAATGATCAATATCCAATGAGCGGTTTAAGAACAAGCCTATCTCAATGCCAAAATGAGTCACGCTAGTGATCATCACTTAGCAAGGGTGAGTCTACTCTCATTCTAGAACTCTTAGTCTCGTTCGCTAGAACACTCAACTTCAAATTCATGTTTCTAGACCACTTAGGCATTTTATCAAACACTTGTTGGGCATAGAGTTGACATTTCATCCAAGTAGATTCACAATCATCCAAACATGTTATACTAACATTGATTCATTATAGATTAGGAGTATTAACACACATAAGATCCATAGGACCTTAGAATACAAAACACTACTCACAAATCATGTTCATAGACAAACACAAATTGTATTGAGTACATAGATGAAGATACAATAGAAGGAATGAACCAAAGATCTTCAATCTTCAATGGATGATCCCCCTTGAAGCGTTGGTAGCTTGTTCTCTCTAGAATCCCTCAATATTTCGTGCTCTCAAGCCCTTAGCCGCCTCTCCCTTTGGTTTGGATCTCAACTTTCTATTTATAGCCCCAAAGTAAAAATCTGATCTTTCAGTTTAGACCCAGGCGGGTCTTCTCGAGACTCGGGTGAGTCTGGGTCAAGGTCTATTTGAAGCCGAGAAAGGTGCAGTGGAGACTCGGGCGGATCAAGTTAGACCCGGACGGGTGTAAAGCTAACTGAGGCGCAGAAGGACGGGACTCGGGCGAGTATCCAGGTATTGTCCCGAGCAGGGTGCATTGGGGACCCGGGCGGGTCAAGTTAGACCCGGGCGGGTGTAAGCTCCATCCGAGCAGGCAGCCGAGGAGACCCGACCGGGTGAAGTGGGACTCGACCGAGTGCAAGTGTGACCCGATCGGCTGAGTTTTGGCCTATTTTTCCAGCCGGTCGGCTGGAACTCCAATTTTGGCACTTTTTGCTCCAAAACCTCGATTTTCTCCCTAGTTTTCGTGTTTAGGTCTTGAGCTTAATGGATGGTTGCTTCTAGCCTGAAATGCAATAAAAAGGGTCAAATGGCATCGAATTATCATCGGGAATGGGCCAAAATTCTTCGTAAATGGTTATGTAAATGAGTCGAGAATTCGACTCATCACTTCCCAACAAGAAAAGTGTTTGAACTCCTTTTTCGAGATATACATTGTTTGAGCTTTCCGTATCTATTCATTTTGAAATTAAGCAACACAATCAAACAAATAGAACTAGTTCATATACAAATAATTATTGTAATGAAATAATTACCTCGTCTTGCATATTACATCCGGATTCTCAGTTTGGCAAAATGAGAAGCGAGTGCAGCTTGAGACCTAGCCTCCGCCCTAGGTTGGTTACCACCCAAAAGCCAACCATCGTGAAAATCAAGATGAATTTTTTCCCACAATTTGTCAACCTTCTGTCTACTGCCGGATATTGGATCAATGAACTGCCGACAATAAAATATACACGATTGTACATCTTCAGACATAGACCAATTGGAAGACATTTTGAGGAAAATATTGTGTGATTTATGAGTGAAGTTAAGAGGAAATTATTGTGTGATTTGTGAGTGAAGTTAAGTGCATATATATAGATTGGAGGAAATATGGCCGTTGGAGGAAAAAATATGGCCGTTGGAGTTGGATTAGAGCGCGCCGCGTCCCACCGCAACATTAAGAGCCGCGTTATATTCAGACATTACTTGCTAATGCCTGAAGAGAACACGGTGATAACGTTGAAGCAGAACGCGCGACACTTCCCCTTCGCGTCCCATGTATACTTTAATGCTGCACCGCGTCCCATGCCGACTTTATTGCTTAATGTCAACGTGAGACGCGGTGATAACGTTGAAGCAAAACGCGCGGCGACTTCCAGTACTGTTCATCATCATCTCCGGCAAAATTCAGATGACACGTTTGAATCGATCGATCATCAGAAGTTCGTACGACGATTGATGGGGTTTAATTGGAGTTTAAAACAAGTCAATTGATTTTTGTATGACGTTCGCTCAAACGTACTGGTTGAGAACGTCCTGTGCAGGGGATGTCCTGCTTCAACGGCTGCACAATTTTTTTTCCGGACGTCCTCAAAACGGGATAGGACGTTCTCAATTTTGGTACCGGTGTATATGCTCTTAGAACATGTCAAATAAACGTAATCTTTCAATTTCTACCGCTGAAACATAGTCTTCAGCTGAAACAATTTCTATAAGTAATATAATCACTACACCATTTTACATACTACGAGATAAACTTTGAACTTTGTCGCATAAATAGGTTTATACGACTACGGTTTGACATGTTTGTCGTAATAACATAAATATGCGACTTAATTTAATGCAACGCCGAACACGTTGTCACATAAATTTGTTAATGCGACTTAATTTTTAGTGACACGTAACTCATGTCCCGTTATACGTGTATTGCGACATCATTTTAAGCGACACGACATTTTTGTCACGTTACACGTTTCAAGCGAGTTAAATTTAGCGACAACTGGAAGTATGTCTAATCATACACATTATATCCCCGAAACAGGCACTGGCCTAACCAACCGCGTTAAGTTTCAAATTTACTTGGCATTAGACACCTACCGTTTAGGGATTACGGACGTTTGTATCCAAAGTAAGTCGTGTAAACGTAAAAAGTAAATGGAGAACGGAACACCCAAGTAAAACTTCAATGGATGCTCATGCCCACTTCACTTATTGTGGGATAAAAATGTTACCAAAACGGTAAGGATTTGAATGGTGGTCAGTCACACCTAATGATCAACCCTATCTTGTTCTGTTGCAGTTTTAAGTTTCGACCACATCCTGGCCGGCATGGCCTTGCAAGTCAAAGTTGGGGGCAACATATATCTTGTTGTGACTCCTTTGTATGATCATTCAAGACTGACTTTCTGCTTCCCATGTAAAGTTATATTCTCCTATCAAACCAAATTGACAAGCACACACAAATCAGCAAGTTGAACTTTTCCAAACTCGGCTCTTGCGCGGAAACTGACCAATATATCAGCAACCAAAGAAGAATAGAAAAGTCTTTATACGAGTAAAAATTGCGTGTGTTAATCAAAAGTATCATGTTTATAAGTTACTTGTAAAAGTCTCGATTCGGGAAAACAGTTCTCTCTCGCTGATGTTACTTGAAAAATCTTGTAGCTTTCTGCTAGGGTTTTTGAAAAATCAATCTCCACAAGACATCATCAATGAAGAGAAAGTGCAGTCGAAAGCCTAAGCACAAGCGCAAGCCAAAGCGCATAAGCATCATCGACTACTTGCCTGAAGATGTATTGAGCCAAATACTGAGCCACCTCGATCACTTCGACCTGAAATCGACCTCCCTCGTCTGCAAATCATTCTGTTCCCTCTCGAGCCCCCTCGTCCGCGAACTGACCCTTAGAGACCCAACCTTAAACTACTCTGACTTCCAGAGGCTGTTCAAAATGTTTCCATGCGTGAAGAATATCGGTATCGACAACTTCCTTAACTTAGATAAAGCCTTATTGGCCATTTCCAATTCCGATTTGAATCTGGAAAAGTTGCATCTCCCGCTGTTTGAACATCCCCAATATCCTGAAACACCCACTATTGAAAATATGTCAATGTCCAGTGTTATCAAAGGTATCAAATCCTTACAGCTGTGTTGGTTCCACGGCACTGCACCAAAGCTGCAGATTGTTAAATTTATAAATTTGTTTCCTTCAATTACTGAGTTGTATATCACTAATGCTCATATATGGGAGGACAAACTGATTCACAAGGTTACATTGAAGCTTCCAGACTTGCAAAAGATCAGTCTCATTTGCTACAATATCGATAATGACGAGACTCTTGCTATACTGTCCACAAACTGTCCCAAGTTAGAGAGTGTCAATTTCCATGGGTGTTGGTTTTCTCCTGAGGCATTGTTTGAATTCTTCTGCAATAATCCGAAGTTGAGCTCAGTATGCATGCCCGATTTCAACTCGCCTTCAATTTACAGAGTCTCTGTGGTGGAATGTATGCAGGTTCTTAAAAACCTCAATCATCTTTCTCTACAATATGATCATCTTGAAGATGCAGTTTTGATAAGACTTGCTGAATTGCGGCCTCCGTTAAAGAGTTTAGTGATTGGTCGTTCTTTCTCGCAAAGGTACACCATGGCTGGATTGTCCCGTTTGTTACCTGCATATCCAAGTCTAGAGAGCCTTGACATTCACCTCCCGCAGCGTAAATGTAAAAATTGCAAAACTCATGATGCGGAGCTGAGCATAATTGTGAAGAGACTTCCGAACCTAGAGCACATAATGGCGTGGTCACGTATTGTTTGTCAAGCGACTTTGTTTTCGTTGATAGAAAACTGTCCACTGCTTGAGACTGTACTGCTTATGAGTTATAGCCATCACAGTGAAGTATATTGTGATCAAGGCATGGCAAGACTGATAAAGAAAAATTACAGCATAAAGTTGATTGCTGCAAACATTTGGTTAAGGTTGATGGTGCAGTCTGAAATTATATCCCCTGTTCAAGCTTGTGTCGAAGGTACTGTTGCAACAGACCTTGAACTCTTTGCACAACAGTTCAGATGACAGTTCAAGGTTCAGTTGTGACAGACCTTGAACTCGTATCACAACATTTTGACCAATCAGAGCTAAAGTAGAAGAACGCACAGAATGATAACCCAGTTCGGCCAGGCCTACTCTGGGGGGTTTCCCACACCCTAGAAGGGACAACAAATCTTTATTACGAGTTAGAGCTACAAATGGACTTACGCTTACACCTTGTAATCACCTAGCCTCTAACACTACGTCTCTCAGATTTGCAACCAAGGTTTACAGCAGTCCACCTTGATCCCCTTCGTCCGAACCTGCAGTCCGAACGTTCTCGACCTTCTCCAGAAGCTCGGATGCTTTCTCTCGAAAGCTTGTTCACCTTTGTTGTGTGCGGCAGTTGATACGCTTCAGGCAGTCTGTGTTGCACTTGAGCAGACTGCACTTGCACCGATGTATTTCCAATGAGAAAACACAACCGGGCGTCGCTTTCCTCTTCTCCAATCAGCAGTGTATGCTCATGTGTATTTGATCTTTGAAAGCGATACCGAATAAGGGCGCCTTAGCATTGTATTTATATGCTTGGACGAAACCCTAATTCGCACAAGATAATCCCATCAAATATTTAGGAAATATTCCTAGATATTTGATGTATATCTTTTGAATCGGTTGGAAGAATATACGAAGTCGTCTTCTTGCCCAAGTATGTCTTGCCGCCTTCAATGTAGATATTCATCTGAATATCTCATGCTCGATTAAGTCGATGGCCGACTTCAACTTGACGAAAACTTCGCTGCCCAATATCCTTCCGGGAAATATCCTTGCGTCTTATCCACGCTGTGTATGAGTACTAGGATATGTTCGAACTCCCCCTGAACACCTGCTCGAACTGTCTAAGCTACGTTTTGCCAAATACATGCCACTTAAGGGAACATCAATCTCCCCCTTGGCATTTTGGCAAAACCAAATCTCTTAGATAACTAAGTCTATCTAACTATCTAGACAGTAGACAACTTTGAGGGAAACAAGAATTGTCTCCTCCAAAATACTCCCCCTTTTTGCCACAAACTGGCAAGGGGTGCGAACAGTCAATCAAAATGTTCCAGAACAAGCACAAATAATAAAAGTTCTAGTAGAATAGTTCAGTGAGAATGTCTTTTCAGAGGACCTTCATGCAGACGACCCATCATCAGTGGCATCCTCAGAATCAGCATCATCAGATTCATCCTCACTTGGGTAGCTGAGGGCACGAGCGAGCTTGTTGATGCGTCTGCGTTGCTCCTTGTCTACTTCGATGATGACATTCAGGTCCTTGAGCAGCTGGCTCCTCTCATCCCGGCCCATCCTAGCTCCCCCTCGACTTGTCTCCGCAATGCCCTTTCCTTTATGGTTCTCCTCTTTGAGATCGTTCACGTGACGCCCTTTGAACAACTTGTGGTCGACGATGAACTTGCTGGGTGCCTTTGTGAGATGGTCAGACGAGGCCTTCAAATCTGGAGCTTGATGGATGATCAGCTCATAAATCAGTGACGGGAAGCAGATTTGGTGCAGAGTTCTCATCGATGTAGCATGTTCAGCAATCTGTTTGAACATTATTCTACCCAGGTTGAACTTCAGCTTATTCCCTATCTGATAAATCAGTTGGGCCATGTCCTTGTTGATAGTAGAGCGATGAGTAGACGGCCTCCAGTTGAAAACAGCTATGAAAAACAGCATTGAATAGAACGTAGACAAATCTGCTGTATGCACAACTGACTCAGGCCTCCACTGAACAGAGCCTGCAGTGATGGTGCTCACTATCTTCTCAAAGCTTGATTCATCTTCATCAATAGCTGGGTCGTCCATGGAGAAGTATACATTGATCAGCTCAGGATCAATCTTGATCCTCCTTCCTCTAACATAGAAGACCCCATACTCTGCCTCTCATATGACCCCAAACTTTGGGGGCAGGTTTGCCATGGCCTCACGCACCAGCTGTTCGTTAAATGGCTTGCATCTGTCCAGCGTCCAGAACAGATCAGACTCTTTAAGCACCTCAACCACTTCCTTCCCTTTGTAACTGGATGCATTCAGCAACCTCTCAGGTATAATTTTCCTTTTCAGCACACAACTCCATTTCAAGACAGCATCTTTATTAACGAACCACACTCATTTCTTGACCTTACCCACTGGAACAGTCTCAGACTCAGGGGCTGGGACTTGCATCTCCCAGCATCTTCAGATACGGGAACCGCAGCATCGCGCTTCCTTTTCTTGGAAGAGCCAACTCCCCCTGCCCTGATGCCTATCTCAGCATCCTTCTGAACTGGTTCCTTTGTAGTCTTAGCAAAAACTACCTTTTTCTTTTCCTTGCCCTTCGTTGTCCTTTTGAGATTGACAAGAGGAACACTGTCTTGGTCATCTTCTGAAAGAGTAACGCCTTTTGCTGCTGTCTTTGGAGCATCCTCACGAATGGATGAACTATCTTCCTCCAAATGATCCCTACGACGATCATCTTGGACTGCCTCTGTCTCTTCACACATCACTGTCTTTGGAACAACTCCAGTCTCAACTTCAGTCTGGACACTTTGTTCCACAGTTGGAACACTTGAAACTTTCTCAGCAGCAGACTCTTCTGCTCCAACAGCCTGCTTGCGCAGACCTTCCTCTGAAGCTGGTGTAGTTTGAGCTTCAGTCTGAACAGATGGTTCCACAGTTGAACCGCTTGTAGCTTTCTCTGCAACTCTTCCAGTCTCAACACCAGACTGAACACTCGGTTCCACAGTTGGAACACTTGTAGCTTTTTCTGCCTCAGATTCTTTTGCCCCAACAGCCTGATCATGCTGAGCTTCCTCTGGACTTGCCACTTCCTGATCCTACTCCTTTTCCAGGTCTTTCATGACACCATCAATGTCTTTGAAGATCTCCTCCAACTCCTCATCCTTTTCTGCTGGGACTGATTCTTCTGATATGGATTCTTTCAACACATCTGTCTTCCCTGACCGATTAATCTCCTCTACCATAACCTCAGCATGCATACCGGAACCTTCTTCAGTGATTCCTCCTTGATTCTCAGACGGATCAGCGTCATTAATCACCAAATTTCTTTTCCCCAAGGACTTAATAAACATCTCAGTTTCTTCATCGGACATTGCAATCTTCCGACCTCTAGTGGCATATATCTGAGCTAGGTATTTTCTGGGAGAGTCACGAGCCCGCTTAGTCTTCTTTCTGCAACCAGCCTTTGGAGGAATGTATCCTGTGGCAAAGATCTTTTCCCTCCATGTTCCTGAGCCTCCAGCCGCCTTGCTGGGTTCCTCTTCTTCCATAATCTTGACAGAATCCTTTTCAATAACAGCACTACCGGCTTTGTCAACCGCAACAGCCCTACCACTCTCAAGATTTCTACCATCATCACCACCAAGCACCGCCCTACTGGTTTCAACACCAATAGCCCTAACACTACTAACATCCTTACCACCATTATCACCAATTACAGCCCTACTGGCTTCATCACCGTCAACCGACTTAACAACCTTCTCAACCTCCACAATCTTTTCAATAATAGGAATATTTGCAGTAACTGAAGGAACAGTTGGAGATACCTCAGATTGGGGATGAACTTCTTGATACGAACCAGCATTTAATGTGACAGACGAGTCCACTACGGTTGACTGAGGGATTTCAGCAGTTCGGTGGCGGATTGTAAAGGTGACGCCTTTTTCACCGTCGGAGCTTTCGATTTCGGATTTTTGGATTTCGCCGCCAGAGCCTTTGAAGACTGCATGCTCTCTTTATTCTTCTCAGCGGATTTGATGCCAGATTTCACTGACTTTCTGGTGTTTACCATCGCTGTGGAGGGGGAAGCGATTGAGAGAGAAGTTGCCATTCTTAGGGTTTTGGTAACGAGAGAGAGAAGACAATTGAACACACTCAACTGTTTTGTGTTTCAAAAAAAAATATCCTCCGGCCTTTTAAACTTCCCAAATTAGACAACCCTTGATTCAAATAACGGCAGGAAAAATCTTCGAGAATATTCAAAAAAATGTAGATTTTCACGCGCTGTGCCTTCTGTTCCAGCTCTCTTTATTAGGTGGTCAGTCCAACTGTTCAGCTGGAGATTCGACTATGAATGACCGCCGTTGGATGCTTTCAGTGGTTGACACCACATAGACCCACTGGGGATCTGGGTGTTCCACTCCGTGACCAGCCATAGAGGTTGACAAAGGTATGCTGCCTCAGAGTTATCATCTTCTGTGAGCATTCATATTTTCTTGTACGGCTCCAGGCACATTTCTGTGGGCAGTGTACGAACTCCTTCCGTAACTGTGACACCTTCTGATTCAACAGTTTCCTGGGACACCCGGTAACATGGATTTGTGCGCATCTCCAATCAGATCTTGTGTGCAAGGTCTTATCCACTCCCCCTCGTAGAAATCTATGTTGAGTGTTTGCACAGGTAAGAGCAACCGGTTGCTGGCCATGGTTCTCGTCGTTCATTGATTCCGCCAGACCCATCCCAATAGTGTAGCAGTTGTTGGCATCCCTTTTTCCTTTCATCAGTGTATCACCATTCTTGTCTAGGACAAGACATGAGTAGCTAGAGAATGACACATAGTGTCCATCGTCGCACAGTTGACTGATGCTGATAAGATTCCTTGTCAGACCTTCGACAAGGAGGGTGTTCTTGAGTGCAGGGAGATCCAGAACCATCAATGTCCCACAGCCGATCACCTGACCCTTTCCACCATCCCCGAAGGTGACAAACCACATCTGCTCAACAGGTCTAATATGGGTAAGACATTGAGAGTTACCTATCATGTGGGCGGAACATCCGCTGTCAAAGTGCCAATTATCTTGCGCTGTGTAGCTTGAGGAGTAGCAGGCCATCATGCAAACGGTTTGGTCTGTCTTTTGAACCCAGACTTGTTTCTATCGTGGTGTGGTCCATTATTGGAAAGCACGTCGTTCAGTAAGAAACAGGCGACACTTCATCTTGATGTGTCCCATCTGGTTGCAGTACCAGCAAGTGCGCCGATCTATCCTTTGTGTCACTAGTGAATAGTCATGGTTTTGGACGGGTGATCTACGGGTCTTTCCACCACCGAGTGTTCCATGCGTCTCCTTGTGATCAACTCGGTTCTTTCCTTTGGACTGATCTTGGGACAAGTCTATTTTCTGTCTGGGGTGCAGTCTCACCTTCTGTTCAGGCAGGTGTTCAGACACTGATCTTGTTTTAACACACGAGCTACTTTTAGAGGTACCTTCTTTTGTAAACCCCAGGCCTCGATGTCCAGACTCCAACCTCTAAGATCTGAGAATATCATTTAAGTCGTTAGTGCCAGAGTTTAGCATCCTTACCAACTTTTTGAGGTGATTGAGCTCCTTCTTGGTGTCTGAGTGATCCATCTTTTCAGATTCTAGCTGAAGTTCCAGCTGTTCTACTCTCCTCAGTTGGAACACCTCTTTACGCTTCAGATCTGTGATGGTTTTTCTTAGTCCCGTCATGCCTGCAGGATGAGTGTCTCGGTCCTTCTCTATTTCAACTTTCAGTGAGGAGACAGTCCCCAAGAGTTCTGTTCTCTGAGCAAGAAGACCCAATCTTTCCTGTTTCATCTCAGCCAGTTGTGAATTCAGTGAGACAATTTTACCTTCCAGTTCTACCTTCAGTGTAAGCAGTATCTCGACCTCCTGCCAGACCTTGTCCTTTTCCATAGTGACGCTGACAACTGTGTCATTTAGCTTCTTGTTGATCTTGATCAGAAGCAACCACTTCTCATACAGATCTTTATATGTCTGAGCCAGAGAATCCTGCGTGAGTTCTTCATTGTCACTGTCTGAGAGGTCTTCACTTGGGAGTTCCAACTGTGATGGAACTGTTTCACTGGTGTTGCTGCACTCACCCAGAGTAGTGACAAAGGCCACAAAATTATTGGTCTCCCCTTTTTCTTCGTCTGACTCACTGTCGCTGAAGCTAGCGACCATTGCCTTCTTCTTCATGAGTGTATTCGCACATTGGGAGGTAATATGTCCAAACCCCTTGCATTCATGGCACTGAATTTCTTCCTTTCCTTTGTCAGAAGAGTCTTGTCTCATGTCTCTGGATCTTGACCTGTCAAGTTTCCAGTTTCGGAAGCTATTCGATGAAGGCTGGCCCTGTTCTGGTCCACGTTTGTTGATTTTCCGCACCATTCTGCCAAAATTATGAGCTATCATGGCCAGTTGTTCAGTAGTGCAGCCACCATCCTGTTTGTCTTCAGGCATGTCTGCCTTGAGGGCGATTTCCTTCACTTCCCCAGGTTGAAAATCATGATTGATCTCATAGGTTCTGAGAGAACCCATCAGCTCATCCAGTTTCAGTTTGGCAATGTCGTGCATTTCCTCAATGGCCGTGACCTTCATGGAAAACCTCGGAGGGAGTGATCTCAGGACTTTACTGGCCAATCTTTCTCCATCAATGGGTTTTCCGTGAGCAGACGCCTCGTTGGACAGTTCCAGAACTCTGGTGTTGTACTCAGTGATGGTTTCACTCTCCTTCATCTTCATTTCTTCGAACCTGGTTGTGACAGCCTGCATGCGAGAGTTGCGAACTTTATCTGTACCTTCAAAAGCTGTTTGGAGGATGTCCCATGCTTCCTTGGCCACTTCGCAGTTGATGATTAGCTTCATGATGTTTTCATCTACTGCCGAAAAAATTGCGTTCATAGCCTTTGAGTTTCCCATAGAAGCTTTGTCCTCCTCTTCTGTCCACAGTGCTTCCGGTTTTGCGATCGGCTCTCCAGTGAGATTGTTCATCATGGGTTCCGTCCAACCTTTCAGAACAGCCTTCCATGCTTTTACATCTAGAGATTTCAGATAGGATCTCATCACGGGCTTCCAGGTGGCATAGTTCGATCCTTCGAGTAGCGAGGGTCTGGTGATGCTTTGTCCTTCTTTCAGAGTCATCTTGAACAGTTCAGGATCCCACTCAGTGTGTCGAGTGTCGGCTCTGATACCAATTGAAATTATATCCCCTGTTCAAGCTTGTGTCGAGGGTACTGTTGCAACAGACCTTGAACTCTTTGCACAACAGTTCCGATGACAGTTCAAGGTTCAGTTGTGACAGACCTTGAACTCGTATCACAATAGTTTGACCAATCAGAGCTAAAGTAGAAGAACGCACAGAATGATAACCCAGTTCGGCCAGGCCTACTCTGGGGGGTTTCCCACACCCTAGAAGGGACAGCAAATCTTTGTTACGAGTTAGAGCTACAAGTGGACTTACGCTTACACCTTGTAATCGCCTAGCCTCTAACACTACGTCTCTCAGATTTGCAACCAAGGTTTACAGCAGTCCACCTTGATCCCCTTCGTCCGAACCTGCAGTCCGAACGTTCTCGACCTTCTCCAGAAGCTCGGATGCTTTCTCTCGAAAGCTTTTTCACCTTTGTTGTGTGCGGCAGTTGATACGCTTCAGGCAGTCTGTGTTGCACTTGAGCAGACTGCACTTGCACCGATGTATTTCCAATGAGAAAACACAACCGGGCGTCGCTTTCCTCTTCTCCAATCAGCAGTGTATGCTCGTGTGTATTTGATCTTTGAAAGCGATACCGAATAAGGGCGCCCTAGCATTGTATTTATATGCTTGGACGAAACCCTAATTCGCACAAGATAATCCCATCAAATATTTAGGAAATATTCCTAGATATTTGATGTATATCTTTTGAATCGGTTGGAAGAATATACGAAGTCGTCTTCTTGCCCAAGTAAGTCTTGCCGCCTTCAATGTAGATATTCATCTGATTATCTCATGCTCGATTAAGTCGCTGGCCGACTTCAACTTGACGAAAATTTCGCTGCCCAATATCATTCCGGGAAATATCCTTGCGTCTTATCCACGCTGTATATGAGTACTAGGATATGTTCGAACTCCCCCTGAACACCTGTTCGAACTGTCTAAGCTACATTTTGCCAAATACATGCCACTTAAGGGAACATCACAGTCGTACTGCCCAAACATGTGGAAATAATTATGGATTGCGGATAACATTTTTATGTTACATTAACGAGTAGATTTATGCTACATTATACATATTTCACAAGAATTTGTTTCTTTTTGTCTCGGGTTTATCTCTCTTTGACTTTTTATTATCTTAAAACATTTTTTTCTGACAACATGTGCTAGTGGTATCAGTTACATGGGAATTAGCTATTCTTAAAACTTTTGAAACTTGGGAATGGTGCCTTTTAGCAAGCCAGCTTATTAGTAATTAATTTCTTTGAATTGGCTTTGAGCTTATAGTGAATATGAATGTTACTGATGTTGCTTCTGCTTTTGTTTGCCTGAAAACATTTGATGGCATACAAGCCTTGTCTGGAGCTGTCATTAACTGTTTGTTACTGTGAAAGATTCATTAATGTAGATTTGTCACTACTAATTCCATTGAGAAATTTATCAAAAGTGGTAGGCTAGACTGGCCTCCATAGAGGAGTTCATAAGCTATACACAAATGTGAACATAGTAATGCAACAGGGGATCTTATTGATCTGCTGAAAGGTCTCCTAATATATGACCCATCCTGAAAGCTGATTGCTTGAGAGATGCCCTTCGTAATTACTAGAATGCAACTTAGGAGGTCCTGAAAAATCAGTGTGATGATTTACCGCAGATCATGGAAAAAGTATATGCGTGTCTGCTAACTTGTCCAGCCAGTGCTGGAATGTTACTAAGAAATCTTATAGTAAGAATTGTAGATCGAACTCATACCAAAAAAAGGTACTATCATAATGGATGAGTTACCCGAAAAAAAGAGAGAACAAAAACACAATATGGATTACGCCTTAAAGGTGCCTCAAGAGCCGAGACCTTATCTAAAGGGAAAATCAGACTTCATAATGAGGTTGAACCAACTGCTTACAAGGTTGTAAGAGCTTCAAGGTCTCAGCTGGCATTTTCGAAACAAAAGTATGATCAAGTCCAATCTGATCCACTTCCGGTTATCTACTCTAGCCTTGGGTGCTATACATGTCAGGTAGATCGCTCGCCTCGTGCCAAATTTGAAGAATTTTCCACTCCTTATTCTTTATTTTTCCAAGCAACATTATTCCACATATTATCACTACCTGCATTTATATATTAATGAAATTCTACATTCTGAACAATTTGTGCGCCATCCAATTCACATATGCAGTTTTGACTTTTAGGTCTTCTGCTAATTTGAAGGTGTGCAGTACTACAAATTGGATTTCCTGGAAATGAGAGGAGTTATGTTGATACTACGACTCGTAGTTTATGTGTGCTATACTGAAATTTGTTTAGTCCATTGCATCTGTTCGGTTTTTGTAATTACGTTATATATTAGAGAACGCGCTAGTAAAGATAAGTAGCTCATTTGTTTTCTTCAATTGCCTGTGGAATTCATTTTGCTCGAGTACTACAGAGTTTTCTCATACTTCCCTATGTTTTCTCGGTTTTGATATCTGGCTCGAGTGAAGCAGTTTATGATTTTTCAAGTTCTTTTGTTAATTAGGAATATCGAAAAATACATATGCTAAACTTAGATTACCCCCATTACTGATCCTTGCAGTTTAACAAGGCACACAAACTCCCCTGAAGCACAAGCACTCATTATTGAACAAATCCCACCTGGCCACACAAAATCATGGATGACAGCTATTCAATCATTTAAACGACTGATTCAAGCTGATAGATTACTTTACCAATGCATGACTTAATGACTTCATCCTCACCGACATATAATAAACAGAACACAGATAAATGTTGTCAGTTAATTAGCAGGAACACTCCATTGAGTATAGCCGAGTGCAAACTTTAGTATTGCATGATTATCAAGTTCTCAATGGAGGAACAAGTCCCTTTTTGCTCTAAAAGAAGCTATTGGCCTTAATGCCCAAAGTTCTTTTTTTGGCACAAATTGAAGTTTCTGGCAAAAGAGACTCAAAATGAAATTCCAGCAAACAATTAACCACAATATTACTTACAACATCTGAAAACCGAGTTTTATAACAGCTTATTTACTTATTTAAACTGGAAGTTAGTGATGCATGCATAATGAGCGATGTAATTCACTAACTGAATAAAGCCGTGTATCTTAAAGTGAAATACAAATTGATAAACCTGAACCTAGCTACTCACCCTACCGGGGCTGTTCAGAAGGTTTTCATGCGTGACCGAGATCCATTACAAATTCGCCTTATGCATCGGTTGGCTAAAAACCGATATGCATAAGGTCAAGATTATGCATCGATTTTTAGCCAACCAATGCGTAATGGTGAGGCATATGCATCGGTTTTCAGTGAACCGATGCATAAAGTCAAATTACCCTAATTTCGTTTTTACTTATGCGAATTCATCCTTCGATGCATAAGATTTCTTACTGGAGATTCAAAGTCACCGTTGCCCGCCTTCACCTCCGACTGTTTGTTTGCATTCCTCGCTCGTCTCCAACCGTCGTTGCCCGCCGTCGCCAGTTCCTCGGTCGTCTCTGACTGTCACCGTTGCCCGCCTTCACCAGTCCTCGCTCGTCCTGACAGTCCTCGCTTGCCAGACCCCGCAGCTCTCCTAAATATCAAAACTAGCAACAAGAAAAGGTATTTAGGATTCAGATTGATTGATGATGTATTTGACTGATTTATTAGGGTTCATAGGGTTTATGCATCAGTGCTTTGAATATGAATCGGATTTATTAGGGTTTATATTTCATTCAATATGAATTTGATGGATTTGGTAGGGTTCGAATGTGTTAGGGTATGATTTCTTGTTAGGATGATGTTGCGCAAAGTGTAGTCACATAATTTTTCTATCGGTTATTAGGGATGCACAACCGGTCCGGACCGGACCGAAATTTACGATCCGGGTAGGATCGGTGGACCGGAATTTTTCAAAACTTTGGACCGTGGACCGAATTTTTTGTGAAAAGTGGACCGGACCGGACCGAATACCCTTAATTTTACGGTCCGGACCGGAATTTTACGGGTCGGGTCGGACCGGTGGATCAGAAATTATGAAAATTATGGACCATGGACCGGACCAGATTTTTTACGGTCCGGTCCCAATTTGAGCATCCCTATCGGTTATTGATGTTGTGTTTCATTTGTTTAGATCTTGAACTATGTATTCTTGTCACTCGCATATCAATCATATTGCTCTTTTTATTCTCTGTGCTCCATCACATAAGGTATGTATATGTTTAGTTCTTTGTTCATATTTCATGATTTCTGGTTGTCAATTCTTTTTTAATTTGTGTTTTTCAAATCTAGCGTACTTCAGACCTTTGCTCATTGACTTCCTAGACCTACTGCTACGTTTATCCTCTCTCGATTTCACACAAGGTTCACACCCTCCCAAACTTATTTTTTTCTTACCATTGCATACTAGTCCATATTCCCTATGGTATTCTTTCATTTTTACTATGTTTATTTTTTGAACATGAACATTTTGGTTAGGTTGCTCTTTCATGTCTATTTGTTCTTTGATTAACAAGATGGTGTTGGTTTATATATTGAATGGTTTGCTAACTTGTTCTCAGTCTAATAATAATATTTACATGCTTCATGTAGTAGATTTATGATGAGTCGAGAGTGGATGTCCGGTAATAGGTTAAGTAGTGAGTATGAAAAGGGGATAATGGATTTCTGTGAATTTGTGTCGTCGTATGCATTAAAAAATGCACTTGAACGTATCTTCTGTCCGTGTAAGGGGTGTTTCAATAATATAAAGGTCAAAGTGGAGGATTTCATTACACCTTTTTTAAAGGGAATTGATCTACTATATAAGGTTTGGTACATGCATGGTGACGCTGAACCACAAGACGTTGAACCTCGACCCGTAGAAAGTTTACCTGAAGATAATGATGATTGGGAGGAGGACAATTTAATTGAGATGGTTAACAACGTTGCCGGTGAGTTTATTTCTAGCCCACAAGTTGTGGAATCATTGAGGAATGACTCTGAATTTCCATTGTATGAAGATTGCTCCAAATATACAAGGTTATCTATAACTTTGAAGTTATTTGAAAGCTAAAAATGGATGGAGTGATAAGCGTTTCACTGAAGTGTTAACGTTGGTGAAAGATATGCTTCCTGAGAGAAACACTTTACCTAACCGTAGTTACGAAGCTAAAAAGGTTATGTGTCCCATGGGAATCGAGTACAAGAAGATACATGCTTGTCATAATGATTGTATATTGTATCGTAATGCTCATAGAGATTTGACTGAATGTCCAATGAACAAGTCTTCTCGCTACAAGTTAAACAAAGGACTGACAGATACCTCAAAAGGCACTCCGGCCAAAGTATTGTGGTATCTTCCACCGATTCCCAGTTTTCAAAGATTATTTGCTGAAGCGAAAGATTCAGATAATATGCGATGGCATGCCGAGAAACGTGTCATCGATACCAAAATGCATCATCCGGCCGATTAACTGCAATGGTCAAAGTAAACAACACATTCCCAGAGTTTGGATCAGAGTTTAGGAATTTACGCATTGGCTTGTGTACTGATGGGGTGAATCCGCATGGAAATTTTAGTAGTCAACATAGTACATGGCCCGTGATATTAGTGATAGACAACCTACTTCCTAGACTAACCATGAAGCGCTCCTCAACAGCCTGGAAATGACATAGATGTATACTTGGCTCCCTTGATAGATGATCTGAAGCTTTTATGGAATGAAGGAGTATGAACATTTGATGCAGCTAGGCAAGAATATTTCAATATGCGTGCCATGCTAATGTGTACCATCAATGACTTCCCTGCATATGGTAACTTGTTCGGGTACAGTATTAAAGGGTACAAAGCTTGTCCAATGACGTTATCTAAAGAATTGTCGAAAAATGGTTTACATGGGACATCGACGTTTCTTACCGAGGCATCATCCTTACATGCGACAGAAAGGTGCATTCAACGGTGACACCGAAAACGCGATAGAACCTCAACCATCTTCATGTTATGAAATAGTTGAGAAAATTCAGAATATTACAAATCAATTTGGAAAACCCAGTGCACGCACCGAAAGTGCTCCATAGAAGAAGCGATCAATATTTTTTGATCTCCCTTATTGGCATACACTTGACATCAGACATTGTGTTGATGTGATGCATGTAGAAAAGAACATATGTGACAGTCTGATTGGCACATTATTAAACATTCCTGTGAAAACGAAGGATGGAGTTAAAGCGAGACTAGATATGCTAGAGATGAACATCCATACCAAATTAGCACCAGAAACTTGAGGGCAATGTACATATTTGCCTCCATCATGCACCACTCTTTTTAAGATTGAGAAATCAAGATTTTGCGGATGTCTTAAAGGAGTTAAAGTTCCGTATGGGTTCTCTTCAAATATTGCCAATTTGGTTTTGATGAAGGATCAACGGTTGAATGGATTAAAATCTCACGACTATCACACTTTGATTTAATAGCTCTTGCCTATTGCAATTAGAGGTATATTGCCTCCAAAAGTGAGAGCTGTTGTACAAAGACTTTGCATGATTTTTAGCTCGTTATGTGCTAAGGTTGTTGATCCAACAGAGCTTGATAGAATACAAGAGCAGGTAGTGGTTACATCAGGCCAACTTGAGATGTTCTTCCCACCATCATTTTTCGATATAATGGTGCATTGATGGACCAAAGTTATACGAATCATAAACACAGTATAACCCCCTTATTTAGACTGTTTGTCTATCTAACTTCTACGTATTAGTCCCGATATATTTCCACAGGGCATTTTAGAGACTGAAGTGAAAACACGCTAAGGAGAGGATTTTATGCTGAAAAGATAACAAGAGTCAATCCAAGGTCAAGATCATATGCCGACTGAAGAAATATCAAGGATCCTGACGTTGAATTGACCATAACAAATTAATCAGAGGAATCAGGAGTGGAGTCAAGACAGCCCGGGGAAGAAACACATTGACAGTTTTGTGAAAAGACTGCACAAAACTGTACAAACTCACACATTGGGCAAGGATGACCGGCCACCATTCAAGGAGGTGGGCAAGGGAGGAGCTCCTCCCCGTTGGGTGACCGGCAACCGGCGGCGCCACCTCCTCCACCAAAAGCCGCCGGCCTCCTCCCCTTCCTCCACATGTTGCCATATCCTCCCTTAATTTCTCCTCCAATCAAAATGCAACACTTGCCACCCATCTCCACCACCCATCTCCTCCCCTTTTGGCTATAAAAGGAGGCCTCCTCCTCCTCCAAAAACACACCTCAATCTCATTTCACTTCTCTCTCTAGAAGTTGTAACATTTGTCATGTTGTAATCTTGGCTTTGGAAATAAAGGATAGCTCCCTTGGCGCTTCAACGGTTGTAAGTAATTCTTAGTATTTATTTATTTAACTGTTGTCTTTAATTCCTTAGTTATAATGTTTAGCGCGATGAATAGTAGCTAAACTTGTAGTTCGGTCTAAGGGGCGCACTTGTATTATAAAATGTTTTAAGACTATTAACTTAGTGTCTAGTCTTAGTATTCAAAACTTGTTCTATGTGCCATATATCAAGTCAGAGTTTCTAAGGTTGAGTTGAAGCTGTCACAAGCAAAGCTCTTCCGTAGAAATTCGTGATCATACTCGGTAAGTGGAAGCTGTCAAAAGCAAAACTTATCGAGGAGTTCGACTTATCTAAGACACCACTTGGTCAAAAACGTAACTGGGAGATCAAGTGGATGCACTTACAGCTAAGATACTTCGAAAGAAGGAATTAGTTTTGCTTAGAACAAGTATTGCTTTAAACGATGTTGCAAGTCTTGCGCTACGAAAGGGCCTCGATTCATCTTTGAATACTTAGATAATTCACTAAATGTCAATGATAAATAGGATATAATACAAGGCCCCTGAAACCGAACATTTCTCTTTAATTATAAACTATACTTTACTTTCCAGTATTAAAATCAACCAACCAACCAATCAATCAATCAAAATAGCTGGTAGCTTTAAAACCAACCAACCGACCTTAAACACGCTCCCACGCTGCGTAATCCCCCCGAAGAACAATTATTCCCCTGGTTCCCTTGGGTTCGACCCCTACTTACCAAGTACTACCCAGTAGTATAGTTGCGAGTAGCGGACTATTATAAATTTATTTGCACAATATCGCTTTGACGACGAGCGGTTCTGTCAAATTGGCGCCGTTGCCGGGGAACTAGTCATCGGATAACTATTCTTTGAATCGTTACGCGCTTCAAAACAACCATGTCTCGCGAAGAAAGTCACCATGACTACCAGGATGACGAAGAAATAAACCTGTACGATCAGAATGATGAGGTACCATTTCCATTCGTCGACGACCCGGAACAACTCATCAGAAACAGAAGAGCTCGTGATAGGGAAGCAGTCAGAAGAAACCAAGAATTACCCGAGGACCGAAATGCAGCTGGTCCAGTACAACCTCCTATCCATCCCCCACGACCACAACCTCAACCTCGATACATGCCAAGAAGAGAACCCGCTTTCGACGACTACTACGGGGACAACTACTACCGTGAACCAACTATGGGAGAGTTAAATGCCCCTAATTTCGAGACACAGCCGTGGTGCATCTATGAGAGCCCTGCATTAGAAAATATAACCATCAACGCATCAGTGGCACACAGCCTGCCAAAATTCTCAGGATCTCAAGGAGAATCTGCCGCAACTCACCTCCAACGCCTACATGGCATTTGCCAGAATCTAAAGCCCAATCGAGTAAATATGGACGACTTCAAGTTAAAGGCGTTCTATTTTTCCCTCGTAGACTCGGCAAGCGACTGGTTCCTTTCATTGCCTTCCGGAAGCATTAGAACATGGGCTCAGATGCAGAAGAAATTCTTTGGACAAATACTATCCGGCTGGAAGAGCAATACAAGTAAGGAAGCAACTACAGGAAATCAAACAAGGTCCCAATGAAACCATGTACGATTACCTGGAAAAGTTCAATCACCTAGAAAGGAGCTGCTGTACCCTTGGACTGCCTGAGAAACTCGTCATCGAGTACCTCATTGATGGATTAAGACCATTAGACAAAATGCTCTTGGATGCCTCAGCGGGAGGGTCCATGATGAATCTATCATTAAGTGGCATCAGAAATCTCATCGCCAACGTTGCTGAAAATGCTCGATTTAGAGAAGAGACCACTCGTCAAGATGAATTCTCTCGATCAAAAAGGGTATCACAAAACGAGGCATCAGTAAACTCCATAACTGAAGACATGAAACAGTTAAAGGAGATGATGACTGAGATCATACGTAGACAGCCAGTTACGGTAAAACCTTGCGAGTTCTGTGGTTCTACAGACCACAAAACGGACGCATGCCCAACATTGATAGAAGAACAACCGGCTGACGTAAATATAGTGGGAGGATATCAAGGATACAACAACGACAGAGCTGGATAAAATAGACAGTACGGTCAAACATCTAACCCAGGCTGGCGTAACAACAACAGCTATCTTCAGACGGAGACACAACCAGCAGTCCCTCAATCAGCGCAGTCTTTCTACCAAGAAGCCCTGCCAAAAGACCATTACCAAGCAAGCTCGAACAATCATCAAGGACCAAACAAGTCACTTGAAGACATGGTTGCGCAATTGTCAGACACTGTGCAGCATTTGGGCACTACTATGCATCAATTCCAAACCGAAACCAAGAGAGAGTTATCAGACTTGAAAATGCACATCTCTCAACTCGCTGCCTCAGACTCCGCGCACGCTAATGAGTCCGGGAGACTCCTCTTGCAAACCATTCAAGGCATACAGAAAGATGTGAATGCCTTGACTCTTAGGAGTGAAAAAACGCTTGCCAACAAATCTTTAGAACAAGAGGAAGATAAAGACCCAAGATTGCCCAGGGAAGAGCAAACGAGGCCTGAAACTCTCGAAACTCTAGAGGAAGAAGCAACCGATAAAGACGACGACATAATTGAGGAAGAACGGGGCGTGTCCGAAGAAGAAGAAAATACGTCACAGGAACACAGGCCTGACCAGATACCCAGAACCGAAAATCCTATAATCAGCACAACACTTCCATTTCCAGTACCTACACGTGTGCAAAGACAACATGTCATGGATAAGGAAGTATTGGAATTATTCAGCAAAGTTGAAATCAACATTCCCCTCTTGGAAGCCATCAAGCAAATTCCTCGGTATGCCAAGTTTTTAAAAGAACTTTGTATCAACCGGAGGAGGAATGCTGGAAACGATCAGGAACTAATAAGTAGGAACGTATCGGCAGTCATGCAGCGAAAAGTCCCCCCCAAATGTGGAGATCCTGGAACTTACACCATTCCATGCAAAATTGGCAACATCATGATAGATAACTGCATGCTAGACCTAGGGGCATCAATCAATGTTCTTCCCTTCTCTATCTACTCATGCCTTAAGATTGGACCGCTCAAACCTACCGGTCTCACTATTCAATTAGCTGATCGATCATGCAAACAGCCTGAGGGCAAAATTGAAGACGTCCTGGTTCAAGTAGGCAAATTAGTGTTTCCAGCAGACTTCTACGTCTTAAAAATGGAGAATTACGGATCTACTAATCATGCACCTATCCTTCTCGGCCGTCCATTTCTAAAAACAGCAAAAATGAAAATAGACTGTGGAAGTGGAATGCTCTCAATAGAAGTAGAAGGAGAAGTCTTCAGCTTCGACATATTCCGAGCAATGAAGCACCCTATGGATTTCGAGGAAGTTCACGCTCTCGATGCTTTGGACGACCTGGTCCAAGAAATTCAATCACAACCAAGAGTAGATCCCTTAGAAGCCATACTCAACAGAGCCGAAAGCTCATACGAATTCACTGAAGACTTGCACGAAATGGTGGCCCACTTAACAACCTCGGAGCCTCTCACACCAGAATATGAAGTCAACGAAGTAAAATTGTTCAAATCAAATACTTTCCTGCCCTCGGTAATGCAAGACCCCAAAATAGAATTAAAGCCCCTGCCTGGACATCTAAAGTACGCCTTCTTAGGAGATAATGATACTCTCCCAGTAATTATCAAGAGTGGCTTGGAAGCAGGACAGGAACAAAGCTTGATAAAAGTGCTGAAACAACACAAGCTGGCTATCGGATGGACACTAGCCGATTTAAGAGGAGTCAGCCCGGCCGTATGCATGCACCGTATTCTTCTTGAAGATGGAGCAAAACCATCAAGAGAACCTCAACGAAGACTCAACCCAATCATGATGGAAATCGTCCAAAAGGAAATACAAAAACTGCTAGATGCGGACGTTATCTATCCCATTTCAGATAGCCAATGGGTGAGTCCTATCCACGTGGTTCCCAAGAAAAGTGGAATCACAGTCGAGGAAGATGCCGAGGGAAACATGATAACAACGAGAATCAAGAACGGCTGGAGAATGTGCATCGACTACAGGAAGTTGAATTCTGTCACAAGAAAAGATCATTTTCCCCTACCATTCATCGATCAAATGTTAGATCGACTGGCAGGCAAACCATATTTCTGCTTCTTGGACGGATTCTCAGGCTACAATCAGATCCCCATAGCACCTGAAGACCAAGAGAAAACTACATTCACCTGTCCATTCGGTACGTTCGCTTTCAGAAGAATGTCGTTCGGCCTATGCAATGCCCCGGGGACATTTCAAAGGGTAGTAACCAGCATCTTTTCAGACATGATCGGGGAATTCATTGAAGTCTTCATGGACGACTTCACCATCTATGGCAATACATTCGACGCTTGCCTTGATAACCTAAACACAGTTCTAGCACGATGTGTCTCAATGAACCTCGTGCTCAATTATGAGAAATGCCACTTCATGGTAACTCATGGAGTAGTCTTAGGGCACGTCGTCTCACAAGAAGGCATAGAGGTGGATAAATCCAAAATAGATCTAATCAAAACTCTACCGTACCCCTCCACTGTCCGAGACATCCAATCCTTCCTTGGGCATGCAGGATTCTACCGACGATTCATCAAGGACTTCTCCAAAAAGGCATTGCCCCTATCCACTCTTCTCCAAAAAGAAGTTCCTTTTGAATTTACCAATACATGCAAAGAAGCCTTTGATGAGCTCAAAAAGGCCCTCACCAGCACACCTGTCATTCAAACTCCGGATTGGAAAAAACCATTTGAGATCATGTGCGACGCAAGCGACTTTGCTGTAGGAGCAGTTCTCGGGCAAAAGATTGACAAGAAAACGGGTGTGATCTACTACGCCTCACGAACCCTAGACCCTGCTCAACGGAACTACTCCACCACTGAAAAGGAACTCTTGGCAGTAGTATTCGCCTTAGAAAAATTCAGACCCTATTTGCTTGGAGCAAAAGTAATAGTTTACTCTGATCATGCTGCCATCCGTTATCTGATGAAGAAAAAGGAGGCCAAGCCAAGACTCATTCGGTGGATATTACTACTGCAAGAGTTCGATGTGGAAATAAGGGACAAAAAGGGAATTGAGAATACTGTGGCAGACCATCTGAGCAGGATTGTCCGAAGGGAAGAAGAAGGGCACATAACCGAGTCATTTCCAGACGAGCATCTCTATGCAATCTCAACCAAGGTACCGTGGTACGCCTCGATCGTCAACTACCTTGTAGGAGGTACATTTCCTCCCTCTTTTACTAAAGCACAATGCATGAAACTTAGACACGATGCTAAACAATACTTATGGGATGATCCTTATTTATGGAAAATAGGACCAGATCAAATACTTAGGAGATGCATCCCCAATCATGAAATATCATCTGTTATTAGCTTTTGCCATGAATTTGCATGTGGAGGACACTTCGGGCCTAGGAAAACCGCTAGAAAAATCTTAGATAGCGGCTTTTTCTGGCCAAGTATATTTAAAGATGCAAAAGAGAAGTGTCAAAAGTGCGATAAGTGTCAAAGGGTAGGAAATATGTCAGCTAGAAATGAAATGCCTCAAGTACCCATATTAATCAACGAAGTTTTTGACATTTGGGGTCTTGATTTTATGGGACCATTCCCAGTCTCATGCGGTTATACTTACATTTTAGTTGATGTGGATTATGTGTCAAAATGGGTAGAAGCCAAGGCCACAAGGTACGACGATGCAAAGACTGTCATAGAATTTTTGCACACTAACCTGTTTTGTAGGTACGGAGTACCCAAAGCCATAATAAGCGACCAAGGAACTCATTTCTGCAACCGCATAATGGCTGCCACCTTAAAACGCTACCATGTCCACCACCGGACATCCACGGCATATCACCCCCAATCCAATGGTCAAGCAGAGATTTCCAACCGCGAAATCAAAGGAATTTTAGAAAAAATGGTAAAGCCGGATAGGAAAGACTGGAGTCAGAGGCTAGATGAAGCCCTTTGGGCTTATCGGACGGCATACAAGACGCCAATTGGAACCTCCCCCTTTCGGCTTGTTTATGGAAAGGCATGCCACCTTCCGGTAGAATTAGAACATAAAGCCTATTGGGCACTCAAGAAGTGCAATCCAGATTTAAAAGCTGCCGGACTAGATAGGAAGCTTAAGCTATGCGAACTTGAAGAATTGCGGCTTGAGGCCTATGAAGAGCAAACAGACTACAAGGCACGGACGAAATTATATCATGACAAATTCATCCTCCGACGCTCATTTGAGGAAGGACAACAAGTGCTACTTTTCTCCTCACGATTGAAGTTGATGCCTGGCATACTAAGATCAAGATGGACCGGCCCTTATACTGTGACTAAATTATACAATCATGGAATGCTTGAGTTGGAAAGCATGAACGATGGAAACAGATTCACGGTAAACGGGCAGCGAGCCAAACACTACCACGGCAAGGTCAACTTAACCCCAAAACACTACGAGCTCAGCCACCCATGGGACCCAAACCAGTAAACCACAAACGAGGTATCGTCGAGCCAACGACGTTAAACAAGTGCACTGGTCGGGAGGTAACCCGACACTATCTTACTTTTCCGCACTTTAATTTCTGTCTTTTAAATTCAGTATTTAGTTTTAAGCTTGCATGACTTTTGAACTAAGGCACGCCTTCGTTCAAAAGTGGGGGGTGAGAACCACCTGTGTACATAAATAACATGCAACTGTTTTTTCTTTTTTAGTAATAGTATCTTTTTGAAAATATGAACTTAAGAATGTGAAAAAGATAGACCGAAATTCATGCATTAACCTTGTGAAAATTCAACTATTTAAAAACTTAGAATGTAACTTTCCATTTGTCCTTTGTGCTGAGATAACTAGGGATGTGGAGTTGATAGAAATGCCCTAGAGAGGCTTGGCAAGCAATTAAAGGATCAGATCAAACTATATGGTTTTCGAAGTCAAGGGAGGCTGCACTTCGAGTTTTCAGTGAATAATTGAAGTCAACTCCGCCAAAAAGCATCTATGCAAAGGCGAGGACGGGAATCAGACCGTCCTCTCTCTAGTCAAAATAGCCGAGAAAATAGATGAGCGACCCTCATCTTGACCCGCGCAAAACGACAAAGACAAGAGGAGCGGGGAGGTATTTCCATAGGCTTGCGGGCGATGATTGGACCTCCCAAAAAAGGCTTGAGAAAATGGACTAGCAGTCACAAAAAGGCGAAAAGCTCAATGAAGCAAATCAAGAGGCCAAAGGCCCAAAATTGTGAAGGTTTTAACCGAGCAAAAGTGAAGCACTCAAAAAGTCAAATCAAAGGCCAAAGGCCGATTCACTACAACAAAAAAGCAGTCCCTCGCCAAAGAAGAAAATCAAAAAGGCTCAACTCACTGAAACCCGAATCGAATCATGTGCTAGAGAAAGCTACAAGAAAACCATATAGTAAGAGACGATCCCAAGATTGCAGTCCAGGAGCCTAAAAAGGGGCTATCTCCCGAGACATCCAATATAATTTGCATCTCAGCACGGAGGTACAAGTATTAAGTTTCTTCTATTTATTTACGCAGTTTAATTTGGTAATAAGTAAGCAATGCATGAATTAGGATAGATCGAGTACCACAGTCTAATTTTCATATTCCAAAGCCAAACTTAGAACTTACGCCCTTTAATAGCATTGTTCGGGACGAACAACTAAAAGTGGGGGGTAATCTGATGGACCAAAGTTATACGAATCATAAACACAGTATAACCCCCTTATTTAGACTGTTTGTCTATCTAACTTCTACGTATTAGTCCCGATATATTTCCACAGGGCATTTTAGAGACTGAAGTGAAAACACGCTAAGGAGAGGATTTTATGCTGAAAAGATAACAAGAGTCAATCCAAGGTCAAGATCATATGCCGACTGAAGAAATATCAAGGATCCTGACGTTGAATTGACCATAACAAATTAATCAGAGGAATCAGGAGTGGAGTCAAGACAGCCCGGGGAAGAAACACATTGACAGTTTTGTGAAAAGACTGCACAAAACTGTACAAACTCACACATTGGGCAAGGATGACCGGCCACCATTCAAGGAGGTGGGCAAGGGAGGAGCTCCTCCCCCTTGGGTGACCGGCAACCGGCGGCGCCACCTCCTCCACCAAAAGCCGCCGGCCTCCTCCCCTTCCTCCACATGTTGCCATCTCCTCCCTTGATTTCTCCTCCAATCAAAATGCAACACTTGCCACCCATCTCCACCACCCATCTCCTCCCCTTTTGGCTATAAAAGGAGGCCTCCTCCTCCTCCAAAAACACACCTCAATCTCATTTCACTTCTCTCTCTAGAAGTTGTAACATTTGTAATGTTGTAATCTTGGCTTTGGAAATAAAGGATAGCTCCCTTGGCGCTTCAACGGTTGTAAGTAATTCTTAGTATTTATTTATTTAACTGTTGTCTTTAATTCCTTAGTTATAATGTTTAGCGCGATGAATAGTAGCTAAACTTGTAGTTCGGTCTAAGGGGCGCACTTGTATTATAAAATGTTTTAAGACTATTAACTTAGTGTCTAGTCTTAGTATTCAAAACTTGTTCTATGTGCCATATATCAAGTCAGAGTTTCTAAGGTTGAGTGGAAGCTGTCACAAGCAAAGCTCTTCCGTAGAAATTCGTGATCATACTCGGTAAGTGGAAGCTGTCACAAGCAAAACTTATCGAGGAGTTCGACTTATCTAAGACACCACTTGTTCAAAAACGTAACTGGGAGATCAAGTGGATGCACTTACAGCTAAGATACTTCGAAAGAAGGAATTAGTTTTGCTTAGAACAAGTGTTGCTTTAAACGATGTTGCAAGTCTTGCGCTACGAAAGGGCCTCGATTCATCTTTGAATACTTAGATAATTCACTAAATGTCAATGATAAATAGGATATAATACAAGGCCCCTGAAACCGAACATTTCTCTTTAATTATAAACTGTACTTTACTTTCCAGTATTAAAATCAACCAACCAACCAATCAATCAATCAAAATAGCTGGTAGCTTTAAAACCAACCAACCGACCTTAAACACGCTCCCACGCTGTGTAATCCCCCCGAAGAACAATTATTCCCCTGGTTCCCTTGGGTTTGACCCCTACTTACCAAGTACTACCCAGTAGTATAGTTGCGAGTAGCGGACTATTATAAATTTATTTGCACAAATCACTCTGACGACGAGCGGTTCTGTCATGCATCTAACTGTTCATTTGGTGCGCAATCTTTGAATTCTTGGACCAGTGCATATGAGATGGATGTACCCTTTTGAGGGGTACATGAAGATTCTAAAAAGCTACGTGAGAAATAGGCATCGTCCTGAAGGATGTATAGTGGAAGGATACATAGCTGAAGAGGCGGTTGAATTTTGCACTAACTTTTTGGGAAATACCACTGCAACTGGGATCCCAAGGCCACGTCATTTTGATTGATTTCAAGGGAAAGGAACAAGTGGATTGAAACAATTAGTTAAATTCGTAGATGAGTTAACAAAAGCCCATTTCTATATGTATTGCAACATATACATGAGATGACGCCTTTCATCGAGCAGCTCTTAAACATATTAAGGAGTGCACACCGGGGGGAAATGAGCAGTGGGTGCAAAGAGAACATCGTCGGTCATTTTGTAAATGGCTGAGAACTAATGAAGCTTTAAGTAATCAAGCGAACTCGGAAGAAGAGTCTGATGATGACATAGTGAAGTGGCTTATGGCCGGTCCGAGACCAAGTGTATACATGTGGAGAAGTTTTGACAGTCATGGATTTTGTTTTCAAACAAAAGATCAAGATGAACGCAGCCTTGTGCAAAATAGTGGTGCATACTTGTTGCTGAAACCACTCACGTTTCTAGTGCTAGAGATCGAAATTCATTATATGCTCCTGTCAATTATTTTAAAGTAATCAAAGAAATATGGGAGTTGGATTATGTTACACTACGAGTACCCGTTTTTAAATGTAAATGGGTTAACCATTTTGCGGTTCGAATTGATGAATTTGGAATGACGTTTGTGGATTTTTGAAGGGAGGGCTATAAAGATGAGCCCTTCATTATGGCCGCACAAGCAAGACAAGTATTTTACGTGAAGGACCCTTTGGACAAAAATCTGTTTGTTGTCCTCCACGGCAAACAACAAGTAACCAATGATGCTACAAGTGGCACATCTGAAGACCTCGCTAAAGATTGCATACCTGCTTGTATGATCGTTCCCGTGGAAAGCGTCGACATTAAAATTGATGATGCAAAGCAATTAAGAGAAGATCACAACAAAGGAATATGGATTGATAAAAAAACTTAACTTATGTGTATGTTGTATGTTACTTTATATGTTACTTTATCACTGATGTTCATCACACGTCATTTTATTTTTTTTATTGTTGTGTACACCTATGTATTTACATATTTATTAAACTAACATTTATGTGATATTTCAAGGATCATGACACATAGTAGTAGCAGCAGTGAGGAAGACTTTCATGTGGAACAACGCACCACCAAGAAAACTAAGAGGGGCCCCTCATACATGCTCGATTTGATTAGGAGACACATGGAGAATGGTACCAAGATCACAATCGAATTTAACGCCACAGGTTATCCCTTAGGGAAGGCTGGTGACAACTGGAGGAGTTACCTGGGTGTTCTGGTCCGTACTCGAGTTCCCATCGACTACACTGATTGGAGGAAGGTGCCTCAAACGTGCAAGGATGTTATGTGGAATGAAGCAGCAGTGATATATTCTATAATTCCATTATCATATTGTTAGCAACATTAATTGTTGATTGTACTAATTATAACATGTTATATATTCTTTCAGGAACTGTTTCTTGGACCAGATACACACAAAGAGCAGGAGGTCAAGTATGCATCCAGTGCGTGGAGGAACTTCAAAATGAGACTCGCAACATAATATATATTTGGTAAACGGAAGGATGAAGATCTTACGAAGGAGTGTAATTTAATTGATTCTGTGCAGTGGAAGAAATTTGTAGAGCATAGACTCAGTGAAGATGTGAGGAAGCTATCTGCTTGGAATAAAGCTCTAGCTGGTAAGAATGAATATGCGCACACCATGGGCCGGAGAGGGTATAGAAAAGTGAAGGAGGTGATAATAAACGAGAAGATAGCCGTTTAATTGCGCAGGGCGTATAAGGAAGAGACACCTTCTATCATTGTAGAGAGATATGAGGTGTGGAAGAGGGGACGCCTCAAGAAGAATAAAGAATTTGTCACCCCAGCATCTCGGCATGTGGCTGAAAATATTGTGAGTAGTTAACTTTATTTTTCAGTAGTTAACTTTTTCCATACACTAACCTTTGGTACTAATTTCTTGATAATATAATCAATTACTGGAAATATTTAGTCAAGGATCTTTTTCACCACATGGTCAACATGATATACTGACTAAGGCGATTGGGACACCTGAGTATCCTGGATGTACCAGAGGAGTAGGTACACACGTTCCGTGGAAGATTAGGTTCCCAAAATCCACATCTTCTAGGACGACACCGAGTTGTAGCACTTCTCGCGTAGAGATGCCTGATTGCCTCGACCGTCACTATCATGTCGATGTAGACAAAGGACGAGCATACCCGAGGTACGTTTGGAATTTTTCGCTTTATTTTTTGTGACTATTTGGTTAATTTTTTTTGGAACGTATGTAACATCAATTGTTCATGCTAACAAGGTGGCTTGAAGAGCGTATTATTCATCGAGGGGGTACACGAACGTGACTGACCGCTTGTGGCCATTGGTCAAACCATGAAAGATCATTTTGTTAATTATCGACAGATACCAGAACGTACAATGAAGGTGATCTCCTCTCTCAGTCCTTACATTGCCTACTAGACTTATAGCCTCTATATAGATGTCTCATTCTTATTCATATGTCATTCTAACCCTAAACATTTGTTCTTTATATATAGGTAAAGGTTGAAAAAGCAATCGTTCGAGGAGCCACATTGCCAGTACCCCATCCAAAGCTCACGAATGTTATGGATGCTGAGGGACACCATGTAGCATGGCCGAAAGACTTGGTCGTTGTCGGTAATAGGGTGAGATATTCGAATAATACAATTTCATTTGAATTTTCTATTACACTATACATAAAAATTAATTTCATATCATTAATCAAATTCAACATGCAGGAATATGATAACGTGGTATGTGATACTTTGCCATTTACCGATGATGATGAAATAGATGGCTTGGCCCTGTATTGTCGACTTTTAAATGAAGTGTGGACACAGTTGAACAGACATATGCTTATAGTAGACGTCGACCAGGATGTGTTCGGTGACGACTACAGTATCGTTGCAAGCACAGATGACCTGAAGGAACTATTCAACCTAGAAGCGTTGGAGAACTTTGCTTGTGAATTATTTATATGGTAATGGTCACGATTATTTTTTGATGATCATTTGTCCTAATGCATGGTCTAACTAACACAAAAATTTTACTTTATAGTTCTTTATACAATGAGATGATGAGTTGGGATATTAAGTTTGGTTTCTTCAATCCTTCCGTCATGACGCCGTCAATCAACAGAGATGAGAGGTTGATGAAGTTTGTAGCAAGGTTGAGTATGCCGGACCGAGATCGCAATTTCTGCTACTTCCTACCTTACGTGGTTCACGCACGATAAGTTCATAACTTAATGATAATGTTTTATATACTTTTTTGAATTTAGTTTGTTTTTGTTAGGTGGCATTGGATGTTATTATTATGTGTCATCTTCCCTAAAAAACATGTAGTCCATTGGCTTGATCCAGGGGAACATGGTAAAACAATAAACGTCTATGCAAAGGATTTGGTGGACACGTAAGTTTTAGACTCACTTTTATCTTGTAACTTGAATTAACAATCACTAATTATGTTATGTTTTTTTATTTTAGGGGAATGTTTTGATACTATCAAGGATGTATACCGAGAAATACACAAAGTGTACAATGGAAGATAGTTGGGGTACGAAATCAGATATCAAACAAGACGGAATAGTCTAAACTACACACGTTGACACTAATATCACACTAAACGCTGCTCCCCGGCAACGGCGCCATTTTGACACGCGTATTTTTAACCCTTTATAGTTGTCAAAGTGTGAGTTTTAGGGGTCAAATCGTAGTCAAACAAAATTTATAATCCTTGGTAAGCCAAGGGTCGATCCTAGGAGCAATGCGTGTGAGTACTAGGTAACAAGTGACCTATTTAGCTATTCCAATTAAAAAGGTTTGTTTTGTTGTGAGAATTGCAATAATTAAATGGCAGAAAATAAATGTCGTGTGTTTATTCTGAGAAAGAATCCCAGAATCCGTACTTCACCCGTGCTAACCCCACTAATCATGCAATCTTTCTACATTAATTATTCATGCTATCGAATATGGAATATAACCGAAATAACACTAGACAAGCCGCCCATCCACGGATCATTGTCTAGATTAATCTCCATCGTTGAACGCCGCCCATCCACGGATTATCAACGATTTCGATTTATTAAATTAAAGGTTTTCCTATTAGTTCATGTAAACATGACCTAACATCAATTACATGCAATCCGGTTAATCCCTAGGGCCCATCCACCTTTCGGCATATAACCTAAATACGTTCTACCAATGCAAATATACCCTTTGATGTAAATACATGCATAGAACGATAAAATTAAGCACGCAATGAAATTGAATATTCAAATCGCATAAATAATAAACTTCAATTGATCACATGAGAGTTAGGGTTACATAGCACGGGATCCGTAGGATCCCGGAATAGAGGAGACTACTCACTATTCATGGTAGTAAACTAAAAACAATGTATAAGGGAAGAAAGAAACGAGTAAACCGTAAAGACGCGGTGTAGCTCGACGATCCTCACTCTGAAAGTTCTGTCTTCTCTCCCAAGTTAGGGTTTTTCTCCAAAGTATCAACCACTAATCAATTCTGGTCGTGTTTCTTTATATAGATCGTCCAAAAAGGCCAGAAAGCCCAAAATCGATTTTTGGAAATAATCTGATAATTCTTCTTGAAGGTGCCGTGATCTACCGTGACCTATGGACAGGTTACGGTAGGTCACGGCCAAGGCTGAAATCTTCTGAGTAAAATACTACCGTGACAGGCCGTGATGTCCAGGAGGGTTACGGCAGGTCACGGTAGGTCTGGTTTCACCTGATTTCCTCTGTGCGAAATCCTACCGTGATCTACCGTGACCCATAGACAGGTCACGGCAGGTCGCGGCAGGGCTGAGCCGTTTTCTTGCCTTTTGCCGATCTTTTTCGTTCTTTTGACATTTCAAGCCTAAGGAGCGATGATATGCCGATTTAACCTGAAACACTAGAGAAAAACATCAAATAGAGACAATTTGCCGGGAGAATGAACCCAATCCTTCATCGAATGCAGCGAATAATTAGTCGAAATATCGACTGATCAAAACACTCCACACTTAGGATTTGTTCGTCCCGAACAAATGTCAAACAAATGGCAGAATAAATACACGAGTCAATGTAATGTTCAACAACCATATGTTTCAAAGCTACCCACTCAAGTGACATGTGATCAATTCTAACTAGACATAACAATAAAGAGATAACTCACTGTCGTAGAGGACACGAATGCATTTAGCATATGCATCAAGCCTTTAAACCTATAGGCTGCCCTAGTAGGACGAGTATAGTCTCGTGAAGGTTTTCAGGAATGGGACTACCTACAAATCCCCTATACAACTAACTAACGTGTATGCATGAAATGATGCTCAACAAGTCATAGTAAAGTCATGTCATACCTCAGATTCATCGTGTTACCTCAACTTCAAGACAAACATCTTCATCAAAGTTTCGGACAATCATAGATTAAACGAGTTATGCATTCAAACGGTCAGTACACACGACTAACAAACGCCTCATCACAAGTTCTAAATAGTTCTATAGCAACGGGATAAGTATGAAGAGTTGCACAAAACATGCTCGCCATTCACCTATGCTATCTAGGGATAGTCCACGGGCTCTTGGCGCAAAGCTCATTCTCAAGTGCCAAGGACTAGGCAATGACCCGTAAGAGAAGAGGAGCCTGGCTTAAGAATTTTTCTAAAAAATAGTGCGAAAAATTGCATAGGAAATTTCAGTGCAAGCACGAGGATCGTCCCTTAGACTATAGTATATGAATTCTCAAGGTAAGCTATGACTTGCATGCAATGAAAAGGTGGATTTACACTACGCCAAGCAGAAGGGGGCAGAAATTGTTTCAAGAGTGTTTTCCAGATACCAGGGGTGACTTTTCTCACCGGGTCCTTGGTATTTTCTGCTTTCGCAGAATTCAACAAAAACAAGGATTTTTTTTTTCAAACTGGTTTTCTTTCAAAAACAACTATACTTGGGGCCAATGTTTCACCCACTTTCCAGAATTGAGAACTTTGTTTTTGAGGGGAAAACTTGAAGGTCAATTATCTAACTCCACACTTAAAACTTGACATAGTGTATAAGTAAAGGCGGGTGCATGCAAATCACGACGAGGGTAGAGAATCATATGCTAGTGCTAAGGTCACCTAGAAAAAGATATGCGATTTTAAGCTTTTGCGTTTTTGAAACGGTGCCTACTAGTATCAAGTCTTAAACATGCTTCAAGAAATACGTAGAACATGTGATAGGCGAGGGTTAGCAATGATACTGACTCAAGAGAATACACACATGAATAAAACTATTTCAAGTCTTAGACTTCAAATCCAAATGAGTGTCAATCAGTCAAGGAGTATCGTAGAAAACGAGGATTTCAATCGCGATACTTAGACAGTTGAGCATGTACAATGAGTGAATATGATATGCAATGCATGTGACTATGCGCTACCCACTTCACACTTAAAAATGAGCTTAGTCCCTAAGCGAAAAAATATATAAAATAAGAGAAAGTGCATAGGAACTTCACTCGTGCGTGATGGCGCGATATCCAAGCGACTAATACGATGACCGGTGAGTGAAACACGACTTGTGAGCTGATAGATATAAAGATAAAACACACAAAGCTTCACAAGTAATAGGTTAGCATCGAATAATCGCGGAGAAACCTGGATAGGGGTGTCAAGTAAATAGAGTGCAAAAATTGAACCGCATAGGCAAAATACTCAGTCTGAATTTGAGCAGGTCCCGTGACACCAATCTCGTCACGGGCTGTCACGGGACCGAGATATTGCATTTCGCGAGCTGGGACTCCACACTTAGATTCCTGCAAGGGTCACACGTAATGTACAAGATGCAAATGAAAAATATAATGAAATAAAAAAAACTCACAGCGCGGGTTACTCCCCGAAGAGGCCGAGTTTAACGTCTTGGCGAGACATAGCCAGGGAGAAAGAACTAGAAGCAATCTCCAATATCGTCAGGTGGTTCCCGGTGTTTCAGGATGTGGTAATGTTTAAGGCTCTGCCCGTCGACCACCATTGACTTTCCTCCCTTGTAGCTAAGCTGGTGGTTGTCCAAAAGTGATCTCTCCACTGTGTAAGGACCACTCCACCTGTGCGCAGCTTCCCATGAATTAATTTAAGGCGTGATTTGTAGAGAGTAGCTCGCTTGGCTCGATTGAATTTTCTGCGCACCATTCGTTTGTAGTGCCACTTTGTCGTCCTCTCCTTAAAGACATCACTTGGGTCGAGAAGAGGCTTCAGCTCTCCTTCGCAGGGTTCCTTACCCGAGCCTGTAGTCTGTTTAGCACCAGCTGCTCCCTCTGTGCTTACCGCGCAAATATTCATCGGGACAGGGCAGCCCTGTAAAACTCTGCAAGGCTCAATAGAGGTAAGTGAAATAGGATCATTAACAGCAGCAAAGTCCAGAATATCACAGTCAGCAAACAGACTAGGACTCTTAGACATGTCGGGCAAATTAAAAACAATCCTATCACTGCCTACTCGCAAGGCTAAGGAACATCTATCCATGTCAATGACTGCCTTAGCCGTGTAGAGGAATGGTCTACCAAGAATAATTGGGATGTCTACGTCCTCAGAGATGTCCAGTACTATGAAATCAGCAGGAAAATGCAGGTTCTTCACCTTGACTGGAACATCCTTCAGAATCCCTCTCGGGAATCTACAAGAACGATCCGCGAGGCGAATGGTGATATTAGTAGGACAGAGATCACCCAAATTCAGTTTAGCATATAAAGAGTATGGCATGATAGACACACTAGCACCAAGATCACATAAGGCACGACGAACAGGAAAACCACCAATATCACAAGGGATAGAAAAACTCCCTGAATCTTGAAGTTTGGGTGGCATGGGCTGGTTCGTGGCTGCACTACATTCCTCGCTCAGGGCCACATTCTCGATCCCGTCAATCTTTCTTTTCCCACTCATAATCTCCTTCATGAACTGCGCATAAGTGGGAATCTGGGTGATCGCATCGGTGAAGGGCATCGTGATGTAAAGAGTACGAACTTTATCGACAAACTGGATGAACTCCTTATCTCTTCTTGCACCCTTTAGTCGCTGAGGGAATGGAATTGGAGGTCTATAAGGTGCTGGCTCCACTGGCTGCACAGAATTTTCAGCTCGGTTTTCAGCGTCCTTCGACGTTTCCTCTTCAGCGGGTGTGGAATCAAGTGCTGATTTTGTAGCAGGAGTTCGAGTGGCTTGAGCTGGCACCATTTCAACATGTTTACCTCCCCGTAGTGTGATGGCATTCACCGATGCCATATGATTCAGATCTGGCTTCGACGGAAGTTTCCCCTGCTCCCTGTTTGCTGAATTTGCTAGTTGAGCAATCTGATTTTCCAGCATTCTGCCATGAACAGCGAGCTCCTCAACAGTCCTTTGCAGGTTCCTTACCTCAGTGGCGGTTTGGTCATATGCCCGTTGTTGATTCTCAGACGTCTTTCTCTGTTCGGTTATGAAGCTTGCTAGCATGGCTTCCATGTTTGACGTCGATCCTGAATTCTGATTTTGCTGCTGCTGGGGCTGGTTGTTGAACTAGTTCCTTGACTGGTAGGGAGTGTTCTCCTGCTGCTGTCTGTAAGGGAAACCTGGTGCGGCCTGATTCTGTGGCTTGTAGGAAAGGTTGGGATCGTTCCTGTTCGGATTATCCCACCGGTTTATGCCTGATCCTTGATTATACTGCCCCGCATAGTTGACATCCTCCTGGCTTCTTCCTTTACTATCTTGTCCCATCACTGGACAGCCATCTGCAAAATGGGAAGGTGAGCCACAAATCCGACAATAGACAGCCGCATTAGCAACAACAGATGACTTCATAGAGGGGCCTGTCTTCAGATTTTTAACTTCAGCTGCAAGCATCTTCACAGTGTTGGTCAACTCAGCAATATCATTGGTGCCATCAGCAAGGTAGAGATCTTGCACACCCTTCTTATCCTTAGGGTTTCCTCGATCACTCGTCCAGAGGTGATAATCTTGGGCTGCTCTCTCTATAATCTCATAGGTGTCTTCTAGCGGGACTCCGTTCAGTCCCCCACCCGCTGCTTGGTTGATTAAAGTGCGCATCCCCTGATCGATTCCCTGATAGAAAGTATCAATAATCAGCCACAGCTCCAGATTGTGATGAGGGCACAGTCTGGTAAGCTCTTTGTACCTCTCCCAAGCCTCGTAGAGGGTCTCACCATCCATAGAACGGAAAGAGATGATCTGATTCCTGAAGTGTGCTGTCTTTGATGGTGGGAAGTACTGCTGTAGAAAAGCTTCGGCTAGTTTGCCCCAAGTAGTGAAAGTGCCCTCTGCATGACTATCGAGCCACCCACTGGCCTTATCAGAGAGTGAAAAAGGGAATAGCCTCAGGTAGTAGGATTCTGGAGGGACACCATTGGTCTTCACTGTGTTGCACATCTGAACAAACCGCTTGAGATGCTGATGAGGGTCTTCGTTCATCCTTTCTGAAAACTGGTTGTTCTGCACCATCTGAATCAGCCCTGTTTTGATCTCCCATGTATTGTTGGCGATGCCCGGAGGTGCAATGGCTGACTGAAATCCCGAGACACGTGGGACAGTGTAATCTCCGAGAGTCCTGCGCACTGGTTGTTGCAGAGGACGCTGCTGGTCATCTTCGACCACTCCATTCAGCAAGGATGGGTTGTTTTGATTCATAGCCATCGCTGCAAAATTTTGGTTCAGAGCTCGTAGCTGCCGAGCTTCGTTCTGGGCCTGACGATTGTTTCTTCGTCGGTCCGGGGTATCCTCGTCTGAAATCTGAATCTGCTTCTTCTGTCTGGGTGTGTTCTTTGGCATGAACTAGCTAGTACCTGCAAGAGCCAAGAATTGCCGCGAGTGAAGAGGTCAAGGCAGAAAAAATCAGATATCAAACAAGACGGAATAGTCTAAACTACACACGTTGACACTAATATCACACTAAACGCTGCTCCCCGGCAACGGCGCCATTTTGACACGCGTATTTTTAACCCTTTATAGTTGTCAAAGTGTGAGTTTTAGGGGTCAAATCGTAGTCAAACAAAATTTATAATCCTTTGTAAGCCAAGGGTCGATCCTAGGAGCAATGCGTGTGAGTACTAGGTAACAAGTGACCTATTTAGCTATTCCAATTAAAAAGGTTTGTTTTGTTGTGAGAATTGCAATAATTAAATGGCAGAAAATAAATGTCGTGTGTTTATTCTGAGAAAGAATCCCAGAATCCGTACTTCACCCGTGCTAACCCCACTAATCATGCAATCTTTCTACATTAATTATTCATGCTATCGAATATGGAATATAACCGAAATAACACTAGACAAGCCGCCCATCCACGGATCATTGTCTAGATTAATCTCCATCGTTGAACGCCGCCCATCCACGGATTATCAACGATTTCGATTTATTAAATTAAAGGTTTTCCTATTAGTTCATGTAAACATGACCTAACATCAATTACATGCAATCCGGTTAATCCCTAGGGCCCATCCACCTTTCGGCATATAACCTAAATACGTTCTACCAATGCAAATAAACCCTTTGATGTAAATACATGCATAGAACGATAAAATTAAGCACGCGATGAAATTGAATATTCAAATCGCATAAATAATAAACTTCAATTGATCACTTGAGAGTTAGGGTTACATAGCACGGGATCCCTAGGATCCCGGAATAGAGGAGACTACTCACTATTCATGGTAGTAAACCAAAAACAATGTATAAGGGAAGAAAGAAACGAGTAAACCGTAAAGACGCGGTGTAGCTCGACGATCCTCACTCTGAAAGCTCTGTCTTCTCTCCCAAGTTAGGGTTTTTCTCCAAAGTATCAACCACTAATCAATTCTGGTCGTGTTTCTTTATATAGATCGTCCAAAAAGGCCAGAAAGCCCAAAATCGATTTTTGGAAATAATCTGATAATTCTTCTTGGAGGTGCCGTGATCTACCGTGACCTATGGACAGGTTACGGTAGGTCACGGCCAAGGCTGAAATCTTCTGAGTAAAATACTACCGTGACAGACCGTGATGTCCAGGAGGGTTACGGCAGGTCACGGCAGGTCTGGTTTCGCCTGATTTCCTCTGTGCGAAATCCTACCGTGATCTACCGTGACCCATAGACAGGTCACGGCAGGTCGCGGCAGGGCTGAGCCATTTTCTTGCCTTTTGCCGATCTTTTTCGTTCTTTTGACATTTCAAGCCTAAGGAGCGATGATATGCCGATTTAACCTGAAACAGTAGAGAAAAACATCAAATAGAGACAATTTGCCGGGAGAATGAACCCAATCCTTCATCGAATGCAGCGAATAATTAGTCGAAATATCGACTGATCAGTGAGGTTACTTGTTGTTCTGTAAATAAAGCAATTGGGGTTTGTGAGTAATTGTGAGCAAGTGCAAAAGAGAAAATAGCAAGGAAATAATGACGAAGATTCAATCAGAGACAAAACTCAGTCTAGGGTTTCTATTGTGACACGTTTATCATCGACTGCTAATGATCTAATTTCATGTTTCTAAGTGTGGTCATTCCGACAAAGGTAACAACCCTAAGTATCCCGACAAAGGTGATACACCACAACCTAACCCGACAAAGGTGTTTGACTTCTAGTTCTTTCCTAAACTTAATAATCCGACAAAGGTATTATTTAGCCTAGGTGTTACAACCTACCTTTACGACAAAGTTTCCAGTAGATATTAACGGTAAGAATTAATTGCTCAATTAAGCTTTGCGACAAAGCTTCCACTTAATCTAACAAGTTAATTCATGAGATAAGCACAAGAACTAGTAAAATATGAAATAGCATTAAGAATAGAGTCTCAAAACTAGCGTCACAATATGCGAAACCCTAAACTGAATTAAGGGTTTAGCTACACATAATCTTGAAAAGACGCATAATTAAAAGTAGAAAAATATTCTCTCTCGTCGAAAGCTTCGTCTTCTCTCCCAGAGCCGTCTAGGTCTTCGTAGAATAATGAGATTATGAGATGATCAAACCCTAACCCACGCTTCTTGTTTATATCAAACTGCGATTTCCAAATCTATTTTGAGCTGGAATTTTCAAAATTCGGACTTGCTGACGTCATCAAACGGCCTGCTGACATCAGCAACCGCGTTTTCCTTTAGCATTATCGGCGCTTTTTCCTTTGGCATTAGCGTTGCTGCTAACGTTAAGGCAAAATACGATCTGCACTGTATCCCGACTTCGGCTCTTGAATTGACCATCTAAACGACCTCGGATGCTCTCGGTTTGAACTAGAGAGTTGTAGGGAATTGAGTTAGCTTCGCAACGGCGTATGACTCGTATTTTTCTGATCAGCGGTTCATTCCCAGCGCTCTGTCGAAGGTCCAAATGTCTAATCTGAAACTGTGATGTTTTTGGCATGAAAAGCCATCTTTTATGCGTGTTTCCTCCTTGAGCTTCCGAAACACCTGAAATGCAAAACCATACTAAAAAGTAAATGTTCGCATATAAAAGTGTCGAAATAAACGGGATTAGTTGATTCGACGAGTCGTATAAATACGACTCATCAAACCACCCCACACTTAAACTTGTTCGTCCCGAACAAGAACTAAGTCATAGAAGGAAAATAAATGTAACACCACAATTTCTTCGACGTCCTAGATAATGCACATGAATATGAGTTGCTAGTCTAGACTCGCTTTTCTATGCATAACTCAATCGCTACTAAAATCATCATGCTTAACATGGAATTAACTTGATACGTGTTACCTCAGAGCTGAAATCCAAATCAATTCGGATGAGTGGGAGATAGTCCTCTTTAGACCCATGATATGCACTCTCTGTCCCGAATTCTAGCTATATGGTTATACTTCATTGCTTTTTCTTGCACGTGATTCATTCGAGCTTCAAGGTTTTCTGAGCTTTTCCTCTTTCTTTTCTTTTCTTTTTGTTGGACAGCCTTTGTACTGATTTTCTTGGCCTTTGGCTCTCGATGTAACAATGTTATACTTCACTTTTTGTTGAGTGTAGAACTTTCACAATTTGGCTGATTTTTTTCTTGAGCTTTGCTCCCTTATTGTGAACAGCTTGTCCTTTCTTCTTTTCTTTTGAAGGAGGTCCAATCATCGCCCGCAAGCATATGGAAATACCTCCCCGCTCTTTCTCATCCTCGACCTTTTTGACGCGAGTCAAGATGGGGGCCCACCACCTATTTTCCCGGTTACTTCAGACTAGAGATAGGACGGTTTGTTACGTCTCCGTCCCGCCTTCCTACATAAACGCTGCAGTGGCGGAGCAACTCTGAACCATGTCGTCTCGAAGTGCTTGCCTCCACGAAATCCATATAACCATATAGTTCGAATCCGGTCCTTTGAATGCTTCGTCAAGTCTCTCTAGGACATTTCTATCAACTCCACATCCCTCTTTATCTCAACTCAGAAGGACACATACTGGGTTAAATTCACATGTAGTCACATAATTCAAATTTCGCAAGAGAAACGCATCTAATCAGCTCATCAATTTCACATCATCAAAATTCAATACCGCATACCCTGGAAATAGAGAGAACTTTCATACTTTCAAAAAAATTTTAAATGAAACGTGCTGACACTATGCATATGCAAGGAAAATAAACGTGTTGACACAACTGACAGACAGACTCTCCCACCCCACACGTTTGAACGAAGTCGTGTCCTCACGGTACGACTTAAATTCAAAGACACAACAATGCAAGACACAAAAACATATAGGAAAAGGAAGAGATCAAAGTGAACAGGTACTCCCCTCGTTTTGTCGTGTGAAGATGAGAATTCTGGTCAAACGAGTCAGTCAACGCTGGTCAACCATGGTCAACGGTCAACTATGGACGTCACCTTTTTCCTACATGAAAAATGTTCTTCTTTCCCAAAAGACAATGTGAAGACATATGACTCAAAACTAAAATAAAATAGAAAAGAAATAAAAAATGAAAATTTTGCCGGGCTACCTCCCTGCGAGCGCCTTTGTTTTACGTCGTTGGCTCGACGTTACCTCTTTAGGGATCACAAGTTAGGATCCCATGGATGTGTGAGGTCAAATTTTTCTACTCCTCTATGATGCTCATAGCCCTCATCCAGTGGTGCTCTCGTATCTCTCCATCCTGGTTTCCATCCAAACATGCCATGTCTCGGTCGCTTCTTCATGTATGAACGGTCATCATTCTCATAAATATAAAAATCCGATGTCTTGCCACCAAGCGCAAGTGACAACAAGCCTTTGTCCATGTCAATCTTGGTTTTAGTGGCAAGGAGGAATGATTGTCCCAAAATAGGTGCCAGAGGATCCTTATCTCTAACATCTCCCATCTGCAAAACATAAGAGTCAACATCACGGGTGATTGTGAAGGCACCTAGGTCCTTACACTTTTCAGGTGGTGCTTGTTGACTCGTGGCCAGTGAGTGTTCCATCGTTGACTTTTCTGGCTCATGCTTCACCTCCAATCTGCCTCCTAGCTCATCCTTGTCGATCGCACGGCCTTCGGGAGCTATTACCTGCATGGAAAACGAAGGAAAATGGTCAGTTCTTGATTGTGCATCAGTGTGGATCGCGTTTTCCTTCATCATTACAGGCGCGTTTTCCCTTGACATTGAAGGCGCATTTTCTTTAGACATTAGCGTCGCGCTAATGTCTATTGTAGGCACGATCCGCACTGTATCAGCCTCTTTTTCTACGTTTTCTGCACCCGATTCGTCTGTCACTGCCAATGGACTGATGTCTCCTCCCGGGTTAGGCATTGTTGCGGGTAAGATTGTGATGGGGGTGTTGCATGGGATGTCGGGCACGATCCGAACTGAATCAGCTTCTACTATCTGCGCCTTATCATCCGATTGGTGCATCTGAACTTGTCTTGGCCTTGATCTCTGTGCCATATCATCTATCAGGTCCCAGAGATAAAACATGCGTAAATCTATTACCGAACCACCTGCTGCAGCATCAAGCATATTACGCTCAAGTGGCATCATCCCTTCAAGAAATCTCTGAAGAAGAAATAAATCTGGGAATCCATGGTGTGGACAGCTTCCCTGAAGGGTATCGAAGCGCACATAGTACCCATAGAATGTTTCGCCCTGGAATTGCTCAAGGGTATGAAGTTTCTCGAGGACTTCAAATCGAAGGGATGGCGGAGAAAACTTCTCTAGAAATAGGGCTCGTAGATCCCAATAACTGCTTTCATAACCTGCACCTGATGAGTAAAACCAAGAATTTGCGGAGTCAGTTAAAGAAAACTTAAAATAGTTTAGCTTGAACCTCTCTAATGACTCGTTTATAGGCTTGATGCGGCTGCAGATGGAGTGGAATGTTTGTACATGTCTCTTGGGGTCTTCTCCGATGGCACCTCCAAATCGGGGAAGATTCCGAATCATCCAAAACGCAACCTTGCTGCCCTCGCATCCATCTTCCTCACCGTCTTCATCGTTCCAAGGTTCTCTACTATAATAAGAAGACATAGCGAACCATAGAACAAAACAAAACAGAAAAATAGAAAAATAGAAAACAAAAAGAACAACTTCACCGAAGCGCAGCTCCCCGGCAACGGCGCCAAAATTTGACAGGCGTCATTTGACCTGCAAATTTAAATTTATATTTTCCTTGCGAGAAACCTAGTAAAGTGGCAAGCAAGGGTCGAACCCAAGGGAGCTGGTGAGGTTACTTGTTGTTCTGTAAATAAAGCAATTGGGGTTTGTGAGTAATTGTGAGCAAGTGCAAAAGAGAAAATAGCAAGGAAATAATGACGAAGATTCAATCAGAGAGAAAACTCAGTCTAGGGTTTCTATTGTGACACGTTTATCATCGACTGCTAATGATCTAATTTCATGTTTCTAAGTGTGGTCATTCCGACAAAGGTAACAACCCTAAGTATCCCGACAAAGGTGATACACCACAACCTAACCCGACAAAGGTGTTAGACTTCTAGTTCTTTCCTAAACTTAATAATCCGACAAAGGTATTATTTAGCCTAGGTGTTACGACCTACCTTTACGACAAAGTTTCCAGTAGATATTAACGGTAAGAATTAACTGCTCAATTAAGCTTTGCGACAAAGCTTCCACTTAATCTAACAAGTTAATTCATGAGATGAGCACAAGAACTAGTAAAATATGAAATAGCATTAAGAATAGAGTCTCAAAACTAGCGTCACAATATGCGAAACCCTAAACTGAATTAAGGGTTTAGCTACACATAATCTTGAAAAGATGCATAATTAAAAGTAGAAAAATCTTCTCTCTCGTCGAAAGCTTCGTCTTCTCTCCCAGAGCCGTCTAGGTCTTCGTAGAATAATGAGATTATGAGATGATCAAACCCTAACCCACGCTTCTTGTTTATATCAAACTGCGATTTCCAAATCTGTTTTGGGCTGGAATTATCAAAATTCGGACTTGCTGACGTCATCAAACGGCCTACTGACGTCAGCAACCGCGTTTTCCTTTAGCATTATCGGCACTTTTTCCTTTGGCATTAGCGTTGCTGCTAACGTTAAGGCAAAATGCGATCTGCACTGTATCCCGACTTCGGCTCTTGAATTGACCATCTAAACAACCTTGGATGCTCTCGGTGTGAACTAGAGAGTTATAAGGGATTGAGTTAGCTTCGCAACGGCGTATGACTCGTATTTTTCTGATCAGCGGTTCATTCTCAGCGCTCTATCGAAGGTCCAAATGTCTAATTTGAAACTGTGATGTTTTTGGCATGTAAAGCCATCTTTTATGCGTGTTTCCTCCTAGAGCTTCCGAAACACCTGAAATGCAAAACCATACTAAAAAGTAAATGTTCGCATATAAAAGTGTCGAAATAAACGGGATTAGTTGATTCGACGAGTTGTATAAATACGACTCATCAACGATCATCTATGATCCAATCTCTTGGAATCAAAGCGAAACTAGGCTTCGTCGAAGGCTTGTTTCCAAAGCCTACGAATGACCCTTATAAGATGGCTCGCCTAGAGAGGTGCAATGGTGTAGTTTTTTCCTAGATCACCAACTCAGTTTCCGATGAGATTGCTGCATCTCTAGTTCATTATGCCAGCTGTGTTCAAGCATGAAACAATCTACAAAACAGATTTGGTGGCGATAATAGTATGAGAGAGTACTCTATTGCCAAGGAAATCACTCTACTTATGCAAGGTGAGCTCACTGTTGCTTCATATTTTAACAAACTGCTACAACTATGGGGAGATGAGGATCCTGTGAGAATGATGTGCTATGTACACTTAGAGAAAATTGAAAATCAACTAAGTGTACGCAGGATAAGAAACTGAAAACTAGGATTCAGAAATTCCTAATGGGACTTAATGAGGTTCATGCTCAAGTTAGAACTCAAATCCTTGCAACAAGACCTAAACTAGGACTGGATGAATCATATGTCTTAGTAGTTGATGATGAGATGCAGAAAATGATAACCAAACCTAAGGTGATTGAAGCCTCAACATTGTATTCTGCTCATACCAGGCAACATGATACATATAATCAAGTTCAAATAGTCAATCTTATGACAGGATTTCTGGTCACAGTAAGACCTACTCTCTAGGCAATTATTCTGCAACCACTGCAGTTATTCAAACAATAATAGATCAAGGAGACCATTTTGTACACACTGTCAAACTTCAGGACATGTAAAGGAAACTAGCTACAAGTTAAATGGATTTCCTCCTGGGCACAGATTGCACAAGGACAACAATTCACAGGCTTCTAAAGAAAATAAACATGTTGCTAACAGTGTTGCTAGTCATTCATATGCTACATGTATTACTCCTAGCAGTGCATGTGATAGTTCATTACCTGGTGAATCTAGTGACTTTGCTTCGAGTCAGCTATTGCAAGTTCAAGAGCAATTAAGCAAGCTTCTCTGTCTGTTCAATCAAAAAGACGACAAGGATGAGTCCCAATTTCATATGGCAGGTATATCTTGCTTCACTACAACTAAAGTCTTGCATGATACATGGATTCTAGATAGTGGAACAGCTGACCATATTACTCCACATATTATATTCATCTCTTATTTGATGTCAAAATTCTTCACATTCCCTATGAAATTGGCATGCCTAATGGAAGCAAAGCACTGGTTACTCACACTGGTTCTAGTGTAATAAATCCACATCTTACTATTATTGATGTTCTCTTAGTCCCTGATTTTCAGTTTAATCTGATGTCGGTTGGCAAATTGGTTTCTAATTCTTCCTATGCTGTCAAGTTTATTGATAATCTCTGCCATATTCAGGATCCAGTCAGGCACATTATCTTGGTGACTGGTAACTATTTGCAAGGTTTATATCAGCTTAAGAGCAAGGTTCAATCAGCTAGCTTGACTGCTATCAAACCTAAAGACACCCTAAACCTAGGGGTGGGCGCGGTGCGGGTTGGTGCGGTTTAAGGGTAAACCCGCAACCGCACCGCATAATCTGGTTTGAAGATTTTTCAAACCGCAAACCGCATTACAAAAGTAAAAAACCAAATATGCACCGCACCACATTATGTGGTGCGGTGCGGTGCGATTTGGTTTAAAAACCGCATTACAAAAGTTTAAAATTCTTTATTTTCTCCTTCTCACATAAAAGTAAATCCCAAATGTCCCTTGTTATTTTTCTGCGGCTAAAGATACTAAACTACGATTGTAAAGCATAAGTATACTCTCGAAATCCTTCCCCATCAACGAATGAAAATGGTAGCTCATCTTTAACCATCATCTTGATCAATGCAAGCTTAGCAGCATCAAAATTATACTCTTTAACTTCAAGAGTACCTCCATAATCAAAACTTATATGCTTCCGTTACAATTATTTGACTTGTTTACCTTCAACAACAAAGCTTCAAACATTAAAATCGGATGTTATAAACAATGCTGAAATATTCAAATGACAAAAGATGTAAAAATCAAACCCTAAACATAAGAGCCAACCAAAATTTAATTAATTTTTGTGTTTTGGGCATGGGGTTGGGCCTGAATTTATGATTTGTTTTTTTAAACGTATTAATTTTGATTATTTAATTATTATATTATTTAAATATTTAATAATTAATTATATATGTGGTGCGGTGCGGTTTAAACCGGGTTGTTTAAGATACAAAACCGTTTCCGCACCGCTTTATTTGGTTGCGGTGCGGTTTTTGACAAATTGGTTTTTTCCAAATACGGTGCGGTTAACCGAACACTCTTTTGCGGTGCGGAGTGGGCGGTTTTTACATGCGGAGCGGTCTTTGCCCACCCCTACCTAAACCTATGGCATTGCAGACTTCGGCATGCATCTATAAAAAATATAACAGACAATCTCAGCAAACATTTATGAGTTGGTACTTGCAATAAGACTGATTTGTACTGTGACATGTGTCCTGTTGCTAAGCAGAAAAGACTTAAATTCCCTATTAGTTCTACTCATTCTACTCAATCATTTGAGATCTTGCATGGTGATATATGGGGTCCCTATTATACTACCACTTTTACAGGGGCAAGGTAATTTATCTTACCTTGGTTGATGACTATTCTCGTACTACCTGGACCTTCTTATTACCTGATAAGCATGCAACAATTGCCTCTATTCTGCAATTTTTTCAAATGGTGAAAAGTCAGTTTGGGAAGAAGATTAAAATTTTCAGAACTGATAATGGTTCAGAATTTGTTAACCACACCATATCTCAATTTCTTTTTCTGAGGGCAGCATACATCAATCCTCGTGTGTATACACCCCTCAAAAAATGGGATAGTGGAGCGTAAACATCGACATTTATTGAAAGTTGCTAGAGCTTTAAAGTTTAATGCTGAGTTACCTGATTTTTTTTAGGGTGACTGTGTGTTGACAGCCACTTATCTGATTAATAGGCTTCCCTCAGGTCTTTTGCAGGGCAAAACACCATATGAGTTGTTGTATGCTCATCCTCCAAACTTGGATAACTTGCGAGTGTTTGGTTGCCTCTGTTTGCTTCCACAGTTTCTGTTGGTAGAAGGAAATCTGATCCAAGAGTTGTGGCCTGCATTTTTGGGGGTTATCCACATGAACAAAAGGGATACAAGTTATTCTCACTCAAACATCACAATTACTTGGTCAAAAGAGATGTGGTATTTCATGAACATAGATTTCCTTATGCAACAAAGTTTCAAGACTTACCCGACATTCTTGATGTGCTGTTGCCTCAGTCTCCCACTTCAGACATTTTCTCTGACCCAGCTATTGTCTCAATACCTCCTACAACTGTCCCAGTTAGCTCAGAATCTCAGCTTGCTGATCCCTGCATTACAACAATTTCCGATCATACTTTACAACATCATGATCCTCCTATGCGCAGGTCCACTAATGGAGACGGGACTACTTGGATGTAAGCCTAACTCTACACCTATAGATATCAAACAAAAATTGGCTCTTTCTACAGCGCCTAAACTCGAGGATCCTACTGCATATAGACAACTTCTGGGGAAACTTATCTATCTCAATGTTACCCGGCCGAGCATTGCCTATTCGGTGCACATCCTCAGTTAGTTTCTTGTAGCTCCCACTGAGGACCATCTCCAGGCAGCACATATGGTTCTTGGTTACATAAAATTGGCTCCTTCTCAGGGCCTCCTCTACCCTGCTCGTGCGTCTCTTATCTTGGAAGGGTTATGTGATGCTGACTGGGCCTCCTGCTCTGTCTCTTGCCGTTCCACCACTAGTTACAACATCAAACTGGGTCCTTCCTTAGGGCGGTTCTTTTGCACATCAATACAATTTTATTAAATTCAGTAAAGTGAAATTAAGTTCAATACAGTTTAATTAAGTTCAGTACAGTTTAATTAAGTTCAATACAGTTTAATTAAGTTCAGTACAGTTAAATTAAATAAAATACAATTTAATTAAGTTCAGTACAGTTAAATTAAATAAAATACAGTTAAATATACTTAAATTAAGTAAAAAAAATTAATATAACTTTTTATATTAAACTTTTTTTTATTTTTAATTTTTTAAATAATTTCCAATCCTATTATTCAAAACTTTTATAGTTTCCAACCCTATTATTCAAAACTTTTATTTTATTTTTAATTTTTTTAAATACTTTTGGGAAAATCGTAAGACATATATGATCTAACGGTTTTTCAAGTTTGTGTCCACGCCTCTTCGGAAACTATTGCATCCGTTTTTAAATAGAAGTAAACTTTGTTACACTTGATATGAATTTAAAGAACACGTGGAAATACACATATGAATACACTATATATTTTACATAGAATCGTACAATGACATTCAAGTGTAGTACAAAATGGAAACATTTACATATCATCATCTCCATCCATGTTCATTTCCACTACACTATCTGGACAGTCCTCAATAATTTGAAACGATATCATGTCGCGTACTTGATTCATCTGCTCTTTTCCCTGTTCCTCAATAATTTTTTGAAAACCTTTAAGACATATATGATCTTAATGATTTTTCAAGTTTGTGTACACGCCTCTTCAGAAACAATTGCATTCGTTTTAAAAAAGAAGTAAACTTTGTTGCACTTGATATGAATCGAAAGAACATGTGGAAATAAACATATAAAGACAATACATATATTACATAGAAACGTACAATGGCATTCAAGTGTAGTATAAATGGAAATATTTACATATCATCATCTTCATCTATGTTCATTTCCACTACATTATATTTAAGTATACTTTATAAAATATAATCATAAAAATATACTTAAGTTTTAAAAACTTTATAATTTTTTAGCAAATTAAATTAATAAACCGTATAAGTTTGAAAAAACAAATATATATATATATATGGGCGCGCTCAAATGAGAACTCTTCTTAGGCTAAGAATATGAGAATTATTTTGCACCTTTGGATCAAATGATCTAAGGGTGTAGATTGATTCTGCACTTTTGTCTTATAGGTAAAAGACAAAAGTGCAAATAGTAAAAGCAGAAAGTGCATAGTAAAAAGTAGAAAGTGCATAGTAGATGACGTGGTGCATTTTGGACCACTCATTTCAACAAAATGAGTGGCTGAGAATGATTCTCATGTTCTTAGCCTAAGAGGGTGTTCTCATTTGAGCGCATCTATATATAACATGAGAATCATTCTCAGCCACTCATTTTGTTGAAATGAGTGGTCCAAAATGCACCACGTCATCTACTATGCACTTTCTGCTTTTTACTATGCACTTTCTGCTTTTACTATTTGCACTTTTGCCTTTTACCTATAAGACAAAAGTGCAGAATCAATCTACACCCTTAGATCATTTGATCCAAAGGTGCAAAATAATTCTCATGTTCTTAGCCTAAGAAGAGTTCTCATTTGAGCGCGCCCCTATATATATATATATATATATATATATATATATATATATATATATATATAGAGGAGCGCTCAAATGAGAACCCCTTCGAGAACTTGAGACCCCAATCTTCACCTTCCAAAATGCATCATCAAGTCATTTTGGTGATGACAAGTATTCCCATGTGTATTTTCCAAGATGCACATAACTATACTAGAAGGACTAATGTATAATAAAGCACATTTTGTGCACATATAAAATCACATCTTTTCCACCAAATTATCTTAGCGTTCCTTCATCTCAATTTCTCTTCCGTCCATCAAATTCTCTCCGGCGACTTGATCTCCGACATCTCTAATTCTCAGAAATTGTGGTAAATTTTAGTTGCAGTTTTGTGTCTGCCTGAGGTGTCAATTCATGTCTTATGTGTACTTAGTTCAGGTATTGTATTTTGATGTCTGGTACATTGTTTTAATGTCTGTTGTATGCTGAGAAGAAAATATATAAACTTTACTGTAGCTTCCATTTTTGGTTGCAGTTAGATGTAATTTCTAATGTCTAGATTATAAGTTGGGCATAGATCTTGGCGTACTTCTCACGACACTTAACGAGTCGAGATCTTGGCGTAATTTCTAATGTCTAGATTAAAAGAGTCGAGATCGGTGCTTGACACTTAACGCCAATTGCCAAGCAAGCCTCAATATATGTCTTAATAAGTATTGATAAATCTTTCGTAAAAGAGATCATATTATTGAGTAGCAAAATAACATTGCGGAAACGAAATAACAATATCCAAAATCATGCTCAAGTACCACGGAGCAAAAGTCTAAAATGAAAAGGAAGAAATAATTGAAATGACTCTGATGAGGGAACTAGCTGGGTGGCACCATACGTGAAAGTGTGACTCTTGCGCATAGAAGAATGACAGCTCTCGAACTAGCAGATCACTTGTCTGAAATTTTGGGAAAATATAGAGGGATGAGTCGAGAGACTAATTAAGTAAATAATATATTCTTTGACCGTGGGTTAGTTTAGTTTAATGTGTGTTTCCTTTTTACGTATCTAGTTTCAACTTTAAATGTAATATAAAATGCACATAAATTGATGAATGCGTGAATTCACGATGCTGCACATGTCGATCTATCATATCAGTGGGTAGTCGTCACTGCCGGTCCAGACCATTATATCGGTGGGCGGCTAAGGCTCGCCAAGTCATATCTCATCGGTAACATATCAAACGGTGGACAGTCATCACTGCCGGTCTGGACCATCATATCGTTAGGCGGGCTGAACCTTGCCAAGTCTCATATCATGTCGGTGGCATGCATGTCGTCAGGGGCGGAACAGATTTGTTCAAGTTTTCATTTTACATATATGAAGTTAATTAAATCATGTATAACAACAACTCACAGTATAAGTATAACAATGTTTATTGATATGATACAATATCAGAAAATAATTATATTTATTGAATAAGTTTTTTCTGTAATTTACTAGCCCATTTGGATTACAATTTGACATTCATTCAATCATATAATACGATCAGAAAACATTATTTATTAAAATATTTTTTAACGATATTTGAATTTAAACTCAGTTTTATATTCTCAACAAAATAATTACTATTTGTCCTACATCCAGTCGAACGGTCTGTCCCTCTAATCCATGCATGTTATTTTTATTTTTATTTTTTCCCCTTAATTCATGAGATATTGTTACTGTCGAGTCGGTGTCTTCTAAAGTCATCTGGTTAGGTTTTGAGAATTTTCGAGTTTGTACTGTTTTGACTTTCGATGATGTGGATAGTGGGATTTAAGGGTAAGAGCCAAGTAAGTTCAAATGAGTAGTTCTTTAATCACGTACATTATGTCTGATCTTTGATTTTTCTAAGTTTTTTGGATGAAAATACCAACTACTAATTCATTCTTTTAAAAAAACAACTAAAATTGCAGAACAAATCAATCATTTGTATAGCGGAGAACACTAGGTTTTTTAGTCTTATAATTTATTTCTCGTTCGTCACCCCTATCGAAATTTCTGGGTCCGCCCCTGCATGTCGTAAATGCAAAAATGCATTGGTAAGATCATGCCAATAAATACTATTATTGCTTATCTTTTTCGGTACTATCCTAGCATAACTTCTAATACATATTTTAATCAATACTATAATAAAATATATTATAAACTTACCGATAAACACACTCATCAAAGACCCGGATGCACCACTATGTTTAGAAAAATGGCTAATCAACTTGACCGTCAAAACTCCCACCTCAATCGCACCATCATCCCATGACCAAGAATTCAATCTGAAACATGAGATCGTGGCAGTAACCCTTAACGCATCCATCTCATATGTGTTGACGCCAATCAAAATCTTTTACAAATATCATATACTATGAAAACAACCCTGTAAAATCCAAATCCTATAACTTTGTCATGTACATGATTCACTCTATGTGGATTAGTGCATACAACTTTTCTCTACACATGCTAGTGTCCAAAATTGCATTCCGAGAGCAGGCACTACAAATTTAGGCAAATTTTGAGGCAGTAATATAACACCACAAATCCGCTACAAAATCACTAGTAGACGGTAATTACCATGGTTATACAATGGTAATTTTACCATCGTATTTTCGATCGTAGCAAAAATATTTGCGGTGATTTTTTGTTACAATAGCGGTAAAATTTGCGGTGGTTTTGCAGCGATATATGATGACCGCTGAATAACTGTGTGAAAACCCTCATAAAATTACCGAACTAAATGCAAGGAATATGCAATGGTTTTGCAGTACAAACCGTCATGCGGTGGTTTTATAGCGGTTTCCAGTTCCAGTGACTTTGCGTGGAATATCCAATGATAAGCATACCACCCATTTACAGTACATTTGCAGTGGTATTCAAAAAATTAATACTGTGATGTTGCCATGGTTTTCCTATGTCATTATTTTTATGTAATTATGATCAAATGTCCATAAGCAATTTAATAAAAATTACAATTTTGAAAATAATAAGATATTTAACTTAGAAAAGCATGGGTGAAATTCAAAATGATGAAGGTTTTACATTAAGAGTTTATATTCATCCAAATATCCCTCAAAAATACCTATGCTACAGAAAATATTTCTAATGTCAAGGCGTCATGGGTCCTATACCCATCTACACCAATCTCTGAAAGCTGCGTCGGCGCTGAGTCAACAGTTGTAGCATCTGATGCGCCTGTTGTGGGTTTCGTGATCACCTTCACCTAGTCCTTGTATAGATCTAAAGCATCGAGATACAAAAAAAGTAAGATCATTCCCAAACATCACAATATTATAAATTCGGATCAACACAATCCCAACTAAAAAAGCAAACAAAATACACAAAGCAAATTGAGCTAACAACAAATGTGTTGATTCACACTAAAACTGAAACTAACATATATAAAAAACCAATTTAAAATCAAACATACTCCTTGAAACCAAATGTCAAATGGAACTGGATTCTAATAAGAAAATCATGAAGTCTATGCCATTTCCAAATATGATAGCATACAATAGCATATAGTCATCAACTTGAATAAATACCAAGAGACCAGCAGTAAAAATCCAGAATAAACCTAAAAACATAAGTCATACAACTATCAGTAAACAACTCAAAACATGCTCGCATAGCAATTCAATACTAAAAAAATCGTTTAATACCCAATTTCTGGAAAACTTAGTGAATGAACAAAATCAATAATAATTTTGGAGACTTCACCTATCAAATTTAAAACTTGGAATAAAAAGTGAGCGTGAAATATCAAAAACAGCTTACTCGTATGTTAGCCTTGACATATTCTGCGAGTGCTTCCAAGATATACTCCCTAGTTTTAATATAAGCAACTCTTCGAAATCAGTTTCAATCTGCATAAACCAATAGACTAATGAAACTTGGACATGAGAAAGTATGACACCAGAACTCAGAGTCAGCTAGGTGAATATCAAAGTTTGTAAGTGTTTTCACTAGAGAAGATTCCTTGCTTACCTCTCATTTCCATTGATACACTGATTCAATACCTGAAAAACGACAAAAATCTTCGCATCAAACACACAGGACCAAGAGTGATTAGAATAAAGTTAATAGTACATATATTTAATTTGCTTCAGTAAAATTACAAATTCCAACAATCCTAAGCAACCTAAAAATCAACCAATTAAACTACAAGATAATACATATGAGATGTGAATATTAGATACTGAAACTCAATAAGCTTGAGCCTTAAGATTTTTTGTTACTCTAAAAACCATAGTATATGAAAAGGGATTCTTTTCTCAAACATGGAAGCTCAACATTAACAATAAAGGTATATAGGCCATACATAACTACGCAAGGCAATCTCAAAGAACCCCCAGTTGAGTTTCATACCTCCATACCTCGTTGACCATAGAGAAGACAATTTCTCCCCTCTAATAATAAGACCCTCGAGCAACATTCTCAATGTTAAAAGATTACTACTTGAAAAGCAAAAAAAGCCATTTCTAACCGTTGCTTGTTGAGTATAAACCAATAGGTGAAATCTCACACATTGAAAGAACTAGGTGGTGTCTCAACATAGCACCATCAATCCCCAAATTCAATTTCAATTTCAACCCCCACCCCGACAACCCCACCCCCAACAAACCAGCTTCACACCCGGCCCTCACTACCGCACGCGATTTCAATGGATTTCAAAAAAATTCATTCCAGAAACGTACACCACTCAATCCATGCAATTCATTGTAAATTTGAGTTTCAAACAAGAACAAACCCTAAAAGTTAAAAACATTACCTTTCATTGGCGCACAGGCGGTTCGAGTGGGGTGTCGGAGTCCTTCGTTGCCTGGCTGAGTGACGATGCTTGGGATTATTGGTGGCGGCTGAGCGTGGGCAGATGAGTGACGCGGCTGCGGGCTGTGAAGGAAGAGAAGAGTTGGAACGAAGAAGGATGGATGGATTGATGGTGGCTTTTTTCCTATTTTTAAAATTTTAATCTCATTCCAATCAAAATGCATCTCCACTTTCTATCCCAAAAAAACGCAGCACTTTCGTCAAAACGATGTGTTTTGACCAATCCAAATAAACTTGGTTCACAGCACTTTAGTCAAAACGCAGCACTTCAGGAGAAAAATTACACGGTTTTCTGACCGTAATGCGAGGGTAAATAATTTATGTAAAAAATCATCGTAAAACCACCGTAAAATCACTGCTATTTTTATATTTTTGCGGTGATTTTTATCGCAGCATTTAGGACATCGTAAAAAGCGCAACAACAAAACCGCTGATAATGTCATCGCAAATTTCAATTTTAAAACAACCATTGAAAAATTTATGTATATCCTCTGTAAATTGTTGCAGTGATTCTCTTACCACTGCATAAATTGCCCAAATTTGTAATGAAGAACATTAACCAACATCACACATAACTTTAAATTAACAGCTGTCCATACAGTTTAGTGTGGCCATAAGCTTGGTTATCATCCATATCAGATTTCTCCATAAGAAAAATAAACAAACATTCATTCCTCATATTCTCGCTTAGTCATCACACATATTGAACACTAACCCCAGCCCCAGCCCCAGCAGCCATTAGCATGATCCAGCCGTCACATTTTTGAAACAGTTGAAGAAAGATAGACAGAGACTTCTCACCGAAATTGTAAATCATCTCAGTCAGCAACCAATCCTTCTAAATTTCCATATCCACAAGCCAGTTTTCTGCACCCACACAAGCCTAGATTATTCCTGCTTGCCTTGCTGTCAAACAATTTATTCAAGGAGCCGCCTTTGCTTCTTCTCCTGTTGCGTTTCTTTATTTTATTTTCCTGCTACTTTGCTTCTTCAATCACAACCCAATCACCGCCTTCATACATCATCATCACAATTTAGCTATCAAACTTAAACAGAGATCCTTAATAATTTGTTGGACTATCAGAACTCAAACTCACCGGATGACACACCGCGCCCGCTCACCTAGGTTCTTGACTCTCCGAGCCCTAATCCACCTATTTAAGCTCAGATTTGGGAATCTGATCGATTCCTCTTCCATTCCAACCGTCTGCGTCTCTTCTCCTTTCCCTTTAGCGTTGATAGGGAGTCTGGACAATTCAACGCTCACTTCACTTATTGTGACACAAAAACGTTACCAAAAACGGTAAGGATTTGAATGGTGGTCGGTCACACCTAATGATCAACCCTATCTTGTTGTGTTGCTGTTTTAAGTTTCGACCACATTCTGGCCGACATGGGCTTGGAAGTCAAAGTTGGGGGCAGCTAATGCCGACTCCTTTGTATGATATTCACATTCAAGTCTGAGATGAAGTCAAACAGCTGATTTTGGCACGAAGCGTAGTGGACAACTTGAGTCTTCTTTTTGTGCTTGGAAGACTCAAAACTGAAGGCAAAGAGCTCGTCTCCCACACACAATTCGGAACCTTAAAAACCATGAGAATTATAGTCTTCTGCTCAGCAAAATTATATCAGGGATACATGAACTCTAGATGGTGTTGTTGCGTGCACCTTTTCATCATCCTTTCAGCCATTTCGGCAGCTGCAGGCTCAGATTCCTTTTCATCAAAAGAGAAAAATGAGCAAGACAGAATATCACTGCTGGCTTTGAGGGAGGAATTTATAGCCGGTGGCACTTCATCAGATGACAGTACTGTTCTGAATTCATGGAACGCTTCTACGCATTTTTGTCAATGGCAGGGCATTACATGTGGGAAAAGACACAAGAGGGTTATTGCAATGCAGCTGGTCCAACAGAATCTTAAAGGAGTTGTTTCACCTTCAGTAGGAAACTTGACTTTCCTGAGAATGCTGTATCTTATGAACAACTCTTTGCGTGGTGAAATACCTAAGGAAATAGGCAAATTGCGGAGGCTTCAATATCTTGATCTGAGTACAAACTCCTTTCAAGGCCGAATTCCAATCGAGTTAAGTAACTGTTCAAACCTCATATGGTTAGGACTTTATGTCAATAATCTTACGGGACGGATCCCATTTCAGTTTGGATCTCTGTTGAAGATAAGTACATTTTACGTCTTTCAAAACAATCTTGCGGGAGAGATGCCAAGTTTCTTAAGGAATTTGTCATCTTTGAGTCAACTTCATCTCGGGAACAATTATTTTCATGGAGGAATTCAACATTCTCTACAAGGTTTATCGAAACTGACTTTGCTCTCACTTCCGTCGAATGACTTTTCTGGTACAATCTCTTCACTGTACAACCTCTCATCGTTACAGTATTTGGATATAGCAACAAATCACTTCACAGGAATATTGGCGCAAGACATGGACATTGCATTTCCAAGACTAACTTTTTTAAGCTTTCCGAATAACAATTTCACTGGAACAATTCCTTCTTCACTTTTCAACATCTCTGGGCTATATGTCATTCAACTGGGCGGTAACAAATTCACGGGGCATGTTCCAAACAAGTTCGGAAAGTTAAAAAGCCTATGGATGCTCCAATTGTCGGATAACCAACTAGGAAGCAAGCACTCAGATGATTGGAATTTTATTGATTCATTGACCAACTGCACAGCTTTGAAGTGGTTGATCTTAGCCAAGAACATGTTTGGTGGTCAACTTCCAGACACCATAGCTAATTTTTCTTATAATCTTCAAGTACTTGAAATGAGACAAAACTATATCACAGGATACATACCTGAAGGGATAGGAGAGCTTTCTGGTTTAACTTTCGTTGATTTCGGTAAGAACTTACTCACTGGTACCATCCCAGCCTCTATTGGAAAGCTCACAAATGTCTCGACATTGCATCTTTCTGAAAACAACTTGCATGGTGGAATTCCGTCGTCCATAGGCAACCTGACAAACTTATCTAATCTGGATTTGTCTACAAACTCAATGGATGGTATTATTCCAGCGGCTATCGGGAACTGTACAAGTATGCAGGTTATTAACATTTCAAGGAATCATTTTACTGGAAATTTACCTGATGACGTATTTACTCAATTTCGAGACCTTAGATCTTGCAACGTATCGTATAACTCCTTTGATGGTATGTTCCCATCGGCATTTGGGAAGTTGAGGGCTTTTAGTACTTTAGATGCTTCTTATAATAATTTTTCTGGAGAAATACAAGCTCAACTAGGTGAATCTTTGGAATTTCTAAGTATTGCGGGAAATTCCTTTAATGGAAGCATTCCGCCGTCTTTGGGCAATTTGAGAGGCCTACTGATGGGGCCTAATTATATGACTTGTTGAATCAGTTAAACCCACCAAATTGGACAATTTATCTTGACATATTTCACTTGTTAGTCCCATTTTGCTCTACAGGCTATGTTGAGGTTTAGGGAAGAATTCAGCTTAAAAGAGGAGTTTTATGCCAGAAATAAATCACAAGTTTATCGGGTCCGTAGATGACCGAGGAACCCAGTCAGCGCCCGAGAAAGCCCCAGGCGTGACCGAGCTTCAGTATCGGGCCGCGACCGAGAAATACCGGGTCGCGCCCCAGGTCGATATCCGAGCGATCTCGGCTGAGGCCCGAAAATCAATACCGAAGAAATAAGGGTGCGCCCCCGGACAGCGCCGGGTATCGCTACTGTATGATCGCCCGAGCGCTGAGGTTCATGACCGAGACAAACGCCCGAGCGCATCCGAGACAAACGCCGAGCGCATCCGAGACAAACGCCGAGCGCATCCGAGACAAACGCCCGAGCGCATCCGAGACAAGGACCCGGCCAAGCGCCCGAGTCAAACTTCTTCCGACCAAAAACTCCGGCGAAGTTCTAGCTACTTGCTTGGTCCGATGTCCATTGGAAACACCTTGCTCTAAGAGCAGCCTGCCTGGTGAAGCACCTTGCTCAAGGGATGCAACACTTGGCACCAACTAGCTTAATTGCGGCTATCTTAAGGATGAAGGAAGCTCATAAGAAGACCACACTTGGCACCAACTAGCTTAATTGCGGCTATCTTAAGGATGAAGGAAGCTCATTAGAAGACCACACGCACCAGCTAGCTTAAAGTCGGCTAGCCAATGAGAAGCATTCCTTCTCCATGAAGCAACCGCCCATCCATGCCTATAAATAGAAGAGCTTCACCCCCTTCTTAAATGTCCGAAAGTAGTGGTCTTTAGGTGTGTCTTCGAGCGATTGTGGGTTGACAATACTTGTAAAACTTCGCACTAGCAATCAAAAGCTTAATTCCCCTCTACTCACTCTTGTTTACTTTTGGTTTCAATGGTTATGATATTCACTCCCATGAGTATTCGTAGCTAAATTTCCATTCGGTCGAAGGAGTGCTTGTACTATGAAACCGTTCTAGACCCTTGCTTTCATGTTACTTTAATGTTTTAGCTAGTTCTTGTGCCTTCGGGGTGAACATAACAAGGAAGAGTGGATGCTTGACATGGCAAAGCTCTTCCGAGTAGTTCATTCCCCATATAGTCGCTCGGTTTGTTCGGAAATGAGGGATCAAGCGACTGCACTTAGGTTAGTATACCTTGAAATGGGGTATTAGCCTAGCTAGAACTAGTAAGCTTTGTCTTGAAATGGAAAAGCCGGAGGAACAAATGCTTGAAATGGCTTTGTTTGGAGTTATGTCTTGAAATGGAATAATTCACTCACTAGAACATTGAGGTCGATGATGAACGGGGACCTGATACAAGACTCCTAAGACCGGATTCCTTCTCTTAAAAAGAATCACCTTTTAATTACTTGCACTTTACTTTCTCGCACATTTACTTCTTGTCTTTAAATTCCCAACACTTGGTCCTTCAAGCATTGCAAGACTTGGACCTTCAAGCAACTTATTTTCACGCACTTTACATTTCTTGCACATTTATTTTCAGTCCTTTACCTTTCAAGATCTTTATTTTCAGCACTAAAACCTCAACCAAAAAAACCCCAATTGTCTTTACTTTATTTATTGCTTTCAAAAGAACAATTAGTTCCAACCAACTTCTCTTGGGTTCGACCCCTACTTACCGCTTGCTATCATTAGTGAGCCACTAAAGTAGTGGACTTATAAATGTAAATTTGCAGGTCACGACGACAGCCTGTCAAATTTTGGCGCCGTTGCCGGGGAAGTTAGTGTATCGGAATAGTTATTCTTTTTGTTTTTGTTTGTTTTTGTTCTTGTTTTGCAGTTCACCATGTCCTCATATTACGGCAGAGAACCTTGGAATGATGGGGGCAGCACCCTTATGTTTGAGATGCTTAACCGTCTCCCCAAATTTGGAGGTGCTCTTGGAGAAGATCCCGTGAGGCATACACATACGTTCCACTCCATATGCAGCCACATGAGGCCTAAAAATGAATCGCTAGAGGGGTTTAAACTTAAATGCTTTAAATTTTCTTTAACTAACTCCGCAATAGAATGGTATTACTCATGTGCAGCTTATGAAAGTGATTATGGGGATCTACAAACCAAATTCCTAGAGGAGTTTTGCCCGCCATCTCTCCGACTTGGAGCCCGCAAGGAGATCATCAACATTGAGCAATCCCGGGACGAAACATTGGACGAGTACTTGTCGTACTTTGACTCCCTTGTGAAGAGCTGCCCGCACCATGGATTCACGGACCTATACCTTCTCCAAAGGTTTCTTGGTGGAATGATGCCCCTTGAGTGGAAAAGACTTAATGCTGCGGCGGAATGCTCGGTCATGAACTTAACCATGTCTCAAATCTGGTACCTCATAGATGATTTGGCCGAGAGCTCAAAACGAGGAGCCACATGCACTGACCAGCCAAGGATGAGGACTCGCGGATGGCCGAAGAAGAACTGCTCAAATCAGGCCCGGTCCTCATTCCCAGTCTGCCCGAGGAAGTCCCGGCCCTACTTGACGAGCCAACAGAAGGCCCGGTCCTCACTGAAGAAATGCCCGAGACAAGCCCGGTCCTCATTACCGAGCCGTCCGACCAGAGCCCGAGCCCGTTCCTCATAGCCGGGCCAGCCGAGTCATACCCGATCCTCAATGCCGAAGAGATCAAGCCAGGCCCGGTCCTTGCACTCGCAGCACCCGAGGAAGTCTCAGACCTCAATACCGAGCTGGCCAAAGCAGATCCGGTCCTCACGGATGGGCTGGTCGAAAAAGGCCTAGTCCTCATGGCCGAGAAACCCCAACTTAACCCTTTGGTTTTTATACAGATCATGGCCACCGAAGAGCATGTAGTCAATGATGATGCGGCGCAAGGGGAGTTGGAGGCGGATCAAGGGCAAGGGTCGCCAATGTTTGAAGGCACAATACCGAGCTCCCAGAATTGCAAAGGTGCCAACCATTCAAACATGAAGAAACGACCAAGGCATGGGCCAAAAGAATGGAAACCTGGATGGAGGAAAAGGAAGAGTCCACGGCTCAATGGACCAGCAGCTATGGTCAAGGAGCCATCACCTTCTCGGAAGCATGTAGAAGAGAACTCGCCGGACCAATGGAGAACAGAACCAAGAACATCACTCCATGAGTTCTTTGGGCAAAGTAAAAGAGCTGCCGAGAAGAAGTTCAACCTCACACACCCATGGGATCCGAACTTATGATCCATGAGTGAGGTACCGTCGAGCCAACGACGTTAAACAAAGGCACTTGCCGGGAGGAACCAGGGTCGCGCCCGAGGAACACCGGGGCGCGTCCGAGAAACACCAGGGTCGTGCTCGAGGAACACCGAGGCGCGCCTGAGAAATTCCGTCTCCCTGCCGAACTTCCTCCAACATCAACCGAATCCGGCCGAACCAAGGCCTATCGTTTGCTCTTTCATCCACGACTTAGCAACGACAATATCAAGGGAGTTCGAACCTTTTTCTCTTATGTCATTTCCTTTCCAAGATACCTTAGTTTTTTGCCTTTTGAACCAAGTCGTGCCGCGAGGCACGGCTTTGTTCAAAAGTGTGGGGTGAGTCATTGCACATAGTAATCAGCATGTTTCTCTTTCTTTTTTTTCCTTAGTTTTTATCTTTTTGCCACTCTTGAATATAAGCTTCATGATGTGAAATAGATGGATCCGAATTCATGCATGTCCTTGTGAGATCTAAATTGCGTTAAAACTTTAGAACTTAACTTCTTATTTGTCCTTTCGTGCCGAGATAAAAAGGGATGTGGAGTTGACAGAAAACACCCTAGTAAGGTTTGACAAGCACTCGGAAGGCCGGGTCTCACTATATGGTTGTCCGACGTTAGTGGAGGTTAGCACTTCGGGTTGCTTGGGATTCGAGTAGACTCCGTCACGAAGCATTTATGCAAGGGGCGGGACGGGAATCAAACCGTCCTATCTCTAGTTCGAGTAGCCGGGAAAATAGCCGAGCGACCCTCGTCTTGACCCGCGCGAAAGGGCAAGGATGAGAGAGAGTGGGGAGCTATTTCCATATGCTTTAGGGCGATGATTGGACCTTCCAAGAGAAAAGATGGAAAAGCAATCCACAAAGAAGCAAAGTTCAAAAAGTCAAATCAAAGGCCAAGGGCCAAAGTTGTGAAGGTTCTAACCAAAACAAAAAGTGAAGCATTCAAATTCAATATCAAAGGCCAAATGCCAAGTCACTACAAATGCTGTTCTTCCAAACAATATAAAAGACTCGACCCATTTAGCCCGAACAAATCATGTGCTAGAGAAAGCTGCGGAAGATAACCATATAGCCGAGTCCAGCCCGAAGAGTGCGTACAAGAACCTAAAAAAGGGCTATCTCCAATACATCCAAATTGGTTTGCATCACGGCTCGGAGGTACAAGTATTAAGTTATCTTCTAAATTTTAAACACTCTTTATTTTGACATCAAGTGATGCATAAGTAGGAAAAGTCTAAACTAGCACTCTATCATTCATGGCTAGGACCTTTAGGTATTAGTTACCTCTTCTCATTATCCTTGTTCGGGACGACCAAGTATAAGTGTGGGGTGGTCTGATGGGGCCTAATTATATGACTTGTTGAATCAGTTAAACCCACCAAATTGGACAATTTATCTTGACATATTTCACTTGTTAATCCCATTTTGCTCTACAGGCTATGTTGAGGTTTAGGGAAGAAACCAGCTTAAAAGAGGAGTTTTATGCCAGAAATAAATCACAAGTTTATCGGGTCCGTAGATGACCGAGGAACCCAGTCAGCGCCCGAGAAAGCCCCAGGCGTGACCGAGCTTCAGTACCGGGCCGCGACCGAGAAATACCGGGTCGCGCCCCAGGTCGATATCCGAGCGATCTCGGCTGAGGCCCGAAAATCAATACCGAAGAAATAAGGGTGCGCCCCCGGACAGCGCCGGGTATCGATGCTGTATGATCGCCCGAGCGCTGAGGTTCATGACAGAGACAAAGGCCCGAGCGCATCCGAGACAAACGCCGAGCGCATCCGAGACAAACGCCGAGCGCATCCGAGACAAACGCCCGAGCGCATCCGAGACAAGGACCCGGCCAAGCGCCCGAGTCAAACTTCTTCCGACCAAAAACTCCGGCGAAGTTCCAGCTACTTGCTTGGTCCGATGTCCATTGGAAGCACCTTGCTCTAAGAGCAGCCTGCCTGGTGAAGCACCTTGCTCAAGGGATGCCACACTTGGCACCAACTAGCTTAATTGCGGCTATCTTAAGGATGAAGGAAGCTCATAAGAAGACCACACTTGGCACCAACTAGCTTAATTGCGGCTATCTTAAGGATGATGGAAGCTCATTAGAAGACCACACGCACCAGCTAGCTTAAAGTCGGCTAGCCAATGAGAAGCATTCCTTCTCCATGAAGCAACCGCCCATCCATGCCTATAAATAGAAGAGCTTCACCCCCTTCTTAAATGTCCGAAAGTAGTGGTCTTTAGGTGTGTCTTCGAGCGATTGTGGGTTGACAATACTTGTAAAACTTCGCACTAGCAATCAAAAGCTTAATTCCCCTCTACTCACTCTTGTTTACTTTTGGTTTCATTGGTTATGATATTCACTCCCATGAGTATTCGTAGCTAAATTTCCATTCGGTCGAAGGAGTGCTTGTACTATGAAACCGTTCTAGACCCTTGCTTTCATGTTACTTTAATGTTTTAGCTAGTTCTTGTGCCTTCGGGGTGAACATAACAAGGAAGAGTGGATGCTTGACATGGCAAAGCTCTTCCGAGTAGTTCATTCCCCATATAGTCGCTCGGTTTGTTCGGAAATGAGGGATCAAGCGACTGCACTTAGGTTAGTATACCTTGAAATGGGGTATTAGCCTAGCTAGAACTAGTAAGCTTTGTCTTGAAATGGAAAAGCCGGAGGAACAAATGCTTGAAATGGCTTTGTTTGGAGTTATGTCTTGAAATGGAATAATTCACTCACTAGAACATTTGGTTAATTCATTGGAGGTCGATGATGAACGGGGACCTGATACAAGACTCCTAAGACCGGATTCCTTCTCTTAAAAAGAATCACCTTTTAATTACTTGCACTTTACTTTCTCGCACATTTACTTCTTGTCTTTAAATTCCCAAGACTTGGTCCTTCAAGCATTGCAAGACTTGGACCTTCAAGCAACTTATTTTCACGCACTTTACATTTCTTGCACATTTATTTTCAGTCCTTTACCTTTCAAGATCTTTATTTTCAGCACTAAAACCTCAACCAAAAAAACCTCAATTGTCTTTACTTTATTTATTGCTTTCAAAAGAACAATTGTTTCCAACCAACTTCTCTTGGGTTCGACCCCTACTTACCGCTTGCTATCATTAGTGAGCCACTAAAGTAGTGGACTTATAAACTTGTCAAACCTTGGAGCTAAAAAAAGCTTCAAAGCTGAATGCAGAGTATTGAGAAAAATCCGGCAAAGGAATCTGCTAGGAATTAGAACCTCATGTTCAAGTTTAGACCTCAAAGGAAAAGATTTCAAGGCTCTGGTGTTCGACTTCATGTCAAATGGAAATCTTGATAACTGGTTGCATTTCGGTGACAAAGAGCAGCTAGAGGCAAGAGTCCCCCTGACTCTTGCAAAGAGGTTCGAAATTGCTACAGACGTGGGATATGCTTTAGATTATCTCCATAACGGTTGTGAGACGCCCATTGTTCACTGTGATCTAAAACCCAGCAATATTCTCCTGGATGACAACATGGTTGCTCATGTTGGTGACTTTGGATTAGCTAAACTGATTCACGGTGTCACTGAAAATCATAGCGGAGGTGAATCCTTGTCCGCAGCCATTACAGGATCTATCGGTTATGTTGCCCCGGGTAAGTCTTCTTCCTTTTTTCACTAGTACTCGTACACGCAGTTTCCTTATGCATTTGTAACATTGTGGCGATAACTGCCATATTTGATGCATGACAGAGTATGGAATGGGTGCATCAATTTCAGTACAAGGGGATATATACAGCTACGGGATCCTCTTGCTCGAACTGATCACCGGAAAAAGACCAAGTGATGACATGTTCAATAATGAAATGAGCCTTCGGAGCTTCATTGAAAGAGCTATACCAGATCATGTAGAGGAGATTGTTGACGAATATTTAGTGAATGAATTACACGAGGCCACTGCAACCCAACGGAATCCAGAAGAAACCAAACTCCAATGGCATACCTACCTGATCTCTTTTCTCGAAGTTGGATTATCATGCTCAGCAGAATCGCCGAGAGATAGAATGGACATTCAATCGGCCATAAGGTGTTTAAAGGGGATCAAGAGTAAGTATGATTTAGTAGCAAGGCTTCAATAATGCAAACATTATTAGTATGCTCTGCGAAGTCTGCCACTATGCAAAATCTTTCCAACTGAGAGTTGTGCCATCAAGGTCTCTTTAGATACTTCAATTGATGCGCAAGCTGCTGTCAAGTTCCAACATCAAGGGAACCAAATTTCTTTTCCTGCAAAATAAAGTTTCAATACGCTTATTCACCATTTTCTTATGAAAGATGATTGTACAAATTTCAATACAAAATAATGTAACACATTTAGACTTCCACGTACTACTAATCCAAACTGATAAAACCAAATTTTTTAAAAGGGAGCTTCAGAGCACCACTGTTGACTGTACCATCCCAACCAGCTCAAATAGTAAACCAAGTACATCTTGAAGCCATATACTGTCCACGAAAATGAGATGCATGACTATCTGCTCTAACACAAACACCTAAAGCTAGAAAACACGAGTGTGAGTATCATCAAATATAAAAGGGGCTTTTGAGTCAATCGGATCCAAGCTGTAGTTGTAACTTGTCTGCTACGGTTGAGTTGATACGATCTCGCCAACAATCGGAAAAGAGAAGTGTGGCAAAGAAGTCAAATGTGAAACTCCATTCCCATTAAAGTAAAACTTCAAATCCGAAAGGGTTATTAGAGAAGAAAAAAAACTCACAGGTCGCCAGATAATAATAATAGATATCTTTTACCGGCTGAGGCTCACTTACGCCGTGTTATTTAGAGCTTAGACTTAAATTTATGCTTATAATTTAAAATAATGTAACTTAAAGTCGATATAAATTCATCTAATTGTTCTTTAGAGATCGATTCAAACTCCAATAAACTAAACTAAATTCACCCAAACTAAACTAAACTCATCCAAACTAAATTAATCTAAACTAAATTAATCTAGATAAATAATTTTTATTTAATAAATATTTATAAAACTGTTTGAATAAAATTTAATTAAACAAAACAAATATATTTTATAATTACTAATAAAAACATAAAATTATTTTAAGTCAAGTTAAACTAAACTCACCTAAGTTCATCCAAGTCAAGCTACACTAAATTAAAAATGAATTATTATTTTCATTTCATTAACATTTATAAAATATGTTTTAACGCATTTAATCAAACAAATTAAATATATTTTATAATTACTAATAGAAATATAATATCATAGTACAAAATTTTTCATCACAAAAATATAACGAAAACAGCCTGTAATATTTTTACAAATAAAAATTGTGCCCTTTTTTTACTATCATTATGAGCTTCCTTTCTATTATTTATAAAGTTTTTCATTTATTTTACTTATTACTTTTAGATATAAGAAGGTCCACTGTAAGCTCGTACATCCACTCACACCAAATTATTACTTTGAACTATTCATAACTTTGAATTATTAAACTTATATTTATTTTAGGTAATATTGATTTAATTTAAACTAATTTAATTATAAAAAGTTAAATACTTTCTTTATAATAAAATAATTTAAAGTTAAATTCTCCTAAGCTAAACTAAGTTCACCTAACACAAATAAGCTCACCTAAACATAAACTAAACTAAACTAAACTCATAAGTTAAAAATCCAACACCTAAAGAACATGCACTAAAGACTTTAAAAGTATAAATTCACATGCTGGGGAAACAATAAGTGTTGCAGTTGAAGGCCCATCTACAGATACAGCAGGTAAACATGATGCCGAATCTGAAGTTAAGATAAAATTAGGAAGTTTCTTTTTTTTAAATGCACAACATTGAGTTTAGTTTAGTTTAGTTTGTATTAGGTGAGCTTAGGTTGTATTAGATGAGTTTAGTTTGTGTTAGGTGAGCTTAGCTAAGCTTAGTTTGTGTTGAGTGAACTTAGGTGAATTTAACTTTAAACTCTCTTATTATAAACAAAGTAGTTCACTTTGTATAATTAAATTAGTTTAAATTAAATCAATATTACCTAAAATAAATATAAGTTTATAATTCAAAGTTACGAATAACATTAAACATAACTACAAAAAACGTTAAAAAAATGATTCATAATGTCACATTACAATTAAGATTTTTCATACGAATATTAAATATCTTAAACATATTAATATATTTTTCGTGGGAAAAGATCACGTAGGAAGTGTGTGTTTTGGTAAGAAACAAGAAGTAATCTCATCCATTCATCTTTGTCATCAATGGCTAGGATTAATTTACATAATACGTAGTTTTTCAAAGGATAATCTGTAGCATTACATAATTCGTAGCGTTTCAAAGGATAATCCATAGCTCTTATATACATACTGCTACGGATTATCCTTTGAAAAGCTACGAATTAAGTAATGCTACGGATTATCCTTTGAAAAACTACGAATTATGTAAATTAATCCTAATCATTGATGACAAAAATGAATGGATGAGATTACTTTTTATTTCTCACCAAAAGTACACTTCTTACCTGAACCTAACCCTATTTTTCGTATTCAACTTAAATAGATTGTGATCCTCGTCGGGATCAACTTTCATAACTTGACGGGCTATGAAATTTTGCACGGTGTTCATTTGATCCTTTCGACGTTGATTGTATAGGTCAGAATCAGCAACCCCTTCCGCTTCTTCATTCGATAAAATCGTAAGCTTGAACTCATGCATGCAAATAAAATTGTGCATTGTAAATGTTGCCAAAATAATGTCTAGCTGACACGCATCCACCACTTGAAGCAGGACACGAAGTACCTTCCACGTGCTCCTCAAAATCCCAAAAGCTCTTTGATGATTGTCCTTAATGAAGAATGACGATAATTAAACTTCTTATAAATTTCATTTGGTCGATTGCCTTTCTTGAATGTTGGCCTATGATAGCAAGCGTTCCGTCTTTGTAAAGAGCCATATATCGACGAGTATTTAGATAACTAGAGACAACCAACTAATATTTACCAGTAAAATATGAGTATAAATATCATATTCCTGAAAAGTCATTAAATTAGGTTGAAAATATATTTTTGTATCAAAATTGTACCTGGAGGTGGATTCGGAAAGCAATGCTTTGACTGATTGAATCTTTCCAAACAGTTTGATCATGGATGCTTCCTTCCTATCCCAAGTGCACATACGTAAATAGCATATCAAATGAGCAACACACTAACATATGGGCTGTAGCTCATATGGTTAACATGTTGCCTGCAAGGTCATGTTAAATGGTATGTGTTCAATTCCCACCACTAACAACCCTGCAAGGATCTCTAAATAATTATGCCATGTGTTTGGGTCATAGTTGCCCCTACATCAAAGCCTGCAGGCATGCACTTCAACCCATTTCTCAAGGCCCGTGAACAATGCACGAATTTTGGAACCTTGCCGGTTGTTGGTGGGAGTCGAACCATGGACATTCCTACCTTTAACATGACCTTGCAGGCAACATGTTAACCATATGAGCTGCAGCCCATATGGTTGACATGTTTCCATATGGTTCATGTTAAAGGGTGTGTTGGGTGTTCAATCCCCACCACCAACAACCGCCAATGATCCTCAATTAATTGGATAAATGGACATTGAGAAAAGGTTGGAGTGCATTCCTGCAGGCTTTGTTTTGCGGTTAACCTTTTCTAGCTAACATGGTCCCAGCGGGCTCCCCCATATCAAGCCCGGGCACCGGGCTATATAAATCAACAAAAGTGCACTTTTGTTGATTTATATGGATCGTTGGGCCTATGTTATCCAACGAGTCCGAAACAAAGCTTGGAGGCATGCACCCCAACTCAATCTCAAGGCTCGTGAACAATGCACGAATTTTGTAACCTTGCCGGTTGTTGGTGGGAGTCGAACCATGGACATTCCCCACCCTTTAACATGATCTTGCAGGCAACATATTAACCATATGAGCGTCATGTTAAAGGGTGGAGATTGTCCATGGTTCGACTCCCATCAACAACCGGAAAGGTTACAAAATTCGCGCATTGTTCACGAGCCTTGAGAATGGGTTGGGGTGCATGCCTGCAGGCTTTGTTTCGGACTCGTTGGATAACATAGCCCAACGGTCCATATAAATCAACAGACTGAGGTAAAATTCTGCCAAGATACAAGATGGCCAAACCTATTTAAAGGTGGGGATTTTTGAAATTAAATGTTGATGGATGGCAGTGAGCCAATTGTTTTAAGGGTTGACGCATAGGGGAGTCGCCAGTTAATAACGCCGAAATCAAGGTGAGTAAGATCTAAAATTGGTGTCTAGGTTGTACGGATACGGACACGGGATACGGATACGATATGATATGGGGATACGATTTTTTTAGAAAAATCAGGATACGATACGTTTCGGATACATTTGTTATTTTATATATATATATATATATATTTATAAAGTTATATCATTTTTGTAAATTATATAAAAAATTATGTACAAACAAATAATTTAGTTTATAAAACTCCCTAGTTTAACTAGTTAAACAAAAAGTTCAAGCATATAAATTAAATAAACATGTTTAAAAAATAAGTCAGTAGTAAAAGTTATGGGCCTATTGAATTTTTTCGGCTGATTTAGTTAAAATTATGGATCTATTTGAATTTTTTTGGGCTACATTTTTTGGATACCATGTATCCAAAAATTGGGATACGTTTTTTTGAACGGATACGAAGAATTCGTATATCCCAAGCGTGTCGTGTGTCGGACACGGATACAATACGGGTACGTGACTATTTTGGAGTATCGGTGCAACTTAGATTGGTGTTACTGGTGATTTTTGTTGTAAGCTCAAACAAGGACGAAGGTTATTTCGGAATTGCAGGATTGATTTTTACAGTGGAAAACGGCAGTTTGGGAGCAGTGAAGTTATTGTGATAAGGTGAGCTAATTTGATTATAATACAAGTGTTGAAGTTCTGTTTAATTGAGTGTGAATGACTAGTTAGAGGTTGTTGAACCAAAATAAACCTTTGCTAAGGTACAGCCCATCGTGTTATTTGAGATTGTGGATACGCCGATTGATATAAGTTGTTTGTTCAAATTGTTTGGCTAAAGTGTTGAAACGGTGACAGCTTGACTATAGTAAAAAAGTAAGATGGATTCTAGTGGTTTGTGGTCATGCTTATGGATAAGCGTATAGCAAGTTTTGTGGCAGATCAAATTGTTCAGATCCTTATTTTGATTAGGGGCGATTACCGGTTGAATGGGAGAAGGGTTAAGACCAAAGATTAAGCTGACAAATGACCTCACATTTTGTAGGAAAAATTTAAGATTTGGCAGTGACTTCCATCCGATTTTTGGACGTGAAGGTGTTTGTTGGACAGTAAAAATTGAGATGAGGAAATAATGTACTTATTTATCTATACCGTTAATGATATATGTAATAGTACTTACGTATATCATTATATTAGTATATGGGTAATGATGTGGGATTGAACACGAATCATATGTTCTATATCGATACAAAACATGTCATAAGTATATTATATAGTTGACGTGGATAAATACGTTATACACATATGCATCTCGGCATACACTATATGAATCATCATGTACACGACATGTGATTTGGCGAGGCTCGTCTCGCGGTTTGATATGATGATCCGAACTGGCAGTGACGACTGCCTACCATGGCTTATGATTCTGATACGATGTGATATGGCGAGGCTCAGCCCGTATTCTGATATGATGGTCCGGATCGACAACGACGGCTGCCCACCATGGATAGTACGATCGATCGGTTACAGTGCATCATCATCACGCTGCATCTGCATCATCTTGCATTTTATGTCTTATATATCTGGTTGATTATGGAGCATTATGAAACATGGATTATATTTGGATTAATAGAGTTATTAAGTATGTTATTTATTCACTGAGTCAATATGACTCACCCCGTTGTTACCCAACTATTTTTCAGATCGTTCAGCTGCTAGTTGAAGTTGTCATTCACATTCGCGAGCGAGTCTACTTTCAAGTACGGTGCCATCCATCTGCTCAGCTTCTTGGGAGTCTTTCACTTATTTTCCTTTGTCCCTAATTAGTCTTTGGTTTCGCTCCGTGGTACTTTAGCATGATTTCTGATATCGGACTTACTACTACCTTATTTCCGCTACTGTTACTACTGAATTAAATAATCGAATTGTTAGCGTTATCAATATTTGTTTAGAGGCTTGCTTAGCATTTTGTATAAGTGTTAAGCGCCGGTCTTGATTCATTTAGTGGATCGTGACATATGTACACATCATCGTACTGATAAACTTATTTAAAGAAAGATTTGTAAATCATATAAAAAAGAAATTCTAAATTCCTTAACTGATTGGAAATTGAATTATTACCTTAAAAGGTGAAAAACCTTAATAATAATAAAAAGAAAGCTTATAATCATAACAAAAAAAGGGCACAATTTTTATTTGTAAAAATATTATGGACTATTTTTGCTATATTTTTTAAATGATCAAAAATTTTGTAATATAATTTTATATTTCTATTAGTATTTATAAAATATATTTAATTTGTTTAATTAAATGAGTTAAAACATCTAACTAGCGTTAGAGCTGAATTCAATGTGGAAAGCTCATTCCTAGAAAATTGATGACACAAATAATCATCCCCAAGAATGTGTTCATGACCTACAAGTAATAGGTTGAAGAGAGACTATTCTTAATAGATTCTTTGAAAAAGTGCTGATTGTAGGAGCACAATTGGGGAGTGTAACCCATTAAAGAATCTACCTATATGAACGTGAAGTTTCTAGTCGCTTAATGAGATTTTGGGTTGAATCTCAATACGTTCAAGAAGGGATAGGGACTCAAGGGCCTTTAAGAGTCAAGTTGAACTCAGACTTTGTGAAGTAACTTATGTGTGTATTATCTTGAGGTGCCCAAATAGATTGATTGGTTCAATCGTTACGACACAATGATTTCTGGGTATTTTGAATGTGTAACTACACTAAGCGAAAATTCAGTCATTACGACATTTCCGTTTATGCATGTTTTGCTTAAAAACAAAGGTATTTGGGAAAACAAAAGAAATCCTAAAATGGGGAAGGATTGTTAGTGATTTTAGGGTTTATGAACATGGTATTATGTGTAAACTCATTAGGGTAGGATACCCTAATGAAATGAGACCTTTCAGACATCGTCTAAGCAACATTTGGTGTCTGGGTCAGAGAGGATCGCGCCCAACAAAGACATTAAGTTGGATGCGTCCGGTGAAGACATTAAGTTAATGTCTTCACTGTGCGCGGTGAGCTAATATGTGTTGTGGGCGCGCGACGGATGAACTCAGTCGCGACTTATAGCTCAGGTCGCATCCGTTCTTCGTCTCGGTTGATTTCCTATAAATTGGAGGTCGTAGTAGTCGTGAAATACATTAGAAAAAGTGCTAAAACACTCGGAGAATCATTCTATTGATTCAAAACCTCTATTTGTTCCCGAAAACCTCAAACCCTAAGTTTGATTTCTACATCTTTAGCCGAGAGTAGAAATTGCTCAATTTGATTATCCCCGTTCGGATTTCGTGTAACCATCGGCTAATCTAAATGGTCGAAATATCGAATTCGAAAAGCGAATACGCGATCAAATTTGATATCCAGACTACCATTGATTCTTTTGAAGAATCACCAGAAGAAGAAGCTGCTAACTACTGCATTGGTGATTGAAGACAATTTCCCCAACAGGAACATCACTCTGAAACCATAAAAATTGATCATTTAAAAGTTTAGGATGTCTATTATCCACTCCTACAATTATATAGCAATTGGTTAAACAATGATCGAATAGATGATACAACATACAAGTTACTGTAACTTTATTTTAAAGCAATAAGCAAAAGCATATACACTGAAGCCATAGTTTTGCAGCTCACATATATGTCAAAATTTCCTACCAATCTGGAGGGCTCTGCAATAATACATGTGCACAAATAAACAAATTCTGAATTCAAATGACTCAATTAAACCTTTAAGACAGATATACACCGGAGCAGCTGATTTAGGAACAAGTAAAGGAATCAGGAGATATCAAATATTCCGACCATGAGCATTGCCGTTAGAAGACCAATCCCAACTAAGAAATTTACGAAACAACATACTCGAGCAGCTTCTTCTTTTACAACTCTATATCTGTCAGACGCATATCTTACTTATAGAGTGTCTGAAACAGAAGGCCGACAGAGGCAGAATACTATCTCAATCTCTAGGAGTACCTACGCTTATAGATTTTATTTATCTACGCAGCTATCACAGTAAGTAGATGTTCTTGATGTCGTCGTCGTTCTTTTTTGTTCGCATGTTCCGACCAAAGAAACAATAAAAACCTATAAAACATATACCCCGGCTGTTGGAAATTTTGCTGAATATACAGGCGGATATACGAAGTTACTGAATATCAGATACAGAATAATGAGATGCGATTAAACAGAACAGTATGCAATACAGATTCACGCACAGATTCAATTCAACAGAATAACATAAACAATATGAAAAAGAATTGAAACAATTGCAAACCGAAGTGGATCGAGTCACGTTGGACGTTGTCCTTAAAGCAAGATTGCCGCCCTACTGTGCTTGGGACTCGCTGGCAGTATGCTTCCCAGGATAAAACGATCCTCGACAACAACTTAGCACCAAGCTTTGTCGATCGAACCTTTCTGGCCTTCAACTATCACCGTAACACACGCGAAGAAAAACTTTTACAAACATGCCGGCCGGCTTAAGCCTCCATGCGAAGAAAGTTGAAAACGTATTTAGGGTTTTCTTTTTCTCTCTCTCAAATAATGCACTGTGTTTTCTTTATATAAGAAAACCCACGTTATTGAGTCCACCAATAATGGGCCCACTTATTAAAATCAGCCCATCGTGGGATGATAATAATATTAATTAAATAATTAAATCAGTAATTAACTATTTAATTACCTCTGCCCATCAGGTGTCACATTAGTCACACTAATGTACAATTAAGCCATTACTTAGCTTAATTTTCTTCACCCTTAATACACATTTTTCCAACAATCCCCCACATGAAGAAAATCAAGTAATAAAAATCAAAAACTCGACTCAATGCGGTGATAGCTTCTACGGTTGATATCTGCATAGGATAGGTAGGTCATCGCCCTTGAACCTTCCCTTGGGAAAACATGTTCTCTTTACTGACTGTTCAGTAGACGTGATTGTCTTTGAACTGTTCGTCTTATAACGTAAACGAAAGCCATGTCCCCCACAGATATTTTCCTGACCATTATTCAGTTCTTACTGGTGGGCTCATTTTGGTCATGACACCCCTTTCCTGGTTCTGCAAGAGTTTCTAAAGAATTAAGCCCTTTGAATTCTCCTTTGAAGCGACCCCACTTCTCTCTCACATAGGTGATTCTTTCAAATAATCCCGCGTTACCCATTTGAATCTCACTATTCAAATTACTAGAATCATTAAAAGCTCCAAGCTTAGCCTCGTGCGGGAGTCACTGTTTATCAGGGAATAGGACTGGGGTGTTACCCCCACAGTGACCTCGTAGTCTTAGCAGTTAGGTGGTCCCTTTGAACCAAGTTCTTGGGATCTCCAGTCATCATGGTAGGGTTTTCCGTTGCCTCGACTTTATTTCCAAAAGGGCTTAAGCCTATGTTTTGATATTAACAATCAAAAGGCTTCAGACCCATTCCCTTGGACAACTTCTCTATTAGGTCCTTACTTAACCCTTTGGTTAGCGGATCCGCATTATTCTCTTTGGACCTCATATAGTCAATATGACTCAGGTGCAGAGAAGTTGTTTAATGGTATTATGTCGTCGATGTATATGTCGAGACTAACCATTATACATAACACTATGTGCCCTAGAAATCAATAATTGATTCTCATAATGTAAACACATTGTTGGCACAAGTTGTGTCCATTCAGGAATATTCTCCTCTAAATTCCTTGACTACTTTGCATCTTCTCACATTTATCTAATGCGAAGAACTCAGCATATAGTCGACCTTGACTAACACAGTCTGTTTAAAGGATTTCCAAGACACATTTGCCTCTCCCACAATGAACCCATAGCCACTCGTGGCCTTGGAATCTTGTATATCACATATCCAACTCGCGTCAGTGAAACTCTCAATGACCTCTAGATATCGGATATAATGTAGACTATCATTACGAGTGAATCGTAAGTACTTCAGTACTCTCATGATACCCTTCCAGTGTGCACTTCCTGGATTACTCATGTATCTTGCTAATCTACTCACAGTGTAAGCATTGTCTGATATAGTACAATTCATCAAGTACATTAGACTGCTTGTCACTCTGACATATTCCACTTGGGAGATGCATTCACGTTTATTCTTAGACATGTGTTGATTCTCGTCAACTGGAATTCTAGACAGTCTTGGACTGTCTTCTTCAGATTTGTCTAAGAGTTTGTCAGCGTAGTGTGACTGACTTAATACGAGTCCCTTTAACCTTCGTGTAATTTTAATGCCTAAAATTACTTCGGCAAGTCTCAAAGCCTTCATATCGAACTTCCAGTTCAATTATGACTTGTTGGCCTTAGTGTATTCTCATTGCTTCCCACAATGAAAATGTCATCAACATTAAGACACAAAGTCACGTATCAGTGTTCAATGTTCTTAATGTATACACATTTGTCACACTTGTTGATCTTAAAGCTATTAGACATCATTATGTTGTCTAATTTCAAATGTCACTGCTTTGGCGCTTGCTTCCGGCTACTAAGAGATTGACAATCTTTGTTCTTTTGCCCAGCAATAATTACTAAACCCTCAGGTTGTTCAGTGTAAATCTCTTCCTCAACTTTCCATTGAGGAAGTATGTCTTTACCTCCATCTGGCGACTTTCCAGATTGCGCAAAGCAGCAATGATCACTATCATTTTTGATATTATTGTCGTCACTAGAGAATGAGTATCAAAGTAGTATAAACATTTCTTTTATCTATACTCTTTTATTACAAGTCTCGTCTTGTATATCGATGCAGATCCATCTGCCCTCATCTTCCTCTTGAAGATCCACTTTTAACCATGAGGTTAACATCTAGGAGGGAGGTCAACCAACTCTCAAGTGTGGTTCACAGAGATAGAGTCAATCACATCTTATGAATTCTTTCGTAAGAGACTCTTCACTGACTGACGACCTCTTTCTACGTTTGAGGTTCAACCTTAAGCATGTAGTTTAGAAAATCAAGTCCATATGATTTATCTATCCTTCCTTGCTTAATTTGTCTCAATTTCTCCGAATCGATCTCATGTTCAGGTTCTTCCTCATTCTCTCGTTCTTGAGGCATTTCTTCAATATCCTCATTAACTGAGAAGAACCCAACATAGGTTCCTTATTATCATAAGGAAATACATTCTCGAAGAACAACGTGTTCTTTGATTCCATTATAGTATTCTTGTGTATATTTGAATTTTTCGATTCATACACAAAGAATCTATATGTATTACTCGTATAACCAATGACATCATAGCCAATGATTTTTGGTCTTATCCTCATTCTCTCAGGATCAGGGGCCAGTACCATAGCTAGGCACCCCCACACTTACAAGTATTTATGGGAAGACATCGTTTCCTTAAATGACTTATAAAGAGACTTATACTCTTTACGAGGTATCTTACTCAAAAGATAATTTGCTGATAAGATGGCCTCCCCCACATTCCTTGGGATAACACGAAGCTTACCATCATTACATTCATCATCTCTTTCAAAGTACAACTTTTCGTTTGGAAACACTGTTCGACTTAAGAGAGTATGATGGAGTGATCAAGTACTTCCAATGTCACTTTTCTCAACTCATCAAGTTGCTACTCAACCTCTGAAGTTGATATTGAACTTTACATGACATGTTTTTCCTCAACTGTCACAGCTTTGCCATTAAGCAAATATACATAACAATATTTTGTACTATCATTGAAGAAAGTCACAAATTACTTGTTACCACCCCATATCTCAAATCACATAACTAACTATGGATTGACTCAAGGGATTTCACATCTCTTTCCATATTGTGAAAGGATTTACTATCACATTTGCTTCAATGCAAATTTTACATTTATGCTTTAAATCAAATGACATTTGGATATACCATCCAAATTCGTTAAGCACTTCGGCGGTTACTCATGTCAAATAACTGTTTGGAGCAACACTCGCAAGTATACTCCAGGAACTAGACTCACAAGTCTATTTCTGACCGTAGTCATCATCCAAACTCATTACAACATGGGTAATGAGGGGGTGATCACAATCACAAATTAGATTCTATATTCAAGTTCCAAGTACATGCATTTCAAGTATGATTGAACCGATGTCCATCTAGAACCATTTCTCATCCAATCATGAACATTGACCAGATTAAATCAAATTAAATTTAATTGAATTTAACTGAGTCAGTGATAGCCATATTTAATCAATCATGATTAAATACCATTCATGCATACCGCTGATTGGATCAACCAATCAGAGTTGAGTTTGGTTCACCTTTTTATCATCTCAAACTATGACTCTGTCCTTGGTCAATTCCTGAGCCAAATCCATTAGCTAGGCCAGGTCAGAGCCAATTCATTTGATGAACCAAAACCAAACTTAAGTTTCACATCTTTAGAAGCCTTTCAACGCTTCTAAAATGGAAGAAAAAGTCTCATCAGTTCCTACACACAGATCTGCCCAACGCTCAATCTCATATACATCTGAGCATATATACGCCTCTGAGTCTTTGTTGGACAGAGCTCAGCAGCCTAGCCGTTTATCTTGGCAACCAAAGTTGAGATTTCAGGTTCATCCTCTTTTAATCCACCGATATCAGGATTCAAAGACTGTCTGATAGTCAAGTTCAATCCCAACATGCCACCCAATGAACCCAAGTCCACTAGGCCATTTGACTAGTTTCATTACATCACAGCGTAGACTCATATGCTACTGTGTTGTGCAAAGCAAGTCCCAATTTGTGCTTTCAATATGATATTTGGATATACAATCTAAATTCATCAAGCACTATGATAGGCACTCGTGCCACTCAAACAGTTGAAACTATACCCTCAGGTATATTCCCGGAACTAGACTCGCAGGTCTATCTCTGGAACCAGACTCGCAAGTCTGTTCCTGGCCGTAGCCAGCATCGAGGTGGTACAACACCTTATTACATCAGGTGCTACCCCACATTGAGAGCCACCTAAATATCATCAGGTTCGAAAACAAGTGCTCAATGTCTTGAACCAACGTCAGTCTTGATCCATTCCTCATCCAATCATGCAATTTAAACCATATTTCAACAGGTTAGCTTGCACCAAATCAATGGACCACATTTAATCAATTTTGATTAAATAAGACATTCAATAAATTGATTCATTTATCAAATCAAACCATGAATCAATCTCAACAGATTAATTCAACAATATAAATTGCACCGTAAGATTAAATCAGGCCCAAATATGATGGAAATTTAAACCAAACCTGAGTTGATCCAAACCAACATATACTGAGCCTATCCCATCTTGACCAATCTGAACTACAATAATTCATTAGTCAACTAAAATTGATTCAATATAAGATGGAACCAAACTTGACCGATCCAAATCTGGCGCAATTTGATCTGTCCATGTACTGCCAAGACTAACATGTAAAGTTAGTCATTATCAATTATATTCAATACATAAACAAGATAAATTGGGCTGAAGATCAAGAGCCCAATCCTTTTAGTCAAATATGAGTTTGACCGATTTAGGATTTTATAACTTTGATGCTCGCCATCAATTCATCTTCTTCAATCACATCAGACTAACGCCTGCTGCCAATTCTCTTGTAATAAACGCACCAAGCTCCTTGTGTATGGCATGTTTAATAACCTCACAAAACTTTAATCAATCATCAGATTCAACATCTCCCATGCCCCCAAACCGCGATGCATGAAGGTTTCAAAATCATTGATTAAAGTGAGTAGCAAAATTAGGGCAGCAGAAAATTCCAGCTGTCAGCCCATTGCTAGCCCAAAGATTAAATTTCTCAACCAAAACCGGTCCAAGAAATTAAACCAATAAACCCAATTTAGGGTTTCAAAACAAGCTGGCAGCACATTCACGGCCGCCACTGAACCCAATGACACGGCAGATATGCCCACCTCACAATTCCTCTTTCATCTGTTCAGTTCCTGTCTAAGAACACTCATCTAAATGCTTTAATCAGTAACTTCAGAACAATCAAATCTTGCTTTAAGATTGTTGGCAATTTTGCTGAATATACAGGCGGATATACGAAGTTACTGAATATCAGATACAGAATAATGAGATGCGATTAAACAGAACAGTATGCAATACAGATTCACGCACAGATTCAATTCAACAGAATAACATAAACAATATGAAAAAGAATTGAAACAATTGCAAACCGAAGTGGATCGAGTCACGTTGGACGTTGTCCTTAAAGCAAGATTGCCGCCCTACTGTGCTTGGGACTCGCTGGCAGTATGCTTCCCAGGATAAAACGATCCTCGACAACAACTTAGCACCAAGCTTTGTCGATCGAACCTTTCTGGCCTTCAACTATCACCGTAACACACGCGAAGAAAAACTTTTACAAACATGCCGGCCGGCTTAAGCCTCCATGCGAAGAAAGTTGAAAACGTATTTAGGGTTTTCTTTTTCTCTCTCTCAAATAATGCACTGTGTTTTCTTTATATAAAAAACCCACGTTATTGAGTCCACCACTAATGGGCCCACTTATTAAAATCAGCCCATCGTGGGATGATAATAATATTAATTAAATAATTAAATCAGTAATTAACTATTTAATTACCTCTGCCCATCAGGTGTCACATTAGTCACACTAATGTACAATTAAGCCATTACTTAGCTTAATTTTCTTCACCCTTAATACACATTTTTCCAACACCGGCTGCAGCCCGGTCTGCCCACCGGCTGTATTCGCCCATGGTGTAGCAGTCGCAGTGTGATAACTTTCTCGAGAGTCCAGAACTTGGTTGTTGCGCAATATGATGGGGGTGTACGTTACCAATCAAGGCATTCAAAACATATGCAACATAGTGTTCCTTTTCACATTGCGTAAGTGTAAAAGTGGTTCAACAACTGCCATTTATTTCCGTACGAAGTAATAAAGTTTACCTTGTTCAAAATAAATATGCTACTTACACAACACAATTATTCTTCTCGCGCAAGACATTCTTACGTAACAAATGCATACTTGTTGCTTCTGATCATTGCATTACATAAGTACTCTTAAGCATTGTAAGACGACATGTTACTTTAAATTGTGTTACAAAAGTATTCTTATGCAACGATCTAACTCCGGCCAGCACGAGTTATTAGAATAAGTAAATTTAACCAACTTGTCTGCAAGCACGTTTGCCTCTCGCCTAACCAAGCAGATTCTCTAGACTGTGTGATTGTCCAGAATATCCATACTGTTAGTTCTTGTGGCATGAATTTTGGCAAAACGACTTCAAGTTGTTCAATAAGGTGTTCAAGCAGTAAAGTGGAACTCAGATGTTGAAGCATCAAGTTGTTGAACACAAGGCAAAACAATTCAAGCTGCTCCACCATTCAAACAAGGAGTTAATCTAGTCCTGGCAGAACTATTGCGTCAATGGTATGTTTGTTGCTTAGAAGTGGTTGAACATATCAGAAGTGTCAGAAGTGGTTGAACACATCTGATGCAGACTGCAGTTCCTAAATCGGGTTGCTTAGAAGACATGGTGTCGAAGTACCTTAGAAAGATCTCTGGAGTTTTTCACAAGGAGATATGGTGCTGAAAATTAGGAGATGTTCAATCGCTAAACAGCGTAGGACAGAGTTGGTACAACAGTATTGAGCAGAGTTGGTAAGGAGATACGGCGCAGAACAAAATTGGTACAATCACTGACAGTACAAGATATTGGTACATCACTCTATTCAATCGACGCTGAACAGTAGAAGATATGTGGCGCAGAACAGAGTTGGTACATCGCTGACAGTTCGAGATACTATTACAACACATTGTTCAATCGGCGCTGAACAGTAAAAGATATGTGGCGCATAACAGAGTTGGTACATTGTTGACAGTTCGAGATACTGGTACAACACATTGTTCAATCGGTGCTGAACATATACTGTTTAATCGGCGTAGAACAAAGTTGGTAAATCACTGACAGTTCAAGAATCTGGTACAACACTTTGTTCAGTTGAGAAGAACCAGAGTTGGTAAGATATCCAACTTGATAAATACCTTGCTGGAGTTAGAAGTCCTTTATCCATCTCTTGAAGAAAAACAGACATACACACTTAGAGAGAGAGAGAGAGAGATCATTGTTGAGCTCTTCATTACGAAGAAGGTGACCATTGTCCACGAGCTCAACATGTACGAGTCGATCTGTTCAACCTGCTATTTAGAGTGACTGTTAAACATACCGATCTCAGAAGCTAAACACTCATACATACTGAGAGAGAGAGGTAGATCGATCGGTGCTGAGTTCTTCATTACGTAGAAGATGACCACTGCCTATGAACTCAGCAAGTACGAGTCAATCTGTTCAAGCTGATGTTCCAGATTGACTGTTCCACAAACCAAAGCTGTACAAGTTTAAACTAGCTGCTGCACAGTCTTCGAGAGAGGACTGCAATCTTCAGGAGAAGATTTGGTGGACAAAGAGAGGGATCTCAAATCAAAGGGGAGCTTTGATCGCAAGTCACTGAAGTGTTAGAGAGTCGGCTGTTTGAGAGGGAGTCTGCAAACATAAGTCCTTGTACCCTAAACTCATATAGTGAATTACTTTCCATCGGGCTTGGGATAAGGCCCCCAGACTAGGCTAGTTAACGTCGAACTGGGTATCATTTCCTGTGTGCTAGTTTCTAATCTAACTGCACTTACTACCGTGCTAACTTAATCTGCCTAAGAAGTTCAACCAGTAGTTCAAACACTAGCTGGTTGAATATCACAGTACTCACACATCAGAGAAATTTCAAATTGGTATCAGAGCAGAACACTCAACACAAAGAGTGTGTTCCAGCTTCCGTTCAAGATGAGTACGAAGGAAGGGCAGAACATCAGCAGACCTCCGCTGCTAGAAAGGCCGAACTATGGCTACTGGAAATCTAAGATGAAGGCTTTTCTAAAGTCTCTCGATGAGAAAGCTTGGAAGGCTGTGTTGATTGGAAGGACTCCTCCAACCATGAAGGATCATGAAGAAAATGATGTTCCTAAACCCGAAGAGTTGTGGAATGAGGCGGATGAGAAGGATTCTGTTGGGAATGCAAAAGCAATGAACGCAATATTCTCGGCCGTGGATGAAGAGAAAGGAATGAACGCAAGACATCATCAATGAAGAGAAAGTGCAGTCGATAGCCTAAGCACAAGCGCACGCCAAAGCGCATAAGCATCATCGACTACTTACCTGAAGATGTATCGAGCCAAATACTGAGCCACCTCGATCACTTCAACCTGAAATCGACCTCCCTCGTCTGCAAATCATTCTGTTCCCTCTCGAACCCCCTCGTCCGCGAACTGACCCTTAGAGACCCAACCTTAAACTACTTTGACTTCCAGAGGATGTTCAAAAGGTTTCCATGCGTGAAGAATATCGGTATCGACAACTTCCTTAACTTAGATAAAGCCTTATTGGCCATTTCCAATTCCGATTTGAATTTGGAAAAGTTACATCTCCCGCTGTTTGAACATCCCCAATATCCTGAAACACCCACTATTGAAAATATGTCAATGTCCAGTGTTATCAAAGGTATCAAATCCTTACAGCTGTGTTGGTTCCACGGCACTGCACCAAAGCTGCAGATTGTTAATTTTATAAATATGTTTCTTTCAATTACTGAGTTGTATATCACTAATGCTCATAGATGGGAGGACAAACTGATTCACAAGGTTACATTGAAGCTTCCAGACTTGCGAAAGATCAGTCTCATTTGCTACAATATCGATAATGACGAGACTCTTGCTATACTATCCACAAACTGTCCCACGTTAGAGAGTGTCAATTTGCATGGGTGTAAGTTTTCTCCTGAGGCATTGTTTGAATTCTTCTGCAATAATCCGAAGTTGAGCTCAGTATGCATGCCCAATTTCAACTCGCCTTCAATTTACAGAGTCTCTGTGGTGGAATGTATGCAGGTTCTTAAAAACTTCAATCATCTTTCTCTACAATCTGATCATCTTGAAGATGCAGTTTTGATAAGACTTGCTGAATTGCGGCCTCCTTTAAAGAGTTTAGTGATTGGTCTTTCTTTCTCGCAAAGGTACACCATGGCCGGATTGTCCTGTTTGTTACCTGCATACAGTGGCGGATCCAGCATTTTTTTTGACTGGGGGCAAAAAAATTTTATTCAGAAGTGATTTTGTCGCAATGGGGCTTTTAGAGGATTTTTTTTGTCGAATTCGCCTATGCAGGATTTGGTACGGGTGAAAAATGAGTTATTGTTAATAAAATTTGATTTTTCTTCTAAATGAGTAACAGTTAACAGTTAATCAATCTGTGTCTCTTGTCTGTGTTGTTTTGTTTACAAATTGTATGTCGTTTTGTTGTTTCATGAATGTGTATTTTGTTTTATTTATGATTTAATATAAATTGTTAGTGTAGTGGGGCAAATTGAATAAATTAGTGGGGGCAAATTGAATAAATCAGTGGGGCATACTCGAAAATTATATTAAAACTAAGGCTATTTTGGTAAAATGACTGGGGGCAGCTGCCCCCCTCCAATACACATGCATCCGCCCCTGCCTACATATCCAAGTCTAGAGAGCCTTGACATTCACCTCCCGCATCGTAAACGTAAAAATTGCAAAACTCATGATGCGGAGCTAAGCATAATTGTGAAGAGACTTCCGAACCTAAAGCAGATAACGGTGTGGTCACGTATTGTTTGTCAAGCGACTTTGTTTTCATTGATAGAAAACTGTCCACTGCTTGAGACTGTACTGCTTATGAGTTATAACCATCACAGTGAAGTATATTGTGATCAAGGCATGGCAAGACCGATAAAGAAATATTACAGCATAAAGTTGATTGCTGCAAATATTTGGTTAAGGTTGATGGTGCAGTCGTACTGCCCAAACATGTGGAAATAATTATGGATTGCGGATAATATTTTTATGTACTTTAACGGGTAGATTTATGCTCTCGGTTCTCTCTAGAACCCTTGAGAAGTTTCCTGGCGACTTCTCATCTTTCTCGGTTAAGCGTGGGGCTCGCCTCCGTCCATCTTTCCCCCTACTCGTCTAGTCTCGTCGACGTCCTTCTGTCGGCTTCGGTCGGCGCGGGATGGTGCTGGGTGGGTAGGAGAGGGGCGGTGGGGGTCGGATATTTTGGTTACTGGATGTAGATATGGGCTGGTGGGGACGGCTGTTCTGATGTGCCGGCGGGTTTAGGTGGTCTCGCCGTGGCGGAGTCCTTGCGAGGGAGAACGGTTCCGGTTGCAGCGTTGGCATTGTGAGGTGCCGTTTTATTCCCTCTCGGACTACTTGGACGGCGACAAATCGGCGGCGACTTTGAATAGGGGTTGTCGGTTTTTGGATTTATAGTTGTGTCTGTACAGGGTGTAGCTTAGGCCGGGACGCCCGGGTGCTGTGTAGCAGTTTTTCGGTGGGTACAACCGGAATTGGAATGGAAGGCTTCGGTAGCCGGAATTTTATAGAAATGTGGCCGAGGCTTCAGTGGAGTTTTGAAGCTTGGTGGTAGAGCCGCTTCGTTCGTTTGGCCACCGTGGCGTGATACGGATTTTGGGCTCTCGCGTGTGAAGACGTTTCAACGTTGAGGGATAACATTGCTTAACACGGATCACGCTGCCATGTTTTCTGTGTTTATTAGTTGTCCTTTCGAAGTTGTTGTACTTTCTTCATATATGTTGTCGTGTCCTTGTCTGTATTTGCCTTGTTCCATCCAGAAAAAAAACTGGTAGATTTATGCTACATTATATTTCACAAGAATTTGTTTCTTTTTGTCTTGGGTTTATCTCTCTTTGACTTTTTATTATCTTAAACATTTTTCTGACAACATGTGCTAGTGGTATCAGTTACATGGGAATTAGCTATTCTTAAAACTTTTGAAACTTCGGAATGGTGCCTTTTAGCAAGCCAGCTTATTACTCCCTCCGTCCCACTTTGTTTGTCCAAAAGGACACTGAGCACGAGAATTAAGAAAAGCAAATAAAGGATAATGAGAGAGGAAAAGTAGAGGAGATTGTATGTGGAGGTGGGTCCCATACAGTAAATAAATGATAATGAGAGAGGAAAAGTGGAGGAAAGTATAATTTTTTTAATAAAAATAATTTTTTGGTAGGAAAGAGATGATTGATTTGATTATTGAGTTATATATATAAAAGGAAAGTGGACAAACATTACTGATGTTGCTTAATTTCTTTGAGGGACAAACATTTCTTTGAATTGGACAAACATAAAGGGGACACCCAAAAAGAAAAGTGGACAAACATTGAGGGACAGAGGGAGTAGTAATTAATTTCTTTGAATTGGCTTTGAGCTTATAGTGAATATGAATGTTACTGATGTTGCTTCTGCTTTTGTTTGCCTGAAAACATTTGATGGCATACAAGCCTTGTCCTGATCATCTCTGGAGCTGTCTTAACATTAACTGTTTGTTACTGTGAAAGACTGGTTAATGTAGATTTGTCACTATTAATTCCATTGAGAAATTAATCAAAAGAGGTAGGCTGGACTGGCCTCCAGAGACAGGAGTTCATAAAGCTATACACAAACTTGAGAACATAGTAATGCAACAGGGGATCTTATTGATCTGCTGAAAGGTCTCCTAATATATGACCCATCCTGAAGGCTGATTGCTTGGGAGATGCCCTTCGTAATTACTAGAATGCAACTTAGGAGGTCCTGAAAAATGAGTGTGATGATTTACCGCAGATTGTGGTAAAAGTATATGCGTGTCTGCTGACTTGTCCAGCCAGTGCTGGAATGTTACTAAGAAATCTTATAGTAAGAATTGTAGATCGAACTCGTACCAAATAAGGTACTATCATAATGGATGAGTTACCCGAAAAAAAAAACAAAACAAAGAGAACAAAAACACAATATGGGTTACGCCTTTTGGTGCCTCAAGAGTCGAGACCTTATCTAAAGGGAAAATCAGACTTCATAATGAGGTCGTAGAGATGAACCAACTGCTTACACCGTTGTAAGAGCTTCAAGGTCTCAGCTGGCATTTTCAAAACAAAAGTATGATCGATGTCTGAGGTTTGTAGTTTCTGAAGCATAATGATGCTGTTTGGAAATGATCTGACCTCAGTCTCTTCAGTCAATAATCAGGGCAAGAGAATCATGATCAAATAATGTGTAGTTACAAAATAAGGTCCATGCCTTCTGATCTAGCGTCTGATACTAAGGATGAGAACTTCCGCAGTAGAGAGGTGAGTGCAATATCTGCCATCTTGTTTTTATCAAGAAGCTGAAATTCATATCCTCTCTCTTTTGATTGCCAGTTAATTAGATATTCTAACCTGCATAAGTTTGTTTCATAGTCAGAACTATATATATTTTTACTCTCATTTTATAAACGAAGGGTTCAAAAAGCCTGAACCATGACGATTACATGAATTGCCCGAGGCGGAAACAAAACCAAAGGATGCTGCATAGGGACAGACCCTACCAATGCTAAACACTCTAAGAAGCTTTGACATTATCACAAGGTGATATCTATCCGTTACAAGAATAATCAACTGCTGTCATTTGAGTATTTAATAAAGTAGTCTGGAAAAAGCCTTTAAGTCCATATTGTGGAGAGAAAAATCAGAAATTAGATACTAATAGAAACCAAAACAAAAAAACTCTATTTAACATTAGATATCATTGCCAACATGGTGTTGACTTGTTGGTTAAGGAGTTCACCTTAAGGTAGTTGGTTAAGGAGTTCACCTTAAGGAGTTCACCTTAAGGTAGTTGGATCCTTGTTGGTTAAGGAGTCCAAACAATCTGTTGAAGAGTCTTACAACAGTGATGATGAAGAACTTACTGATGAATCGATTGCTGAAAGCTACAAGTTGCTCTACGAGAAGTGGCTGACGGTGATTGATATGAACAAGAAACCCAGCGCAACAGTAGCTGAACTGAAGGTTGAAAAGGAAATATTATGGGAGGAAGATGCTGTCCTGGTGGCACAGAAGGTTGAACAATAGGAAGAAATCTCCTCTCTGAAACTTCAGATGAAAGAAATTAAGGATGAGAATAGAATTCTGTTTGAACAAAAAGCAGAACTGCTTGGAGTTGTCTCATCGTTGAGGATACAAATGGAGAAAGATAAAGGCAAACACCCTGAAGGCATGGAAGAGCTGAAGAAAAAGTATGGAGTCCTAAGTCGAGGAGAGGTACGACTACATAAAGTCATTGAATCCTTGAAGTTGCAAATTGAGATGGAGAGGAGTGAGCGTGTGGCACTCGGAGATGAGCTGAACCAGTTCAAGAAATCTCTCAAGATGTTGAACTCTAGAACTATTGACTTGGATTCCATCCTCGCATCCCAAAGAAGATCTGGAAGCAGTAAAGGTCTTGAATTCACAGGGGTAAGCAGTTCAGGAAAGACTGTCTTTGTTAAGGCCAAACAACAGTTGAACAGAGAGTTGAACATGTGTACTATGACTAGTCAGAGGAGGTTCAGCGGAAAATGGAGAAGAGACACAAGAACCTGCTGGCACTACTACAAGAAGGGGCATATCAAACCGAGGTGCCATGAGTTCCTAACTGAGCATAGAAGGGCTACAAAGAACTACTCAAAGGATGAGACAACTATGGAGAGTAAAGCAAAAAGAGGAGGTGTGCTTCATCGCATTCAGCTCATCTAGCAACATGACGAGAGGTCATTGGTATTTCGATAGTCGATGCTCTACTCACATGACAGGTAACCGAAATCATCTCATTCATACTAAACCAGTAGAACATGGTCACTTTATTACGTTTGGAGATGGAGGAAAGGGTCAAGTGACCGGCTGTGGGACATTGAAGGATCCGGGTCTACCTGAACTCAAGGATGTACTTCTTGTTGACGGATTGAAGGCTAATCTCATAAGCATCAGTCAATTGTGTGATGGAGGACACCATGTTATGTTCACCCAGGACGCATGCCGGGTGCTCAACATGAATGGAGAATCATCAATGGTAGGAACCATATCGTCAAATAATTGTTACTTGACAGGCGCTGGTGGAACCGTTTCTGGAACAACATGCCTGATCAGTCATAGCGAGGAGATGAAACTGTGGCATAAACACATGGGTGATCAATCGAGTTTTGACTGATTAATAGCAGTTTTTCACTATAGCTTTGATTCGTTTCCGATAATATTCTGATGTCATTTGACCTCTTACCCTACGTTTCAGGTAGAAAACAAGACCCTCTCAATGTCAAAGCCTAAATATGAAAACACGGGGAAAAACCAAAGATTTGGAGTGAAAAGTGGACAAAAGGCATTCCCGCCGATCGGCTGGGAATTTCCCCTGCACTAGCCGACCGGCTGGATGAATGATCTAGACTTCATGCAATCGACCAATTCCAGCCGACCGACTGAACATCGAGCCGACCGGCTGGATCCTGCTCTTCACAATCAATGCAATCGGTCACTTTCAGTCGACCGGCTGGATCCTGCTCTTCACAATCAATGCAATCGGCCAACTTCAACCGACCGACAGGATTTTCACCTTCAATTTAGCTAGTCGGCTGGGATCTGCTACAGTACCGAAATGTTCCCGAGGCTATAAATAGAAAGAGAGGTTTTTGACCTAGAGGGTTGACATCTTGGGGGAAAATTTCTAGAAGAAGAGATCAAATCAAGGCTATCTAAGAGGATCCAACAAAGTAGAAGTGAAGACAAAAGGGAGACATTAGGATTAACAATCCTACTTCTATCCCTCTTCTATTCTCTTTATTGTTGTTATAAACCCTACTCACACCATGTTGTCTTACATGATGTGTGAGTAGTCCCCTTGTGTTTTGAGGGTTTTGCAACCCTCCTTGGTACTCTATGATCATGTATACACATTGAATATACAATCTATAGTGTTGATTTCATTTTCACTAAGTGCTCTATTCATGACATGTTACCAAGTGTTTAATAAAATGCCTATGTGACATGTTAGTCTTAGAATTTGATCTAAGTATTGAAAATGCATAGTGATGATTTGGATATGGTGGAAATGATCTCATCTAGTGTTATGAGAGTAAATGCATGAATGTGAGGTTAACTAAAGCTTAATGCCTATAGCATTTCTTACCTTGGGAGATGTTCCAAGGATAATAGTGCTATAGAGTGAATCAATATCTTGATTAAGTGAGGTTTTAATTAGGATGGCTTGACTAGGATTAGACTCACGTGATAATTGGTCTATCTTAGTCTAAGCTAGGTTCTAAACCAATTAACACCTATGAATGACTTAACTCTTGTGTACATGATCGTTGGGAAATGCCAAGGAGGGGAGTAACCCCTCGAAACTCTCTTTGAATTGAACAAAAATCCCCTTGAAACTATTTCATTGTTAGTTTTAATTTGGAAACCATCTCATAATCGATTTGAAGGAATAGCTAATTTGAAAACTGGATTCTCCTAGCGCATAATCGAATTGCTCCTTTGGGTTCGACACCGGTCTTACCGGTCAAATACAAATTGTTTTTTACTATACGAAATTCACAATTGTCAAAATGGCACCGTTACCGGGGAGCAATGGTGATGAGTCGTATTTATACGACTCGTCGAGTCAACTAATCCCATTTATTTCGACACTTTTTTATGCGAACAGTTACTTTTTAGTGTTGTTTTGCATCTTAGGTGTTTCGGAAGCTCTAGGAGGAAACACGCATTAAAGACGGCATTTTATACCAAAAACACAATGACAGATCAGACCTTCGGACAGTCGACGGAGTGCTGGGAATGGACCGTTGATCAGAAAAATACGAGCTACATGCCATCATGTATGTGACTCAATTCCCTACAATTCTCTAGTTCACACCAAGTGCATCCGAGGTCATTTGGAGGGTCTAATCGAGAGCCGTAGTCAAAATAGATGCGCAGAATGGATGATCTGTCTCAAAGAGGACCGTGGACACTGTTTACTTTATGAACAGTACCCGCGGACGCTAAAATGAACAGTACCCACGGAGCTAAAATGTACACGGTCCGCAGCGATGATGTCAGCAACGCTTTTTGATGACATCAGCAGGCCGAAACTTAGAAATCAAGCCGAAAATCAGACTTAGAAACCCTACTTTTTGCTATAAATAAGATGTTTTGGGTTAGGGTTTCCATCATCTCATTATAAAAAATTCCCAGCTTTGACGAGAAACGGCTCGAGAGAAGATCAAGCGTTCAACAAGAGAGAAGAGAATTTCTACTTTCATCCAAAAATATTTGTTGTTATTTCCATGGATATGAGTAGCTAATTTTCCAATTCGGTTTTGGGTTTATGTATATTGTGACGAAGTTTTGAGACTCTATACTTAATGCTATTTTATGTTCCACTAGTTCTTATGCTTAATTATTCCGGACTGAATTGTGAAGCTAAGTGGATACTTGCAATGGTAAAACTTAGCCGAGCAATTCAGCCCCTTTATTAGCTGCATGTTTGATACTAAACCGTTAGAACAAGTAGTAGCATTTAAACTTGATATTGCCTGAAACGGATTATGAGGTTTAGGAGAACTAGAAGTCTATAACCTGAAACGGAGTAGATTGTGGTGTAATGCTTGAAACGGCCTACTTTAGGTTATAACCTGAAATGAAGTAACTACACTTAGGAATATGAAATTAGATTATTAGCAGTCAATGATAAACGAGTCACAATAGAAACCCTAAACTGAATGTTTTCTCTGATTGAATTCTCTTTGCATTGTTTTCTCTTATGCTTTCACCACACTTGCTCACAAACCCCATTTCTTTATTGTTTTTAGATACAGCTTCAACAACACCAGCTCCCCTGGGTTCGACTCTGCTTGCCGCTACACTAGTTAATAGCAGGAGAAATTATAAATAATTAAGTTTGACACGTTAGACAACGCGCGTCAAATGGCTAGATTGTCCCTAGGATGAATCATTTAGTACTTCGACTATTCCATGTTTTTCTTTTATTGTTTCGCTACTTGTGATTCTTGAGGTCATTCCACTATCCTCACTTGTCTTGTTTATTTTCCCCTTGTAGGTGCATCTCGTTTATGCCACCTAAGACAAAGAGGCTTACCCAAATTGTAGATAGAGCCTTGAACCAACCCATAAGAGATACCGTCAATCCCCACCACAAGGAGTAAGACAACCATGGCTAAAGGATCCACATCGAACGCTCAAGAACCCATTACTCAAGACATGGGAGATAGAGATAGACTTCCTCCTCCAACTCAACTACATCAAGGCCCTCGCGCTAGAAGGGTCCTTAGAGACTACGCCGCTCCCAATGCTTATGGATACCATTCCCCAATCCTTGTCACCGCGGTGGACAACCGAGACTTCGACTTGAAGACCTCTACAATCCAAATGGTCCAATCTAACCAATTCTCAGGGAGAGACCACGAGGACCCAAACTCGCATTTGACTACATTTCTTGTAGTTTGTAATACCTTCAATATCAATGGATTTTCCGAGGATGCTAAACACTTGAGGTTGTTCCCTTTATCACTAACGGGAATAGCAAGAGATTGGTTAAGGAGCCAAACGCATGATAGTTTCACCACTTGGGAGGAGCTCGCCGTTGCATTCCTCAATAAGAATTTCCCTCCATCCAAGACGGCCTACTATAGGAGTCAAATCACAAATTTTGCACAAATGGATGGAGAGACACTCTATGAGGCTTGGGAGAGATACAAGGAGTATCAAAGGCTTTACCCACATCACAACTTAGATAACCTCCTCGTGTTCCATACCTTCTATCATGGTGTTGATGGTCCCTCGTGGCTTGCACTTGATACCGCTGTGGGAGGAGCTATCATGGATCTTGAACCTCATGAAGGATATGCGGTAATTGAAAAGATCACAAATAACTACTTCATGTGGGGGAGTGAAAGAGGAAACCCAAGAAGGAAGGGAGAAAGACATGAAGTAAAGGCCTAAGCTCAAGTGACTATGATGCCCTAAAGAAGGATTTTGAGAACCTCTCGGATGAAGTATTCAAATTTAAACACCCGGAGAGAGACCACTCAACAAGCCAAGGTTGCGACATTTGTGAAGTCTATGAGCATGAAACCAACTCTTGCCCTTTGGTTCAAAGGGATGGAAATAGATATGGGTATGAAGAAGCAAATTATGTTGGTGGAAACCAAGGTAGAGAGTATGATGCTAGTGCCATTCAAGGCCAAAATTCTCAATCTAATTATACTACGCCAAGGTTTTCCTCGGTTTGGAAGAATCACCCAAATTTCTCATACAGGACTACAAATCCCACTCGTCCCGATTTTGGTCGTAAGCCTACTTCCACTAATCAAGCTTTCCCACCAAAGAATCAATTCCAACCAAGGAACCAATATCAAGAGCAACAATACCAAGATCAAGCTCAAAAGCCCTACCATCAAGTTGACCATCCTCCTCAACCTTCTAATGAACCCTCCAGTGTTGAGGCAATGTTGGCCAAACTCCTTGCTCAAAATGAACAAGCTCGCATTTCTCAAGAAAGAAAAAGTAGGGACATCCAAGCTCAATTAATGGACATGCAAACCAAGTTTGAAAGGTTGGATACCCACGCCAAGATGCTTGAGAACCAAATAGCTCAACAAGCCGAGTCCTCTACAAGAGCACAAGGGAAGTTACCGGCTCGACCTGAACAAGGGCAAATGGAGCATTGTAATGCGGTTACACTAAGGAGTGGCAAAGAGCTAGATGATGAGCAACCAAAGAAAAAGAAAGTTTCTTTTGATCTTGGAGGCCAAGCTAGTGCCGAAATTGAAGAGTTAGACGAAGAGGTCCCTAATCCTTAAAACCAAAAGGAGAAAGAAGTGGAAAAAGTGAAAGATGAACTAAAGCCATACACCCCTCCTATACCCTTCCCACAAAGGCTAAAGAAGAAGAACAATGGCAAGCAATTCTCTAAGTTTGCCGAGATGATGAGGAAGCTCTATGTCACGATGCCCTTCACCGAGGTAATCAGTCAAGCCCCATCTTATGCGAGGTTTCTAAAAGATGTTATCACTTGCAGGAGGATGATTGAAGACGTTGACATGGTGTCCCTTAACGGAGAATGTGGTGCCATACTCCAACCACGCATGCCACCCAAACTTGAGGATCTCGGTAGTTTCTCCATCTCATGCTATATAAATGATGTCAAATTGAACGTGCCATGTGTGATTTGGGTGCTAGCATATCTTTAATGCCGTATTCCTTGTGTAAAAAATTGAACTTGGGTGAGCCTAGGCCCATGATGGACCATAATTGTATGAATCATAAACACAGTTAAACCCACCAAATTAGACTCTTTGTCTATTTAACTTTTGCTTGTTAGTTCCGATATTTATCTACAGGGTATTTTGAAGTCTAGAGAGAATACAGGCTAAGGAGGAGTTTTAAGGCTGAAAATGAATTACGAGTCATTCCAGGACACGACCAAATTCCAACTTTCAAGAACCTACTTGGAATCACTCAAATATGCTAGAACAGTCGGCATTTGGACAGGAACGCAATGCAAAGGCACCGAGCCCGGTAAAGGCCAAACAAGGGCAATTTCATCCAATTTGGGATTTCAACCATGTTCGGGGAATAATTTGGCTTAACTTCCTTCTTGAGATCATCTTAGAATGACATTTTCATTCAGAATACACTCTTTAAAATCCAAGAAGCTCCGGCCAAAGCTCCGGTCAGATCCAGACAAATTCCGGCAACTCCGGCGAACTCCGGCCAATCTCCGGCCAACCTCCAACCTAGCTCCGTCCAAGCCACGTGGCACCACTCAGTTGGCTGTAGGTGGCGCAGCCATGTGCAAGGAGGTGGAGAAGGAAACTTAGCCTCCAAGTCTTTTGGGATATTTTCAAGTCCAAACTTAGTCCCCAAGTCTTCTCTTCTTCTTATCCAATTGGGATATTTCATCCCCAAAACTTAGCTCCCAAGTATCCATTTCCCTATAAATAGAGGCCATGCCCTCATGTAAAAATCATCCCACAATCCCATCTCATTCCAACATCTCATACCACAAGTTAGTGAGAGAAGCTCTCACTTCTCTCTAGAGTTTGGGCACTAATCTTGTAATCACTTTACTTGGAATCAAAGCTTGATCTTTAGCACTTTCAACGGTTTTTGTAAGTACTCTTTTCTTTACTTTACTATCTTTTTAATTCAGCAACTTTACTTTCCTGTCTTTTACTTTCAAAAACTTTACTTTCCTGTCTTTCAAAACTGCAATTTTACTTTCCTTGTCTTTACTTTCAAAACTTTACTTTCCTGTCTTTCAAAACTGCAATTTTACTTTCCTTGTTTTTACTTTCAAACCTTTACTTTTCTTGTCTTTTAAAACCTTTACTTTTCAAGTACTTAGCTATGGTATCCTCTTCCATGGATAACCGTAGCTAAACCCTTCATTCGGTTGAAGGGGTGTACTTGTTTCATAAAATGTTTTAGACCTTTTTCTTAATGTCTCTTTGTGTTCAACTTGTTCTAAGTCCCATATATTAGGTCAGAACTTCATTGGTAGAGTGGATGCTCGGAAGAGCAAAGCTCTACCATAAACTCGTGACCTCCGTGGATAAGTGGAGGCTCGGAAGAGCACAGCTTATCTGTGGAGATCAACCTCTTTCAAAAACCATTTGATTTATCAGGAATGATGGTCAACTGGATACACATATTAGAACAAGAGTTCTACGTCTTGCAAAAGACTAGACGGTGTGGCAAGTCTTGTGCTAGGAATAGCCTCGATTCACTTTTGAACACTTAGTATGGTCATTAGCGGTCAATGATAAACAGATTATGATACAAGGCCCCCGAAACCGAATGCTTTCATTAGATTAAAAACACCACCTGCATTTACTTCCTTAGTATAAACTGCCTTATCAACTGCTCACCTCCCGGAAGACTTGCTAATCACGCAACAACCACTGTAAGTCTTCTTCCTTTTATTTTCAGTAATTACTTTTCTGTCATTTACTTTTCCGCAATAAAAATCAAAACCAACAAAAAAACACTTACTTTTCCGCACTAAAACCTCAATCAACCTAAAACACGCTCCCTCCCTGTACGATCCCTCAAAGAACAACTTATCCCCCTAATTCCCTTGGGTTAGACCCCTACTTACCACTTGCTACCCAGTAGTAAAGTCGCGAGTAGCGGACTATAAATTTATTCTTGCCTTAGCACACGACGACTGTGCTCTGTCAAAATTGGCGCCGTTGCCGGGGAATTAGTTACGTAATCGGATAAGTTCTTTGAATCAATACTCGCTTCAAAACAACCATGTCTCGCGAAGGAAGCCACCATAATTACCAGGATGACGACGAGATAAACCTATACGACCAAAATGCAGCTGGTCCAGTGCAACAACCCCCTAGATATCCACCACCCCCTCAACCTCGACAAATGCCAAGACAAGAACCTGTCTACAATAACTACTATAGGGATGTCAACTACCGTGCACCTAATTTGGGAGAACTCAATGCCCCAGAATTTGAAACGCAGCCGTGGTGCATTCGCCAGGGCCCTGAACTAGAAAACATTGCCGTCGACATGTCCGTGGTCCACAATTTGCCAAAGTTCTCAGGAACTAATGGAGAATCAACAATGACTCATCTCCAGCGCTTACATGGTATTTGCCAAAACTTAAAACCGAATGGCGTAAATATAGACGACTTCAAGTTAAAGGCGTTCTATTTTTCCCTCATTGACTCGGCAAATGACTGGTTCCTTTCATTGCCTTCGGGAAGCATCAGAACATGGGTTCAGATGCAAAGGAAATTCATGGACAAATACAACCTAGCAACAAGAGCGATGCAAGTAAGAAGGCAACTGCAGGACATAAGGCAGGGACCTAATGAAACCATGTACGACTACCTGGAGAAATTCAACCACCTGGAGAGAAGCTGCTGCACTCTTGGACTACCCGAGAAGCTCATCATCGAGTACCTAATTAATGGACTAACTGAGTTAGACAAAATGCTCCTGGATGCCTCAGCTGGAGGATCCATGATGAATCTATCATTAAGTGGCATAAGGGATCTCATCACCAACGTTGTTGAAAATGCTCGGTTTAGAAAGGAGACTACTCGTCAAGATGAATTCTTCCAAACAAAAAACGTATCACAAGCCGAGACATCAGTAAACTCCATGCCAGAAGAGATGAGACAAATGAAGGAAATGATGATGCAATTCCTACGAATGCAGACAGTTCAAGTAAGACCTTGCGAGTTTTGTGGCTCTACGGACCACAAGACTGATGCATGCCCAACTTTGATCGAAGTCAACCCGGTGGAGGCCAATGCAGTGGGAGGATACCAAGGGAACAACAATAAAGCCGTACCCCAACCAGCTCAGGTGCTCTACCAACCTCCCCATAAGCAGTACAACCAGAACGCCCCACCAACGAGCCAGTATCAACAAAGGGGACCAAACCAGTACCCGATGGGCCAATATCAACAGAAGGCTCCAAATCAATATCAGGCAGGCCCGAGTAATCAGCAAGGACCAAACAAGTGGCTGGAGGACATGATGAAGGAACTCTCGAGTACTGTGCAGCAATCCTCGAGTGCTGTGCAGCAATTGAAGGGTACTGTGCAACAATCCTCGAGTACTGTGCAGTAATTGCCGGGCTCTGTGCAGCGGTTGAGTACTACTGTGTATCAAAACCAGGCGAAAAATGATGGAGCAATAGCCGACCTGAAAAAACAAATGTCTCAGCTTGCCACCTCAATATTCGAGCGAAATAATGAGCCAGGTCAACTTCCTTCACAAACCATTCAAAACCCGAAGGAAAATGTTAATGCCGTGACCCTAAGGAGTGGGAGAAAGCTTGCCGTCGAACCCATGGACCAAGCGGAGGACAAAAGCCCAAGGTTGTCCAGAGAAGAACAAATGAAGCCCGAGACTCGCGGAACTCTTGAGCAGGATGCGGCCGAGAAAATTGGGGATGCACCTGAGGAACACAGGCCTAGCCTGGTTCCACCATCCGAAGAACAAAGGCCACACCCGGTGCCCAGAACCGATACCTCCAAGATCCGCGCCGCGCTTCCATTTCCAGTACTAGCCCGAGTACCAAAACAACATGTCATGGATGAGGACGTGTTCAAATTATTCAGCAAAGTCGAAATCAACATCCCCCTCTTAGAAGCCATCAAACAAATCCCTCGATATGCTAAGTTTCTAAAGGAACTTTGCACCAACCGGAGGAGGAGCAATAGCAATGATCAAGAACTAATGAGAAGGGATGTATCGGCTGTCATGCAACGAAAGGTGCCCCCCCAAATGCGGAGATCCGAGAACTTACACCATTCCATGCACAATTGGCAACATCCGTATCGAGAACTGCATGATAGACCTTGGAGCATCAATCAACGTCTTGCCCTTCTCTATCTACTCATGCCTTAGGATCGGGCCGCTCGAACCCACCAGTCTCACTATTCAACTGGCAGACCGGTCGTGCAAACAGCCCGAGGGCAAAATTGAAGACGTTTTGGTCCAAGTAGGAGAATTGGTGTTTCCCGTAGACTTCTACGTCCTTAAAATGGAGAATAGTGGGCCAACAGACCATGCTCCTATCCTTCTCGGTCGACCATTTCTTAAAACCTCAAAAATGAAAATAGACTGCGGGAGTGGGATGCTATCAATGGAATTAGAAGGAGAGGTTTTCTGCTTTGACATGTTCAGAGCAATGAAGCATCCCATGGAGTTCGAGGAAGTGCACGCTCTCGACGCTTTGGACGACCTAGTCTAAGAAGTTCAATCAGAACCAAGAGCGGATCCCTTAGAACTCATACTCAATGGAGCCGAGAGCTCTTATGACTTGGCCAAAGGCCTGCATGAAACACTAGCCCACTTAACAATCTCGGAGCCTCTCACACCAGGATATGAAGTCAACGAGGTAAAATTATTCAAATCAAATACCTTTTTACCCTCGGTGATGCAAGCTCCCAAAATAGAATTGAAGCCCCTGCCCGTGCATCTGAAATACGCATTCCTAGGGGAAAATAACACGCTCCCGATAATCATAAAGAGTGGCCTAGAAACAGACCAGGAGCGTCGTTTGATAAAAGTGATGAGACAACATAAATTGGCTATTGGATGGACTCTAGCCGACTTGAGAGAAGTCAACCCAGCAGTTTGCATGCATCGCATCTTACTCGAGGATGGAGCTAAGCCGTCAAGAGAACCTCAGCGACGACTCAATCCAATCATGATGGAAATCGTCCAGAAGGAAATACAGAAGCTCCTGGATGCAGATGTAATTTATCCAATATTGGATAGCCAGTGGGTGAGTCCAGTCCACATAGTCCCGAAGAAAACTGGAATCACAATCAAGGAAGATGCCAAAGGAAAAATGGTGACAACAAGGGTCAAGAACGGCTGGAGAATGTGCATCGACTACAGAAAATTGAACGCCGTCACAAGAAAGGACCATTTCCCTCTGCCATTCATCGATCAAATGTTAGACCGACTGGCAGGCAAACCGTACTTTTGCTTTCTAGACGGATTCTCAGTCTACAACCAGATTCCCATAGCGCCTGAGGACCAAGAGAAGACCACATTCACCTGCCCATTCGGCACATTTGCTTTCAGAAGAATGTCGTTCGGTCTATGTAATGCTCCGGGAACTTTCCAAAGAGTGGTAACCAGCATTTTCTCAGATATGATCGGGATATTTATCAAAGTCTTCATGGACGACTTCACCATCTATGGCGATACATTCAACGCTTGCCTAGACAACTTAAGCACGGTTCTGGCACGATGTGTCTCGATGAACCTTGTGCTCAACTATGAGAAGTGCCACTTCATGGTAACTCATGGAGTAGTCTTAGGGCACGTCGTCTCACAAGAAGGCATAGAGGTGGATAAATCTAAGATAGACCTGATCATGACTTTACCATACCCCTCCACTGTCCGAGACATCCAATCCTTCCTTGGGCATGCGGGATTTTACCGACAGTTCATCAAGGACTTCTCCAAAAAGGCTTTGCCTCTATCCACTCTCCTCCAAAAAGAAGTCCCTTTTGAATTCACCAATACATGCAAGGAAGCCTTCAATGAGCTCAAAAAGGCCCTCACTAGCACCCCCGTCATCCAAACTCCGGATTGGAAAAAACCTTTTGAAATCATGTGCGACGCAAGCGACTTTGCTGTGGGGGCAGTTCTCAGCCAAAAAATTGATAAGAAGGCGGGAGTGATCTACTATGCCTCAAGAACCCTAGATCCTGCCCAACGAAACTACTCCACCACCGAGAAGGAACTCTTGGCAGTGGTATTCGCTCTGGAAAAATTTAGATCCTATTTGCTTGGAGCAAAAGTGATAGTTTATTCTGACCATGCTGCCATCCGTTACCTAATGAAGAAAAAGGAGGTCAAACCAAGGCTCATTTGGTGGATCTTGCTACTGCAAGAATTTGATATGGAGATAAGGGACAAAAAGGGGATTGAGAATACTGTGGCAGACCATCTAAGCAGGATTGTCCGGGAGGAAGAAGAAGGGCACATAACCGAGTCATTTCCAGACGAGCACCTATACGCCGTCTCAACCAAGGTGCCGTGGTATGCCTCAATCGTCAACTACCTTGTAGGAGGTACATTTCCTCCTTCTTTTACTAAAGCACAATGCATGAAACTTAGGCATGATGCTAAACATTACTTATGGGATGATCCTTATTTGTGGAAAATAGGAGCAGATCAAATACTTAGGAGATGCATCCCCGATAATGAAATAGCTTCTGTTATTAGCTTTTGCCATGAGTTTGCATGTGGAGGACACTTCGGGCCTAGGAGAACCGCTAGAAAAATCCTAGATAGCGGCTTTTTCTGGCCAAGTATATTTAGAGATGCATATGAAAAGTGTCAAAAGTGCGATAGGTGTCAAAGGGTAGGAAATGTGTCAGCTAGAAATGAGATGCCTCAAGTACCTATAATGGTCAACGATGTTTTTGACATTTGGGGCATTGATTTTATGGGACCATTCCCAGTTTCATGCGGGTATACTTACATTTTAGTTGCTGTAGATTATGTGTCAAAATGGGTAGAAGCCAAGGCCACAAGGTGCGACGATGCAAAGACTGTCATAGAATTTTTGCGCACTAACCTGTTTTGTAGGTACGGAGTACCCAAGGCCATAATCAGCGACCAAGGAACTCATTTCTGCAACCGCATGATGGCTTCCACCTTAAAACACTACCATGTCCACCACCGGACGTCCACGACATATCACCCTCAAAGCAATGGTCAAGCGGAGATCTCCAACCGCGAAATCAAGAGTATTCTAGAAAAGATGGTGAAGCCGGCAAGGAAAGATTGGAGTCAAAGGCTGGATGAAGCTCTTTGGGCTTATCGGACGGCATACAAGACGCCAATTGGGACCTCTCCATTTAGACTTGTTTATGGAAAAGTGATGGACCAAAATTATACGAATCAAAAACACAGTAAAACCCACCAAATTAGACTGTTGGTCTATTTAACTTCTACTTGTTAGTCCCGATATATTTCTACAGGGTATTTTGGCACTTAGAGAGAAAACACGCTGAGGAGTTTTTAAGCGGAAAATGAAGAACGAGTCATTCTAGGTCACGACCATGCTACACTCAAAATTAGCCTTAACATCCTTCATGGAACCGACTTGGAATCACTCAAATATTCTAGAACCGTCGGCAAATGGACAAGAACGCAAGGAAAAAGCACCGAGCCCGGTAAAGGCCAAACAAGGGCAATTTCATCGGATTTGAGATTTCGACCATGTTCCAAGCGGAATTTGGCTTAGGTTCCTTCTTGAGATCATCTTAGAATGACATTTTCATTCAAAATACACTCTCCAAAATCCAAGAAACTCCGGCCAAAGCTCCGGTCAGATCCGGTCAAACCGATGACTTTTGTGAAGATCACAAGCTTCTAGAAGGGATGCTCCTCCTCACATGGGCGGCTCTTTCCTCACATGGTGGCTCCTCCACTCTCCTCCCTCCAAGTGGAGGCTCCTCCTCCTCTCCTCCCAAAGCCGCCGGCGGCTTTTGCTCCTCCATGGAGAAGTTGCCATGTGGTGGCTCCTCCACCACATCTTCATCTCCTCCTCCTCCACCCTTGGATGCTCCTCCACTTGCCACCATCTTGGCCCTCCATCCTCCTCCCCTTTAGCTATAAATAGAAGTGCTCCTCCTCATTTGTAATACACCCCAAAATGTGGAGAGCTTCTCTCTCTACAAAATCTCTCTAAATCTCTCTAGTTTTTGTGGGCACAATTATGTAATATTACTTTGGAATAAAGAATCCCTTGGCGCTTCAACGGTTGTAAGTATCTCTTAGTATTTATTTATTTAACTGTTGTCTTTAATTCCTTAGTTATAATGTTTAGCGTGATGAATAGTAGCTAAACTAGTAGTTCGGTAGAAGGGGCGTACTTGTATTATAAATGTTTTAGACTTTACTCTTAGTATACCTTTGTATTCGATACTTGTTCTATGTGCCATATACAAAGTCAGAACGTCCATGGTTGAGGGGACGCTTGGAATGGCAAAGCTCACCATGGGGGTTCGTAAACTTGTACTGATAAGTGGATGCTTGGAATGGCTAAGCTTATTTGAGAAGTTTGACTCATCTTAAACACCATCTGGTTTGATCGGAAATGACGGATCAGATGGATGCACTTACGGCTAAGATACTTCGAAAGGAGGAATTAGTTTTGCTTAGAACAAGTGTTTTAAATGGTGTTGCAAGTCTTGCGCTAGAAATAGCCTCGATTCATCGTTTGAATACTTAGCATGATCATATCTTGCGCTAGAAATAGCCTCAATTCATCTTTGAACACTTGGTATGATCATTAGCGGTCAATGATAAACAAATATAATACAAGGCCCCTGAAACCGAACATTTCTCTTAATTATTAAATCTGTAATTTACTTTCAGTATTAAAACCAACCAACCAATCAAACAATCATATAGCTGGTAGCTTTAAAACCAACCAACCAACCTAAAACACGCTCTCTCGCTGGATAAACCCCCCAAAGAACAACTAATCCACACTGACTCCCTTGGGTTCGACCCCATACTTACCAAGTACTACCCAGTAGTATAGTTGCGAGTAGCGGACTATTATAAATTTATTTGCACATTTGCTGTGACGACAAGCATCTGTCAAATTGGCGCCGTTGCCGGGGAATCAGCCATCGGATAAAGTTCTTTGAATCGTTACGCGTTTCAAAACAACCATGTCTCGCGAAGAAAGTCACCATGACTACCAGGATGACGAAGAAATAAACCTGTACGATCAAAATGATGAGGTACCGTTCCCATTCGTCGACGACCCGGAACAACTCATCAGAAACAGAAGAGCTCGTGATAGGGAAGCAGTCAGAAGAAACCAAGAATTACCCGAGGACCAAAATGCAGCTGGTCCAGTACAACCTCCTATCCATCCCCCACGACCACAACCTCAACCTCGATACATGCCAAGAAGAGAACCCACTTTCGACGACTACTACGGGGACAACTACTACCGTGAACCAACTATGGGAGAGTTAAATGCCCCTAATTTCGAGACACAGCCGTGGTGCATCTATGAGAACCCTGCATTAGAAAATATAACCATCAACGCATCAGTGGCACACAGCCTGCCAAAATTCTCAGGATCTCAAGGAGAATCTGCCGCAACTCACCTCCAACGCCTACATGGCATTTTCCAGAATCTAAAGCCCAATCGAGTAAATATGGACGACTTCAAGTTAAAGGCGTTCTATTTTTCCCTCATAGACTCGGCAAGCGAATGGTTCCTTTCATTGCCTTCCGGAAGCATTAGAATATGGGCTCAGATGCAGAAGAAATTCTTAGACAAATACTATCCGGCTGGAAGAGCAATACAAGTAAGGAAGCAACTACAGGAAATCAAACAAGGTCCCAATGAAACCATGTACGATTACCTGAAAAAGTTCAATCACCTAGAAAGGAGCTGCTGTACCCTTGGACTGACCGAGAAACTCGTCATCGAGTACCTCATTGATGGATTAAGACCATTAGACAAAATGCTCTTGGATGCCTCAGCGGGAGGGTCCATGCTGAATCTATCATTAAGTGGCATCAGAAATCTCATCGCCAACGTTGCTGAAAATGCTCAATTTAGAGAAGAGACCACTCGCCAAGATGAATTCTCTCGATCAAAAAGAGTAGCACAAAGCGAGGCATCAGTAAACTCCATAACTGAAGACATGAAACAGTTAAAGGAGATGATGACTGAGATCATACGTAGACAGCCAGTTACGGTAAAACCTTGCGAGTTCTGTGGTTCTACAGACCACAAAACGGACGCATGCCCAACATTGATAGAAGAAGAACCGGCTGACGTAAATATAGTGGGAGGATATCAAGGATACAACAACGACAGAGCTGGACAAAATAGACAGTACGGTCAAACATCCAACCCAGGCTGGCGTAACCACAACAGCTATCTTCAGACGAAGACACAACCAGCTGTCCCTCAACTAGCGCAGTCATTCTACCAACCACCCCACCGACAATATCACCAGAACACTCCATCGGCAGGCCAATATCACCAAAAAGGGCCAAATCAGTACCAAGCCAGACCGAGCAATCAGCAGGAACCAAGCAAGTCGCTCAATGACACAATGAAGGAGCTCACGGGAAACATTAATCAATTGGGTACTTCACTACACTAGTACCAGGCAAAAACTGACGGTGCAATTTCAGAATTGACCAAACAAATGTCCCAGCTCGCCACCGCAATGTCAACACTCTTTACTGAACCTGGCAAACTTCCTTCACAGACCATCCAAAATCCTAAGGCGAACATAAGCATGATAAGGAGGTCAAACATGAAGGTTACTCTAGGAGAAGTAGCACGGTCCCCAACCTACAGACTTACAAACAATCATTTCAATCGTAGGAGTCGACCTGGTTGGAATCAAGAAGAAGACCGACCCAATGATGGCAAAACATGGGTTACGCATGCTGACAATGGACGGTACGCATTTACTGTTTGCATAACACCGCCGCTGATCACACACTTTGACATACCAGCATCTGGTTGGGACTCCCCAAATAATATTATTGCTTCGAAGCAAAATATTAAAGAGTCCGAGTATGCAAATTCTAAGCCAGGGAGTGGGCAGAATAGTTCGACAATAGAAAGAGCCCTCACTTCAGATCATGAGCCACAATCGGAAAGAAATAAAGACCCTGGGGCCTTTACAATCACCTGTGGTATTGGTGAAACCCAGATCCGTAAATGCTTAGTCGATCTTGGGGCTGCTGTCAACGCCATGCCTTCCTCCTTGTATTACCTACTAGGACTTGGTCCGTTGAAACCACCATGATCAAATATCGAGCTAGGAGATAAATCATGCATCCGCCCGGTTGGAGAACTGGAAGATGTAATACTCCATGTGGGAGAACTTGTCGTTGCTGCAGACTTCTATGTAATACCAATAGAAGAAACCTGCGAAGACGACCCACCAACAATAATATTGGGACGACCATTCCTCTACGCCACTAAAGCAAGAATCGATGTGGGCAAGGGGTCATTATCACTTAAGTTCGGCGGCAAAATTGCACACTTCTACATTAATAAGAGCCGCCCGGACACGAAGATACCGCCAGACATAACACCTATCTCAGATCACGGTGCACAGTTTTCTGACCTGTCATTAGGGACCAAAAAAGTATCAAGACCATCAGCTATGGTCAAAGGTCTCCCGCCTTCTCAGAAACAATGGAAAGAGAAAACACCAAAACCATGGAGCTCTTACTCCAGCAAGAAGTCAGGAAGAAGCAACACTGGAACGGTGGCAAAGTTCGACCTCAGCCACCCATGGAACCCAAACCAATGAACCACAAACGAGGTATCGTCGAGCCAACGACGTTAAACAAGTGCACTGGTCGGGAGGTAACTGACAGAACCGCTCGTCGTCGAAGCGATTTGTACAAATAAATTTATAATAGTCCACTACTTGCGACTATACTACTGGGTAGTACTTGGTAAGTAGGGGTCGAACCCAAGGGAATCAGGGGAATAGATGTCTTTGAGGGGGTTGTTTAGCGAGAGAGCGTGTTTTAGGTTGGTTGGTTGGTTTTAAAGCTACCAGCTATTTTGATTGATTGATTGGTTGGTTGGTTGATTTTAATACTGGAAAGTAAATTACTATTTTAATGATTAAGAGAAATGTTCGGTTTCAGGGGCCTTGTATTATATTTGTTTATCATTGACCGCTAATGATCATACCAAGTGTTCAAAGATGAATTGAGGCTATTTCTAGCGCAAGATATGATCATGCTAAGTATTCAAACGGTGAATCGAGGCTAGTTACAGCTCAAGACTTGCAACACCGGTTTAAAACAACACCTGTTCTATTTTAGTCTAGCGCCAATACCCAAAGGTATGCTAGCCTGTGTGCATCCACCTGATCTCACAGTTACGCTCGACCAGATGGGCTTTAGGATGAGTCGAACTCCTCAGATAGCTTTGCTTGTTACAGCTTCCGCTACCTGAGTATGATCACGAATTCCCACGGAAGAGCTTTTTGCTTGTCAGGCACTCAACCTTAGAAACTCTGACTATATATGGCACATAGAACAAGTTTTGAATACAAAGGTATACTAAGAGTAAAGTCTAAAACATTTATAATACAAGTACGCCCCTTAGACCGAACTACTAGTTTAGCTACTATTCATCGCGCTAAACATTATTACTAAGGAAATAAAGACAACAGTTAAATAAATAAATACTAAGAGATACTTACAACCGTTGAAGCGCCAAGGGAGCTATCCTTTATTTCCAAAGCAAGATTACAACTTATAAGTATTACAACTTCTAGAGAGAGAAGTGAATTGAGATTTTGGGGTGTTTTACAAATGAGGTTTGGCTTGGTATTTATAGCCAAAGGGAGGAGAAATGGATGGATGAGATGGAAGCACATGTATTTTGATCCAAGGGAGGAGAAGGAGGAGCTTGTGGAGGAGACAAGTGGCGCAAGGAGGAGGAGCCGGCGGCTTTTGGTGGAGGAGGGTGGCGCCGCCGGTTGCCGGTCACCCAAGGGGGAGGAGCTCCTCCCTTGCCCACCTCCTTGAATGGTGGCCGGTCATCTTTGCCCAATGTGTGATTTTGTACAGTTTTGTGCAGTCTTTTCACAAAACTGTCAATATGCTTCTTCCCCGAGCTGTCTTGACTCCACTCCTGATTCCTCTGATTAATTTGTTCTGGTCAATTCAACGTCAGGATCCTTGATATCTCTTCAGTCGGCATATGATCTTGACCTTGGATTGACTCTTGTTATCTTTTCAGCTTAAAATCCTCTCCTTAGCGTGTTTTCACTTCAGTCTCTAAAATGCCCTGTGAAAATATATCGGGACTAACACGTAGACGTTAGATAGACAAACAGTCTAATTAAGGGGGTTTTACTGTGTTTTTGACTCGTATAACTTTGGTCCATCAGTAACCCGACACTATCTTACTTTCTGCACTTTATTTTCTGTCATTTAGTTTTTTCAATAAGTTGCTCTCACCCACTTGGTGCATAGAAGAAATGACTATTCAGGAATCGAACTTGGGTGCAACATTAGGCCAGATAGGGCTACGCTCAGAGTTCAAGGCCCCAGCCGAACTCCCTCGATTATCCAGCCTCGAGCCATGTCGTTCACTCGACACCTTAAAGGGAGTTCTGTCTTTCCTTTTAATATCATTTTCTTCTCATATAATATCTGCTTGCATGGCTTTTGAACTAAGTTTTGCTGAAAAGCACGACTTCGTTCGAAAGTGTGGGGTGAGAACCACCTGTATATATTAGTTAATAAATAATATCTTTTTGAAAATATGAACTTAAGAATGTGAAAAAGATAAATCATAATTCATGCATTAACCTTGTGAAAATTCAACTGTTTAAAAACTTAGAATGTAACTTTCCATTTGTCCTTTGTGCTGAGATAACTAGGGATGTGGAGTTGATATAAACTGCCCTAGAGAGGCTTGGCAAGCAATCAAAGGATCAGATCAAACTATATGGTTTTCGAAGTCAGTGGAGGCTGCACTTCGGGTTTTCAGTAAATAATTGAAGTCAACTCCGCCAAAAAGCATCTATGCAAAGCCGAGGACGGGAATCAGACCGTCCTATCTCTAGTCAAAATAGCCGAGAAAATAGATGAGCGACCCTCATCTTGACCCGCGCAAAACGACAAAGACGAGAGGAGCGGGGAGGTATTTCCATAGGCTTGCGGGCGATGATTGGACCTCCCAAAAAGGCTTGAGAAAATGGACTAGCAGTCACAAAAAGGCAAAAAGCTCAATGAAGCAAATCAAGAGGCCAAAGGCCCAAAATTGTGAAGGTTTTAACCGAACAAAAGTGAAGAACTCAAAGCGTCAAATCAAAGGCCAAAGGCCAATTCACTACAAAAAGCAGTCCCTCGCCAAAAGAAAATCAAAGTACTCAAACCAGTGAAACCCGAACCGAATCACGTGCTAGAGAAAGCTACAAGAGAACCATATAGTAAGAGACGATCCCGAGGTTGCAGTCCAGGAGCCAAAATAGGGCTATCTCTCGAGACATCCAATATAATTTGCATCTCAGCACGGAGGTACAAGCATTAAGTTTCTTCTATTTATTTACACAGTTTAATTTGGTAATAAGTAGTAATGCATGAGTTAGGATAAATCTAGTTCATAGTCTCACTTTCATATTCAAAGTTTTTACATGGATTGTGTGCACGCCCTTTAATAGCATTGTTCGGGACGAACAACTAAAAGTGTGGGGTGATCTGATGGACCAAAACTATACGAATCAAAAACACAGTAAAACCCACCAAATTAGACTGTTGGTCTATTTAACTTCTACTTGTTAGTCCCGATATATTTCTACAGGGTATTTTGGCACTTAGAGAGAACACACGCTAAGGAGGAGTTTTTAAGCGGAAAATGAAGAACGAGTCATTCTAGGTCACGACCATGCTACACTCAAAATCAGCCTTAACATCCTTCATGGAACCGACTTGGAATCACTCAAATATTCTAGAACCGTCGGCAAATGGACAAGAACGCAAGGCAAAAGCACCGAGCCCGGTAAAGGCCAAACAAGGGCAATTTCATCGGATTTGAGATTTCGACCATGTTCCAAGCGGAATTTGGATTAGGTTCCTTCTTGAGATCATCTTAGAATGACATTTTCATTCAAAATACACTCTCCAAAATCCAAGAAGCTCCGGCCAAAGCTCCGGTCAGATCCGGTCAAACCGATGACTTTTGTGAAGATCACAAGCTTCTAGAAGGGATGCTCCTCCTCACATGGGCGGCTCCTCCCTCACATGGTGGCTCCTCCACTCTCCTCCCTCCAAATGGCGGCTCCTCCTCCTCTCCTCCCAAAGCCGCCGGTGGCTTTGCTCCTCCATGGAGAAGTTGCCATGTGGTGGCTCCTCCACCACATCTTCATCTCCTCCTCCTCCACCCTTGGATGCTCCTCCACTTGCCACCATCTTGGCCCTCCATCCTCCTCCCCTTTAGCTATAAATAGAAGTGCTCCTCCTCATTTGTAATACACCCCAAAATGTGGAGAGCTTCTCTCTCTACAAAATCTCTCTAAATCTCTCTAGCTTTTGTGGGCACAATTATGTAATATTACTTTGGAATAAAGAATCCCTTGACGCTTCAACGGTTGTAATTATCTCTTAGTATTTATTTATTTAACTGTTGTCTTTAATTCCTTAGTTATAATGTTTAGCGCGATGAATAGTAGCTAAACTAGTAGTTCGGTAGAAGGGGCGTACTTGTATTATAAATGTTTTAGACTTTACTCTTAGTATACCTTTGTATTCGATACTTGTTCTATGTGCCATATACAAAGTCAGAACGTCCATGGTTGAGGGGACGCTTGGAATGGCAAAGCTCACCATGGGGGTTCGTAAACTTGTACTGATAAGTGGATGCTTGGAATGGCTAAGCTTATTTGAGAAGTTTGACTCATCTTAAACACCATCTGGTTTGATCGGAAATGACGGACCAGATGGATGCACTTACGGCTAAGATACTTCAAAAGGAGGAATTAGTTTTGCTTAGAACAAGTGTTTTAAATGGTGTTGCAAGTCTTGCGCTAGAAATAGCCTCGATTCATCGTTTGAATACTTAGCATGATCATATCTTGCGCTAGAAATAGCCTCAATTCATCTTTGAACACTTGGTATGATCATTAGCGGTCAATGATAAACAAATATAATACAAGGCCCCTGAAACCGAACATTTCTCTTAATTATTAAATCTGTAATTTACTTTCAGTATTAAAACCAACCAACCAATCAAACAATCATATAGCTGGTAGCTTTAAAACCAACCAACCATCCTAAAACACGCTCTCTCGCTGGATAAACCCCCCCAAAGAACAACTAATCCACACTGACTCCCGTGGGTTCGACCCCTACTTACCAAGTACTACCCAGTAGTATAGTTCGAGTAGCGGACTATTATAAATTTATTTGCACATTTGCTGTGACGACAAGCATCTGTCAAAAAAGCATGCCACCTTCCGGTGGAATTAGAACATAAAGCCTATTGGGCGCTCAAGCAGTGCAATCCAGATTTAAAAGCTGCCGGACTAGATAGGAAGCTTAAGCTATGCGAACTTGAAGAATTGCGGCTTGAGGCCTATGAAGGGCAAACGGACTACAAGGCGCGGACAAAATTATATCATGACAAATTCATCCTCCGGCGCTCATTTGAGGAAGGACAACAAGTACTACTCTTCTCCTCACGGTTGAAGTTTATGCCAGGAAAACTGAAATGAAGATGGACCGGTCCTTATACCGTGACTAAGATATTCAACCATGGGATGCTTGAGTTGGAAAGCATGGAGGATGGAAGACGATTCAATGCGAATGGACAGCAAGTCAAACACTACCATGGCGAGGTCAACTTGACAACAGAAAAATATGACCTAAGTCACCCATGGGATCCGACCTTATGATCCATGATTGAGGTATCGTCGAGCCAACGACGTTAAACAAAGGCACTGGTCGGGAGGTAACCCGACACCTATCTTACTTTCAGTCATTTTATTTTATGTCATTTAGTTTTTGCCTTGTGCCGTTCTCACCTTTCCTGTAAATATTTGCTTGCAATCGACTTTTGAACTAAGTCGTGCTGTGAGGCACGCCTTCGTTCAAAAGTGTGGGGTGAGAACCGCCTTTGCACATAGATAATTATCATGCTTTCTTTTTCCTTTTCCCTTAATATTATCTTTTTGAAAATATGAACTTGAGAATGTGAAAAAGATAGATCTAAATTCATGCATTTACCTTGTGAAAATTCAACTGTTTAAAAACTTAGAATGTAACTTCTCATTTGTCCCTTTGTGCTGAGATAAACAGGGGATGTGGAGTTGATAGAAAATGCCCTAGAGAGGCTTGACAAGCAATCGAAGGATCGAATCTAACTATATGGTTTTCGAAGTCAGTGGAGGCTGCACTTCGGGTTTCAGTGAAGATTGAAGTCATCTCCGCCATGCAGCATTTATGCAAAAAAAGGCGGGACGGGAATCAAACCGTCCTATCTCTAGTCCTTGTAGCCGGGAAAATAGATGAGCGACCCTCATCTTGACCCGTGCGAAACGGCGAGGATGAGAAAGAGCGGGGAGGTATTTCCATATGCTCGCGGGCGATGATTGGATCTCCCGAAAAGGCTTGAGAAAATGGACTAGCAAGCCACAAAAAGGCAAAAGATCAAAGAGCAAATCAAGAGGCCAAAGGCCCAAAATTGTGAAGGTTTTAACCGAACAAAAGTGAAGTACTCAAAGAGTCAAATCAAAGGCCAAAGGCCGATTCACTACAAAAAAGTAGTCCCTCGCCAAAAAAAAGAAAATCAAAAAGGCTCAACTCAATGAAACCCGAACCGAATCACGTGCTAGAGAAAGCTACAAGGAAACCTTATAGTGCGAGTCGATCCCGAGAATGCAGTCCAGGAGCCTGAAAAGGGCTATCTCCCGAAACATCCGAATTAATTTGCATCTCGGCGCAAAGGTACAAGTATCAAGTTTCTTCTAAGTATTTACACGGTTTAGTTTGGTAATAAGTAAGTAATGCATGAATAGGATAAATCTAGTTCATATTCTCACTTTCATATTTAAAAGTTTTTACTTGAATTGTGTGTGTCGCCCTTTAGAAAGCATTGTTCGGGACGAACAACTAAAAGTGTGGGGTGACCTGATGGACCATAATTGTATGAATCATAAACACAGTTAAACCCACCAAATTAGACTCTTTGTCTATTTAACTTTTGTTTGTTAGTTCCGATATTTATCTACAGGGTATTTTGAAGTCTAGAGATCATACAGGCTAAGGAAGAGTTTTAAAGCTGAAAATGAATTACGAGTCATTCCAGGACACGACCAAATTCCAACTTTCAAGATCCGACTTGGAATCACTCAAATATGCTAGAACAGTCGGCATTTGGACAGGAACGCAATGCAAAGGCACCGAGCCCGGTAAAGGCCAAACAAGGGCAATTTCAGCCAATTTGGGATTTCGACCATGTTCGGGGCATAATTTGGCTTAACTTCCTTCTTGAGATCATCTTATAATGACATTTTTATTCAGAATACACTCTCCAAAATCCAAGAAGCTCCGGCCAAAGCTCCGTCAGATTTCGGACAAATTCCGGCAACTCCGGCAAACTCCGGTGAACTCCGGCCAATCTCCGGCCAACCTCCAACCTAGCTCCGGCCAAGCCACGTGGCACCACTCAGCTGGCTGCAGGTGGCGCAGCCATGTGCAAGGAGGTGGAGAAGGAAACTTAGCCTCCAAGTCTTTTGGGATATTTTCAAGTCCAAACTTAGTCCCCAAGTCTTCTCTTCTTCTTATCCAATTGGGATATTTCATCCCCAAAACTTAGCTCCCAAGTATCCATTTCCCTATAAATAGAGGCCATGCCCTCATGTAAAAATCATCCCACAATCCCATCTCATTCCAACATCTCATACCACAAGTTAGTGAGAGAAGCTCTCACTTCTCTCTAGAGTTTGAGCACTAATCTTGTAATCACTTTACTTGGAATCAAAGCTTGATCTTTAGCACTTTCAACGGTTTTTGTAAGTACTCTTTTCTTTACTTTACTGTCTTTTTAATTCAGCAACTTTACTTTCCTGTCTTTTACTTTCAAAAACTTTACTTTCCTGTCTTTCAAAACTGCAATTTTACTTTCCTTGTCTTTACTTTCAAAACTTTACTTTCCTGTCTTTCAAAACTGCAATTTTACTTTCAAATCTTTACTTTTCCTGTCTTTCAAAACCTTTACTTTTCAAGTACTTAGCTATGGTATCCTCTTCCATGGATAACCGTAGCTAAACCCTTCATTCGGTTGAAGGGGTGTACTTGTATCATAAAATGTTTTAGACCTTTTTCTTAATGTCTCTTTGTGTTCAACTTGTTCTAAGTGCCATATATTAGGTCAGAACTTCATTGGTAGAGTGGATGCTCGGAAGAGCAAAGCTCTACCATGAACTCGTGACCTCCGTGGATAAGTGGAGGCTCGGAAGAGCACCGCTTATCTGTGGAGATCAACCTCTTTCAAAAACCATTTGATTTATCAGGAATGATGGTCAACTGGATGCACATATTAGAACAAGAGTTCTACGTCTTGCAAAAGAATAGACGGTGTGGCAAGTCTTGTGCTAGGAATAGCCTCGATTCACTTTTGAAAACTTAGTATGGTCATTAGCGGTCAATGATAAACAGATTATGATACAAGGCCCCCGAAACCAATTGCTTTCCTTAGATTAAAAACACCACCTACATTTACTTCCTTAGTATAAACTACCTTATCAACTGCTCACCTCCCGGAAGACTTGCCAATCACGCAACAACCACTGTAAGTCTTCTTCCTTTTATTTTCAGTATTTACTTTTCTGTCATTTACTGTTCCGCACTAAAAATCAAAACCAACCAAAAAAACACTTACTTTTCCGCACTAAAACCTCAATCAACCTAAAACACGCTCCCTCCCTGTACGATCCCTCAAAGAACAACTTATCCCCATAATTCCCTTGGGTTCGACCCCTACTTACCACTTGCTACCCAGTAGTAAAGTCGCGAGTAGCGGACTATAAATTTATTCTTCCCTTAGCACACGACGACTGTGCTCTGTCAGCCCACACAAATAATTTTAAGACTCGCTGACCACTCCTCAAGATTTCCTAAGGGAGTTCTTAAGGATGTCCCGGTTAGAGTAGGGAATTTCTATATTCCGGGCGATTTTGTTGTGTTGGAGATGGAAGAGGATAATGAAATTCGCATTCTTTTGGGAAGACCTTTCTTCTACACCGCGGGAGCTATATTTGATACTACTAAAGGATCAATTACCATGAGAGTAGGTGATGAGGAAGTTGAATTTAATCTAGCAAAGGCACAAAAAGGTCCTAGTTCTACCATGAGTTGCAATTATCTAGACCTTGTTGATGCCTATGAAGTATATGATGTACCTAACTTGCCTATGTGTGAAATTGACCTTGATTATGAGCTCCCTCAGCGTGTCAATTGTTGGGCTATCTTGGACGACGAAGGTAAAGGAGAAACTCAAAGCGAAAAAGGTAAGGAGTCTTGTTCGGTAGAGTTAAAAAATGAAATTATGTCCCCTGTTCAAGCTTGTGTCCAAGGTACTGTTGCGACAGACCTGGGACTCTTTGCACAACAGTTCAACACACAGAGGTTGAACTCTTATCACAACAGTTCAACAAATAGATAAAGGTAGTAGAGACACACAGACTGATAACCCAGTTCGGCTCCGCCTACTCTGGGAGGTTTCCCACACCCGAAAAGGGACAGCAAATCTTTATAACGAGTATAGGAATTCCACAGGGACTTACACTTACACCTTGTAACAGCCTATCCTCAATACTCCGTCTCTCAGATTTGCAACCGAGGTTCACCGCAGTTCCCCTCGATCCCCTTCGTTCAGAACCTACAGTCTGAACGTTCTCGGCCTTCTCCAGAAGCTCGGATGCTTTCTCTCGAAAGCTTGTTTACCTTCATTGTGTGCGGCAGTTGATACGCTTCAGGCAGTCTGTGTTGCACTTGAGCAAACTGCACTTGCACCGGTGTATTCTCAATGAGGAAACACAACCGGCCGTCGCTTTCTTCTTCTCCAATCAGCAGGATATGCTCGTGTATATTTGATCTTTGAAAGCGATGCGAATTAGGTTGCCCTTGCATTGTATTTATATGCTCGAACGAAACCCTAATTCGCACAAGATAATCCCATTAAATATTTAGGAAATATTCCTAGATATTTGATGAATATCTTTTAAATTGGTTGGAAGATAATCCGAAGTCTTCTTGCCCAAATAAGCTTGCCGCTTTGATGTAGATATTCATTCGAATATCTACTACTCGAATAAGTCGTTGGGCGTCATCATATTGACGAGATCTTCGTAGTCCAATATCTTCCGGGAATATCCTTGCGGCTTGATCACGCTGTACAGGAGTACCAGGATATTGTTCGAACTCCCCCTGAACACCTGCTCGGACTGTCTAAGCTACGTTTTGCCAAATACATGCCACTTAAGGGAACATCAATCTCCCCCTTGGCATTTTGGCAAAACCAGATCTACTAGATAACTAGGTCTATCTAACTATCTAGACAGTAGACAACTTTGAGGGAAACAAGAATTGTCTCCTCCAAAATACTCCCCCTTTTTGCCACAAACTGGCAAGGGGTGCGATCCGAGTTCGAACAGACAATCAAAATGTGCCAGAACAAGCACTAAGAACGATAGTTTTAAACAAAAAGTTCAGAGGGTTCAGTTTGTCAATGGACCTTTAATCAGAAGCTTCTTCAACGGAATCATCTTCAGAGACTGTTGCTTCTGATTCATCATCGCTGGGATAGCTAAGGGCTCGAGCGAGCCTGTTGATCCGACGGCGTTGTTCCTTGTCCGCAGCAATGTTAGCCTGGAGGTCCTTCAGCAGCTTGCTCCTCTCATCCACGCCCATTCTGGCTCCCCCTCGACTGGATTCCCCAACTTCTTTACCTCTCCTGCTCCCCCCTTTCAGATCATTCACATGACGCCCTTTGAAAAGCTTGTGGTCCACTGTGAATTTGCTTGGAGCTTTGGTAAGACGGTCCGAAGAGGCTTTCAAATCAGGAGCTTGGTGGATGATCAGCTCATATATCAGAGATGGGAAACAGATCTGGTGCAGAGTTCTCATCGAAGTAGCGTGTTCAGCTATCTGTTTGAACATTACTCTGCCCAGGTTGAATTTCAGCTTATTCCATATCTGATAAATCAGTTGGGCCATGTCCTTATTGACAGTAGAGCGATGAGTAGATGGCCTCCAGTTGAACATAGCTATGAAGAACAGCATTGAATAAAACGTAGACAAATCCGCTGTGTGCACAACTGACTCAGGCCTCCAGCGAACAGAGCCTGCAGTGATGGTGCTTACTATCTTCTCAAAGCTTGATTCCTCTTCATCAACAACTGGGTCGTCCATGGAGAAGTATACATTGATCAGCTTAGGATCAATCTTGATCCGTCTTCCTCTAACGTAGAAGACCCCATAATCTGCTTCTCCAACAACCCCAAATCCAGGAGGAAGGTTTACCATGGCTTCACGGACTAATTGCTCGTCGAAAGGCTTGCATCTGTCCAACGTCCAGAACAGATCAGACTCCGTAAGCACCTCAATCACCTCCTTCCCTTGTACCGGGACTCCTCCAGTAACCTCTCAGGTATGATTTTTCTTTTCAGCACACAGCTCCACTTTTTGTACGCATCACGACTGACGTACCAGACACCTTTCTTGACCAATCCAACTGGAACAGTATCAGCCTCAGGAGATGGGACTTCACATCTTCCAGCATCTACTGAAATAGGGACAGGAGCTATACGTTTTCTTTTCTTAGATGAATCAGCTCCCCCTGCCAGGTTGCCCTCCTTCGCAATCTCTTGGACTGTTCCCTTAGCAGATCTTTCAAAGGCCACCTTCATCTTTCCCTTGTCCTTCTTTGGTTTTTTGAGAGAGATAAGTGGAGCAAGATCTTGGTCATCATCTGAAAGAGTACCCTCCTTTGAAACTAGCTTCGCTGTATCCTCACGAACTTGTGCACCATCATCCTCCATACGATTACTATACAGAACATCTTGTCCTACAACTGGAGTAGCTACTGTAACCTTAGCAACTTCCTCTGAGACTTCAACTGTCTCACCTTCATTCTGAACACATGGTACCACAGTTGGAACATTAGTAACTTTCTCAGCGATAGACTCTTTTGCCTCACTTCCCTGAGCACAAAGAAGTTCTTCGTCAACTCCTAGATTGTTTTCCTTTTCCAAATCTTCCATGACATTATCAATGTCTTTGTACAGCTTCTCCAACTCTTCATCCTCTTCTGCAGGTGAAGCTCCTTTAACTGTGGCTTCCTTCAACACCTCAGGATTTTCTGGTGGATGAACCATCTCGGACACACCCTCCTCAGGCTTACTGATTGGTTCATCTTTCGAACCTCCAATGCTCTTATCCGGGCTATCATCAGACTCCTCATCCATCACAAGCTTCCTTTTCCCAGAGGCATCAAGAAGATTTTCTGTCCTCTCATCAGACATTGTTATGAGCCTCCCTCTGACAGAGCTGATCCTGGCAAGGCACTGTCTTGGAGACACAACACGGCGAGACCCCTTCTTTCTCCGTAGACCATCTGGGCGAATATACCCAGATGCATGGATCTTCTCCCTCCATGTTGCTGACCCTCCAACCACCTTGCTGGGCTCGCCGCTTTCCACAATCTTGACAGGAATATTTTTAGGAACGGTTTTGTCATCAACAACAGCCCTAACACCAATGACCTTCTTGCCATTATCATCACCAAACTCAGCCCTACTGGCTGCAATCCCCACAGCCCTACTGGCTTCACTATCCATACTCACAACTCCGTCCACCACAATCTTTTCTACCACAGTAATATTTGCAGAAACCAAGGGAACAGACTGAGAATTCGGAGTTACCTCATATTAGGGATGAACTCGGCTTGAACCAGCGACGAAGGACGAGTCTACCGTGACTGGCTGAGGAATTATTTCTTCGGTAGACTTCTTTGCTTGGGCCAAGGAATCGGTGTCGGAGCGTAAAGGCGACGCCTTTTGCACCTTCGAAGCTTTCGATTTCGGATTTTTGGATTTCGTCGCCAGAGCTTTTGAGGCCTGCATGCCTTCCCTCTTCTTTTCAGCAGATTTGACGCCGGACTTCGCTGATTTCCTCGTGTTTACCATCTCCGTTGAGTGTATGAGCGGTTGAGAGAGAGAAGATGCCGTTCTAGGGTTTTGGGGACGAGAGAGAGAAGAAATTGAACACACTCAACTAGTTTGTGTTTCAAAATATCCTCCGGCCTTTTCAACTTCCCAAATTAGACAACCCTTGATTCAAATAACGGCAGGAAAAATCTTCGAGAATATTCAAAAAATTGATTTTCATGCGCTGTGCCTTCTGTTCCAGCTCTATATATTAGGTGGTCAGTCCAACTGGTTCAGCTTGAGATTCGACTATGACTGACCACCGTTGGATGCTTTTAGTGGTTGACACCACATAGACCCCCTGGGGATCTGGGTGTTCCACTTCGTGACCAGCCATATGGTTTGACACAAGTATGCTGCCTCAGAGTTACCATCTTTCGTGAGCATTCATATTTTCTTGTACGGCTCCAGACACATTTCTCTGGGCAGTGTACGGACTCCAGTTGCAACTGTACCACCCTCTGATTCGACAGCTTCATGGGACACTCGGCAACCTTGATTTGTGTGCATCGACAATAAGATCTTGTGTGCAAGTTCTCCTTATCCACTCCCCCTCGCAGAAAACTAGGTTGTTTGTTTGCACATGGGAGAGCAACCGGTTGCTGGCCATGATTCTTATTGTTCATTGACTTCGTCAGACCCATCCTAATAGTATAGAAGTTGTTGGCATCCCTTTTTCCTTTCATCAGTGTATCGCCATTCTGGTCTAGTACAAGACATGAGTAGCTGGAGAATGACACAAAGTGTCCATCGTCGCATAGTTGACTGATGCTGATAAGATTCCTGGTCAGTCCCTTAACAAGGAGGGTGTTCTTGAGTGCAGGGAGATCCGGAACCATCAATGTCCCACAGCCGATCACCTGACCCTTTTCACCATCCCCGAAGGTGACAACCCACATATGCTCAACAGGTCTAATATGGGTAAGATATTGAGAGTTACCTATCATGTGTGCGGAGCATCCACTGTCGAAGAGCCAGCTATCATGCGATGAGTAGTTTGAGGTGTAACAGGCTACCATGCAAATGGTTTGGTCTGCCTTTTGAACCCAGACCTGTTTCTGTTGCGATGTGGTTCGTTGCTGCAAAGCACGTCGTTCGGCTAAAACAGGTGACACTTTAGTTTAATGTGTCCTATCTGATTGCAATACCAGCAAGTGCGCCATTCTTTCCTTTGCGCTGAATGAGAGCCGAAGTGCATCGTACCGTCCCTTCTTCGACCACTGTTGGATTGTTCTTGTTGCAGGTCTATTTTCCGTCTGGGATGCTGTCTTACCTTCTGTTCTGTCTTCTGTTCCAACACTGGTCTGGTTTTAACAAGTGTCGTACCTTTTGAGCTGTGAAGTTCCAGCTGTTCCACCCTTCTTAGTTGGAACATTTCTTTCCATTGTAGATCAATGATGGTGTTTCTCAGCCCCGTCATGCCTACAGGATGAGTGTCCCGATCCTTCTCTATTTCGACTTTTAGGGAGGAGATAGTACCCAGGAGTTCCGTTTTCTGAACAAGAAGATCCAGCCTTTCCTGTTTTACCTCAGCTAGTTGAGAAGTCAGTGAGTTAATTGTACCTTCCAGTTCTGCCTTCAGTGTCAGTAGAATCTCAACCTCCTGCCATACCTTGTCCTTTTCCATAGTGACGCTTGCCACTGTGTCATTTAGCTTTTTGTTCATCTTGATCAGAAGCAGCCACTTCTCATATAGATCTTTATAGGTCTGAGCCAGAGAGTCCTGTGTGAGTTCTTCATTGTCACTGTCCGAGGGGTCTTCACCTGGGAGTTCCAACTGAGGTGGAACAGTTTCACTTGTGCTGCTGCATTCATCCAGAGTTGTGACGAAGGCCACAAAGTTTGTGGTTTCACCTTTTTCTTCGTCTGACTCACTGTCGCTGAATCTCGCCACCATCGCCTTTTTCTTCATGAGAGTGTTTGCACACTGTGACGCAATGTGACCGAAACCCTTGCATTCATGACACTGAATCTCTTCTTTTCCTTTGTCAGACAAGTCTTGCCTCGAATCAGTAGACCTTGGCCTGCTGGATTTCCAGTTTTGGTATCCAGTTGATGAAGACTGACCTTGTTCTGGACCATGTCTGTTGATTTTCCGCACCATTCTTCCAAAGTTTTGTGCCATCATGGCTAGTTCCTCAGTGGTGCACCCAAAATCCAGTTTGTCTTCCGTTATATCTGCTTTAAGAGCGATTCCCTTCTCTTCTCCGGTTTGGAAGTCATGATTGATCTCGTAAGTTCTGAGAGAACCCATTAGCTCGTGTAGCTTCAGTGTGGTGATATCATGCATTTCCTCAATGGCCGTGACTTTCATGGAAAATCTCGGAGGAAGAGACCTTAGGACCTTGCTGGCCAATCTTTCTTCATCGATGGGTTTCCCTAGTGCATATGCTTCGTTGGACAGTTCCAGGACTCTGGTATTGTACTCAGTGATGGTTTCACTCTCCTTCATCTTCATCTCTTCAAACCTAGTTGTGACAGCTTGCATGCGGGAGTTGCGAACTTTGTCTGTTCCTTCAAACGCTATTTGGAGGATATCCCATGCTTCCTTGGCCACTTCACAGTTGATGATTAGCTTCATGACGTTTTCATCTACTGCCGAGAAAATTGCGTTCATTGCCTTTGAGTTGCCCATGGAAGCTTTGTCCTCCTCTTCTGTCCACAGAGCTTCTGGTTTGGCGATCGGTTCTCCAGTGAGGTTATTCATCGTGGGTTCAGTCCAACCTCTCAGCACTGCCTTCCAGGCCCTCTCGTCTAGTGATTTCAGAAATGATCTCATCACGGGCTTCCAGGTGGCATAGTTAGATCCCTCAAGCAAAGGAGGCCTGGTGATGCTTTGTCCTTCTTTCAGAGTCATCTTGAACAGTTCAGGATCCCACTCAGTGTATCGAGTGTTTGCTCTGATACCAATTGAAATTATGTCCCCTGTTCAAGCTTGTGTCCAAGGTACTGTTGCGACAGACCTGGGACTCTTTTCACAACAGTTCAACACACAGAGGTTGAACTCTTATCACAACAGTTCAGCAAATAGATAAAGGTAATAGAGACACACAGACTGATAACCCAGTTCGGCTCCGCCTACTCTGGGGGTTTCCCACACCCGAAAAGGGACAGCAAATCTTTATTACGAGTATAGGAATTCCACAGGGACTTACACTTACACCTTGTAGCAGCCTATCCTCAATACTCCGTCTCTCAGATTTGCAACCGAGGTTCACCGCAGTTCCCCTCGATCCCCTTCGTTAAGATGCTACAGTCTGAACATTCTCGACCTTCTCCAGAAGCTCGGATGCTTTCTCTCGAAAGCTTGTTTACCTTCGTTGTGTGCGGCAGTTGATACGCTTCTGGCAGTTTGTGTTGCACTTGAGCAGACTGCACTTGCACCGGTGTATTCTCAATGAGGAAACACAACCGGCCGTCGCTTTCTTCTTCTCCAATCAGCAGGATATGCTCGTGTATATTTGATCTTTAAAAGCGATGAGAATTAGGGTTGCCCTTGCATTGTATTTATATGCTCGAACGAATCCCTAATTCGCACAAGATAATCCCATCAAATATTTAGGAAATATTCCCAGATATTTGATGAATATCTTTGAAATCGGTTGGAAGATAATCCGAAGTCTTCTTGCCCAAATAAGCCTGCCGCTTTGATGTAGATATTCATTCGAATATCTACTACTCGAATAAGTCGTTGGCCGTCATCATATTGACGAGATCTTCGTAGTCCAATATCTTCCGGGAATATCCTTGCGTCTTGATCACGCTGTACAGGAGTACCAAGATATTGTTCGAACTCCCCCTGAACACCTGCTCGGACTGTCTAAGCTACATTTTGCCAAATACATGCCACTTAAGGGAACATCAAAAACTCTACCAACAAGCCTAAGGTATGGGTTCTTAGGCCCCAATTCTACTTTGCCCATCATTGTGAATGCCTCCTTGAATGAAAATGAAACTTTGAGATTGCTTGATGTGATTAGAGAACACAAAGGTGCCATTGTTTATTCTATTGATGATTTAAAGGGGATAAGTCCTAATTTGTACATGCATAGAATGAATTTGGAGGATGATAGTTTACCATCGAGGGAACATGCTAAAAGACTTAATCCCATTGTTGGTGAAGTGGTTAAAAAGGAAATTTTGAAAATACTTGATGCGGGAATCATCTTCCCTATTGCGGACTCTAATTGGGTGAGTCCCATTCACGTGGTGCCCAAAAAACGAGGCATGACGGTTGTGAAAAATGATAAAAATGAGTTGATACCAACTAGAACCGTCACCGGTTGGCGTATGTGCATAGATTTCCAAAAACTCAACAAGGCAACTAAGAAAGATCACTTTCCACTTCCTTTTATTGATCAAATATTAGAGAGATTAGCCAAGCATGATTACTTTTGCTATCTTGATGGATATAGTGGGTTTTTCCAAATCCCTATTCATCCACAAGATCAAGAAAAGACTACTTTTACTTGTCCTTATGGAACATTTGCCTATCGGCGAATGCCCTTTGGGCTTTGTATTGCACCAAGCACATTTCAAAGATGCATGATGGCTATATTTTAAGAATTTATTGAGGAAATTATGGAAGTGTTTATGTATGATTTTTCTATCTATGGGGCCTCATTTGATGATTGCTTGGCCAATTTGGCAAAAGTCTTGAAAAGATGTATTGAGACAAACCTTGTTCTAAATTGGGAAAAATGTCATTTTATGGTGCAAGAAGGCATAAGGCTTATGAGAGTAGAAGCGGAAACCCTCCTATGGTATGCGGACATGGTGAATTTCGTAGTATGTGGGATCATACCCCATGACATGAATCATCATCAAAAGAAGAAGCTTTTGTCCGAGACAAAGAAGTATTATTGGGATGAGCCATTCTTGTATAGGCTTTGTGCGGATGGTAAATATAGGACTTGTGTTGCCGAAGAAGAGATGAGGAATATCTTATAGCATTGTCATTCGTCCCAATATGGAGGACATGGTAGTGGAGTAAAAACGGCATCAAAAGTCCTACAAAGGGGATTCTATTGGCCTACCCTCTTTAATGATGCTTATGAATTTGTCAAGGCTTATGACCAATGCTAAAGGTCGGAAAATATTTCTAAGAGGCATGAAATGCCCCAACAAAGCATCATACCGGTGGAAATATTCGATGTTTGGGGTATAGACTACATGGGTCCTTTCCCGTCTTCAAATGGAAATCAATATATATTGGTCGCGGTCGACTATGTCTCTAAATGGGCAGAGGCCATCGCCTACCCTACTTGCGATGCCAAGGTTGTCACCAAGCTTTTCAAGAAGATAATTTTACCAAGGTTCGGAGTTCCAAGGACCGTCATTAGTAATGGTGGTTCACACTTTAAGGAAACACACTTTGAAGCTTTGCTTTGTAAGTATGGGGTGAGTCACAAGGTAGCAACACCATATCATCCACAAATAAGTGGGAAAGTGGAGATCTCAAATCGGGAAATCAAGGAAAATCTTGGAAAAGATGGTGGGTAGCTCAAGGAAAGATTGGTCATCGAAGCTAGATGATGCATTGTGGGCCTATCGAACCGCCTACAAAACCCCCATTGGGATGTCTCCATATCGCCTTATATATGGGAAACCATGTCATTTGCCGGTTGAATTGGAATACAAAGCAATGTGGGCAATCAAATTCTTGAACATGGACTTACAAACGGTGGAAGAAAATAGAGTCCTTCAACTTCATGAGTTAGAAGAGATAAGGAATGAAGCATATGAAAGCGCTAGAATCTACAAGGAAAAGACGAAAAAATGGCATGACAAGAGAATCTTTCGTCGTGAATTCAAGAAGGGAGATAAAGTCCTACTTTTCAATTGTAGGCTCAAGCTCTTTCCGGGAAAACTAAGGAGCCAATGGAGCGGTCCTTTCATTGTTCACAAGCCTCATAAAGATGGCCATGTAGAGCTACTCAATGATGAAGGAGCTATCTTTAAGGCAAACGGCCAAAGGCTCAAACACTATTGTGAACAAAATCGGGATGAGCATAGTGCAAATTATTCTTTGACCGACCCATGAAAAAGATACAAATCCACTTGAGGAGGGATCCTAGCAAAGGACTCCTCAAGTGTATTTCTTGAGAAGAGAATCGGCTTGGTCTTTGCCGAGACGTTAAACTAGGCCCTTACGGGAGGTCACCCGGTTTGTGAGTTGTCCATCTACGCACGATCGATCTCATGTATGTGTTGCATGCGTACATTGAACTTTGAATGTGAACTTTGGGCTACATTGGTCTAGATTGCATGCTTAGGTGTGCTTGGTGCGGAATTGTGCTTGCATGAAATTTTTAGATGATGGTGATGTCTTAAGTGTGGAGTGTGTGATCCTAGCTTGCTCTTTTGTCAAACATCGTTTGAATGCTAGTGATTTCTTGGTAGAGCACGTGTGGATTTGTATCAATTTGTAGAGTTAGGGTTGGCTTAAATGTGGAGTTAGGTTCAAGCTAGAATCGAAGGATCATTGAAATCAAAATTCAGGAAAATCGTTGAACTCCAGAATCTAGCCGGTCGGTTGAGAATTCATTGTCAGCCAGCCGACCGACTGGGAATCCTCATTGAAATCAATTTCACTCAGCCAAATTCAGCCGACTGGCTGAAACTTGAATCGACCAGTTGAGGTCTCTTCATCACAATGCATTCCAACCGGCCGATTTCAGCCGGGCGGCTCATATTTCAGCCGACCGGCTGAGAAATGCCTATGCAACCCCAATCCAATTTTTGAACCTCATTCCATTCTCACTCAGCCAACCCCGATCCCCTCAGCCACTCCATTCTCCATCCACCGTCCGACCTCGACCACCACTCCCAGCCACTCCATCACCCCTCGCCTTCGTCTGACCATCCCCAGCCGCGCCGGCCTTGCCTCCACTCCCGACCGCATCTCCCGACTCGCCGACCACAAACCCTCACCGATCTCCTCCATCTGGCATCAAACCCACCCGGTTGACAACCAATCAAGTCAAAATCCACCCGCCTACAAACCCTAAGCCTCGAATTCGATCACCAAGTCCTCCAGAGAAACACTACTACAGAAGGGGGATTATGCATCGGTTTTATAAGGCATTATGCATCGATTTCGATCCGATGCATAAGCCAGCGATGCGAAAGGCTGGGACCTTATGCATCAGTTTTGTAAAACCGATGCATAATGTATACCATTATGCATCGGTTTGACACCAAACTGATGCATAAAGGTAGTCCATTACGCATCGGTTAGGACAAAAAACCGATGCATAATGTATGTCTTATGCATCGGTTTTGCTCTTAACCGATGCATAATGTCTCAAAAATTTTGGCAGATTTGGCTTATTTTAGCTCAAATCCACCCTGAAATTTTTACGAACATCAATCAATTAAAAATACCCTGCTGTTCAATTACAAATGCACTGTTGCTCAACAACATCGACATACATTCATTTCAAAGATCTAATAGAATATACAATTACAAATATTCATACAACAATGCCAACACAAAAGTTAATATTCTAATACAAACAACAAACCTAACCTAAGATTCATCATTTCCTAAAGCAACCGGGTAACGATTGCTTATATAGTCATACAAGTAGGCGACAGTCATTTCCCTTACTTCATCGATCTTCGAGTCTTCGTAGCATTCACTTCCATTAGGAAAACACTAGAAGCAATGAAAAACAAGATAAAAGTAAGTCAATACATAAAAGTTCCAATTAGTTCAAACCAAACCAAAGTCATTGACAACTTAGAGAATAATACAAGGCTAATAAGATATTACTTGGCTAAGATCATCAATCTCCGCTCCGTTATTAGCACGCACAAACTGGATTATGTCTCGAATAAAATTCATAACATAATAACCGCATAAGTGACCCGGCGGTTGTTGTGGACACTGCACACGATCAATAATTTCGTAAACACACTATACTTAATGCTAAAGCCATTAAAAAGATAGTAGATATGAGACTTCGTACCTTAACTACCTTCCAACGAACACTTTGTGTATTTCTCGGTACACATCCTTGATAGTATCGGTACAATCCCCTAAAATGAATAACATTACATAATTAGTGATTGTTAATATAAAAATTACAAGACAAAAGTGAGGCTAAAACGACTTACTTGTCCACTAAATCCTTTGCATCGATGTTTATTCCTTTATCACCTAGATCTGGATCCAGCCAATGCGCTACATGTTGTTTAGGGAAGATGACACATAACATCCAATGCCACCTAACAAAAACAAACTCCATTTAAAAAAATGAATTTAAAAAATAGATATAAAACATAATCATTAAATAATGAACTTACTTTACATGATCCACGTAAGGTAGGAAGTAACAAAAATTATGATTTCGGTCTGGCATACTCAACCTTGCCACAAACGTCATCAACCTCTCATCTCTGTTGATTGTTGGCGTCATGATGGAAGGATTGAAGAAACCAAACTTAATATCCCATCCCATCATCTCATTGTTCAAAGAACTACAAATTAAAACTTTTGTGTTAGAGTTATATAGCCAGTGCATTCGAACGAATGATAATCAAAAAATAACCGTGAACATTACCATATACATAATTCACTAGCAAAGTTCCCCAATGCTCCCATCTTGTATAGTTCCTTAAGGTCCTCTGTGGTCACAGCGATACCGTAGTCGTCACCGAACACACTCTGGTCGACGTCCACTATAAGCATACCTCTATTCAACCGTGTCCACACCTCGGATAAAAGTCGACAATATAAGGGCAAGCACTCTATGAATTCATCGTCGTTTATTGGCAAATAAAGACATTTAATATTGTCATATCCCTGCATGTTGAATTTGATTAATGATATGAAATTAATTTTTATGTAAAGTATAATAGAAAATGCAAATGAACTTTTATTGTTCGATTATCTCACCCTATTACCGATAACGACCAAGTCTTCAGGCCATGCTACATGGTGAGACTCTGCCTCATTAACAATAGAAAACTTCGCATGAGGTATTGGCAATTTTGCTGTTCGAACGAGTGCCTTTTCAAGCTTCACCTATATTTAAAGAACAAATGTTTAGGGTTAGAATAACATATGAATAAGAATGTGACAACTATAAATAGGCTATAAGGATTAAGAGAGGACATCACCTTCAATGTATGTTCTGGTATTTGCTGATAATTAATAAAATGACCTCTCATGGCTCGACCAATGGCCACTTGCTGTCGGTCACCTTCGACGGTCCCATGTATGAATAATACGCATTTTAGGCCACCCTGTTATCACAAACAATTGATGTTACATACGTTCCGATCAATTAAACGAAATTGTTACAAAAAAGAAAATAAAACATTCTAAACGTACCGCAGGTATGTTCGTCATCGGGTCTACATCGACGTGACAGTGACGGCCGAGGTGATCAGGCATATTTACTTGAGAAGTACTGGAACTCGGTGTCGTCTTAGAAGATGTGGATTTCGGGAACCCAATCTTCCACGGGACGTGTGTACCTACTCCTCTGGTACGTCCAGGATACTCAGGCGTCCCAATCGCCTCAGTCAGTATATCATGTCGACCATGTGGTGAAAAAGATCCTTGACTAGATTTTTCTACCAATTGATCCTATTATCGACAAATCAGTACCAAATAAGATTAGTGTACGGAAAAAGTTAAACTAATGAAAAAAAAGTCAATTACTCACAATATTTTCAGCCACTAGCCAAACTCTAGGGGTGACGAACTCTTTATTCCCGATGCGTGCCCTCTTCCACACCTCATATCTCTCTATTGTGATAGCAGGTGTCGCTCCCTCTTCAACTACGCCATCCGCAATTAAATCGGCCAACTTCTCGTTTATTAGCACCTCCTTCACTTTTCTATACCCTCCTCGGCCCATGATGTGTGCATATTCATTCTTAGCCGTTAGACCCTTATTCTGAGCAGATAGCTTCCTCGCAACTTCACTGAGTCTATGCTCTACAAATTTCTTCCACGAAGCAGAATCAATGTATTTATACTCCTTCGTGGGATCTTCGTCCTTCTTTTTCCCGAATATATAATCTGTAGCGAGTCTCGATTTGAAGTTCCTCCACGCACTAGATGCATATTTGACCTCTTGCTCGTTGTATCTTTCTGGTCCAACAAATACTTCCTGAAAAAATAACAAGTTATAATTAGGACGACCAATATTTAATGTTGTTAACACTTAAATAATATAATTATGTAGTATATTACCATTGCTTCGTTCCACATAAGATCCTTAAGTTCAGAAGGCACCTTCCTCCAATCAAGGAAGTCGATCGGAATTCGAGTACGGACCACAGTGCCTAAGTAACTCCTCCAGCTGTCACCAATCTTTCCCAAGGGATATCCTGTGTCGTTAAATTCGACACTAATCTTGGTGCCAGCCTCCCACGGCCACCGAGCATGTCTCCTAATCAAATCGAGCATCAACGATGGGCCCCTCTTAGTCTTCTTGGTGGGTGCGCACTGTTCCACACGGAAGTCATCCTCGCCGCTGTTACTACTTTGTGCCATTATCCCTGAAATATCACAAAAAATATTAGTTCAATAGAAATGTATATACAAATGCGTAAACAACAATAAAAATAATAAAATGACATGTGATGAACATCAGTGATAAACTAACATGCAACATACACTTAAGTTAAGTTTGTTTATCAATCCATATTCCTTCGTCGTGATCTTCTCTTAATTGCATTTCGTCATCAATTTCAATCTCAACGCTTTCCACAGGAACGATCGTACACACAGGTATGCAATCTTCAGCGAGGTCTTCAGATGTGCCACTTGTAGCATCATTGGTTACTTGTTGTTTTCCGTGGAGGACAACAAACAGATTTTTGTCCGAAGGGTCCTTGACGTAAAATACTTGTCTTGCTTGTTCGGCCATAATGAAGGGCTCATCTTTATAGCCCTCCCTGCGAAAATCCACAAACGTCATACCGAACTCATCAGTGCGAACTGCGGAATGATTAACCCATTTACATTTAAAAACTGGTACTTGTAGTTTAACATAATCCAACTCCCATATTTCTTCGATAACCCCAAAATAATTGAGAGGAGCAGATATTGGATTTTGATCTCTAGCGCTAGAAACGTGAGTGGTTTCAGCAACAAGTGTGACACCGCTATTTTGCACAACGCTGCGTTCGTCTTGATCTTTTGTGTGAAAACAAAATCCGTTAATGTCAAAACTTCTCCACATATATACACTTGGTCTCGGACCTGCCATAAGCCACTTCACTAAGTCATCATCAGACTCTTCTTCCGAGTTCCCTTGATTACTTAAAGCTTCATCAGTTTTAAGCCATTTACAAAATGATCGACGATGTTCTCTTTGCACCCATATCTCATTTTTCCCCCGGTGTGCACTCCTCACTATGTTTAAATGCTCATCGATGAAAGGCGTCATCTCAGGTATATGTTGCAATACGTAGAAATGGGCTATTGATAACTCATCTACGGATTTAACTATTTGTTTTGATCCACTTGTTCCCTTTCCTTGAAATCGATCAAAATGGCGTGGCCTTGGAATCCCAATTGCAGCGGTATTTCCCAAAAAGTTAGTGCAAAATTCAACCGCCTCTTCAGTTATGTATCCTTCCACTATACATCCTTCAGGACGATGCCTATTTCTCACGTAGCTTTTTAAAATCTTCATGTACCTCTCAAGGATACATCCATCTCATATACACTGGTCCAAGAATTCTAACCTCGCGAACCAAATGAACAGTTAGATGAACCATTATATTGAAAAATGATGGTGGGAAGAACATCTCAAGTTGGCATAATGTAATCACTACTTGCTCTTGTAATCTATCAAGCTCTGTTGGATCAACAACCTTAGCACATAAAGAGCTAAAAATCACGCAAAGTCTTTGTATAGCGGCTCTCACTTTTGGAGGCAATATACCTCTAATTGCAATAGGCAAGAGCTGTTGAATTAAAGTGTGATAGTCGTGAGATTTTAATCCATTCAAACGCAGATCCTTCATCGAACCAAACTGGCGATATTTGAAGAGAAGCCATACGGAACTTTAACTCCTTTAAGACATCCACAATATCTTGATTTCTCAGTCTTAGAAAGAGTGGTGCATGATGGAGGCAGATATGTACGTTGCCCTCGAGTTTCTGGTGCTAATTTAGTACGAATGTTCATATCTAGCATATCCAGTCTCGCTTTAACTCCATCCTTCGTTTTCCCAGGAATGTTTAATAATGTGCCGATCAGACTATCACATATATTCTTTTCCACATGCATCACATCAAAACAGTGTCTAATGTCAAGTGTATGCCAATAAGGGAGATCAAAAAATATAGATCGCTTCTTCCACGGAGAACTTTCGGTGCGTGCACTAGGTTTTCCAAATCGATTTGTAATATTTTGAATTTTCTCGAGTATTTCATAACCCGAAGATGGTTGAGGTTCTATTGCGTGTTCGGTCTCACCGTTGAATGCAGCTTTCTTTCGTCTGTAAGGATGATAACTCGGTAAGAAACGCCGGTGCCCCATGTAAATCATTTTTCGACAATTCTTTAGATAACGTGAATGTGTCGCTTCCCCGCATATTGGACAAGCTTTGTACCCTTTAATACTGTACCCGAACAAGTTACCATAAGCAGGGAAGTCATTGATGGTACACATTAGCATTGCACGCATATTGAAATATTCTTGCCTAGTTGCATCAAATGTCCGTACTCCTTCATTCCACAAAAGCTTCAGATCATCTATCAAGGGAGCCAAGTATACATCTATGTCATTTCCAGGCTGCCTAGGACCCGAAATCAACAAAGAAAGCATCATATATCTACGCTTCATGGTTAGTCTAGGAGGTAGGTTGTATATCACCAATATCACGGGCCATGTACTATGTTGACTACTGAGATTTCCATGCGGATTCACCCCATCAGTAGACAGGCCAAGACGTAAATTCCTAGACTTTGATCCAAATTCTGAGAATAAGTTGTCTGCTTTGGCCCATTGCAATGAATCGGCCGGATGACGCATTTTGCTATCAATGACACGTTTCTCGGCATGCCATCGCATATTATCAGAATCTTTTGGGTCAGCAAATAATCGTTGAAACCTAGAAATCGGTGGAAGATACCACAATACTTTTGCCGCACTGCCTTTTGAGGTAGCCGTCCGTCCTTTGTTTAACTTGTAGCGTGAAGATTTGCACACCGGACATTCAGTCAAATCTTTATGAGCATTACGATACAATATACAATCATTGGGACAAGCATGTATCTTCTTGTACTCGATTCCCATGGGACACATCACCTTTTTAGCTTCGTAAGTACGATTAGGTAAAGTGTTTTCATCGGGAAGCATATCTTTAACCAACGATAACACTTCAGTGAAACTCTTATCACTCCATCCATTTTTAGCTTTCAAATTGAATAACTTCAAATTTGCAGATAACCTTGTATATTTGGAGCAACTTTCATACAGTGGTAATTCAGAGTCATTTCTTAATGATTCCACCACTTGTAGTCTAGAATCAAACTCACCGGCAACGTTGTTAATCATATCAATTAAATTGTCCTCCTCCCAATCATCATTATCTTCAGGCAAACTTTCTACGGGTTGAGGTTCAACGTCTTGCTGTTCAGCCTCACCATGCATGTACCAAACCGTATATAGTGGATCAATTCCCTTTAAAAAAGGTGTTTATGCAACTCTTCCACTTTGACCTTTATCTTATTGAAACACGCCTTACACGGACAGAAGACACTTTCAAGTGCATTTTTAAATGCATACGCCGATGCAAATTCACAGAAATCCATTATCCCCTTTTCATACTCATCACTTAACCTATTACCGGATATCCACTTTCTACTCATCATAATCCACTACATGAAGCATGTAAATAATATTATTAGACTGAGAACAAGTTAGCTAACCATCCAATATATACACCATCTTGTTAAACAAAGAAGAAACGGACATGAAAGAGCAACCTAACCAAAATGGTCATGTTCAAAAAATAAACATAGTAAAAATAAAAGAATACCATAACAATACCTTGTGTGAAATCGAGAGAGGAGAAATGCAGTAGTAGGTTGAGGAATGTAATGAGCAAAGGCGGAAGAACACTGGATTTAAAAACACAAGTGTTAAGAAAGAATTGACAAGCATAAATCATGAAACCATGAACAAAAGAACAAAACGTAAAAATACCTTATATGATGTTGCTCGTAGAATCAAAGAAGCTATTTGACTGATATGCGAGGGTCAAGGGTACGATTCAAGACCTAAATCCAACAAAATTATTAAATCAACAAGGAAAATTACAACAAGTAATTACATTTCGATTAGGCAATGAGTAAATCCTAATTACAACAAGTAATTGTATTTAGATTACCTTATGTGGAGTGTTGCTGGACTGTCGAGTGGACTGTCAAGTGAGTGAGGACTGGCGAGACAACGAAGATGGCAGGACGATGGATGGACGAAGCAGCGGGTCGATGGCAGGACGAAGACAAAACGACGATGGCAGGATGGCACGACAATGGCGAGATGGAGCGACGGCAGCGACGATGGCAAGACGGAGCAGCGACGGTCGGAGGCGGGCAACGGATTTGAATCGCTTCAGTAAGAAATTTTTACGAACGGAGGAGGATGAATTCGCAGAAGTGTAAAAATGAAGTTAGGGTAATTCCAGATTATGCATCGGTTAGACTAGAACCGATGCATAAGCCTCACATTATGCATCGGTTTTATCTAGAACCGATGCATAATGTGAAGATTATGCATCGGTTCATACAAACCGATGCATAATGTGAAGATTATTGCATCGGTTCATACAAACCGATGCATAATGTGAGGCTTATGCATCGGTTCTAGATAAAACCGATGCATAATGTGAGGCTTATGCATCGGTTTTAGTCCAACCGATGCATAATGTCAAAACCGATGCATAAACCAAAACACGGAACCGATGCATATTCCCCCTCCTGTAGTAGTGAAAACCTCAATTCTGCCCTAAAATTGCAAGTCAGTCGACCGGCTGAGATTTGATCCTCACCCCAGCCGACCGGCTGAATTCCGTGCCCCCAAAAATCTCAGTTTTGTTTCCTCCATTCAATCATGCCTCAAGTCGGTTCTTCCTCCAAATCCAAGTCAAAGGGCAAAGGAATCGCCCAAGAGCCATCAAGGGACATTCGCATCGAAGAGCTGTATAATAGCAATGAGGATGACATGCCTCTCGTCACTTGCAAAAGGAAGCCATTTCGGATGAGGAAATGGAATCGCCTCCACCTTCGCCTACCCCACCACCTAAGAAGAGCAAGTCTTCGAAAGGAACCTCCTCCACAACCAAGAAACCAAAGAAGAAGACCCCGGCTCCTCCTACTCATTGAGTGCCTTCACCACCTATCCCTCGAGAGCCTTCGCCAGCTCCTAGCGCCCTTCCCTCTACAGCACTTGTGCCCGTCTTGGCGAAAGATGGCCCATTGGAAGGTCCATTACCGTCTCCTACTCCTTATCCCTTTTCCGAGCCTCTCACATTCACAAATGCCAAGCACATTGAGAACTATGAACACATCAAGAAGAAGAGAAAGGAAGCGATAGAGACTCTCTATCCCAACATGAGTATCCTTGGAGATGGGGTAGCCAATGAGGTACGTATTAAATTACATCGAGCTGGACTTGATTTTGTGTTCTTTGATGATCCGGGGTCCTATTAAAGGGTAGTTGAGGAATTTGTATGCTCATTTGAGAAGGGAAGAGATGTGGAGGGAAATCACGTTTAGAGGTTTATATTGGGGGGTAAGGAATTCCAAATCAGGAAGGATACGATTCGGGATTGGCTCCGTTTCCTAGTTGATTGTGATGAAATCCATCGGTTCACCGAGAACCAGCAGAGTAGGTTTTGGAAGCTGATTTTGGGGTGGCAAGAGTGGTTTGCTCCTTCCTATAACTCCTCCTCGATCACTGTCACAGTCTGGGAGGTTATCCACCACATTATCGCCATCGGGATTAATACCCGTAAGGAACTAGCTCGTTCGGTGTCCTATCCCGACCGCGACTTGATGATGGAGATTGAATATGGATTCACTCTTGATTGGTTTGACATCCTCGCCTCCCAGTTTGAGAGCTGTGTTAGCAAGACCTCACAAAATCTTACTTTGGGAGGAGGTTCCTTGATTACTTTGATTGCCATGGGGTGTAACTTCACCTTTGGCCACGAGGATACCCTAAGCCATCCAAGAGGATCCTTGATTTACCAACCATTAAGGCTATGCACCTTCTCAAGGCGGATGGAGTTACTTGGGAGGAGGACAAACAGGAGGCCTCACAAGAAAGAACTTCGAGATGCGGCACATAGGAAGGGAGAGGCCTACAAATTGAAGCACCACCTCTATTACCAGACCAACCTCACACCATCCCTCCTTCCCCTATCCCTTCTCCTCCCACGGCCACCGAGCATGAGGCTCCAATCGATGCAGAGCTACCCCCCGAGGAGCCTGCTGCTAAGAATGCTCCCACTGCCACCGATGATTGGGCAGACTGGCGAGAGAGGGTCTCCTCCGACATCACTGACTTGAGGAGTGGCTTGACCCAACTCGAGGAGTTTGTAGAGATGAGGCGTTGAGAGCATGCCAGGAGTCGAAGTGGCTTTGTGCTACGCTGTTGATGGACCATAATTATATGAATCATAAACACATTTAAACCCACCAAATTAGACTGTTTGTCTATTTAACTTTTGCTTGTTAGTTCCGATATTTATCTACAAGGTATTTTGGAGTTTAGAGAGAATACAGGCTAAGGAGGAGTTTTTAAGCGGAAAATATATTACGAGTCATTCCAAGGTCACGACCAGATGCCGACTGAGGAAATCTCATGATCCTGACATGGAATCACTCAAAACAAGTCCAACCGAAGAGCAACCGGAGTCAGTCTGGAGCTGAAATGAACTGATAGTGTTGTGAAAACCTCACAAAACTCACAAAACCTCTTCCCCCTCTAGATGACCGGCGGCTTTTGGGGAAGGATGACTCATGGGGGGCGGCTCCTCCCTTCCCCCATGTACCGGCGGCTTTGAGCTCCCTCCATGGGATGATGCCATGTGTTCTCATCCTCACCACATCCTCCCCTCCTCCTTGGCTATAAATACAAGCCTCCTTCACTTGTAATCAACATCCCAACATCACACAATCCTCATTCCACAAGGTTACTTATCTCTCTAAGATCTTGGGCACTTTTGTAAGCTTTTGTGAAAAATCTATAATACTCCTGTTGGTTCTTGAGTATTCTAGTAGTTTTTGAGAATACTCCTATTGGTTCTTGAGTATTCTCCTTTACTTACTGTCTTTCAAAAACCCTCGAGTACTTAGCTATGGCATCCACCTCTATGGATATTTGTAGCTAAACTCTTCATTCGGTTGAAGGGATGTACTTGTATCATAAAATGTTTTAGACCCTGCACCTAGTGCCTCTTTGTGTTCAAAACTTGTTCTATGTGCCACATATTAGGTTAGAACTTCCAAGGTTGAGTGGATGCTTTAACGGGCAAAGCTCTTCTGTGGGATTCGTGAACATACTCGGGTAAGTGGATGCTTTAACGTGCAAAGCTTATCTGAGGAGTTTGACCTCTCTTAAAAACCATTTGGTTGATCGTAACTGAAGATCAAATGGATGCACATAAGGCTAAGATACTTCGAAAGGAGGAATTAGTCTAAATAGAACAAGTGTTCTAAACAATGTTGCAAGTCTTGTGCTAGAAATAGCCTCGATTCATCTTTGAACACTTAGTATGATCATTAGCGGTCAATGATAAACGACTATGATACAAGGCCCCTAAGACCGAATACTTTCCTTAGATTTAAACACCACTTGCATTTACTTTCTTAGTATAAACTGCAATATCAACTGCTGACGTTCCGCAAGACTTGCCGATCACGCAACAATCGCTGTAAGTCTTCTCGTTTATTTTCAGTATTTACTTTTATGTCATTTACTTTTCCACACTAAAAATCAAAACCAACCAACCAATCACTTAGTTGTTAGCATTAAAACCTCAATCAACCTACAAACACGCTCCCTCGCTGTACAATTCCCTCAAAGAATAGCTTATCCCCCTAATTCCCTTGGGTTCGACCCCTACTTACCACTTGCTACCCAGTAGTGAAGTCGCGAGTAGCGGATTTATAAATTTATTTGTACATTTGCTCTGACGACAAGCATCTGTCAAATTGGCGCCGTTGCCGGGGAATTAGTTAATTAATCGGATAAGTTCTTTGAATCGATACTTGCTTCGAAACAACCATGTCTCGCGAAGGAAGCCACCATGACTACCAGGATGACGAAGAGATAAACCTATACGATCGAAATGATGAGGCGCCACTTCCATTTGTGGACGACCCGGAACAACTCATCAGAAACAGAAGAGCTCGTGATAGGGAGGCAATCAGAAGAAACCAAGAACCACCCGAGGACCGAAATGCAGCTGGTCCAGTACAACCCCCTAGATGTCCACCACCCCCTCAACGTTGACAAGTGCCGAGACGAGAACCCGCTTTCGATAACTACTACGGGGATAACAACAATTTCCGCGAACCTACTATGGGAGAACTCTCAGCACCGTATTTCAGAAACCAGCCATGGTGCATTCATGAAGGCCCTGAACTGGAAAATATCGTCATCAACACTTAAGTGGCCCACAACTTACCAAAACTCTCAGGAACACGTGGAGAATCGGCAATGACTCATCTCCAGCGCTTACATGGTATTTGCCAAAACTTAAAACTGAATGGCGTGAACGTAGACGACTTCAAGTTAAAGGCGTTCTACTTTTCCCTCATTGACGCGGCAAACGATTGGTTCCTTACATTGCCTTCCGGTAGCATCAGAACATGGGCTCAGATGCAAAAGAAATTCCTGGACAAATATTACCCGGCAGGATGGGCGATGCAAGTACGGAGGCAACTACAAGACATCAAGCAAGGACCCAATGAAACCATGTACGATTACCTGGAAAAGTTCAACCGCCTGGAGAGAAGCTGCTGTACCCTTGGACTGCCTGAGAAACTCACCGTCGAGTATCTCATTGATGGATTAAGACCCTTAGACAAAATGCTCCTTGATGCCTCAGCTGGAGGATCCATGATGAATCTATCATTAAGTGGCATAAGGGATCTCATCACCAATGTTGCTGAAAATGCCCGATTTAGAGAAGAGACAACTCGGCAGGAAGAAGTTTCCCGAACAAAGAATGTGGCAAGAGCTGAAACACCGATGAGCTCTATGCCTGAAGAGATGAAACAGTTAAAGGAGATGATGATTCAGATCCTACGAAGGCAGCCAGTTCTAGTAAAACCTTGCGAGTTTTGTGGTTCTACGGACCACAAAAGTGACGCATGCCTGATGGACCAAAGTTATACGAGTCAGAAACACAGTAAAACCCCCTTAATTAGACTGTTTGTCTATCTAACGTCTACGTGTTAGTCCCGATATATTTTCACAGGGCATTTTAGAGACTGAAGTGAAAACACGCTAAGGAGAGGATTTTCAGCTGAAAAGATAACAAGAGTCAATCCAAGGTCAAGATCATATGCCGACTAAAGAAATATCAAGGATCCTGACGTTAAATTGACCAGAACAAATTAATCAGAAGAATCAGGAGTGGAGTCAAGACAGACCGGGGAAGGAACACATTGACAGTTTTGTGAAAAGACTGCACAAAACTGTACAAAACTCACATTTGGGCAAGATGACCGACCACTTGGAGAAGTGGTGGCCAAAAGAAGAGCTCCTCCCCTTCCACCACCGCCTACCGGCGGCTTTGGGTGGTGGTGACCGGCGGCTTTGCTCCTACTCCACATGTCACCACCACCTTCCTCCTCCTCTCATTCCTCCACATGTGGCCATCTCCTCCCTTGATTTCTTCCTCCAATCAAAATGCAACACTTGTATCCATCTCCTCCTCCTCCCATGGCTATATAAGGAGGAGCTCCTCCTCCTCATTTCACACACCAATTCTCAATTTCACTTCTCTCTCTAGAAGTTGTAATATTTGTAAAGTTGTAATTTTGCTTTGGAAATAAAGGAAAGCTCCCTTGGCGCTTCAACGGTTGTAAGTTTCTCTTAGTATTAATTTATTTAACTGTTGTCTTTAATTTCCTTAGTATAATGTTTAGCACGATGAATAGTAGCTAAACTAGTAGTTCGGTCTAAGGGGCGCACTTGTATTATAAAATGTTTTAAGACTATTAAACTTAGTGTCTAGTTTAAGTATTCAAAACTTATTCTATGTGCCACATATTAAGTCAGAACGTCCATGGTTGAGGGGACGCTTGGAATGGCAAAGCTCACCATGGGGGTTCGTAAACTTGTACGGATAAGTGGATGCTTGGAATGGCAAAGCTTATCTGAGAAGTTTGACTCATCCTAAACACCATTTGGTTGATCGGGAATGATTGATCAAATGGATGCACATAGGCTAATATAACCGGGAATGGAGTATTAGTCTAAATAGAATAAGTGTTCTACGTCCTTGGAATAGGCTAGACAGTGTACGCAAATTGAGTGCTTGGAATGGCCTTGATACACCGTTTGAATACTTAGGAGAGTCACTAAAGGTCAATGATAAACAGGATATAATACAAGTCCCCTGAAACCGAACATTTCTCTTAATCATTAAAATTAGTAATTTACTTTCCAGTATTAAAATCAACCATCCAACCAATCAATCAATCAAAATAGCTGGTAGCTTTAAAACCAACCAACCGACCTTAAACACGCTCCCACGCTGCGTAATCCCCCCGAAGAACAATTATTCCCCTAGTTCCCTTGGGTTCGACCCCTACTTACCAAGTACTACCCAGTAGTATAGTTGCAAGTAGCGGACTATAAATTTATTTGCACAATCGCTTTGACGACAAGCGGTTCTGTCAAATTGGCGCCGTTGCCGGGGAACTAGTCATCGGATAACTGTTCTTCCCTCCCCTTTTTCTTTTCTGTTCATCTCTCTATGTCATTACCTGTCACGCATGCATGGACAACGCGATTTCTGCCCCTGTTCCGAGGAACGGAGGGAGAAGACCCTGTACAGCACTGCCGAAACTTCCACCAAGTCTGCCACAACATCAGACCTGAAAACGATGTGTTACAGGAATTTAAGCTGAAATGCTTTAAATTCTCTCTAACCGACTTCGCTACGATATGGTACTACACATCCACCGCTTGCAGTGCAGAACGTTTCGTAGACCTCTGCGTTCCGTTCCTGAAAGAATTCTCCCCACCTTCCTTACGCCAAGAAACCCGCGAGAAGATCCTGAACCTTCAACAATCCCGGGATGAGACTTTGGACGAATACTACATAAAATTCGATGCCATCATCTCAAGCTGCCCGCACCATGGATTTACGAAGAAAATTCTTCTCCAAAAATTTCTTCGTGGGATGAGGTCCGAAGAGCTGGGAAGAGTCAACGAAGCTATGAGAAGGTCTGCCGCAAACCTCACCATTGCAGACATGTGGTACCAGATAACTGGCCTAGCCGCTGCCACAAAACGAGTTCCTCACACTGACGAGGAAATGCAGACAGAAGAAGCTGACCCTGAGGCTGACGAAGAAGAAACCACCGAACCGTCAGAAGAGACTCCCGAACCATCCGAGGAATCAGACATGGAAAGCACCGGAAGCAACGAAGTAGAAGTCCAGAATACCACCAACGAACTGCCTATTCCATACCCGACTATCATTACCCAGGCAGCTGAGACTATCTACGATCAGTTCTTCACGAACCAACATTACGAGGCAGAACCGAGCCTCATGAGGCCTTCCCAACTTTTCCCCTTAATTAATGAGCAAGTCGCCGCGAACTATGCGATCCAAGAAGAAGCTCAAAGGAGAATGGGAAAAGGGCCCGAGCAGAATGACTCCTACATGGAGCACGCTTTCGCCATGACTGGACAAGGCAGCCCTAAACAGGAAAACACCCAGTTCAAGAAGCTGATAGTAAAAGGTCCCTTGCCTTCTCAGAGACGTTGGAAAGAGATACCATCAGAACTGGACCCAAACCCGTCATCTGCTAAAAAATCAGGAAGACTCACCGCAAGAATCAAAGTCGGTGGAATCAAGAAGTTCGACCTCAGCCACCCATGGGACCCAAACCAATGAACCACAAACGAGGTATCGTCGAGCCAACGACGTTAAACAAGTGCACTGGTCGGGAGGTAACCCGACACTATCTTACTTTTCCACACTTTAATTTCTGTCTTTTAAATTCAGTATTTAGTTTTAAGCCTGCATGACTTTTGAACTAAGGCACGCCTTCGTTCAAAAGTGGGGGGTGAGAACCACCTGTGTACATAAATAACATGCAGCTGTTTTTTCTTTTTTAATAAGTACCTTTTTGAAAATATGAACTTAAGAATGTGAAAAAGATAAATCATAATTCATGCATTAACCTTGTGAAAATTCAACTGTTTAAAAACTTAGAATGTAACTTTCCATTTGTCCTTTATGCTGAGATAACTAGGGATGTGGAGTTGACATAAACCGCCCTAAAAGGACTTGGGAAGCAATCAAAGGATCAGATCAAACTATATGGTTTTCGAAGTCAGTGGAGGCTGCACTTCGGGTTTTCAGTGAATAATTGAAGTCAACTCCGCCAAGAAGCATCTATGCAAAGGTGAGGACGGGAATCAGACCGTTCTCTCTCTAGTCAAAATAGCCGAGAAAATAGATGAGCGACCCTCATCTTGACCCGCCCAAAACGACAAAGACGAGAGGAGCGGGGAGGTATTTCCATAGGCTTGCGGGCGATGATTGGACCTCCCAAAAAGGCTCGAGAAAATGGACTAGCAATCACAAAAAGACGAAAAGCTCAATGAAGCAAATCAAAAGAGGCCAAAGGCCCAAAATTGTGAAGGTTTTAACCGAGCAAAAGTGAAGCACTCAAAAAAGTCAAATCAAAGGCCAAAGGCCGATTCACTACAACAAAAAAGCAGTCCCTCGCCAAAGAAGAAAATCAAAAAGGCTCAACTCACTGAAACCCGAATCGAATCACGTGCTAGAGAAAGCTACCAGAAAACCATATAGTAAGAGACGATCCCGAGGTTGCAGTCCAGGAACCTAAAAAGGGCTATCTCCCGAGACATCCAATATAATTTGCATCTCAGCACGGAGGTACAAGTATTAAGTTCCTTCTATTTATTTACGCAGTTTAATTTGGTAATAAGTAAGCAATGCATGAATTAGGATAGATCAAGTACCACAGTCTAATTTTCATATTCCAAAGCCAAAATTAGAACTTACGCCCTTTAATAGCATTGTTCGGGACGAACAACTAAAAGTGGGGGGTAATCTGATGGACCAAAGTTATACGAGTCAGAAACACAGTAAAACCCCCTTAATTAGACTGTTTGTCTATCTAACGTCTACGTGTTAGTCCCGATATATTTTCACAGGGCATTTTAGAGACTGAAGTGAAAACACGCTAAGGAGAGGATTTTAAGCTGAAAAGATAACAAGAGTCAATCCAAGGTCAAGATCATATGCCGACTGAAGAAATATCAAGGATCCTGACGTTAAATTGACCAGAACAAATTAATCAGAAGAATCAGGAGTGGAGTCAAGACAGACCGGGGAAGGAACACATTGACAGTTTTGTGAAAAGACTGCACAAAACTGTACAAAACTCACATTTGGGCAAGATGACCGACCACTTGGAGAAGTGGTGGCCAAAGGAGGAGCTCCTCCCCTTCCACCACCGCCTACCGGCGGCTTTGGGTTGTGGTGACCGGCGGCTTTGCTCCTCCTCCACATGTCACCACCACCTTCCTCCTCCTCTCCTTCCTCCACATGTGGCCATCTCCTCCCTTGATTTCTTCCTCCAATCAAAATGCAACACTTGTATCCATCTCCTCCTCCTCCCATGGCTATATAAGGAGGAGCTCCTCCTCCTCATTTCACACACCAATTCTCAATTTCACTTCTCTCTCTAGAAGTTGTAATATTTGTAAAGTTGTAATTTTGCTTTGGAAATAAAGGAAAGCTCCCTTGGCGCTTCAACGGTTGTAAGTTTCTCTTAGTATTAATTTATTTAACTGTTGTCTTTAATTTCCTTAGTATAATATTTAGCGCGATGAATAGTAGCTAAACTAGTAGTTCGGTCTAAGGGGCGCACTTGTATTATAAAATGTTTTAAGACTATTAAACTTAGTGTCTAGTTTAAGTATTCAAAACTTATTCTATGTGCCACATATTAAGTCAGAACGTCCATGGTTGAGGGGACGCTTGGAATGGCAAAGCTCACCATGGGGGTTCGTAAACTTGTACGGATAAGTGGATGCTTGGAATGGCAAAGCTTATCTGAGAAGTTTGACTCATCCTAAACACCATTTGGTTGATTGGGAATGATTGATCAAATGGATGCACATAGGCTAATATAACCGGGAATGGAGTATTGGTCTAAATAGAATAAGTGTTCTACGTCCTTAGAATAGGCTAGACAGTGTACGCAAATCGAGTGCTTGGAATGGCCTTGATACACCGTTTGAATACTTAGGAGAGTCACTAAAGGTCAATGATAAACAGGATATAATACAAGTCCCCTGAAACCGAACATTTCTCTTAATCATTAAAATTAGTAATTTACTTTCTAGTATTAAAATCAACCAACCAACCAATCAATCAATCAAAATAGCTGGTAGCTTTAAAACCAACCAACCGACCTTAAACACGCTCCCACGCTGCGTAATCCCCCCGAAGAACAATTATTCCCCTAGTTCCCTTGGGTTCGACCCCTACTTACCAAGTACTACCCAGTAGTATAGTTGCAAGTAGCGGACTATAAATTTATTTGCACAATCGCTTTGACGACAAGCGGTTCTGTCAATGCTCGACAATAATAGAAGAGGAACCGACAGAAGTGAATGCAGTGGGAGGATACCAAGGATACAACAACAACAACAATAGAGCCGGACAAAATAGACAGTATGGTCAAACAACCAACCCGAGCTGGCGTAACAACAACTATCCTCAGAAGGAAGCACAACCAGCTGTCCCTCAACTAGCTCAGTCATTCTACCAACCCCCCCACCGACAGTATAACCAGAACGCTCCATCAGCAGGCCAATATCAGCAAAGAGGACCGAATCAATACCAAACCGGCCCGAACAATCAGCAAGAACCAACCAAGTCGCTCGATGACACAATGAAGGAGCTCGCAGGAAGCATAAATCAATTGGGTACTTCGCTACACCAATACCAGGCGAAAACTAACGGGGCAATTTCAGAATTGACCAAACAAATGACCCAGCTCGCCACCGCAATGTCAACACTCACTAATGAACCTGGCAGACTTCCTTCACAAACCATCCAAAATCCAAAGGCAAATATTAGCGTGATAAGGATGTCAAACAAAAAGGTGACACTGGGAGAAGTAGCACGATTCCAAACTTACAAACTTACCAACAAACACTTCACCAGGTTAATGCATGAATTATGACTTATCTTTTTCACATTCTTAAGTTCATATTTTCAAAAAGATAACACTAAAAAAGAAAAAAAAAACATGTTATTTATTTATGTACACATGCGGATCTCACCCCACACTTTTGAACGAAGGCGTGCCTTTCAGCACTACTTAGTTCAAAAGCCATGCAAGCAGACAATTACGAGAAGGAAATGATATTAAGGAAAGGTAAGATCAGAACTCCCTTTAAAGTGTCGAGTGAACGACATGGCATGAGGCTGGATACTCGAGGGAGTTCGGCTGGGGCCTTGAACTCTCAGCGCAAGCCCGGTAGTTCACGAAAGCTGTCTGGCTGATCTGATCGTGCTCCCAAAACCAATTCCTAAATAGTCAATTCATTCTATGCACCAAGTGGGTGAGAGCGACTTATTGATAAAAACTAAAAGACAGAAAATAAAAAGGCAGAAAGTAAGATAGTGTCGGGTTACCTCCCGACCAGTGTACTTGTTTAACGTCATTGGCTCGACAGTACCTCATTACTGGATCACTGGTTGGGATCCCATGCGTGGCTCAGGTCGAATTTTGCCACTGTTCCTGTGTTGCTTCTTGCCTTGCCTTTCCTTGATTTCTTGTGAGATGATGTGCTTGGGTCCTGTTCCCGTCGTTCTGGTGATTTTTCCTTCCAACGTCTCTGAGAAGGCGAGGGACCCTTTACAACTAGTCTCTTGAACTGGGTTTTCTGGTGTTTAGGGCTGCCTTGTCCAGTCATGGTGAAAACATGCTCTATCGAGGAGTCGTTCTGCTCAGGCCCTTTTCCCATTCTTCTTTCAGCCTCTTCAGGGATCACATAGTTTTCGGTGGTGTTTTAGACTTCTTCCGTTGTTGGTACTGCCTCGAGTTCCCATGAAGGTTCGTTGCTCCCGAAGCTTTCTATGTCTGATTCTTCCGACGGCTCGGGAGTATCTTCTTCGTCTGTCTCTGGTCCAGCCTCTTCCATCTGCATGCCTCTGTCAGCTTGGGGTTTTCGTTTTGTGGCTGTGGCCAGGTCATTTATGAGGTTCCACATGTCTGCCATGGTTAAGTTCCTGGCTGATCTTCTCATTGCTTCGTTAATCCTCGTCAGATCATCAGCCTTCATCCCACGAAAAATTTTTTGAAGCAGAACTTTCTTCGTGAATCCATGGTGCGGGCAGCTTGAGACGATGGTGTCATAGCTCGTGTAGTATTCGTTCAAAGTCTCATCCCGAGATTGTTGCAGGCACATGATCTTCTCACGGGTTTGTTGTCGTAAGGATGGAGGGAATAATTCTTTCAGGAATGGGACGCAGAGGTCCACAAAATGTACTGCACTGCTAGAGGTTGCTTTGTAATACCAAATCGTCGCAAAATCAGTTAGAGAGAATTTAAAGCATTTAAGCTTAAATTCCTCTAACATTTCATTATCAGGTTTTATGTGTTGACAAATATGGTGAAAGTTTCGACAGTGTTGAACTGGGTCTTCTCCATCCGTACCTCCGAACAGAGGAAGATGTCGTGTTGTCCATGCATATGAAGGGGGTTGCATCATGAGGACATGAGAGGGAAAGAACAACTTATCCGATGGCTAATTCCCCAGCAACGGCGCCAATTTGACGGAGCCCACTGCACTGTCGTTAAGGTGCAATGTTCTCTGTGCAAATAAATTTATATTTTCTGCTACTCGCGACTTCACTACTGGGTAGTAAGTGGTAAGTAGGGGTCGAACCCAAGGGAATTAGGGGGATACATTGTTCTTTGAGAACTATACTGGCGGGGAGCGTGTTTTTAGGTTGATTGAGTTTTAGCGCTAATTAACTAAGTGATTTTTTTGGTTTTTTATGCGGAAAAGTAAATGACATAAAATAAATACTGGAAATTAAAGGAAGAAGACTTACAGTGGGTGATGCGTGATTGGCGAGTCCTCCGGAAGATGAGCGGTTGATGATTGCAGTTATACTAATATTAAAAGTAAATACAGGGGGGTTTTGTAATCTAAAGAAAACATTCGGTTTCAGGGGCCTTGTATCATAGTTGTTTATCAACGACCGCTAATGATCATACTAAGTGTTCAAAGATGAATCGAGGCCATTTCTAAGCGCAAGACTTGCAACATCGTTTAAACACTTGTTCTACTTTAGACTAATTCCTCCTTTCGAAGTATCTTATCCTTGTGTGCATCCACCTGAGCTTTCAGTTACGATCAACCGAGTGGTGTTTTAGACAAGTCAAACTCCTCAGATAAGTTTTGCTTGTTACAGCTTCCACTTACCCGAGTATGTTCACGAATCCCCACGGAAGAGCTTTGCTTGTTACAGCTTCCACTCAACCTTGGAAATTCGGACTATATATGGCACATAGAACAAGTTTTGAACACAAAGCGGCATTAAGTGCAGGGTCTAAAACATTTTACAATACAAGTACACCCCTTCAACCGAATAAAGAGTTTAGCTACGAATATCCATAGAGGTTGATACCATAGCTAAATACTCGGGGGTTTTTGAAAACAGTAAGAGGAGAGGGGGTGGAATACTCGAGAACCAACAGGAGTATTCCCAATTCCTACTGAATACTCAAGAACCAACAAGAGTATTCTCTACAGTATTATAATACTCAAGAACCGACAGGAGTATTATAATTTCAAACCAAACTTACAAAGTAACAATTGTAGAAAGATAAGTGTTTTTTGATTTATGAAGGATTTTTTTGGATGAATTACAATTGAGAGAATGGCTTGTATTTATAGCCAAAGGAAGGAGGAATGGAGGGTTTGGATTGATCTTCATCCAAGGGTGGAGGAGGAGGGGAGGAACATCAACATGTGGAGGAGAAGGCCACCACATGGCAAGCTCTTCATGGAGGAGGAAGAGCCGCCGGTTGGAGGTGAAGAAGGGAGGAGGAAGCTTGGCCTTGGTCACCTCTTGCCAAGGCCGCCGGTCATGGAGGAGAAGGGAGGTGCTTTGGCCACCCATGAGTCATCCAAACACCAAAAGCCGCCGGTCACTAGGAGATAAGGATGAGTTTTGTGATTTTTGTGCAGTCTTTTCACAAAACTATCAGTCCAATTTCGCTCCGGTCTGACTTTGGTTGTTTCTCGGTTTGATTTATTTTGAGTAATTCAATGTCAGGATCTTGAGATTTCTTCATTCAGCGTCTGATCTTGACCTTGGAATGACTCGTAACATCTTTTCAGCGTAAAATCCTCTCCTTAGCGTGTTTTCTCTCTAGAGTCCAAAATACCTTGTAGAAATATATCGGGACTAACAAGCAGAAGTTAAATCGACAAACAGTCTAATTTGGTGGGTTTTACTGTGTTTTTGATTTGTATAATTATGGTCCATCACCAGGTCATTTATAACATCCCATATTTGAGTCAGGGATAAGTGCATGGATGATCCTCCCACTGCGTCATTGATCCTTGAGAACTCATCGGCCCTCATCCCACAAAGGAATTTTTGAAGAAGAAACACCTCAGTGAATCCATGGTGCGGGCAGCTTGAGACGATGGTGTCATAGTTCATGTAGTATTCGTCCAAAGTCTCATCCCGGGATTGTTGAAGGCACATGATCTTCTCACGGGTTTTTTGGCGTAAGGATGGCGGAGGAGAATTCCTTCAGGAATGGGACGCAAAGGTCCACAAAATATTCTGCACGACTAGCGGTTGATGTGTAATACCAAATCGTCGCAAAATCAGTTAAAGAGAATTTGAAGCATTTAAGCTTAAATTCCTCTAACATTTCATTTTCAGGTTTTATGTGGCAGCAAACGTGGTGAAAGTTTCGGCAGTGTAGTACTGGGTCTTCTCCATCTGTACCTCCAAACAGGGGTAGATGTCTTGTTGTCCACGCATACGTAGTGGGTAGCGTCATGAGGAAATGAGAAGGGAAGGGAAAGAACAACTTATCCGACGGCTAATTCCCCGGCAACGGCGCCAATTTGACAACACTGCCTTGTCACGAGGCAATGTGCACAAATAAATTTATATTCCGCTACTCGTGACCTTACTACTGGGTAGCAAGTGGTAAGTAGGGGTCGAACCCAAGGAAATTAGGGGGATAGTCGTTCTTTGAGGGATTGTACAGCGAGGGAGCGTGTTTTAGGTTGATTGAGATTTTAATGCGGAAAAGTAAGTGATTGGTTGGTTGGTTTTGGTTTTTAGTGCAGAAAAGTAAATGACAGAAAATGTAAATACTGAAAATAAACGCGAAGACTTACAGTGGGTGATGCGTGATTGGCAAGTCCTCCGGAAGGTGAGCAGTTGATAGATAGTTTATACTAAAAAAGTAAATGCAAAGGGTGTTTGAATTTAAGGAAAGCATTCGGTTTCGGGGGCCTTGTATCATAGCCGGTTTATCATTGACCTTTAGTGATCCTTCTAAGTATTCAAACGTGTATCAAGGCCATTCCAAGCACTCGATTTGCACACACTGTCTAGCCCATTCCAAGGTCGTAGAGCACTTGTTCTACTTAGACTAATACCCCATTCCAAGGTATATTAGCCTGTGTGCATCCATTTGACCAGTCATTCCCGACCAACCAAATGGTGTTTTAAAAAGGTCAAACTCCTCAGATAAGCTTTGCCATTCCAAGCATCCACTTATCGGAGTATGTTTACGAACCCCACGGAAGAGTTTTGCCATTCCAAGCATCCACTCAACCTTGGAAGTTCTAACCTAATATATGGCACATAGAACAAGTTTTGAATACAAAGAAGAGGCACTAAAATATGGCCTAAAACATTTTATAATACAAGTACACCCCTTCAACCGAATGAAGAGTTTAGCTACGAATATCCATAGAGGTGGATACCATAGCTAAGTACTTACAGTTTTTGAAAGACAGTAAGTAAGGGAAAGGGGTGAGTACTTCAAGAACCGACAAGAGTACTCGAGAATAAAGAAAAGCTTGAGTACTCAGGAACCGACAGGAGTACTCAAGACCGAACTATAATACTCAAGAACCAACAGGAGTATTATATATTGAAAACCAAACTTACAAATGCCAAACTTTCTAGAGAGAGAAGTGTATGTTGATTTTTGGGATTGGATTACAAATGAGTTTGGCATTGGTATTTATAGCCAAATGGGGAGAGAATGGAGGGTGGAGATGGCTTTCATCCAAGGGAGGAGAAGGGAGGAAGAAGGTTGTGGTGGAGGAGGAGACAAGTGGCAAGCTCTCATGGTGGGAGGAGAAGCCGCCGGTTGTCGGTTGGAGGAGGGGAGGAGAGGTGGCGTTGGCCACCTCTCGCCAAGAGCCGCCGGTCACCATGGAGGAGAAGGGGGAAATGCCACCCATGAGTCATCTTCTTCCCCAAAGCCGCCGGTCATCAATGGATAAGAGTGAGTTTTTGTGAGTTTTGTGATGTTTTTACAAAACTATCAGTCCAATTTTGCTCCGGTCTGACTTTGGTTGCTTCTCGGTTGGATTTGTTTTGAGTGATTCCATGTCAGGATCTTGAGATTTCTTCAGTCGGCGTCTGATCTTGACCTCGGAATGACTCGTAATATCTTTTCAGCGTAAAATCCTCTCCTTAGCGTGTTTTCTCTCTAGAGTCCAAAATACCCTGTAGAAATATATCGGAACTAACAAGCAAAAGTTAAATAGACAAAAGGTCTAATTTAGTGGGTTTAACTATGTTTATGATTCGTATAATTATGGTCCATCAGATCACCCCACACTTTTAGTTGTTCGTCCCGAACAATGCTATTAAAGGGCGGCACTAAGTAAGCTTTTAAAATATGAAAGTTAGACTGTGGGACTAGATTTATCCTAATTCATGCATTACTTACTTATTGCCAAATTGAACTGTGTAAATAAATAGAAGAAACTTGATACTTGTACCTTCGTGCTGAGATGCAAATTATTTTGGATGTTTCGGGAGATAGCCCTTTTTAGGCTCCTGGACTGCATTCTCGGGACCGTTGATAAGTCGTAATTGTACGACTATTTTATATGTTAAAACCCCGTCTCTTAATGTTTATCTGTATATTATTTCACTACCTGTGTGTAGTTTTCATTCTCAGGTACATTCGGGGACCATGGAAGGAATACTGTCTAAGGAGAGCTTACTAGAAGAAGTTTGGCGCAAAAAGAAATGGAGACCGAAGCTTTGGAGTCTGAGTCAAGGAATTCCGCGGAGGTCTTGTGGATTAAAGGGGCGCGGACGTCTAAAGCTTTAACATAATTATCAAGACGTCCGCGGATCACAAAATGCTAGAGGGGTCCGTGCGGAATTTCGAGCCCAAGTTTACTGAAATCAATTTTGCATATCTCGCCAATCGAGGAGCCAATTGAAGAAAACGAAAAAAAAGCTGGTTCCGAAGGGCCGCATTGGGGAATTCGAAGAGTGGAAAATAGGAAGGAGAAAAAGAAAAAGAGAAGAAAAGAAATCGAGGTCTTCTCTTTTAGCCGTGCGACTTGGGGGAGAGGAGATTGGTCCTGTGAGTCAATTGTCAACATCATCATTCCAGCAGCAGATTCATCACAAGAGGGGAGACACACACGTCCTATTGTTCCAATCATCATTAGTACTCTCTATTTCTGTTTATTCAAAACTTCATGATGTATTCTGTTAACATGAGTAGCTAAACTCATTGGTGTAGGCTAGGACTTGATATTGTGATGCCTTGATTTGAGACTCATATTGATATTCTACGTTTTGTGTCATATTACTTCGCATTGCTTATGGATTTGATATGCTAGCACGAGTGCAACCTAGCGGGGAGCTTTTGTGTGTGTGTTGATTCCTAGTATCAAAGTTTACTAGCAACCTAGCGGGGATAGTAAACTAGGACACAAGTAATAGACCACTAGGATTGACACCCTAGGACAACTTGTAGTGCAACCTAGCGGGGAGCAATAAGTTGTAAAACGTTAGAGATCAAAACAGTTGGGATAATGATTTAATCTTGCATCACAATTAAAAGTTCTAGCTTGCACTTCTCTTGATAATTGATTTACGAATTTGTGTGACAATTGATTCCGTGATAATTGATCTTTGTTGCGTACTTGTGTTTTATTTGACTTGTTCGATATTTACGTTGTTACTTTTATACTTAGTAAACAGGTTCTTACACCGATCTCTGTGGACACGACCCGATTTGCCACTTGCTAGTCGGAATTATAAATGTTTTTGCACAGGTACAACGACACCTGTCAAAATGGCGCCGTTGCCGAGGATCGGTAACGAAGAATCTTACTGAGTATTCTATTTCTTTTTAGTTTATTTTACTGTCTTTTATTTTGTCACTTGATTACTCTCTGTTTAAGTAACAATGTCGCAGAGAAGTGTTGATGGTGATAATGAAGAGCAAAGTAGCGTGCAAGGGGATAACGTTCGAGAACGGAGGCAAGGATTGCCCTTGATCAAAGAGTACCACCCCCAGAAATTAGCAGTATGTGAATGAATTTCCTAGACATCGTGCAGCTAGACACGAGGAGTATGATGATTATGAGGCTGAGTTGGATCGACAATACCTCGGTGGAGGAAACCAAGATGGACAGCTAGCGAGGCGTCGGGATTTGGGGCGCACCATGAGAGGAGTCTACGCCCCATTTATTGATGAGGCACCTTGGTGCATTAGGTTGGATGAGGACGCAGATGACATCGAAATAAAGAGTGGGGTAATTCATCACTTGCCCAAGTTTGGAGGAATGCCCGACGAGAACCCCTTAAGGCACTTGAAGGAATTTTATGGAGTTTGCATGTCCATGAAATCAGCATCGGTTTCAGAGAATATTTTTAAACTAAAGACATTTCCTTTTTCATTAGAATGTCAAGCTAAATCTTGGCTAATGTCTTTGCCTTCAGGTTCTATTACATCATGGGATCAATTGTAAAGGAAGTTTATGGACAAGTACTACTCTCACTCAAAAGCGGCTCAAACGAGGAAGGAGCTCTCTATGCTTCGACAAGGACGTGGAGAGACATTGTTCGATTATCTGGCGAGGTTTCGACAATTGGAAGAGAACTGTCCAAATCATGGAATCCCACAAAGGATGCTACTTGAATACTTTATGGACGGGATGATTCTCATGGAAAGAAGAATGCTAGATGCCTCAGCCCAAGGGTCCATCCTTGACATGTATCCCGAGGAGATATGGGAATTGATTGAAAAAGTTGCGGAGGGCACAAGGTATTTAGAGGAAACTTATAAACCTGCACCCGTTGCTAACATAAATGTGCATTCTGAATTGCAGGAACTGAAGGATATGGTGGCTAAGATGATGACGCAACAACCACAAGGCAATCAATGAGTGGAGTGTAAGGTAAACAAGTCCACATTTAATTCAGTGAATAATGATAACTCTATTTTTCAGGAAAGAACAGAAGACGCGAATATTGTGGGATACATAAACAAGGGAGATTTGCCACCAAGGAGATACGAAGGATATCAAGGCCACAACAAATGGCAGCCGAGACAGAATGAGGGTGGTTGGCAAAGGAACAACAATTACGATGCGGGGCAATCCTCGTATCCACAAAAGCAGCCGTACAAACCACCACAAAATAGACAAGGAGATGAGGATCCGATTGCAGCCGAAGATCAGGAGAAGACTACCTTCACGTGCCCATTCGGTACATTCGCATTTCGACGCATGTCTTTCGGTTTGTGCAACGCGCCTGGTACCTTCCAGCGTGTGGTAATGAGTATTTTTTTGGAATTGATTAGGGACTGTGTTGAAGTATTCATGGATGATTTTACCGTGTATGGAAATACTTTTGATGAATGCCTGCTTAATGTTGGTAGAGTGCTTGCACGTTGTGAGGAGACGAACTTGGTCTTGAATTATGAAAAATGTCATTTTATGGTCACTCACGGAATAGTATTGGGACATGTCGTTTCTAGTGAAGGAATACAAGTAGATAAGGCTAAAATTGATTTGATGCTTAGCTTGCCTTATCCTACTGATCAGCGTGGTGTGAGGTCTTTTGTTGGACATGCAGGATTTTATCGCAGATTTTTAAAGGACTTCTCGAAGAGGGCGTTGCCTCTTTCTAGATTGCTGCAAAAGGATGTGCCATTTGAGTTTACAGAGGAATGCAAGACATCAATCGATGATCTTAAGGCTGTGCTGACTAGTGCACCCCTCATTCAAGCACCGGATTGGACACAACCCTTCGAAATAATGTGTGATGCTAGCGACTACGCAGTTGGAGCGGTGCTAGGGCAAAGGAAGGAAAAGAAGCCTGTGGTGATCCATTATGCGTCTAGGACGCTTGACGCAGCTCAGCAAAATTATTCCACGACCGAAAAAGAGCTTTTAGCTGTTATATTTGCTTTGGAAAAATTTCACCCTTATTTGCTTCGTTCTAAAATTGTTGTCTTTTCTGATCATGCAGCCATTCGCTATCTGATGACGAAGAAGGAGTCAAAGCCGCGGCTGATTAGATGGATCCTCTTGCTACAAGAGTTTGATGTGGAAATAAAAGACAAGAAGGGCATTGAGAACACCGTGGCCGACCACTTGAGCCGAATAGTGAGAAAGGAGGAAACCGGAGCTATAACCGAAACATTCCCGGACGAGTATTTATTTGCTGTCCAAGAAAAAGCACCATGGTATGCTAACATAGTTAACTACCTGGTGGGAGGTAAGTTTCCTTCGTCATTTACTACTGCTCAACGTTTGAGGCTTAAACATGATTCGAGATATTATATTTGGGATGACCCCTATTTGTGGAAAATTGGTTCGGATCAAGTCGTTAGAAAGTGTGTGACTGATTCTGAGATTTCTTCTGTGCTTGCTTTTTGCCATGATCATGCGTGTGGTGGTCATTTTGGACTAAGGAGAACATCTAGAAAAATACTTGATAGTGGCTTCTATTGGCCACATTTGTTTAGGGATGCATACAACCATTGCAAAGCATGTGATAGGTGTCAACGCATAGGAAATATTTCTGCTAGAAATGAAATGCCTCAAATGCCCATTGTTGTTGATGAGATATTTGATATATGGGGTATTGATTTTATGGGACTGTTTCCCTCTGCATATGGTTTACAATATATTGGTTGCTGTTGATTATGTATCTAAGTGGGTCGAAGCTAAGGCCACCAAACATGATGATGGTAAGACGGTGGTGGATTTCTTGCGTACTAATATCTTTTGTAGGTATGGAGTACCAAAGGTGGTGATCAGTGACCAAGGGTCACACTTTTGCAATCGTTCCGTCGCGTCGGTGTTCAAACACTTTGGTGTTATTCATCGAGTGTCCACCGCCTACCACCCTCAAACCAATGGGCAAGCTGAGGTGTCGAACCGAGAGATCAAGTCTATACTAGAGAAGATGGTGAAGCCGTCGAGGAAGGATTGACCAATAAGACTTAAAGAGGCATTGTGGGCTTACAGGACCGCCTACAAAACGCCAATTGGAATGTCCCCTTTTAGACTAGTTTATGGGAAGGCTTGTCATCTCCCGGTTAAGGTACAACACAAGGCTTTTTGGGCAATTAAAACATGCAACTTTGATCTAACCAATGCAGGAATTGAAAGAAAGCTACAGTTGAGTGAGTTGGAGGAGCTCCGCTTAGAGGCTTATGAGAGCCAGTCAGACTACAAAGCGAGAGCGAAAATGTACCATGACAAGCACATATTGAGGTGCAGCTATGAAGTGGGGCAAAAGGTACTCTTATTTTCATCAATATTAAGACTTATGCCTGGGAAGTTGCGTTCTCGTTGGACAGGTCCATACGTCATTGTAAGGGTGTACAATCATGGGGCGTTGGAATTGCGAGGACCCGAAGGAGGAGAGAGTTTCAAGGTGAACGGGCAAAGAGTCAAGCCATACTATGATGGATTCGAGGCAACCACTGAGGACGTTGAACTGGCGGAGCCAGTATATTCTACCTAGCAAGAGGTAATGTCCAGCCAAGGACGTCAAACAAAGGCGCTTACCGGGAGGCAACCCGGTGTGTTTTATTTTTGATTTTTACACATGTTAAAGTGGAATTGGGAAGCTGATAATGCGCCTCGAGTGCATGTTTTATTTCTGGTGGTTTCAGGTGAAAGATTGAAGAAAGGGATTTTCCTCAGTGTGATTCGCGCACGTCTCAACATTAAGGTGCGCGGACGTCTAAAGCATTAACGCACAAAACAAGAGACGTCCGCGGGAATCAATTGAGAAGGCGTCCGTGGAATAGTGCATCAGGATCATTTTCAAGATCTGAAACTACCGCCACCAGACTATCAGGGGAGTACCAGTTCACTTCTTTTTTTATTTATTTTTATTTGAGTCTGTTTGTACACATCTCATCTCGTGAATTATACCGTGAGGACACGGATCCATCTAAGTGTGGGGGTGGGATGTTATAGAGTCAGTTGTGTGTGGTGTCTGTTTTTAATTTTTTTTTATTATTATGTCGCATGTTGTGTGTCGTGATGAACTGATGATGCACTGCTATGCTTTTCTCATATGTCAAAAATTTCATTTCCAGCTTTTTATGACTATTGTGCTTATTTGACTAAAAATGCAAAATTTAAAAAAAAATTCGATGCTTTGTTCTTGTGAGTTGTGATATGCAGGGATGTGGAGTTGACAGAAATGTCCTAGAAGGGTACGGCAAATTGACGCTTCACTAGCCTAGTCCTGAGAGTAGCTCCGTCACCAAGTATTTCAAGTATATTCATTCGTTCGCAGTGGTGGCGGGACAGAGAAAACGAACTGTCCATCTCTAGTCGAAGTAGCTGGGAATGGGTGGGTGACCCCTACTTTGCCTCATGCAGAAAAGACGAGGATGAGAAGAGAGCGGGACGCACTCCTATGCTGTTATTCGGAGGCTATGATTGGAGTGGTTCAAGGGCGCAAATGATAATGTGGACAAGAAACAAATTCAAAAGCCGAAGGCAAACCATCAAGTAAGAAGAAAATCTAAATTTGATTGATTCAAGCAAAGATGTGTCGTTTATCAAAGTCCATACAAGTTAAGGAATTCAAGGCTCAACGGAACGAAAGCAGTGAATTAATCACGTGTCAGAGAAAGCCGCCGACTCAATCAAAAGACCAAAACTCAGAAAAGAATGCAATGTCCGTGGTACCTATAGGGGACTATCTCCCAAACATCCAAGATCGTTTGAATTGCAGCTCGCGAGGTAAGGAGTATTGAAAAACCTATCTTTAGTCGCATTATTAGAATTTTAAGCATGATAAGATGAATTGCTGGATTTGAGATTGAGATGTAATGATTAGCATGATAGTGCATTGTAATTCGTTCTGTGGCTTTGTTCTTGTTCGAGACGAACAAGTTCAAGTGTGGGGTAGTTTGATAAGTCATAATTGTACGACTATTTTATATGTTAAAACCCCGTCTCTTAATGTTTATCTGTATATTATTTCACTACCTGTGTGTAGTTTTCATTCTCAGGTACATTCGGGGACCATGGAAGGAATACTGGCTAAGGAGAGCTTACTAGAAGAAGTTTGGCGCAAAAAGAAATGGAGACCGAAGCTTTGGAGTCTGAGTCAAGGAATTCCACGGAGGTCTTGTGGATTAAAGGGGCGCGGACGTCTAAAGCTTTAACATTATTATCAAGACGTCCGCGGATCACAAAATGCTAGAGGGGTCCGTGCGGAATTTCGAGCCCAAGTTTACTGAAATCAATATCGAGGAGCCAATTGAAGAAAACGAAAAAAAAGCTGGTTCCGAAGGGCCGCATTGGGGAATTCGAAGAGTGGAAAATAGGAAGGAGAAAAAGAAAAAGAGAAGAAAAGAAATCGAGGTCTTCTCTTTTAGCCGTGCGACTTGGGGGGAGAGGAGATTGGTCCCGTGAGTCAATTGTCAACATCATCATTCCAGCAGCAGATTCATCACAAGAGGGGAGACACACACGTCCTATTGTTCCAATCAACATTAGTACTCTCTATTTCAGTTTATTCAAAACTTCATGATGTATTCTATTAACATGAGTAGCTAAACTCATTGGTGTAGGCTAGGACTTGATATTGTGATGCCTTGATTTGACACTCATATTGATATTCTACGTTTTGTGTCATATTACTTCGCATTGCTTATGAATTTGATATGCTAGCACGAGTGCAACCTAGCAGGGAGCTTTTGTGTGTGTGTTGATTCCTAGTATCAAAGTTTACTAGCAACCTAGCGGGGATAGTAAACTAGGACACAAGTAATAAACCACTAGGATTGACACCCTAGGACAACTTGTAGTGCAACATAGTGGGGAGCTATAAGTTGTAAAACGTTAGAGATCAAAACAGTTGGGTTAATGATTTAATCTTGCATCACAATTAAAAGTTCTAGCTTGCAGTTCTCTTGAGAATTGATTTACGAATTTGTGTGACAATTGATTCCGTGATAATTGATCTTTGTTGCGTACTTGTGTTTTATTTGACTTGTTCGATATTTACGTTGTTACTTTTATACTTAGTAAACAGGTTCTTACACCGATCTCTATGGACACGACCCGATTTGCCACTTGCTAGTCGGAATTATAAATGTTTTTGCACAGGTACAACGACACCTGTCAACCGTCTCGCACTATATGGTTTCCTTGTAGCTTTCTCTAGCACGTGATTCGGTTCGGTTTCAATGGTTTGGTCTTTGATTTTCTTTTGGTGAGGGACAGCTTTTGTAGTGAATCGGCCTTTGGCCTTTGATTTGACTCTTTGGGTACTTCACTTTTTGTTCGGTTAAAACCTTCACAATTTTGGGCCTTTGGCCTCTTGATTTGCTTCTTTGTGACTTGCTAGTCCATTTTCTCAAGCCTTTTTGGGAGGTCCAATCATTGCCCACGAGCATATGGAAATACCTCCCCGCTCCTCTCATCCTTGTCATTTCGCGCGGGTCAAGATGAGGGTCGCTCATCTATTTTCTCGGCTACTTTGACTAGAGATAGGACGGTCTGATTCCCGTCCTCGCCTTTTTTTCTTTTCGCATAAACACTGCATGGCGGAGATGACTTCAATCTTCACTGAAACCCGAAGTGCAGCCTCCACTGACTTCGAAAACCATATAGTTTGATTCGATCCTTCGAGTGCTTGCCAAGCCTCTCTAGGGCAGTTTATGTCAACTCCACATCCCTAGTTTATCTCAGCACAAAGGGACAAATGAGAAGTTACATTCTAAGTTTTTAAACAGTTGAATTTTCATAAGGTTAATGCATGAATTATGATCTATCTTTTTCACATTCTTAAGTTCATATTTTCAAAAAGATAATATTAAAAAAGAAAACATGTTTATGTACACAGGTGGTTCTCACCCCACACTTTTGAACGAAGGCGTGCCTTTCAGCACAACTTAGTTCAAAAGCCATGCAAGCAGACAATTATGAGAAGGGATTGACATTAAGGAAAAGGGAAGAACGGAACTCCCTTTATTGTGTCGAATGACATGGCTCGAGGCTGGATAATCGAGGGAGTTCGGCTAGGGCCTTGAACTCTTGGCGTAGGCCTGGCTGGCTTAATGTTGCACCCAAGTCCGATTCCTGAATAGTCATTTCTTCTATGCACCAAGTGGGTGAGAGCGACTTATTGGAAAAAACTAAATGACAGAAAATAAAAGTACTGAAAGTAAGATAGGTGTCGGGCTACCTCCCGACCAGTGCCTTTGTTTAACGTCGTTGGCTCGACAGTACCTCATTCCTGGATCACTGGTTTGGATCCCATGGGTGGCTCAGGTCGTATTTCGCCACTGTTTCTGTGTTGATTTTTGCCTTGCCTTTTCCTGATTTCTTGTGAGATGATGTGCTTGGGTCCAGTTCCCATGGTTCTGGTGGTTTCTCCTTCCAACGTCTCTGAGAAGGCGAGGGACCATTCACAACTAGTCTTTTGGACTGGGTTTTCTGGTGTTTAGGGCTGCCTTGTCCAGTCATGGCGAAAACATGCTCCATCGAGGAGTCGTTCTGCTCAGGCCCTTTTCCCATCCTCCTTCTAGCCTCTTCATTAATCACATAGTTTTCAGCGATTTGCCTATTGATCGAGGGGAAAAGTCGGGAAGCTTGCATCTTAAGGCTTGGTTCTGCCTTGTCTTGTCTGTTTGTGAGGATCTGGTCGTAGATGGTCTCGGATGCTTGGGTGATGATAGCTGGGTATGGCTCGGGCAACATGATGGTGGTATTATGGACTTCTTCCATTGCTGACACGGCATTCAGTTCCCATTAGGGTTTTTCCTTGTTGCTCCCTATACTTTCTATATCCCAGTCTTCTGATGGCTCGGAAGTCTCTTCTGATGGCTCGGGAGTTTCTTCTTTGTCTGTCTCTGGACCAGTTTCTTCTATCTGCATTCCTCTGTCAGCTTGGGGTATTCGTTTTGTGGCTGCGGCCAGGTGACGGAGCCCACTGCACTGTCGTTAAGGTGCAATGTTCTCTGTGCAAATAAATTTATATTTTCCGCTACTCGCGACTTCACTACTGGGTAGTAAGTGGTAAGTAGGGGTCGAACCCAAGGGAATTAGGGGGATACGTTGTTCTTTGAGAACTATACTGGCGGGGAGCGTGTTTTTAGGTTGATTGAGTTTTAGCGCTAATTAACTAAGTGATTTTTTAGTTGTTTTTTGGTTTTTTATGCGGAAAAGTAAATGACATAAAATAAATACTGGAAATTAAAGGAAGAAGACTTACAGTGGGTGATGCGTGATTGGCGAGTCCTCCGGAAGATGAGCGGTTGATGATTGCAGTTATACTAATATTAAAAGTAAATACAGGGAGGTTTTGTAATCTAAAGAAAACATTCGGTTTCAGGGGCCTTGTATCATAGTTGTTTATCAACGACCGCTAATAATCATACTTAGTGTTCAAAGATTAATCGAGGCCATTTCTAATTGCAAGACTTGCAACATCGTTTAAACACTTGTTCTACTTTAGACTAATTCCTCCTTTCGAAGTATCTTAGCCTTGTGTGCATCCACCTGATCTTTCAGTTACGATCGACCGAGTGGTGTTTTAGATAAGTCGAACTCCTCAGATAAGTTTTGCTTGTTACAGCTTCCACTTACCCGAGTATGTTCACGAATCCCCACGGAAGAGCTTTGCTTGTTACAGCTTCCACTCAACCTTGGAAATTCTGACTATATATGGCACATAGAACAAGGTTTGAACACAAAGCGGCATTAAGTGCAGGGTCTAAAACATTTTACAATACAAGTACACCCCCTTTAACCGAATAAAGAGTTTAGCTACGAATATCCATAGAGGTGGATACCATAGCTAAATACTCGGGGGTTTTTGAAAACAGTGAGAGGAGAGGGGGTGGAATACTCAAGAACCAACAGGAGTATTCCCAATTCCTACTGAATACTCAAGAACCAACAGGAGTATTCTCTACAGTGTTATAATACTCAAGAACCGACAGGAGTATTATAATTTCAAACCAAACTTACAAAGTAACAATTGTAGAGAGATAAGTGTTTTTTGATTTATGAAGGATTTTTTTGGATGAATTACAATTGAGAGAATGGCTTGTATTTATAGCCAAAGGAAGGAGGAATGGAGGGTTTGGATTGATCTTCATCCAAGGGTGTAGGAGGAGGGGAGGAACATGTGGAGGAGAAGGCCACCACATGGCAAGCTCTCCATGGAGGAGGAAGAGCCGCCGGTTGGAGGTGAAGAAAGGAGGAGGAAGCTTGGCCTTGGTCACCTCTTGCCAAGGCCGCCGGTCATGGAGGAGAAAGGAGGTGCTTTGGCCACCCATGAGTCATCCAAACACCAAAAGCTGCCGGTCACTAGGAGATAAGTATGAGTTTTGTGATTTTTGTGCAGTCTTTTCACAAAACTATCAGTCCAATTTCGCTCCGGTCTGACTTTGGTTGTTCCTCGGTTTGATTTATTTTGAGTAATTCAATGTCAGGATATTGAGATTTCTTCATTCAGCGTCTGATCTTGACCTAGGAATGACTCGTAACATCTTTTCAGCGTAAAATCCTCTCCTTAGCGTGTTTTCTCTCTAGAGTCCAAAATACCCTGTAGAAATATATCGGGACTAACAAGCAGAAGTTAAATAGACAAACAGTCTAATTTGGTGGGTTTTACTGTGTTTTTGATTTGTATAATTATGGTCCATCAGATCACCCCACACTTTTAGTTGTTCGTCCCGAACAATGCTATTAAAGGGCGGCACTCTAAGTAAGTTTGTTAAAATATGAAAATTAGACTGTGGTACTAGACTTATCCTAATTCATGCATTACTTACTTATTACCAAATTGAACTGTGTAAATAAATAGAAGAAACTTGATACTTGTACCTTCGTGCCGAGATGCAAATTATTCTGGATGTTTCGGGAGATAGCCCTTTTTAGGCTCCTAGACTGCAACCTCGGGACTGTCTCGCACTATATGGTTTCCTTGTAGCTTTCTCTAGCACGTGATTCGGTTCGGGTTTCACAGTTGAGTTGAGCCTTTTTGATTTCTTTCTTCTTTTGGCAAGGGACAGCTTTTTGTAGTGAATCGGCCTTTGGCCCTTGATTTGACTTTTTTGAGTACTTCACTTTTGTTCGGTTAAAACCTTCACAATTTTGGGCCTTTAGCCTCTTGATTTGCTTCTTCGAGCTTTCACTTCTTTGTGACTTGCTAGTCCATTTTCTCAAGCCTTCTTGGGAGGTCCAATCATCGCCCGCGAGCATATGGAAATACCTCCCCGCTCTCTCTCATCATTGCCGTTTCGCGCGAGTCAAAATGAGGGTCGCTCATTTATTTTCTCGGCTACTTTGACTAGAGATAGGACGGTTTGATTCCCATCCCGCCTTCTTCATTTTTTATGCATAAACACAGCATGGCGGAGCTGACTCTTGACTCAACTGAAAAACCCGAAGTGCAGCCTCCACTGACTTCGTAAACCATATAGTGAAATTCAGTCCTTCGATTGCTTGCCAAGCCTCTCTAGGGCATTTCTATCAACTCCACATCCCTAGTTTATCTCAGCACAAAGGGACAAATGAGAAGTTACATTCTAAGTTTTTAAACAGTTGAATTTTCACAAGGTTAATGCATGAATTATGACTTATCTTTTTCACATTCTTAAGTTCATATTTTCAAAAAGATAACACTAAAAAAGAAAAAAAAACATGTTATTTATTTATGTACACATGCGGATCTCACCCCACACTTTTGAACGAAGGCGTGCCTTTCAGCACTACTTAGTTCAAAAGCCATGCAAGCAGACAATTACGAGAAGGAAATGATATTAAGGAAAGGTAAGATCAGAACTCCCTTTAAAGTGTCGAGTGAACGACATGGCATGAGGCTGGATAATCGAGGGAGTTTGGCTGGGGCCTTGAACTCTCAGTGCAAGCCCGGTAGTTCACGGAAGCTGCCTGGCTGATCCGATCGTGCTCCAAAAACCAATTCCTAAATAGTCAATTCATTCTATGCACCAAGTGGGTGAGAGCGACTTATTGATAAAAACTAAAAGACAGAAAATAAAAAGGCAGAAAGTAAGATAGTGTCGGGTTACCTCCCGACCAGTGCACTTGTTTAACGTCGTTGGCTCGACAGTACCTCATTCCTGGATCACTGGTTGGGATCCCATGGGTGGCTCAGGTAGAATTTTGCCACTGTTCCTGTGTTGCTTCTTGCCTTGCCTTTCCTTGATTTCTTGTGAGACGATGTGCTTGGGTCCTGTTCCCGTCGTTCTGGTGATTTCTCCTTCCAACGTCTCTGAGAAGGCGAGGGACCCTTTACAACTAGTCTCTTGAACTGGGTTTTCTGGTGTTTAGGGCTGCCTTGTCCAGTCATGGCGAAAACATGCTCCATCGAGGAGTCGTTCTGCTCAGGCTCTTTTCCCATTCTTCTTTCAGCCTCTTCAGGGATCACATAGTTTTCGGTGGTGTTTTGGACTTCTTCCGTTGTTGGTACTGCCTTGAGTTCCCATGAAGGTTTGTTGCTCCCGAAGCTTTCTATGTCTGATTCTTCCAACGACTCGGGAGTATCTTCTTCGTCTGTCTCTGGTCCAGCCTCTTCCATCTGCATGCCTCTGTTAGCTTGGGGTATTCGTTTTATGGCTGCGGCCAGGTCATTTATGAGGTTCCACATGTCTGCCATGGTTAAGTTCCTGGCTGATCTTCTCATTGATTCGTTAATCCTCATCAGATCATCGGCCTTCATCCCACGAAGAAATTTTTGAAGCAGAACTTTCTTCGTGAATCCATGGTGCGGGCAGCTTGAGACGATGGTGTCATAGCTCGTGTAGTATTCGTCCAAAGTCTCATCCCGGGATTGTTGCAGGCACATGATCTTCTCACGGGTTTGTTGTCGTAAGGATGGAGGGGAGAATTCTTTCACGAATGGGACGCAGAGGTCCACAAAATGTACTGCACTGCTAGTGGTTGCTGTGTAATACCAGATCGTCGCAAAATCAGTTAGAGAGAATTTAAAGCATTTAAGCTTAAACTCCTCTAACATTTCATTATCAGGTTTTATGTGTTGACAAATATGGTGAAAGTTTCGACAGTGTTGAACTGGGTCTTCTCCATACGTACCTCCGAACAGAGGAAGATGTCGTGTTGTCCATGCATATGAAGGGGGTTGCGTCATGAGGACATGGGAGGGAAAGAACAACTTATCTGATGGCTAATTCCCCAGCAACGGCGCCAATTTGACGGAGCCCATTGCACTGTCGTTAAGGTGCAATGTTCTCTGTGCAAATAAATTTATATTTTCCGCTACTCGCGACTTCACTACTTGGTAGTAAGTGGTAAGTAGGGGTCAAACCCAAGGGAATTAGGGGGATACGTTGTTCTTTGAGAACTATACTGGCGGGGAGCGTGTTTTTAGGTTGATTGAGTTTTAGCGCTAATTAACTAAGTGATTTTTTTGGTTGTTTTTTGGTTTTTTATGCGGAAAAGTAAATGACATAAAATAAATACTGGAAATTAAAGGAAGAAGACTTACAGTGGGTGATGCGTGATTGGCGAGTCCTCCGGAAGATGAGCGGTTGATGATTGCAGTTATACTAATATTAAAAGTAAATACAGGGGGGGTTTTGTAATCTAAAGAAAACATTCGGTTTCAGGGGCCTTGTATCATAGTTGTTTATCAACGACCGCTAATGATCATACTAAGTGTTCAAAGATGAATCGAGGCCATTTCTAAGCGCAAGACTTGCAACATCGTTTAAACACTTGTTCTACTTTAGACTAATTCCTCCTTTCAAAGTATCTTAGCCTTGTGTGCATCCACCTGATCTTTCAGTTACGATCGACCGTGTGGTGTTTTAGATAAGTCAAACTCCTCAGATAAGTTTTGCTTGTTACAGCTTCCACTTACCCGAGTATGTTCACGAATCCCCGCGGAAGAGCTTTGCCTGTTACAGCTTCCACTCAACCTTGGAAATTCTGACTATATATGGCACATAGAACAAGTTTTGAACACAAAGCGGCATTAAGTGCAGGGTCTAAAACATTTTACAATACAAGTACACCCCTTCAACCGAATAAAGAGTTTAGCTACGAATATCCATAGAGGTGGATACCATAGCTAAATACTCGGGGGTTTTTGAAAACAGTAAGAGGAGAGGGGGTGGAATACTCAATAACCAACAGGAGTATTCCCAATTCCTACTGAATACTCAAGAACCAACAGGAGTATTCTCTACAGTATTATAATACTCAAGAACCGACAGGAGTATTATAATTTCAAACCAAACTTACAAAGTAACAATTGTAGAGAGATAAGTGTTTTTTGATTTATGAAGGATTTTTTGGATGAATTACAATTGAGAGAATGGCTTGTATTTATAGCCAAAGGAAGGAGGAATGGAGGGTTTGGATTGATCTTCATCCAAGGGTGGAGGAGGAGGGGAGGAACATGTGGAGGAGAAGGCCACCACATGGCAAGCTCTCCATGGAGGAGGAAGAGCCGCCGGTTGGAGGTGAAGAAGGGAGGAGGAAGCTTGGCCTTGGTCACCTCTTGCCAAGGCCACCGGTCATGGAGGAGAAGGGAGGTGCTTTGGCCACCCATGAGTCATCCAAACACCAAAAGCCACCGGTCACTAGGAGATAAGGATGAGTTTTGTGATTTTTGTGCAGTCTTTTCACAAAACTATCAGTCCAATTTCGCTCCGGTCTGACTTTGGTTGTTCCTCGGTTTGATTTATTTTGAGTAATTCAATGTCAGGATCTTGAGATTTCTTCATTCAGCGTCTGATCTTGACCTTGGAATGACTCGTAACATCTTTTCAGCGTAAAATCCTCTCCTTAGCGTGTTTTCTCTCTAAAGTCCAAAATACCCTGTAGAAATATATCGGGACTAACAAACAGAAGTTAAATAGACAAACAGTCGAATTTGGTGGGTTTTACTGTGTTTTTGATTCGTATAATTATGGTCCATCATCAGGTCATTTATAACATCCCATATTTGAGTCAGGGATAAGTGCATGGCTGATCCTCCCACTGCGTCATTGATCCTTGAGAACTCATCGGCCCTCATCCCACAAAGGAATTTTTGAAGAAGAAACACCTCCGTGAATCCATGGTGCGGGCAGCTTGAGACTATGGTGTCATAGTTCGTGTAGTATTCGTCCAAAGTCTCATCCCGGGATTGTTGAAGGCACATGATCTTCTCACGGGTTTTTAGGCGTAAGGATGGGGGGAGAATTCCTTCAGGAATGGGACGCAAAGGTCCACAAAATATTCTGCACGACTAGCGGTTGATGTGTAATACCAAATCGTCGCAAAATCAGTTAAAGAGAATTTGAAGCATTTAAGCTTAAATTCCTCTAACATTTCATTTTCAAGTTTTATGTGGCAGCAAACGTGGTGAAAGTTTCGGCAGTGTAGTACTGGGTCTTCTCCATCTGTACCTCCGAACAGGGGTAGATGTCTTGTTGTCCATGTATACGTAGAGGGTAGCGTCATGAGGAAATGAGAAGGGAAGGGAAAGAACAACTTATCCGACAGCTAATTCCCCGGCAACGGCGCCAATTTGACAACACTGCCTTGTCGCGAGGCAATGTGCACAAATAAATTTATATTCCGCTACTCGTGACCTTACTACTGGGTAGCAAGTGGTAAGTAGGGGTCGAACCCAAGGGAATTAGGGGGATAGTCGTTCTTTGAGGGATTGTACAGCGAGGGAGCGTATTTTAGGTTGATTGAGATTTTAATGCGGAAAAGTAAGTGATTGGTTGGTTGGTTTTGGTTTTTAGTGCAGAAAAGTAAATGACAAAAAATGTAAATACTGAAAATAAAAGCATAGACTTACAGTGGGTGATGCGTGATTGGCAAGTCCTCCAGAAGGTGAGCAGTTGATAGATAGTTTATACTAACAAAGTAAATGCAAAGGGTGTTTGAATTTAAGGAAAGCATTCGGTTTCGGGGGCCTTGTATCATAGTCTGTTTATCATTGACCTTTAGTGATCCTTCTAAGTATTCAAACGTGTATCAAGGCCATTCCAAGCACTCGATTTGCACACACTGTCTAGCCCATTCCAAGGTCGTAGAGCACTTGTTCTACTTAGACTAATACCCCATTCCAAGGTATATTAGCCTGTGTGCATCCATTTGACCAATCATTCCCGACCAACCAAATGGTGTTTTAGAAAGGTCAAACTCCTCAGATAAGCTTTGCCATTCCAAGCATCCACTTATCCGAGTATGTTTACGAACCCCACGGAAGAGCTTTGCCATTCCAAGCATCCACTCAACCTCGGAAGTTCTAACCTAATATATGGCACATAGAACAAGTTTTGAATACAAAGAAGAGGCACTAAAATATGGCCCAAAACATTTTATAATACAAGTACACCCCTTCAACCGAATGAAGAGTTTAGCAACGAATATCCATAGAGGTGGATACCATAGCTAAGTACTTACAGTTTTTGAAAGACAGTAAGTAAGGGAAAGGGGTGAGTACTTCAAGAACCGATAAGAGTACTCGAGAATAAAGAAAAGCTTGAGTACTCAAGAACCGATAGCAGTACTCAAGACCGAACTATAATACTCAAGAACCAACATGAGTATTATATATTGAAAACCAAACTTACAAATGCCAAACTTTCTAGAGAGAGAAGTGTATGTTGATTTTTGGGATTGGATTACAATGAGTTTGGCATTGGTATTTATAGCCAAATGGGGAGAGAATGGAGGGTGGAGATGGCTTTTATCCAAGGGAGGAGAAGGGAGGAAGAAGGTTGTGGTGGACGAGGAGACAAGTGGCAAGCTCTCATGGTGGGAGGAGAAGCCGCCGGTTGCCGGTTGGAGGAGGGGAGGAGAGGTGGCTTTGGCCACCTCTTGCCAAGAGCCGCCGATCACCATGGAGGATAAGGGGGAAATGCCACCCATGAGTCATCTTCTTCCCCAAAGCCGCCGGTCATCAATGGATAAGAGTGAGTTTTTGTGAGTTTTGTGATGTTTTTACAAAACTATCAGTCAAATTTTGCTCCGGTCTGACTTTGGTTGCTTCTCGGTTGGATTTGTTTTGAGTGATTCCATGTCAGGATCTTGAGATTTCTTCAGTCGGCGTCTGATCTTGACCTCGGAATGACTCGTAATATCTTTTCAGCGTAAAATCCTATCCTAAGCGTGTTTTCTCTCTAGAGTCCAAAATACCCTGTAGAAATATATCGGAACTAACAAGCAAAAGTTAAATAGACAAAAGGTCTAATTTAGTGGGTTTAACTGTGTTTATGATTCGTATAATTATGGTCCATCAGATCACCCCACACTTTTAGTGGTTCATCCCGAACAATGCTATTAAAGGGCGGCACTAAGTAAGCTTTTAAAATATGAAAGTTAGACTGTGGGACTAGATTTATCCTAATTCATGCATTACTTACTTATTGCCAAATTGAACTGTGTAAATAAATAGAAGAAACTTGATACTTGTACCTTCGTGCTGAGATGCAAATTATTTTGGATGTTTCGGGAGATAGCCCTTTTTAGGCTCCTGGACTGCATTCTCGGGACCGTCTCGCACTATATGGTTTCCTTGTAGCTTTCTCTAGCACGTGATTCGGTTCGGGTTTCAATGGTTTGGTCTTTGATTTTCTTCCTTTGGCCTTTGATTTGACTCTTTGGGTACTTCACTTTTTGTTCGGTTAAAACCTTCACAATTTTGGGCCTTTGGCCTCTTGATTTGCTTCTTTGAGCTTTTTGCTTCTTTGTGACTTGCTAGTCCATTTTCTCAAGCCTTTTTGGGAGGTCCAATCATTGCCCGCGAGCATATGGAAATACCTCCCCGCTCCTCTCATCCTTGTCGTTTCGCGCGGGTCAAGATGAGGGTCACTCATCTATTTTCTCGGCTACTTTGACTAGAGATAGGACGGTCTGATTCCTGTCCTCGCCTTTTTTTCTTTTTGCATAAACACTGCATGGCGGAGATGACTTCAATCTTCACTGAAACCCGAAGTGCAGCCTCCACTGACTTCGAAAACCATATAGTTTGATTCGATCCTTCGAGTGCTTGCCAAGCCTCTCTAGGGCAGTTTATGTCAACTCCACATCCCTAGTTTATCTCAGCACAAAGGGACAAATGAGAAGTTACATTCTAAGTTTTTAAACAGTTGAATTTTCACAAGGTTAATGCATGAATTATGATCTATCTTTTTCACATTCTTAAGTTCATATTTTCAAAAAGATAATATTAAAAAAGAAAACATGTTTATGTACACAGGTGGTTCTCACCCCACACTTTTGAACGAAGGCGTGCCTTTCAGCACAACTTAGTTCAAAAGTCATGCAAGCAGACAATTATGAGAAGGGAATGACATTAAGAAAAAGGGAAGAACGGAACTCCCTTTATTGTATCGAATGACATGGCTCGAGGCTAGATGATCGAGGGAGTTCGGCTGGGGCCTTGAACTCTTGGCGTAGGCCTGGCTGGCTTAATGTTGCACCCAAGTCCGATTCCTGAATAGTCATTTCTTCTATGCACCAAGTGGGTGAGATCGACTTATTGGAAAAAACTAAATGACAGAAAATAAAAGTACTGAAAGTAAGATAGGTGTCGGGTTCCCTCCCGACCAGTGCCTTTGTTTAACGTCGTTGGCTCGACAATACCTCATTCCTGGATCACTGGTTTGGATCCCATGGGTGGCTCAGGTCGTATTTCGCCACTGTTCCTGTGTTGATTTTTGCCTTGCCTTTTCCTGATTTCTTGTGAGATGATGTGCTTGGGTCCAGTTCCCATGGTTCTGGTGGTTTCTCCTTCCAACGTCTCTGAGAAGGCGAGGGACCCTTCACAACTAGTCTTTTGGACTGGGTTTTCTGGTGTTTAGGGCTGCCTTGTCCAGTCATGGCGAAAACATGCTCCATCGAGGAGTCGTTCTACTCAGGCCCTTTTCCCATCCTCCTTCTAGCCTCTTCATTGATCACATAGTTTTCAGCGATTTGCCTATTGATCGAGGGGAAAAGTCGGGAAGCTTGCATCTTAAGGCTTGGTTCTGCCTTGTCTTGTCTGTTTGTGAGGATCTGGTCGTAGATGGTCTCGGATGCTTGGGTGATGATAGCTGGGTATGGCTCGGGCAGCATGCTGGTGGTATTCTGGACTTCTTCCATTGCTGACACGGCATTCAGTTCCCATGAGGGTTTTTCCTCGTTGCTCCCTATACTTTCTATATCCCAATCTTCTGATGGCTCAGAAGTCTCTTCTGATGGCTCGGGAGTTTCTTCTTTGTCTGTCTCTGGACCAGTTTCTTCTATCTGCATTCCTCTGTCAGCTTGGGGTATTCGTTTTGTGGCTGCGGCCAAGTGACGGAGCCCACTGCAGTGTCGTTAAGGTGCAATGTTCTCTGTACAAATAAATTTATATTTTCCGCTACTCGCGACTTCACTACTGGGTAGTAAGTGGTAAGTAGGGGTCGAACCCAAGGAAATTAGGGGGATACGTTGTTCTTTGAGAACTATACTGGCGGGGAGCGTGTTTTTAGGTTGATTGAGTTTTAGCGCTAATTAACTAAGTGATTTTTATGGTTGTTTTTTGGTTTTTTATGCGGAAAAGTAAATGACATAAAATAAATACTGGAAATTAAAGGAAGAAGACTTACAGTGGGTGATGCGTGATTGGCGAGTCCTCCGGAAGATGAGCGGTTGATGATTGCAGTTATACTAATATGAAAAGTAAATACAGGGAGGTTTTGTAATCTAAAGAAAACATTCAGTTTCAGGGGCCTTGTATCATAGTTGTTTATCAACGACCGCTAATGATCATACTAAGTGTTCAAAGATGAATCGAGGCCATTTCTAAGCGCAAGACTTGCAACATCGTTTAAACACTTGTTCTACTTTAGACTAATTCCTCCTTTCGAAGTATCTTAGCCTTGTGTGCATCCACCTAATCTTTCAGTTACGATCGACCGAGTGATGTTTTAGATAAGTCGAACTCCTCAGATAAGTTTTGCTTGTTACAGCTTCCACTTACCCGAGTATCTTCACGAATCCCCACGGAAGAGCTTTGCTTGTTACAGCTTCCACTCAACCTTGGAAATTCTGACTATATATGGCACATAGAACAAGTTTTGAACACAAAGCGGCATTAAGTGCAGGGTCTAAAACATTTTACAATACAAGTACACCCCTTCAACCTAATAAAGAGTTTAGCTACGAATATCCATAGAGGTGGATACCATAGCTAAATACTCGGGGGTTTTTGAAAACAGTAAGAGGAGAGGGGGTGGAATACTCAATAACCAACATGAGTATTCCCAATTCCTACTGAATACTCAAGAACCAACAGGAGTATTCTCTACAGTATTATAACACTCAAGAACCGACAGGAGTATTATAATTTCAAACCAAACTTACAAAGTAACAATTGTAGAGAGATAAGTGTTTTTTGATTTATGAAGGATTTTTTTGGATGAATTACAATTGAGAGAATGGCTTGTATCTATAGCCAAAGGAATGAGGAATGGAGGGTTTGAATTGATCTTCATCCAAGGGTGGAAGAGAAGGCCACCACATGGCAAGCTCTCCATGGAGGAGGAAGAGCCGCCGGTTGGAGGTGAAGAAGGGAGGAGGAAGCTTGGCCTTGGTCACCTCTTGCCAAGGCCGCCGGTCATGGAGGAGAAGGGAGGTGCTTTGGCCACCCATGAGTCATCCAAACACCAAAAGCCGCCGGTCACTAGGAGATAAGGATGAGTTTTGTGATTTTTGTGCAGTCTTTTCACAAAACTATCAGTCCAATTTCGCTCCGGTCTGACTTTGGTTGTTCCTCGGTTTGATTTATTTTGAGTAATTCAATGTCAGGATCTTGAGATTTCTTCATTCAGCGTCTGATCTTGACCTTGGAATGACTCGTAACATCTTTTCAGCGTAAAATCCTCTCCTTAGCGTGTTTTCTCTCTAGAGTCCAAAATACCCTGTAGAAATATATCGGGACTAACAAGCAGAAGTTAAATAGGCAAACAGTCTAAATTGGTGGGTTTTACTGTGTTTTTGATTCGTATAATTATGGTCATTCCCGACCAACCAAATAGTGTTTTAGAAAGGTCAAACTCCTCAGATAAGCTTTGCCATTCCAAGCATCCACTTATCCGAGTATGTTTACGAACCCCACGGAAGAACTTTGCCATTCCAAGCATCCACTCAACCTTGGAAGTTCTAACCTAATATATGGCACATTGAACAAGTTTTGAATACAAAGAAGAGGCACTAAAATATGGCCTAAAACATTTTATAATACAAGTACACCCCTTCAACCGAATGAAGAGTTTAGCTACGAATATCCATAGAGGTGGATACCATAGCTAAGTACTTACAGTTTTTGAAAGACAGTAAGTAAGGGAAAGGGGTGAGTACTTCAAGAACCGACAAGAGTACTCGATAATAAAGAAAAGCTTGAGTACTCAAGAACCGACAGGAGTACTCAAGACCGAACTATAATACTCAAGAACCAACATGAGTATTATATATTGAAAACCAAACTTACAAATGCCAAACTTTCTAGAGAGAGAAGTGTATGTTGATTTTTGGGATTGGATTACAAATGAGTTTGGCATTGGTATTTATAGCCAAATGGGGAGAGAATGGAGGGTGGAGATGGCTTTCATCCAAGGGAGGAGAAGGGAGGAAGAAGGTTGTGGTGGAGGAGGAGACAAGTGGCAAGCTCTCATGGTGGGAGGAGAAGCCGCCGGTTGTCGGTTGGAGGAGGGGAGGAGAGGTGGCGTTGGCCACCTCTTGCCAAGAGCCGCCGGTCACCATGGAGGAGAAGGGGGAAATGCCACCCATGAGTCATCTTCTTCCCCAAAGCCTCCGGTCATCAATGGATAAGAGTGAGTTTTTGTGAGTTTTGTGATGTTTTTACAAAACTATCAGTCCAATTTTGCTCCGGTCTGACTTTGGTTGCTTCTCGGTTGGATTTGTTTTGAGTGATTCCATGTCAGGATCTTGAGATTTCTTCAGTCGGCGTCTGATCTTGACCTCGGAATGACTCGTAATATCTTTTCAGCGTAAAATCCTCTCCTTAGCGTGTTTTCTCTCTAGAGTCCAAAATACCCTGTAGAAATATATCGGAACTAACAAGCAAAAGTTAAATAGACAAAAGGTCTAATTTAGTGGGTTTAACTATGTTTATGATTCGTATAATTATGGTCCATCAGCCCTCCAACAATAATATTGGGACGACCATTCCTCTATGCTACTAAAGCAAGAATCGATGTGGGCAAGGGCTCATTATCGCTTAAGTTCGGCGGCAAAATTGCAAATTTCTACATTGATAATAGCCGCACGGATACAAAGAAACCGCCAGACATTATACCTATCTCAGATCGCGGTACACAGATTTTTGACCTGCCAAAAGAGACCGAAAAAGTAGCAAGACCAGCAGCTATGGTCAAAGGTCCTCCGCCTTCTCAGAAACAATGGAAAGAAAAAACACCAAAACCATGGAGTTCTAACCCAAGCAAGAAATCAGGAAGAGTCAAGGCAAGAAGCAACACAGGAACAGTGGCGAAATACAACCTGAGCCACCCATGGGATCCAAACCAGTGATCCCCATGCGTCGAGCCAACGACGTTAAACAAAGGCACTGGTCGGGAGGTAACCCGACACCTATCTTACTTTCAGTACTTTTATTTTCTGTCATTTAGTTTTTTCCAATAAGTCGCTCTCACCCACTTGGTGCATAGAATGAAATGACTATTCAGGAATCGGTTATGGGTGCAACATCAAGCCAGCCAGGCCTATGCCAAGAGTTCAAGGCCCCAGTCGAACTCCCTCGATTATCCAGCCTCATGCCATGACGTCCGCTCTGTTCTTCCCTTTTCCTTAATTTCATTTCCTTCTCATAAATGTCTGCTTGCATGGCTTTTGAACTAAGTCATTTCGTAAAGAATGCCTTCGTTCAAAAGTGTGGGGTGAGAACTGCCGTTGCACATATGGTTTTCTTTTTCCTTTTCCTTTAATATTATCTTTTTGAAAATATGAACTTGAGAATGTGAAAAAGATAGATCATAATTCATGCATTAACCTTGTGAAAATTCAACTGTTTAAAAACTTAGAATGTAACTTCTCATTTGTCCCTTTGTGCTGAGATAAACAGGGGATGTGGAGTTGATAAAAAATGCCCTAGAGAGGCTTGGCAAGCAATCGAAGGATCAAATCTAACTATATGGTTTTCGAAGTCAGTGGAGGCTGCACTTCGAGTTTCAGTTGAATCAGAGTCATCTCCGCCATGCAGCGTTTATGCAGAAAAAAGGCGGGACGGGAATCAAACCGTCCTATCTCTAGTCAGAGTAGCCGGGAAAATAAATGAGTGACCCTCATTTTGACTCGCGCGAAACGGCGAGGATGAGAGAGAGCGGGGAGGTATTTCCATATGCTCGCGGGCGATGATTGGACCTCCCAAAAAAGGCTTGAGAAAATGGACTAGCAAGCCACAAAAAGGCAAAAGCTCAAAGAAGCTAATCAAAAGGCCAAAGGCCAAAGTTGTGCAAGTTTAACCGACCAAAAGTGAAGTACTCAAAGAGTCAAATCAAAGGCCAAAGGCCGATTCACTACAAAAAAGCTGTCCCTCGCCAAAAAGAAATCAAAAGGCTCAATACAGTGAAACCCGAACCGAATCACGTGCTAGAGAAAGCTACAAGGAAACCATATAGTGCGAGATGGTCCCGAGAATGCAGTCCAGGAGCCTGAAAAGGGCTATCTCCCGAAACATCCGAATTAATTTGCATCTCGGCACGGAGGTACAAGTATCAAGTTTCTTCTATTTATTTACACGGTTTAATTTGGTAATAAGTAGTAATGCATGAATTAGGATAAATCTAGTCCCACAGTCTCACTTTCTTATTTTAAAAGTTTACTTAGATAGTGTGCCGCCCTTTAATAGCATTGTGCGGGACGAACAACTAAAAGTATGGGGTGATCTGATGGACCATAATTATATGAATCATAAACACAGTTAAACCCACCAAATTAGACTGTTTGTCTATTTAACTTTTGCTTGTTAGTTCCGATATTTATCTACAGGGTATTTTTGAGTCTAGAGAGAATACATGCTAAGGAGGAGTTTTTACGCGGAAAATATATTACGAGTCATTCCAAGGTCACGACCAGATGCCGACTGAAGAAATCTCATGATCCTGACATGGAATCACTCAAAACAAGTCCAACCGAAGAGCAACCAGAGTCAGTCCGGAGCTGAAATGAACCGATAGTTTTGTGAAAACCTCACAAAACTCACAAAACCTCTTCCCCCCTCTAGATGACCGGCGGCTTTTGGGGAAGGATGACTCATGGGGGGCGGCTCCTCCCTTACCCCCCATGTGACCGGCGGCTTTGAGCTCCCTCCATGGGATGATGCCATGTGTTCTCATCCTCACCACATCCTCCCCTCCTCCTTGGCTATAAATACAAGCCTCCTTCACTTGTAATCGACATCCCAACATCACACAATCCTCATTCCACAAGGTTACTTATCTCTCTAAGATCTTGGGCACTTTTGTAAGCTTTTGTGAAAAATCTATAATACTCATGTTGGTTCTTGAGTATTCTAGTAATTTTTGAGAATACTCCTGTTGGTTCTTGAGTATTCTCCTTTACTCACTGTCTTTCAAAAACCCTCGAGTACTTAGCTATGGTATCCACCTCTATGGATATTCGTAGCTAAACTCTTCATTCGGTTGAAGGGGTGTACTTGTATCATAAAATGTTTTAGACCCTGCACCTAGTGCCTCTCTGTGTTCAAAACTTGTTCTATGTGCCACATATTAGGTTAGAACTTCCAAGGTTGAGTGGATGCTTTAACGGGCAAAGCTCTTCTGTGGGGTTCGTGAACATACTCGGGTAAGTGGATGCTTTAACGGGCAAAGCTTATCTGAGGAGTTCGACCTCTCTTAAAAACCATTTGGTTGATCGTAACTGAAGATCAAATGGATGCACATAAGGCTAAGATACTTCGAAAGGAGGAATTAGTCTAAATAGAACAAGTGTTCTAAACGATGTTGCAAGTCTTGTGCTAGAAATAGCCTCGATTCATCTTTGAACACTTATTATGATCATTAGCGGTCAATGATAAACGACTATGATACAAGGCCCCTAAGACCGAATACTTTCCTTAGATTTAAACACCACTTGCATTTACTTTCTTAGTATAAACTGCAATATCAACTGCTGACGTTCCGCAAGACTTGCCGATCACGCAACAATCGCTGTAAGTCTTCTCGTTTATTTTCTGTATTTACTTTTATGTCATTTACTTTTCCACACTAAAAACCAAAACCAACCAACCAATCACTTAGTTGTTAGCATTAAAACCTCAATCAACCTAAAAACATGCTCCCTCGCTGTACAATTCCCTCAAAGAATAGCTTATCCCCCTAATTCCCTTGGGTTCGACCCCTACTTACCACTTGCTACCCAGTAGTGAAGTCGCGAGTAGCGGACTTATAAATTTATTTGTACATTTGCTCTGACGACAAGCATCTGTCAGCTGTTATCTATTATCAAAGGTTCTAGTGCTCCCATTGGTACTCCTCCAGTTGTTCCAGGGTCTTCTGTCCCTCGTGCTGCCTCCCCATTGCCTACCACGCCAGCTTCTAGTCTCGGGGAGGCGGGCACACCACTTACTATTGCCACGGTGGATTGGAATGGAGCATCCATTAGAGAGGCGAGCACACCACGTTCTGGTGCCACAGTGGAGTGGATTGGTGATTGAAAGGCACGTCGTCGTGTGCAAGCAAATTATCAATTTATAAGTCCACCACTTTGGCCTTACTATTGGATTAGTAAAGTGGTAAGTAGGGGTCGAACCCAAAGGAATTAGTGGATAGAGTTGTTCTTTCGAAAATGGATAATAAAGTAAGACAGTTGGGTTTGATTTTGGTTTTAGAACTGAAAGTAATGACTTAAAAGTAAATGATGGAAAATAAAGACTGAAAATAAAGGTACTGAAAGGTAAATGTACTGAAAGGTAAATGTGCTGAAAGTAGAAGTTAGGTACTGAATGTAAGAGTTAGGTACTGAAAGTAAAGTTAGTTACTTAATGTAAAGGTACTGAATGTAAAGTTAGTTACTGAATGTAAAGGTACTGAAAGTAAAGTTAGGTGCTTGAAAGTAAAGGTGCTGAATGTAAAGGGTACCGAATTTAAGCAGTTGAGAGTAAGACTGTAAGTAAAATGACAAGTGGTGTTTTAATCAAGAGAAAGATTTGGTTTAGGGGCTTTATATCATAGCTTCGTTCATCATCGACCTCTAATGATCTTACTAAGTGTTCTAAGGTGTAGGTTGTTCCTTTTCAAGACTTAACCCAAAGCAAGACTTTTTCAAGCACATGCCACACCGGCTAGTCCTTTTCAAGATGTAGCTTACTAGTTCTAGCTAGGCAATTCCTCCTTTCGAAGTATCTTAGCCTAAGTGCATCCACTTGATCAATCATTTCCGATCAACCAAGTGGTGTTTAAGAGGGGATGAACTACAAGGAAGAGTTTTGCCCTTTCGATGCATCCACTCAACCTTGTTATGTTCAACCCGAATATATGGCACAAAGAACTAGTTAGAACACTAAGTAGCATTAAGCAAAGAGTCTAGAACGGTTTATGATATAAAATAAACCCCTTCAACCGAATGAAGAGTTTAGCTACGAATATTCATTGAAGTGAATACCATAGCTAGTACAAAAGAAAGTAAATGGTTTTCGAAAATCAAAGACAAGAACAAGTAAGGTTTTGGAAAGTAAACTCAAGAACAAACTCAAGAACAAGTAGAGAGAAGTTGGAGCTTTTGATTCCCAAATGTGTGTAGAGTGTTTACAAGCTTGTGAGTGAAAGTAACAAAGATCTAACTTAGAGAGATAAGTAACCAAGTAACCAAAAGTAAAAGAGATGTACATGGATATGTTTTCAAAGGGCCAAGCCCTACTTATATAGGCAAAAGATGCGGTTTGTGGTTGGCATGGAGCCAACCGACTTGGCCTTAGTCCTCCCTTAAGTGCTTCGGTTTGAGCTTAGTTGGACCCCAAAGGGAAATCGACTTGGCATTGGGTTGAGCCAAGGGGAAACCACTTGAACACTTGGACTTGGTTGAGCCAAAGGACAACCACTTGGACACTTGAACTTGGTTGAGCCAAGGGGCAACCGGCCTTGACTAGAATGGCCAACCGGAATAGAAAATGGCCAACCGGAAAAGTAATAGTTTGATTTTGGTTGGACTTCACCGGAATGTGGCCGGAGCTTGGTTATAACTGGTCGGAGCATGGTTGTGACTGGTCGGAGCTAGGTCGGAGCATCGTCGGAAACTGATCGGAGCTCGCCGGAATTTGGCCTGAATCTTGATCGCAGGTGCTTGAGTTGCGGACCAAGGATTCTGAACGACAAGATCAATAGAAATTGGTTTCATCAAGGGTGTTAGGCCGGATTCTGGCCGGAGAATGGCCAGAATCCCAAAATAGTCGGAAATCCCCTTGATTGGCCTTGAACGGGCTCGGTGCCTTTGCCTTGCGTTCTTGTCCAAATGCCGACCGTTCTAGCATATTTGAGTGATTTTATGATGGATGCCCGAGCTGGAATTGCTGGATCCTAGTCGGAACCTTGAGAAGGCCTAGGATGCCCTAGAACTCGGTTGTATGGCCTTGGACGGACCCGGAATTTGGACCATGCGTTCCTTGCCGTTTGAGTATGGATTTGGAATGACAATCTTCATAGAAATCAAATGCTCGAGGTCGTTTGGCCGGAACGCAGCCGGAGCTAGGTCGTGGCCTGAAATGAAGCTCTCCTCGGCCTTTGGACTACCGGGCTCGGGCGCTGCTCTCGAGCGCACTCCGACGCGGGCTCTCGGCACACGGGCCTCGGCACTCTCGGTCGCGGACGCAAGCGTCCACCTTTTCTCGGATGGCCCGGCTGAAAATCTCGGTGCGTCTAGACGTGTCCTGCCTTCCTCGGTACTGGCTCCGGGGCGCGTCTGGCATTTCCAGGACGCGATCCGACACTTCTCGGTCCCGGCTGGGCTCTCTCGGTCCCCGACTGGCCCGATTTGACTTGTAATCCATTTTTGGCTCAAAACTCCTCTTTTAGGCTTGTTTCCACTTTAGACCTTCAAAAATGCCTGTAGAGTAAAACGACACTAACAAGTGAAAGTTCTTAAGACAAAGAGTCTAATTTGGTGGGTTTAACTGCTTCGATGAGTCGTATGAATACGGTCCATCAAATCACCCCACACTTACACTTGTTAGTCCCGAACAAGGCTAGGCAAAAATAGAACACTAAAATATCAAAAGTTTTAGATGTGTATGAAAGAATGTCAAACTAGATTTCTCCTAAACATGCATTGCTTACTTGTTACCAAACTAAACCGTGCATAGCATAGAAGAAACTTGATACTGTACCTTTCAGCCGGGATGTAAATTAATTCGGATGATTCGGGAGATAGCCCTTTTTAGGCTCTTGATCCGCACTCTCGGATCTGAACTCGCACTATATGGTTATCTTTGCCGCTTTGTCTAGCACATGATTCATTCGGGTTAACGGGTTGAGCTTTTTGATTTTCTTGAAGGGACAGCTTTTGGAGTGATTTGGCTTTCGGCCTTTGATATTGAATTGGGGTTTCTTCACTTATTGTTTTCGGTGAAAACCTTCACAAGATGGCCTTCGGCCTTTGATTTGCTTTTCAAGCTTTTGCTCCTTTGTGAATTTCTTGTCCATATTCTTCACCTTTGGGAGGTCCAATCATCGCCCGAGAGCATATGGAAATGCCTCCCCGCTCTTTCTCATCGTCGCCCTTTTCGCGCGGGTCAAGATGAGGGTCGCTCATCTATTTTCCCGGCTATTTCCGACTAGAGATAGGACGGTCTGATTCCCGTCCCGCCTCTTCCATAGACGCTGCATGGAGAAGATGACTCTTGAATCGAAGTAACCCGAAGTGCTAGCCTCCACTGACTTGTATAACCACATAGTGAGATACGGTCCCTTAAGCGCTTGTCAAGCCTCTCTAAGGCATTTATGTCAACTCCACATCCCCTATATATCTCAGCTCAAAAGGACAAGTATGAAGTTAAATTCTCAACTTTTTACATGGTTCGGTTTTCACAAGGTAAATGCATGCATTTGGATCTATCTATTTCACATTCTCAAGTTCATATTTTCAAAAAGTTAATATTAAGGGAAAAGGAAAAGAAACGGACTTATATACAACGACTATTCTCACCCCACACTTTTGAACAAAGCCGTGCCTCACAGCATGACTTAGTTCAAAACACACATGTAAGCAAATATGCACAAGAAAGGTGAGAACGACTCAAAAAAACTAAACGACATGAGTAAATATGTACTGAAAAATGTAAAAGACGCATAAAACTAAAAGTGTGCCGGGTTACCTCCCGGCCAGTGCCTTTGTTTAACGTTGTTGGCTCGACGATACCTCACTCAGGAGTCATAATTTGGGGTCCCATGGGCGGGTTAGATCAAACTTCACCGCAGCGCCTGCATTGATCCTCGCCTTAACCCTCCCCGTGTTCTTGTGGGATGATGTGCTCGAAACAGGACTCAATTGATCGGGCGGAATTGCCTTTACATTCCTCCGAGAAGGTGAGGATCTTTTGACCATACTTGCTGGTCCTTTGAGATGGGCTCTCTCATTTTCAGGCCTGCCTTGTCTATTTGTGGCGAGTGAATGCTCCATCAAGGAGTCGTTTTGTTTAGGCCTTTTTTCCATCCTTCTTTCAGGCTCACCATTGATTACATCGTTTTCATGGGCTGTGATTCGCATATGGATCAAGGGGAAAAGTTGGGAAGCTTTCATTATAAGGACCGGTTCTGTCTCGGCCAGCCTGTCTGTGAGGACCTAGTCTCGGCCGATTCGGTAGTGAGGGCAGGGTATGTCTTGGGCAGCTCGTCAGTGGCGACCGCGACTTCCTCTTCTGCCGGCTCGGTAGTGAGTTCCCATGAAGGTTTTTCCTCGTCCAACACTAGATCGGTTTCCGGCTCTAGGTCTTTTGATGGCTCGGGAATGATCTCCCATGTAGGCTCCTCCTCGGTTCTTTCGGTTTTCGACTCGTCCATCATGGCCTCTGCAATGTCTTCCCCATTCTTCTCTAGATCATCTTCTACCGTCTGCGCCCTTTTATCAGTTTGGTGCATTGGCCTTCTTTTCGTGGCTTCGGCCAAGTCATCTATGAGATCCCACATTTCAGTCATGGTTAAGTGTATGGCCGATCCTCCTACTGCGTCATTAATCCTTAACCCCTCAACTGGCCTCATCCCACGAAGAAATTTTTGAAGAAGAACCACGTTCGTGAATCCATGGTGCGGGCAGCGTGAAACAATGGTATCAAAGTACGTATAGTACTCATCCAAAGTCTCATCCCGGGATTGTTGAAGGTAGATGATCTTCTCGCGGGTGTCATGTCGTAAGGATGGCGGGGAGAATTCTTTTTGGAATTGGGCACGAAGATCCTCATAATAGCCTACACAACTAGCAGTTGATGAGTAATACCAAATTACAGCGACGTCAGTTAGAGAAAGTTTAAAGCATTTCATCTTAAACCCTTCTAACGTCTCATTTTCAGGTTTCATGTGGTTGCAGATGGAGTGAAAATGTTGGCAATGTAGCACAGGGTTCTCTCCGATGGTACCTCCAAACTGGGGGAGATACCGAATCATCCATGAAGACATAGTGGATTATGCAATGAAAAATAAACTAAAAGAAAAGAACAACTAATCCGATTGCTAATTCCCCGGCAACGGCGCCAAAATTTGACAGGCACATCATCGTGTGCAAGCAAATTATCAATCTACAATTCCACTACTTTGGCCTTACTATTGGATTAGTAAATTGGTAAGTAGGGGTCGAACCCAAAGGAATTAGTGGATAGAGTTGTTCTTTCAAAAATAGAAAATAAAGTAAGACAGTTGGGTTTGATTTTGGTTTTAGAACTGAAAGTAATGACTTAAAAGTAAATGACGGAAAATAAAGACTGAAAATAAAGGTACTAAAAGGTGAATGTACTGAAAGGTAAATGTGCTGAAAGTAGAAGTTAGGTACTGAATGTAAGAGTTAGGTACTGAAAGTAAAGGTACTGAAAGTAAAGTTAGTTACTGAATGTAAAGGTACTGAAAGTAAAGTTAGTTACTGAATGTAAAGGTACTGAAAGTAAAGTTAGGTGCTTGAAAGTAAAGGTGATGAATGTAAAGGGTACTGAATTTAAGTAGTTAAGAGTAAGACTGTAAGTAAAATGACAAGTGGTGTTTTAATCAAGAGAAAGATTCGGTTTAGGGGCTTTATATCATAGCTTCGTTCATCATCGACCTCTAATGATCTTTGATGGACCATAATTATACGAATCATAAACACAGTTAAACCCACTAAATTAGACTGTTTATCTATTTAACTTTTGCTTGTTAGTTCCGATATTTATCTACAGGGTATTTTGGAGCCTAGAGAGAATACACGCTAAGGAGAGGATTTTACGCTGAAAATATATTACGAGTCATTCCAAGGTCACGATCAGATGCCGACTGAAGAAATCTCAAGATCCTAACTTGGAATCACTCAAAACAAATCCAACCGAAGAGCAACCAAAGTCAGTCCGGAGCAGAAATGAACCGATAGTTTTGTGAAAACATCACAAAACTCACATCCACTCCTTGCTCCTCCTCACATGGGCGGCTAAGGGGAAGCTTCTCCTCACAAGGGAGGCTCCTCCTCACATGGGCGGCTAAAGGAGAGATGCTCCTCCTCACATGGGGCGGCTAGCTTGCTCTCCACTCCTCCTCCTCCATGGAAAGCTTGCCAAGTGTCTTCTCCTCCACCACATCCTCCTCCTCCCTTAGGCTATAAATACATGCCTCCACCCTTTGTAATCAATATCCCAAAATCACAAACACTTCTCTCTCTAGAAAGTTTAGGACTCTGTAAGTTTGGTTTTCAACCTATAATACTCCTGTTGGTTCTTGAGTATTATAGTTCGGTCTTGAGTACTCTTGTCGGTTCTTGTAGTACTCAAGCTTGTCTTTACTATTCTTGAGTACTCTTGTCGGTTCTTGAAGTACTCACCCCTTTCCCTTACTTACTGTCTTTCAAAAACTGTAAGTACTTAGCTATGGTATCCACCTCTATGGATATTCGTAGCTAAACTCTTCATTCGGTTGAAGGGGTGTACTTGTATCATAAAATGTTTTAGGCCATCTTTTTAGTGCCTCTTCTTTGTATTCAAAACTTGTTCTATGTACCATATATTAGGTTAGAACTTCCAAGGTTGAGTGGATGCTTGGAATGGCAAAGCTCTTCCGTGGGGTTCGTAAACATACTCGGATAAGTGGATGCTTGGAATGGCAAAGCTTATCTGAGGAGTTTGACCTTTCTAAAACACCATTTGGTGGTCGGGAATGACTGGTCAAATGGATGCACACAGGCTAATATACCTTGGAATGGGGTATTAGTCTAAGTAGAACAAGTGCTCTACGACCTTGGAATGGGCTAGACAGTGTGGCAAATCGAGTGCTTGAAATGGCCTTGATACACGTTTGAATACTTAGAAGGATCACTAAAGGTCAATGATAAACAGGCTATGATACAAGGCCCCTGAAACCGAATGCTTTCCTTAGATTTAAAAAACCCCTTGCATTTACTTTCTTAGTATAAACTGCTCTATCAACTACTCACCTTCCGGAGGACTTGCCAATCACGCATCACCCACTGTAAGTCTTCTACTTTTATTTTCAATACTATACTTTTCTGTCATTTACTTTTCCGCACTAAAATCCAAAACCAACCAACCAATCACTTACTTTTCCGCACTTAAATCTCAATCAACCTGAAACACGCTCCCTCGCTGTACAAATCCCTCAAAGAACGACTATCCCCCTAATTCCCTTGGGTTCGACCCCTACTTACCACTTGCTACCCAGTAGTGAGGTCACGAGTAGCGGAATATAAATTTGCTTTTGCACAGAGAACACCGCACCTTAACGACAGTGCGGTGGGCTCTGTCAAAACTGGCGCCGTTGCCGGGGAATTAGTTACTTAATCGGATAAGTTCTTTGAATCGATACTCGCTTCGAAACAACCATGTCTCGAGAAGAAAGCCACGATAACTACTATGGGGATGAAAACTACCGTGCACCTACTATGGGAGAACTCAATGCCCCAGATTTCGCAACGCAGCCATGGTGCATCTACGAGGACCCTGAACTAGAAAACATTGCCGTCGACATGTCTGTGGTCCACAACTTGCAAAAGTTCTCAGGAACTAATGGAGAATCAGCAATGACTCATCTCCAACGCTTACATGGTACTTGCCGAATTCTAAAGCCCAATCGAGTGAAAATAGATGACTTCAAGTTGAAGGCATTCTTTTTTTCCCTCGTTGACTCGGCAAGCGACTGGTTCCTTTCATTACCTTCGGGAAGCATCAGAACATGGGTTCAGATGCAAGGGAAATTCCTGGACAAATACTACCCAGCGACAAAAGCAATACAAGTAAGAAGGCAACTACAGGACATAAGGCAGGAACCTAACGAAACCATGTACGACTACCTGGAAAAATTCAACCACCTGGAAAGAAGCTGCTGCACTCTTGGACTACTCGAAAAGCTCATCATCGAGTACCTGATTAATGGACTAACTGAGTTAGACAAAAAGCTCCTAGACACCTCAGCTGGAGGATCCGTGATGAATCTATCATTAAGTGGCATAAGGGATCTCATCACAAAGGTTGCTGAAAATGCTCGGTTTAGAGAGGAGACTACTCGTCAAGATGAATTCTTCCGAACAAAAAACGTATCATGAGCCGAGACATCAGTAAACTCCATGCCAGAAGAGATGAGACAAATGAAGGAAATGATGATGCAGCTCTTACAAAAGCAGGCAGTTCAAGTAAGACCTTGCGAGTTTTGTGGCTCTACGAACCACAAGACTGATGCATGCCCAACTATGATCAAAGTCAACCCGGTGGAGGCCAATGCAGTAGATGGATATCAAGGATACAATGACAACGAAAAAAACAAACCAAGCCGACAGTATAATCAAGCAACCAACCCGAGCTGGCATAACAACAGCTATTCTCAAGAAGAAACACAACCAGCTGTCCCTCAACTAGCCCAGTCATTCTATCAACCGATCCACCAACAGTACAACCAGGACGCCCCATCAGCAGGCCAGTACCAAGCAAACTCGAGCAATCATCAAAGACCAAACAAATCACTTGAGGACAATGATAACGCAATTGTCAGGGACTGTGCAGCAGTTAAGCACTACTATGCATCAAAACCAAGCCGAAACAAAGGGAGAATATCGGACTTGAAGAAGGACATCTCCCAACTCGCTGCCTCAGTGACCGCACATGCTAATGAGTCAGGCAGACTCCTTTCACAAACCATCCAAATCATGGAAGATGTGAATGCCTTGACTCTTAGGAGGGGGAAACGCTTGTCGGCAAACCTTTGGAGCAAGAGGAGGACAAAGACCCAAGGTTGCCCGGAGAAGAGCAAATGAGGCCCGAATCTCTCGAAACTCTAGAGGATGATGTGATCGATAAAGACGACGACATATTTGAGGAAGAGCGGGACGTAGCCGAATAAGAAGAGAATACGTCCAAGGAACACAGGCCTGGCCCGGTGCCCAGAACCAAAACTCCTAAAATCAGCGCAACACTTCCATTTCCAGTACCGGCTCACGTGCAAAAACAACATGTCATGGATGAGGACGTATTTGAGTTGTTCAGCAAGGTCGAAATCAACATCCCCCTATTGGAAGCCATCAAGCAAATTCCTCAGTATGCCAAGTTTTTAAAAGAACTTTGCACCAACCGGAGGAGGAGTACTAGAAACGATCAAGAGCTGATGAGTAGAAACGTGTCGGCCATCATACAACGAAAAGTTCCCCCCAAATGTGGAGATCCAGGAACTTATACCATTCCATGCACAATTGGCAACATCAGGATCGAGAATTGCATGCTAGACCTTGGAGCATCAATCAATGTTCTTCCCTTCTCTATCTACTCATGTCTTAAGATTGGCCAGCTCAAACCCACCGGTCTCACTATTCAACTAGTAGATCGGTCATGCAAACAGCCCGAGGGCAAAATAGAAGACGTCCTGGTTCAAGTAGGCAAATTAGTGTTTCCAGCAGACTTCTACATCTTAAAGATGGAAAATGGCGGACCTACAGATCATGCACCCATTCTTCTCGGCCGTCCATTTCTCAAAACATCAAAAATGAAGATAGACTGTGGAAGTGGAATGCTCTCAATGGAAGTAGAAGGAGAAGTCTTCATCTTTGACATATTCCGAGCAATGAAGCACCCTATGGAATTCGAGGAAGTACACGCTCTCGATGCTTTGGACGACCTGGTCCAAGAAATCCAACCAGAACTAAGAGCAGATCCCTTAGAAGCCATACTTAACGGAACCGGCGGCTCATACAAATTAACCGAAGACTTACATGAAACAGTGGCCCACTTGACAATCTCGGAGCCTCTTACACCAGAATATGAAGTCAACGAGGTAAAATTATTCAAATCAAATACTTTTCTGCCCTCGGTGATGCAAGCCCCCAAAATAGAATTGAAGCCCCTACCTGGACATCTGAAGTACGCCTTCCTAGGGGATAATGACACACTCCCAGTAATCATCAACAGTGGCTTGGAAGCAGGCCAGGAACAAAGTTTGATAAAAGTTCTGAAGCAACACAAGTTGGCTATTGGATGGACTCTGGCCGACTTGAGGGGAGTCAGCCCGGCCGTATGCATGCACCGTATTCTACTTGAGGATGGAGCAAAGTCATCAAGAGAGCCTCAACGACGACTCAACCCAATCATGATGGAGATCGTCCAAAAGGAAATACAAAAGCTACTAGATGCGGACGTTATCTATCCCAAATCAGCTAGTCAATGGGTTAGTCCTGTCCACGTGGTACCAAAGAAAAGTGGGATCACAGTCGAGGAAGATGCCGAAGGAAAAATGGTAACAACAAGGATCAAGAACGGCTGGAGAATGTGCATCAACTACAGGAAATTAAACGCCGTCACAAGGAAAGACCATTTCCCCTTGCCATTCATCGATCAAATGCTAGACCGACTGGCAGGCAAGCCATATTTCTGCTTCTTGGACGGGTTCTCAGGATACAACTAGATCCCCATAGCACCTGAGGACCAAGAGAAAACTACATTCACCTGCCCATTCAGTACATTCGCCTTCAGAAGAATGTCGTTCGGCCTATGCAATGCCCCGGGGACTTTTCAAAGGGTAGTAACCAGCATCTTTTCAGACATGATCGGGGAATTCATTGAAGTCTTCATGGACGACTTCACCATCTATGGCAATACATTCGACGCTTGCCTAGATAACTTGAGCACGGTTCTGGCACGATGTGTCTCAATGAACCTCGTGCTCAATTATGAGAAATGCCACTTCATGGTAACTCATGGAGTAGTCTTAGGGCACGTCGTCTCACAAGAAGGCATAGAGGTGGATAAATCTAAAATAGACCTGATCATGACTCTACCATACCCCTCCACTGTCCGAGACATCCAATCCTTCCTTGGGCATGCGGGATTCTACCGACGATTCATCAAGGACTTCTCCAAAAAGGCGTTGCCTCTATCCACTCTTCTCCAAAAAGAAGTTCCTTTTGAATTCACCAATGCATGCAAGGAAGCCTTTGATGAGCTCAAAAAGGCCCTCACTAGCACACCCGTCATCCAAACTCCGGATTGGAAAAAACCATTTGAGATCATGTGCGACGCAAGCGACTTTGATGTGGGAACAGTTCTCGGCCAAAAGATTGACAAGAAAGCGGGTGTGATCTACTACGCCTCACGAACCCTAGATCCTGCCCAACGGAACTACTCCACCACCGAGAAGGAACTCCTGGCAGTAGTATTCGCTCTGGAAAAATTTGGATCCTATTTGCTTGGAGCAAAAGTGATAGTTTATTCTGACCATGCTGCCATCCGTTACCTAATGAAGAAAAAGGAGGCCAAGCCAAGGCTCATTCGGTGGATCTTGCTATTGCAAGAATTTGATGTGGAGATAAGGGACAAAAAGGGGATTGACAATACTGTGGCAGACCATCTAAGCAGGATTGTCCGAGAGGAAGAAGAAGGGCACATAACCGAGTCATTTCCAGACGAGCACCTATACGCCGTCTCAACCAAGGTGCCATGGTATGCCTCAATCGTCAACTACCTTGTAGGAGGTACATTTCCTCCCTCTTTTACTAAAGCACAATGCATGAAACTTAGACATGATGCTAAACAATACTTATGGGATGATCCTTATTTATGGAAAATAGGAGCAGATCAAATACTTAGGAGATGCATCCCCGATAATGAAATAACTTCTGTTATTAGCTTTTGCCATGAGTTTGCATGTGGAGGACACTTCGGGCCTAGGAGAACTGCTAGAAAAATCTTAGATAGCGGCTTTTTCTGGCCAAGTATATTCAGAGATGCCTATAAAAAGTGTAAAAAATGTGATAAGTGTCAAAGAGTAGGAAATGTGTCAGCTAGAAGTGAAATGCCTCAAGTACCCATATTAGTGAACGATGTTTTTGACATTTGGGGTCTTAATTTTATGGGACCATTTCCAGTTTCATGCGGTTATACTTACATTTTAGTTGCTGTAGATTATGTGTCAAATTGGGTAGAAGCCAAGGCCACAAGGTGCGACGATGCAAAGACTGTCATAGAATTTTTGCGCACTAACCTGTTTTGTAGGTACGGGGTACCCAAGGCCATAATAAGCGACCAAGGAACTCATTTCTGCAACCGCATGATGGCTGCTACCTTAAAACGCTACCATGTCCACCACCGGACATCCTCGGCATATCACCCCCAATCCAATGGTCAAGCGGAGATCTCAAACCGCAAAATCAAGGGAATTTTAGAAAAAATGGTAAAGCCGGGCATGAAAGATTGGAGTCAGAGGCTAGATGAAGCTCTTTGGGCTTATCGGACGGCATACAAGACGCCAATTGGAACCTCCCCCTTTCAGCTTGTTTATGGGAAGACATGCCACCTTCCGGTGGAATTAGAACATAAAGCCTATTGGGCGCTCAAGCAGTGCAATCCAGATTTAAAAGCTGTAGGACTGGATAGGAAGCTTAATCTGTTTGAGCTTGAGGAATTGCGGCTTGAGGCTTATGAAGGGCAAACGGACTACAAAGCACGGACCAAATTGTATCATGACAAATTCATCCTCCGACGTTCATTTGAGGAGGGACAACAAGTGCTGGTCTTCTCCTCTCGACTAAATTTGATGCCCGGGAAACTTAAATCTAGATGGACCGGCCCTTTCACAATAACTAAGGTATTCAACCATGGGGCAGTTGAGTTGGAAAGCCCGGACGATGGAAGAAGATTCACGGTAAATGGGCAGCGAGTCAAACATTACCATTGCGAGATCTACTTGATAACACCGAAATATGACCTGAGCCACCCATGGGATCCAAACCAGTGATCCAGGAATGAGGTACTGTCGAGCCAACGACGTTAAACAAAGGCACTGGTCGGGAGGTAACCTGACACCTATCTTACTTTCTGTCTTTTATTTTTCTGTCATTTAGTTTTTTCGATAAGTCGTTCTCACCCACTTGGTGCATAGAATGAAATGACTATTTAGAAATCGGTTTTTGGAGCAAGACCGGATCAGCCAGGCAGCTTCCGTAATTTACCGGGCCTGCGCTGAGAGTTCAAGGCCCCAGCCGAACTCCCTCGATTATCCAGCCTCATGCCATGTCATTCACTCGACACTTTAAAGGGAGTTCTGTTCTTCCCTTTTCCTTAATGTCATTTCCTTCTCATAATGTCTGCTTGCACGGCTTTTGAACTAAGTTGTGCTGAAAGGCACGCCTTCGTTCAAAAGTGTGGGGTGAGAACCACCTTTGTAAATAAATAACATGTTTTTTTTCCATTTCCCTTAATAATTATCTTTTTGAAAATATGAACTTAAGAATGTGAAAAAGATAGACCATAATTCATGCATTAACCTTGTGAAAATTCAACTGTTTAAAAACTTAGAATGTAACTTCTCATTTGTCCCTTTGTGCTGAGATAAACTAGGGATGTGGAGTTGCCATAAACTGCCCTAGAGAGGCTTGGCAAGCACTCGAAGGATCAAACCTAACTATATGGTTTTCGAAGTCAGTGGAGGCTGCACTTCGGGTTTCAGTGAAGATTGAAGTCATCTCCGCCATGCAGTGTTTATGCAAAAATTAAAAAAGGCGAGGATGGGAATCAGACCGTCCTATCTCTAGTCAAAGTAGCAGAGAAAATAGATGAGCGACCCTCATCTTGACCCGCGCGAAACGGCAAGGATGAGAGGAGCGGGGAGGTATTTCCATATGCTCGCGGGCGACGATTGGACCTCCCAAAAAGGCTTGAGAAAATGGACTAGCAAGTCACAAAGAAGCAAAAATCTCAAAGAAGAAAATCAAGAGGCCAAAGGCCCAAAATTGTGAAGGTTTTAACCGAACAAAAAGTGAAGTACTCAAAGAGTCAAATCAAAGGCCAAAGGCCGATTCACTACAAAAGCTGTCCCTCGCCAAAAGAAAATCAAAGACCAAACCATTGAAACCCGAACCGAATCACGTGCTAGAGAAAGCTACAAGGAAACCATATAGTGCGAGATGGTCCCGAGGTTGCAGTCCAGGAGCCTGAAAAGGGCTATCTCCCGAAACATCCAAAATAATTTGCATCTCAGCACGAAGGTACAAGTATCAAGTTCCTTCTATTTATTTACACAATTCAATTTGGTAATAAGTAAGTAATGCATGAATTAGGATAAATAGAGTCCCACAGTCTAACTTTCATATTTTAAAAGCTTACATAGTGTGCCGCCCTTTAATAGCATTGTTCGGGACGAACAACTAAAAGTGTGGGGTTATCTGATGGACCATAATTATACGAATCATAAACACAATTAAACCCACTAAATTAGATTGTTAGTCTATTTAACTTTTGCTTGTTAGTTCCGATATTTATCTACAAGGTATTTTGGAGCCTAGAGAGAATACACGCTAAGGAGAGGATTTTACGCTGAAAATATATTATGAGTCATTCCAAGGTCACGATCAGATGTCGACTGAAGAAATCTCAAGATCTTAACTTGGAATCACTCAAAACAAATCCAACCGAAGAGCAACCAAAGTCAGTCCGGAGCAGAAATGAACCGATAGTTTTGTGAAAACATCACAAAACTCACATCCACTCCTTGCTCCTCCTCACATGGGCGGCTAAGGGGAAGCTTCTCCTCACAAGGGAGGCTCCTCCTCACATGGGCGGCTAAAGGAGAGATGCTCCTCCTCACATGGGGCGGCTAGCTTGCTCTCCACTCCTCCTCCTCCATGGAAAGCTTGCCAAGTGTCTTCTCCTCCACCACATCCTCCTCCTCCCTTAGGCTATAAATACATGCCTCCACCCTTTGTAATCAATATCCCAAAATCACAAACACTTCTCTCTCTAGAAAGTTTAGGACTCTGTAAGTTTGGTTTTCAACCTATAATACTCCTGTTGGTTCTTGAGTATTATAGTTCGGTCTTGAGTACTCTTGTCGGTTCTTGTAGTACTCAAGCTTGTCTTTACTATTCTTGAGTACTCTTGTCGGTTCTTGAAGTACTCACCCCTTTCCCTTACTTACTGTCTTTCAAAAACTGTAAGTACTTAGCTATGGTATCCACCTCTATGGATATTCGTAGCTAAACTCTTCATTCGGTTGAAGGGGTGTACTTGTATCATAAAATGTTTTAGGCCATCTTTTTAGTGCCTCTTCTTTGTATTCAAAACTTGTTCTATGTACCATATATTAGGTTAGAACTTCCAAGGTTGAGTGGATGCTTGGAATGGCAAAGCTCTTCCGTGGGGTTCGTAAACATACTCGGATAAGTGGATGCTTGGAATGGCAAAGCTTATCTGAGGAGTTTGACCTTTCTAAAACACCATTTGGTTGGTCGGGAATGACTAGTCAAATGGATGCACACAGGCTAATATACCTTGGAATGGGGTATTAGTCTAAGTAGAACAAGTGCTCTACGACCTTGGAATGGGCTAGACAGTGTGGCAAATTGAGTGCTTGGAATGGCCTTGATACACGTTTGAATACTTAGAAGGCTCACTAAAGGTCAATGATAAACAGGCTATGATACAAGGCCCCTGAAACCGAATGCTTTCCTTAGATTTAAAAAACCCCTTGCATTTACTTTCTTAGTATAAACTGCTCTATCAACTACTCACCTACCGGAGGACTTGCCAATCACGCATCACCCACTGTAAGTCTTCTACTTTTATTTTCAGTACTTTACTTTTCTGTCATTTACTTTTCCGCACTAAAAACAAAAACCAACCAACCAATCACTTACTTTTCCGCACTTAAATCTCTATCAACCTGAAATATGCTCCCTCGCTGTACAAATCCCTTAAAGAACGACTATCCCCCTAATTCCCTTGGGTTCGACCCCTTCTTACCACTTGCCACCCAGTAGTAAGGTCACGAGTAGCGGAATATAAACCCCTTCAACCGAATGAAGAGTTTAGCTACGAATATTCATTGAAGTGAATACCATAGCTAGTACAAAAGAAAGTAAATGGTTTTTGATGAGCCGTATTTATTCGACTCATCGAGTCATCAAATCCCACCAATTCCAGTACTTTTATATACGAACAGTTACTTTTTAGTATTGTCTCGTGTTACAGGTGAATTGGAAGCTCTAAGAGGATTCACATTCAAAAGACGGCTTTTGGAGCCTAAAACATCACAAGGAGTTTTTGACCGGTCCATAGGCACTTGAAATGAAGAATGGCCGAGAAAAATGAAGAATGGCCCGAGGAAATCAAAAGATGGCCGAAGAAAACCAGGTCGCGTCCGGGAAGAAGCAGGCCACGTCCGAGCGGCCATCCGAGCTCCAGCCCATCCGGGCATCCGAGCGGGCATGCGCCCGGCCATCCGAGCGGGCATGCGCCTGGCCATCCGAGCACTCCAGCGCTGATCCATCCGAGCTCCATCCGTCCGGCCAGCCGAGCCTCATCTCATCCATTCGCACGTCCAAAGTCCAGCAGCCGGCCCAATGTGCATGCGATGCTAGGGTTTCGTAGCTTATTCACCAAGTTAGGGTTTCTCAAACCCTATAAATACAAGAGATCCCGCAGTCTTCAAATCATCCGAAAATCACAGAGAAATCCATCGATCTCAGTCATACACAGCCAGACCTCATTCCTTGCTTCAGCCGTGCCTTGCTCCTCCTGTTCTTCATCTCGGTCAATTAGTGAAGTTTCTTCCTTTTATTATTTGCATTGTTTACTTATGTCGATGTGTAACTAATCCAATTATTCGGGTTAGGGTTAAATAATTGTGACTTATGTTTTTGAGATTTGAATCTTAATGCTTGTTTCGTTATTCGATTAAATCTTTTGTGCTCATTATTTGGATTGAATTGTGAGGTTAAGTGGAAGCTTGGAATAGCAAAGCTTAACTGATCAATTCAACTCTCCTATTTGCTATTTGTTGACACTAGAGAGCTATTAACAAGTAGTGCACTAATTCGATATATCTTGGAATGGAGTATTGAATTATTAGGTTTAAAAGAATTAGAAACATGATAGTTAGAAATCAATGATAAAACCAAGTCACAATTGAATAATACCCTAACCTGAATATCTTCTCTGATTGATAAATCCCTTAGCAATTTTCGATCATTACATTAACCTTTACTTTCACACTAGTTTCTTGTTTTTTCTCTATTTCAGAACGAAGTAGTAACCATCTAGCTCCCTAGGGTTCGACCCTTACTCATCACTGTACTAACCCACAGCCAAGAGCGAGGAAAAATATAAATTGTTTTTGCACAGGTACGACGACAGCCTGTTCAGTTTTCGAAAATCAAAGATAAGAACAAGTAAGGTTTTGGAAAGTAAACTCAAGAACAAACTCAAGAACAAGTAGAGAGAAGTTGGAGCTTTTGATTCCCAAATGTGTGTAGAGTGTTTACAAGCTTGTGAGTGAAAGTAACAAAGATCTAACTTAGAGAGATAAGTAACCAAGTAACCAAAAGTAAAAGAGATGTACATGGATGTGTTTTCAAAGGGCCAAGCCCTCCTTATATAGGCAAAAGAGGCGGTTTGTGGTTGGCATGGATCCAACCGACTTGGCCTTAGTCCTCCCTTAAGTGCTTCGATTTGAGCTTAGTTGGACCCCAAAGGGCAACCGACTTGGCATTGGGTTGAGCCAAGGGGCAACCACTTGAACACTTGGACTTGGTTGAGCCAAAGGACAACCACTTGGACACTTGAACTTGGTTGAGGCAAGGGGCAACCGGCCTTGACTAGAATGGCCAACCGGAATAGAAATGGCCAACCGGAAAAGTAATAGTTCGATTTTGGTTGGACTTCACCGGAATGTGGCCGGAGCTTGGTTATAACTGGCCGGAGCATGGTTGTTACTGGTCGGAGCTAGGTCGGAGCATCGTCGGAAACTGATCGGAGCTCGTCGGAATTTGGCCGGAATCTTGATCGGAGGTGCTTGAGTTGCGGACCAAGGATTCTGAACGACAAGATCAATAGAAATTGGTTTCATCAAGGGTGTTAGGCCGGATTCTGGCCGGAGAATGGCCAGAATCCCAAAATAGTCGGAAATCCCCTTGATTGGCCTTGACCGGGCTCGGTGCCTTTGCCTTGCGTTCTTGTCCTAATGCCGACCGTTCTAGCATATTTGAGTGATTTTATGATGGATACCCGAGCTGGAATTGCCGGATCCTAGTCGGAACCTTGAGAAGGCCTAGGATGCCCTAGAACTCGGTTGTATGGCCTTGGACGGACCCAGAATTTGGACCATGCATTCCTTGCTGTTTGGGTATGGATTTGGAATGACAATCTTCATAGAAATCGAATGCTCGAGGTCGTTTGGCCGGAACGCAACCGGATCTAGGTCGTGGCCTGAAATGAAGCTCTCCTCGGCCTTTGGTCTACCGGGCTCGGGCGCTGCTCTCGGGCGCACTCGGACGCGGGCTCTCGGCACACGGGTCTCGGCACTCTCGGTCGTGGATGCAAGTGTCCACCTTTTTTCGGATGGCCCGGCTGAAATTCTCGGTGCGTCCAGACGTGTCCTGCATTCCTCGGTACTGGCTCCGGGGCGCGTCTGGCATTTCCAGGACGCGATCCGACATTTCTCGGTCCCGGCTGGGCTCTCTCGGTCCCCGACTGGCCCGATTTCACTTGTAATCCATTTTTTGCTCAAAACTCCTCTTTTAGGCTTGTTTCCACTTTAGACCTTCAAAAATGCCTGTAGAGTAAAACGACACTAACAAGTGAAAGTTCTTAAGACAAAGAGTCTAATTTGGTGGGTTTAACTGCTTCGATGAGTTGTATGAATACGGTCCATCAAATCACCCCACACTTACACTTGTTCGTCCCGAACAAGGCTAGGCAAACATAGAACACTAAAATATCAAAAGTTTTAGATGTGTATGAAAGAATGTCAAACTAGATTTCTCCTAAACATGCATTGCTTACTTGTTACCAAACTAAACCGTGCATAGCATAGAAGAAACTTGATACTGTACCATTCAGCCGGGATGCAAATTAATTTGGATGATTCGGGAGATAGCCCTTTTTAGGCTCTTGATCTGCACTCTCGGATCCGAACTCGCACTATATGGTTATCTTTGCCGCTTTGTCTAGCACATGATTCATTCGGGCTAACGGGTTGAGCTCTTTGATTTTCTTGAAGGGACAGCTTTTGGAGTGATTTGGCTTTTGGCCTTTGATATTGAATTGGTGTTTCTTCACTTATTGTTTTCGGTTAAAACCTTCACAAGATGGCCTTTGGCCTTTGATTTGCTTTTCAAGCTTTTGCTCCTTTGTGAATTGCTTGTCCATATTCTTCACCTTTGGGAGGTCCAATCATCGCCCGAGAGCATATGGAAATGCCTCCCCGCTCTTTCTCATCCTCGCCCTTTTCGCGCGGGTCAAGATGAGGGTCGCTCATATATTTTCCCGGCTACTTCCGACTAGTGATAGGACGGTCTGATTCCCTTCCTGCCTCTTGCATAGACGCTGCATGGCGAAGATGACTCTTGAACCGAAGTAACCCGAAGTGCTAGCCTCCACTGACTTGTATAACCACATAGTGAGATACGGTCCCTTAAGCGCTTGTCAAGCCTCTCTAAGGCATTTATGTCAACTCCACATCCCCTATATATCTCAGCTCAAAAGGTCAAGTATGAAGTTAAATTCTCAAGTTTTTACATGGTTCGGTTTTCACAAGGTAAATGCATGCATTTGGATCTATCTATTTCACATTCTCAAGTTCATATTTTCAAAAAGTTAATATTAAGGGAAAAGGAAAACAAACGGACTTATATACAATGACTATTCTCACCCCACACTTTTGAACAAAACCGTGCCTCACAGCATGACTTAGTTCAAAACACACATGCAAGCAAATATGCACAAGAAAGGTGAGAATGACTCAAAAAAACTAAACGACATGAGTAAATATGTACTGAAAAATGTGAAAGACGCATAAAACTAAAAGTGTGCCGGGTTACCTCCCGGCCAGTGCCTTTGTTTAACGTTGTTGGCTCGACGATACCTCACTCAGGAGTCATAATTTGGGGTCCCATGGGCGGGTTAGATCAAACTTCACCACAGCGCCTGCATTGATCCTCGCCTTGACCCTCCCCGTGTTCTTGTGGGATGATGTGCTCGAAACAGGACTCCATTGATCGGGCGGATTTGCCTTTACATTCCTCCGAGAAGGTGAGGATCTTTTGACCATAGTTGCTGGTCCTTTGAGGCGGGCTCTCTCGTTTTCAGGCCTGCCTTGTCTAGTTGTGGCGAGTGAATGCTTCATCAAGGAGTCGTTTTGTTTAGGCCTTTTTTCCATCCTTCTTTCAGGCTCACCATTGATTACATCATTTTCATGGGCTGTGATTCGCATATGGATCAAGGAGAAAAGTTGGGAAGCTTGTATTATAAGGACCGGTTCTGTCTCGGCCAGCCTGTCTGTGAGGACCTGGTCTCGGTTGATTTCTTCGGCCGTCTCATGGGTACTCAAATGGTTCAAAAGTTCTTTTGAGGATATTTTGATGGTAGTCCTAGCTTGGGGTGAGGGATTAGTTTGGATTCATTCTCGTGGGATAGGTGCATATGGGATTTGTGAGTATTCCCCTTTTCTGATAACTCTCACGAGACTATAACTCGTCCACTAGGGAAGCCTAGGGGTTTAAAGGCTTAATGCATACGCTAAATGCATTCGTAACGCCAACGAAAAGGAGCTAGTTAGATTGTACATACTTTTTATTCTTCTTTTAATAACATGTTTAGAAATTATGATCGAGACCTTGTGAAATCTAGTGAGGCAAATAGATGAAAAACATAGCACCACTAGCATTTTGACATTTGCATGACCTTGACATATTTTCATACTTTGTTTGGGACGAACAAAGCTTAAGTGTGGAGTGTTGATCAGTCGAGTTTTTGACTGATTAATATCCATTTTTCACTATAGCTTTGATTCATTTCCGATAATATTCTGATGTCATTTAGCCTCTTACCCTACATTTCAGGTAGAAAACAAGACCCTCTCAATGTCAAAGCATAAATACAAAAACTCGGGGAAAAACCAAAGATTTGGAGTGAAAAGTGGGCAAAAGGCATTCCAGCCGACCGGCTGGGAATTTCCCCTGAACCAGCGGACCGGCTGGATGAATGATCTAGACTTCATGCAATCGTCTAATTCCAGCCGATCGGCTGGATCCTGCTCTACACAATCAATGCAATCGGTCACTTTCAGCCGACCGGCTGGATCCTGCTCTTCACAATCAATGCAATCGGCCAACTTCAGCAGACCGGTAGGATTTTCACCTTCAGTTCAGCCGACCGGCTGGGATCTACTATAGTACCGAAATGTTCCTGAGGCTATAAATAAAAAGAGGGGTTTTTGACCTAGAGGGCTGGCATCTTGGGGGGAAATTTTCAGAAGAAGGGATCAAGGCTATCTAAGAGGATCCAACAAAGTAGAAGTGAAGACAAAATAGAGACATTATGATTAACCATCCTACTTCTATCCCTCTTCTATTCTCTTTGTTGTTGTTATAAACCCTACTCACACCATGTTGTCTTACATGATGTGTGAGTAGTCCCCTTGTGTTTTGAGGGTTTTGCAACCCTCCTTGGTACTCTATGATCATGTTTACACATTGAATATACAATCTATGTTGTTGATTTCATTTTCACTAAGTGCTCTATTCATGACATGTTACCAAGTGTTTGATAAAATGCCTATGTGACATGTTAGTCTTAGAATTTGATCTAAGTATTGAAAATGCATAGTGATGATTTGGATATGGTGGAAATGATCTCATCTAGGGTTATGAGAGTAAATGCATGGATGTGAGGTTAACTAAAGCTTAATGCCTATAGTATTTATTACCTTGGGAGATGTTCCAAGGATAATAGTGCTATAGAGTGAATCAATATCTTGATTAATTGAGGTTCTAATAAGGATGGCTTGACTAGGATTAGACTCACGTGATAATTAGTCTATCTTAGTCTAAGCTAGGTTCTAAACCAATTAACACCTATGAATGACTTAACTCTTGTGTACATGATCGTTGGGAAATGCCAAAGAGGAGAGTAACCCCTCGAAACTCTCTTTGAATTGAACAACCCCCCCCCCCCCCCCCTTGAAACCATTTCATTGTTAGTTTTAAATTAGAAACCATCTCATAATCGATTTGAAGGAATAGCTAAGTTGAAAACTTGATTCTCCTAGCGCATAATCGAATTGCTCTCTTGGGTTTGACACTGGTCTTACCGGTCAAATACAAATTGTTTTTTACTATACGAAATTCATAATTGTCAATGGGACATCTACAATTCCAAGCACTAAAGAAAGTCTCTGCAGGAGGTATTGTGCGAGGCCTTCCTAAAATATAAGGAGATCTTGATGTCGTTTGTGGAGAATGTCAAATTGGGAAACAAACGAAGGTTGTTCACAAAGGAACAAACCAGATCAGCACTAGGAGACCTCTGGAACTCATTCATATGGATTTGATGGGGCCAATGCAAGTGGAAAGAGATATGTTCTGGTATGTGTGGATGATTTCTCACGATTCTCTTGGACAAGCTTCCTACGAGAAAAATCAGATGATTTTCAAGCATTTGTTCAACTGTGCACCCAGCTCCAAAGAGAAAGAGAAGACAGAGGAGAACGGCTAGTGGCAATACGAAGCAATCATGGCCGAGAATTTGAGAACAGTGCCCTCCCTTACTACTATGCTCAACAAGGGATCTTTCATCAATTTTCTTCCCCCATAACACCTCAATAAAATGGAGTGGTGGAGCGCAAGAATCGCACCATTCAGGAGATGGCCCGAGTGATGCTACATGCAAAAAAAGTACCAATGAAGTTCTGGTCTGAAGCAATGAACACTGCCTGTTACATCTTAAACAGAGTGACTATTCGAACAGGTACTGAGAAAACATGCTATGAGCTATGGAAAGGCAAGAAACCAACTGTGAAATACTTTCACATATTTGGTAGTGAGTGCTACATTCTAAATGATCGGGAGTACAGACAGAAACTTGATCCGAAGAGTAATTAAGGTATTTTTCTTGGATACTCCACAACCAGCCGTGCTTATCGTGTCTATAACAAAAGGACTGATGTTGTAATGGAGTCGATCAACGTAAAACTGAAGGCTGTAGTCGAGACGAGTTAAGTCCCAAAGGAAGATGAAGGAAGTGGTGAAACACAGTCTGGAAATCTTATCTTACGTCCACAGGCTGAGCTAGAAGTTGTTTCGCAATGAGTACAAGCTGAAGATGAGGGTTGTTCAGACTATTACTAGGACAGTGAAGACTCTACTCAGGGTGTCTCAAGAACTTCCGCACCAGTTCTTCAACCATCACGAAGGGTCGAAAAGAATCATCCTATCTCTGAAGTTATTGGAGAACTGGTCGATGGGATAAGGACTCGAGGCAAGGATATTAACTTTCGAGAGTTAGTTGTCGGATCGTGCTTTCTATCTACTATGGAACCAAAGAACATTAAAGAAGTGATTGTTGATGAGTACTGGGTGATGGCCATGCAGGAAGAGCTTGCTAAATTCACAAGGAATGACGTATGGGATCTTGTTCCACGTCTTGATGGAGGAAATGTCATCAGAACATAGTAGATTTTCAAGAACAAATCTGATGAGAATGGCAATATCACTAGGAATAAAGCAAGATTGGTGGCACAAAGATACGTGCAGATAGAAGGTATTGATTTTGATGAGACTTTTGCTCCGGTAGCACGTCTGGAAGCTTAGACTGCTACTTGCTCTTGCATGCCACTTGAAGTTCAAACTGTTCCAGATGGATGTCAAGAGCGCGTTCTTGAATGAACTGTTGAACGAAGAAGTGTACGTGACTCAACCCAATGGGTTCAAAGATCCACACCACCATGACCATGTGTATCGGCTGAAGAAGGCCTTATACGGCCTAAAGCAGGCACCTAGGGCTTGGTACGAAAGACTCATGGTGTTTCTTATTGATCGTGACTACGTTCAAGGGGGAGTAGACAAGACCTTATTCGTTAAGCATATCAGGTCAGATTTTATCATTGCTCAGATTTATGTTGATGACATAGTGTTTGGATCTTCCATTCAGAAGATGGTCGACTAGTTTGTGGAACAAATGCAAAAAGAGTTCAAAATGAGCATGGTGGGTGAGATGTCATACTTTCTTGGTCTACAAGTAAAGCAGATGGTCGATGGAATCTTCATATCTCAGTCCAAGTATGTAAGAAATCTGATCAAGAAGTTTGATCTAGAAAAAGCTAGTCACAAAAAGACTCCTGCTGCTACATATGTGAAGATTACTAAGGACGAAGCTGGAACATGTGTTGACCAAACCCTGTACAGAAGTATGATAGGCAGTTTGCTCTACTTGACCGCCAGCAGACCAGATATTGCTTATGCTGTAGGAGTTTGTGCAAGGTATCAGGCGAACCCTAAAGAAATTCATTTGCTGATTGTCAAAAGAATTATCAAGTACATTTGTGGAACAGCTGACTACGGCATCTGGTACACCAAAGATACGAGTTCATAGCTGGTGGGGTATTGTGATACTGACTGGGTAGGAAATGTCAAAGATCGAAAGAGTAAATCTGGAGGTTGCTTCTTCCTAGGCAACAACTTAGTATCATGGTTCAACAAAAAGCAGAATAGTATATCCCTATCTACATCCGAGGCAGAGTATATTGCTGCTGGGAGTTACTACACACAGATGCTATGGATGAAGCAGATTTTGTCTGAATACGGAGTGGAATAGGATGAGATGGCACTGTACTGCGATAATATGAGTGCAATAAACATATCGAAGAATCCCGTGCAACACTCCAGGACCAAGCACAACGACATCAGACACCACTTTATTCGAGAACTTGTGGAGAAGAAGGAAATCACACTGAAGCATGTGACAACTGACAAACAACTAGCTGATATCTTCACCAAACCATTAGATAATACTCAAGTTGAGACACTCAGATCCTCTTTGGGTCTGTGCGTCATTGATAATTAAGTGTTCCAGGCCGTGGTCAGCCAGAAGCAGCACAGTTCTAAGACACTTGGGGTGACCAGTCAAAGAAGAGAGCTGGAATATTGGAAAACCTCAAGGAAAGAGTGTGATAGCTATTCAGGGGGAGCTTGGTGAATAAAATATTAGAAGTTTTGCCTTGTCAGTTTATGGCAAAAAGGGGGAGAATTCTTAAAGTCGTATGGAACTCAAGCTTGTTTTTGCAAAAAATGTCAAGGGGGAGATTGTTAGTTCTCGTGGCATGAATTTTGGCAAAACGACTTCGAGTTGTTCAACAAGGTGTTCAAGCAGTAAAGTGGAACTCAGATGTTGAAGCATCAAGTTGTTGAACACAAACAATTCAAGCTGCTCTACCATTCAAATAAGGAGTTAATCTAGTCCTGGCAGAACTATTGCGTCAATGGTCTGTCTGTTGCTTAGAAGTGGTTGAACATATGAGAAGTGTCAGAAGTGGTTGAACACGTCTGCTGCAGACTGCAGTTCCTAAATCAGGTTGCTTAGAAGACATGGTGTCGAAGTACCTTAGAAAGATCTCTGGAGTTTTTCACAAGGAGATATGGTGCTGAAAATTAGGAGATGTTCAATCGCTAACAGTGTAGGACAGAGTTGGTACAACAGTACTGAGCAGAGTTGGTAAGGAGATACGGCGCAAAACTAGGGGTAATCCAAGGTATTTACATGACAAGTAGCATATTTAACTTGCAGAACTACCAGCTAGATTCTGCAAAAAAAATTCCCTAAAAAAACCTTGCAGATCAATCTGGCTGGTAGTTTCTCTGATATCGATCACTTGGCACATTTTGACTCAAAACCAACTCGGATTTATTGTAATTCACTACATGTCCATACACTGTCTCACACTCTTGCAACAACCGGTTAATTGTAATAGCAGTATTGTCCGTAAATTTAAATAATAATAATAGGCAATCATTAACGAAGAATAAGTGTATGATAGCAGGAGCATATCTGTTAACTCTTAGACCCAATTAGAATGCTTTTGTCATGGAGCTCGCGTAGTTTGTGGCATTCAATACAAAGAATAAATAGATAAGGAGACAGTGCAGTGGGTCTCCTTGCCTTAGACCTCTTTTACGTGTGAAGAACCGGCTTTGTGTTACCATTAATTTTCAAACAATATTGCATTAAGATAACATACTTCACGACAGACTCTACCCAGGCACTACTGAATCCCATTTGTACTTATAAAGCCTTTAAGAAACTCCACTCAGTTGTATTGTAAGTCTTATACATATCAAGTTTTAAAGAGCCAAAAACATCTATGCCTTGCTTCATGTATTTCACTACACCATTTTGACACAAATGCAACGAGGAATGACACGCTGTCGCATATACTACGTAGCATAAGCCATCTCGCAACGACGACACATTTGTTACGTATGTAACGTGTTGCATAAGAATCAAAATGCAACACAGACAAATCCAGCGTACCATTTTGCGTTGCGTAATGTACTAAATGCAACACATACGTTAGCAGCAGACCGAGCTTTGTTACGAAAAATTTGTTATGCAACAGAAGCAATAGCAACATGTATGTAGTCGTCGCATAAGTGTAATCATACAACATGATCTAACGTAACCAGCCACATATATTGCGTATTGTTACTTATGTAACTAAGTGAAAAGCAACGAGTACATGAACAACAGTAATAAGTTCATTTATGCAACACAATCTATAATAACGATTGTCCCTTGTTGCATAAGAATACCTAATGTTACAATTTTAATGCAACATGATTGTGTATTAGTTACGTAAGACGAATAATGTAACATCTATATTTCGGAGAAGTTTGTATGTGTTGCCTAAGTAAATGCATTTATTACCTCGTGCGATTGATATACAAATCTAGTGAGGCAAATAGACGAAAAACATAGCACCACTAGCATTTTGACATTTGCATGACCTTGACATATTTTCATACTTTGTTTGGGACGAACAAAGCTTAAGTGTGGAGTGTTGATCAGTCGATTTTATGACTGATTAATATCCATTTTTCACTATAGCTTTGATTCATTTCCGATAATATTCTGATGTCATTTGACCTCTTACCCTACATTTCAGGTAGAAAACAAGACCCTCTCAATGTCAAAGCCTAAATACGAAAACTCGGGGAAAAACCAAAGATTTGGAGTGAAAAGTGGGCAAAAGGCATTCCAGCCGACCGGCTGGGAATTTCCCCTGAACCAGCGGATTGTCTGGATGAATGATCTAGACTTCATGCAATCGGCCAATTCCATCCGACCGGCTGGATCCTGCTCTACACAATCAATGCAATCGGTCACTTGCAGCCGACCGGCTGGATCCTGCTCTTCACAGTCAATGCAATCAGCCAACTTCAGCAGACCGGCAGGATTTTCACCTTCAGTTCAACCGACCGGCTGGGATCTGCTATAGTACCGAAATGTTCCTGAGGCTATAAATAAAAAGAGGGGTTTTTGACCTAGAGGGCTGGCATCTTGGGGGGAAATTTTCAGAAGAAGAGATCAAGGCTATCTAAGAGGATCCAACAAAGTAGAAGTGAAGACAAAAGGGAGACATTAGGATTAACAATCCTACTTCTATCCCTCTTCTATTCTCTTTGTTGTTGTTATAAACCCTACTCACACCATGTTGTCTTACATGATGTGTGAGTAGTCCCCTTGTGTTTTGAGGGTTTTGCAACCCTCCTTGGTACTCTATGATCATGTTTACACATTGAATATACAATCTATGGTGTTGATTTCATTTTCACTAAGTGCTCTATTCATGACATGTTACCAAGTGTTTGATAAAATGCCTATGTGACATGTTAGTCTTAGAATTTGATCTAAGTATTGAAAATGCATAGTGATGATTTGGATATGGTGGAAATGATCTCATCTAGTGTTATGAGAGTAAATGCATGGATGTGAGGTTAACTAAAGCTTAATGCCTATAGTATTTATTACCTTGGGAGATGTTCCAAGGATAATAGTGCTATAGAGTGAATCAATATCTTGATTAAGTGAGGTTCTAATAAGGATGGCTTGATGATGGATGCACAGTCGTTATGTGCAAACGTCAAGAATAAATTTATAATAGTCCGCTACTCGCAACTATACTACTGGGTAGCAAGTGGTAAGTAGGGGTCGAACCCAAGGGAATCAGGGGAATAGATGTTCTTTGAGGGGGTTGTTCAGCGAGAGAGCGTGTTTTAGGTCGGTTGGTTGGTTTTAAAGCTACCAGCTAAGTGATTGATTGGTTGATTGATTGGTTGGTTGGTTGGTTTTAGTACTGGAAAGTAAATTACAATTTATAATTAAAGGAAAGCGTTCGGTTTCAGGGGCCTTGTATTATATCCTGTTTATCATTGACCTTTAGTGACTCTACTAAGTATTCAAACGGTGTATCAAGGCCGTTCCAAGCACTCGATTTGCGTACACTGTCTAGCCTATTCCAAGGACGTAGAGCACTTATTCTATTTAGACTAATACTCCATTCCCGGTTATATTAGCCTATGTGCATCCATTTGATCAATCATTCCCGATCAACCAAATGGTGTTTAAGATAAGTCAAACTTCTCAGATAAGCTTTGCCATTCCAAGCATCCACTTATCCGTACAAGTTTACGAACCCCGCTGTAGAGTTTTGCCATTCCAAGCATCCACTCTACCTTGGACGTTCTAACCGAATATATGGCACATAGAATAAGTTTTGAATACTAAGGAGAGACGCTAAGTTAATAGTCTAAAACATTTTATAATTCAAGTGCGCCCCTTAGACCGAACTACTAGTTTAGCTACTATTCATCGCACTAAACATTATAACTAAGGAAATAAAAACAGTTGAATAAATACTAGAAATAATATTTACAACCGTTGAAGCGCCAAGGGAGCTATCCTTTATTTCCAAAGCCAAACTTACAATTACATAACTTTTAGAGAGAGAAGTGAATTGCTTATGGATGATGATACAAATGAGGGGAGGAGCTCCTCCTTATATAGCCATGAGAGGAGGAGGAGATGGCCACAAGTGTCCCATGGTGATTGGAGGAGAAAATGGATGGAGGAGATGGCCAACACATGGAGGAAGGAGAGGAGGAGCCGCCACCTATGGAGGAGCAAAAGCCACCGGTCACCATGTGTGGAGGAGCCACCGGTTGCCGGTGGTGGAGGGAGGAGGAGGGGTGGCTTTGGCCACCTCTTGCCCAAGTGGCCGGTCACTTTGCCCATGTGTGAGTTTTGTACAGTTTTGTGCAGTCTTTTCACAAAACTGTCAGTGTGTTTCTTCCCCGGGCTGTCTTGATTCCTCTCCTGATTTTTCTGATTAATTTGTTATGAGTGATTCAACGTCAGGATCCTTAATATTTCTTCAGTCGGCATATGATCTTGACCTTGGATTGACTCGTAACATCTTTTCTGCTCTAAAAGCTCCTCTTTAATGTGTATTCTCTCTAAGCTCTGAATTACCCTGCAAAAATATATCTGAACTAACAAGCAAAAGTTAAATAGACAAAATGTCTAAATAAGAGGGTTATACGGTGTTTATGATTCGTATAATTTTGGTCCATCACTTGACTAGGATTAGACTCACGTGATAATTGGTCTATCTTAGTCTAAGCTAGGTTCTAAACCAATTAACACCTATGAATGACTTAACTCTTGTGTACATGATCGCTGGGAAATGCCAAAGAGGGGAGTAACCCCTCGAAACTCTATTTGAATTGAACAAACCCCCCCCCCCTTGAAACCATTTCATTGTTAGTTTTAAATTAGAAACCATCTCATAATCGATTTGAAGGAATAGCTAAGTTGAAAACTTGCTTCTCCTAGCGCATAATCGAATTGCTCTCTTGGGTTTGACACTGGTCTTACCGGTCAAATACAAATTGTTTTTTACTATATGAAATTCATAATTGTCAATGGGACATCTACAATTCCAAGCACTAAAGAAAGTCTCTGCAGGAGGTATTGTGCGAGGCCTTCCTAAAATATAAGGAGATCTTCATGTCGTTTGTGGAGAATGTCAAATTGGGAAACAAACGAAGGTTGTTCACAAAGGAACAAACCAGATCAGCACTAGGAGACCTCTGGAACTCATTCATATGGATTTGATGGGGCCAATGCAAGTGGAAAGAGATATGTTCTGGTATGTGTGGATGATTTCTCACGATTCTCTTGGACAAGCTTCCTACGAGAAAAATCAGATGATTTTCAAGCATTTGTTCAACTGTGCACCCAGCTCCAAAGAGAAAGAGAAGACAGAGGAGAACGGCTAGTGGCAATACGAAGCAATCATGGCCGAGAATTTGAGAACAGTCCCTTCCCTTACTACTATGCTCAACAAGGGATCTTTCATCAATTTTCTTCCCCCATAACACCTCAATAAAATGGAGTGGTGGAGCGCAAGAATCGCACCATTCAGGAGATGGCCCGAGTGATGCTACACGCAAAAAAAGTACCAATGAAGTTCTGGTCCGAAGCAATGAACACTGCCTGTTACATCTTAAACAGAGTGACTGTTCGAACAGGTACTGAGAAAACATGCTATGAGCTATGGAAAGGCAAGAAACCAACTGTGAAATACTTTCACATATTTGGCAGTGAGTGCTACATTCTAAATGATCGGGAGTACAGATAGAAACTTGATCCGAAGAGTAATTAAGGTATTTTTCTTGGATACTCCACAACCAGCCGTGCTTATCGTGTCTATAACAAAAGGACTGATGTTGTAATGGAGTCGATCAACGTAAAAGTGAAGGCAGTAGTCGAGACGAGTAAAGTCCCAAAGGAAGATGAAGGAAGTGGTGAAACACAGTCTGGAAATCTTATCTTACGTCCACAGGCTGAGCAAGAAGTTGTTTCGCAATGAGTACAAGCTGAAGATGAGGGTTGTTTAGACTATTACTAGGACAGTGAAGACTCTACTCTGTGTGTCTCAAGAACTTCCGCACCAGTTCTTCAACCATCACGAAGGGTCGAAAAGAATCATCCTATCTCTGAAGTTATTGGAGAACTGGCCGATGGGATAAGGACTCGAGGCAAGGATATTAACTTTCGAGAGTTAGTTGTCAGATCGTGCTTTCTATCTACTATGGAACCAAAGAACATTAAAGAAGCGATTGTTGATGAGTACTGGGTGATGGCCATGCAGGAAGAGCTTGCTAAATTCACAAGGAATGACGTATGGGATCTTGTTCCACGTCTTGATGGAGGAAATGTCATCGGAACATAGTGGATTTTCAAGAACAAATCTGATGATAATGGCAATATCACTAGGAATAAAGCAAGATTGGTGGCACCAAGATACGTGCAGATAGAAGGTATTGATTTTGATGAGACCTTTGCTCCGGTAGCACGTCTGGAAGCTGTTAGACTGCTACTTGCTCTTGCATGCCACTTGAAGTTCAAACTGTTCCAGATGGATGTCAAGAGCGCGTTCTTGAATGAACTGTTGAACGAAGAAGTGTACGTGACTCAACCCAATGGGTTCAAAGATCCACACCACCATGACCATGTGTATCGGCTGAAGAAGGCCTTATACGGCCTAAAGCAGGCACCTAGGGCTTGGTACGAAAGACTCATGGTGTTTCTTATTGATCGTGACTACGTTCAAGGGGGAGTAGACAAGACCTTATTCGTTAAGCATATCAGGTCAGATTTTATCATTGCTCAGATTTATGTTGATGACATAGTGTTTGGATCTTCCATTCAGAAGATGGTCGACTAGTTTGTGGAACAAATGCAAAAAGAGTTCAAAATGAGCATGGTGGGTGAGATGTCATACTTTCTTGGTCTACAAGTAAAGCAGATGGTCGATGGAATCTTCATATCTCAGTCCATGTATGTAAGAAATCTGATTAAGAAGTTTGATCTAGAAAAAGCTAGTCACAAAAAGACTCCTGATGCTACATATGTGAAGATTACTAAGGACGAAGCTGGAACATGTGTTGACCAAACCCTGTACAGAAGTATGATAGGCAGTTTGCTCTACTTGACCGCCAGCAGACCAGATATTGCTTATGCTATAGGAGTTTGTGCAAGGCATCAGGCGAACCCTAAAGAAATTCATTTGCTGATTGTCAAAAGAATTATCAAGTACATTTGTGGAACAGCTGACTACGGCATCTGGTACACCAAAGATACGAGTTCATACCTGGTGGGGTATTGTGATACTGACTGGGTAGAAAACGTCAAAGATCGAAAGAGTAAATCTGGAGGTTGCTTCTTCCTAGGCAACAACTTAGTATCGTGGTTCAACAAAAAGCAGAATAGTATATCCCTATCTACATCCGAGGCAGAGTATATTGCTGCTGGGAGTTACTGCACACAGATGTTATGGATGAAGCAGATGTTGTCTGAATACGGAGTGGAATATGATGAGATGGCACTGTACTACGATAATATGAGTGCAATAAACATATCGAAGAATCCCGTGCAACACTCCGGGACCAAGCACAACGACATCAGACACCACTTTATTCGAGAACTTGTGGAGAAGAAGGAAATCACACTGAAGCATGTGACAACTGACAAACAACTAGCTGATATCTTCACCAAACCATTAGATAATACTCAAGTTGAGACACTCAGATCCTCTTTGGGTCTGTGCGTCATTGATAATTAAGTGTTCCAGGCCGTGGTCAGCCAGAAGCAGCACAGTTCTAAGACAGTTGGGGTGACCAGTCAAAGAAGAGAGTTGGAATATTGTAAAACCTCAAGGAAAGAGTGTGATAGCTATTCAGGGGGAGCTTGGTGAATAAAAGATTAGAAGTTTTGCCTTGTCAGTTTATGGCAAAAAGGGGGAGAATTCTTAAAGTCGTATGGAACTCAAGCTTGTTTTTGCCAAAAATGTCAAGGGGGAGATTGTTAGTTCTTGTGGCATGAATTTTGGCAAAACGACTTCAAGTTGTTCAACAAGGTGTTCAAGTAGTAAAGTAGAACTAAGATGTTGAAGCATCAAGTTGTTGAACACAAACAATTCAAGCTGCTCTACCATTCAAATAAGGAGTTAATCTAGTCCTGGCAGAACTATTGCGTCAATGGTCTGTCTGTTGCTTAGAAGTGGTTGAACATATGAGAAGTGTCAGAAGTGGTTGAACACGTCTGCTGCAGACTGCAGTTCCTAAATCAGGTTGCTTAGAAGACATGGTGTCGAAGTACCTTAGAAAGATCTCTGGAGATTTTCACAAGGAGATATGGTGCTGAAAATTAGGAGATGTTCAATCACTAACAGTGTAGGACAGAGTTGGTACAACAGTACTGAGCAGAGTTGGTAAGGAGATACGGCGCAGAACAGAATTGGTACAATCACTGACAGTACAAGATACTGGTATATCACTCTGTTCAATCGGCGCTGAACAGTAGAAGATATGTGGCGCAGAACAGAGTTGGTACATCGCTGACAGTTCGAGATACTGGTACAACATATTGTTTAATCGGTGCTGAACAGTAGAAGATATGTGGCGCAGAATAGAGTTGGTACATCGTTGACAGTTCGATATACTGGTACAACACATTGTTCAATCGGTGCTGAACATATACTATTTAATCGGCGCAGAACAGAGTTGGTAAATTACTGACTGTTCAAGAATCTGGTACAACACTCTGTTCAGTTGAGAAGGACCAGAGTTGGTAAGATATCCAACTTGATAAATACCTTGCTGGAGTTAGAAGTCCTTTATCCATCTCTTGAAGAAAAATAGACATACACACTTTGAGAGAGAGAGAGATCATTTTTGAGCTCTTCATTACGAAGAAGGTGACCATTGTCCACGAGCTCAACATGTACGAGTCGATCTGTTCAACATGCTGTTCAGAGTGACTGTTGAACATACCGATCTCAGAAGCTAAACACTCATACATTGTGAGAGAGAGAGAGAGAGGTAGATCGATCTGTGCTGAGTTCTTCATTACGTAGAAGGTGGCCATTGCCTACGAACTCAGCAAGTACGAGCCAATCTGTTCAAGCTGCTGTTCCAGATTGACTGTTGCACAAACCAAAGCTGCACAATTTCAAACTAGCTGTTGCACATTCTTCGGGAGAGGACTGCAATCTTTGGGAGAAGATTTTGAAGACAAAGAGAGGGATCTCAGATCAAAGGGGAGCTTTGATCGCAAGTCACTGGAGTGTTAGAGAGTCGGCTGTTTGAGAGGGAGTTTGCAAATATAAGTCCTTGTACCCTAAACTCATATAGTGAATTGCTTTCCACCGGCCTTGGGATAAGCCCCCCAGACGTAGGCTAGTTAACGCCGAACTGGGTATCATTTCCTGTGTGCTAGTTTCTGTTCTAACTGCACTTACTACCGTGCTAACTTAATCTGCCTAAGGAGTTCAACCAGTAGTTCGAACACTAGCTGGTTGAATATCACGGTACTCACACATCGGAGAAATTTCACATACAATCCTTGTACCATTGTTTACATGCAATATAGTCTCCACCCTTAATGTTCAAACTTCTCACAACTTCTGCACAGTCGAATTCGATGATAAAGATTTTGCTGGCTTAAAGGCTTCCAGTGTACCACCAAACCTTCACAATCTAAACTGCTGTCAGCAATAAAGTTGCTATATGCTTTGATTCCAACGATTAGGCAAGAGTTGTTCCTTGCAACTACTACCAGTTCTGTTATCCTCAAATCAAGAACCATTACAATTGAACTTTAAGAATCCTGATGTTGGATGTCTCCATTGAAAATATGACGAACTTAAAAACCCCAGACTTGTACAAGCTGATTTATTGAATTGGTAGTACTCCTTGGCCAAAATCTTAATCTGAAAAGTTGCTTCAGCAGGGTAAGATACTGAGAATCATGCTTTACAAGATTCCTATTAAACCATATGAACCAAAGGGCTACAAGACTTCAACACGAATCCCTGTTTGAAAATTCTCTCTAGGCATAGTAAACAATGTCAGCCAAAGCATTACAATTCAGAAAAGTTTTCCATCCCATTATATTCAAATTGTTCCACACTGATTTAGGCCACCAGCAATTAGCAAAAATATGGAAACTTGTTTCAACATATACCCACACAAACTGTAGTTCTTACAACATTGATACCCCTAGTTAAAAGATTATGATATGTAGGGAGGGTAGTGAAGTAAGCCCTCCAGCCGAATATTTTTATTTTCCTTACCACTAGAATCTTCCAAAAATGACGCAGCGGGAAAATCGGATAAACGAATTCACCAGCAATGAATTCGTGGATAACTTGGAATCCACCAAGAAAGTTTTGGAATCCACCAAAAACGAAAAACCAAAGGTTTATTGATAGAAAAAAAAATCCATAACTGAAACCCTAATGTGGGTTTAAATAGGAAAACATAAAACCTAATTAGGAAAGGATATCTAAAAAATAATTATAGGCTACCTAAAAAAGATAATGCTGCCTAAAAGATAATGCTGCCTAAAAACTAAAACAAAGAATTAAAGCTAAAATACTAATTCGGAGCCTTAAACGCTCCTACATCAGTCTCCCCCACTTCAAAAGAACTCGACCCCGAGTTCTCTTCTAAATATAGGACCTCATCCACCTTGAATGGACAATGCGTGTGAGGTTGTATCACATCATAACCCACCTTTAAAGCCTTTACTCTCTCTCGCTTGTCAGCGGCAACCTTATTCTTCTTCTTCTGCTTCTTCTTCTTCCATGTAGCCTTCAATCTAGCCTTGACACTTTCCTTGATAGCTATAAATTGAATAAAAACTTTCTTTAGGTTAGGCTCCCTTTTCCAATCTTCAGGCCAGCTAATCTCTTCTCTGTAATGCCTCCCAATGGAAATAAGAACTCTATTAGTCGGCGACACTTCAAGCAGCAAACTCTTACTCATCAAACCGAGTGCATATGGCTTCTTCCGAGGCTTCGTGGGCAACTTCAAATGACCAACAGATTTCTGAGAAACAAATTTGTTTGTACTCGACCCTAGGGTCAAGTCAATATGATGTTGAATTTCTTGCAGAGGGGGTAAATTATTTGGCAGCTCATCTACAATCAACTCTTCAAAATCTTGCAGGTTATCACGCGCCTCATCAGGAATTATTTCCTCCTTCTCAGAACTCTTTAAGTCGCCTGAATTCACCAACTGCAAATCATGTTGAGCTCCACTAATCTTAAGCTTCTCATCTTCCTTTTCAAAATCAGAAGACATATTCCTCAGCATGCCAACTCATCAATCTCCTCCAACGCCTCCTTTGCCACAATAACATTCTCCTTTGTCAGCTCAACCTCTTCACCTTCCTCCTTAGAATCAGCAGACATTATTCTCAACTTCGCAAGCTCATCAATCTCCTCGAATGCTTTATCTGACACAATAACGTCTTCGTTCTTCGTATCCGGCTTTGGAAGCTCTAGCTTCACACACTCATTCGTGTACTCCGTCACACTCTTCTTCCCTTGAAAGCATTCGACGTACTTCTTATATGGGATCGGTTCGTAATTTTTAGGCAAAAACTACTCCATCATCAATTGTTTCATTCGCCTCCACGTTTTAAGTGGCTCTTTCCTTTGTCGTTGCCTATGAATAACGAGCTTGTCCCACCACACGGCAGCCATACTCTTCAACCTGATTGATACCATCTTAACTTGTTTATGCTCGGGAACATTCATGACATCGAAAAACCTATCAACATTGACATGCCATTCCAGAAACTCCTCTTCTCCTCCATAGAAGAATGGAATACCACTATTCACTCGATAATCATAATTATTTTGTTAATCACCATTATAAACTTCCTTTTTAGAACTCAAATTATAAAAGTTAGTTGCACGATTGATCTCACCTTGCGAAACCCTATTCAGTTCTCCTCTCCTGTCTCCACGACGACTCTTGTTGACCACTTCTGTCAACTGGATTGACATAGCAGCTATTTATGTTCTCAAAGCAGCCAGGGCTGCGGCTATGTCCGCATTGACCCTCTCACAATCTGCTCTAGGTACGGGTTGATCTGCCATCTGATCAAGTTAGCAGAGAGACAGGGAAAGACCTGCTTCTGAAACCAACTGACGCAGCGGGAAAATCGGATAAACGAATTCACCAGTAATGAATTCGTGGATAACTTGGAATCCACCACGAAAGCTTGGAATCCACCAAGAAAGTTTTGGAATCCACCAAAAACAAAAAACCAAAGTTTTATTGATAGAAAAAAAATTCATAATTGAAACCCTAATGTGGGTTTAAATAGGAAAACATAAAACTTAATTAGGAAAGGAAATCTAAAAAAATAATCATAGGCTGCCTAAAAAAGATAATGCTACTTAAAAAGATAATGCTACCTAAAAAGATAATGCTGCCTAAAAACTAAAACAAAAAATTAAAGCTAAAATACTAATTTGGAGCCCTAAACGCTCCTACATCAAAAAAGCTTTCCATAAAGGATTTACACATGAAGAACTGGAACTTTCCGCCATTGAAGAGAGGTGAAAATGCTTGAGTTTTTTTTTTGCAGCTATAGAAGTACTTTTTGTTTCGAAATAACCTGATATGGTAAGTTACCAATTATGAAAGTTCTCGACATTGTTCATAGCCGCCCATGTCTTAACAACATCAATAAACTCGACATGACTACGCCAACATCATGAGGGTTTGTAACCTGTGTTAACACTCAAAGTATCAGTATTGCGAAAGTATCTAGCTTTGTAAATCTTAGTCACTAGACTGTCCGGCATAGTAAGCATCCTCCATACTTGTTTGGATAAAAAAAGCTAGATTAACACTTTCTTTGAAGGTCCCTAGAACTCATTCCCCCACATATTTATCTTTTGTTAGAAGATAATTTCTAATCCAGTTTGGCTTGCCTTTGTTGGAACTTCTCCACCAAAATTTCTGCATACAAGATTCTATCTTATGCATTAATGTATCAGGCAATAAGAAACAATTCATTGCATATTGTGGGAGAGCTTCAAGGACAGATTTAATAAGAATTTCCTTACCACCCATAGATAGATACTTGGAGTTTTAGCCCAAATTTTGTTAGGAATACCTGAAAATTTAAGACAAAGCCTCCTAAAAACTAGGGGTAATCCAAGGTATTTACATGACAAGTAGCATATTTAACTTGCAGAACTACCAGCTAGATTCTGCAAAAAAAATTCCCTAAAAAAAACCTTGCAGATCAATCTGGCTGGTAGTTTCTCTGATATCGATCACTTGGCACATTTTGACTCAAAACCAACTCGGATTTATTGTAATTCACTACATGTCCATACACTGTCTCACACTCTTGCAACAACCGTTTAATTGTAATAGCAGTATTGTCCGTAAATTTAAATAATAATAATAGGCAATCATTAACGAAGAATAAGTGTATGATAGCAGGAGCATATCTGTTAACTCTTAGACCCAATTAGAATGCTTTTGTCATGGAGCTGGCGTAGTTTGTGGCATTCAATACAAAGAATAATTAGATAAGGAGACAGTGCAGTGGGTCTCCTTGCCTTAGACCTCTTTTACGTGTGAAGAACCGGCTTTATGTTACCATTAATTTTCAAACAATATTGCATTAAGATAACATACTTCACGACTGACTCTACCCAGGCACTACTGAATCTCATTTGTACTTATAAAGCCTTTAAGAAACTCCACTCAGTTGTATTGTAAGTCTTATACATATCAAGTTTTAAAGAGCCAAAAACATCTCTGCCTTGCTTCATGTATAATTTGATAAAATGGGAGGCTTCATGAGCTATCAAAAAATTATCAGTAATCAATATGCCTTCAACAAAAGTTGTTTGAAAAGGGATGATTACCCCAACAAGATCGACTGCAGTCTGTTCACAATAGCTTTTCCAACAGTCTTCGATAAAACACTGGTTAGCTAGGCTGATGGACCTATAATCTTTCATCTCTGCAGCTGCTTTCTGTTTGGGAATCAAAACACCATTATTCCGTAAAGAAAGGCAGCAGACTGAGGTAAAATCTCTTTTGATAGTACACCAGTACTTCTGAAAGATACCTGCTGAACTATCCAAAGCAGGTACTTTATTAGGATGAATTTATAATAAATCAGCCATCACCTCTCTGTCCGTATAATGTTCAGTTAACATGTTATTTGTATGGGTAACTATTCTTGGAACACAGCTTATTGCAGAAGTAAAGCTCCTCATCTGTTAAGGATTGTTGAGACTCAAAAATTATTTCGAAGTAGTGGAGACCTATACGTTGAATAGCTTCCTGGTCAGTGGTGATGTTCCCTTGCTCGTCAGTTAATTGAGAAATAGTATTAGCCTTAAATCTGGCATTTGCTTTCAAGTGGAAATATTTAGAGTTATTATCTCCCTCCCTCAATCATAGGGATGGGCGTGAAACGGGTTGAGACGGGTTTTGGCTATTCATAACCCGACCCGAAATAGTGGCCGGATCATTTATTAGAATCCTAACCTGACTCGAAAGACTGGATCAATCATATGAACTCAAGCCTGATCCTAAACTAAAATTTAAAATTGGCATAAAACATTCAACATAATATAGATACTTTTAAAATATAAACTTAAATTACTAATGGGTGACGTAAAGTTTAGTGTTACAATTTTATTTTTCATTGGAATCAATTACTTATTCATATGTAATGTGATATTTCACAAGAACACAAACAGATTAATTGGTATGGTAATCGCATTCATCGGAGGAGGTGTTATGTTCGATTTTTGTTAAAACTCTAATATTTTGATCCTAAATCCTAACCCGATTAACTCATACCGGGTTAGATTAAATCCTACATAAAGTTGGTCGGGCCGAGGCCGGATTTTACCCACCCCTACTCAATCATAATACTCTAGACCTTTGAAGCGACATTTCCTCCTTTCTGATGACCCATTCATCAATCTTACTGATCAACTCTCATTCTACTTATTCTAATTAGAACAATTAACTTACTCAGTTCTAGCCAATTTACGTTACTCCTCAAGCTCATCTTACACCTTACAACTTCATTTAAATTTACTGGGTTACACAACTGGCATTATTAACGACAACATTCCAAAACCGTGCTCTCATCAAATCTAACACCTCACTAGACACTCTATAGTTAATTACTACGGTTCTTCATTTAATAGGCCCAAAGGGAGTGCTGGTGGAAACGAATAGACTGGATAGAATTTTTGAGGCCTTTGAAGCGATGGTCGGTGATGCTGTCATTGAATCTGTAATCTACGAAGAATGTTTCTTTAATGGTAGGGAAACGGAGTGGAGGGTGGAGGAGACGATGGGTGAAGGGGAGGAAGAGGCTTTAAGTTGTTCACTAGTTGAAGGATTGCCATGCAGGGCACGTCAGCATGGGTTGGAGGAGCTAGGTGGAGGTCGAGTCTGGGCTTCAGACGGGGGGAAGTGCGGGGAGGTGTCCGATGGTGCTAAGTCTTCCTCTTCTAGTCAGGAGGGACAGGGCCCTTCGGAGCCTTCTCTTTTTGTGCTAGCAACTCCTTTAGAGAAGGAGGTGTCGAACGAGCCTTCCCTTTCGAGGGTTGGAGGGAAAGTAAAGGAGTCCGGGAAGATGATCTCAGTTAGGGATGTGTCAGATTGTAGCTGGAATGCTACGCTGAAGTCTTTCCTGCAACAAAATGAAAAAGGGAGTACGAGGTCGGTGTCTAAAGATCAGGCAGGGTTAGGCTTGTGCCTGGTAATTCCCAGGGTGAAGGGTCAGGGCAAGGAGTCTACGGAGGTGGAGTTTGATGATTCGGTGATGGGTAATCAGGCAGTGGTTGCTTCAGATGTGGGTCTCGTCCCGGTAACTCATTCGAGTGATAAAAGTCCCGTTAGACTTTGTGATGCAATTTTTAATGAGATGGATGGTTTCTCTCAAGAGGACTGCAGTTCTCAGAATGAGAACCTCAGCAGCAGTTTTGGGTGCCTTGTTGGTGCTTCGGTAAGGGTGGATAAACAGAAACCGAGCTTGGCTAAGGAAGTTGGTGCAATTCCTCGTGAATCATTCAAAGTAGTTAATAGAAAAGTTTCAAAGGAGAAGGCCGTCTCTAAGGTTTATAGAAGGAAGATGAGGGCTCAGCTTGATCGCCTTAAGAAATCTTACTTAAAGGAGCTGGAAATGACAAACAAGCCCTTTCTTATGCCTGATGATGATAGTCATGGAGTGTTGGAAGGGGAATATTCAGCCGAGGAAGAGAGAAGAGCTATGCAGAGGAAGGAGGCGGTGAAAACTATCAAGATTGCTAAGGAATTAGGGATGATACCTAGTTTACTGGATGACGAAGTAGTGCAGATATTCATTAACAGGGATGAGGAACGGAGAAGAGAACAAGAGAAGGAGGAAAGAAGAAATAGAGTGTAGTGTCGGTTTTGAGTGTTAGAGGTTAAAGGAGTTCTGCCTATTCTGGTAGAGCAAGGAGGCCGGGTGTGATCTCCTTTATCTGAGAGGAGTGTTGTCTGCTGATTGTTTTTGGAGGTTGTTGGAGGGTGGTGAGAGTTGTTAGTTCTAGAGAGCAGTGTCTTGGGTGTGCTAGAAGTGTGCTAGTTGGAGTTTGTCTTCAGGGCAGAGCTCGTGCTAGCGGGAGTGTTCTCTTGTCAGCGTGTCGTTAGCGGGTTGGTCCTCTGGCCCTCAGTGTGTCTGTCTATTTTAGTGTTTGGCCTTTGGGTCTCGGTGTATCCTTTTCGATCCTTCGGGTTTGTCATTTTTTGTGGTTAACATCCACTAAGCATAAAAAAAAGGTCAGCAACAGCATGATTGCTGGATGAGCTCTTCACCATATGAAAAGCGTAAATGTAAATTGAGATTAAGCCAATGTATGTTATTCCCCAAAGTTCTCTTATTCCAATTGTGTAACTTTAGTAGATTATCAATCAAGAAAATGACTTAACGAGATTGGGAACTGAATGTAAATGACACAATCAGTTTTTACGTTGTTCGGGGGCTGCCCCTACTCCACGGAGCCTCGGGGACGAAGACACTCAACCCAATGTTCCACTATAAGTCGAAAAAGGTTACAAAAATGGCACAATGTTCTTATGCGTGATCAAGCAAGCAAGCTACAGGCGGCAATTACTAAACAATCAAGTAGAACACAGTGTGAAGACGGTATAGGATAGTCGTAGAACTTCCCTGAAAAGAGCTGAGACGTCCGACGGGCCAAAGACAGACTCCAACTTCCTCTCACAAGTCTGACGAATCAACCACCCGACTGCGTTGTCTCCGCCCAAATTGCTGGAATCCACATATGCGTCATAGTGCGTCGACCCTCTTGGATGAATATCGGGATTGAACGGGATGAATTGCAGTCCCAATCGCTCTCCACCTTTCTCGCTCAAATAGAAACCCTAAATCCCAAATTGGAAATACAGCTGGGTGAATATTTGGACTGAAGAGGATGAACCAAATGACAGCGTTTCCCTTGCGTCTTCAAACTCAACTCGCGCTTCTCCAAACGACGTCGTTCCTTTTACGCTTGAAATCTCCCGCTTCGATCAAGATGTCGTCGTTCCACTTAGGCATCCGAAAACTCTTCCCGCTTCCTCTAAACTGTGTCATTTTTTGCTGGGGCTGGAGAGCTTAAGGGTATGGGAATCCTAAAGCCTAACCAAATCTACTCTGCACTAAAACTAACCTAACGCTTGCATATTGATTACAAATGGGCATTGTTCCATTAAAAAAAATTGATTAACCCCTAAGGTGATCATCATGCATCTAGCCCTCTCCAAGAGGGTTCTATTCATCCACTCAGCAGTCTCATTTTGCTTAGGGGTACCAGGGACAGTTAAGTGCCTTCTTACTCCATTTTCAGAACAAAATTTGTCAACCAGTTTGTTGCAAAACTCCAAACCATTATCAGTTCTTAGGCATTTCAGTTTCAAGTTTGTTTGACTCTCAACCTTAGTTTTCCACCGTTTAAAGTGTTCAAAAGTCTCATCCTTAGTTTTTAACAGATAAACCCAAACTTTTCTAGTGAAATGATCATTTAAAGAGAGGAAATAATACCTTCCTCCAACTGTGGCAACCTGAGCAGGCCCCCACATATCAAAGTGAACATATTCCAAAGGTTGGTTAACCTTAAATGTTGATTTACTAAAGGGATGTGAAGTCTTTTTACCAAGGACACAGTTTTCACAAAATTTCAAGTCAATGGGTTGAGATTCAATAAGACCAGATTTATACAAGTGTAAAAGACCTTTGTTACCAATGTGACTTAGTCTGGTTTGCCATTTATGAGTATCTTTTAAAGCGTTTTGTTCATCAACTGTGTTAAATTCAGGTGTTAAAACCACATGATACAGACCACCCTTATTAATGCTTTTTATCACAGTTTTGTTGTCTTTAATAACTTCTCTTATGCCATTATGTGTATTAATGTAACAGCCAAGGTTATCAAACTCAGATTCAGATAAAAGACTTCTTCTCAAATTACCAACATTTTGCACAGTTCTTATAACACCATCATGCATCCTTAAGGGAACTTTACCAATTCCCTTAATTTGCAGTGTGGTTTGGTCACCAAGCATGACACCATCAGCATTTTGTAGCTCCAAGGAGCTGAACAAATGCCTGTGAGGAGTGGCATTTATGGTACACCCTAAATCTAAGATCCAGGAGTTACCAGCATCATCATTGATAGCCATAAGTAGTTCCTCATTGTACTGAGGCCTTCTTTCACAAACATTACTTGTACTGGGCTTATTATCAGTGTTTTTCTCTTCTTTTCTCTTGAAACAATAGCCAATAGTGCGACCTAACCTTCCAAAGTAGGTACACTTTAGGGGAGCAGAGGACTTATCATAAGTTTTCTTTTCAGGATTTTTGTTAGAATGATTTTGATGAGGACACTTGTTAAATTGTGATGTTCCCTTGAGTGGCATGTATTTGGCAAAACGGAGTTAGACAGTTCGAACAGGAGTTCAGGGGGAGTTCGAACATATCCTAGCACTCATGTACAGCGTGAAACAGACGCAAGGATATTTCCCGGAAGGATTTAGACAGCGAAGATCTTGTTGATTTGAAGTCGGCCAGCGAATTATTTGAACATCAGATATTCGAATGAATATCTACATTGAAGGCGGCGTGGCTGACTTGGGCAAGAAGTCTTTGTATAATCTTCCAACCGATTTGAGAAAGATATACATCAAATACTTAGGAATATTTCCTAAATATTTGATGGGATTATCTTGAGCAGATTTGGATATCGTCCGAGCATATAAATACAATGCTAGGGCATCCATAACCTGCATCGCTTTCAATATCAAATACACACGAGTATACCCTATCGATTGGAGAAGAAGAAAGCGACGGCCGGTTGTTTTTCCCCACTGGAAACTCATCGGTGCAAGAGCAGTCTTATCAAAGTGCAACTCAGACTGCCTGGAAGCGATCCAACTGCTGCACACAACAAAGGCAAACAAGCTTTCGAGAGAAAGCATCCGAGCTTCAAGATAAGGTCGAGCACGTTCGGACAGAAGGTTTGGACGAAGGGGCTCAAGGGGAACTGTGGTAAACCTTGGTTGCAAATATGAGAGACGGAGGTTTAGAGGCCAGGCAATTACAAGGTGTAAGCGTAAGTCCACGTGTAAGCTCTAAACTCGTAATAAAGATTTGTGTCCCTTCTAGGGTGTGGGAAACCCCCCATAGTAGGTGAAGCCGAACTGGGTTATCATTCTGTGCGTGCCTCTATTATTTGTTCTATCTGAACTGTTGTGAAATGAGTTCAAGGTCTGTCTCAACTGTACCTTGAACACAAGCTTGAACAGGGGGTAGAATTTCAATTGGTATCAGAGCAAACACTCGACACACTGAGTGGGATCCTGAACTGTTCAAGATGACTCTGAAAGAAGGACAAAGCATCACCAGACCTCCGCTGCTTGAAGGATCAAACTATGCCACCTGAAAGCCCGTAATGAGATCCTTTCTGAAATCTCTAGACGAAAGGGCTTGGAAGGCAGTCCTGAAAGGTTGGATTGAACCCATGATGAACAATCTCACTAGAGAACCGGTTCCGAAGCCAGAAGCTCTGTGGGCAGAAGAGAAGGACAAAGCATCTATGGGAAACTCAAAGGCTATGAATGCAATCTTTTCTGCAGTAGATGAAAAGGTCATGAAGCTAATCATCAACTGTGAAGTGGCTAAGGAAGCGTGGGATATCCTCCAAACAGCCTTTGAAGGTACGGACAAAGTTCGCAACTCCCGAATGCAGATTGTCACAACCAAGTTTGAAGAGATGAAGATGAAAGAAAGTGAAACTATCTCTGAATACAACACTAAGGTTCTGGAACTGTCCAACGAGGCTGCTGCACTAGGGAAACATATTGAGGAAGAGAGGATGGCCAGTAAAGTCTTGAGATCACTCCCTCCAAGATTTGTCATGAAGGTCACGACCATTGAGGAAATGCACGACATCGCCAAACTGAAGCTGGACGAGCTGATGGGTTCTCTCAGAACTTACGAGATCAATCATGATTTCCAACCCAGAGAGGTGAAGGGAATCACCCTAAAAGTAGACATGTCAGACGACAAACTGGAAGCTGGATGCACCACTGAGCAACTGGCTATAATGGCTCAGAACTTTGGCAGAATGGTGCGGAAAATCAACAGACGTGGTCCAGAACAAGGTCAGCCTTCATCAACTAGCTTCCAAAACTAGAAAACCGGCAGGTCAAGGTCCAGAGATATGAGACAAGACTCCTCTGACAAAGGAAAAGAAGAGATTTAGTGCCATGAATGTAGGGGTTTCGGTCATATTGCTTCACAATGTGCAAATACTCTCATGAAGAAGAAGGCAATGGTCGCTAGCTTCAGCGATAGTGAGTCAGACGAAGAAAAAGGAGGATGTGAAACCACTAATTTTGTGGCCTTTGTTACAACTCTAGGAGAATGCAGCACTACTAGTGAAGGAGTACCATCTCAGTTGGAACTCCCGGGTGAAGGAAGACCTCTCAGACAGTGACGATGAAGAACTCATGCAGGAGTCTCTGGCTGAAACATATAAAGATCTGTATGAGAAGTGGTTGCTACTAATCAAGGTCAACAAGAAGCTGAATGACACAGTTTCAAGCATTACTATGGAAAAGGACAAGGTCAGGCAGGAGGTCGAGATACTGCTTACACAGAAGGTGGAGCTCGAATGCACGGTAGACTCACTAAATACTCAACTGGCTGAGATGCAACAGGAAAGATTGTGTCTACTTGCTCAGAAAATAGAGCTCCTGGGTACTGTCTCTTCTCTGAAAGTTGACATGGAGAAGGACCGTGACACTCATCATGTAGGCATGGCGGGTCTAAGGAAAATCATCACAGATCTGAAGCGCAAGGAGGTGTTCCAACTGAGGAGGGTAGAGCAGCTGGAACTTCAGCTGGAATCTGAAAGAATGGATCATTCAACCACTGAGAAGGAACTCAAACACCTCAAACAATCGGTAAGGATGCTAAACTCCGGCACTAAAGACTTAAATGATGTTCTCAGGTCTCAAAGGATGGAGTCTGGACATCGAGGCTGGGGTTTACTAAAGAAGGCACCTCAAACGGCACTACCTTTGTTAAAGCTCAACAAGTGATGGATCAGCTGCCTGAACAGAAGGTGAAACAGTCCAAGGGAAAGAACCTAACTGATCACAAGAAGATTCATAGCACACCAAGTGGTGGAAAGACCCGTGGACCACCCGTCCAAAGTCGTGATTACTCACCAGTAATGCAAAGGATAGATTGGCGCACTTGCTGGTACTGCCACCAGATGGGACACATCAAACTGAAGTGTCGCCTGTTTCTTGCTGAACGATGGGCATACCAACAACAGACAGGTCTAGGCACCAATGGCAGACTAGACCGTATGCATGGTGGCCTACTGGTCCTCAAGCTACACAGTGCAAGACAATTGGTACTTCGATAGCGGATGCTCCGCCCACATGACAGGTAACTCTAAATACCTCACTCATATTAGACCTGTTGAGAAGATGTAGTATGTCACCTTCGGGGATGGTAAAAAGGGTCAGGTGATCGGTTGTGGGACATTCAAGGTTCCAGATCTCCCTGTACTCGAGGACACCCTCCTTGTTGAAGGTCTGACAATGAATCTCATTAGCATCAGTCAACTGTGCAACGATGGACACTGTGTGTCATTTTCTCGCGACTCATGCCTCGTCCTAGACAAGAATGGCGGCATTGTGATGAAAGGAAGAAAGGGTGCAAACAACTGCTATATCATAGGGATGGGTCTGATGCGTCCAATGGGTCTAGACTGTGTACACGCCAAACATCGATCTATGCGAGGGGGAGTGGATAAGACCCTGCACACAAGGTCTGATTGGAGTACCGCACAAATCTATGTTGACAATTGTACCAGGAAACTTATGGACCTGAAGGTGTTACAGTTGCAGAAGGAGTTCGGTCAGAAGGTGTCACAGTTGCAGAAGGAGTTCGTACAGTATCCTCAGAAATTTTCCAGGAACCGGACAAGAAAATGGGACGTGGAATTGACTAAGACCTTCATCGATCCACACAGCATTTCACAGTTTGGAACACCCAGATCTTTCTCGGGTCTTCGTGGTGTCAAACACTGATTGCATCCAACGGTGGTCAGTCAAAGTCGAAACTCCAGCTAAACAGTTGGACTGACCACCTAAGGAAGAAAGTTGGAACATAAGACACAACAGCTTTGGGAATGAATATATTTTTGAATATTCTTGAAGATTTTACATGCCGTTATTTGAAAACGGGAGTTGACGGTTTTGGGAAGTCAAAGCGACCAATCATGTTTTGAAAAAGATTTTGATTTGAAAATCTAAACAGTTGCTCTGTGTCTCTTCTCTCTTCGGAAACCCTAGTTCGTCTGCCGAGTTCAAGCTCTCTCTTTCTCAAATCCTTCTTCCGTTCGATTGCAATGGTGAACACCAGAAAGTCGTCAAAATCCGGCGTCTCGTCCGCCGAGAAAAAGAGCATGCAATCTTCGAAGGCACTGACGGTGAAACCCTGAATCCCAAAATCGAAAGTGCCGAAGGTGAAAAAGGTGTCACCTTTACACTCAGACACTGAAGCATTGGCCGAAGCCAAGAAGTCTGGCGGAGGAACAGCCACTGAACTTCCTCAGTCGACCGCAGTGGACTCGTCCGACTCAATCGATGTTGGTTCGACACAAGTCCGTCCCCAATTTGAGGTATTTCCAATTGTTCTTTAAGATTCTGCGAATATTCCGATTGTTGAAAATATTGTGCTGAAGGAAGATGTGAATGTGGGTGTTAAGAAGGATGATAAGTCTGTTGTCTGTGATGAAGCCAGTAGGGCTGTGATTGGTGATGAAACCAGTAGAGCCGTGATTGGTGGTGAAGCCAGTAGGGATGTTGTCTGTGAAGAAGGTGTTGTTTCATGAATGAAGGAGAGCCCAACATCTCTGTGTCTAAAGGCACTGGTGGATTAGGAGTATGGAGGGAGAAAATCCAAGATTCTGGGTATATTCGTCCGGGAGGTCTGCGGAGAAAGGAGGGGACTCGCCAAGTGGTCTCTCCAAGACAGTGTCTGGCCAAGATCAGCTCAATAAGAGGGAAGCTCACTGCAATGTCTGATGAGGAGACAGAGAAGTTTCTTGATTCCTCAGGGAAGAGGAAGTTAGTAATTAATGAGGCTTCTGACGATGGCTCTGATGAGAAGCTTGGAGGATCAGAGGGTGATCAAATCAGTAAGAAAGATGAGTCTGTGACCAAGATGGCTCATCCATCAGAGAAGGGTGATGTGTTGAAGGAAGCCATAGTAGAAGAATCTGATCCTACAGAAAAGGATGAAGAGTTGGAAAGGATGTTCAAAGACATTGATGATGTCATGAAAGATTTGGAAAAGGAGAAGGATCTGGTAGTGGAAAGTTCAGATAATTCACTTCGTGCCCAGGGTGTTGGGGTAGAAGTGTCTGATGCAGTGAAAGAGGCAAGTGTTTCAACTGAGGAACTAGGTGTTCTGACTGAAGATGTGCCAGTTAGTGCTCTAGTGACAGCTACTGTTGGGGAATCAGTGGTCGACCCAGTTATTGCTCAAGGTATACAGGAAGATGGTGCATCCGTTCGTGAGGATGCTACTGAGCCAGTTTCAAAGAAGAATACTCTTTCGGATGATGACCAGGACCTTGTTCCATATGTCAACCTCAAAAAGACAAAAAATGACAAGGGAAAGAAGAAGGTGACCTTTGAAAGATCTGCTAAGGGGTCAGCCCAAGATGCTGCAAAGATGGGCAACTTGGCAGGGGGAGTTGACTCATCTAAGAAAAGAAAACGTGAAGCTCCGTTCCCTGTTTCAGAGGATGCTGGGAGATGCGAAGTCCCACCTCCAGATTCTGATTCTGTTCCAGTACGTGTGGTCAAGAAAGGAGTGTGGTTTGTTAATCGAGATGCTGCAAAGAAGTGGTCATGCGTTCAGAAGAGAAAAATCATACCAGAAAGAGTTCTAGAGGAGTCCCGGTACTAGGGATGCACATCCGGTCCGGACCGGTGGACTGGAATTTTCGAAAATCTTGGACCGTGGATCGGACCGGACCGGATATATATGGACTGGGACCGGAATTTGTGTGAAAGCTTGGACCGAAACTCGGACCAGACCGGAACCGGACCGGGACCGACCGTAATTTAGGGTTAGAAAATAAAAATATATATATAATATAAAAATCCGGTCCATTCCGGTCCAGACCGGGACCGACCGGAAATTGGAAATTTCAGAAAATACGACCCGTGGACCGACCCGGATCTGGTCCGGTCCAGGTCAATTTTGTGCATCCCTACCTGGTACAAAGAAAAGGAAGTCGTCGAGGTACTGAAGCAATCTGATCTGTTCTGGACGTTGGACAGATGCAAACCGTTCAACGAACAGTTGGTTCGTGAGGCCATGGTAAACCTTCCCCCTCGGTTTGGGGCTATCGGAGAACTGGAATATGGGGTCTTCTTTGTCAGAGGAAGGCAGATCAAGATTGATCCTGAGCTCATAAATGTTTACTTCTCCATGGATGATCCAGTTGCTGATGAAGAAGAATCAGATTTTTAAAAGGTGATAGAGACATCACTGCAGGCTCAGTTCGATGGAGGCCTGACACTGTTGTGCATACAGCTGATCTCTCCACGTTCTACTCAATGCTATTCTTCATTGTGGTGTTCAACTGGAGACCCTCAACTCACCATTCAACGGTAAACCGGGACATGGCCCAACTGATTTACCAGATAGGGAATAAGCTGAAGTTCAACCTGGGTAGAGTTATGTTCAAACAGATCGCTGATCATGCTACCTCTAAGAGAACTCTACACCAGATTTGCTTCCCGTCTCTGATATATGAGTTGATCATCCATCAAGCTCCAGATTTGAAGTCCTCGACTGACCATCTCTCAAAGGCATCCAGCAAGTTCATCGCTGATCACAAGCTGTATAAAGGCCATCACGTGAACGATCTCAAGGAGGCGAACCAGAAAGGAAAAGATATTGCAGAGTCATCGAGTTGAGGGGGAGTAAGTATGGGCCGGGATGAGAGAAGCAAGCTGCTCAAGGACCTGAATGCCATCATCGAAGCGGACAAGGAACAACGCATGCGCATCAACAAGCTTGCTTGTGCCCTCAGCTACCCAAGTGAAGATGAATCTGATGATGCAGATACTGAGGATGACACTGACGATGAGTCGTCTGCATGAAGGTCCCTTGAAAACCCTAACTCTCTGAACTATTTGTTTAAAACTTTCGTATTATGTGCTTGTTCTGGCACTGTTTGATTGGCTGTTCAAACTTAGATCGGACCCCTTGCCAGTTTGTGGCAAAAAGGGAGAGTATTTTGGAGGGGACAATTTTTGGTCCCTCAAAGTTATCTATTGTCTAGATAGTTAGATAGACTTAGTTATCTAGTAGATTTGGTTTTGCCAAAATGCCAAGGGAGAGATTGATGTTACCTTGAGTGGCATGTATTTGGCAAAACGGAGTTAGACAGTTCGAGCAGGAGTTCAGGGGGAGTTCGAACATATCCTAGCACTCATGTACAGCGTGAAACAGACGCAAGGATATTTCCCGAAAGGATTTAGACAGCGAAGATCTCATCGATTTGAAGTCGGCCAGCAAATTATTTGAACATCAGATATTCGAATGAATATCTACATTGAAGGCGGCGTGGCTGACTTGGGCAAGAAGTCTCCGTATATTCTTCCAACCGATTTGAGAAAGATATACATCAAATACTTAGGAATATTTCCTAAATATTTGATGGGATTATCTTGAGCAGATTTGGATATCGTCCGAGCATATAAATACAATGCTAGGGCATCCATAATCTGCATCGCTTTCAATATCAAATACACACGAGTATACCCTATCGATTGGAGAAGAAGAAAGCGACGGCCGGTTGTTTTTCCCCACTGGAAACTCATCGGTGCAAGAGCAGTCATATCAAAGTGCAACTCAGACTACCTGGAAGCGATCCAACTGCTGCACACAACAAAGGTGAACAAGCTTTCGAGAGAAAGCATCCGAGCTTCAAGAGAAGGTCGAGCACGTTCGGACAGAAGGTTCGGACGAAGGGGATCAAGGGGAACTGCGGTAAACCTTGGTTGCAAATCTGAGAGACGGAGGTTTAGAGGATAGGCAATTACATGGTGTAAGCGTAAGTCCACGTGTAAGCTCTAAACTCGTAATAAAGATTTGTGTCCCTTCTAGGGTGTGAGAAACCCCCCAGAGTAGGCGAAGCCGAACTGGGTTATCATTCTGTGCGTGCCTCTATTATTTGTTCTGTCTGAACTGTTGTGAAAGGAATTCAAGGTATGTCTCAACTGTATCTTGAACACAAGCTTGAACAGGGGGTACAATTTCAAATTGTTTCTTAGATTTCCCCTTATAGTTATTTTTACCCTTAACAAACATAATCTCAGTTTTACGATCTATTTTAGAGCTATTTTTATATTTGAAAACCCTTAAGGTTTTATTCTTTTGACTAACAACTTCTATTATTTTAGAGACAGTCAAGTCATCTCTACCATATTGTATGACATCTCTCACGGTGTCAAACTTAGGGGGGAGGGAATTAAGAAGGATAACAGCTTGATGTTCCTTCTTAATTTTATCATCACATCTTTTGAATTCTTGGGCCATCTTAAGAAAGACATTCAGATTCTCTTGAAGGCTGATGAAAACATCCATCTTGAATGTAAACAATTTACATAACAGTGAGATCTTTTTTGGCAAGGATTTAGCCAAATAGATGTCTTCAAGAGCATCCCATAACAGTTTGGGATCTGAATTTTGCAAGACCTCCCTGGCAACATTATCTATAAGCCTCATCATTATTTCAGAATGAGCAATTTCCTTTAAATCCTTTTGTTGTTGCTCTGAAGTGGGAGCTATCTCCACTCTTCAGTGATAGCTCTATAACACCTTTCTTTTATTAAAATAGCCTTCATTCTGACTTTCCACATAGCAAAGTCAGAAGTGCCATCAAAGGGTTTCAATTGAAGAGAATCAGCCATCCTAAGTGAAGGATCGACGCCAAAAATATGGGAAGTGAATAACAAAAGGCAAGGACCTTTAAGGACTATCAAGAACTCTCAAGATCAGTTTCTAAACCTTGCTCTGATACCACGTTGTAAATTGAGATTAAGCCGATGTATGTTATTCCCCAAAGTTCTCTTAGTCCAATTGTGTAACTTTAGTTGATTAACAATCAAGAAAATGACTTAACGAGATTGGGAACTGAATGTAAATGACACAATCAGTTTTTACGTGGTTCGGGGGCTGCCCCTACTCTATGGAGCCTCGGGGACAGGGAAACTCAACCCAATATTTCACTATCAGTCGAAAAAGGTTACAAAAATGGCACAATGTTCTTATGCGTGATCAAGCAAGCAAGTTATAGGCAATTACTAAACAATCAAGCAGAACACAGTGTGAAGACAGTATAGGACTGTCGTAGAACTTACCTGAAAAGAGCTGAAATGTCCGGCGGGCCAAAGAGCAACTCCACCTTCCTCTCACAAGTCTGACGAATCAACCAGCCGACTGCGTCGTCTCCGACCAAACTGCTGGAATCCACAAATGTGTCACAGTGCGCCGAACCTCTTGGATGAATATAAGGATCGGGATGAATTGCAGTCCTAATCGCTCTCCACCTCTCTCGCTCAAATAGAAACCCTAAATCCCAAATTGGAAATCCAGCTGGGTGAATATTCGGACTTAAGAGGATGAACCAAACGGCAGTGTTTCCCTTGTGCCTTCAAATTCAACTCGCGCTTCTCCTAAAGACGCTATTCCCATTAAGCTTGAAATCTCCCGCTTCGCTCAAGACGCCGTCGTTCCACTTAGGCATCCGAAAACTCTTCCCGCTTCCTCTAAACTGTGTCATTTTATGCTGGGGCTGCAGAGCTTAAGGGTATGGGAATCCTAAAGCCTAACCAATTCTACCCTGCACTAAAACTAACCTAATGTTTGTATATTGATCACAAATGGGCATTGTTCCATCAAACAAAATGGATTACAAACCTAACAGTAAAGTTATATCAAACAAAATGGATTACAAACCTAACAGTAATGTTATATCAAACAAAATGGATTACAAACCTAACAGTAAAGTTATAACTTTTTCCTCTCTGAATGTCCAGTAGCTAGCTGCTGCTGCAGATTTCAAGGGAGCTCAATGTTTGGTTCCATTGGTACTTTCAGTCAGATTAAGGAACAAAATCACACCACATAAATCGTTCCAATTTCCACCACATAAACTGTTTGCATGCATAAATTTTGAGTGCTTTGACCTTTCAACTCTTTTTGAGGCTTTTCCTTTCTTTTTCTTCCCATTTTTATTTTTTACTCGCTGACAGATGCTTGTCGTCAGAGCAAATGTGCAAATAAATTTATAAGTCTGCTACTCGCGACTTCACTACTGGGTAGCAAGTGGTAAGTAGGGGTCGAATCCAAGGGAATTAGGGGGATAAGTTGTTCTTTGAGGGATCGTATAGGCGGGGAACGTGATTTTAGGTTGATTGAGGTTTTAGCGCTTATAACTAAGTGATTTTTTTGGTTGGTTTTGGTTTTTAGTGTGGAAAAGTAAATGACATAAAAGTAAATACTGAAAATAAAGGAGAAGACTTACAGCGATTGATGCGTGATTGGCAAGTCTTCTGGAACGTCAGCAGTTGATAAAGCAGTTTATACTAAGAAAGTAATTGCAGGTGGTTTTTAAATTTAAGGAAAGCATTCGGTTTCGGGGGCCTTGTATCATAGCTTGTTTATCATTGACCCTTAGTGATCCTACTAAGTATTCAAACGTGTATCAAGGCCATTTCAAGTGCTCGATTTGCACACACTGTCTATCCCATTTCAAGGTATACTAGCCTATGTGCATCCATTTGATCAATCATTTCCGATCAAACCAAATGGTGTTTAAAAGAGGTCAAACTCCTCAGATAAGCTTTGCCATTTCAAGCATCCACTTACCCGAGTATGTTCACGAACCCCCAAGGAAGAGTTTTGCCATTTCAAGCATCCACTCAACCTTGGAAGTTCTGACCTAATATATGGCACATAGAACAAGTTTTGAATACAAAGAAGAGGCACTAAGAGTATAGCCTAAAACATTTTATGATACAAGTACACCCCTTCAACCGAATGAAGAGTTTAGCTACGAATATCCATAGAGGTGGATACCATAGCTAAGTACTCGAGGGTTTTTGAAAGACAGTAAGTAAAGGAGAATACTCAAGAACCAACAGGAGTATTCTCAAAAACTACTAGAATACTCAAGAACCAACAGGAGTATTATAGATTTAACACAAAAGCTTACAAAAGTGCCAAAATCTAGAGAGATAAGTGATTGTATTGTGTGAAGATGGGATGAAGATTACAAGTGAAGAGGGGTGTATTTATAGGCTAGGAAAGGAGGAGATGTGGTTTGAGATGAGAACACATGGCAAGCATCCATGGGAGGGGAGAAAAGCCGCCGGTCACATGGGGGGAAGGGAGGAGCCGCCCCCCATGAGTCATCCTTTGCTCAAAGCCGCCGGTCATATGGAGGGGTGGAGGAGGTTTTGTGAAGTTTTCACAAAACTATCGGTCCATTTCAGCTCCGGACTGACTCTGGTTGCTCTTCGGTTGGACTTGTTTTAAGTGATTCCATGTCAGGATCTTGAGATTTCTTTAGTCGGCATCTGGTCGTGACCTTGGAATGACTCGTAATATATTTTCAGCTTAAAAACTCCTCCTTAGCCTGTATTCTCTCTAGACTCCAAAATACCCTGTAGATAAATATCGGAACTAACAAGCAAAAGTTAAATAGACAAACAGTCTAATTTGGTGGGTTTAACTGGGTTTATGATTCATACAATTATGGTCCATCAGATCACCCCACACTTTTAGTTGTTTGTCCCGAACAATGCTATGAAAGGGCGGCACACTATCTAAGTAAACTTTTAAAATATGAAAGTGAGACTGTGAGATTAGATTTATCCTAATTCATGCATTACTTACTTATTACCAAATTAAACTGTGTAAATAAATAGAAGAAACTTGATACTTGTACCTTCGTGCCGAGATGCAAATTAATTCGGATGTTTCGGGAGATAGCCCTTTTAAGGCTCCTGGACTGCAACCTCGGGACCGTCTCGCACTATATGGTTTCCTTGTAGCTTTCTCTTGCACGTGATTCGGTTCGGGTTTCACTTAGTTGAGCCTTTTTGATTTTCTTTTTGGCGAGGGATAGCTTTTTTGTAGTGAATCGGCCTTTGGCCTTTGATTTGACTCTTTGAGTACTTCACTTTTGTTCGGTTAAAACCTTCACAATTTTGGGCCTTTGGCCTCTTGATTTGCTTCTTTGAGCTTTTGCCTTTTTGTGGCTTGCTAGTCCATTTTCTCAAGCCTTTTTGGGAGGTCCAATCATCGCCCGTGAGCATATGGAAATACCTCCCCGCTCTCTCTCATCTTCGCCGTTTCGCGCGAGTCAAAATGAGGGTCACTCATTTATTTTCCCGGCTACTCTGACTAGAGATAGGACGGTTTGATTCCCGTCCCGCCTTTTTACTTTTTGCATAAACACTGCATGGCGGAGATGACTTCTGACTCAACTGAAACCCGAAGTGCAGCCTCCACTGACTTCGTAAACCATATAGCGAAATTCAGTCCTTCGATTGCTTGCCAAGCCTCTCTAGGGCATTTTCTATCAACTCCACATCCCCTGTTTATCTCAGCACAAAGGGACAAATGAGAAGTTAAATTCTAAGTTTTTAAACAGTTGAATTTTCACAAGGTTATTGCACGAATTATGATCTATCTTTTTCACATTCTCAAGTTCATATTTTCAAAAAGATAATATTAAGGGAAAAGGAAAAGAAAAACATTTTATGTACACAGGCGGTTCTCACCCCACACTTTTGACCGAAGGCTTGCCTTTCAGCAAGACTTAGTTCAAAAGCCATTCAAGCAGACAATTATGAGAAGGAAATGACATTAAGGAAAAGGGAAGAACAGAACTCCCTTTAAAGTGTCGAGTGAACGACATGGCATGAGGCTGGATAATCGAGGGAGTTTAGCTGGGGCCTTGAACTCTTGGCATAGGCCTGGCTGGCTTAATGTTGCACCCATAACTGATTCCTGAATAGTCATTTCATTCTATGCACCAAGTGGGTGAGAGCTACTTATTGGTAAAAACTAACTGACAGAAAATAAAATTGACAGAAAGTAAATGACTGAAAGTAAGATAGGTGTCGGGTTACCTCCCGACCAGTGGCTTTGTTTAACGTCGTTGGCTCGACGCATGGGGATCACTGGTTTGGATCCCATGGGTGGCTCGGGTTGTATTTCGCCAATGTTCCTGTGTTGCTTCTTGCCTTGCCTTTTCCTGATTTCTTGCTTGGGTTAGAACTCCATGGTTTTGGTGTTTTTTCTTTCCATTGTTTCTGAGAAGGCGAGGGACCTTTTACTACTAGTTTCTTGAATCGGGTTTTCTGGTGTTTAGGGATGCCTTGTCTAGTTATGGCAAAAACATGCTCGATCGAGGAGTCGTTCTGCTCAGGCCCTTTTCCCATCCTCCTTTTAGCCTCTTCGTGGGTCACATAGTTCTCTGCTATTTGCTTATTGATCAAGGGGAAAAGTTGGGAAGCTTGCATCTTAAGGCTTGGTTCTGCCTCGTCACGTCCATCTGTGAGGATTTGGTCGTAGATGGTCTCTGCTGCTCTGGTAATGATAGTTGGGTATGACTCGGGTAGCTTGCCAGTGGTGTTTTGGACTTCTTCTTTTGTTGGCACCGCCTCGAGTTCCCATGAGGGTTTTTCCTCGTTGCTTTCGATGCTTTCTATGTCTGATTCTTCCGATGGCTCGGGAGTATCTTCTTCATCTGTTTCTGGACCAGCCTTTTCTATCTGCATTCCTCTGTCAGCTTGGGGTATTCATTTTGTGGCTGTGGCCAGGTCATTTATGAGGTTCCACATGTCTGCCATGGATAAGTTCCCGGCTGATCTTCTCATTGCTTCGTTAATCCTTGTTAGCTCATCGGCCCTCATCCCACGAAGAAATTTTTGAAGAAGAACTTTCTTCGTGAATCCATGGTGCGGGCAGCTTGAGACGATGGTGTCATAGTTCGTGTAGTATTCGTCCAAAGTCTCATCCCGGGATTGTTGCAGGCACATGATCTTCTCACGGGTTTTTTGGCGTAAGGATGGGGGGAGAATTCCTTCAGGAATGGGACGCAAAGGTCCACAAAATATTCTGCACGACTAGCGGTTGATGTGTAATACCAAATCGTCGCAAAATCAGTTAAAGAGAATTTGAAGCATTTAAGCTTAAATTCCTCTAACATTTCATTTTCAGGTTTTATGTGGCGGCAAATGTGGTGAAAGTTTCGGCAATGTTGTACTGGGTCTACTCCATCCGTACCTCCAAACAGAGGAAGATGTCGCGTTGTCCATGCATACATAGTGTGTAGCGTGATGAAGAAACGAGAAGGGAAAGGAAAGAACAACTAATCTGACGGCTAATTCCCCGGCGACGGCGCCAATTTGACAGATGCTTGTCGTCAGACCAAATGTACAAATAAATCTATAAGTCCGCTACTCGCGACTTCACTACTGGGTATGGGTAGCAAGTGGTAAGTAGGGGTCGAACCCAAGGAAATTAGGGGGATAAGTTGTTCTTTGAGGGATTGTATAGGCGGGGAACGTGATTTTAGGTTGATTGAGGTTTTAGCACTTAAAACTAAGTGATTTTTTTGGTTGGTTTTGGTTTTTAGTGTGGAAAAGTAAATGACATAAAAGTAAATACTGAAAATAAAGGAGAAGACTTACAGCGATTGATGCGTGATTGGCAAGTCTTCCGGAACGTCAGCAGTTGATAAAGCAGTTTATACTAAGAAAGTAATTGCAGGTGGTGTTTAAATCTAAGGAAAGCATTTGGTTTCGGGGGCCTTGTATCATAGCCTGTTTATCATTGACCCTTAGTGATCCTACTAAGTATTCAAACGTGTATCAAGGCCATTTCAAGCGCTCGATTTGCACACACTGTCTAGCCCATTTCAAGGTCGTAGAGCACTTGTTCTATTTAGACTAGCACCGCATTTCAAGGTATACTAGCCTATGTGCATCCATTTGATCAATCATTTCCGATCAAACCAAATGGTGTTTAAAAGAGGTCGAACTCCTCAGATAAGCTTTGCCATTTCAAGCATCCACTTACCCGAGTATGTTCATGAACCCCCACGGAAGAGTTTTGCCCTTTCAAGCATCCACTCAACCTTAGAAGTTCTGACCTAATATATGGCACATAGAACAAGTTTTGAATACAAAGAAGAGGCACTAAGAGTATAGCCTAAAACATTTTATGATACAAGTACACCCCTTCAACCGAATGAAGAGTTTAGCTACGAATATCCATAGAGGTGGATATCATAGCTAAGTACTCGAGGGTTTTTGAAAGACAGTAAGTAAAGGAGAATACTCAAGAACCAACAGGAGTATTCTCAAAAACTACTATAATACTCAAGAACCAACAGGAGTATTATAGATTTAACACAAAAGCTTACAAAAGTGCCAAAATCTAGAGAGATAAGTGATTGTGTTGTGTGAAGATGGAATGAAGATTACAAGTGAAGAGGGGTGTATTTATAGGCTAGGAAAGGAGGAGATGTGGTTTGAGATGAGAACACATGGCAAGCATCCATGGAAGGGGAGAAAAGCCTCCGGTCACATGGGGGGAAGGGAGGAGCCGCCCCCCATGAGTCATCCTTTGCTCAAAGTCGCCGGTCATATGGAGGGGTGGAGGAGGTTTTGTGAGTTTTGTGAAGTTTTCACAAAACTATCGGTCCATTTCAGCTCCGGACTGACTCTGGTTGCTCTTCGGTTGGACTTGTTTTGAGTGATTCCATGTCAGGATCTTGAGATTTCTTCAATCGGCATCTGGTCATGACCTTGGAATGACTCGTAATATATTTTCAGCTTAAAAACTCCTCCTTAGCCAGTATTCTCTCTAGACTCCAAAATACCCTGTAGATAAATATCGGAACTAACAAGCAAAAGTTAAATAGACAAACAGTCTAATTTGGTGGGTTTAACTGTGTTTATGATTCATACAATTATGGTCCATCACTCTCTCTTTTAGCTCTCTCTATATTGCTTCAGGTGCACAATTCCTCAACTTTATGCGATTTCTAGTCTTCATTCATGCAAAAGGTAAAGAAAGCCAGATTTGCCCATGCATCAAAGTATCAGTGTTAGTTGATACTGATCGAGTTAATGTTACAATTACAGCACATTGATCAGATTGGAGTGAATCAAGGAGCAAGCTTGGTGGGGAAAGGAAATGTTGGATTTCAGAAGCTGATTTACACTCAAAATCTGATGAGTTGTCACTACGCCATTTTGCCCCTTATGTGACTAAGTTTGCGTCAGTCATATAAGGGACACTCACATAAGTGACCTTATACGACTGAGAAATGAAAGTTAGCCGGTTAAGGAAACTTATGCAATTGATACATATGTGTCTGACCGAAGTGAGCAACATAAGCACACTTATGCGACTGAACCTTATGTGACTGACATTACTATGCCGTATAAGTAAACTTCTGCGACTGAACCTTATGTGACTGACCTAAATCCGTCGTATAAGTTTCCCTATATGACAGAACCTTATGTGACTGTCTCAATATCGGTCACATAAGAGTACATATGCGACAATTGTTGCTATGACCCTATTAGCTAGTCGCATAAGCAATATTTGAGAAGTCTGGTGACAATGCGATATTTGAAAAATGTTGACTATTTACCTGTTGACCAACTTTTTGTTGCATTGAAGGCGGCAGGTGGGAAAAATCTTACTTATGTGACACTGTATACTCAAAGTCAGTCGCATAAGGACTCGGCATTAAATGAAAAACATAAAGACTTCACCCACATATATCATCTTCCCCACTCTGCCTTCTGGTTCTCCTCATGGCTGAACAGCTGAAAAACGATTTTCTTCATCTCCAAGTACACCGTGCGAAGAGTAAGGGCGCCGGTAAGAACTTTGAAATGCTTTTGATGAATTTCCAATTGTTTTCTCACCATATACGTACACGTTGAGTTGTTTGAAAAAATGAGCTTATTCAAACACGATGCGTGCAACAACTCATGTGTATATATAGCTATATGTTTGGCAGATTTACACACATTTTCCATCATCACAAATTTGCTATATATAGCTAACTTGTTGATCTTTGTCTTGTTTAATGATCATTTGAAAAGTGAATTTCAACTCACAAGAATGGATAAAAGTTGGATGGGGTTGGAGAGGGGTGATTCACGATACATTCAAGGGATTATGGATTTTGTTCAATTTGCAAAGGGACGTGGGGAAACCGTACATGTATGTCCTTGTAGAAAGTGTTTGATAATCAGAGGAAGTATTAAAATGAAGGAAATGTTCTGCCATTTGATTAACAATGGCATGATGAATGGTTACTATACATGGACTTCACATGGTGAAGAGTGTAATGACCCTCCGGCACATGTTTTGAGGCAAGAATGGCTTGCGGAGCAGAGGCATGGAGCAAGTAGCAGCAGTAGTGGAGGACATCGTCAAGCAAACCCGACACTAGATAATCTTCGAGATGCTTTTCCTTTTCAGAATGATATGAATATGGATACAGATGATGATGATGATGATTTAGGGAGTAGGATTGGTTATGAAAGGTACAACAATCTTATAGGCGAAGCCCAAACTCCTTTATACAATAGTTGTGACAGCACCGTTATTGAAACTATTTTGAAGGCAATGCAACTGAAAATCAAGAGTCAAATGTCAGATAAGAGCTTCAACAAATATCTATGTATCACTAAAGCAATTCTACCGAGCGATGACAATTACCCAAGTTCTTATAAAGAAGTAAAGATACTTTTGAAGAATATGGGGGGTTATGAGACCATACATGCTTGCGAATATGGATACATATTGTACTACAAAGAGAATAAGGATCTTCTTAGTTGCCCCGTATGTGGAGAGGCAATATATGCCGAATGTGGAAGTAAAAGCAGGGTTCCGAAGAAGACAGTTAAGTACTTCCCTTTGACTCCTAGACTGCAGCGCCTTTATATGTCCCCATACATATCAGCCCAAATGCGTTGGCACGCTCAAAGAAGTGTCAATGATCCAGAGTACATTAGGCACCATGTAGATGGAGAAGTATGGAAAGCATTTGATGAAGAGTTTCCACAGTTTGCAAGTGAGATACGGAATGTCCGACTTGGATTAGCAACTGACGGTTTTAATCCCTTTGGAGCATCGGGACTTTCTCACAGCACATGGCCTATTGTCCTCATGCCCTACAATTTGCCACCCCATATGTGTATGAAGAAGGAGATGAATATATTATGCATGTTGATATCTGGACCCAAGTCCCCCGGCAAGTGCTTAAATGTTTTTATGAGACCTCTTATAGATGAATTGAAGATGTTATTGGAAGAGGGAGTTCAGACTTATGACCGAACTGATGGTTCATTATTCATTATGAAGGCAGCGGTGATGTGGACTATTAGTGACTTCCCGGGTCTGGGCATGTTGGGCGGGATTAAGGTAAAAGGGTACAAGGCTTGTCCCTTATGTCTAGATGAAATTGATGCTACGCATATAACGGGTAGGATGTCATATCAAGGACATCGAAGATGGCTCCCTAGAGACCACGATTGGAGGTTCACAGCAAATAGATTCAATGGGGAAATCGAGCATAGGGAACCTCCCACATCATTATCCGGTACTGAGATATTTGCCCAAATATCGTCTCATGATTATCTAACGCTTAGCTTGCATCCCAAGTTTAAGCAACGAGGGGTCACGGAGAGGCTTTGTTGTGTTCTATTTGTTGCCATATTGGCAATCACATTGTCAACCTTACTCACTTGATGTCATGCATATAGAGAAGAATGTTTTGATAACATAATTGGGACCATACTGGGGCTTGAAGGTAAGACCAAGGATGACATCAAGGCTAGGAAAGGTTTGGAACAGCAAGGGGTGCGGAGAAAGTTATGGTACAAACCATCAGGGTCAACATCAAGGAAGGAGAAGGTGACTAAAGCACCATACACTGTCACTCCGAATGAGAAAGTGGAGATACTTGAGTTGATAAAGGATGCTAAGTATCCATCCGGATATGCAGGAACCCTAAGGAACAAGATTAATCTAGATGACAAAAAGTTCATTGGGTTGAAGACACATGACTGTCATGTCATGCTATAACGTTTACTGCCAGTTTTTATCCGACCTTACTTGCCGTTCAATGTAGTTAACCCTCTTGTATCATTATCCCATTTGTTTCAAAGAGTTTGTTTTCGAGAGTTCCAGAAGGAGGAGGTGCAACAAATGAAGTTGGACATAGTGAGAATCCTATGTCAGCTAGAGAGAATTTTCCCACCGGCATTCTTTACAATTATGGTGCATCTGATGATACATCTGCCTAATCAGATTTTGATGAAGGGGCCGGTACACTACAGTTGGATGTACCCCATGGAAAGGTATTTAACAAACTCTTTTCATCTCTTATATGAATATGAAAGTGTCACATATATAACTAGATTTTTGTATTTATTATATATGCAGGCAACTTAGACAATACAAAAAATTTGTCCGAAACATAAGATATCCTGAAGGATGTATTGCTGAGCAATACATAGCTCAAGAGTGTGTCATGTACTGTAAGTTGTACATGGGGGAGATTGAAGATACATCAAAAAAATCAGGACAATGAGGAGGAAGAATATTGAACATATCAGTTGTGTCCAACCTCATCAAGCCGATGGGTTACAGTAGAAGGCACGACTAAACAATGAATGACAGATGTCATTCATTGGGCTGTCATTAAAAATTGTGAGGAGGTAGCCGAGTATATTAATCGACACATTGAGAAGTTTTACACGGAACATCCTGACGGTGATAATGATTCAAGGATTGAAGATTTCCATTCCTATTTTCTTGATAAGGTAAAACTAGTTTACATCAGAATATGTCATCTTTATTGGGTATTTCTTCAAATAATGTGTCATTTAAATATAGCTTTATGTGTAGATTATAGCATTGCGCAACGAAGGTTCGGATGAGTATAGAAAGGAACTTGACATATTGGCATATAAGCCACATTTTCACGCATGTTACACACATTGTGTTGTAAATGGGTTGAAGTTCGTTGTGTTGGAGAAGGACCAACATTTAAAAACACAAAACAGTGGTGTAATGGTTAAAACAGGTACTTATTTGCAATATTATACCAACAAACATGTTCAAATTTAGTTTGTATTGAAAATCATTTTAAAGTTTGTTGATTGTTTTTTTTGCAGGAGATATTAACTATTACGGGATTTTGACCAACATTATCGAACTCAAGTATGCAGAGGGTATGCCGGTTGTTATCTTTAAGTGCAAATGGTACAACACGGATCCGGAAGAGGGTGGAAACATAAAAATGGACCTTGGAATTATGTCCATTGACATATCTAACACATGGTATGAAAATGCTCCATATTGTCTTGTAAAACACGCACACCAAGTGTTTTACTTAGAAGATCCAAAGTTTGGAGATAATTGGAAAGTTGTCAACTTGGTCACTGACAGGCCCTTGTCGTGAGGTACCAAATCAAACTTAAATTTATAAGTGTCCACTACTAGGCTTCACTACAAAGGTAGTAAGCGGCAAGTAGGGGTCGAACCCAAAGGAGCTAATCGGGTACTTGTTGTTCTTAACAAAATAGTAAGTAAATGGTTGGGGGGTTTGAAAAAGGGTTTTGTAAAGTAAGTGCATGCAAAGTAAAGACAAGAGGTTTGTGATCAAGAGAGGGGGTATTTGGTCTAGGGTCTCTCTTATGTTTCATCCATCATCGGCATCAAATAGATCATTCTACATTCCTTAGTGTGTGATTGTCCCGGCAAGGGTGACAACCCAAAGTGCTCCGGCAAGGGTAGCACACCACGGTCCTAACCAAAATAGGAAATAGTGTGGTGCTGTAGGCAACCCAAGGTTAGAAACCCCACTACCTCACTAAGGACGGCTTAGGCCTTCTAGTCTAGTCCTCATTAGATAGAACAATCCGGCAAGGGTAATGTCCTATCTATGTGTACTATCCACTCTTGCCACAAGGCATCAAATGGATGTTACAATAAGGATCCTTAGCATCGACCAAGCTTTGTGGCAAGACATCCACTTAGCCGTGCTTTGGTTCCATGGAATGTGATCCAAGGACTAGTGGAATGTAAAATGAAAGTAAGTGCAAGTGCCTCAAAATGAATACATAAGAGATAAACCCTAAACCAAATATGAATATTAGCTACTCATATTCATTGATAGAATACAGTAGCTACAAGCATTCAACAAGTAAATCAAAGATTACAAGTGAGATGCCAAGAGAGAATGGGTAGAGAGAAGTTGGATTCCTTTCCAAAGCAAATTGACAAGAGTAACAAGTATGGGATTTTAGAGTGATTTTTCGAATTCAAGAAGGGGTAGAGAGAGAAGCCCCCAATGAGGCTCACACCTTGGGGCACACGATGGAGCTTCTCTATCTAGAATGTCACCTTGATTTCCTTGACATAAGATTCTATTTATAGAGAAAGAGCTAGGGTTTCTCATGTCTTGGGCACCAAGTTTGGAGTGAAAGTAGCCAAAAATAGATTGGCATGAGCCAATTGTGAGATGCTTCTAGAATCATCAAGGCACTCTTGCTCTGGAAGTAGTCAAAATGGATTGGCATGAGCCAAATGATGAGATGCTTCTTGGATTTTTCCCGAAGTACTGTTCACGACCAAATTATTGTTCACGCCGGAATTACTGTTCATGACTCTCCTCTGGCTTTGTTCTTCAACTGCGATGCTTCTGACATGAAAATGCCGTCTTTTAAGTTCGATTCTTCTCTAGACTCCAAAAGGCCCTGAAATGCAAAATGACATTAACAAGCATATGTTCTTATGATCAAATGTCGTAAATGGTGGGTTTTGTTGACTTAATGAGTCGTATAAATACGTCTCATCAGTCACCCAAAGAGGCACCTATAACGACTCATGTGTATCATATAATGATAAGTCGAATGTTCTAGAGGAAGCTTATCAAGAAGAAGGCACAACAAATATTCCACCTAACATGTGTAATGCAATGGATGAAGAGGATGACGAAATGGATGTGGGATTAGAGACTCCGCTAGTTGTTCTAGTTTTTTATGATGACTATGATTCACAAAATGATGCTGATGCAGTGGAGAATGAAGAAGATACATCTGAATATGAGGATGGCGATGAAGAGGATGATGGACTACATTATGTTAGTGATAATGAGTTAAGTGATCATAATGAAGATGAAGAGGATGATGATGATGATGATGATGATGATGAGCACGATGAAGAGTAGTTGCGAGTGACCACGTTGTCGGATATATGTGGTAATTCCATGTTCAATGTATTTGCTATGGGGTTGTAGGTTGGGACGTACGTATTTGTAAAACAAATTTGGTCCTACAAATTGGTTACTTATGTGACTAAGTATTTGTAAATGTGTCATATAAGTTACTAAAACTTCAGGCGGGAAGTCCAAAAAGACTGGGCGGAATATAGATATTGTAGGGGGGAATCCATTTTTCCATTTCGTAATTGATTATATCTTATGTGACACACGTTGGACAGTCAGTCGCATAAGAAATGAATGAACATCATATACACACGTGTCTTAAAATATACAACGTGTTTGAATCTGAACCAACATGTTCAAATCCTCAGTGTGTTTTGACACTTAGGGTTTTTTGCAATCATTTTGTTTCTCTTCCTAAAAGCGCCCCTCTCTTCCTAATTTTTGTTCGTCTCCTAACACATCGTCGCTCTCTTCCGTCAAATCGAGTGTCCGGTTGGTACAAATCGACAACGACTATGCCTTCGGAGAAGAAATCACTGAGTGAGGTGGCAGCGGCTACCAACAACACACAGAACATGAAGCTGTGGAGTCCGAGCTCAAGGAGACCAGCCAAGATCCATACCCCTGAGTTGGCGGTGAAAAACGCAACGCCTTCTAAACAAGCAGCGAAGAAGCCACCGACTAAACTAGCGACTCCTAAGAAGAAGGCAGCACCCATACCGGCTACTACTCCTAAGAAGATGTCAACCGTGGTTGCAGCCAAAGATGGTAAAGTTACTGGTGGTATGGTTAATCCTACAGAAAAAACTAGGTCAGTCCAAACTACATTACGTCGTTCCCCTAGGTGTCCGTCTAAGCTTAGAGTAGAAAACCCAACTAAGTCAGTCCAAACAAGTGCTCCCCAAACCAGAGAATCCCCTACTAGTGAAGAATGTCCAGTGTTAATCCCATTAGTCGCCCCATCCAAATACCCTACTCGTATAGTTTCGTCCTCTGACAGACAAACAATCAACGATACCCATCCTTAACACCCTCACTTACTGCCTCAAACCCTCTTGAAAAAACCACATCTCATGATCAAGAACCACACATTGATGATGATGTTCCCCATGATCCTACTATAGATACTGATGATGAGTTGTTTCCTGATGATGATCTGTTTCCTGATATGGAAAAAGAGTTGCCAACTGAAAATGAGTGTCCTATTGATCCAGAGGAGTTCCCTGTTGTTGATGATGTTCTTCCCACTGCTGAAGCCTCTCAAGGAGGAGAGCAATTTGACGAAAACCTTCATCCAATTGATGAGGAGGATGAAGAAGAACCACTTAGCATCAGGTGCAAGAAGAATGAATCTTCTCCACCTCTAGGTAAAATGTTTGTTACATTACTTTACTGGTAATTTCACTAATGTACTAATTTACCTCTTGTACTAATATATTCTTTTTACCTTAATGCAAGAAGATGCAGAGGACGCTATCCCTGTTACTAAACCTGGACCTTCAAAGAAGAGAAAGCATGGTGTGGTTTGTGGCACCAAGATAGCCACTCTGGTGCACGCCCTTGGGATGAATATCAAAGTTGAGTGCTCCATGGAGGCAAACAGGCCTGTGGTGAGGGAAGTGATCTCCACCAAATTGGGGCATGTGTCAGACAAAAGGTCTCAATGTTACGACCGACATACGCTCAGTTAGATAAAGAGCACTGGAACATTGTGGTTAACTATTTGAGCATAAGTTCTCTTTCTCCTTTTGTTGTTTGCATTTTGGTTATTTCATTTGTTTGTTGAACAGTTACACAACTTGACCCTTTATAATTGTTTGTAGCCTCATTTTCAATTGCCAAAAGATGACACTCTACTGTTGGAGTATATAACAAGAATAGCAAGTACACGGTACACGGATTGGAAGTCTGACTGTCACAAGCATTATCTAAGAAATGGTAATAAGGTCCCAAAAGAGTTCACCCACCGCAGGGAGGAGGCACTTCAACGAACCTGAACAGCAGGTAATGTTTATAAATACCTGAATTTATTGTGCTAACTTTTATGTTATTTGCGTAAGTTATAATATGAAACTTCCCTTTTCGTAATCAAGGCAAAATCTAAAAGAATGAAAGCAGCTCGAGACGCGAAGATGAACCATCACTTCAGGAAGACTCCGTTCCCCATGAGAGCAATTGATCACATGGAGAAAGGTCACAAAGCCCCTCATGTCGCAACATATGCGCAAGTCTACAGCCAAGAACCTGAAAGTGGGAGAATAGTGGTAATCCTTTATGTTATTTATTTCATTTATGTCTTCATAAATAAATGAAGTCTATTCGGTCCTTTGGATTATCATTGGTGTCATGCAGCATGTTGATCATTTTTGTACATGTATGATATCATGCTTTATGAATACTTGATGGATTTTGTGATTATGTGCAAGTGAACATATTATGTCATTCTCATAAAGCATGTCAAAAGTTTGTTTGTCATCTCAGAATAATTGATACCTGAGTTGAAACAATTGTAACCCTTTGGATTCTGATAAAGTGTAAGCTCATCCTTAATATGGATTTTGTTTGGTTTGTAGTCTTTTGGATTATGATTATATATTGCCATGATAGATAATATTAAATGGTATCTTGTTGTCACTGTGAGAATTATCTTATAGGAGGTTTTGTTGTATCATTTCAGTAATTAATTTGTTTGTGCCTTGCCTTAGGAACAAATGAATGCAGAGGTGAACCAGCTGATACAAGAGAAGCACTCCAATCACCTAAGCGTCATTCAGGATCCTCTCCCCACGAGTACCCAGCTGGATATAATTGGCAGAGCGGTGGGGCAAAAAAAAGGTACTCAGGTTTCCGAAGCGGGTGGTAATCTAAGGAGGCCTCCAAAATCAACAGGCGGGGCATATAACCAATCTCTAAAGGAAGAGCTGATGAGGGCCAGAGATGAGGCCGCTAAAAAAGAAGCAGAGTTCAATGATAGGCTACGGGCAATTGAAGAGATGGTGCGCGGGGGAGTAGGACCTTTAGGACATGGGGCTAATGTCTCGGATGGGGCGAGCTTTACCCAGCCAACTCTCTGAAGACTGGTTGTGTGGAACTCTTTTGATGATGCAACTTTTTGAAGTTGTCGCAATGCTGCAAACTTTTAAACTATTATGTTGTGATGTAAATGGCGAATACTGCTGTAAACTTTTGACATGTTACAACATGAAGGACAAGGATGCATTACATTTTCATATGCAACCGAATTTGAAATTGCAATACCTAGCTGACGTAAATAGGGATGATATATTTTCTCTTATGTGACTGATATCTGATGATAATACCACATAAATGGACTTATGTGACAATACATAGTATCCTTGCAACACTTAAGTGATTGACCGGAATACACTGACATCACTTATGTGACACAAAAATAGCATCCTTTATCACTTATGCGGCTGATCGTATTATCATTATATATTTTCTTGTGTCACAGACATTGTACTACTGATACTTAAACGGCTAACTTATGGAATTTATTGATGATTTCTAAAATCTACTTATGCGACAAACCCGTACTTATGCGGCACTTTTTAGGTCAGCCGCACGAAACTTAATATGACTGAGGACGATTATTCTGTCGCGCTATACTTAATGCGGCACAACTTATGTGACTGGTCCTTATGTGACTGAACGTTGTCACATAAGACCTTATGCGGCCCAAAGTGGTCAGTCACATAAGAGGCCAAATGGTGTAGTGTGTAAAGGGTTTGAATAAATCAGTTGAAATTTTTAATCTTAATGGAGTAGAGAGGCATAAAAGGCAAGATAGAGTTCAACTTTTTTTAGAGGAAAATGAAATTGACAAAAAAAAGAAGAAGTTTGAGAGTCAAAGGGATCCAAGAAAGTGATAATTAATATTAAAAAAATAAAGCCATATTTACAACCTGTCTTTCATTACTGTTTGAAGAGTTTGAAACAAAGCAGCCTGCAAAGTTGAAGTCGTTGCTAAAGCCCAGAAGACGTGGCTAAAGGATTCAGCGTGTTGTTGCTGAAGGTACGCCAAGTTGGACATCGCCGTTTTGGAGCAAAGGTAGGAAGCGTGCGATCTGTGTCGTCGCTGGTCGTCACTGATTGTTTAAATGGACCAATCAGAAGCGTGGGTCTTTTGGCGCGGATTGGGGAGATTCAAACTAGATCCAACGGACATGGTTTAATCCATCACATGCAATCAGACGATTCCTGCTCAAAGCCCCAAATCTGTTATGAGCTTCATTCGAGTCCAGATAGGGTTCACTTCTGTTCTGCTTCTCTCTCTCTTGTAATCTTCGATCGGTAGAAGCTTAGGGCTTTCATTCCTTGAGTGCTGACAACTGTACTAGGGGTGCGATTGTGAGGTGTGCGGTCTCAGATTGTGAGAGTCGCCGGAAAACAGAGTGTGTAACCGGATTAACTATGTCCGACGTGTTTGCAGCGATTTCGCCAACGAAGCAAGGCAGTGCATATCGAGCCAAGAATGCTCAACGTGGATTAGGCTTCGGCTGAACCACGGGCTTTAATCGGGTGTGTCAATTTCTATTTTTGTCAATTTTCTTCATTTAGGGTTCTTGAGGCAAATTGGTGAAATCTGACTTAAGTAATTACTCGATTAAGATTGTTAAATTGTTAAAAGAATCCTACAGTGGTAACTAGAGCTTGGATTAACAATCTTGTTCATCTATTGCATTGATTTGGTTCTTGATTTGATTATTTGCAAGGAACCATGGGAGCTGGAAAGAGTCTACTGAGAAATGGTTTGAAGACCAAAAGAAAAGGAAGGCTGAGCTGGATGAGGAGGCATTCAACCTGATTATACTGAGTCTTTCAGACAGTATAACTAGAAAGGTTAGTGCATGTAAGACTCCCACTCAATTGTGGAAATTGCTTGAAGAGTCTTATGCAAATCAGCTTGCTCCTAATCTTGCATATCTTAGAGCTACTTTGTATGCTTTTAAGATGGATAGTGCTAAAACCATTGATGAAAACTTGGATGAATTTCTGAAGATCACCATCATGTTGAATACACCTAAAGAAACTATTGATGAGACCAGTAAAGTCATGATACTACTTAATTCTATACCTGAAAGTTATCAAGTAGTAAAGGATGCATTCCAATACTCAGGTGTGGTGCCTCCTTTTGAACAGTTGTGCACTGCCCTGAGGACTAGGGAACATGAGTTAAAAACTGTTAAGGCAAAGTCAGGACATGGGCTATTTGTTAAGGGGAAATCTTACTCTAATCAATCACATAAGCCTAAAGGAAACAACAATTATAATAGACCTAAAACTGATTACAAGAATGCTGGTAAAAACCAACAGACTGAAACCAGAAAATGTTAATGCTGTGGAAAAATTGGCCACCTTAAGAAAAACGGAACTAAGTTCTTGGCTAAACAACAGAATAATAATTCCCATGAAACAAATGTAGCTGCTACTGCTAATCAAACATGTAATTTGCCTGAAGTTTTACATGTTGCTGAATGATCAATTGAAAATCTTAGTTTATTGATTTTACTGACTCTTCTGCTGAGAATGTATTCATGGGAAACAACAATGTCTGCAAGTTGACTGGGATAGGATCAGTCAATTTGAGACTGGAAAATGGTATTGTCCAAGGTAAGGTGTGTGCCTAGTTTAAGAAGGAATCTGATTTTCTTAGGTACTCTTGATGATAATGGCTGTGAATATATTGCTAGAAATGGTGTTATGACTGTGAGTAAAAATGGTAGAGAGATCCTAACTGCATCTAAGCATCATAGCTTGTATATTCTAAATGGTTCACATGTAATGACTGAACTGAATGCTGTTGATAAATGTATTGATGAAAACAGTGATACATATAAATGGCACCAGACTTGGGCATATAAGCCAAAAGGGACTAATTGCTCTTAGTAATCAAGGCATGTTAGGGCAAGATAAAATCACTGAAATGGGATTTTGTGAAATGTGTGTGATGGCTAAACAACATAAGCTCAAGTTTGGTAAGGGAACACATAATACAAAGGGAATGCTTGAATATGTGCATGCTGACTTATGGGAGCCTGAAAATCATGAAACTCATGGGGGAAATAAGTATTTTTAGAATATCATTGATGATTATTCTAGGAGAGTATGGATCTATTTGCTGAAAACCAAAGATGAGGCTTTCTTGAAATTTAAAGCATGGAAAACCTTAGAAGAAAACCAATCTAGTAAATCTGTTAAGGTATTAAGAACAGATAATGGCCTTGAGTTTTGCAATCATGAGTTTGATCATTTCTGTCAAGAGCATGGTATTATGAGACATAGGACAGTTAAGTACACTCCACAACAAAATGGGGTGGCTGAGAGGATGAACAGGACTCTGCTGGAAAAGTTGACAGGATTGTTGTTGACATCAGGCCTCCCCAAGTCATTTTGGGGTGAGGCACTGAACACCTCAACATATCTGATCAACAAATGCCCCAACAGGGTCCTAGACCTCAAATGCCCCATGGAGATGTGGAGTAATAAGAAACCAGACCTAAGTTTTCTTAAACTTTTTGGTTGTGATGCATATGCTCATGTTAGAGATGGTAAACTTGATCCAAGGGCTGTTAAGTGTGTTTTCTTAGGTTATCAGCAACAAGAGGGAATTAAAGGGTATAGACTATGGGAAATGGAAGCCAGGGGGTGAAGATTCTTATATCAAGGGATGTGACCTTTAATGACAGCAGTTTCCCCTGCAAGGAAAAGAGGACACTCCTGAGCCAATTGCCCCAGAGCCTGATACATCCAACACAACAGTTGAGGTGGAGCTCCCAGAGCCTGCTGAGCATCCACCAGACCCTGCCCCTGAAGTCCACAATACTCCTGAAACTACTCAACAGGCTGATGATCCCATAGGACAAGCTGAGGATGAAGAACCAGCAGAACAATATGATCAAACTGAGCAAGACCAGTTGAGAAACTATGTGCTGGTAAGGGATAGGGAAAGAAGGGAACCAAGGCCTGCAACAAGGTATGGCTATGCAGACTTGGTCTACCTGGCCTTAGTTGCCTCAAAGGATATTACCCACCCAGAACCTGAGTCATATAAAAAATCCATGAGATCAAAGGACAGATCAGAATAGATAGAAGCCATGAAAGAAGAGATGAAGTCCTTGATGACCAATCAGACATGGACTTTAGTGAAGAAACCAGAGGGAAAAAGGGTAGTCAAGTGTAAGTGGCTGCTCAGAATAAAAGAGGGCATGAATGAAGGTGATCTACCAAGGTTCAAGGCAAGGCTAGTTGCCAAGGGATTCACACAAAAAGAGGGAGTTGACTACACTGAAATATTCTCACCTGTAGTTAAGTTTAAAACCATAAGAATAATGCTTTCTTTGGTTGCAGTTTATGATCTTGAGCTGGAGCAGATGGATGTCAAGAAAGCATTTCTTCATGGGGAACTTGATGAGGAAATATACATGGATCAACCAGTTGGGTTTGTAGATAACAGGTACCCTGAACATGTTTGCTATTTAAAAAAATCTCTTTATGGACTTAAACAAAGTCCAAGACTGTGGTACATTAGATTTGATACTTATGTGCTGAGTTTGGGATTTGTTAGAAGTGAATTTGATACATATTTCTACTTTGCTGATCTGCAAAATGAACCTATTTACCTACTGCTCTATGTTGATGATATATTGTTGATATCTAAATATGCTGCTAAGATAGTAAAACTGAAAAATGACTTGAGTAGGGAATTTGACCTGAAGGACCTAGGTAAGGCTAGGAAGATACTTGGCATGATTATTGAAAGAGATAGAAAGAACTGTTTCTTAAAACTACATCAAAAACCATACTTTGAAAAGGTAGTAAATTAGTATGGGAACTTAGACAGTAAAATGGTCAAGATTCCTCTTGCTCCTCATTTTCTGTTAAGTAAGAATCACTCCCCAAAGACTGACTCTGAAATTGTTAGAATGGAAAGTGTGCCTTATGCAAATGTTATTGGTTCTTTGATGTATGCCATGATAAGCACTAAACCAGACCTGTCTTATGCTATTTCCTTGTTAAGTAGGTTCATGTCAAACCCAGGTATGGATCATTGGTTAGCTCTGAAACATGTTGTTGTTTATGTAAGATCTACTCTTGATGTTGGATTGTGTTATTCTAAAGGGAAAGACATGTTAGAGTTGGTTGGATTTGTGGATGCAGATTTTGGTGGAGATAGGGATTGTAGGAAATCTACAACTTCTTTCTACTTTACATTTGGCATGAATTTTATTAGTTGGAAATCTCAAATGCAGTCCATTGTTGCCATGTCTACAACTGAGTCTGAATATATTGCATTAAGTGAGTCTGTTAAGGAAGCTATGTGGCTTAGAGGTCTATTATCTGAATACAAGTTGTTCCATGGCAGTCCTATCATATTTTCTGATTCACAATCTGCATTATGTTTAGCTGAAAATCATGTATATCATGAAAGATCGAAGCATATTGACATTAAGTATCATTTCTTGAGACAACATGTTGAGTCTGGTACACTCAAATTGCTTAAGGTTGATACCAGTGAGAATCCAGCTGATATGGGAACTAAGATCATCACAAGCCTCAAGTTTAAGCATTGCTTAGACTTGTTGTTTGTGTGTTAGTGTTGTTGTCTGTGTTTTGCAGGTACAGAGCTTATACTCTAATCTCGGTATGCATTAAAGACTGGCTGGAAAGTTGCTAGAGAGCTGCTGGAAGGCTGGTGAAATCTAAAGGTCAGCATGCATGGTTTTGCTTCAGGTGGAGATTTAAGCCCAGAAGACGTGGCTAAAGGATTCAGCGTGTCGTTGCTGAAGTTACGCCAAGTTGGACGTCGCTGTTTTTGAGCAAAGGTAGGAAGCGCGCGATTTGTGTCGTCGCTGATTGTTTAAATGGACAAATCAGAAGCGTGGGTCTTTTGGCACGGATTGGGGAGATTCAAACTAGATCCAACGGACGTGGTTTAATCCATCAGATGCAATCGGACGGTTCCTGCTCAAAGCCCCAAATCTGTTATGAGCTTCGTTCGAGTCCAGTTAGGGTTCACTTCTGTTCTTCTTCTCTCTCGCTCGATTCTCTCTCGCTTGTAATCTTCGATCGGTAGAAGCTTAGGGCTTTCATTCCTTGAGTGCTGACGATTGTACTAGGGGTGCGATTGTGAGGTGTGCGGTCTCTGATTGTGAGAGCCACCGGAAAACAGAGTGTGTAACCGGTATAACTACGTCCGACGCGTTTGCAGCGATTTCGGCAAAGAAGCAAGGCAGTGCATACCGAGCCAAGAGTGCTCAACGTGGATTAGGCTTCGGCTGAACCACGGACTTTAATCGGGTGTGTCAATTTCCATTTTTGTCAAATTTTCTTCATTTAGGCTTCTTGAGGCAAATTGGTGAAATCTGACTTAAGTAATTACTCGATTAAGATTGTTAAAGTGTTATAAGAATCCAACACTGTTGTCATCTAATAATGATGCCGATTTCCTAGTGCCACTTTTCTCAATCAATCGAATGCTCCACACGAGCTGATTTGCTGATTTCCATGCACCCAACACAAACACACACAAGCAAAAAAGTTAGAAACAAAAAAGAAGACCCACAAAGGAGAGAGTTAGTAATTTGCTTTCTATTGTGTTTGTTGATGATGTTTTGAGCCCTTTTGACTTTGATGCATAAATTTATACTGGTAGCGACTGAGCATTGTGATCTGGATAAATGTCAAAATCCAGGTGGGTAATTTGATGTATTAGTTTCCTCAACTTTGTTCCTTTTTTTTCTTGTGGACAGTGATTCTTGTCTTGATAATATGTAAAAGTTTATCACCATTTATGTTATATCTGTGTTTTGTTGAGCTGTGGATTTGTATTGTTGTTTCAGTGAAAAGTGTTGTTTTTTATCAGTTGAAAGACTAGGAATTTGCAGGGTGGTTTGAGTCAGTTTTGATTAAAACTGGTATTTGAGTTTTGGGGCGAACGGCGTCGTTTTGGACAGATATCCGTTGGGAGCGCCAGGCACGTGCGGAAGGCATGCAGTCCGTTATTACGGTTACAGTCCAGCTGGCTTATGGGAGCGTCACCGTTTTGGGTTCAGCGCGTCGTCGTTTGGTCAGTGGAGTTAAATACTCAACTCCCACTTGTGTCCGAGTTCTTCAGTTCTGCAATTCGAAAGCTAGGGCTCTTGAGTAGTTTCCAGATTTGGGGATTTCTATTTAGAGTCAAATTAGCTTGTAAAATTTGTTCGATTCGATTCTCTGTAACATCCTTAACACTCGTGAAGTTGTAATTGTTCTCAAAGCTCAATAAAAACTGCTCTCATTTGGTTGCTGGAGTAGGCACATGAGGTGCCGAACCAGGGTAAATCATTGTCTCGTGTTCGTTTGATTTCACTATTGTGAGTCCGATCTTAGTGCGTAAACATTTCAATTGGTATCAGAGCCGCTAATCATAGCGATGGGTCCGATGAAGATCGAGATTGACCGGTTTGATGGCAAGGGAGATTTCAGTCTGTGGCATAAACGGATGCGGACGATTCTTGTTCAGATGAAAGTGGTGAAAGCACTGGATGGTGAAAAAGACTTCCCGACGACAATGACACAAGATGAAATTGATGAGGCGAAGGAGCTGGCCTTTAGTACCATTATTCTACATTTGGGTGATAGTCCTTCGAGAGGTGGCTAAGGAGAAAACTGCAGTAGCAGTTTGGCTGAAGTTGGAGTCTCTATACATGACCAAGTTACTCACAAACAAAGTTTATCTCAAAGGTATATTGTTTGGTTTCAAGATTAGTGAAGACAAAGACCTTGGAAAATCTGGAAATCAAGATTGATGATGAAGACCAGGCAGTCATGATACTTAATGCTTTGCCTCATTCATATCACTCATTTGTGGAGACCATGAAGTATGCAAGGGAATCCTTATCACTAGAAGAGGTCTTATCAGCTTTGAAGTCAAAGCAGATTGAAGGAAGTGGTTCAAGTTCTGCTGCTGAAGGCTTAAGTGTTCAAAGGAAGTTTGATAAAAAAAATTCCATAAGAAGGCATCTAAGGGAGGCTTTAAACCCAAGGTTCAAAACAACTCATCTCAGCAAAGTGGAGCCATGAAACTGAAGTGCTTCTTCTGTCACAAAGAAGAGCATTTCAGAAGGGATTGTCCTGACAGGAAGAAGCAAAATCTTCATACGGATGGGGATAAAGGTGAAGCTGCAATTGCTGAAGAAAGGTATGAAAGTGCAGATGTGATGGTGGTGACTGAGGCAAATACAAGCCAAGGGTGGATCTTAGACAGTGGGTGTTCATATCATATGACACCTGGTCAGTCAATATTTTGACTAGTTATTTTCTCCATACGATGAAGGATAACACTTGTTCTCCTGGCAAATTGTCATCATTTGATCCTTTTCTCCTAGTGTTTCAGGTTAATCGATGCGATGAGAACTTTGGATTCCATCCAAAGTAAATTAACACAAAATATGCAGAAAATCACAAAAGCAAAGCCAGTCGACCGGCTGGGAAATTGGTCCAGAACTAGCCGACCGGCTGGAGTTGAAGCAGCAAGAGAAGGCTCGCCCAAGCGGAAGAAGGCTCGCCCAAGCCTGCGCACGACCTGTTGAATCTGCTAAATTGTGCTCGACCGAGCTCCCTTTAGCTCGCCCGAGCTTAGTGAGGCTCGACCGAGCCTTAATCCCTCCATACCAAACTGCCGAATTCTGCTCGCCCAAGCTCAGAGAGGCTCGCCCTGTCAAAATTGAAGCAGCCTCTTGAAGACCCAAACCAGCCGACCGACTGGAATCGCCTCATCAGGCCAGCCGACCGGCTGGCCATTAAATTCATAATTTTGGACTTGTTTTTAAAAATGGTTTTTGGGCTTTTTGGGGAAATAAAAGAGGGCGAGCGAGATCGACCAGAATGTGCTGAATTGGAGATCGATCGAGAGCTTGAACTGCAGAGAAGAGAACCCTAACTTGGAGAAGAAGACGGAGAACATCGCGAGAGATTGAGGATTCAACGAGCTACATCGTCTACACGGTTTCCTCGTCCTTAATTTCTTTTTCTACACTATTTTTTTGTTAACTTACCTTGAATAGTGAGTAGTCTTCTTTATTCTGGGATCCGCCTACGGATCTCGTTCCATGTACCCAACTCTTCGTGTGATCAATTGAATGTTTTTTATTATTGCAATTCGAATATTCAATTTCATTGTGCTTAATTTTATCTTGCAAGTTTTACATTGAATGGGATGTTTGCATCCTAGAACATATTTAGGTTAATGATGAGTCGAGTTTTCGACTCATTAATAGTCATTTTTTACTATAGCTTTGAGTCGTTTCCGACATTATTTGATGTCATTTGACCCTTGCCTTCCACATTTCAGGTACAAAATGATATATTATGGAATTCAAGACCTCAATATCAATATTGGTTGAAAAATAGAAGTTTCGGTGCAAAATAAGGAGTTTCGGGGCAAAACTGAGCAGATTGACATTTGTGGCCTATTTTGGACGCCCAATGCGCATACGGTGTCCGAATTGGTTGATTCAAAGCTTGTTGAAAAGCTAACTCAAAGGGCTACAACTCTCTAGTTGAATCCAAGACCAAATCCGAACGGGAAGACCACCAAAAAGGCCCCAGTCGGTTGACTTAGAAGTTCAGTCGACCGATTCGAATAAAACTTCAGAAGCTCATCAATTTTACACATCCAGTCAACCGACTGGGTGTCAAGCCAAGTCCAGTCGACCAACTGGATCTAAAACTCAGATTTTGAGATCTAGATCTCAGTCGGATCTATAAATATAAATTGATGGTTTTGACATATGTGTGTAATTTTTTGGGGAGAAGAAGATTGGAAAAGAGGCTCAACCAAGGTCATCAATCATCAAAAGATCCAACTAAGGAGAAAAAGAGAAGACAAAAGGGAGTTCAAGGATTGACAACCCTCCTCCCTCTACATCTTTTCCTATTCTACTTGTTGTGTGCTATAAACCCTACTCACACCATGTTGTCTTACATGATGTGTGAGTAGTGATCTTGTGTTTTGAGGGTCGTATGACTCTCCTTGGTACTTTATGATCATGTATACACATTTTTTTTTGATAGGAGATCATGTATACACATTGAATATACAATCTATGGTGTTGATTTCATTTTCTCTTGTGTTATGAATGTTATGCACTCTAGGTGTTTGATAAAATGCCTAAGTGACATGTTGAATCTTAAAACTTGCCCTAAGTATTGAAAAAGCTTAGTGATGGTTTGGATATGGTGGAAATGATCATATCTAGTGTTTATGAGAGTAAATGCATGAATGTGAGGTTAGCTAGAGCTTAATGCCTATAGCATTTATTAGTAGTGCTATAGAGTGAATCAATATCTTGAGAAAGTGAGGTTCAAATTAGGATGGCTTGATTAGGATTAGATTCAAATGAGAATTTGTCTATCTTAGTCTAAGCTAGGTTCTAAACCAATTAACACCTAAAAATGACTTAACTCTTGTGTATGTGATCATTGGGAAACTGCCAAGAAGGGGAATAACCCCTCGAAACACCTCTTACTTATCTTTTATCCTTAATTACTCACCACATAGGATTTAGAATATACACACTCCCTCATACATTTTTGGTTTAGAGTAGCCGAACAGAAACACAGTCTTACATAGTGCATGTGCTTGGCTTGCTCCTCTTGGTTCGACCCAGTACTTTACCGGTATTATAAATGTTTTGACACTACGACGACCCTCTTCAAACTGACACGTCGGGAGGGTAAAAATAGATGTTGTCAGTTAATTACTAAAAGATGAATGGGTCCTAGGTATTAACCAGATCATATGAAATTGATATTAGGTCATGGTAGCTACAATGGTAGTACATGAATTAATAGGAAAGTTGACTTTTGTCTGAAAAAACCCTAACCTTAACTAATCGAAATCGTTGATAATCCGTGGATGGGCGGCGTTCAACGATTGAGATTAATCTAGACAATGATCCATGGATGGGTGGCTTGTCTAGTGTTATTTTCATTTATTTCCATATTCGATAGTATGATGAATTTACGTGATATTGTTGCATGATTTGTGGGTTGGCACGGGTGAAGTTTGATCATGTGATTCTTTCTCTAATCAAATTAAATCAAACCTTCTTTATTCTTCTGCATTTAAATTCTGCTATTTGTTTCACACCAAAACACTTAATTGTTTGGAATAACTAAATAGGTCACTAGTTAGCTAGTATTCACACACATTGTTCCTTGGATCGACCCCTGGCTTACCAAGGTTTATACTATTCCACCTTGTTCGTTGCTTGACTTTCTCTGCCTAAATTTCTTCACTCACGGTGATTCTTGGCTCTCGCAGGTACTGACTAGTTCATGCCAAAGAAAACACCTAGACAGAAGAAGCAAGTTAAGGTATCAGACGAGGATTCATCAGACCAACAAAGAACTCTTCGAAAGGTCCAAAACAAAGCTCGACAAACCCGAGCACAGAATTGCCAATTCGCAGCACTGGATATGGAGCGCCCAGCATTACCTGGGCCGGTCGGAGATGACCAGCAGCGTCCCGTGCAGCAGCCAGCTCATAGGACTATTGAAGACTACACTGCTCTGCGCGTCTCAGGATTCTTGTCTGCCATTGCACCACCTGGTATAGACAGCAACAGCTGGGAGCTAAAAACTGGACGAACAACTAGTTTTCGGGAAGGATGAATGAAGACCCTCACCAGCACATTAAACATTTTATCCAGATGTGCAACACAGGGAAGACTAATGGTGTTCCTCCAAAGTCCTACTACCTGAGGCTATTCCCATTCTCGCTCTCTAACAAGGCTAGTAGGTGGCTAGACAGTCATGTAGAGGGCACTTTCACTACGTGGGATAAATTGGCTGAAGCTTTTCTACACCAGTACTTCCCACCATCAAAGACATCACATTTTAGGAATAAGATCATCTCGTTCCGCTCTATGGAAGGTGAGACTCTCTATGAAGCTTGGGAGAGATACAAAGAGCTGATGAGGATGTGCCCCCACCACAACCTGGAGTTGTGGCATATCATGGACACCTTCTATCAGAAATCGACCAGGGGATGCGCACCTTGATAAATCAAACAGCTGGTGGAGGACTTACTGGAGTTCCCCTAAAAGAGACTTACGCTATCGTAGAGAAAGCAGCTCAAGATTTCCACCTCTGGACGAGTGATCGAGGTAATCCTAAGGACAAGAAGGGAGTGCAAGATCTCTACCTCGTTGATGGCACCAATGATATAGCCAAGCTAACCACCATAGTGAAGATGCTAGCAACAGAAATCAAAAATCTGAAGACAGACTCCTCTATGAAGTCATCTGTTGTTGCTAATGTGGTTGTCTACTGTCAGATATGTGATTCTCCTTCTCATTTCGCAGTTAGCTATCCGGTGATGGGACAAGATAATAACGGCGGAAACCAGGAAAAATGCAAATTATGTAGGGCAAAACAATCAAGGAAACGGTTTCACCCCCAGTTCAGGCATGAACTGGTGGGATAACCCGAACAGGAATAGTCCCAACCTCTCCTATAAGCCACAGAATCAGGCACCGCCAGGCTTCCCATACAGACAGTGGCAGAGTAATGCACCGTACCAACCACGGAACCAGTATAACAAAATTAGAATTCAAGGTAATACAACTACCAGTCGTAGCAACCCAAGCACCAGGAGTCTGGCAGCTCATCTAACATTGAATCCCTACTGATGAGTTTCATGGCTGAGTTGGATAGGCGAATGAAAGGAGTAGACCAAACACTTGAGCAGCTCACAATCCAGAACAAGATGCTGAAAAATCAGATAGCTCAACAAGCAAATTCAGCCTATAGAGAACTAAGGAAACTCCCATCAAAGCCGAATCCGAATCCTAGGGCATCAGTGAATGCCATCACACTCCGAGGAGGAAAACATATTGACATACTACCAGCTCAACCCACTCGACCTCCAGCTGTTAAATCACCACCTGATTCTACACCTGCTGAAGAGGAGACGTCAAAGGAAGCTGACAACCAAGCTGAAAATTCTGCGCATACAGTGGAGCCAGCCCCTTATAGGCCTCCAGTTCCATTTCCTCATCGGCTAGCAGCAACAAGGACAGATAAAGCTTTCAAGCAGTTCATGGACAAGATTCGTACTTCGTACATCACTCTGCCACTCACTGACGCCATCACCCAGATTCCTCTTTATGCCAAATTCATGAAGGAGATTCTGACTGGGAAAAGAAAAATTGACGGGACCGACACAGTGGCCCTGAGCGAGGAGGCAGCCATGCACTAGCCCATCCCACCCAAACTATAAACTCAATGATTTTTTCTATCCCTTGTGATATTGGTGGTATTAATATTCGTCGTGCTCTATGTGATCTAGGTTCTAGTGTGTCTATCATGCCATATTCTTTATATGCTAAACTGAATTTGGGTGATCTTTGTTCTACTAATGTCACTATTCGCCTTGCGGATCGTTCTTGTAGACTCCCGAGAGGAATTCTAAAGGATGTACCAGTCAGGTGAAGAATATTTACATCCCTACTGATTTTATAGTGCTAGAGATTTCAGAGGACATAGATATCTCAATTATACTTGGTAGACCATTTCCTTAGACGGCTAAGGTAGTCATTGACATGGATAGAGGGTCTATAGCTCTACGAGTAGGCAGTGAAAGAGTTGTCTTTTATTTGCCTGACATGTGTAAGAGTCATAGTCTGTTAGCTGACTGTGATGTACTAGATGATGCTAATGTTGATGACCCTATTACACTGACCTCTGTTGAGTCTTACAGAGTTGTACCATGCTGCCCAATACCGATGGATATATGTGCAGTGAGCACTGAGGGAGCGGCTGAAAAAATGCAAAACTTTTGACTTGTTATAAAATTGCATTTTAAATTACTGCAAATCCACAATAAATGTGAGTATCAAAAGACCTTGAAAAATAATATGCACATGGTTCGTTACACGTTTCCATCCCAGCTAATGAATGATGTACGAGATTGAAATAATGTTGTCTTATTCAAGACGAGGTCCAGTTGGTTTTCAGACTAAGATTTGAACACCTTAGCAGATAGTAATCAAAAGCAACAATACTACTAACAATAGAGTGAATAATCAAGCAAAAATTTGATCTATCAGATGGCTTTTTAGGTATTCTATTCTATTCTAAATGGATATTGTTTACCCCAATTAAAATATTTCCCCTGACCACATTCAGTTACAAAATTGACAGAGCAAGCAGAAGACATTTAGAATAGAATAGGTCCTTCATGTACAAAAATAAAAAAAATAGTAAAAAATGCAAAACTTTTGACTTGTTATAAAATTGCATTTTAAATGACTGCAAATCCACAATAAGTGTGATTATCAAAAGACCTTGAAAAATAATGAGCACATGGTTCGTTACACGTTTCCATTCCAGCTACTGAATGAATGATGTACGAGATTGAAATAATGTTATCTTATTGAAGACGAGATCCAGTTAGTGTTCAGACTAAGATTTGAACACCTTAGCACATAGTAATCAAAAGCAACAATACTACTAACAATAGAGTGAATAATCAAGCAAAAATCTGATCTATCAGATGGCTTTTTAGGTATTCTATTCTATTCTATTCTAAATGGATATTGTTTACCCCAATTAAAATATTTCCACTGACCACATTCAGTTACAAACTCTTGAAAGAGCAAGCAGAAGACATTTAGAATAGAATAGGTCCTTCATGTACAAAAATTTAAAAAATAGTAAAAAATGCAAAGCTTTTGACTTGTTATAAAATTGCATTTTAAATGACTGCAAATCCACAATAAATGTGATTATCAAAAGACCTTGAAAAATAATGAGCACATGGTTCGTTACACGTTTCCATTCCAGCTACCGAATGAATGATGTACGAAATTGAAATAATTTTATCTTATTCAAGACGAGATCCAGTTGGTGTTCAGACTAAGATTTGAACACCTTAGCAGATAATAATCAAAAGCATCAATACTACTAACAACAGAGTGAATAATCAAGCAAAAATCTGATCTATCAAATGGCTTTTTAGGTATTCTATTCTATTCTATTCTATTCTAAATTGATATTGTTTACCCCAATTAAAATATTTCCCCCCGACCACATTCAGTTACAAACTCTTGAAAGAGTAAGCAGAAGACATTTAGAATAGAATAGGTCCTTCATGTACAAAAATAAAAAATATAGTAAAAAATGCAAAACTTTTGACTTGTTATAAAATAGCATTTTAAATGACTGCAAATCCACAATAAATGTGATTATCAAAAGACCAAAAGTGTAGTACCTGAATGAATGATCAACGAGATTATCTAGGAAAGTTACGTTCCCTGAAATGAACCTACATGCCTATAATGTGAGACATATAAACTTGATCTTTCAATTACAGTGTTAGAAGTATGTGAAAATATTTAAAATAAATAATAGTTTTGGTACCTATGACACCAAAAGTAAAACCGAATTGTGAAAAATGCAGTAATTCTTGAAAACCAGACTAAAAACATTTGGGGTAAAGTCTCTGTTTGGTTGTAGCCTTAAGGTCTAAGTTGGGTTGCCAGATGAATCAATGGTGTTTGAGGCAGCAATTGTATGCAATGCAACTATATATCATACATAATTGTATTTGATGCTTAATATATCACCAATTATATAGTTTTGATAAGTAAACCTGCTTCAAATTTCAGACAAGGACTTTCTGTGTTTTAGAAGAGCACCAGATCAACAAAATGACTGAATCCATGTACAGATATAAGACACAAAGATTGATGATATCACACACAACATAGGGATAGAAAGTCTACAGAAATCTGGAAGAGCTTAGCTGGTGGCCTTTGTCAATGATTTGAACTTCACCAGTGCACTCAACATGACAGTTGTGGCCTCAATGGAGAATGTGTCGTAGCGAAGGAAGAACTCCACCAATAAAACTCTTGACAACAGTACAACTAAATCTTTCGCAGGGCATATCTTGTTTTCGGCTGTGGAAATGTCTGTTTCGCGTCCATTTGACCAGTAAACATACTTAAGAAGTTTTCCTCCCTCTATGCCCATGAACCTGTTCCCAATGAACTCCTCAGGATTTTCAAATATTTTCGGATCTCTTGTGGCAATAGGCTGATATCCAAATAGTGTCTCGCCTATCTTGACTTGGAATTTTGCATCATGGTTGTGGATTATCATGTCGTCCTTGGCTTTTGCATACTGAAACGGAACGCCAGGCTCCAATCTCAGAGCCTCGTAGACTACTGATTTCGTAAGACTCATTTTTTCCAATGCTGATAATGTTACACCACCCTCAGCTTTCACTACGGTCCTGATTTCATCCGCAAGGCGAAGGTGTAGCGCCTCGCCTGCATTTGATCCAATCCATTTCATCATGTTGGGAAACCAAGCTTTCATGCCGCCATACGCATTAAAGCCAGCCATGAATACTAGATTATGGCAGGCTTCCTCTCTTGAGATCCCCATACTCTCAGCTTCATCAAGTAACGACACTGCAGATGTGTAGAAAACATCGTACAGTTTCTTATAATCAGATTTCACTAAAATGAAGGGAAGGGGAAAAGTATATGCAGCATTAAATCTTCAACAAAATTGGGTACGAATGATAACCCAAGGCTCATCAGAGGAGCAAGTTGGAGGAACAGCCACTTGGTAATAATACTTGAACCTTTGGACCCTAACTTGGTTTCGGATGGGCCGTCTTTATCACAAAACAGCTTGAACACAAAATCGAAGGCTGCCAAGTCATTGAGATCGTTGTAGTTCGCCTCACCTTTATCAGCAACATTGTCTTCAAGAGTAATAAAAAGTTGAGCCATGGAACTTTGGAAAAGCGGGATAAATTTGTTGTGACGAGCTGTAAGAATGGATAAGAAAAAGTGCTTTAGAAGTGAGTGGTGTGGTTCAGATGGATCGAGATAGGCACAAGTTCTGTATCCCCCAGTGAAGGCTGTGGATGGCATGTAAGTGCCATCAAGAACATCTCTCTTTTCAACCTTGGAAGTGTCGAAAAGGATAGGGAAGCTAACCGCATCTAGCAGAACGATCACATTCGGGTTTGAAGCTATGAATGGACCAGGTGGCATATTGGCTCTAAACACTGTTATTACGATATTAATTTCCTATTAAACTGTAAATATTCATCTTCCTATTTAATTTAGCTTTTAATTCCTCTATAGCCAAAATTAGGTATAGTACCTGTACATATACACACCAAGATGAACGAAAAGAGCATCGGAAAATCATTTTTCAGATCCAATCTACTTCTCCAATTTTATCTTGGTATCAGAGCCAATCGATCCCTCGATTTCGTTTTCTCATAATCATGTCCACCGATGCCAACACAATCGCCATCATACCTCTCTCGTCTCCATATTATCTTCATCCATCAGACCATCCTGGCCTCTCCATATGTCCGGTGATTCTAAAAGATGACAACTACGATGAATGGGTAATTGCTATGCGCAACTCTCTCCGCGCAAAACGAAAACTCGGTTTTCTGGATGGTTCCTTGTCTTGTCCTGATTCCGCTGCTACATCTCCTCCTACGCTTGAAGATTGGTACATGGTGAATTCCATGTTGGTGAGTTGGATAGTTCAGTCTATCGATCCTTCTCTGTGTTCTTCCATCACTTACTTTGACAGTGTCAAAGACCTTTGGGATGATCTTCGGCAGCGTTTCAGCATTGGTAACGGTCCTCGCAAGCTACAGTTGCGATCCGAGATTGCTCGATATCGTCAAACAGGACAAACTGTGGCAGCATACTATAATGGTTTGAAGAAATTATGGGATGAACTTCTCACATACGTCCCGACGCGAAATTGTACTTGCGGTCAATGCAAATGCAATTTAAATTCATTCTGGGTGCAAGAGCGCGAAGAAGAACGCGTGCATCAATTTCTTATGGGTCTTGATGATGTTGTTTTTGGGACTCTTCGTTCCAATATTATGGCGCAAGATCCCTTACCTCCACTGAATAAGGTTTATTCCTTGGTGATTCAGGAGGAACGGCTAAAAACAGTTGTCACGTCTAGGGAATTTCCCACTGATTCGCTGGCCCTTGCCGCTCGTAGTCATTCAAAGTCGGCCAACTCTTCGTCACAGACATCATCATCCCAGTCTCGTAAGACTTTCGTTTGCTCTCACTGTGGCAAGAAAGGCCATGACAAGACCTCTTGCTACAAACTTATTGGCTTTCCTGACTGGCTTAAGGAAAAAATTACTGCTCGTAAGCAAGCTTCTGAGTCCAGCTTCCCCAATGATGCTCCTTTGACTAATTCTTCCTCCAAGGAGCGTTCAACGGGGTATGCAAATGCAATTAACAACTCGGGAGGTAGTATGGCAGCTTCACCAATGACGGCCTCAGATCGTCCAGCTTTCGGTTCAACGTTGTCTGACGAACAATGGACTGCTGTGATGAATATGTTTAATTCCATGCAGTCTGTCACCGATAAATCTGGTATGATTTCCTCTTGGATTCTTGACACTGGTGCTTCTTACCATATGACTGGTGATGCAGCTTTACTCAGGAACATCACAAATGTTGATCCTGTTTCTATAAAATTACCTGATGGCAGGGTATCTTCTGCAACAAAGAAAGGATGTCTTTATATGAGCAACTTTCGTATCTCTCATGTTCTATTGGTTCCACAATTAAGTTGCAACTTATTATCCTTTGCTCAGCTCGCGCATGATCTTCATCTATTAGTGCTTCTCACTGATAAATTCGTTGTCCTACAGGAAATTCATACGAGGATAGTGATTGGCGTGGGTAAGCAGCAAGGGGGGGTGTATTGGCTTCAGAATCTGCGTAATGCTGCCTCTGCTATGTCTGCGCAGTCGTGTACCAGTTCAGCTAATTTATGGCATCGTCGTCTTGGTCATCCATCATCAACCGTTCTGTCATCCATTTCGGAGCTAAAGTTGGATAAGAACTCTATGGAAAGTATTATGCCTTGTGAATCTTGTTTCAAAGCAAAACAGACTAGACACTCTTTTCCTATCAGTTCCAGTAAGGCAGCGGAATTGTTTCAATTGGTTCACTGTGATGTTTGGGGACCGTACAGCACTCCTTCATTTAGTGGTGCTTCTTATTTTCTGACAATTGTTGATGACTATTCACGAGCTGTTTGGGTATATTTTTGTGTTGCCAAGTCTGAGATTGCCTTGATTTTCAAAAATTTTGTTGCTCTTGTTGATACGCAGTACCACAAACGGATTCAACGAGTTCGTGCAGATAATGGAACAGAGTTCTTACCTCTACGTATTTTTTTTGATGCCAAAGGAATTATCTTTGAGACTTCTTGTGTTGCAACACCCCAACAAAATGGAAGAGTCGAAAGAAAACATCGTCATCTGCTTAATGTTGCCCGTGCGTTGCGTTTTCAGGCACACTTGCCATTGCAATTTTGGGCAGAATGTGTTTCAGCGGCGGCGTTCCTTATTAATCATACACCGTCTCCCAATTTGGGTCATCGCACTCCTTATGAACTCCTTCACAATCGCGTGCCATCTTACAACTCTTTTCGTGTCTTTGGATGCCTTTGCTTTGCCTCACAGATGCCTAGAAGTCGAGATAAATTTGCACCACGAAGCCGCAAATGTATCTTTATTGGTTATCCGTCAGGAAAGCGTGGCTGGCGTTTGTATGACCTAGAGACCAAAGAAAGCTTTATCAGTAGGGATGTTGTTTTCTTTGAAACATTTTTCCCATTTGCCACACCTTCGATTCAGCCGCCTACCGCTCTAGAGTCGACCCCATCTCCTGCTATATATGATGATCCACCGTACTTTTTACCTCAACCTGCAACCTCAACTCATTCAGCTGCTCTACCGCCTACAGAAGTAAGGGAGAGTCCTTTGATTTCTCCTTCACCTCCTTCAGATCCAGAACCATCTGATCCAGAACCACCTGCTGTTAGGCGCAGTACTCGGACTCGACAACCAAATGTTCGTTTACAGGACTATGAGTGCAATACAATTCAGCTTGTTCACCCCCTCACTGCATCTTCTTCACCCACGCCAGAGTCACGATCCTCAGGTATACGTTACCCTTTAGCTGCATATGTCTCTTGCTCTAATTTTTCGGACTCCCATGTCCGTTTTCTTGCTGCTGTTACAGCAGGAGCTGAACCTTCGTCGTTCAAAGCAGCAGTTCAACACCGAGTTTGGCGAGAGGCGATGAACGCTGAACTAGAGGCGCTACGCCGAAATAGCACTTGGACTCTCTCTTTATTACCTCCTGGCAAAACTTCTATTGGCTGCAAATGGGTGTATCGTATCAAATACAAGTCTAATGGGGCTGTTGAGAGACACAAGGCTCGTTTGGTCATACTTGGAAATCGTCAAGTCGAAGGTGTTGACTACACTGAAACCTTTGCGCCTGTAGCAAAGATGACATCCGTTCGTGTTTTTCTTTCAGTTGCTATTGTTCGTGGCTGGGAACTTCATCAGATGGATGTTCACAATGCTTTTCTGCATGGTAACCTTGATGAAGAGGTTTATATGAGACCTCCCCCGGGTCTAGCCGATGTTCCACCTGGCCACGTTTGTCTTCTGCAGAAATCTCTTTACGGGCTCAAACAAGCTCCTCGAAATTGGTTTGCGAAGCTATCTTCTGCTCTATGTGCTTTTGGTTTCTGCCAAAGCAAGGCTGATTATTCGCTTTTCTCATATAAGAAGCAAGAAGTCATATTGCACGTCTTAGTGTATGTCGACGACTTAATTGTTGCGGGTAATAATTCTACTTCTATTGCACGATTTAAATCTTATCTCAATTCATGCTTCCATATGAAAGATCTTGGTGTTCTCAAGTATTTTCTTGGGATTGAGATATCACGTCTTCCGTCTGGCCTTTTTTTGTCGCAACGCAAATATACTTTGGATATATTATCTGAAGTTGGATTACTAGCTGCAAAGCCTTGTGGATTTCCCATGGAACAACATCATCAACTTGCCGTTTCCACAAGTCCTCCTCTTTCCGATCCAGAGAGGTATCGTCGTTTAGTGGGTCGCCTCATATATCTCACTATTACACGTCCTGAATTATCATATTCTGTGCATACTTTAGCTCAGTTCATGCAGAATCCTAAATCCCATCACTGGCACGCTGCTCTTCGAGTTCTTCATTATCTGAAAGGACATTCAGGACAAGGTTTATTACTATCTGCTCAAAGTTCTCTCCAACTCACAGCTTTTTGTGATTCAGATTGGGCTTCTTGTCCTATCACACGGCGTTCTATCTCTGGTTACTTTATTATGTTGGGCAAGTCTCCCATCTCTTGGAAGACTAAGAAGCAGACGACTATCTCTCGATCATCCGCTGAAGCAGAATACAGATCTATGGCTTCAACTTGTTGTGAACTAGTTTGGTTAAAATCATTATTGCATTCGTTGGGCGTTGGTCACAACTCTCCTATGCGTCTTTACTGTGACAGTCAGGCTGCTCTACACATCGCTGCTAATCCCGTATTTCATGAACGGACAAAGCACATTGAGATAGACTGTCATCTTATACGCGATTATATTCAGTCGGGCACTATCATCACCAGCTACATTCCTACAACTCAACAGCCGGCGGATTTATTTACCAAAGCACTGGGGAAAGTTCAATTTCAGCTTCTTTTGGGCAAGTTGGGCATTATCGATCCTCATGCTCCAACTTGAGGGAGAGTATTACGATATTAATTTCCTATTAAACTGTATATATTCATCTTCCTATTTAATTTAGCTTTTAATTCCTCTATAGCCAAAATTAGGTATAGTACCTGTACATATACACACCAAGATGAACGAAAAGAGCATCGGAAAATCATTTTTCAGATCCAATCTACTTCTCCAATTTTATCTACTGTAGACTCGTACTTGTCCATTCTGGTCTTGAAGAATTTCTCAGTCCCTTGATTGTAAAAATAATCAAGACGGTCGTGCACCGGACCAAAGAAAGGGTAGCCATAACTGCCAGGGATTTTTCTCAAGGGGAGGCTTGCGAGCAGAGATTGCTCATTTTCACTACCGGAAGAGCAGGAGAATGAGGTTGAAGATGATGACATATTTGATTCTTAGGTACTTACGATTGAGAGAAAAAGATGCATTCCATTTGTGCAATTATATAGATGAGCGACTCAAATGAGAATTTCTCTTTTTTTTTTTAGAACTTTGAGAATCTTCTTAATGTATTTTTCGTTTTTGTCTAAGTGTACTTTCCGAAACCTGAAAATGCATCTAGGCAAAAATAATGCTCGAAACTGTACAATGAAGGAAAAAATTCGAGTGTGACACGTGTCACCTCCACATTTAAAGATGCAATTTGATCCAATAGTAAAATTTGGGGTCTCAGGTTCTCGAATTTTTAAAGATTCTCAACCCAACGCTCGCCTTTATATATATATGCAACTAGGCGAGTAAGAACGATCTACAAGCAATAGTAGTCTCATTTACTTGCCTATTGCAACTTAACCATCAAACGAAAGTCTATTGCAACTTGGAATAGTAAAACAAGGCATAAGTGGAAATCAGGGGTACCTTTTCAAGATTGGCAACCACGGTATTCTTGCATATGCGCAATTCGATATTTGTATCTACGGCAGCCTTCTCTACTACTACCTAAAATTGGAAGTAGCTAGCAAGATGCATGAACTAGATGAAGACAAGAAATGTTGCAAAGATAAAAACTAGTGAAGACCTCAGCCAATAATTGTAACATAGTCAATTAAGAATCCCCTTCATTTTACAAACTTAATTTCCATTCTTTCATTCGTGCACACAAGGTTGTAATAACATGAGTTTCAGCTGATATTCATATGTCACCACGCAGACAAAATTGGACCAACTATTCTTCAGATTTAGTTCAAGGCTTCACGCCACAATTTCCAACATATTCAAAAGCAAATGATTAACACTTTCACAAAAACAAATTACATGATTCAAACACCAGGATACGTTCTTCTAAAAAAGGCAGGCCGAGCTGAGAGTCTCAAAGAGGTGTATTAATACATTGTTTCAAGAATCGAATTGGAACAATCAACAAAGACATCTGATTATAACTTCATTTTATATTATTTTAAACAAACAAATGTAACACGTTCTTTCTAATCTAAGCTAACTTGTAAATGTTGAAATAAAATATAATAATTTCGTAAAATAAACAAACACATGTAGCACGTTCTTCGTATCCGAACCTTAACTTTTAATTTCTTAAAATGAATCACGGCCTATATTCCTACCAAAAGCGATCGAATGCATAAAGGTAATTGGACTTCATTATTATGAATGAAAATCGGACTAGATTGTTACATTTGTTCCAACGATACCGCACATCGAATGAATTTTTCGGGAGTTTTTTTATTTTTTGCCCTATTTTGCAAACTCAATATCGTTTTTGCCCTGTTTTTAAAGGAGCCGATTTTGCCCAAATCGATTTGGGTGATTTTTGAATGAAACCGATTTGGGAGAAACCGGTTTGCTGACTGTGCGCTTACGTGGACCGAAAGAAAAGTAATTATGGTCACGTGTACAAAACCGATTTGGGCCAAATCGGTTTGACTGGTCAAACCGATTTCCCCCAAATCGGTTTGACTGGTCAACAACAATTATTTTTTACAAAATTGATTAATTACCACCCAATTCAACCCAAACAATTCAATTAATTATCACACAATTCAAATAATTAACACCAAATTCAACACAACTATTTTAACTAATTAGCACTCAATTCAACAATTCAACACAAACATTTCAACTAATTAACACTCAATTCCAACCAATTAACCACAAACAATTTCCCATCGAAAATAAAAACACAAACAATTCAATTAATTATCACCCAATTCAAATAATTAACACCAAATTCAACACAAACATAATTAGTTGAAATGTTTGTGTTGCTTTGTTGATTTGAGTGTTAATTAGTTAAAATATTTGTGTTGAATTGGGTGATAATTACTTGAATTGGGTGATAATTAGTTGAATTGGGTGATAATTAGTTAAATTTATAAAAAATAATTGTTGTTGACCAGTCAAACCGATTTGGGGGAAATCGATTTGACCAGTCAAACCGATTTGGCCCAAATCGGTTTTGTACACGTGGTCATAATTACATTTCTTTCGGTCCACGTAAGTGCAATGTCATCAAACCGATTTCTCCCAAATCGGTGGGCAAAATCGATTCCTTTAAAAACAGGGCAAAAACGAAATTTGAGTTTCAGGCGGGGCAAAAACGATATTGAATTTGCAAAACAGGGCAAAAAATAAAAAACTCATTTTTCGGGCAAAAACAAGAACTCCACTTACAGTATGCACTATGGTCTATGGGACAGGACAGGACGGAGCTTGATAGCGATGATTTGTAAACGGCGCCGTTCTGTAAAGCTAAGCGCTCCAGTCAGCGTTTGTGTTGATAGGGCCGTTGAAATATATTTGGCCGAATTAGAACGAGAATAACTGGGCCTAAAGTTGGGCTATGGACCGAATTGATCAAAGAATAGATGTGGCTTGTTCTTTACTCGAATAAAAATATTCTGAATAGTTTTGTTTCATAAAGTTCTTTCATATTTATCTCACCTGTTAAAAAAAATTCAGAATTTTCCAAATGCCCTATCTTTTTTTTAATGAAAGGGTATGGTTCATAACATATCAATACATATCGTGATAGCCTTAATCATCTAATACATACATCAATCTTTGAAACTCTATCAAGGCATCTCGAGCAGATCCCAAAATTATTGATACATATATTCACATCTTGAAGCACAGTTCAGGTCCAACACCTTTACCATGGATACACGTACATCCACCCCGAAGCCATTAGTACATTCTTCAACATTTGAGCACATGCCACATCATGCACTATTGCAAGACACGTCATGTCCATCATGACGATCGATTGGCACCTTCCATTAGAGGGCAACAACACACTCACGCACGAGGCGAGAAGAGGAAGACATATCCACGATGGATGTAGGAGAGGGAAAGGAAAAGAAAGAAGAAAAGTCACAAAATTATGTAAGGATCCATGACGAAGTCCTTAACCAATAGGGCACCATCTTTGTTGACTTTTCAAAAATCCTATTTAATTTAGTGTTTCGTCTAAAGGGACCGCTTTCAATGCAACAGCGAACTGAAGAAATCAATTTCCATTGTAGTTCTCTATGTCGAACGATTATTTATGCATCCAAAATAGTTGATATGTATTCGGATTCCTCAGCGTTGTCACGATCATGGCAGCACAACCTGCCGGCAACACGAACGTCTGCATAGGTTCCGGCGAGTGAGTTACAGAGCTGACTCAAGCAGCTGATGTCAATTTCAATCGTGTCCTATCACAAATTGACACCTGACTCAAAGTCCCATTCTAATTGGCGCCTAAGGCAAAAGTGTCATTGTATGTAATGTAAGTAAGTGACGCTTTGTGTTACTTGATTGAGAGCTTTTGAATAAATCCAAAATATTTTTAACAGTTGAAATAAATATGAAAGGCATTTCTGAAACAAGGCTATTGTGAATTTATTTCTTTTTTCTGGATAGGTAACTTGTGTTTGTTATAAATATATTATAAGATGGATGACTAATGATGATATGTGATCTACCTCATGGTCATGTCAAAATTGTTTATGAGGCCTTGTAACGACGGAGCGACAATATTGTTGACTATTGATCCATCATCCATGACCCACAAGGAAGTGACAATACAAGAGTTGATTTTTAATCAACCCATTTCCTGCATCCAACCCATGCTCCCTGACATGTCAACTTGCTACAAGAAATCAAAATCAAATTGACATACTCAACATGGTGATATATCTATTACTATTCTCAAGATATTTCTCCATGTATTTCCTAGCTCTATATAAAGGGACTATGTGTGAGACATATTGTGATAATCCAATTCAAAAAGAAGAGCAACAGTCTCTCTATACTCCTTTCTCTTCTTATGTTCCAATTCTTACTTTGAGGTTCATCTTCACTACCACACAATTTTATAACACGTTATCAGCACGAATGCTCTCCACTTCCATACCGTAAGTTTCAATAAGAAGTTAAGTGTTTTCCTCACTTGTCTCTCAACTTCCGCTTAGTTCTTCATCTGTTCTACTTGGAAATCATAAGGAGTTCACTACCTCAAGGGGAGCTCTACTCTCCCTCTTTCACAATTCCAGATTGTGACTTGATATCTGGGCTTTTCTGGATGAAAAAACTGAGAATTCCATTGCTTTTTGCTTTGTTTTCTTTGGAATTCGATCCTATTACGGCGACGGTTATGTATGTTTTACTTTAAATACTTCTTACAACTTGTTTTACTTTCTTAATGTATAACAACATATTATTATGCAGTACAGATTACCGCCCCATAGTAAAGTGTTGTGATCTACAAAGTAATTATCTTTACTTTAAATACTTCATTTTCTTTGAACCATAATTCCATAATTTATTTGATGATATTACATTGTTAATTTACTCTTAGTGCTCAACGGTAACAAACGGTAACATAACGACTATATTTTTCTCTATAAATTCGATTTCATTCACCATACAAAATCACATTCATTCTCTCTTCTACTACATAATCTTCTCACGAAAAAGAAAAAAATCGTGCCATAGAAAATGTCTCGTCTAATACTAGTTCTTGTCTTCATAATTATTTTTGTACTTACTATTTGTTTATTCATCGGAGATGTTCCGGTAGATGAATTGTATCATTGTTTAGAAATGCTTGTAATAATGTATGTCTTCTTCTTCTTTACAATATTTGTAAAATTTTATGTTTTAAATTAATCTAATAAACTTTTTCTACTTTTAGTTACCACCATGTCAAACCTCGCAAAACTTGAGTTCAGTCCATTCGACATATCTGGCAAAAATTATATGCCTTGGACGATAGACATTGAGACACATTTGGATTCAATGAATCTTCCCGAAACAATCATTGAAGGGAATACCTCATCGAAAATGGATAAGGCAAAATCTTTGATTTTCCTTCGTCGTCATCTTGACGAGAATCTCAAAAATGAGTATCTCACTGTGAAAGATCCGAGCGATTTATGGAAAAATCCGAAAGATAGATTTGATCACCAAAGGGATGTGATGCTTCTCTTATATCGGGATAAATGGGCCGCTTTACAGTTCCAAGATTTTGTGAAAGTATGTGAGTATAACTCTGAGATGATAAAAATAGTGAGCCACTTGAAATTTTGTGGAGATACAATAACTGATGCTGAAATGATGGAAAAGACTTCGTCTACTTTCCATGTATCAAATGTAACCTTACAGCAGCAGTATCGTGTACGTGGTTTTTGATGCGTTGTAATACTATGCGTTTCAAATCTATGTGAATCGAAAGCAAGATATTTGATCAAAAACAATTTATAAGACCGGTAAGTACCGGGTCGTCCAAGGAGCAAGTTTAAACTTATGAGCACTATTCGATTTCGTTCCGATAAGTCTATCCTAATTGCAAAAGGTTTGATTGGTGAAGTTACTAAAGAAAATGAATATGAACAATGTAAACAAACTAAGGGATCTAGAGAAATGTCACTACCAAGGCAAAGGGTGTACTCTAGGGAACTACTTCACTCATGTGTGTTTTTAGACTCCAAGAATTCAATTTCATGCAAGATACTTGTTTTAGATGATTAGATTAAGGCGTGCTACTATTAAATCAAATTCAATCGCTAGATGTTTTTACTTGATTTAAGGAAGAAGCACCTCGCACGTGAGCTTCAATCGCTAGATGTTGTTAGCTCACGTCCTACTCAAGGTTTTCAATCATCAACGCTAGTTGAATGATCAATATCCAATGAGCGGTTTAAGAATAAGCCTATCTCAATGCCAAAATGAGTCACGCTAGTGATCATCACTTAGCAAGGGTGAGTCTACTCTCATTCTAGAACTCTTAGTCTCGTTCGCTAGAACACTCAACTTCAAATTCATGTTTCTAGACCACTTAGGCATTTTATCAAACACTTGGTGGGCAAAGAATTGACATTTCATCCAAGTAGATTCACAATCATCCAAACATGTTATACTAACATTGATTCATTATAGATTAGGAGTATTAACACACATGAGGTCCATAGGACCCTAGAATACAAAACACTACTCACAAATCATGTTCATAGACAAACACAAATTGTATTGAGTACATAGATGAAGATACAATGGAAGGAATGAACCAATGATCTTCAATCTTCAATGAATGATCCTCCCTTGAAGCCTTGGTAGCTTGTTCTCTCTAGAAACCTTCAATTTTTGTGCTCCAAAACCCTAGCTCACCACCCATTGAAAACTAGATCAAGATCTGAATTTATAGGCAAAATCTGCCTTCCGGGGCCAACCGGCCGGTTCAGATCTTGTGGCTTTTTCAGCCGGCCGGTTCAGCTTGTGGCTGGCTTCCTTTGGAGTCTCTGAGGTCCTGGACCGCCCGGTTCAGATATAGGCATGCCCTTGAGCCACCCGGTTCAAAACCTCAGTCCCCTTTCCTCTCTTCTTGGTCCCAACTCCGAGTTCAGCGCACTGATCTGACTTCCTGTGGCTTTTTCGAGGTCTTCCCGTCCGAATTTGGTCTTGGCGTCAACTGGAGAGTTGTAGCCCTTTGAGTTAGAGTTCCAACACGCATTGAATCAACCAAATCGGACACTGAATGCGATCTGTACGTCCAAAATAAACCATCAAGGTCAGTTTGTCCTATTTTGCCCGAAACACCATATTTTGCTCCGAAACTTTGGTTTTTTGCGAGAATTGATCTTTTTGAGCCCGAGGACCGTAGGATTGGTTTCTAACCTGAAATAGCAAGCAAGAGGGTCAAATGGCATCGAATTAGCAGCGGGAATGGACCAAAACTCTTCGTAAATGGATAGATAAATGAGTCGAGAATTCCACTCATCAGTTTTCAAAAATACCATGAGCTGATTGGTACTCTCCTAGTGGCAAAACGAAACAATGAACTGTTGATAAAGAACCACCAATCTCGCCCAACGGGCTCCAGAACATTTTCTGAGGTACATTTTATCAACTCTAATGAGAGTAGACCCATGAACTATTTTCAGCGTCGAGGGCAAGGCCGAGGTCGTGGACGAGGTCGAGGTCGTAGTTTTGGCCAGGTGCGCAATCAAGGTGGTTATTCTAATAATCCACCTCACAAGATCACCAATTATCACCAAAGGAGACAGCAAAATGACTGGAACCATGAGAACTCCCACAAAAGGGGAGGTGGTCCAAGTTCATCAAAGAGCCCTGGGACCACTTGTTTTAGATACGGTTGTAAAGGGCATTGGTTTAAAACCTGTCAAACCCCTGAACACTTACGCAAACTCTATCAAGAGTCTGTGAAGGTTAAAGGAAAGGAGTTCAACTTTATTGACCAAACTCCTATGAATGAGTTTACTCGACTTGAAGAATCTGATTTCAACAATGAGCATGTTGATACAGTTAGGGATTTTACAAATGCAAATGAGATCAATTTTATTAACCATGATCCCATAAATGAGTTCACTCATCTTGGGGAACATGATCCTAGCGAGGACTCCTTGGTGATATAACTGGAAAAATGACTGGTGGGAACTGAAAGGGAAAATTGTGTAAACCCATGGGAATTAAACCAAACGGTCTTGATTTTCTTATGTTATATGTATGTCTTTCCTTTAAGCATGAATATGTTTTCTCACATGTAATAAAATATGTCTACCTTTTTATCTATCTTATCATTTTCTTGTTTACTTAAAGCTTTGAAATGGACAAAGCCAAAGTCAACCAAAGAATTAATACTGAAGAAATGTGCATACTTGATAGTGGAACAACGCACACAATCCTGAAGGATAAAAGGTTTTTCTTGATGATAAAACCAACACGAACCATTGTGAATACAATATCAGGTCCTGTAGATCTGATTGAAGGAATTGGCAAGGAAAACTTTGTATTGCCAAATGGCACAAAGTTTACGATACATAATGCCTTATTTTCGCCAAAATCCAAACGAAACTTATTGAGTTTCAATGATATTTATTCTCATGGATTCGAGACTCAGTTTATGACTGAAGGTAACATGAAGTTCATGTTACTCACTACGTATAGATCTGGAAAGAAATACATAGTTGAAAAACTACCAATGCTTCCCACTGGATTGCATTACACGCATATAAATGAGATTGAGTCAAATGCGGTAGTTATGAAATCTTCAATATTAACCATGTGGCATGATCGATTGGGTCATCCAGGTTCAAGTATGATACGAAGAATTATCGAAAATACGCATGGACACCCATTGAAGGGTCATAAAATCCCTCACGGAAATATTTGTAAAGCTTGTTCTCTTGGAAAGCTTATCATAAGACCATCACCGGGAAAGGTTGAAACAGAATCACCTATGTTTCTTGAGCGTATTCAAGGTGATATTTGTGGGCCTATTCACCCACCATGTGGACCATTTCAATACTTTATGGTATTGATAGATGCATCTAGCAAATGGTCACATGTATGTTTGTTATCAACTCGCAATATGGCATTCGCTAAATTACTTGCCCAAATAATAAAATTGTGAGCTCAATTTCCTGATCATACAATCAAGAAAATTAGACTTGATAACGCCGGTGAATTCACATCCCAAACATTTGATGAATATTGTATGTCAGTTGGGATTGTGGTCGAGCATCCTGATGCTCATGTCGACACACAAAATGGTTTGGCTGAATCATTGATCAAACGCCTCCAACTTATTGCTAGGCCATTGATAATGAGAACAATGCTCCCTACCTCAGTATGGGGTCATGCAATATTACATGCGTCTGAATTAATTCGCATCAGACCAAGTGCATATCATAAAAGTTCTCCACTACAACTTGCATTTGGTCAAGAACCAAATATATCTCACTTGAGATTTTTTGGTTGTGCTATTTATGTACCTATTGCACCTCCTCAAAGAACAAAGTTGGGACCACCAAGAATTCTTGGGATATATGTCTATTGTTAAATATCTTGAACCTCAAACTGGAAATATTTGCACAGCACGTTTTGCTGATTGCCACTTTGATGAGGAAAATTTCCCACCATTAGGGGGAGAAAGAAAATAGTTTGAGAAAGAAATTACTTGGTCTGGACCAACATTATTGCATCTTGATCCTTACACAAAGGATTGTGAAGGTAGAGTACAAAGGATTTTACATTTGCAAGAAATGGCAAATCAACTTCCCGATGCATTTACAAACACAAAGAGAGTGACTAAATCTCACATACCGACTGAGAATGCTCCCGTACAAATTGAAATTCCAACAGGGAAGTTGGAAAATAAAGTCACTCATGAAATCACAACACGGTTAAAGCGTGGAAGGCCACCTGGTTCCAAAAATAAAACTCCCCGAAAAAGAAAAGGGGAAGAAAAGTAAGGCGGTCCTATGGTGGAGGAAAGTATTCCTGTAGAAATACAAAATGAAAAGGATCGAGAAATTTCGATTAATTATGCTAATACAGGCATACTTTGGAACCGAAAAGAGAACATTGATGATGCGTTCTCTTATAATTTGGCATGTGATATTATGAATGAAAATAATGGTGATCCTGAACCACGTTCTATTACTGAGTGTAAAAATAGACACGATTGGGTTGAGTGGAAAAAGGTAATTGAAACTGAACTAGACTCGCTCAATAAACGCAAAGTCTTTGGGCCTATAATACTCACACCTAAGGATGTGAAACCTGTTGGATACAAATGGGTTTTCGCACGAAAAAGAAATGAGAAAAATGAAATTGCGAGATACAAGGCTCGACTTGTTGCACAAGGTTTTTTTCAAAGGCCTGGAATTGATTTTGAGGAAACGTATTCTCCTGTAATGGATGGAATTACGTTTAGATACTTGATAAGTCTAGCAGTTCATGATAAATTGAATATGCACCTCATGGATGTTGTTACCGCTTACCTATACGGATCGCTTGATACTGAAATTTACATGAAAATCCCTGAAGGTTTTAAAATGCATGAGGCATTAAGTTCCAAACCTAGGGAAAGATATTCTATCAAATTAGAAAGATCTTTATATGGGTTAAAGCAATCCGGACGCATGTGGTACAATCGATTAAGCGAATATTTATTTCAAAAGGGTTATGTCAATGATCCCCTTTGCCCTTGCGTTTTCATTAAGAAAACAACATCCGGTTGTGTAATAATTGTCGTTTATGTTGATGATTTGAATATCATTGGAACCAATAAAGAAATTCTGGAAGTAATCTCTTATTTGAAGAAAGAGTTCGAAATGAAAGATTTGGGGAAAATAAAATATTGTCTTGGATTACAGATTGAGCACCTCCAGAATGGGATACTTGTGCATCAATCGAATTATACGAAGAAGATAATAAAACATTTTAATATGAATAAATCAAATCCATTAAGTACCCCAATGGTCGTAAGATCTCTTGATGTGAATAAGGATCCATTTCGTCCATGTGAGGAATCTGAGCAGATTCTTGATCCAGATGTACCATATTTCAGTGCAATTGGAGCTCTTAATGTACCTTGCTAATTGTACTCGACCTGATATTGCTTTTGCAGTGAATTTATTAGCAAGATTCAGCTCAACTCTAACGAAAAGACATTGGAATGGAGTTAAACATGTATTTCGTTACCTCCAGGGAACAATCGATTTAGGCTTATTTTATCCTAACAATACGAAACCAGTTTTGATTGGTTATGCAGATGCAGATTACTTGTCAGATCCACACAAAGGTAAGTCACAAACATGATATGTATTTACTTATGGAGCAACTGCGATATCTTGGCGCTCTCAGAAACAAACATTAGTTGCAACGTCATCAAATCATGCTGAAGTCATTGCATTACATGAAGCAAGTCGTGAGTGTGTGTGGCTGAGGTCTATGACAGAACACATTAGAACCACTAGCGGTCTTCAACCCATAAACGATCCCATCACACTCTACGAGGATAATGCTGCATGTGTTACTCAAATGAAGGAAGGATTTGTAAAGAGCGACAGAACAAAACATATTCCTCCAAAATTCTTTTCATTTACTCAAGAGTTGGAAAAGAATAATGTCACCAACATCCAATATGTTTGTTCATGCGAGAACTCAGCGGATGCCCTTCCCACCTCAGTATTCAGGAAACATGTTCATGACATCGGCATGAAAAGGCTACAAAACTTATGAAGAGACCACTCTTGCCAACAACAGGGGGAGTTTTACGTGGCTGCACTCTTTTCCCTTATCTTGGTTTTTATCACACTGGGTTTTTCCAAGTAAGGTCTTTAACGAGGCAGCGTAGACACGTAACAAGTCATCCAAGGGGAGTGTTATAAATATATTATAAGATGGATGACTAATGATGATAGGTGATCTACCTCATGGTCATGTCGGAATTGTTTATGAGGCCTTGCAACGACGGAGCGACAATATTGTTGAATATTGATCCATCATCCATGGCCCACAAGGAAGTGACAATACAAGAGTTGATTTTTAATCAACCCATTTCTTGCATCCAACCCATGCTCCCTGACATGTCAACTTGCTACAAGAAATCAAAATCAAATTGACATACTCAACATGGTGATATATCTATTACTATTCTCTCAAGATATTTCTCCATGTATTTCCTAGCCCTATATAAAGGGACTATGTGTGAGACATATTGTGATAATCCAATTCAAAAAGAAGAGCAACAATCTCTCTATACTCCTTTCTCTTCTTATGTTCCAATTCTTACTTTGAGTTTCATCTTCACTACCACACAATTTTATAACAGTGTTGACTTTTAACATTAATTTGATAAATGTTAAAGCTTTTAGGGCTCCTAATGTGTAGATGGGCGAGGCCCGAGCCACATTCACGCATTTCTGTGAATGTAATCTCTTCCATCTTTTTTTCTTTCTTTTCATTCCGACATAAGTTTGAGTAATGATACTTATTCTCTGCTTATAAAAATGTCATTAAAATCGTATTTAACTTGCATTTATGATTTGTTGTTAAATATTATGCATTTATGATTTTGTTCCTTAGATTTGTTTATTTAGGATTTTGAATTACAAGATTTTTGTTTTTGTTTATTGTGAATTTATATCTCATACAAAAGTGGAGAAAATTATGATAATCAAGGGAGTCGAACCCATGACAAAAGTACAAGTCCCTCGACTAAATCTTTTTTTTGCGTTTATGAACACTTTTGCTAAATGGACGTTAGTTCATGTCGTGCATTCATTATCTATAATGAACATACGTGTACAAATCTCCATGTTAAAAAAGTTACAGTTATGTGCTAAAGTCTAAAGGGTGCTGCCCGAAATCACTTTTCCATATTATTATATTTTTAGATTGATAATGATATAAACTAACCCTAAACTAATAGGACGGCTAGCTAAAGTCCAATTTGTTGATCTAGCTTAAGCCCTATCTTGACTAAAATTCAAGCTACATAAAGCAATAAACAAATTCGAAAGATAATATGACGCTAATATTAAATAGATTATCTCTCAAACCTTAATCAAACGAACCACATCTTGCGAGACTACTGGTAGGATACATACACTTGTCCCTTTTTTATCCTATAAATTAAGCATATTAGGAGATAAATGTAGATTGTGATCAATCATGAATCCGGGTGATACTATACTTTAACTGGTATTATTCTAATACATTGTTATTTTTAGCTGCTAGATCGATCAATATATTAGGGTTTTCAATGACTCATCCCTAGTCCAATTTCCAGCAGCTTCAAATGGTACAAAACACTATAACGCTATACACTCACATAAAAAACATGTGTACACAAACAAAATCAATCAAATGATGGATGCTAGCTAGCTACTAAAGACGGCTCTCAGAAAACTCCCCATCACACCCATTTGTCACCATATGATGATTTTTGTGTACAAATAGAATTGTGGTGGTCACATTTTGACTTTGTCATATGTACATGATAATAATGTTAGGTCATGTTATGATGTGTACGTCTCCATGTGTGGCTTCCCGATTCCTCAGAGGCTCACAGTCACAGCACACAGTATATAGCTATAAGATGGAGGAGAGAGAGAGAGAGAGGGAGAGAGAGAGAGAGAGAGAGAGAGAGAGAGAGAGAGAGAGAGAGAGAGAGAGAGAGAGAGAGAGAGAGAGAGAGAGAGAGAGAGAGAGAGAGAGAGAGAGAGAGAGAGAGAGAGAGAGAGAGAGAGAGAGGGAGAGAGAGAGAGAGAGAGAGGAGAGAGAGAGAGAGAGAGAGGAGAGAGAGAGAGAGAGAGAGAGAGAGAGAGAGAGAGAGAGAGAGAGAGAGAGAGAGAGAGAGAGAGAGAGAGAGAGAGAGAGAGAGAGAGGAGAGAGAGAGGAGAGAGAGAGAGAGAGGAGGAGAGAGGAGAGAGAGGAGAGAGAGAGAGGAGAGAGAGAGAGAGAGAGAGAGAGAGAGAGAGAGAGAGAGAGAGCCTTAATTAGTGTTGATTGGTCTTTGTCTTAATTATTTAATTAACCAATTGAGATGTCATTAAGCTAATGTAATCCTCCTTGATCGTCTATCGTTGCAGGCTTTGTCATGCTTTTAGACTATCAAAAAACTTGACACTCCTACTCTCCTGCAATCCCAATTCTCTACATAAATGGGACACATAT